>CAWUFW010000913.1:0-2400000 GCA_963921515.1 Calotriton arnoldi | reverse complement strand
GTGGGTAGAATAAAAAAATAAAAAACTCTGACTCACCGCCGGTGTGCACCACTACATCCTCTGTCCCATATCAGATGAACAAGCCGATCACCGGGATCACGTGAAAGCTTCTTGCACTGGAGGAAAACGAGAAGCAACAGCCTCCTAAACACGACGTTCTTGACAATCTTCATGCTTCAACTAACTTTATTGAAGACGCCGCTCACGTAAAAAAAACGTGGTTGGCAAAACGGGAGTAGAGCACTTGCAATTGTACTGAAGAATCGCCAACCTTAAGATGGCGGCACGTTGATCATGTCGCGCCGGGTGGCTCCCGGCGCGCAGGTGCTCCCCAACATTAAACAGCATCTGAGGATCCCTCGAGAAAGACAATGCATCACAGGGGCTCCGTGGAAGGCAGCAAAAGACAGGTAAGTGCACGCCCTGTAAAATTCTCGCGCTTGAATCTTCAAATGCGAAGGGCGGTTAAACTGCCAATGTCTCTGAAGAGACCAACAATAATTGTCGAAAAATGCCCCACTCGCAACGTTATAAATATTGAGTGAAAACAAGGGCAAACACGAAAAAACTTGTGCCATAAATGTCTCACCTCTCCTTGCCCCCAGGTGTACGCAAGGCGTAGAAGCTGTGTGGCCTCAGACACGTCCTCTCACATGTTCTTGATCTGCCAGACACAGCTAACGTAAAGACACTCCGCAGCTGGTAATTTGGATGCCAATGTCCATATACATCTGATTGTGTGCCTACATGCGTGACTCTGAGTAGGTTCCAGTGTGTAAAGAACACTACTTCAACGGAGGCAGAAATCAGGCATCCACATGTCGAGTTTGTAACACTCTGCGCAACATCCATAAGATAAATGAAGAGGCTTACTGTATATGAAAAGTGTCTCTGCGCAGCATTCATGAGGTGTCTTGAAGTAGTGGCCTCTGTAGACATTGTACAGCACGCTTGTTTGGGGGCTGCCCGATGTAATGGGCACCGGTGGGGCTCTACTGCATGCTGTTGCAGTACCTGTTTCACTTTTTGTCTTTTTCGCTTAATGTCTTTAGAGTGACACTGTTGTGTGTCCTCTTGTAACTCTTGTCTTTTCCGTCTTGTACCTGTCACTTGCGTTAGACGTCTTCTCCAAGTAGTGGCTCCTTCCCAGTTTGATGTAGGAAGCATCTTGAACTATTTCTTGTCGTCTTGAACCACTGTAGAGCATGGGGACGTCCTCAACTCGTCGCCAAAAATATGTTGTGTCCTGTGGCAGAAGTAGACACTGGTAGCCAAGTAGATTTAACATGTACCTTTAATCTGGAGTCGGTTCAGGTACATCCAGATGGTAGGTAAGTACATCAGACAGGTAGTCCAGGTAACAGGTGAAGTATATGTAGATTAGCCAGTAGTCAAGCCATTAGTTCCAGGTAGTAGGAAACCCCTTGTAGTAGCAAACCCCACCAGGAGCAGCCTGCCTGCTGCTCAGCCCCTCTCACTCTAACTGTCATTCCTCACTCACACAGACACCCAACATTCCATGTATCACTGCATTCCCAACATTCTACAGTAAACATGCATATTGGCTGAGCAGCAGGAAGAAAGGGTGAAGTGTGGAACATAGAATAACTATGCAGGGCATAACACATCCCTTTCCTTTTAAAAGAAAACAAAAAGTAACAATACTGCAATATATATAGAAGAACTATACACAGAAATGTACAAATGCAAGAAATAGGTCAAAACCCAGGGATGTGAAATAAAGTAAACACCACGGGAGGGTCAGAGCTATTCAAAACAGAGAGAATGGATGGTTTACGAACAACAATGGAGTAAAATGACCCATCCTCTCCCAATAAATATAATGAACAAAGTTCTTTGTAAATTGCGGAGGGCAAAAACAAATCCGCAACTACAATCCCTTCTGCAAGGGAACAAATCAATAGACAAGATTCCTCACGTAAGGGAACTTACATTTGCTGTGAAAGTGGAGCTAAAAACCAAACTTTCACCCCTCATAAGAGGTACTAACACTAGGGACTGTGACCCATAAAGTCCAGTAAGACTTTATACATGTATATGGGACCATAAACTATGTAAATACACCCTGTGTAGGGGAACCGTACCCATAAACCCAAAACCCACCCCGTGTAAGGGTTACATGAAATGATGATTGGAGAAGTCCCCAAAACATACCCCGCGTAAGGGTTACCAAACAAACAACTGTAAATGGGAATCGTACCCAAGACTAAAAGCAACCCAGTGTAAGGGTTACCTGTTATGTTAATCGGTGGAGACCCGATAAACATACCCCGTGTCAGGGTTACTAAACAAACAACTGTGCCTGTGAAACACACTCATGAACTCACCCCTGTGTAGAGGCTGCGCGTAACGCTTAAAGAGAAAAGAAGAACTCACAATACCCACCCCTGCGTAGGGGCCGCGTGTAACACACAATGCAAAAAGGAAACATTCCCAAAAGCATGCCCATCCCTGATATAAGGGAAAATGTAGTGCAGCTACCCACTCACAAACTAGATAAGGACGTAATTTGAGTAAGAGAACCTAAACTGTGGAAGCTGGCACATGTAAATCGTAAGCATAAATCCCTCCAGCATATACTCTACAATGCAAACACATTGTACTAGACAGGGAACACCATTCCTGTAAGGAAAACGTAAAACCAGAAACTGCGCCGGTGAGCGATCTCTCACCCGGATCGTGCTAGATATAGGTTGAAAGTAAGAAGCAAATATGGACTGAAAATACATTTCTAGTATATAGAGGAAAAATTTCAAATTGACAGTAGAATGCAGCACAACCTTGGGCATGAAAAGGTGAAAAGTCATTAACCCAGTTTGAACATTTTCATGCCGAACAAAAAAAAAAAAACACAGTTTGTGTTAAAAAAAAAAAAAAAATGACTGCAGCCTCAGTTTGTGTTTAAAAATGACTGCAGCCTCAATAGGACTCACATACGTGTACTGCCAGTATTGAATAAGAGTAAGCCTAAATATTACTCTTAGTTACTGTCCACGAGTAAGACGGCACGAAGACAAAGAGATTCTGTCATATGATGTTAGTCAAAAGAGAGATCCAGTCACCAGGTGGTGGGTAGAATAAAAAAAATAAAAAAACTCTGACTCACCGCCGGTGTGCACCAC
The DNA here is from genome assembly GCA_963921515.1 of Calotriton arnoldi. Lineage (NCBI taxonomy): Eukaryota > Metazoa > Chordata > Amphibia > Caudata > Salamandridae > Calotriton > Calotriton arnoldi. Next base: position 2,396,857 of record CAWUFW010000913.1, on the reverse strand, counting down.
TACATCCTCTGTCCCATATCAGATGAACAAGCCGATCACCGGGATCACGTGAAAGCTTCTTGCACTGGAGGAAAACGAGAAGCAACAGCCTCCTAAACACGACGTTCTTGACAATATTCATGCTTCAACTAACTTTATTGAAGACGCCGCTCACGTAAAAAAAAACGTGGTTGGCAAAACGGGAGTAGAGCACTTGCAATTGTACTGAAGAATCGCCAACCTTAAGATGGCGGCACGTTGATCAGGTTGCGCCGGGTGGCTCCCGGCGCGCAGGTGCTCCCCAACATTAAACAGCATCTGAGGATCCCTCGAGAAAGACAATGCATCACAGGGGCTCCGTGGAAGGCAGCAAAAGACAGGTAAGTGCACGCCCTGTAAAATGCTCGCGCTTGAATCTTCAAATGCGAAGGGCGGTTAAACTGCCAATGTCTCTGAAGAGACCAACAATAATTGTCGAAAAATGCCCCACTCGCAACGTTATAAATATTGAGTGAAAACAAGGGCAAACACGAAAAAACTTGTGCCATAAATGTCTCACCTCTCCTTGCCCCCAGGTGTACGCAAGGCGTAGAAGCTGTGTGGCCTCAGACACGTCCTCTCACATGTTCTTGATCTGCCAGACACAGCTAACGTAAAGACACTCCGCAGCTGGTAATTTGGATGCCAATGTCCATATACATCTGATTGTGTGCCTACATGCGTGACTCTGAGTAGGTTCCAGTGTGTAAAGAACACTACTTCAACGGAGGCAGAAATCAGGCATCCACATGTCGAGTTTGTAACACTCTGCGCAACATCCATAAGATAAATGAAGAGACTTACTGTATATGAAAAGTGTCTCTGCGCAGCATTCATGAGGTGTCTTGAAGTAGTGGCCTCTGTAGACATTGTACAGCACGCTTGTTTGGGGGCTGCCCGATGTAATGGGCACCGGTGGGGCTCTACTGCATGCTGTTGCAGTACCTGTTTCACTTTTTGTCTTTTTCACTTAATGTCTTTAGAGTGACACTGTTGTGTGTCCTCTTGTAACTCTTGTCTTTTCCGTCTTGTACCTGTCGCTTGCGTTAGACATCTTCTCCAAGTAGTGGCTCCTTCCCAGTTTGATGTAGGAAGCATCTTGAACTTTTTCTTGTCGTCTTGAACCACTGTAGAGCATGGGGACGTCCTCAACTCGTCGCCAAAAATATGTTGTGTCCAGTGACAGAAGTAGACACTGGTGGCCAAGTAGATTTAACATGTACCTTTAATCTGGAGTCGGTTCAGGTACATCCAGATGGTAGGTAAGTACATCAGACAGGTAGTCCAGGTAACAGGTGAAGTATATGTAGATTAGCCAGTAGTCAAGCCATTAGTTCCAGGTAGTAGCAAACCCCTTGTAGTAGCAAACCCCACCAGGAGCAGCCTGCCTGCTGCTCAGCCCCTCTCACTCTAACTGTCATTCCTCACTCACACAGACACCCAACATTCCATGCATCACTGCATTCCCAACATTCTACAGTAAACATGCATATTGGCTGAGCAGCAGGAAGAAAGGGTGAAGTGTGGAACATAGAATAACTATGCAGGGCATAACACATCCCTTTCCTTTTAAAAGAAAACAAAAAGTAACAATACTGCAATATATATAGAAGAACTATACACAGAAATGTACAAATGCAAGAAATAGGTCAAAACCCAGGGATGTGAAATAAAGTAAACACCACGGGAGGGTCAGAGCTATTCAAAACAGAGAGAATGGATGGTTTACGAACAACAATGGAGTAAAATGACCCATCCTCTCCCAATAAATATAATGAACAAAGTTCTTTGTAAATTGCAGTGGGCAAAAACAAATCCGCAACTACAATCCCTTCTGCAAGGGAACAAATCAATAGACAAGATTCCTCACGTAAGGGAACTTACATTTGCTGTGAAAGTGGAGCTAAAAACCAAACTTTCACCCCTCATAAGAGGTACTAACACTAGGGACTGTGACCCATAAAGTCCAGTAAGACTTTATACATGTATATGGGACCATAAACTATGTAAATACACCCTGTGTAGGGGAACCGTACCCATAAACCCAAAACCCACCCCGTGTAAGGGTTACATGAAATGATGATTGGAGAAGTCCCCAAAACATACCCCGCGTAAGGGTTACCAAACAAACAACTGTAAATGGGAATCGTACCCAAGACTAAAAGCAACCCAGTGTAAGGGTTACCTGTTATGTTAATCGGTGGAGACCCGATAAACATACCCCGTGTCAGGGTTACTAAACAAACAACTGTGCCTGTGAAACACACTCATGAACTCACCCCTGTGTAGAGGCTGCGTGTAACGCTTAAAGAGAAAAGAAGAACTCACAATACCCACCCCTGCGTAGGGGCCGCGTGTAACACACAATGCAAAAAGGAAACATTCCCAAATGCATGCCCATCCCTGATTTAAGTGAAAATGTAGTGCAGCTACCCACTCACAAACTAGATAAGGACGTAATTTGAGTAAGAGAACCTAAACTGTGGAAGCTGGCACATGTAAATCGTAAGCATAAATCCCTCCAGCATATACTCTACAATGCAAACACATTGAACTAGACAGGGGACACCATTCCTGTAAGGAAAACGTAAAACCAGAAACTGCGCCGGTGAGCGATCTCTCACCCGGATCGTGCTAGATATAGGTTGAAAGTAAGAAGCAAATATGGACTGAAAATACATTTCTAGTATATAGAGGACAAATTTCAAATTGACAGTAGATGGCAGCACAACCTTGGGCATGAAAAGGTGAAAAGTCATTAACCCAGTTTGAACATTTTCATGCCGAACAAAAAAAAAAACACAGTTTGTGTTAAAAAAATAAAAAAATGACTGCAGCCTCAGTTTGTGTTGAAAAATAACTGCAGCCTCAATAGGACTCACATACGTGTACTGCCAGTATTGAATAAGAGTAAGCCTAAATATTACTCTTAGTTACTGTCCACGAGTAAGACGGCACGAAGACAAAGAGATTCTGTCATATGATGTTAGTCAAAAGAGAGATCCAGTCACCAGGTGGTGGGTAGAATAAAAAAAAAAAAAAAACTCTGACTCACCGCTGGTGTGCACCACTACATCCTCTGTCCCATATCAGATGAACAAGCCGATCACCGGGATCACGTGAAAGCTTCTTGCACTGGAGGAAAACGAGAAGCAACAGCCTCCTAAACACGACGTTCTTGACAATCTTCATGCTTCAACTAACTTTATTGAAGACGCCGCTCACGTAAAAAAAAACGTGGTTGGCAAAACGGGAGTAGAGCACTTGCAATTGTACTGAAGAATCGCCAACCTTAAGATGGCGGCACGTTGATCATGTCGCGCCGGGTGGCTCCCGGCGCGCAGGTGCTCCCCAACATTAAACAGCATCTGAGGATCCCTCGAGAAAGACAATGCATCACAGGGGCTCCGTGGAAGGCAGCAAAAGACAGGTAAGTGCACGCCCTGTAAAATTCTCGCGCTTGAATCTTCAAATGCGAAGGGCGGTTAAACTGCCAATGTCTCTGAAGAGACCAACAATAATTGTCGAAAAATGCCCCACTCGCAACGTTATAAATATTAAGTGAAAACAAGGGCAAACACGAAAAAACTTGTGCCATAAATGTCTCACCTCTCCTGGCACCCAGGTATACGCAAGGCGTAGAAGCTGTGTGGCCTCAGACACGTCCTCTCACATTTTCTTGATCTGCCAGACACAGCTAACGTAAAGACACTGCGCAGCTGGTAATTTGGATGCCAATGTCCATATACATCTGATTGTGTGCCTACATGCGTGACTCTGAGTAGGTTCCAGTGTGTAAAGAACACTACTTCAACGGAGGCAGAAATCAGGCATCCACATGTCGAGTTTGTAACACTCTGCGCAACATCCATAAGATAAATGAAGAGGCTTACTGTATATGAAAAGTGTCTCTGCGCAGCATTCATGAGGTGTCTTGAAGTAGTGGCCTCTGTAGACATTGGACAGCACGCTTGTTTGGGGGCTGCCCGATGTAATGGGCACCGGTGGGGCTCTACTGCATGCTGTTGCAGTACCTGTTTCACTTTTTGTCTTTTTCGCTTAATGTCTTTAGAGTGACACTGTTGTGTGTCCTCTTGTAACTCTTGTCTTTTCCGTCTTGTACCTGTCGCTTGCGTTAGACGTCTTCTCCAAGTAGTGGCTCCTTCCCAGTTTGATGTAGGAAGCATCTTGAACTATTTCTTGTCGTCTTGAACCACTGTAGAGCATGGGGACGTCCTCAACTCGTCGCCAAAAATATGTTGTGTCCTGTGACAGAAGTAGACACTGGTAGCCAAGTAGATTTAACATGTACCTTTAATCTGGAGTCGGTTCAGGTACATCCAGATGGTAGGTAAGTTCATCAGACAGGTAGTCCAGGTAACAGGTGAAGTATATGTAGATTAGCCAGTAGTCAAGCCATTAGTTCCAGGTAGTAGGAAACCCCTTGTAGTAGCAAACCCCACCAGGAGCAGCCTGCCTGCTGCTCAGCCCCTCTCACTCTAACTGTCATTCCTCACTCACACAGACACCCAACATTACATGCATCACTGCATTCCCAACATTCTACAGTAAACATGCATATTGGCTGAGCAGCAGGAAGAAAGGGTGAAGTGTGGAACATAGAATAACTATGCAGGGCATAACACATCCCTTTCCTTTTAAAAAGAAAACAAAAAGTAACAATACTGCAATATATATAGAAGAACTATACACAGAAATGTACAAATGCAAGAAATAGGTCAAAACCCAGGGATGTGAAATAAAGTAAACACCACGGGAGGGTCAGAACTATTCAAAACAGAGAGAATGGATGGTTTACGAACAACAATGGAGTAAAATGACCCATCCTCTCCCAATAAATATAATGAACAAAGTTCTTTGTAAATTGCAGAGGGCAAAAACAAATCCGCAACTACAATCCCTTCTGCAAGGGAACAAATCAATAGACAAGATTCCTCACGTAAGGAAACTTACATTTGCTGTGAAAGTGGAGCTAAAAACCAAACTTTCACCCCTCATAAGAGGTACTAACACTAGGGACTGTGACCCATAAAGTCCAGTAAGACTTTATACATGTATATGGGACCATAAACTATGTAAATACACCCTGTGTAGGGGAACCGTACCCATAAACCCAAAACCCACCCCGTGTAAGGGTTACATGAAATGATGATTGGAGAAGTCCCCAAAACATACCCCGCGTAAGGGTTACCAAACAAACAACTGTAAATGGGAATCGTACCCATTACTAAAACCAACCCAGTGTAAGGGTTACCTGTTATGTTAATCGGTGGAGACCCGATAAACATACCCCGTGTCAGGGTTACTAAACAAACAACTGTGCCTGTGAAACACACTCATGAACTCACCTCTACAATGCAAACACATTGTACTAGACAGGGAACACCATTCCTGTAAGGAAAACGTAAAACCAGAAACTGCGCCGGTGAGCGATCTCTCACCCGGATCGTGCTAGATATAGGTTGAAAGTAAGAAGCAAATATGGACTGAAAATACATTTCTAGTATATAGAGGACAAATTTCAAATTGACAGTAGATGGCAGCACAACCTTGGGCATGAAAAGGTGAAAAGTCATTAACCCAGTTTGAACATTTTCATGCCGAACAAAAAAACAAAAACACAGTTTGTGTTAAAAAAAATAAAAAAATGACTGCAGCCTCAGTTTGTGTTGAAAAATGACTGCAGCCTCAATAGGACCCACATACGTGTACTGCCAGTATTGAATAAGAGTAAGCCTAAATATTACTCTTAGTTACTGTCCACGAGTAAGACGGCACGAAGACAAAGAGATTCTGTCATATGATGTTAGTCAAAAGAGAGATCCAGTCACCAGGTGGTGGGTAGAATAAAAAGAATAAAAAAACTCCGACTCACCGCCGGTGTGCACCACTACATCCTCTGTCCCATATCAGATGAACAAGCCGATCACCGGGATCACGTGAAAGCTTCTTGCACTGGAGGAAAACGAGAAGCAACAGCCTCCTAAACACGACGTTCTTGACAATCTTCATGCTTCAACTAACTTTATTGAAGACGCCGCTCACGTAAAAAACGTGGTTGGCAAAGCGGGAGTAGAGCACTTGCAATTGTACTGAAGAATCGCCAACCTTAAGATGGCGGCACGTTGATCATGTCGCGCCGGGTGGCTCCCGGCGCGCAGGTGCTCCCCAACATTAAACAGCATCTGAGGATCCCTCGAGAAAGACAATGCATCACAGGGGCTCCGTGGAAGGCAGCAAAAGACAGGTAAGTGCACGCCCTGTAAAATGCTCGCGCTTGAATCTTCAAATGCGAAGGGCGGTTAAACTGCCAATGTCTCTGAAGAGACCAACAATAATTGTCGAAAAATGCCCCACTCGCAACGTTATAAATATTGAGTGAAAACAAGGGCAAACACGAAAAAACTTGTGCCATAAATGTCTCACCTCTCCTTGCCCCCAGGTGTACGCAAGGCGTAGAAGCTGTGTGGCCTCAGACACGTCCTCTCACATGTTTTTGATCTGCCAGACACAGCTAACGTAAAGACACTCCGCAGCTGGTAATTTGGATGCCAATGTCCATATACATCTGATTGTGTGCCTACATGCGTGACTCTGAGTAGGTTCCAGTGTGTAAAGAACACTACTTCAACGGAGGCAGAAATCAGGCATCCACATGTCGAGTTTGTAACACTCTGCGCAACATCCATAAGATAAATGATGAGGCTTACTGTATATGAAAAGTGTCTCTGCGCAGCATTCATGAGGTGTCTTGAAGTAGTGGCCTCTGTAGACATTGTACAGCACGCTTGTTTGGGGGCTGCCCGATGTAATGGGCACCGGTGGGGCTCTACTGCATGCTGTTGCAGTACCTGTTTCACTTTTTGTCTTTTTCACTTAATGTCTTTAGAGTGACACTGTTGTGTGTCCTCTTGTAACTCTTGTCTTTTCCGTCTTGTACCTGTCGCTTGCGTTAGACGTCTTCTCCAAGTAGTGGCTCCTTCCCAGTTTGATGTAGGAAGCATCTTGAACTATTTCTTGTCGTCTTGAACCACTGTAGAGCATGGGGACGTCCTCAACTCGTCGCCAAAAATATGTTGTGTCCTGTGACAGAAGTAGACACTGGTAGCCAAGTAGATTTAACATGTACCTTTAATCTGGAGTCGGTTCAGGTACATCAAGATGGTAGGTAAGTACATCAGACAGGTAGTCCAGGTAACAGGTGAAGTATATGTAGATTAGCCAGTAGTCAAGCCTTTAGTTCCAGGTAGTAGGAAACCCCTTGTAGTAGCAAACCCCACCAGGAGCAGCCTGCCTGCTGCTCAGCCCCTCTCACTCTAACTGTCATTCCTCACTCACACAGACACCCAACATTCCATGCATCACTGCATTCCCAACATTCTACAGTAAACATGCATATTGGCTGAGCAGCAGGAAGAAAAGGTGAAGTGTGGAACATAGAATAACTATGCAGGGCATAACAGAATCCTAAATGCAAAGTTAGTTATCTGCAGTCTCGCCCTTCTAAATAGAGTGTACTGTATGGGGAGTCACGAGGAAGGCTTCATGCAAGAAACCATGTGATAGGGGTTTACAAAAGTCCACGTGATAGCTGTTTACAAAAGTCCATGTGATAGCTGTTTACAAAAGTCCATGTGATAGCTGTTTACAAAAGTCCATGTGTGTAGGTGTTTACAAAAGTCACAGTTCAGCTTAAAGTTGGAACTGCGGTTACCATTACTCTGCCCTGGGTAGGCATTGATTACTGCGAATAACCTTTCTCTTGTTTCACAGTTTCCTTACTAGACAATCAAGTTGTTATTTTGATGCACCCAGAACCCCTGCTTCTTGGATTCATGATTCGGGTGTGAGGAATTTATCTTATCTATCTTATTTGGGCACTCAGGACATCCTTTGTTTTTTGGTTTAACAGTGAATAAATATATACATTTATAGTTAACTGAAGTAACTTAAACTTGTGCACTTGCCATGCTCAGTGATGTCATTAATGATGTAGTTGCAGATGTCATCATATCTGCTATCATTGATATCTTACAAGTCATGAGTGATGTAATATGTGAGGTCATAAGCAGTGCATGGCAAGTTAACTATAGCTGGTGAATTTCGGTGTTTTCTGAGTTTTGGAGTTTAAAATTGTATTTTTAACAGACATTTTCACCTAACTATAACTTAACTTTAATCTTTGCTTTCTTCAGTGAGTTTCTAAACGTTTTTTAATGTAAAGAAAGATATTACCATGCATACCTAAAATGTCTCTGTAACCTTTGGGCCTCAATTACAAAAAGATTACGCAGCGCGCCATCGCAAGCCATTTTGCTGTGCTGCGTCATTTTAAAAGCACAGGGATGCATCGTATTAACAACAATACGATGCATCCGTGTGCTTTCCCCTGCGCTGGCTCACAAGTGGCTGCCATGCACCAGCGCAGGCACCCTTGCGCCATGTTGCAAGGGTGCCTGGGTTGTGGGGATGATCATTTTTGTGCAGCAAGGGACACTTTCCGGTACAAAAACACTAATAGATGGCATTTTCCTCTCTCTATGCAAGCTGCAGAATGCAGCACGCATAGAAAGAGGAAAAAGCGAGGATAAATAAAAGTATTTCTCCTCGTTGCACCACTCCTATGCCTCTTTGTGCTGTGTGCAACAGGGTGCTGGGCATTGGACTGGCATGCGGCCAGACACTGCGCTGAACCCCTCCCCTGTGGGCACCCAAACACCTGCTGCGCATAGCCTTTGGCAATTAGCCATGCAAGGCAATGGCGTTGGGTGCCCAACCTCCATTGTGCATGGCCTTCAGCTGAGTGTGGTGTGAGGTTGGGTGCAGTGCCTGGCCTGTGCCGAGGCCTTGTGCACAACCCCCACATGCAGCCAACCCCTCATTACTGGCCAACTCCCCATGGTTGCGCAACACAAACTGACACCAAGCCAAATTTTTTTGTCTTTTTTTTTTTTGGTCCCACAGGACTCCGCTGTAATTTTGTGGTACTCCTGCAAAGTTTCACAGGGTGAGAGTGTGTTGATGGCACTGAACTAATTCCAATGCTTAAAACATTTGAGGTGAGCAGATTCAGAGTGTCAGTGGTGTTGTAGGATGCACAATATGTACATAACTTTGAAACCAAATACATACAAAACTATAAGAATCCGTATATTAATAACATCAGGATTTGGAAATGATACATTGATGATATTTTTATCATCTGTAACAGCAGTGAAGATGAAGCTTTGACCATAAGATATTTTTATTTACCTGGATCCCTGCTATTATCCAGCTGTGATTTAGATAAGAACTCCCATGATTGGTTGACTCCACCGCTGTGGTATTAACCTATCGGGGTGTGGATAGGCACCTATGATGAAGCATGCTGTTGTGTTTATGTGCAAGAGGCCACTTGTGGCCCTCGGCAGACTCCTTACAAGTATTACATAATCTGGTAGGTGTGGCTGGATGTGGTTAATAAAGTTTGTGAAGTAGTGAGATCAGTTAACAGTTGCATGCTGAAGAATAAAGATATGCAAACCAGAACTTCGTGTGTGGTGTCGTCTGTCAAATGCTCTGGGCTGGGGAAGATGCTACAACTGGTGACAAGATAGGGAATACATGTCCCAAAGTTCCAAGATTGCTCTGCCTGAGAGTTTGCCGTGGTCGAGCAAATTGCTTGTGCGTGCAACGTGTGCCTCCATGAAGGATTCTACGGTTGGTGTATGTGGAGTCAAAGTGCAACTCCAGCTTTTGAGACGCCCTCGAAGAAGGTGAAAGGAAGAGGAGCACAGTCAGTAAGCCTGCCAAATAACTACTGGTAAGGCCAAAAGAAGAGTTACAGCATCACAGTATAATGCGAAATCAACACCGATACAAAGCAGAAATGCTAAAGACAATGACAACCAGGTACAAAGAAGTGCTAAAGGTAGTGTGAGCCAGGTGCAGGAAGGCACTAAAGGCAAAGACCACTAGGCACAGAGAAATGCTAAAAGCAGTGACAGCCATGTATAATGCATAAGTCGAGAGCAGTGAAAAGCATGTGCAAGAAGTAAAATCATTACTCACCATGAAGAAGGAAGATGGCACCCACCTACTTCAGCTAGGGCGCGATGACCTGAGTACTGATGAGCAGGCTGATGCTTGCAGTGGTGGCACTGGGCCAAGAGACGCTGTAGGACAAACGCAGTCTGAACAGCACACACTAAAACAAATGGAGAACGCGAAAAGTGCCCAATACAGCACAGCCATGTTCTTGAAACCACCACCTCCATTCGATTCCGACAAAAAGCAGAATATTGGTGCCAGGTGGGGATCACTGACATAATATCGACGACAACAATATCGACCTACCAGAATATCGTGTCAAGAATATCGATGTCCAGAATATCGACATCCTATCTCTACAAAGGTAAGTACAAAAATATCGAAACCAAAATAGCGTTGTTTAAAATATCGTTGTTCAAAATATCGTTTTTTTAAATGTCTTAAAAATAATATAAAATAAATTAAATAATAAATATAATTAATAAAAACATAGTTAGAATTATTTAAAAATGTTAATAATTATAAATAATAAATATAATATAAAAATAAATTAAACATACATATATAAAAAAATTATATATACATTTACTTAATATCAATAAATAATGATTTTATTAAATTATAAAACGTTAGAAACATAATAAAAATTATAAATATATATATATATACATAAACCTGTAAGATAAATATAAAAATAAATTATATATATAATAAAATAAAATATTAAAATCAATATTTATCTTTAAAACAACATTTTACACTACATTAACTGAAAAAGTAGGGAAAATATTGGATAGCGTAGGGGATAAAATTACTATTCCCACTCCAGGGAGTGCAACAGTAGGGAAAGTGTTGGATAGCGGAGAGGAATAATTTACTATTCCCACTCCAGCAAGTGCAACAGTAGGGAAAGTGTTGGATAGCGGAGGGGAATAATTTACTATTCCCACTCCACGGAGTGCAACAGTAGTGAAAGTGTTGGATAGCGGAGGAGATAAAATTACTATTCCCACTCCAGCGAGTGCAACAGTAGGGAAAGTGTTGGATAGCAGATGGGAATAATTTACTATTCCCACTCCAGGGAGTGCAACAGTAGGGAAAGTGTTTGATAGCGGAGGGGAATAATTTACTATTCCCACTCCAGCAAGTGCAACAGTAGGGAAAATGTTGGATAGCAAAGAGGAATCATTTACTATTCCCACTCCAGCAAGTGCAACAGTAGGGAAAGTGTTGGATAGCGGAGGGGAATAATTTACTATTCCCACTCCAGCAAGTGCAACAGTAGGGAAAATGTTGGATAGCAAAGAGGAATCATTTACTATTCCCACTCCAGCAAGTACAACAGTAGGGAAAGTGTTGGATAGCGGAGGGGAATAATTTACTATTCCCACTCCAGCAACTGCAACAGTAGGGAAAGTGTTGGATAGCAGAGGGGAATAATTTACTATTCCCACTCCACGGACTGCAACAGTAGGGAAAGTGTTGGATAGCGTAGGAGTTAAAATTACTATTCCCACTCCAACTAATGCAACAGTAGGGAAAGTGTTGGATAGCGGAGGGGATAAAATTACTATTCCCACTCCAGCAAGTGCAACAGTAGGGAAAGTGTTGGATAGCGGAGGGGATAAAATGACTATTCCCACTCCAACAATTGCAACAGTAAGAAAAGTGTTGGATAGTGGAGGGGAATAATTTACTATTCCCACTCCAGCAAGTGCAAAAGTAGGGAAAGTGTTTGATAGCGGAGGGGAATAATTTACTATTCCCACTCCACAGAGTGCAACAGTAGGGAAAGTGTTGGATAGCGGAGGGGAATAATTTACTATTCCAACTCCAGGGAGAACAACAGTAGGGAAAGTGTTGGATAGCGGAGGGGAATAATTTACTATTCCCACTCCAGCAACTGCAACAGTAGGGAAAGTGTTGGATAGCAGAGGGGAATAATTTACTATTCCCACTCCACAGAGTGCAACAGTAGGGAAAATGTTGGATAGCGGAGGGGAACAATGTACTATTCCCACTCCACAGAGTGCAACAGTAGGGAAAGTGTTGGATAGTGGAGGGGATAAAATTACTATTCCCACTCCAACAATTGCAACAGTACAGAAAGTGTTGGATAGCGGAGGTGAATAATTTACTATTCCCACTCCAGCAAGTGCAACAGTAGGGAAAGTGTTTGATAGCGGAGGGGAATAATTTACTATTCCCACTCCACAGAGTGCAACAGTAGGGAAAGTGTTGGATAGCGGAGGGGAATAATTTACTATTCCAACTCCAGGGAGTGCAACAGTAGGGAAAGTGTTGGATAGCGGAGGGGAATAATTTTCTATTACCACTCCAGCAACTGCAACAGTAGGGAAAGTGTTGGATAGCGGAGGGGAATTATTTACTATTCCCACTCCACAGAGTGCAACAGTAGGGAAAATGTTGGATAGCGGAGGGGAACAATGTACTATTCCCACTCCACAGAGTGCAACAGTAGGGAAAGTGTTGGATAGTGGAGGGGATAAAATTACTATTCCCACTCCAACAATTGCAACAGTACAGAAAGTGTTGGATAGCGGAGGTGAATAATTTACTATTCCCACTCCAGCAAAATAATAAACATTAATTAACAAATACTTAAATAATAAAAAAATGACCTCCCACCAAATACCCCTATAAATGACACCACCACTATTGTAAAACATGACACAATTAACATAATTGCTTAACAATTCATTAAATAACTAATAACAATGAACAATAAAATTAAAAACAATCAGTATTAAATTAATTCATACTATTAAGACTATAAAATAACAATAAATAAATATTATGTAAAAAATTAAAAATTATAATAATTTTTTATTACTTCCCACACTACTGCCCTCTAAATACACAACTCGCTCATAAAAAATTTACACAATTTACATATTTACCAATTAAATATTAATAATTAATAACCAATTAATAATTAATAAATAACAAATTATGTAACACAATTAACAATATAAAATATTAAATAAACATATATTAATTAATAAAAATTATTAATTAATGAATTATAATTAAATTACTTCCCACCCTGCTCACCTATAAACCAACAACCCGCTCTAAAAAAATAACACAATTAAGATTTTTACCAATTAATTATTAATAATTATTATCCAATTAATAACTAATTAATAACAAAATATTTAACACAATTAACAATATAAAATATTAAATACATAAATATTAATTCATTACATTATTAATTAATTAATTATAATTAAATTACTTCCCACCCTACTCCCCTATAAACCCAAAACCCGCTGCTAAAAAAGACACAATTAACATTTTTACCAATTAATTATTAATAACCAATCAATAACTAATTAATAAAAATTAATTAACACAATTAACAATATAAATTATTAAATACAAAAATATTCATTCATTAAAATTATTAATTAATTAATTATAATTAAATTACTTCCCACCCTACTCCCCTATAAACCCACAACCCACTCCTAAAAAATGACACAATTAACTTATTTACCAATTAATTATTAATAATTAATAACCAATTAATAACTAATTATTAACACATTAATTAACACAATTAACAATATAAATTACTAAATACAAAAATATTAATTACTAAAAATGTATTAATAAATATATTATAATTAAATTACTTCCCACCCTATTCCCCTATAAACCCACAACCCGCTACGGAACTAAAATACGCAAAAATTACTTAACATAAAATTAATTAATTCAAAAAATTTCAAACATACATTAAAAAAATAAGCTATACTTTTAACACATATACTAAAATACAAAACACTAAAATAAATTTTGATATTATTAACAACGATATTTTGACTAACGATATTACTAACTTCGATATTAACAAAAACGATATTTCTTACCTGCATGTCGATATTCTGGTCGACGATATTCTTGCAGGTCGATATTCTGTCACATCGATATTTAAACATCGATATTATGGCATATCGATATTTCAACATCGATATTATGACTGCATACTGCCAGGTGGACTGTCTGGATCAAAACGTTCGATAACTTCATAGATGCTATAGAAGAAGCAGGTGATACTTAAAGAACCTGGCAGGTGACTGAGTAAAAGAGGTGGAAAAGAAGATACCACAAACGTATGAAGTATCATACCATCAAATCAAGAAGACGTTGGTGGCCAAGTTCAATTCAATGCCGAATGTTGACTATGAAAGGTACATTTTCAACCAAACAAGACAGTAACTTGGTGAGACGATGGATGAGTTTGTTGAGAGACTTGATACGCTTATATAGCACTGCAAGTTCAATTAATTCAATGATCAAGAAGCCATGCATCTAAGAGTTAGCGATAGTTTCCTCTCCGATTCATTCCGACGACGGATGCTGCGAGAAACGCTATGGGGGTCATTAAGATGGCGGGCGGACAAAGTCCGCCCGCCACCGTAACGGAATGCGGGACCGTCCGCAAGGGGTGCGGCGGTCCCGCACCTGACATTAGGATGCCACCGCCACCGTGGCGGTGGGACACCCTATTTCCAGCATTGTGACGGGCGGTGCTCACAGCACCGCCTGCCACAATGCTGTGAATGCACGTCGTGCATGTGCATGCACAACGTGACAGGCACCGCGCGGTGCCTGCCACCTTGTGCATACAAATGCAGGGGGTACCATAGGTACCCCCCATGTGCACCCCCCACCCCCTCAACACCCTGGGGGCCCGCAACGGGCCCCCAAAAGCAAACACTGTATGCCTTTCCATGGCAGCAACACTGCCATGGAAAGGCTGCACTCCGCATTCATCTTAATATGGATGGCGGTGTCTTGCAGACACCGCCACCATATTATCCTTGTTTTCCGCCGGTCGACTCGTCATGTAAATGCCTTGTTTTTTAACCTGCTGGGCCTTGGAATGGTTAATTTAACATTTCTCCTATCTAATGTGTTGTGTTGAATGTTGGGTACATTTCATGTATAACTGCAAACTATTTTTGTCATTTCAGGACATTTCACCTGTTTATTTGAAGTAGTTTTGTCTAAAATTTAAACTGTTTGTGTAATCAATTACAATACCACTGAAAACTATAATCATGATATTGAATTCCTTTTCCCTTTTAGGTTGCTATATATTTTGCTTAAAAAACATTGGATGTGTAATCCACACTTTTACAATGTATTCAGTTTTTTACATTCTTAATAGGCTCAATAGCCAGGTCACGTGGCTAAAAATCAGTCACTGAGGAAACCTCCACTCCAGCCCAGGATCAAGCCTCCAGGGAGGACTCCACTCCTGAAAGTCTGGATGATGAGGAGTAGCCTGGTCCATCTGGTCTGTCTGGGCAGATGGCTCCAGCGAGTCTCACTCGGCCCACACCTACACCTCCCACCCGGGGTGTTACAATACCTCAACTAATGGATACCTCCACTTTCTGTGTCCAAACCAACACCACACCAATTTGTGCCCCCAGTTCTGGTTGCTGTTAAGACACCACCACCTCTAGTTTATCAAGGGCCCAGTGGGATGGGGCACATTGGGTCAAGGGCACAGGGTAGTGGACATAGGTGTCATGGGAGGAAAACTGTGAGCCTACATAGTGAGGTCACTGGGTTGACTGTCACTCAGGCCACCCTCAACCAAGTCTTGGGATCCCTCCATCAGTCCCAAGACATGATGGGCCAGGGCTTTACAGAGCTCCAGGACATGAAGCAGTTGCAAAGGGAGCACGATGTACAGATGGAGATTCTGAACTCAAATTTGAGCTCCCTGACTGGGGTGCCACAGGACATTTACTCCCATATGTGCAGGGCATTTGCAGCACCATCTCACCCCTTTCCGTAGTACAAAAACATCTGGGCCAAACTAAGGGGCCTATTAGGATGGCGGGCGGATCGCCCCCGCCGGGCCGGCGGGGGCGATTCACCCGCCATCCATGCCTCAGTGACCCCCCGCCATATTAGGATGGCTGGGGGGTCGGCAGCGGATGGGAAGACCGTCCACCGCTTTTCCGTTGGTCGACTCGTCGACCGGGCGTAAAACGTGCACAATATGGTGGTGGTGTCTGCAAGACACCGCCATCCATATTGTGATGCAGGCGGAGATGTGCCTTTCCATGGCGGCGTTGCAGCCATGGAAAGGCATACGGTCTTTGGTAATGGGGGCCTGTTCCGGCCCCCAGGGGTGTGGGGGTGCACTTGGGGGATACCTAAGGTACCCCCCTACATTGGCATGCACAGGGTGGCAGGCACCACACGGTGCCTGTCACGTTGTGCATGCCAATGCGCAACATGCTTTTTTTACATTGCGGCGGGTGCTGCTCACAGCACCGCCTGCCGCAATGTAAATGATGCGGGATGCCACCGCCACCATGGCGGTGGCATCCTAATTGACATGGCGGGACCGCCGCACCTCTCGCGGGCGGTCCCGTTTGCCGTTGCGGTGGCGGGCGGACTTTGTCCGCCCGCCATCGTAATGATGCCCTATGTCTGCCTCAGCCATAGAAGGGGAGGCCCTGCCACAAGAGGCAACAACTGCACCCACCTCAGTCCTTGCAACTGTGGATCCACCAGTCCCCCGAACCACCAGGAGAGGATGGCAAGACCACCACCACCACCAAGAGATGCAGATCCAAATTTCCTCTAGTGTGTGACTACCATTCACTCTGTGGATTATTTTCTGGGCACATTTACCTTTTTGATGCCAGTTGTATTTCAGACATTGGACCTCAAACTATCTTGGTTCTTCAATAATAGTTTTATGCCACATGACTGACATTTATCTTTTTTGTTAGTTTTTCGGTTTACATCCTGTTCTAGTTTATTTGATTTTGTTTAATAAAAGCTAAACTAACAAAGTCAAAGACTGGTGTTGTAGTTCTTTTCTGTATTTATTCTTTTTTTCCCTTGCATTTAAAAATGTAAAAAATCAAATGATTGTTCATTTATCAATGAATTACAGGTAGGTAATGTTTCTCAAAATTTTCTATCATGACAACAAAATACAAATACCAAAAACAAATCAGCTAGTATTTTATTAAATTTGAAAAAGATTGGTATTTCAAATTATTCTTAAACATTACAAACCATACATAACACAAATACTCAGTGCCATTTTTACATTTCCAGTTCCACACCTTGCCACCATGGAAGGGGATATAATCAAAACAATCAGATTCAATAGGCAAATTTGTATTGAATTATGTCATCAGCTGGAGCCAAATCGTCTGCCTCAGAATAGGAATTGCACAACAATAACACCAATAGTCATAAATCCTGGTAGGACTCAATTCTGTGCCCACAGGATCATTCCAATGCACTGCTGCAGTATCTAGGAGAATCTCACAACCAACTTTAAGTGGTTTCTACAATGGTGAGATACATCCACATGTTCATACCCTTAACACCAAATGAGCATTTTCCCAATGTGAAGGGAGATGAGTATGCTTTTGGTCGATTACCACATGTGGTTAGAGCTAATCAAGCAGCACATATAGGCTTGTTCACAACATTCAACAGAAAACAAGTCTAATGCAATCTTAAAAAGTTCCATTCAATCACTGTGCATGTTGTCTCAGTACAAGATATGTACACCCAAAGTCTGTGTGTGTCTTCCACAGGATCAACCCATGTTTCTTTTGTACTTTGCAACAGCAGCATATAAAGGTTAAAGGTCAAAAGTCTTCACCAGGACCCCAAAAACTGCATCTGGGGGGAGTCACAGTCTAACAAAGGAAAAGGCAAAAAGAAACCTTGGTGTTACTTTTGTAAGGTAAAGACCCATTGGACAAAATATGCTGATTGTCCAAAAGCCAAGGAGAATTCTCCTACCACCACTGCCCCTAAGGCAACTGCTCCCCCTAGTACAGTTTCAAGTGGTGGTACAGGGAACAAGGGAATAGTAGGGTTAACCTTGGGCTCTGAGATGGGTTCTGGCCTAGTCAGAACTCCAGCTCAAGCGGTACTTGTCTGTGATGGTGGCATGGATATTGCCACCTTATTTGTCAGTCCCAGTAACCTGGGCAAACACAGGCAACAGCCTTTGATTAATGGTAAGGAGGCCATGGCATACAGGGACACAGGTGCAAGTGTCACTATGGTGACAAAAGATCTTGTGGACCCTGAACAGATCATACTTGGTGAGATGTACCAAGTGACCAATGCTAACAATGTCAGGACTGATCATTCCTTGGCAGTTGTTAATTTCAGCTGGGGAGGGGTAACTGGGCCAAAGAAGGTTGTGGTTAGCTCAGACCTTCCAGTGCAATGCTTATTGGGCAAGGATTTGGAAACTTCAGCCTGGTCTGAAGTGCAATTAAGGACTCATGCAGCAATGCTGGGCATCTCTGTAGATGTGTTTGCTGTGACTAGGTCACAGGCCAAACTGATATCTACTGAACAGGCCCTGTATTCTGAAAGAATGGACCAGGTGCCTTCCAAGAGAAGGAGCATGAGGGGTAAGGCTGTGCTTTCCCCCACGCTCAGACAGAGGATCAGTCTCTTGAGGGAGATGACCCCAGTCCCTGTGAAGGAGCTGTCCCAGAGGAACTGGAACCTGATCCGGTTGAGTTCTTGGGGACAGTGTGCCCTTCCAGGGCAGAGCTGAGCCAGGAGCAGCAAACCTGCCCCTCTCTTGAACCCCTCAGACAGCAAGCTGTTGCTGAGGCTGCTGGGAGTATCAGTGGGTCCCACAGGATCTATTGGGATGAGGGACTCCTTTACTCAGAGGGTAGAGACCCCAAGCCTGGTACCGCCAGGAGGTTGGTCATACCTCTGAAGTTTAGGGGCTTCCTAATCACCTTGGCACATGACATTCCCTTAGCAGGACACCTAGGCCAACGTAAGACTTGGGACAGGCTTGTCCCTTACTTTCACTGGCCTCCTATGTCAGAAGACACAAAGGAGTTTTGTCGCTCCTGTACCACCTGTCAAGCCAGTGGTAAGTCAGGTGGTATCACAAAGGCCCCCCTAATACCACTACCTGTGGTGGGGGTTCCCTTTGAGAGGGAACCCTCCAACTGCATCTGAGCACAGTTATATTCTAGTGGTGGTGGACCATGCCACTAGTTATCCAGAGGCTATTCCCCTTAGGACCACCACAGCTCCTGTGGTGGCCAGGGCACTCCAGAGAATTATTTCCAGAGTGGGTGTCCCTAAGGAGGTCTTTTTAATTGACAGAGATACAAACTTCATGTCTAGTTACATTACTGCAATGTGGAAGGAGTATGAAGTGAATTATAAATTCACCACACCCTATCACCCACAATGCAATGGGTTGGTTGAAAGATTCAACAAAACCCTCAAGGGCATGATCATGGGCCTCCCAGAAAAGCTAAGGCGAAAATGGGATGTTCTGTTGCCCTGCCTTCTCTTTGCCTACAGAGAGGTCCCACAAAAGGGGGTTGGCTACAGCCCTTTTGAACTTTTGTTTGGGCATCCAGTTAGGGGTCCCTTGTGTTTGGTGAAGAAGGGATGGGAGTTACCTCTCAAACCTCCCAAGCAAGACATAGTGGAGTATGTACTTGGTCTCCGCTCCAGGATGGCTGAGTACATGAAGAAGACCAGCAAAAACCTTGAGGCAAGTCAAGAATTACAAATAGCTTGGCATGACCAAAAGGCTGTACTGACTGTTTATCAGCCAGGGCAGAAAGTATGGGTGTTGGAGCCTGTGGCCCCAGCAGCTCTCCAAGACAAGTGGAGTGGAGCCCATACTATTCTTGAGCAGAAGGGAGAGGTCACCTACTTGGTGGACCTTGGAACTCCAGGAGCCCCCATAGGGTGACTATGTAAACAGGCTCAAACCCTATGTGGACAGGGCAGACATGGGCTTGCTCATGGCTACTGATGAGAGACAGGAGGAAGAGAGTGACCCACACCCTGATCTCCTCTCACAGAACCCTGATG
The DNA here is from genome assembly GCA_963921515.1 of Calotriton arnoldi. NCBI lineage: Eukaryota > Metazoa > Chordata > Amphibia > Caudata > Salamandridae > Calotriton > Calotriton arnoldi. Next base: position 2,376,889 of record CAWUFW010000913.1, on the reverse strand, counting down.
ATGACTCAGTTGATGGTGTAGCCTTGGCAGGCAGCCTCACTGAGCAACAGCAGATTGATTGCAGGAAGGTCCACAATCAATACAGACACATGTTTTCTTTGACTCCTAGTCAGACCACCTGGTGTACCCATGAAGTGGACACAGGTGAGAGTCTCCCTGTTAAAAATAAGATTTACAGGCAGCCTGACCATGTCAGAGATTGCATCAGGACTGAGGTCAAAAAGATGCTGGAATTGGGAGTGATTGGACCCTCAGATAGCCCTTGGGCTTGTCCAGTGGCCCTGGTACCCAAACCTCATTCCCAGGGTGGTAAGAGAGAAATGAGGTTTTGTGTGGACTACAGGGTGCTCAATGCAGTCACTAGGACTGATGCTCACCATATTCCTAGGGCAGATGAACTCATTGACACTTTGGCCTTAGCCAAGTTCTTGAGCACATTTGACCTTACTGCTGAATATTGGCTAATCAGACTAGATGAGGATGCCAAACCAAAAACAGCATTCTCAACCCCTAGTGGGCATTATCAATTTATTGTGATGCCCTTTGGTCTGAAGAATGCACCTGCCACATTCCAAAGGTTGGTGAACAAAGTCCTTACAGGACTGGAAGCCTATAGTGCAGCATATCTTGATGATATAGCTGTCTTTAGCTCTACCTGGGAGGATCACCTCGTCCACCTAAAGAATGTTTTGTAGGCTCTGCAGAAAGTAGGTCTCACTATCAAGGCCACCAAGTGCCAGATAGGGCAGAGTAAAGTTGTGTACCTGGGCCACCTTGTGGGTGGTGGCCAGGTTCAACCATTACAGAGCAAAATCCAGACCATCATGGTCTGGGTTGATCCTACTACCCAGACTCAGGTCAGAGCTTTCGTGGGACTGACTGGGTACTACGGAAGATTTGTAAAAGGATATGGGTCTATAGCGACCCCCTTGAATGATCGTACAGCAAAAAGAATGCCCAAGACAGTCCAGTGGACAGTTAGCTGTCAGAAGGCATTTGATGACCTCAAGCAGGCCATGTGCACTGCTCCCATTCTGCAAAGCCCTGACTATTCCAAACAATCCATTGTCCAAACAGATGCATCTGATTTGGGGGTAGGGGCTGTGTTGTCACAACTTAATGCAGAGGGTCAGGATCAACCAGAAGCTTTTATTAGCAGAAGGTTGACCCCCAGAGAGAAATGTTGGTCAGCTATTGAGAGGGAAGCCTTTGCTGTGGTTTGGGCTCTGAAGAAGCTGAGGCCATACTTGTTTGGCACTCACTTCATTGTTCAGACAGACCATAAGCCCCTCTTATGGCTAAAACAGATGAAGGGTGAAAACCGCAAACTTTTGAGGTGGTCCATTTCCCTACAGGGGATGGACTATACAGTGGAACATAGACCTGGGAGTAACCATGCCAATGCAGATGGACTCTCCAAATATTTCCACTTTGAAAATGAAGACTCAACTGGGCAAGGGTAGTCTCATCTCCTTATGTTTGGGGGGGGTTGTGTAGGAAAGTAGGATCTGCTTCTTATGGTTACCCCCACTTTTTGCTTGATGTTGCACTATTTTTGACTAGTCTGACTGGGATCCTGCTAATCAGGACCCCAGTCTATCTGCTTTCTCCCTAAAATGTATTGACATGTACTTAGGTACACTCCAGATTGGATACTGTGGTACCCTTATAAGTACCTAGTATATGGTACACATGTACCCAGGGCATAGGTACCCCAGAGGCCTCCCATGGGCTGTAGCATGTATTATGCCACCCATGAGAGGCCATGCAAAATGGAACTACAGGTCTGCCATTGCAGCCTGTGTAAGCTGGTGCATGCACCACTTACTTTAGATATAGGTTTACTATATCTATAGGTCACTACACTTAAAACCTATAAGTCACCCCTATAGCAGGCCTTAACAATCCTGAAGGCAGGGTGCTGGGTTTTACGTGAGAGGGTGCCCCTGCATGAGCAGAGCACCCCTGCAGCCTTCGGAGACCATTCTCCGGGGTTGTCGGTGACTCAGCCCGACATATAGGTAGAGGTGCATTAGATGCTCGCGTAAAATGATATCTAAAAAACGACTGCAACAAACCATGTTGTGTTTGGTATAAAACACCTTGGAATCATACCTCCACATCGGTAACCGGTGTGGGAGGTATGATTCCACCCTTCTGAAGCAAGCTTTGTGGGTCCCTGGCCTTCCCGGTACCAGCCTTCTCAACCCGGACAGTACAAAATGGTTGCTGCCGACCAGAGACACATTTCTGCCCTCCTGCTGCTGAGCCAAGCTCGAGCAGAGGAAGGCAGCACAAGTGGCATCCTGTCACAGGGAGGTGTGACCACCTCTCAGACAGGATTTAGTGTATTGGGGCTGGGTGGGTGCACTTCCAAAGTGCCTGAAAGCCAGCACGAGGGGCACATTTGGTGTCTCTGTGCATAGTCCAGCACAAACCAGTTCTGGGAGCCGTTGGCTCTTGCTGTGGCATGAAACTCGACAAAGGACAGTGGGGAGTAACCTCCCCACTGTCCTGACCCTCCCCTGGGAGGGTCCCCTGAATCTGTCCAACCCTCTACCATGGGTACAAAAGGGCTTACCTGGCTGAAGGACCCTAGATTCGACATGGACAAGATTCTGAACAAGAAACCACTGACCTTCGACCGTCTGGACACTCTGGACTTCGCTGGATTTCGACTGGGCCCAACTTCGTCTTCTTCTCCGTCCAAAACATCGTCTGTGCCTGTGCACCATACAGGCTCTGTGCAGGACCTGTGGAGCATCAAGGACAACTGAAGTATCTCCCTTGGGGTGAAGGAGTCACTCCCCTGCATTCACAGGCACCATAATGCAACTGACCAGTTTGCTGATCCTGAGCTCCTGTGGACTCTGAAGGCTTCAGCAACACAGGAGGTGGGTTCCTACATTTCATGAGGTTTAGCTGTCCTCTCACTAAGTTTGAGGCCAGTATCCCTCGTGGGGACTGCATAACCTGAACCCCTGTGCACCGCATACATTTGCAAGTGCATATGCTTGCTGGTGTTCCCCAACTTTGTGCATTGGGCTGTCAATAGCCCCCACCTCTGTGCACATTTCATACAAAGGACTTCAGCCTCCTCACACTCTGTGCCCTGCAAGCTATTACTTTGTCAAAACTTCTAGAGGTCTCCTTGCGACTCCTGTGCCTTCAGCCTGTGGGTCCATCTGAGGGACAATCCTGATTTTCTTGGGCTCCCCTGGTTGCTCCAGGCCTGCCCGGACTCCCCTTGCTGTGGTGAGTCCTCTGGTCCTTGTTGGGCCAGACCGTAACCTTTCTTGACCTTCTTCATGGGTTGCCATTGCCAAGGCTTGTTGGTGCTCCTGCCGGACACCGACCCCTCAGCACTCGACATCCTTTGTGGGACAGCTCGTATCCAGCTCCTGGTTGTCCTCGACATCTCCTGGTCCCTGCAGCTGTAGAGTCACGGTCTCCTTCTTCACACCTGAAGCACCCAACATCGGTGGGCATTCGTCTACCGAGCCCCTGGTCAATCCTGAGTGACCCAGACTCTGTTCCCTCTGCTTTCAGGTTCATTCCATCAAGAATCCACCTGCAGATTCCACCGGACACTTTTCTTCTTTCCAGCAGTGGCATTTCTTTGAAGACTCCCATTGAGAACGACAGCGGTTTCCGATGCCACGTCAGCCCTATGCACCCGGCTCCTCTGGGATAGGTAACTCTGGTACTTCGGTATCCACGGGTGGGGTGGCTCTCCACCCTTCTGTGTTCCAAAGGGTTTCCTCGTAATCCACTGGGAAGGGTCCTTAAACTTTAAAATTGCAACTGCGACTCTCCCATTGAATTGCACGTAGCACGCGGTCGTGTTCTCACACTGCACCCATCCTCCATGGGGTCCCTACTTACTCACCTTGGGTGGTTCCTTGGGGTCCCAGTGATTCTACACTCTGTAGACATTGTCTTGACTTGAGTCGTGGTTCTTATACCACTATTTTAGTATAGGGTTTGGTCTCCCCAGGGAGCCCACTATGTATTAGTGCTACTTACGATTGTTTCTGTGCTATAGTATTGTGTGCTTTGTGTTTATCTGCGTGTAGCAGATACTGTGAGGTATTTAAGGTGTTATAATAATAAATATATATTCTTATAACTACTGTGTGGTTCCCTTTTCATTTAACCAATACAATAAGGTTGCGTTCTGGTAAAACAAGCTGCTGAATATTCCTTCAAGACTAAGCCTTAAGGCTGCTCTCCACAGCTACCACTTGGATAGCTTTCTAAGGTTATCTTTTTATCTTTGACCTCTTAAATCACAATAAGGGTTGTTTGGACTGGTGCAAGGTGCCCACTATAATTAGTGGACATCATATACCAGGCCAACTTCTCACAGTAGATATATATATATATATATATATATATATATATATATATATATATCCAAGAAAGAAGTGACTCAAACAGATAGATTCACCAAAGAACAAAAATATATTTCCACTACAACGTTTCAGCTTCCGCCTTCCTCAGGTAGTACAAGATGGTTTGCTCAGTGGCTGCACAGATGACACAGCTGAATTTTCAAAAAGCATCATGAGTGAAGATTCCATTTGGAATGTGGAATCAATGCAGTCCTGAGAGCTCTTGAGATATGCAGTAATCAGGTTGTATTATCAGTAATGTTCAGTCCATCTGGATGCAGTGATTTTAAACGGTACATCCAGAAGTTTTCTCTGGAGTCCAGTAGTTCTTCCTTTGAGACATGTTCCACGGGGAAAATCTTCAAATCTGATAGTAAATGATCCACAAGGTTAAAATGATTGGCTACAGGCTGGTCAATTTTCTTATTAATTATTGCCGATTTGTGGTTCCTGAATTGTGTACGGAGGTCATTCACTGTTTGGCCTACATATTGTTTTTTACAGCTTTGCCGTTGGCACTGAATCACATAAATAATGCATGTTGAGCGACATGTAAGATGCTGTCTTATTCCATAGGTCCTTCTCGTAACAGAACTAGTTACTGATGATGTTTGTAAAAGGTATTCACACGTGATGCACATTTTAGAGTCACAGCAATGAACCCCTGCATTTGTTACAACTTGCTTGAGTTCAGCTCTCACAATAAGAGATCGTAAATTTGGAGCTCTGCGGTAAGCAATGACTGGCGGTTTTGGAAAAACCTTTCGCAATTTTTCACAAGTAGACAGTAAGGGAAATCTTTTTGCATTATATTTCTGTAGTTGGGAGCTGATGGATGATAGTCAACCACAAATGGAGTTCTGTCACTTTTGTTTCTGCCGTTGGTATTCCAAATAAGTGCTTCTCTGGGTAACTGCAAAGACTTGTCAATTTGATGCTGTATGATATGCAGAGGATAGCCTCGCCTTTTAAATAATGTAGCAAGCTCCTGTAGATGGTCTTTACAGGTTTCCTCATTGCTGCAGATGCGTCTTATTCTGAGTGCTTGGCTGTAGATGATGCTCAGTTTAGTGTGGTGTGGGTGACATGAAGTCCAGTTTAGATACAAATGAGCAACTGTAGGCTTGTGGTACAGATCAGTTGTAATTTTTTGTTCATGAATGGTGAGTAGCACATCCAGAAAAGGGAGATGATGCTTCTGTTTAGTATTGCTGCTGGTAAATTTGATGGTAGGATGGATATTGTTGATATAAGCTGTAAATTGTTCCAATGCTCTACTTCCTGCATTCCATATTATAAATATGTCATCAATGTATCTTAGCCATACCAGTGGTTTGATGCTATAAGTAGCAAGTATACAGTTCTCTAGTTTGCCCATGAAGATATTTGCATAGGATGGAGCCATCCGAGTGCCCATGGAAGTCCCTTGTATCTGCAGATAGTGTTTACCATTGAATGTAAAATTGTTGGATTTAAGGATAACTCTTGCAAAGTTGGTAAGCACATTTGTTGATGGCTTTTTCACAGTTCTTTTATTAAGAGCTTCAGATAATGCCATAAGCCCATCCTCATGTGGTATATTGGTGTATAATGATGTAACATCAAATGTAGCCAGAAGAGTATCATCATCAAATGTGTAGGTTTGGTTTAATATATATATATATATATATGCACAATATTACGCTATAAAAGCTTGAAAATGTTGTTTTGATCTGCATGGTTTGATGAACTAATATGATATCTCTTTATAATTATGAGCATGTCTATGATGTTATAATAGGCAGCCCATGTATGATTTTGAAATAAGACATGCTCCAAGATGGCGCCTGATTTCATGAAACTGCAATTGTCCGTTTTTTATTGTAGTGAATTCAACATGTGATAAATGTTGCTTTGGTATCGGCGCCCGTCGACATTGACAGAGGCTAACGCCGAAACGCGTTTGTTTAAAGAACTTTTTCGCAATAAAATCCGGAGGAGGATTTAACCTAACATGAGTGCTGGTCCTCATTTACTGTGTGTTACGCGAGTAAGGAGCTGCAGATTGAGCGGTTTGCCCCCGCTGGACCGAGCACCGGCTCACGAGTGCGGATACCAGAGGCAAAAGATACGGAGCTGGAGCATATATATATATATATATATATATAGTCATTCATTCATTGAAAAAAACATAGGTTTCAGGGACGTTATAGTTAGGAATTAGCATTTTAAAAACCTAAGAAATTCATTGAAAAAACCATAAGTTTCAGAGATATTATAGTTTGGAATTAGCATTTAAAAAACCTTAGAAATTCACTGAAAAAACCAGAGTCTTCAGGGACGTTATAGTTAGGTTGACATTTCACTCAAACAAAACCAGAGAAATTCAGCCGTTATAGTTAGCTGAGCTAACTATAACTCACGCCCCCGCAATGCACTGCTGATTACGTCACATATCACATCACTCATGACATGGTCAGTGACATCACTGATGACATCACTAATGACATCTCAAATGACATCACTGATGACATCAGCCACTTAATATCTGATGCACCTCCTCACACCCTAATATAACCTTTCATACACCCACTCTAAAATACAGACTACCATTCTCGAAACCATAGACACACCAATACCAGTTAGTACATACCCGCTCACTGATTCATAGGTCTACACACACATCCACTCACTAACCCATACAGTCACTCATACTTGCAGTCACTCATCAATACAGCCACTGATATATGCATTCATACACCCATACAGACACTCACACACCGCCACTCACCCATAGAGTTACTCACACACCTAGCCAGTCACCCAAATAATGAATCACACTGCCATTTACTCACCTATACAGTTATACACACACACCACTTCACTTATTCATACAGATACTAACACATACTTACTCTCTTCTACAATCACTGACACAATCACACACTTATCCATACAGCCACTCTCACAATCACTCACTCTCACATATAGTCACTTATATACTCCAACACTCACATATACTGCCTTTCACATATGTAGTTACTTACACAAATACCACTGAGACATCCATTCACTCACCAACACAGCCATACGCACACTCACTCACCCATACAGCCCCTTGCAGATGCACTCATTAACCCATACACCCAGTGAATCACCTACTCACACATCCATGCAGGGAGTCACACCCCCACCCACCCCCACAGACAGTCAGGCACCCATACAGGTACTCAGACAAACAATGATTAACCCATATAGACACTCATGTAGCTACTCACCAACCCATGTAGCCACTTACACACCAACTGACAGACTGATACAGACATTCACATTGATTAGTTATTCACATATGCATTCACTAAGACACGTTTAATCACTCACTTATACAGTCCGTCACGCACCCACTAAATCATCCATTCAGACACTTATACACCCACTCATTCTTCAATACACTTTGGTGTGTATATATATATATATATATATATATATTCACTGAAAAAACCATAGGTTTCAGGCACGTTATAGTTAGAAATTAGCATTTAAAAAACCTTTGAAATTCACTGAAAAAACCATAGGTTTCAGGGACGTTATAGTTAGGTGGACATTTCACTCGTACAAAACCATAGAAATTCCACCGTTATAGTTAGTTCAGTTAACTATAACTCGCGCCCCGCAATGCACTGCTCATGACGTCACATATTACATCATTCATGGCATGGTCAGTGACATGACTGATCACATCACTGATGACATCTCAAATGACATCACTGATGACATCATCCAGTGACTGTGTGTTCCTGTAAAGTTTAAATATGTTTTATATATATGGCAAGGTGTATTGAAGAATGAGTGGGTGTATAAGTGTCTGGATGGAGGATTTAGGAGGTATGTAACTGATTGTATTAAGTGACTGATTAAATGTGTCTTACTGAATGCATGGGTTAGTAACTAAACTGTGTGAATGTCTGTATCAGTCTGTCTGTTGTTGTGTAAGCTGCTACATGGGTTGGTCAGTAGCTACATTAGTGTCTATATGGGTTATTTATTGTTTGCTTGAGTATTTGTATGGGGGACTGAGTGTGTGTGTGGGTGGGTTGGAGGTGTGTGACTCTGCATAGATGTGTGTGTAGGTGATTCACTGGGTGTATGGGTTCAAGAGTGCATCTGTGAAGGGCTCTATGGGTGGGTAAGTGTGTGTATGGGTGTGTTGGTGAGTGAATGGATGTCTCAGTGGTACATATGTGAGTAACTACATATGTAAAAGGAAGTATATGTGAGTGATGGTGTATATAAATAACTATATGTGAGACTGAGTGATTGTGAGAGTGGCATGTATGGATGAGTCTGTACTTGTTTCAGTGATTACATAAGAGAGTAACTATGCGTTACTGTCTGTATGAATTAGTGAGGTGGTATGTGTATAACTGTTTAGGTGAGTAAATGGGAGTGTGATTGATTCTTTGCATGACTGACTAGGTGTGTGAGTAACTCTATGGATGAGTGGCGGTGTGTGAGTGTCTGAATAGGTGTATGAGTGCATAAGATAGTGTTGTATTGATAAGTGACTGCATGTATAAGTGATTGTATAGGTGAATGAGTGGATGTGTGTGCAGACCTAGGAATCAGTGAGTGAGTATGTAGTAACTGGTATTGGTGTGTGGATGGTTTCGAAACTGGTAGTGTGTATTTTACAGTGGGTGTATTAAAGGTTATATTAGGGTGTGATGAGGTGCATCAGATTATCACGTGGATGATGTCATCAGTGATGTCATTTGAGATGTCATCAGTGATGTGATCAGTGATGTCACTGACCATGCCATGAATGATGTAATATGTGACGTCATGAGCAGTGCATTGCGGGGCGCGAGTTATAGTTAACTGAACTAACTATAACGGTGGAATTTCTATGGTTTTGTACGAGTGAAATGTCCACCTAACTATAACGTCCCTGAAACCTATGGTTTTTTCAGTGAATTTCAAAGGTTTTTTAAATGCTAATTTCTAACTATAACGTCCCTGAAACCTATCGTTTTTTCAGTGAATTTCTAAGGTTTTTTAAATGCTAATTTCTAACTATAACGTGCCTGAAACCTATGGTTTTTTCTGTGAATTTCAAACGTTTTTTAAATGCTAATTTTTAATTATAATGTTCATTAAACCTATGGTTTTTTCAGTGATTTTAAATAATCATTCCATTCTCAACCTAGTGAAAACAGCCGATATCGCCAGTTTTCCAACAATAGCTTCTGCAAAAAAATTCGCCACAAATGAGAGCGACACCTAACTCTAATAATATGCAGAGTTGGCGTTCCCGCGCAAAAATAACATGAAAACACCATTTCCCGATATTTTCAACGAGCAGCCAAATCTGGGGTGCGATCCAAAGCAGGCGATAAGCTGCGTTAGCAGTAAGAATTTAACATCTGCCTTTTACTGGTGTAAAGCAGGACGACTGCCTACAGTGTGAAAGGGAGCCCAGCCCATGACCACATCTAAAGACCAACACATGTCATAGAGCTACTCACCATGCAGCTCCGACACCCAAGAAGGCCACAACACCCACTGCCATCACCCTCAGGACCTCCCCCCCGGACCACCCCCCTCCCTACTACCACCAAGGCAGCGCAGAACAGGCCAGCAGACCCTCCAAAAACGGCATGGTCACTCAGCCACACAATAGCTGAATGTTGGGAGATGTGGCAACCAAGTATGTGTGAAGGATGCAAGTCACCTCTCCATGTGGACATATACTGCTGGTGCTTGTAGTGTTGTGGACAATAGACGCAACCATGTTACCTCAGGCAGTGGGGAAGATCTCGGTCATGTAGCTGTGTTGTCTCCCCCTGGAAGCGGAAGCGGAGTGGGCTGGTCCAACGTACCCCACTCCAGCATAGCAGTATGAATACATAGGCTGGGGCTCTGGGTGTGGTTCACTTGTGGGAAGGCCAAAGCGTCTGCCAGGGCGGCAGCCCTCACCCTGCCATGAGGCCTCCGCCGTGACCACCGGCCTCCTCGACACAGGCCCCCTGCGAACCCAGCAGCAGAGCACCACAGACTTATGTCTGTACAGACTACTGCCTTCGATCTACACTGCGGACAGCAGGGCTCACAATTCAGATTGAGTCCCGATTGCAGATGACGCAGTCCAGTAGGCAAGAGACATTGCTCCCAGTGCGGCCCGCCCGGACCACGCATCATCGCAGGCTGCGCACACGCTGAGTGCTTCAGGTGCCACTAACTCAGTGCACCACAAATCATCGCCACGTAGCCTTATTAAGGCAGAATTCATTAGACAAAAGATATTGCTACCAGTGTGGCCCGGCCGGACCACGCATCATCGCAGGCTGCGCACACGCTGAGGGCTTCAGGTGCCACTAACTCAGTGCACCACAAGTCAACGCCACGTGGACTTATTAAGACAGAATTAATTAGGCAAAAGACATTGCTACCAGTGCGGCCCGCCCGGACCACGCATCATCGCAGGCTCCACACACGCTGGTTGCTTCAGGTGACACTAACTGTACAGCTCAACTCAACGCCACATGGCTGTGGGCCCTTGCTGACCGTTGCCTCCGGCCTACACTGCGGTCATCAGGGCTCACATTTAAAATTCACTCTTGATTCATTAATTGCAGAGTCCAGTAGGCAACTAAGTATTACTTCCCTAAAACCTACATAATATCCTTTTAGTATCCTTGCTTCAAGAACTTGTTTTATATCAGTTATAGCTTTAGTACAATGACCAACTTCATCTTGCAAGTCCAAAGGAACACTGAATGGCAGTCTACACTGCGGACAGCAGAGCTCACAATTTGAATTCAGTCTTGATTTATTAATTGCAGACAGAATTGTACTCTATGTCCTCGAATTTTGTCAAGAGGAAGTGACAAAAAGCATTCCTTGATGTCTGTGCTGACTACTGCCTTCGATCTACACTGCGGTCAGCAGGGCTCATAATTCAGATCGAGTCGCGATTGCAGATGACGCAGTCCAGTAGGCAAGACACATTGCATCATCGCTGGCTGCGCACATGCTGAGTGCCACACCTACCACTAACTCTATGCAGCTCAAGTGAATGCCACGTGGCTGTGGACTCTTCCTGACCACTGCCTCCGGCCTACACTGCGGTCAGCAGGGCTCACAATTCAGATCGAGTCGCGATTGCAGATGATGCAGTCCAGTAGGCAAGAGACATTCCATCATCGCTGGCTGCGCACACGCTGAGCGCCACACCTACCACTAACTATATGCAGCTCAAGTCAACGCCACGTGGCTGTAGGCCCTTCCTGACTGCTGCCTCCGGCCTACACTGTGCTCAGCAGGGCTCACAATTCAAATTCAGTCTTCATTCATTAATTTCAGAGTCCAGTAGGCAACTAACTATAGCGTCCCTGAAACCTACATATTTCGACAGTGTATTCCATAAATGTTTCATCTTTTGTTCCATACACCTACACTGCGGTTAGCAGAGCTCACAATTTAAATTGAGACATGATTTATTTATTGCAGACAGAATTGTACTCTATGTCCTCGAATTTTGTAAACAGGAAGTGACTAAAAGCATTCTTCGATGTCTGTACTGACTACTGCCTTTGATCTACACTGCGGATAGCAGGGCTCACAATTCACACCGAGTCGCGATTGCAGATGACTCAGTCCAGTAGGCAACAGACATTGCTCCCAGTGCGGCTCGCCCGCACCACGCATCATCGCTGGCTGCGCACACGCTGAATGTTTCTGATGCCCCTATTTCAGTGCAGCACAACTCATGGACCCTTTATGATACAATGTTTTGTGTATAATTTCACATCTGCTGCCCCTACCTCAGTGTACCACAAGTCATGGACCCTTTACGATACAATCTTCTGTGTATTATTTCACATCTGTTGCCCCTACCTTAGTGCAGCACAAATCATTGACCATTTATTATTGAATCTATGTGTCTGATCCAATAATTACTGTTGTACTTGTTGCCAGCACCAACCATTCCCGGAGGGCTGGCTTACACTCACCCCACACGCATCCAGCACAGACGTCACTGGACATGTGACCCTGGTAATAAAAATGAGTCGAGCACCCGTGCCCGTACCCAGTTCCACTATCTATCTGTGTCCGTGTGTTCATTATGTATGCAAGATGCCGCCCCTGGGCCCTACCGCATTACATTGTGCTGTGGACAGCGTATGCAACCATGTTACCTCTGGCAGTGGGGAAAACTTCGGTTATGTAACTTTCTCTCGATCATTGTACAAGTACGTACGTAGAGACTGGATCATTACAGTACTGCAAGGAGAGTGTATAGTGAATTTATAAGTGCTTGGGGATTGGCGGAGTAATTCTATAAGTACATATGTTGGCGCAGCCTAACCCCGAACACAAGCTTGGCTCTAATTGGCTGCCCTCCATGTGCCAAAAGGTGAAACTTAAACTTTCCATGGCCCTGTATTGCTACAGCTGCAACACTCCACTGAATGTGCAATAAACATTCATATCCACACAGATGTGTCATGTCCACCATCTTTCATGTGTGGAACTATGGATGAATGTAGGGTCAGTGATTCCCTGTACCTTCCATTTTGGCCACGTTGTGGGACTTGGCTCACAGAGAGACACATTGGCGCTTGCGGCCCGGGTGATGTCAGCACTACCACAGGGACACCCGCATCAGTTGATTCCTCATACAGCCCAGGACGGAGCCACGCCCATAGCTCCGGAGTCATTCTTCACAGCCTCACGCAAGACTGGCATACGCCAGGCCAGCCCACCCCGCTTACGCTTACAGGGAAGGACAACAACGCTACATGGCCCAGATTTTCATTACAGTGATCTGCTGGTCACACCCTAGTTGTCAGTACGCCACAGTCACTCCCTCATGGCTAGTATACACCCACACCACACCCATCCAGCACACGCGTCACAAGACATGTGACCCTGCCAATAAAAAAGACCGGGCGCCCATGCTCGACGCCATTTCCGAGTTGCTCGCACCGGATACACTGCAGCCGGCACAGGCACACCGGCACGGGACGGTGACTTTCGGTCCACTGAGGTACGGGTACCGTAACTGCTGAGCGGGTGTGCAGCCTGCGGTGATGGCCCGTCCCGGCGGTCTGGACAGCTCAGGTTTTGTGTGCCCTGCTGGACCGCAGTGTAGGCCTGAGCCATCAGACAGCGCAGGCCTACCACCACGTGGCGTCGCCTCGCTGGTCACAGAGTTAGTGGCACCACAAGGGCTGAGCGGGTGTGCAGCCTGCGATGAAAGGCCTGGTGCACTGGTATGTCCTCTGCCATGGCGAAATCAAGACCCAGCACCAAATGTGAGACCTGGTGGACTGCGGAGCAGGGCTGCATGACATGCAGGGTGCGGTGTCCGCGGGCCCAGGGCTTGGGGCTCGCAGCGGCATGTGGTAGGCCCTCTTTTCTACACGCAGGTTGCGAAAGGTGAGCAGAGAGGCTTGTTAGCGCAGCAGCGGGCAGTCACCTCCGGGCAGTGGGAGTGGATGGGGTGCAGCAACCTGGGTGCGCAACAGTGGGCAGACACCTCTGGGCAGTGGAAGTGGATGGGGTGCAGCAGCGGCGAGCAGACACCTCTGGGCAGTGGAAGTGGATGGGGTGCAGCAGCCTGGATGCACAAAGGCGGGACAGAGAATTAGGCGTGTGCAGTTGTATCTACTCTGCCATTACTGATTCCATACTATGTTTCAGATGAGTAAGCTTGAGGGCTCCACTATGTCCCGGCACGTGGTTGGAGACACACCGGTGACGGAAAGGTGAGATGTGAGGGTTTTGTCCACAGTGTCGGCACTCACTGTCCCTCTCCATCTCTTCCTTTCTCTCCCTCACACTCTTTCTCTCTCCCTTCCTCTCTCTCTCACTCTATGTCTTCCTCTCTCTCACACTGTTTTTTTCTTTCTCTCTCTCTACCTCTCTCTCTCTTTCTCTCTCTCTCACTCTTCCTCTGTTTCTCTCTTCCTCTTTCTCACACTGTTTCTCACTTTCTCTCTCTCTTCCTCTCTCTCACTGTTTCTCTCTCTCTTCCTCTCTCTCTCACTCTCTCTCTTTCTCTCTGTCTACCTCTCACTCTTTCTTTCTTTCTCTCTCTCTCTCTCTCTTCCTCTCTTTCTCTCCTTTGATGGACGCATGACGCACAATCTTATCTTGCTTTTTGTCTAGCAGGCTGTGATTCACAGATTGACGACCCCCCCCACCCGACACAGACCTCCCGCCACGAGGCGATGACTTCACTTCCACTGAGTTAGTGCCACCAGAGCTGAGCGCATGTGCAGCCTGCGATGATGCGTGGCCATCCTGCAATCAACACCCGCTCTGAATTGTGAGCTAGGCTTGACCACATGTACGCAACTTGCGCCTGAGGAGGTTGCTTCAGCACGTGGTGGACCCTCTTAGACACACGCCGGTGGTGGAAGGTGAGCAGAGAGCCTTGTTTCCGCAGCAGCGAGCAGTCACCTCTGGGCGGTGGGAGTGGATAGTGTGCAGCACCCTGGGTGCACAAGAGCGGGCAGACACCTCCGAGCAGTGGAAGTGGACGGGGTGCAGCAGCCTGGGTGCACAGGAGCGGGCAGACACCTCTAGGCAGTGGGAGTGGATGGGATGCAGCACTCTGGGTGCGCAGGAACGGGCAGTCACCTCCGGGCAGTGGGACTGGATGGGGTGCATCAGCCTGGGTGCACAGCAGCGGGCAGACACCTCTGGGCGGCGGGAGTCGATGGGGTGCAGCAGCCTGGGTGCGCAGGGGCGAAAGAGAGAATTAGGCGTGTGCAGTTGAATGTACTCTGCCATTACTGATTCTATACTATGTTTCAGATGATTAAACTTCAAGACTCCACTATGTTCCGGCACGTGGTTGGAGACACACCGGTGGCAGAAAGATGAGCTGTAAGGATTTTCTCCACAGTGTCAACACTCACTCTCCTCTCCATCTCTTCCTTTCTGTCACTCACACTCTTTCTCTCTCTCTCACTCTGTATCTCTTCCTTTCTCTCTCTCACACTCTTTCTCTCTTTCTATGTCTCTTCCTCTCTCTCTCATTCTTTCTTTCTCTCTCTCTTCCTCTCTGTCTCACTCTTTCTCTCTCTCTCTACCTCTCTCTCACACTGTTTCTCTCTTTCTCTCTCACTTCCTTGTATCGCACTCTTTCTCTCTTTCTCTATCTCTTCCTCTCTCTCTCTCTCTTTCTCTCTTTCTCTGTCTTCCTCTCTGTCTCACTCTTTCTTTCTCTGTCTCTTCCTCTCTCTCACTCTTTCTCTCTTTCTCTCTCTCTCTCCTTTCATGGACGCATGACGCACAATCTTATCTTTCTTTTTGTCTTGCAGGCTGTGATTCACAAATTGTCGAGGGATGACACGCCGTACCTGTACCTACTTTTATTTTGTTGTTTTGTTTAAATAAAATGTTTTATATGTAAATCCATAGATGACTGAGATTCTTATTTGTCCAACCTCACATGCATCTTCTTTACTATAATTGTGCGACATCAGCCAATTTGTTACGTTCCAGATTTCCTAACGTTGCTGTCACATTTGTTTGTGTGGGGGAGGTGAGGGGGGATGGCGGACAACGGGCTGGTGGCGGAGGGTGTCGGAGCAGTGTTGGGTGTCCGAGCTGCATGATCGTTGGCTCTATTGCATCTGTTGTCATTCACGTATGGCTCTGGGTGGGCTCCCTTTCATATTGCAGGTTGTAGTCCGACTTTACACCAGCTCAGAGCAGGTGTAAGCTTTCTGCTACTAACGCACCTTATCGCCTGTTTTGTACTCTCTTCGACGATCTTGCTGGTGGTTGAGACACTTGCGAAGTCATGTGTTCGCTGCTTTTTGCACGGGAACGTCTACTCTACATCTCATTAGCAATATTTGCCGGACTCATCCGTGACGATGCTTTTTGAGGCTGCTATCGCTGGTAAACTGGTGATATGGGCTGTTTGCTCCAGCTTGTGAATGATGCGTTAAATTTATCACCATTTTGGTTGCGATAAAGTGCCGTTAACTCGGCGATATGTCCTTGAGAATATACCCCTCGGTGTTTGAAAGACTTAAGAAGTACTCGAGTGCCGCGCTGAGAGCCGCGCACCCATCGCTTTCACAAGTTTGCTATGACAGGGCGGGAGAGAGCAAGGGAGAGAGACAGAGTGAGATAGCACAAGCAGCGCAAGGCCGCACGGGCACCTGGCTCTATCGTGTTGTTTGTGGCCTCATGGTCTGCCCTGCTAAGTTGGCTTAGGCCTGGCTGCCATAATGCCTTTTCTGCGCACGTTACTTTGTGCCTTTGTTTTTCCAGCCTCTGCTTGTGCCCGACTATATTAGGACTGTCTGCTTTTCTGCCTTTCACCTTTTCTCCTGTTCCCTGTGGGTTACATCTGCACAACATGTACAAGGTCGAAAAACAATGTCCCTTGTTCTTGCTGATTTGGCCAGTCCCTCGCACCTACACATAACACTAAGTACAGCTGCATTGGAGAAATGTGTGTGCTTTTAATATTGTGATTTCACTGTTAGAGGCACTTGGAGAAAAACCTTTCCAGAGAGAAGAGCTGTGCTTGTCTGATGATGTAAACCTTGCATCTAGATATTGAGGTATGAGGGTCCGCCTGACAAAGCCCAGAGGTTTTCTGTTTATATAATAAACTAGCTAATAGCACGGGGAGGGTGGTATGGTCATTTAGCCCTATATCCACTGCTTTATGAAATGCTTTCCCGTTTGTATTCTATGGAATTGTAACTATGCTGATTATTTTATCCTTATGCATTATGCTGATAGTACTGGCACGTGTACTGTATCTTAGAGCACGGTAGTTGAAATAAACATTTTAAACTATACAGTGTCTCTTATTACGCACGTTGTGGACAGGTATGAGTGAGTTATGAAAGGGTGTTCTTGCTCCCGCGAGTCCTGAGAGAGAGAGATACCGTGTTCTGGGTTGTCTAATCATTGGTAGCATCGCTGCTCATGAGACGCTAAAGCTAGTCGGATTGGGATTGTGGGTACTAAGGTGTATGGTTGGCTCACTACTATACTCCGAGGTCCTATTATCCTGTGCATAGCTCTGTGTGTATGTGCAGAATCCCTACAACAGCTCCACATACCAACATGTGTGTGTGCATCGCCATCCGTGCACAGGCAATTCCCCCACAATGCAGCCCACACACATATCAATCACAGAACATCAGCAATGAAGACAATGTGGTACAAAACTCCCCTCATACGGGTTCTGTGTCCAGTGTGTGTGGCGGGGTGATGGCTGCATGGCTGTGTGCCCCTGACACATCAGACTGCGTAGGTGATGGGGCTGCATCAGATGTCGTCCAGCACCTATGCAAAAAAAACGCACATAACACACCTTCTTAATTTCTATTTTACCTTCCTAGTTGGTATGCAGATTTCAAATGTCACAAACGCATGCAATTCTTTTCTTGTCACACAGTACATGTAATGCGCCGCTTTCATCAAGAATGGAACCAGTAATGGCACAATTTCCCTGTTGCTCCACACATAAATCCATGTAAAGAACAAATCAGAATAGTTCCTTATTTTTTTTAGATTGCAAAACCTCTCTTTATTGCTTATTTTTTAACTTTCCATATAAACTGTTTTGTTAAGGACACATACAGGTGAAAAGTTCAAGGTATTGTATCAACACTTTCTAGAACATTCTACAACACGTGCAGGTTAAAAGTTCATCATTTTTTTAAACCTACCGATATTTTTATTTGCAACATTTTCTCCAACATTTAACGGCACGTGGAGGTCAAAAGTTCACCATTCTTTCAAGTTTGAACTGCACCTTCCAAATACAATTAGCAGGTGTGGTTGAGCTGAGCAAATTTCATCCTATAATATGTACTCCACGTATAAACTGCTTTTTTATTAACCAATCACAAAGATGCTTTTCATCAAAAGTAATATACACCCTACTTTTTAGGACACAATACATTTCATCTCCCAATCCGTTAACGTTTTGTATGTAAAAAAATAAGTAGTTCCCCATGTTTAAACATATCTCTTATTCTACGAACGGACTGCATGAGCTACAGACATTTATCCATATCTTCTAGCCATACCTTCAAAATGCTAGTGTGGATTGTAGGACATAGCTATGTTTTCTGGTGCAAGAGGTATGCAGAACAGAGACGTATTGACTTAGACCTAGGTTTACAAAATGTGTACATTAAATGGTTTGCACAGAGAGGATTGAAGTGGCACCAATTGCTCCCTTTGGTTAAAACCTGTTTGCATCTCCAACACCCTGATCTCATGATTGTGCACTGTGGTGGTAACGACCTGGGCACATTGACTGGGTAGGTTTGGAAATGCTTATGAAGGACACCTTTAGACAATTGATGTTACTTTTGCCTCAAACTGTCTTTGTATATTCCAATATATGCCAAAGACAGAGGAGGAAATGGTCAAACCAATTTTGTCATAAGATTGAAAAATCTAGGAAGAATGTCAGCAAAGCTGTGTCTGCATACCTCAGAGACCATAGAATGGGGTCGATTTACAACAACAACAACATACTTTTTGATATCACTGATATCTACAGAAGTGATGGAGTACACTTCACAGATGAGGGAAACTGAATTTTCCTGATTAACCTGAAGCTGTGCATTCGCACTTACATGTAGTTCCAACTAATAAACAGAAGGGCTTTTTTTAGAGCCGCCTTATATTCCCAATTTTGGCTCGCAGAGTATCAGCTGCAATTCGGCTAGCAGAGGGACACCTGCGGGCCGTCGGGCAGGCTCGCACAGGAAGAGCTGCGGCCCGTGGGCTCAGCTCGCAGAGGGAGACCTACGAGCCGTTAGCTCGCAAAAGCACAGCACCGTACCGGCTCGCAGAGGGAGGGCTGTGGCCTGACTCTCAGAGGGAGACCAACGGACCAACAGGCCTGCTAGCAGACACACAGCTATCAGTTAACGGGCTGGCTCACAGAGATACAGCTGTGAGCCCTCCGCGCTGCAACCCGACGGGCTAACTCACAGAGGGAGAGTAACGGGCCGACAGGCCTGCTAGCACAGACACAGCTATGAGCTATTGAGGTGGCTCACAGAGGTACAGCTGCGGGCCCCACGGCTCGCAGACACAGAGCTGCGAGCTGACGTACTGGCTTCTAAAGGCATAGCCGCGAGCTGATGATGTGGGGAGAGGGAGCGTAAAAGGAGTATCTCGCACAGACAGACCTGCGGGATATTTTCAGTATTGCCTCGCAGAGGTAGAATTACGGATCCGATGCCTTTTAGAGGGAGAGATGCGAGCTGACGGACTGTGTCACAAAATGGCTCACAGCTCGCAGTCGCAGAGCTGCGAGCCGACGGACTCGCTTCTAAAGGCATAGCCGCGAGCTGGTGATGTGGGGAGAGGGACCGTGAAAGGGGTATCTTGCACAGACAGAGCTGCGGTATATTTTTAGTGTTGCCTCGCAGAGGTAGAACTACGGACCTGATGCCTTGTAGAGGGAGAGTTGTGAGCTGACGGACTGAATCACAAAATGGCTGCCAACACTTCCTAGTTTCAACAGTTTGCAGCCAATCAGCCGCAAGCTCGTGCTCGTAACGCTTCAGCCAATCAGATGTCAGAATTCTTAAATATCGATATCTGGAAAATTTGATATTTCTCTACAACTACTGAACGGATGTACCCGATTTAAACAAAAGCATGCTTTCTGGACCAAGACCTTTCTCTGTGCCAAATTTGGCATAATTCGGTTCAGCAGTTTGACCTGTAGCCTTGTCTAAAGTTTCCTATGGAAATTGCATGGAGAAAACACGTTTTGGGACCCCCCTTTTTTCTTAGTCCCCCCTTGACGAATACCCCCCAAACTTTTAGGATAGCAGCTGACCTGAAAAGAGGAACTTTTGGGAAAATTTTGTAAAGATTCGTCAAACGACGCCAAAGTTATAAGCACATCAAAAAATGCTTTTCCTATGGAAACGTGATCCTAACTATAACTACCTACTGGTGACCGCCAGTAGGTAATATATATATATATATATATATATATATATATATACATATATATATATATATGTATACATATATATATATATATATATATATTCCATATGACGCTGCCCTACAATTGAGGCGCCACACATCAGCGTTGTTCAACCTTTTATTCTCATAGGTGGCAGGGAAACGGCATCTCCAAGCAGCAATTTATATAGAGACCAAACGCGTTTCGGGCTTCCTCAGCCCTTGTTCACTGGTGTCATCAGGAGGAAAGCTGCATGGTTTCGCGCCGTATTTGCCGCGCTTTAAATTCAGTTCTCGCCTTAGTGGGCGTGGCTATATTGCACTCTGGTCTTGGTAGTTTGAACCTTTGGTAGTGTG
Source organism: Calotriton arnoldi (assembly GCA_963921515.1). Classification (NCBI taxonomy): domain Eukaryota; kingdom Metazoa; phylum Chordata; class Amphibia; order Caudata; family Salamandridae; genus Calotriton; species Calotriton arnoldi. Next base: position 2,356,169 of record CAWUFW010000913.1, on the reverse strand, counting down.
CCCCAATACCTCCTCTTAAAATTTTCAAGTCCTTTAGTAGGTTTGCTGGCAATGGAGACCACCGTGTCCCAGCCTGTGTTGCCCCTGAGATCGGTCACGCTGTTCCACATGACGCCGCTTTGTCATCATGCACGGCGTACAGGAGCCGCTCCTCCGCGGCGGGGCGCCTCGCGACCCGAGCCGGGCCGCTAACATATTCCATATGACGCTGCCCTACAATTAAGGCGCCACACATCAGCGTTGTTCAACCTTTTATTCTCGTAGGTGGCAGGGAAACGGCATCTCCAAGCAGCAATTTATATAGAGACCAAACGCGTTTCGGGCTTCCTCAGCCCTTGTTCACTGGTGTCATCAGGAGGAAAGCTGCATGGTTTTGTGCCGTATTTGCAGCGCTTTAAATTCAGTTCTCGCCTTAGTGGGCGTGGCTATATTGCACTCTGGTCTTGGTAGTTTGAACCTTTGGTAGTGTGCCCCAATACCTCCTCTTAAAATTTTCAAGTCCTTTAGTAGGTTTGCTGGCAATGGAGACCACCGTGTCCCAGCCTGTGTTGCCCCTGAGATTGGTCACGCTGTTCCACTTGACGCCGCTTTGTCATCATGCACGGCGTACAGGAGCCGCTCCGCCACGGCGGGGCGCCTCGTGACCCGAGCCGGGCTGCTAACATATTCCATATGACGCTGCCCTACAATTGAGGCGCCACACATCAGCGTTGTTCAACCTTTTATTCTCGTAGGTGGCATGGAAACGGCATCTCCAAGCAGCAATTTATATAGAGACCAAACGCGTTTCGGGCTTCCTCAGCCCTTGTTCACTGGTGTCATCAGGAGGAAAGTGGAACAGCTGGACCTGCATCTGGAGCCTGGAGTGGGATGCGGAGGAGCTGTGGAGTCGATGAGCCGTGGCGGTAGACATTGAGGTGCAATGATCGCCCGTACCTGGTGGTGAAGTCTGGCAGGTCGCATGGAGACACGTTGCTGACCTGTGTGAGAAGACCGCCTTGCGCACCTTAGAGCTGTCAATAGTAGAGGCACTCCTGCACCCCAACGTAGGGAGGTCTGCATCGCATACTACGATCCACCACTACACCGGGGTGCACGCCTCTCTGCATCACAGGCCGGATGATGTTGGGCTGGCCGGACGCTGTGGAGGGTGAGGCCCCTGAGCTGCGCAGAACTTGTGTGGTGTAAGCGCTGCAACTTCACGCCTAAGGGGGCTCTGCTGCATCAACTGCATCGGGAGGTCCACCAGCGGACTTGGCGGTGACTGCTGTACCCAGGCTTGTGAAATCCCTCCTGGCTGAGGCTCCTGCTGGCTGAGTCACATATTTGGAGAGAGTACAGCGGATTGCACCACGGTGTTAATGTCCAGGTAAGGAGAAGGTGGGACGCGTAGCGCAGGACGCCTGGGGTCGAGTCCCCCAGGCCTAGCACACGTAGATGACGCACCCCCAGTGTCGGCTCATCCGCTATGGCGGAAGAGCGTCGCCCCACTGCTTTCAAGCAGTGCAGAGGAGGAACACTCATCACATGATTATAACTCACTGATGTAACCGTGCTATGTTTCCCTTGCTTTAGGACTGCTCCAAGCACGGGGCAAGGCAAGGGCGGATTGGCATGCCCACTCAAGTGCGCAATGACTGTTTGGTCGGCCCACTCAGGCCGCCCAAAGCAGTGATGCGCACTTCCCTGTTCGTATTGCAGGCTGCATTACAGCTTGCAGCAGAGAACATGCCCACCCCTCCAGACCCTGGCTGCATGCCTTGTCCCGTTGTCAATTACCAATCCCACCGCCGCCTCACAGCGTTGTGATTGGCTCAGGGGAGGGAGCCTGGCTGCCTACTTCCTGTTCCTGGAAGCAGATGCAGGAGAGCAGGAGCAACGAAGACACGGGACCCGGCTTCGAGGTAAGACTTCCCTCATAAAAAAAATTACAACACCCCCTCACACACACATCCCCGCGTCCACGCCCCATCCAGTGTTCTTTCGAGCATTTACCAACTCACAGCTGTCCAGCCCCCCCTAGCACTTCTCAATGGCACCCGCTGTGCGCCCATGCACAGCGGGCGTACCACCCGTGTGCCAAAGGCACATACGTGGTTGCGATGCATGCCATAATATTGCATTCCATTCCCATGCATACTAATACTAGGCACATTGCAACAGTAGAGTAGGTGTTGCATAGCGGAGACATCAATATCACTATTCCCACATCAGTGAGTGCAACCCAAAACTTACCTTTGCACCCCAAACCCACCCGTTAACCCTGGAATTCCTTTTTGAGCCCCCATAACAACCCAAAAATTCAAATTTGACCCAAATGCACACCCCAAATTCCATATTTTACCCCAAAACACACCCCAAATTCCATATTTTATCCCAAAACACACCCCAATTTCCATATTTTACATCCAAAGCCCATACCCACCCGAAAAACTTAAAATTACCCCATTACTGACCTCACAATGCGTTGTAATCAAATGCGATGTAAAGGCACCTGCGTTGTCGGAGTTGCGTTGTTGACGATGTACTGCCTGCGTTGGAATGGTTGCCTCCCGTGCCAAAGGCAACCCATGGGCTATGCCGTTTGCATCCATCTGCCCCTGGACCGCGCTCTGCACCAAGGAGCCTTCCTCTTGGACACTCCACCGCTACGATGCCAGCAGCCTCCTTGCCATCAACCCTGGACGCCACCTCGCCTGCCAGGACCAACCTCTGCTCCGGACCGGACATCGCCATCGCCATCACTGATGGCTGCAGTTTCACCCGCAAGGAGCACCACGACCGTCAAGGAGGAGGCCTTGCCATCACCTACAGAAGCACACTCCAACTGACCACGCACTCTAATGACCCAAGGGTGACCATGGACCACCTCAAATCCCCGATCCGACCAAGCCCAAGCACATCCTCTGCGGCACCCTCATGTGCAGGCCCCCTGGGCCATGGCCCCCGATTCTCCAATACCATTGTAGACCTCATTGCACCCCCGGGTTTCCCATCCACCTACGACATCCTACTCTGTGAACTCAAGTTCCACCTGGACAACCCCAGTGACCAGGACACCACCCCCTCCTGGCGAAGGTCCCCTACATCAGACGCAAGCAGCAAGTCACTGCAACAAGCCACATAGTAGGACACACGGTCGAGCACGTCACCTCCACCAGCGGGAACTTCTACTGCAGCCACGACCCGGACTCTCCTGGACCGATCATCATTGGTAACGTCACGTCTTCACCTTGCCCACCCAACGCCACCGCCATCATCGTACCTCCTTGCAGCTGGATCAAGGCCATCGAAGAACGTCTTGTCAACTCCCTCCGCACCAACCCTCCACCATTGCCCACCATTGCTTCCAAACAATGACACAGCAGCGCGCAACCTCCACCGATGGATCTCCAACAATGCCGACATTCGGGCACCCCCGCATGAACGGCACTGCGTCAGTACCTTCCGCATGCCTGATGGCAGGCGTGAGGGTGACGCAGTGCCACAGGGATAGGCTGGCCCCATGCATTGATGGAGTTGCGTCATGGTTGTGACACAACTGCAGCAATACGTGACTTTAGCGCAGACAGATACATCAGGATTCCTGACGTATCTGTCATTACTTGCGTCATGGAGCGATGTCCAGTGAATACAGCGCATCCATGCTGTCGCAAGAAGGGCGTTGTGAGAAATGTTGCAACGCTGTCTTGTCGCAGCACTGCAACACTTTTCATGACTGGGGCCCAGGAATGCGCACTATCTTATTGATGGTGCGCATTCCTGCGCTGTAGTGTTGTCACAGGGCAGCGCCGCTACATTGTTTGCAGCGCTGTCCAGCACCAAGACCTGTTGAGATGTGGCCCCAAGTGTTATCCCCATTTTTAAGACCAGCTATTTTCTGGTCTTAAGTTCCAGCAGCTAACGGGCCTTACCGGCTGTTTTTTGATCGCATCGCCGGTCCCGGCGATCGTTGAGAATATCACGAAGTGGGGTTAGCGTGCGTTTTAACATGGGAACGCCTACATTGCATATGATTAGCGTTAGTTGTCGCTAACATCGTTGGCGAAGTTAATAGCGGCCCCTAATGCCAGAAAGCTGTCGCTAACGGCTGTTAGCGACAGCTTGAGATTAGGACTATAAAAATATCGCTGCATTAGCGGCAGAAAAGTGCCGCTAACTCGGCAATAACTGCTTGAGAATATGCCCCTATATTTTTAAGAACATAAATTTAGAATTACATAACATTTTCAGTTTCCCTTTTTTGCTGTTCTCAGATTCCACTTAACTTCACTATACACTGTGGGGCATATTCTCAAGAACGTGTGATAACCACCGCAGGTTTAGCTTAACGCAACTTTGCACATCACAGTCTATCGCGGGAAAACAACGCCGTGTTAACGTAGTATTCCCAACCTGGAGGCACCATGCGATAGCCCCATGATAACGCGTCAAATGACCGCGTTAAAATCAACGCGACGCCGCAAAAATGTGAAACGCAAATAAAGTTGCGATGAAGCCAACCGCAATACAAAAATCAGCGATAACCAGCGACAGGCCTGCAATCCCCACGCGTCATGCGGGAAAATGCACCATAAAAGCTGAATAAGAAAAACACACCATAAACAAAATAAACTGCATAGCAACATGGAGGCACCCGGAACGAGTGCCCAGGTCAACGCGAACCCCACAAGCCCCACAGACCACCAGCAAGGAACCTCGGGGTCGGGGAAGGCCAAGGAGAAGAGGAAGAGGAAGACGGGGTACAGTCCGCATGACAACCGGATCGTCGTCACGGAGGTGACAGAGCACCAACAACAACTGTCCGTCACCTCCACTGTGTCATTGGCAACACAGATGGAAAAATGGCATTCCATCGTGAATGCAGCCGGAGTGTCGAGGAGGCCAAGATGCGCTGGCACGATGTGAAAAGCCAAACCAAGCAGAAACCCGCTGCCAACATTAAGGCAGCAACGGCGAATGGAGGTGGGAGTCCTGCGCCACAGGAGGAGCTGGAGCAAATGGCGGCCACAGTCATCAGTGTGGAGACGGTGCAAGGAGTCGGGAGTCCGGACACTGCTCAACATGACCTGACACAACAGCAACAGGGTGAGTAACGAACAGGGACTGTGGGGACGGGGGGAACGGGCACAATGGCACACATGCACAACGACGTGTAGCACACCGCACACCCACAATGACCCTGGGTCATGTCCCTGATCCCTATGGCACACTGCAGCACACATACAAACATCAAGTAGGCCCCCGTTCACCATGTGCCCAAAGGGGTCCCACCCCACACATCACCAATTACACAACACACACATGCACCCGTGCGAAACACAGCAAAGATGCGTATGTGAGAGCCACACTGACAATGCAAGTGACACCACATGACCAGCAGCATGGCTGGAGTACAATCACCATGACACTGTGCACGCCACGAGACTGAGGTGGCTGAGGGTGGACCACATCCGGAAAGGAGCAGGTCACACTCTGACACATCCACCTGCACAAACAACCACTGACGTCAACAACACATCTGCAGACAAACAATGCACAAGAGTACAAAAACCGTCCAAGAGCACAAATGACCTAAGTCGCCAACATCACAGCACCTCAAAAGCACAAAAGCCAAAGGCACACCGCCTCCAAGGGATAAGGGGCAGCAAAATCACAGCTGAAGGTGCGACTCCTACACAATGCAGCACACACACATAGCAATGACAGCACACCCACATGGACGACAATGTGGTACACAGTCCAACACCTACACTGCAGAACAGAGGACACAACTGGGTCTGCCTGTGCGTAGAAAATGGCCAATCACAGCTGACATAGCAGGAAACTGTGAGATGCAAATGTATGTGTACAACCTCACCTACGTCATGTAGTCCAAATGTCCACTGTCCCGCATCAAATAGTCCGCCCCTCCCAAACATCACAATGTACATTGTCATGAAGTCTGTATGTAAACTTGAACAATGCGGCAACATACATGCCAACACAAGGTCAACAAGCATCTCCCCTTCAAATTGCAGAGGGACAAACAACACCTCCAGCAGAGCAGACCAGACAACTCTACAGTGATGCTGAAGAGGACCACCACACTTCCGACACCTACGCCCCACAACAGCCCATGGACATCTTAGGCAATCGACCTCCAGGAGCAGGGCAGCACCGCTGCATCGAGGATACCCCACCCCCTGCACAGACAACACAGCTGGACGCACCCACCACCCCGGCTGGCTCCCAGCAGCCCACCGAAGCGCACATCGCATTCCAAGGCCAGGTGTCAGACTGCCAGAAGGGGGTGGCCGAACATGTGCGGGTGGGGTACTACCTCATGGAAGCTGAACTAGATCACATACGTGGGTGTCTAAGTCCCATCAGGGACCACCTACACTCCCCAACGGAGACCCACACTGCGACAGAGACACATGCCTTTGCACATTTCCAGTACTGAACCACACCCAGAGCCACGGGATGATCATCCACACCCCCATGCTGGACTGGCATGCGCCGGCCCAGTTCACTCCTCTTACGTATTGAGTGGGGGACGACAAAGCTACATGTGCAATGTCCCACCCGCTGCCTGCGGTGACATGGCTGCGTCCTCTGTACACGGCACAATGTAATTTTGTAGTGCCCGGGGCACAAATGCATACATCATGAGCACACGGACACACTCAGATAGTTCGTTGAACTGGCTACGGGCACGTGCGATCGACACCTTTATTGGCATGGTCACATGTACAGTGACGCATGTGCTGGATGTGTGTGAGGTGAGTGTAAGCCAGCCCTCATGGAGTCGTTGGTGCTGGCAACAACTTGAACAGTGATCACAATTAAAGCGGAAACAGAAAACACCAGCATAACAGAAACAACTGTGAAGCATCATGGTGGTAGCCGGAGGAAGTACAGTGTTCACCCAACATGCAAGCAGAATGGTCCATGATTTGTGGTGCACTGAGTTAGTGGCACCTGAAGAGCTGAGCAGGGTATCAAGCTGATGATGGCACCCACGACTGGTGTGGGCAACTCTGATAGTCTGCCAGTAAGACATTTACGACTCTGGCACCTGTTGTTTGGAGTTGGTCCTGGCGGTGGTGGCGTGTGCATCCTGCGGTGATGCGACGTCCGGGCAGGCCAGGACTCGATTTGATGTGTGAGCCCAGGTGGGCCGCAGTTGAAGCCGGAGGCAGCGGACAGCGCAGGGCCACAGACACATGGCCTTGATGACCCCCAGTCCATCGACCCAGAGGCCATCCAATATGCTATCAGACAGGGGCCATGACTTGAGCTGCACAGTGTTAGTGGCCCCGGATGCACTGCGGCCGGCACAGGCACACCGCCACGGGACGGTGACTTGCGGTGCAGTGAGATAGGGCCACACGAGGTGAGCGGGTCCTCGTGGATGTCGAAGGTGAATGTAGCAGAGGTTTGCGGGGGACAGTGGAAGGTGTCCTCCAGGGCATGATGCAGAGGGCAGAAGCCGGCCGGAAGCGGCAAATGGAGCAGTGGAATGCTACAGCCTCGTTTTTGCCACAAAGTCAGTATCACCGACATGATGATGAAGACAAGCCCCAGTCCATAGACTCAGTCGCCACCAAAGTTCAACCAGAAAGTGTCCATGGATGTCGGGGAACAGACTTAGTGGCACCGGAGCTGAAAGGGGATGCAGTCTGCGATGAGGCCAGTACAATGATGTCAAGTCTGTCATAAATGATTCATGACTGAATTCCCAATGTGTGACCTACTTGACCGCAGTGTAGGCCGAATGCGTAGTCATCAAGGGCCCACAGACACGTGTGGTTGGGATGCCATGCACATACTTTGTGTCACCACATCGAAGGGAGTATAGTGATATAAACTCAGCCATAAAGTGTGTACTCGGCCATTGTGTAATCAAGACTCAGTTCCAAATGTGTGACCTACTTGACCACAGTGTAGGCCCGAGGCAGCGGTCAGCAGGGGCCCACAGCCACGTGTCGTTGGCCCGCGATGCACAGAGTTAGTGACACCAGAGCAGTTGTCGGCAGTGTTCGATCACCTCCGTAACGATGATCCTTTTCTCCTCCGGACTGAACCGCGTCTTCCACTTACTCGTCTCCTTGCGTACAATGATATGAACTCCGCCATGCAGAAATCAAGACTCAGTTCCACATGTGTGACCTACTCGACCGTAGTGTAGGCCCGAGGCAGCGGTGGAGTACGCCAACGAAAAAGGAGTAAAGCGGGCCTGTGTTGCGGAGGCCGTGATGGTCTGAGGAGGTTGCCAAGGTCGCGGGCTTCGGGCTTGGAGCTTGCCCCGGCACGTGGTGGGCCCTCTTTGACACACGCCGGTGTCGGCAGGTGAGCAGTGAGGCCTGGCTGCGCAGGGGCAGGCATGACGGGTTCGGGGACCAGCGGCCCGGGGTGCAGCAGGTGCACAGGATCGCAGGCCACACCGCTCAAGGCGACGGCGTTGGCCTCGTGGCGGGGTGGGAGGCGCCGCCCTGGCAGACACGTTGGGCATTCCGGAAGTGAACCACTCCCAGAGCTACGTGCTTTTTATTCACACCCCTACGCTGGCCTGGCGTACGCCGGGCCAGCGCACTCCGCACACGCTTACAGGGGGGACGTCACAAGCTACATTTCCTTGGGCTTCCCCACTGGCTGGGGTGACATGGTAGCATCCACTGTCCACTACACTCCAGACACCAGCAGTGCATGTAGACATGGATATGTCTGTGGTCTGCATACTGCAGTCTGTCCAGCACATCTCCGCCACACTTGGCATTGTGTACATTCTCATTCATAGGTGACTTGCCTCCTTCGCACATTCCTGGTTCCCACCACTCCCCACATTCCGGTATTGTGTGGCTGGGGTGCCATGCCGTTGATGGCTCATGTACATGGCTGACCAGGGTTGCCACAGTAAGTTGTGCTGTCGTGTCTGGTGGGTGGGCATGTTGTTTGGCATAAGCATAGTCCTGGGCACACGCGGTGAGGGTATTGGTAATGTGATATGCAGTATAAATGCGTTATTCAAAAGCGACGGTCGACATCAGTATTTATCCAAATAGATGTTTTTTTATTTCAACAACAACTGTGTTGAAAATAGTACATTAGCCTAGTAAACCAGGCTGGTTTACTAGGCTTATGTTATAAATTGTGGATCTCGTGATCCACAGATTCCCCAGGGGTTATCGGGTTATTCCCCTGATCTGGCAGCACCGCACTACCAAAGGTTCATTAATAGCACACGCAATTGCCAGAGCGCCATTTTCCTGACTAAACACAAAAACCCCCATTCTAACCTCCATGTTGTTTGGCATGTTGTATGTGATTTTGGGACGTGTGAGGTGCCAGAGTTGTGAGTTGCATGATTCTGGAGTTGAGGGGTGTGGTGTGTTCATTTGGTACTTGCCAACATGCAGTGCATTTCCATAGGTGCCATCCTGGAAGCGCTGGTTGATGTTGGACTGTCAGAAGATGAAGGGATCATGCAAACATTGGTGAAGAGTCCCCTGTGGTCCACTATTGCCTGCACATTGATGGGATGCGTGTGCTTTCTGTTGCGGTACTTGTGTGCGGTGTCGGCAGGGGGCACAAGTATGACATGTGTGCAGTCGATTGCCCCCAACACGTGCGGGAATCCAGCTATGGCGTATAGTCCTTGCTTGGTCTCCAGCGGTTCCTGCGCATTGTGGGGGACGTATAGGTACTGGGGTACCTAGCTGATGATGGCATCCAGGACAGGTGTGGGGAGCTTGAATGGGGCTGGCTGTGCGACTGCTCCGACTCTGGCGGTTGTTGGTTGGGAGGTACCAGAGGCCAACAGGTGCACACAGCCAGCAGCTTTGTCTGCGGAGGGATGTTGGTTGTCCGCTGTGTTGGTACCGTCAGCCTGTGGGCAATGATGTTCAGGATGCGGAGGATGGTTGTCCTTTTGAGCCTGTAGTGGGCATTGACGTTGTCTGGTGTTAGGTCTGTGAGGCTGGTGCATTTCCTGAAGGTCCGCTGTCTTTGTCTGCGCTGCCTCTGTGGTGGTCCAAGGGGAGGTGCGGGGGGGTCCAGGGGGGGTGGCGGTCCTGGGGGTGGTGGCGGTGGGTGTTGTTGCCCTCTCGGGGCTCCGGGATGCATGGTGAGTGGCTCCATGGCATCTGTTGTTCTTCATGTGTGGTTCTGGGCTGGGCTCCCTTTGATGGTGCAGGTTGTCGTCCGACTTTACACCAGGTCGGAGCAGGTGTTAATTTCCTGCTGCTAATGCACCTTATCGCCTGTTTTGTGGTCTTACCGCCGATGTGGCTGGTCGTTGAGAATGTTGAGGTGTGGTGTTGTCGCGGCTTTTTGCTCGGGAACGCCTACTCTGCATCTCATTAGCAATAGTTGCTGGGGTCATCTGTGGCGATGTTTTTTGCAGATGCTTTCACAAGTAAACTGGTGGTATCGGCTGTTAGCACCAGCTTGTGAATGGGGCGATAATTTTATCGCGACTTTGGCTGCGATAAAGTGCCGTTAACTCGCCGATAGTTCCTTGAGAATATGCCCCAGTGATTTCAATGTAGTATCATCATTGAACAGTGGGGAAAAAAACAATCAAATTGATTGTAGAAAAAAAAAACACATCAGTGTAGATCAGTGATACCCAAAGTATGGCCCGGGGGCCTCTTGCGGCCCTTCTGACCTTTACATTTGCCCCCTGGGCAAAAGCAGCACTGGGCTGCTGCTTGCTCGACTCAGCACTAAAATGAAAATAACTGTTAAATAAACAGAAAGCATTTATCTAAAGGTTATTTGCAGTTGAAGAAAGGAAGTAACTAGGATGTACTGCACCCCTTAACTTTAGGAACACCTTCGTTTTTAAAGACAGCAAATGTGTAAAAATATGATAGCCTCTTTAAAATTCTTAAAGTTTATTTCAGTAACCTGCAGAACCTCTTCACCTTAGTAAATCAGATTTTAAAAGTGATAGTTTTCAAATATGAATTTAGAACCGCTCATGCTCCCCACCCCCATTCTGACAACAATGCCATTAGTGATTAAATCCAAACACAGGAGAAGGCTTTGTACAGCACACAACCTGAAGTCATGTATTTCGAGGTCCTCTTATATGTGATAAAGGAAAAAGAGGCAAATTGAAATAAATCAATTGCCTAGGATCACACAATTTGGTCAAGTGGTAAAACCGGGATTCATCCCAGGTTTTCTGGTTCCACATTGTGCAATTCAGTTCAGCCACTAGATGTACATGCTTCACTTCCGCTACACCCACTTTACGCCACAGGCCACCACCATCCTGCTGGCATCAGTGCGGCCCTCGGTCACAGCAAAGATCAAACTTTTCGGCCCCAGGAAAAATGTTTGCGAGTACCCATGGCATAGATCATCATTTTCAATATGTGTAGCTATGTGTTTTTCTATGTACACTTTGTTAATTACTTCCTTCATCTACATTAACTCTATTATTTATGTCAAATACATTTGCCAAAATGTAGACTCTCATTTACATCTGGTATAATATACACAACAAATATATAAACTATTTCCTTTTAAACACAATTTTCCAAATGCAATATTAATTAGCGCAAATAATATTCCAAACACTAATTATAAATACTAATTGTTTGCAGTGCTCTCTACTTTCTGTTCACATCTTCCCAATAGGCCGAATGATGTATTCAAAACTTTGGCTTCAAAAATATCAAATATGAATTTGGTAATTCATAAGGCAATCTAGGTTTGAATTCCAAGTGGGCATCATTGCAATGTGTCCATCCTTTATTACACTTTAAATACACAGTATAGTGTCCAGATGTTGTAGTAGGTCCATTATGGAAAATAATAGCCGCTGCTATTTAAGTTTTTCCTGAAATAGATATTTGACTTGCATTAAACGTTTTAATTTTGGTTTCCAATTTTCTTCCATTTGCTCTACAATGTTGTAGCATTAAAATTAGATATTTTCCAAATCTTTCTATATTTAATGTAGACAACATCTCTGATCTACAATGTGAACATTTCATGTCCTGATTGGCTGTTTTTATCAATTTGTTAAAAGGTACCGATTTGCAGTCTGGTATCGTCAAGTATATGAATCGCTCTGTTTCTATCTCTGTGGTAGAAGTAAATGAACACTCTTCACATTTATGATCCCATCTGTAACTTAGTCCAAATAAGTTTTCAATCTGTATTCCTTCATGTTCTAACACTCCAAGCATAAGAATTAGAAATTCTTGTGCATCTTGTTGTACATTCAGAGTAAATGTCAATGAACCAGTACATATTTCCAAAAGATGCTGAACGCCAGAAGCAGTATGGATTTTACTTCTGTCAGTAACCAACTGTTGAAATACATGATGTAGTAAAGAACAGAATCTTTTTCATGATTTCCCATGATTTTACGATGAAGATCTTCTAGGTAAAACACAACATTCAGAATCACATTAACATAGCAGTTGATACCTGAACTATTTTCCAACTGGTATCCTACAATCTCATCAACAGTTTCCATTTTCTTTTTCTTTAAACCTTCAAGTTTCTCTTCAATTATTTTCTTTTTTTCAACCTCCGTTGAATGTTTGACATATTTCCATTTTGGACACACTACACGTTTCTCATATATGGGATATTAACCTAAATCAGGTGTATAAAGTCTTCTTAAACGATTATACTCTCTTACGCAATTTGCATCAGCACTAACCTTTTTCTCATCGAAATCTATCAAATCCAAACCAGACAATGTTCTTACTCGAGATAACGCTACATATGCCATTCCCTCTTTGAACACTGTACTCCCGATATTTACAAAAGCACTGGTTATACTTAAACCTTGAGATTTGTGAATAGTTACTGCATATGCTAATGACAGAGGAAACTGTTTTATCCGAACATACAAATCTTTAACAAATAAAAAACGTACAACACAACGCCCAATCCGTCTTACCTCTTTAATCTGATCAAATTTTATATTAAAAAATTCTATTCCATCTCTGTTCTGAAATTTTACAAAATCAACAACTTTTCCCATTGCTCCATTTACTAAACCTTCTTCTACATTCAAATTATGCCGTATAATTACCCAACAGTTTATACATACATGTAAAGTATTTTCTAAGCCTGCAGTTTTAGATACAGACTTTTCCAAAGAATGCAATTTAGCCTGTAGTTTCTCTGTGAGAAGAATAGTCACTCCCTGGTGTTCAATTTTATCAATAGCTTCAATTTCCACTATTTGTTGTTTTTCCAGTTTCAAAAGTTCTTGATTAAATGTAGAACACTCTTGCAGTGTAGGCATTAGGCAAACTATAGACTGCTTTTCTCCAAGCATGTTGTACATTACTTCAGCTGCTGTGTTTCCACTTATAAAGAAGTTCCTTAATAGCCTTTCGTTCTAAAGCTTGTTTACCATGTTTCGTCAAGACACCAATTCTTATGTCTTGAAGAATATCTCTCTTCATCACTTGCTTGTCACATATTCTTAATAAGCTCTTTATATTCAAAATGTAACCAAATGTTCACATTTCCAATACTTCCCAAAGATTTCCTAGTGTCTTCATGGACAAGTGTTTTAAAAACAGGTTGTCCTTTTACAGGAGTTAGTTGTAGTAGGTCTCCAAATACAAATAAATGTTTTCCTCCAAACAGAACATCATAATCTGTTTTTAAAATCTGTTGCATTCTCAAGTGTACAAAGGCAAGCATTGTTTGACACCATGCTCACCTCATCAATGATTAAAAGTTTCATTTTCTTCAGTACTCTTGACACTTCATAACAAGCTTCTCCAGACAGCTTCTGATATTCCAATTTATTATCATGTTCAAATGGTAGCATAAGTAATCTATGTAAAGTAATCCCTTTAATGTTGTGTGCTGCTAATCTAGTTGGAGCTGTTACAACACAAGAGAAAATGTGATTCTGTAGTTTTGTGTAGATAACTGGTCAAAAATGTAATTAAGAAAATGTTTCATGTTCCAGCTTGACCACTGATGTACATTAGAATATGTTTAAATGATGAACATTGGCATTCTTTTTTTTCATGCAGCAAACCATGTTGTATCTGTTGTGTCACTTGTAGATATATTTCTTTTTGTTCAATATTTAGTTGTTCTTCTAACTTTTCCAATGGAATAATATCGTGTTGTGCTTGTTGCATTGCAGTTTCTACCTCATTCATGGCTATTGCTGCTTCATTTTCGATAATTTGTTGTCCCAGTGGATCTTGACTTAGTGGACCAGAACTTTGACTATCTTGAGAACTGTCTCTTGCTATTTCAGCTGCAAAAATACTTTCTTGTCCAATCTCATCATTTATCATTTGTAGATATGTAGGGAAAATTGTGCATTGAATTCTATCTTTACTTGCATTAAAAGAATCTTCATAGCAGTCGAAATCTCCAAGTAATTCTGTTTCACTATGCCATGGCTTGAAGAGTTGCAGAAGTGCTAAATAGAAAAATTCCCTCTTATCTGGACTTTCGCAACTGAGTTTTCTGTGGTTAATAAGATTTCTTTTGGCATGTTTTACTAAACATCTGTCACATCCAATTACTGCATAATGTTCTTCTTTTATATTTTCTGTAACTTTTCTTTTAAAGCTGTAATGTTGAAGTATTTCATACAGACATAGGTTTTCCAGATGTGGACTCCTTTTGGGATAGTATGTATCCAACATATTAGTTTTAACAATATCTGTACTTTCTGGTTCATTCAGTGCTAAGTATTCGATTTCTTGTAATGTTTTCAATACTATATTTTGTGTGGAGGCAAGACCTAAACTTACCCAAATGATTCCTCTTGACTTTGAATGTAAACTAGCAGAGCTCAAGCGATCCGAACATTCATAGGATCCAATCTCTCGATGGGAAAGCATTTTCAAGCTAAAGCTGTACAATTTCTTGCTAAGACTCTTCTCTTGTGAAATTTCTTCCCACATGTCTTTCATCTCTATCTTTTCAGATTTGGTTATATATGATGTAACATAGCGAGCAACAGCAATTGAATTATCTGCAACATATTGAATATCCATTTTTGCATTCCACATTTTCAAAATCACTGGATTGTAGTCATTAATATACTTTGAATCTTCAGTTCTTTTTAAGTTGTATGCATTCTTCAGAGATTTCAGAGTTATTGTATGCCTTACTGCTGATATAAAACTATTTACTCTTCCTTTAGAAATTATTGGACGTGGGAATCCAAAACGACATTTTGTATGAAATTTCCCTTTAGACTTGTATTTTCGTCGACAGTATTTTCCATACTGATGACTTTGAAACCGTAAAACTTGTTGTCTCAAGCTTTTTTCTCCTCCTTGTCTTGGAATGGCACAGGTAACATACTGTTCGATGAAAGACAAAACACTTTCATCAGTATCACTTCCAAATTTTGGAGCATTCTTTATCTATAATACCATGTGTATATGAGGAAAACCTCTAGCTTGGTACTCTTTTCGCCAAAAGAAATCAGTAACTTCTCCAAGTGGAGGAATATTTTTATTGCAGATAAATGACATCATACTTTGAAACCTATGGTTAAACTACCTGCAGACATTTACAGGATCGAAGGAACAGAGTTCACCAGGTGTCTTCAATTCAATATTTTTTACATTTGAATTTGCTACTCGTAGAAATTCAAGTAAATCTTCCCACGCATATTCAGCACAGCTAAGTGTTACAAACCATGGAGGTGTACCTAAGTTTCTTAACATACATTTAAGTTCACCATGACGACGAAACCAATATTCATTGGTACCACGTTGACTTGCCATCAAATTAATTAACTGTGATTCAAAATGTTCATCTCTTTGTTGAACTTACTCCATGAATTATTTTGTAGAAACATGTGGAAGATGAACTCCTGTTTTTAATATGTGGTTAACTGCATATGAAAGTGCAGACAAATCACTATCAAACAGAAGATGAAATATGTATGGAATGCACTGTCGAAATCTTGGATCTTCAGAGTACAATCTTGTTGAGCAGTATTCTGAAGCTGAAATCCGTACAGCTCGCTCATCAAATCGTCCACCTTCTCCAGAGGGGAACAACTGCGGAAAACAACGAGCTTCCAAACTTTTATCCCATACTCACATGGGAGTTCACTTTGCTTCCTTCATTTGAAATAATTCAATACTGTCTCCTATCACTTCTTTTGAATGTAGAGGATGTATAGTATAATGTTCATAAATCTCTTCACCCCTAGACTTATCCACTTTTTCTATTTGGCCACTTGAAATTTCTGTTTCATCTTCTAAGCATATTAACTGTTCATCAACTTTTACATTCTTATAATAAATATTATTCTGTACCAGATATAATGTAGCCTTTTGAAGTTTATTAACATCTACAAACTCTTGCCATATTTTTCGACTCTTTGTTGGTACACCATTAACTAGAATAACTACTGGCTCATTTTCCTCCCTGTCTACACCAACAGTTTCAATATTTTTCTTCAAATCTAAAGGTAAGTACACAACTCTTCCTTCCAGACCTCTTTGTAAATCTGTTGGAGGCAGCTTACCTGTTTTAGGCTCCATACGAACTATAGCCTGAAATGGGTGTACAGATTGAATAAGAATGGACTCATATGCATTCAAATCTGACAGTTCTAGAGGAATAGCTACCAACTCTAGCTTGTTATGTACTGCTCTAGCTGGCATTTTGTCCTCTTCTAATTTGTTGTAACAATATTTACAAATAACTTGATCAGTAGCCAACTCAAACCGACCTGCTAACAACAAATAGGCACCAAATTGCTACCACTTATCATTGTTTTCCTTTTCACTTTTTAAATATAAATCTGCATTCCTAGTTTGACTTCTATAATAAGTACGTCGACAACAAATACAAACATAGGGCATCATTACGATGGCGGGCGGACAAAGTCCGCACGCCACCGCAACGGCAAACGGGACCACCCACAAGAGGTGCGGTGGTTCCGCCATGTCTATTAGGATGCCACCGCTACGGTGGCGGTGGCATCCCGCAACATATACATTGCGGCGGGCGGTGCTGTGAGCAGCACCCGCCGCAATGTGAATGAAGCATGTTGCGCATTGGCATGCACAACGTGACAGGCACCGCGCGGTGCCTGCTACCCTGTGCATGCCAATGTAGGGAATACCATAGGTACCCCCCAAGTGCACCCCCCACCCCCCTCCCCCGGGGGCCCGCAATGGGCCCCCATTGCAAAAGACCGTATGCCTTTCCATGGCGGCCTTGCCACCATGGAAAGGCACATCTCCGCATGCATCATAATATGGATGGCGGTGTCTTGCAGACACCACCACCTTTTCCGACGAGTCGACCGGTGGAAAAGCGGCGGACGGTCTTTCCGTCCGCCGGGGTCCCCCCGCCATCGTAATATGGCGGGGGGAAATGGAATGCGGGCGGTGTGAAATAGCGGGCGGATCGCCACCGCCATATGGGAGGTGGCGATCCACCCACTATCATAATGACCCCCATAGTTTGGTTTTTCACATGACTCTGTCTTAAACTTTGCAATTTCTGCTGCAAACTCATCAATACTAATGTCTTTTGCATGTTCTTCAACACCTACACTTATCAAGCTATCACTTTCTCCACACTCCTCTTGTGAACCAAAAAAACGAAACTGTATATCATCACAAACGTTTTGTACATCTGAAACTGAACCGTGCAAAAGAGCTGTATTCTTTTCAGTTAAACATAATTCAGGAGTTTTTACATAGTAAACTCTACTTACTAGCTTCCGCATTTCTGAGTGGTGTACTGCTAACATTCTTAAATGATGAAAAGTACTTTTACACACTTTTCTTGAAAGACAAGCCAGAGAATGACCCTGCAACTTACTATATTTTCTTATTTTACATGGATCTAGTCCTTGTAACATCTTAATCTTCTGTTTAAGACTTTTTTTTCATACTCTCGTAAAAATATTCACAATATGTCAATAGATTCCTGTTGAATACTGCAAATACTGCTTCAATCCCACTTATATATAGGACCTTGTGAATGCTTCCCTTGAACTTTGTGAGCCATTACTTCTTCCACACTCCTAACAACCATTTTTTCTTTAGGAATGGGACAACCATCTTTCATCTCATAGCATCGACTACTAGTATCAACTGCATGCACTAATGTGTTCTGTTGAAAATAGCTTTCTTCATTAAAGAAAGACTCAGCAGTGGAAGTGTGCTTCCATTCACCAGTAAACGTTTTACAAAAGTTACTTATTTAGCTTTTCTCCTTCATAAACACCATTGTTTTATCCAATGTTCTCATTCTCTTCAATATTAATATAAATAATTTTCGTTTCAATTCAAAAGCAGTATCTACTACACTCTCAATGTCTTGCTTCTTCTTATACGCTGCCGATCATTTTTTATACTTATTACAATGTTTTGATAAATTTTGAATTACTCTACTTCGAAAGATTTGTGTGCGTATCTCTTTAAATTGCTTTTCTCTTCTCGAAGCATGTGTTGTTTTCTTACTATAATATATCTTGTTCTCCTTCTGCTCTGTTGTAAAACTTTCCTTTTTTCTTTTTCTTTTTATTCTCTTCCTTTAATTTCTCTGCAACTGTGTTAAGAAACTGTTTAGTGCTCTTACCAGAACAGACCTTATATTTGGTAACATTTTTGTCTTTTTCTAATAAACTCTTTTTACTTTTGTTTAAGTAGATCTGTTTTTTTTTTGTTGTCTTCTCTTTTCATGTTTTCTTGCCATCTTCAATTTGTGATCCAGACAAAATAATTTTCTAAAAAACAAAGAACAGTTTCAATAATTTGTTACATGAATTAACAATTTTAAATCAATTACATATCAATATTCATATTAACTAGTAAACAATTACTTACAATTACATAGCTATTCTCTTTATTACAAATAAAAAAACAAAACTATAGAAACAAGCAAGAGAACTGCAGAAAGAGGAAAAAAATGTGCTAAAGAGAAAGAAAGGGAGAGAAAGAAAAAAAAAGTTTAGAAACACCAAAAAGAAATACACAAAGAAGAACACAGCTACTAAAAAATGTGAGAAATACAAAAAGAGGCAACACAGGTGCACAAAGAGACAATAACGGATGCACAAATAAACAACAGAGGTGCACAAGCATGCTAGAGAAGTGCACAAAGTGACAAGAGAGATGCAGAAACAGGCAAGAGATGTGCAAAACAGGGAACACGGGTTAAACAAAAAGGCAAGACGAGTGCAAAAAGAAGGAAGACAGCTGCACAAAGAGGAAAGAGATGCTCAAAGAGGCAAGAGAAGTGCAGAAAGAGAGAAGAGAGATGCAGAAACAGACAACATGCATGCAAAAAGAGACAAGATGAGTGCCAAAAGAACCAAGAAAGTGCAGAAAGAGAAGACAAGTGCAGAAAGAAGCAACAGACATGCACAAAGAGGCAAGAGAAGTGCATAAAGAATAAAGAGATGCACAGAAAGGAAAGTGAGGTGCATAAAGATGGAAGACAAGTGCACAAACACGTAACAGAGGTGTAGAAAGAGGCAAAACAGCTGCAGAAAGGGGAAAGAGTTGCAATGTTACTCTTGTAAGTCTCACCATATTCTTGAAAACATGCATGCATGCGTCTCTACCTTTTAGCAGATGCATCATACAAATAGTAGGATACCTGTACTACACACGTATAGCATGTTCAGATGCATAACACATATCAGAATACGTTTGCAAGTATACACATACCTCAGTTACAAGACCATGCAGACCTTTAAACTTTACAAACTGCACTTCCCATTCCAAGCAAACACCTAAAATTATACGGCATACCCCAATGATACCTTTCCACAGACTCATACAAAATAGCCTAATGACTAATCCCTCTGCCACCATGTCTTAAACCTGACTTTTATCTTGCAGCTTCGCTATTCAGCAACTACTCTGAGTGTTGGCCACAGCCAAATATAAAGCAGCAACCCTTCGCATGTCTCTGTTGTAAGTCTCACCCAGTGGTCGAAGTGGGGAAAAAAAGTAGGGGAACTGTCGGCGGAGAATCAGAGGGCTGGAACAACCTGAGGATGAGATCAGTGGGCGGAGTCAGAAGTGTGTCCAGAATGCACAAAATATTCCAATTTTAAGTATTTGTTTGGCATTTCAATGACCAGTTACAGTTTATTATGTTATTTAATTCAACCAATGGATACACGTGATTATTTAAGCTATAATATGAGTTATTGACATTAAAATACATTCACAAAATGGGATATGTTTCCAATCACAGAATGTCCAAAATACTCTTAAAAGTAAAAGTACAAGCCATTTGCTCCGAGCCATGGAGTTTCTGTCGGCACTTCTCCTCCCTTTTTTCACAAGATCAGTTCAAACATGAATGGCAAAATATCCAAGGGCCCGATTCACAAAAGTAATCTGAGACAAAATCCTAACTTTACAACTTTCGGTATTCACAAAAGGCATTTAGTAGTAGTAAAGTTAGGGGCCTGATTCACAGAACTAACTTACGACAAAATCCTAAACTTACTACCATTTTGGTATTCACAGAAGGAACTTACTCATTTTGGTATTCACAGAATGAACTTACTCATTTTGGCATTCACAGAATGAACTTACTCATTTTGGTATTCACAGAATGAACTTACTCATTTTGGTATTCACAGAATGAACTTACTACCATTTTGGTATTCACAGAATGAACTTACTACCATTTTGGTATTCACAGAATGAACTTACTCATTTTGGTATTCACAGAAGGCACTTACTCATCAATGAGTAAGTGCCTTCTGTGAATACCAAAATGTGTAAGTTACACAAAATGAGTAAGTTACACAAAATGAGTAAGTTACACAAAATGTGTAAGTTCACACAAAATGTGTAAGTGCCTTCTGTGAATACCAAAATGAGTAAGTTCATTCTGTGAATACCAAAATGAGTAAGTTCATTCTGTGAATACCAAAATGAGTAAGTTCATTCTGTGAATACCAAAATGGTAGTAAGTTTAGGATTTTGTCGTAAGTTAGTTCTGTGAATCGGGCCCAGGATTCTTAACTTTACTACTACTAAACTGAGATAAAATCCTAACTTTATGACTTTCGGTATTCACAAAAGGCATTTAGTAGTAGTAAAGTTAGGATTCTTAACTTTACTACTACTAAACTGAGACAAAATCCTAACTTTACGACTTTCGGTATTCACAAAAGGCATTTAGTAGTAGTAAAGTTAGGACAGACTGCATTTCCCATTTCAAGCAGATACCTAAATTTATATGGTGTACTTGAAGTGTACCTTTCCACAGACTCATACAAAGTAGCCTAATCACTAATCGCTCTGCTAGCATGTCTTAAACCTCACCTTTATCTTCCAGCTTCACTATTCAGCGACTACTCAGAGTGTTGGGAATAACCAAATATAAAGCAGCAACCCGTAGCATGCCTCTGATGTAATTCTCACGATATTCCTGAAATCATCCAGACATGTGTCTTTGCCTTTTGCTAGTGCGATCATATATAAAAGAAACATACAAATAGATGTATACCTGTATTTTATAGGTCTAGCATTGTTGCAGGGATTCTGCACAAATACAGAACTATGCGCAGAAGTATGGGACCTTGGTGTATACAGACTGGGTCTTCCTACCACCTTAGTACCCACAAACCCAGGACCAACTAGCTATAGTGTCTCTCTTGCTCTCCTACACAATTCCCAGAGAAACAAATCATTAGACACCCCAGAACACAACACTCCCAGATCTCTCAGGAATCGCAGTAACAAGGCACACACTTTCGCTCACACTGTTCTACTTGTCCGCAATAAGATCTGACAGAGACACGAAACAGTTTAAAATATTTATTTTAATTAATGTGCCCTAACATGCAGTATACGTGCCACAACAAGCAGGAAAATGCATAATACAAATATAGTCAGCATAGCAGCGAGTCCATACTTAATGAAGGAAGATGTCATGATAAAAAGACAATGGAGAAAAACACTATGGTGCATAACCTCCCTCCCCTTGCTAAGAAGAACTATCATTATATAATACAAGATCTCTGGGCTTTGTCACCAAACCCTATACCTTAGCCTATACATGGTATATCTACGTCATAGGTCTTCTCCCTGGAAAGGTCCCTCTCCAAGTGTGTCTCACCTCTTCATGTACCCTACTAAAAAACCCAAGTACGCTGTCCAGACAACAGCTGCATCAGTATGTTTTCTCGAAGGGCTAAGGTCTGGCCAGAACATAATAACAAGGGGCATTGTAGTTCGACCTTGCACATAATGTTCAGTCAAAATCCCATGAACTTGCAGGAAGCGAACACAGCCATGACTTCACATGTGAAAGCAGTCATTCAAATATTGCAAAATGATGTGTAGTAAAGTGCGCAAAAGCAACAGGCAGTGCCCATGCTAACTTAGTGAAAAAAGACAATGTCCCTATAAGCCACGTGACACCCTACCCTTGGCCAGGGCGTTAGCCATATGTGGAATCAGAAATCAGAGATAAGCAGAGGTAATACGTCTTAGTCGGAGTCCAATTGAGATTGGAAAAAGACCCCAAAAAAATTGTAATTTCAAGAGTATATTGTTTAGAAAGACAACATTTTGCCATTTGGGCGCTCAAAAACCCATCCATTTACATGTTGTCGTCAGTGACCAAAACGTTGCAGGAAAAGCAGAATAACATGAACTCCAGAATGTTGTCTGTTGCTTCCATTGCAAAAAGGTTTGCCATCCAGTTGATGAGATCAAACGAACACACATGCTCCTCATATCCAGAGGCTCTTAGGAGCATTTCAGGGCAACCTGCGTCAACTTTGATGAAACTCTGACTAATGAGGCGCAGGTACTCTAGTCTGCTGTTGGTCCAAGCAAAGGATCGCACAACAGGCGCCTACCCATAGCACATTCTTGGTCATGGGCCTTTAAGGGACCCATTAGCAGATTGTAATCCAGGGTGGCTCGTGTGGTATTGGAGAGGCAGACATCCAGGGTCCATTGAAAGGGGCATTGCAGGCAGTGGAATACAGGTTGCACGCAGGTTAAGTAGGCATAGCGGAAGGTCAGCCAATAGTCCATGGCAAAGGACGTCACCGGCATAGAACCAAAAAGCTGCCACATCCGATCACGGTACAGCTGCAACTGGACCGGGCCTGGCAGTTGTACAAATCGAGCAGCCATTGCGAAGCAACAGTATAAGAACCAGAACGCCGCAAATCAACAGGAGAAACAGGGGAAACTCTCCGAAGGCGTTGGAAAAAACAGAATGAATAAAGGCTGGTAATACTCCAAAAATAGTCTCAAAGAAACAAGGCCAGATTCCACAAGTTTAAAAAAGTGAGCGAGGCCTTCCGTATTAGACGCATTAAATATTTGATGTATTAATTCTCAAAAATGGAGAGGGACATTCGTGTTTAGCAGTGAGTTTATCTCACTTGTGGTTCTCCCCACCTGCAATTCGAAGGTCTCTTGAGCCGATCTGAGAGCGACTTCTTGTTGAAACAATAGCGCTTTGAGTCTGCATAGTTTGTTGAAATCTGTTTTCAAAGTTGGAATTGAAGGCCAAATGAAACTATCTACAGTCCCATGTGGGGGCGGAAACAGGACGTTGCTGCAACATGTAACTCGTTGACAAACAGTTACTATATACGGGACACCAGCCCGTAAGCCACAGCACTCGTGGTTATTCAAAATAAGATAACTGCTATTACAAAGCAAAGTAAGCGCAGGAATAAAAGCTGGGACCAGAATACCTTTTAAAAAACAAGCCAGATTAGGAGCCGAAACATTACAAGCCCCCTGCAACTTAACTTGTTTGCATACTAGGGAATGTCCTACTGTACAATCGCAGTCCTCCCCTGTAAGAAAAACTTCCCTTTCTGCGCGCTGACATCTATAGGTGAACGTTAGCGACCATAGTTCGTGAATATAATTATTGCCAAGGGGTTTATATCTACCAATTGCATAGTGTTTCATGCAGGGCGTGAACTGAAAAAGTGAGATGGGCAGTGAAATAACCCCATGTATTATTCACACAGCTGAATCATTCTCTGCTACGGAAAAAGGTAACTGTTCTAATTGCTCTATATGTAATAATGTGTAAGTACAGATATACTTCAGTCACAACTCCAGCAATTCTTTCAACTTGACAGACTGCACTTCCCATTTCAAGCAGATACCTAAATTTATATGGCATACTTGAAATGTACCTTTCCACAGACTCATACAAAGTAGCCTAATCACTAATCACTCTGCCGGCATCTCTTAAACCTGACTTTTCTCTTGCAGCTTCACTATTCAGTGACTACTCAGAGTGTTGCTCCTAGCCAAATATAAACAAGCAACCTTTCATAAAGTCTCTGTTATAAGTCTCACCATATTCCTGAAAGCCTGCATGCATGTCTCTGTACCTTTTGCTAGTGGTATCATATATAAAAGAAACATACAACTAAATATATACCTGTGTTTTATATGTCTAACATCTTCAGATGCATAATACATATGAGATTACATGTGCGAGTAGAGACATACCTCAGTCACAAGACCATGCAGATCTTAAAACCTGACGGAACTTCCCATTTCAAAGATACACCTAAAATTATGCGGCGTACTTCAACTGTAGTTTTCCACAAACTCATACAAACTACCATAATCACTAATCCATCTACCAATGTACACATATTACTATGCACAAACTATTTCAATCATAATTTCAGTACAATAAAACAAACTACAATTCAAATCTGTACATTTTGTAATATATTTCAAACATCACACTTCTCTAAAAATGTCAAAACTTTGAAAATAATGCTTTTCAAATCTAAAAATATCACTACAAAGAGTGAAGCACTACTACATAATACATAACACACCTTACATATGTGTAACTCACCTCTGTAATAGTATTGCAGAATATGAAATATCAGAAGCTCATAAAAGATTTTCTTTCTCACACAATAAATGTAATGCAGCACTCTCAACAAGGTAAAACCAGTAATGGCAAACTTTCCCTCTCTTTCTACACACAAATAAATGTAAGTAACAAATCAAATAGCTTCCTACATTATTTCAAATTGTGAAACACATTTCTATTGGTTAGGCATATTAACCCTTTCTAAATGTTACGGTGCCAGAGTGTAGCGTCCCGATGGAGCCGCAAACCCTTACGGGAGTTCAAAAACATATTTTCAATAATACTAGTATTATTTTTTTAACATCACACCACTTCTAAACATAGTACTTATTTGGGAAAACTTACTGTAGCAGAATATCACTTATAAATAAGTTAGCATTTCATATTATAAAACGACAGTTAAGTTTCAACCCTTCCCCCATTCTGCTTAATCCTAGCTTAATCTGTTTAATCTGCTTAATCCTAGCTTCCATAGTAACACTGTTTGCACCATTGAACTCTACCAGAAGGTCACAAGTTCACCATATTTTCAAGTTCAGCACACTTCCTTACTAAAGCAAATAGCAGGTGTGGTTGACTTTTGCAAAATATTAGCTTATCCTATCTACTGTACCTTTCAAACATTTTTCCATAACCAATCAGAAACATGCTTCTTGAGCAAAATAACATGCATCCTATTTTGAGTGCACAATGTCAATAAACAGCCAATCACTTATCTGCTTTTTCAAAAACCCCATCTTCTCTACCATTTTAGATACCTCTCATTCTATCAACTGACTACCTGTGCAACAGACATCTTTTCATTCCTTCCAGACATCCCTTCAAGATGCTTAGAGTATGGATTGTAGGGCACAGCTATGTTTTCTGGTGCAAAAGGTATGCTGAACACAGAGGTATTGACAAAGACCTAGGTTTGGAAAATGTGGCTATTAAATGGTTTGCACAGAGAGGACTAAAGTGGCACCAATTGATACCTTTGGTTAAAACCTTTTTGCATCTCCAACCCCCTGGCCTCATGATTGTGCACCGTGGTGGCAATGACCTAGGCCCATTGACTGGGGTTGGGCTGGAAATGCTAATGAAGTATACCTTTGCACAATTGATGTTGCTTTTGCCTCAAACTGTCTTTGTATATTCTAATATATGCCAAAGACAAAAATGGAAGAGGTCAAATCAATTCTGTCCACAGATTGAGAAAGCTAGGAAGAATGTCAATAAAGCTGTTTCTGCTTACCTCAGATATCATAGGATGGGCTCCATCTACAGCAACAATCTACGTTTTGATATGCATGACATCTACAGAAGTGATGGAGTTCATTTCACAGATGAAGGAAACAGAGTCTTTCTCAACAACCTCAAGATGTGCATCCGCACTTACATGTAGCTCAAACAGAGTCATAATAAAAACGACGGCTCTTTTTAGAGCCAACCTATAACCCGGGGCCAATAACGGCTACTGAAGGGGGTCCGCGCGACAACCCTCCCATCAAGTTTAAAGCTCCGGGGAGGTGGTGTTCCCCAGGGCCAGGGGTCCGCAACGGACCCCCGCCCTTAATTTATGTATCCCCTGGGGAGGCAGTGGTCCACGGGGTAGTAGGGGGGCAGAAGCCCCCCCACACTTCTTTTGAAAAATTGAAGCTCCAGAAGGTGGCAGTCCCCGGGGCTTGGGGGGGCCCGCGAGGCCCCCCCCACCCATAATAAAGAAATGCGGGGAGGTGGTAGTCCCCGGGGCACCATGGGGGGACAGGAGCACCCCCATGCATTTTTGATAAAAATCCCTGGGAAGGTGGCAATCCCCACGGCTGCAGGGGGGCCATGTGCCCCCCACATATTATTAACAAAGCCCCGGGGAGGTGGCGGTCCCAGGGGCTGCGGGGCACCCGCGGGCTCCCACATAATAATTATGCATTGCCCCCGGTACCTGGTCCACCCGGCGACTTAAAAGAAATGAAGCGCGGGAGAAAAATCCTTTTTTTGGCCCTGGGGTTCCCTGTAGGACCCCCTGACCACTCCTTTTTTTGTTTTTTAATGATTTTTTACCTTTTTGCTTGTGACTCGGTTCAACCGAATAACAAGATGGCTGCCAACACGTTCTGGCTTGAAGTGTTGGCAGCCAGTCAGAGTCAACCTCGTGCTCGGGAGGGTTCACGGATCTACAGCGCTCACCAGATACTAATATTTTTTTAAATATCAATTTCTCAGGAACTACTGAACGAATTTACACCATTTAACAAAAAGAGAGCTTTCTGGACCAAAACCTACTTTTTTGTCAAATTTGTTCTAATGCCGTTCAGCAGTTCGGGCTGTAGCCGTGTCTAAAGTTTCCTATGAAAATTAAAATGGAGAAAACACGTTTTGGGACACCCTTTTTTTCTCGGCCCCCGCTTGATGAATAACCCCAAAACTTTCACGACCGGAGCGCCCCATTAGTTTTGAAAAGTTCGTGAGGATTCGTCAAACGGCGCCAAAGATATTGGCAAAAGAAAAAACGCTGTTCCTATGGAATCTAGGTCCCAACTATAACTACCTACTGGCAACCGCCAGTAGATTATATATATATATATATATATATATATATATATATCTCAAGGAAGAAAATGCGCTCCTTCCGGCAACCTGGAGACCCAAGGGAGGTGGCGCGTTAGCCGACGGAGCCTCCGGCAATAATCCGTGTACCAAGAAACAAAGTTACACGCGCTCTCAGTAATAAGCCACAGATAGAGGTACACGTAGATTTATTACTTCATAAATCCAATATGATGCGTTACGGCCGTAAGCAAGGCCGCTTGACAGCCGAAACGCGTCATATTGGATTTATGAAGTAATAAATCTACGTGTACCTCTATCTGTGGCTTATTCCTGAGAGCGAGTGTAACTTTGTTTCTTGATACATATATATATATATATATATATATATTAATCAACAAAACAGTCCAAGAACGGAGGGCGCACTTCTCACAGCTGGTGTGCGTGGCGGGGCCGGACTAGCCCGAAACAATTTCTCACCAAACAAGTATCACGCTGCACTCTCCCAGATTAGGTTGTATAAAGATTTATTAAAGCCAGTTACACTCCTTCTCCACCTACGCGTTTCGACCAGCAGGTCTTGGTCACGTGACCAAGACCTGCTGGTCGAAACGCGTAGGTGGAGAAGGAGTGTAACTGGCTTTAATAAATCTTTATACAACCTAATCTGGGAGAGTGCAACGTGATACTTGTTTGATGAGAAATATATATATATATATATATATATATATTTATATATATATATATATATATATTATCTACTGGCGGTCGCCAGTAGATAGTTATAGTTACAACCTATTATCCATAGGAAATCCGCGACATTCTATTTGAAATAACTCTCTTGCCGGTTGACGTATCTTCGCAAAATTTTCAAACTTTGTGGGGCGCTCCGGTCCGCTCCTACCCTGAAAGTCTCGGGGGGATTCGTCAAGCGGGGGCCGAGAAAAAGGGGGGTCCCAAAACGCGTTTTCCCCATGCAATTTTCCATAGGAAACTTTAGACACGGCTACAGCCCGAACTGCTGAACGGAATTACACCAAATTTGGCAAAGAGGTAGTTCTTGGTTCAGAAAGAACCCTTTTGTTAAATGGTGTAAATCCGTTCAGTAGTTGCTGAGAAAATGAAAAGTAAAAAAGATAGATATATCTAGGGCCGCGGATCCTCCCGAGCACGAGCTTTATGTTAATTGGCTGTCAACACTCCAAATCAGGAAGTGTTGGCAGCCATTTTATCCCTCGGTAGAACCGAGGGACAGAAACAAGTGCGCAAAGCGCACAAAGGGGGCAGGGTAGAAACACCCTGACCCCTAGGTCTGCTCAGGGGTCCCACAAGGACCCCTGGGCAAAAATGTTTTTTATTTTTTTAAAAAATCGGGCAGGATGCGCTCAGGGAGCGCGAACCCTGCCGAAAAAAAAATCGAAGCGCGGTCTCCCGCGCTTCGATGTAGTGGCCCCCGGGTGGGCCAAGTCCCGGGGGCATGCTGGGGGGGTTAATTTTATGTGTGGGGGGCCTCTAAGGGCCCCCAAGCCCGGGGACCACCACCCCCGGGGCTTTATGTAGAATGGTGCGGGAGGGCTCTGAGCCCTCCCACAGCCCCGGGGACCACCACCTCCCGGGGCTTCTTTTTTTATTAAAAACCTGTGTGGGGGGCTCCAGCCCCCACACGCCCCGAGGACCACCACCTCCCCGGGGCACTAAGAAAAATTACAATGGGGGTCCGTTTTGGACCCCCAGAGCCCCGGGGACAACCACCTCCCCGGGGCTGTGCACTGAATGGGAGGGGCCGCGCGGCCCCCTCCTGGAGCCCTTGATGGCCCTGGGGACCACCACCCCCAGGGCCGGCTCCTGCAGTGTCCCGGGGTGCCTACCCCGGGACACTGCTGTTTGCAATGACAGGACGGGAGCCTCGCGGCTCCCGTCCTGTCATTGCAAACTGCTTTGGATATTGGAAGAGAGAGCAAACCTGCTCTCTCTTCCAATATTCAAGCCGATTGCTTTCCACATGGGGAGCAGCATGTTAGCTGCTCCCCATGTGTAAAGCAATGCCGGCTCCCGTAGGACACGGGGAGCCGGCGGGACTGTGGGGGGATTGGGGACCCCCCCACAGTCCCCAACGAGAGGGCCAGCCCCGGGGGATGGGGTCCCCGGGGCAAGTAGTGGCCCGGGAGGGGGGCCACGCGGCCCCCCTCCCCAAAAAAAAAAAAAAATTTTTTTTTAAAAACGATCGGGCCCGCAGGCCCCGCCCCCTTCCTTCACCACTCTGCAAACGCGCCCCCTGGCGCGTTTGCAGAGGGGGAACGAATTCCCCTTGAATACTGGGGGTCCCTGGGGGCCAACTAGCCCACCAGGAACCTCCAGTATGCGCCAGGGGGCTGCCTTGCAGAGAGGTGTACAGAGGCCACGCCCCTTTTTACACCTCTCTGCAACGCAGCTCTATGGCGCTTTTTGGAGGTATATGGTGGGCTAGTTGCACCCCAGGGACCCTCAGGATTCAAGGGGAGTTAATCCCCCGACTTAAAACGCGCCACGGGGCGCGTTTGCACAGTGGTGAAGGGAGGGGGCGGGGCTTCAGGTGACATGTGTGCAAACAGGCCCCATGGCGCGTTTTAAGATGGGGAATTAAATCCTCTTCAATCCTGAGGGTCCCTGGGGGCCAACTAGCCCAACAGGTACGTCCAGAAAGCGCCACAGAGCTGCGTTGCAGAGAGGTGTAAAAAGGGGTGTGGCCTCTGTACATGTCTCTGCAACGCAGCCCCCTGGCACATACTGGAGGTTCCTGGTGGGCTAGTTGGCCCGTAGGGACCCTCATGATTCAAGGGGACTTAATCCCCAACTTAAAACGCACCACGGGGCGCGTTTGCACAGATGTCACCTCAGGCCCCGCCCCCTCCCTTCACCATTGTGCAAATATTCCTCTAAAATCAGCCGAAATACGAATTCCGATTTACTCACCTGTTATCAGGAGAGACCTCAGTGCTGCATCTTTCAGCCCAGTACTGATCCTCAAAAGTAATTTTAACCGTACTTACCGGTAACTTGAATTTCCTTCATAGGCTAACATTGACTGGTTTCACTTGGAAATTCTTCTAAGTGTGGAGTTTTGGAACTTTAAAATATTCCTCTAAAATCAGCCGAAATACGAATTCCGATTTACTCACCTGTTATCAGGAGAGACCTCAGTGCTGCATCTTTCAGCCCAGTACTGATCCTCAAAAGTAATTTTAACCGTACTTACCGGTAACTTGAATTTCCTTCATAGGCTAACATTGACTGGTTTCACTTGGAAATTCTTCTAAGTGTGGAGTTTTGGAACTTTAAAATATTCCTCTAAAATCAGCCGAAATACGAATTCCGATTTACTCACCTGCTATCAGGAGAGACCTCAGTGCTGCATCTTTCAGCCCAGTACTGGTCCTGAAAAGTAATTTTAACCGTACTTACCGGTAACTTGAATTTCCTTCATAGGCTAACATTGACTGGTTTCACTTGGAAATTCTTCTAAGTGTGGAGTTTTGGAACTTTAAAATATTCCTCTAAAATCAGCCGAAATACGAATTCCGATTTACTCACCTGTTATCAGGAGAGACCTCAGTGCTGCATCTTTCAGCCCAGTACTGATCCTCAAAAGTAATTTTAACCGTACTTACCGGTAACTTGAATTTCCTTCATAGGCTAACATTGACTGGTTTCACTTGGAAATTCTTCTAAGTGTGGAGTTTTGGAACTTTAAAATATTCCTCTAAAATCAGCCGAAATACGAATTCCGATTTACTCACCTGCTATCAGGAGAGACCTCAGTGCTGCATCTTTCAGCCCAGTACTGATCCTCAAAAGTAATTTTAACCGTACTTACCAGTAACTTGAATTTCCTTCCATAGCATATCATTGACTGCTTTTTGCTGAAAAAGTTTCTAAGTGTTGATTTTTGAAACATACAAATATTCCTCTAAAATCAGCCGAAATCCGAATTCAGATTTACTCACCTGTTATCAGGAGAGACCTCAGTGCTGCATCTTTCAGCCCAGTACTGGTCCTGAAAAGTAATTTTAACCGTACTTACCAGTAACTTGAATTTCCTTACATAGGCTAACATTGACTGGTTTCACTTGGAAATTCTTCTAAGTGTGGAGTTTTGGAACTTTAAAATATTCCTCTAAAATCAGCCGAAATACGAATTCCGATTTACTCACCTGTTATCAGGAGAGACCTCAGTGCTGCATCTTTCAGCCCAGTACTGATCCTCAAAAGTAATTTTAACCGTACTTACCGGTAACTTGAATTTCCTTCATAGGCTAACATTGACTGGTTTCACTTGGAAATTCTTCTAAGTGTGGAGTTTTGGAACTTTAAAATATTCCTCTAAAATCAGCCGAAATACGAATTCCGATTTACTCACCTGCTATCAGGAGAGACCTCAGTGCTGCATCTTTCAGCCCAGTACTGATCCTCAAAAGTAATTTTAACCGTACTTACCAGTAACTTGAATTTCCTTCCATAGCATATCATTGACTGCTTTTTGCTGAAAAAGTTTCTAAGTGTTGATTTTTGAAACATACAAATATTCCTCTAAAATCAGCCGAAATCCGAATTCAGATTTACTCACCTGTTATCAGGAGAGACCTCAGTGCTGCATCTTTCAGCCCAGTACTGGTCCTGAAAAGTAATTTTAACCGTACTTACCAGTAACTTGAATTTCCTTACATAGGCTAACATTGACTGGTTTCACTTGGAAATTCTTCTAAGTGTGGAGTTTTGGAACTTTAAAATATTCCTCTAAAATCAGCCGAAATACGAATTCCGATTTACTCACCTGTTATCAGGAGAGACCTCAGTGCTGCATCTTTCAGCCCAGTACTGATCCTCAAAAGTAATTTTAACCGTACTTACCGGTAACTTGAATTTCCTTCATAGGCTAACATTGACTGGTTTCACTTGGAAATTCTTCTAAGTGTGGAGTTTTGGAACTTTAAAATATTCCTCTAAAATCAGCCGAAATACGAATTCCGATTTACTCACCTGCTATCAGGAGAGACCTCAGTGCTGCATCTTTCAGCCCAGTACTGGTCCTGAAAAGTAATTTTAACCGTACTTACCGGTAACTTGAATTTCCTTCATAGGCTAACATTGACTGGTTTCACTTGGAAATTCTTCTAAGTGTGGAGTTTTGGAACTTTAAAATATTCCTCTAAAATCAGCCGAAATACGAATTCCGATTTACTCACCTGTTATCAGGAGAGACCTCAGTGCTGCATCTTTCAGCCCAGTACTGATCCTCAAAAGTAATTTTAACCGTACTTACCAGTAACTTGAATTTCCTTCCATAGGATATCATTGCCTGCTTTTTGCTGAAAAAGTTTCTAAGTGTTGATTTTTGAAACATACAAATATTCCTCTAAAATCAGCCGAAATACGAATTCCGATTTACTCACCTGTTATAAGGAGAGACCTCAGTGCTGTATCTTTCAGCCCAGTACTGGTCCTGAAAAGTAATTTTAACCGTACTTACCAGTAACTTATATTTTCTTCCATAGGAATCCATTGTCTGGTTTTCAGCAGAAAAGTTTCAAAGTGTCGATTTTCACAAACTACAAATATTCCTTAAAAATCGCCTGTATGACTTAAACGCATTCTTTCAACTGTTTACAGGAGATGCACCAGTGCTGGATCCAGGATCCAACACTGAGTAAGAAAAAGTAACGATAACAGTTTTTACCTGCTAAGTGAATTTCCTTCCATAGGATAACATTGGTGATTCTATGAGAAAAAGTTTCTAAGTGTCAACTTTTAAAATACAATAATATTCCTTAAAAATCACGACTGTAACCAAAACGCTTTTACTCAACTGTTTACAGGAGATGTACCAGGACTGAATCTAGGATCCAGTCCTGTGGTTAGAAAAAGTAATCCATAAAGTAACTAATTGCATTTAACTAGAAATTCACATTGAGCTGAATGTTGCATTGTGTTTGAAAATGTGTTGCCCATTGCAACAACTGTAACTACTGTACTTAAAAGTCT
This sequence comes from Calotriton arnoldi, assembly GCA_963921515.1. Lineage (NCBI taxonomy): Eukaryota > Metazoa > Chordata > Amphibia > Caudata > Salamandridae > Calotriton > Calotriton arnoldi. The sequence goes on along the minus strand of CAWUFW010000913.1, from coordinate 2,322,794 downwards.
ATTGCCTATGTGCAAAGTATTTAAACTAAAGTAATTCATTCTGAGAAAGTATTTTTTGTAATGTAATGTATAATGTAATTACAATGTAATTTAAAAAATAAAATATGTAAAAGAAATTGTTTCTAAAAATATAGTAAATCAGTATGAAAAAAATTAATATAAAAATTAATACATTTAAAAATTGTCATTTAAAAAACCTTTGAAATTCACTGAAAAAACCGTAGGTTTCAGGCACGTTATAGTTACAAATTAGCATTTTAAAAACCTTTGAAATTCACTGAAAAAACCATAGGTTTCAGACACGTTATAGTTAGAAATTAGCATTTAAAAAACCTTTGAAATTCACTGAAAAAACCAGAGGTTTTAGGGACAGTTATAGTTAGTTGGACATTGCACTCGTACAAAACCCGTGAAATTCCCCCGTTATAGTTAGTTCAGCTAACTATAACTCGCGCCCCCGCAATGCACTGCTGATGACGTCACATATTACATCACTCATGACATGGTCAGTGACATCACTGATGACATCACTGATGACATCTCAAATGACATCACTGATGACATCATCCACGTGATAATCTGATGCAGCTCCTCACACCCTAATATAACCTTTGATACACCCAATCTAAATTACAGAGTGCCATTCGCAAAACCATAGACACTCCAACACCAATAACTACCTACCCACTCACTGATTCTTAGGTCTACACACACACATCCACTCACTCACCCGTCCAGTCACTCATACTTATGGTCACTCAGTACAGGACTATCATATGCACTCTTACTCCTATATAGACACTCAAACACCGCCACTCATCCATAGAGGTACTCACACACCTAGTCAGTCATGCAAATAATTAAACACACTGCCATTTACTCACCTATACAGTTATACACACACCAGCTCACTTAATCATACAAATACTAGCACATTGTTACGCTCTTATACAATCACTGATACAAGCACACACTCATCCATACAGCCACTATCACAATCACTCACTCTCGCTTATAGCTATTTATATACTCCAATACACATATATACTGCCTTTCACATATTTAGTTACTCACACATGTACCACTGGGACATACATTCACTCACTAACACACTCTTACACACACTTACCCACCCATACAGTCTATCACAGATGCACTCTTGAAACCATCCACCCAGTGAATCACCCACTCACACATCTATGCACAGTCGCACACACCCCATCCACACAAACACTCAGGCACCCATACAGATACTCATAGAACCAATAAATAACCCATATAGACACTCATGTAGCTATTCGCAAATCCATGCATCCACTTACACACCAACAGACGGATACAGATATTCACACAGTTTAGTCACTAACCCATGCATTCAGTAAGATACGTTTAATCACTCACTTGTAGAGTCAGTCACGCACGTACTAAATCATCCATTCAGACACTTATACACCCACTCATTCTTCAATACGCCTTTCCCTACATATATTAAACATATTTAAACTTTACAGAAACACACAGTCACTGGATGATGTCATCAGTGATGTCATTTGAGATGTCATCAGTGATGTCATCAGTGATGTCACTGACCATGTCATGAGTGATGTAATATGTGACGTCATCAGCAGTGCATTGCGGGGGCGCGAGTTATAGTTAGCTGAACTAACTATAACGGGGGAATTTCACGGGTTTTGTACGAGTGCAATGTCCAACTAACTATAACTGTCCCTAAAACCTCTGGTTTTTTCAGTGAATATATATATATATACATATATATATTATATGTGTGTGTATATATATATTATATGTGTGTGTATGTATATATATATATATATATATATATATATATATATATATATATATATATGTACCAAGAAACAAAGTTACACTCGCTCTCAGGAATAAGCCACAGATAGAGGTTAGACAAATATAACTCCTAGATCTGGTATTTTCATTATGTGTACATATTTCTGTCTCCATTTATCCTGATATTTTTTATCGTCTTCAGCATGCTGCTATATAGCATTTAAGCTATAAATGTATGAAGTTTTTTTATATTTTTTCACTCACATCTAACATAGTATGTTAGTTTGTGTCATTCTGAATTTTAGGAACATGGTTGGTTCCGAGGTAGCACACAGTTTGTTTACACTTCACTGAGCACTTTAGACCGGTATAGACTTAAAATGAACAAACTTTTTTAAATCTATATTACAATTTTATTCTATGTTCTACAATAACCAGTTAAAATAGTGTGGGACCATGTTAGATCATTACGCTGCAGAACTATAATGTATTGTATTTTACTTATATTGTTTAATGTAAGGTGATGATATGGATATATGAATTAATAACATTGTGTTTTTTGACTGATTTTAAATGCTTTATGAACAGATTTTTATGTATTTTACATGAATTTGTTTTTAACGTATTTTTAATTTAATGTATTGCTAACATATGGTATTTAAACCTATCCGATATTTATTTGCTGGTTTTGCACAGAAATAAAGAGGAACAACAAAAATTGTAATGATATATGTATTTTGTTTATGTCTATACCAGGAACATCACGTGTATAGCATCTTGCACTTTAAATTCAGTCATGTGGCTCTTAGAGCGCGTCATGTGATCAAGGCCGTGTCAGGCCGAAACGCGTCAGGGCGGTTGTGGTGATCGAGCAACATTAAATAATTTAAGCACAGAAATTGGGTTCGACTCCGTCTTTTCCCAGGAGAAGGGAAGTTGCAGAGAACGGTAAAAAGCAATATATATATATCCAACCCCAAATTGCCCTGAGGCGAGAACACGCCGACAGCAGGATGATCGTCAAACCATGTATTTAATGGAAACCAAAGTGCCCAGTCCAAAGTTAAAATCTGTTCCTTACAATTTTGAGTTAGATGTTTTTGATAGGAATCTGAGAGCGCGTGCTTATTTGCAACTGTGGACATATATATATATATATATATGTGTGTGTATATATATATATATATATATATATATATATAATATATATATATATATATATATATATATATATATATGTATATATATATCCAACCCCAAATTGCCCTGAGGCGAGAACACGCCGACAGCAGGATGATCGTCAAACCATGTATTTAATGGAAACCAAAGCGCCCAGTCCAAAGTTAAAATCTGTTCCTTACGCGTTTCAGAGCAAAAATGCTCCTTCATCAGAGGAAAAATTGCAGTCAACGGACATCACTGCTCACAGGTACTTTATATCGCATGTGCAGAATTAATTACCCCCCTATTGGCTTGATGAAAAGTTTTTTTTTTTTTTTGTTGTTGTTGCACCGTCATTGCATTTACAGAATATGTTTTCTGTTTCTATTACACAGAAGTGGTTACTATGGCAACTGCCTTAAGTGTGCTATACCAATCAGTGTGAGTGTGTATATATATGTGCAATTATGTGTTACCTGGCATAGTGAGCAAGGCGGTCCGCCGCCGAAACGCATCTTGGTCTTCATTTGGAATTAAAACGTTCCATGATATACTCCCACGGTGTGAGCGCCTGTGTTTTGTCGTCATACAGGATTGGAACTATATGCAAGATTTATCCGGGAATCTTCACGCTGACCCTCCTCGTTTTGGAGCTCTGCGCTGCCGGTATACACAGTGGAAGCAGCTTTGAAAAAGAAAGCGCAGAGCCCCCCGCAGCTGATATCTTGGACAAGCGTACCCTGACACCCACACGGAGAAGAGTCTCCTGATTCTCGAGGTAGCCGGAGGGCGATCTGAGTCCCAGGTAAGACCTTCAAGTGTGGTCTGTCTTGTGGTATAGCCGGTCCTACTGGTGGCTGATGGGAGAGGTAGTCCCGTGTATTGAGTGACGGGCCGTGTGTTCACTTTTGCACGTAGATATGATGCAGTGATTAAGGCAATACCATCGGGAGGAACACCAACTGCACATCCCAGTACCAACAGTATCTCTCAGGCGTCCACATCACTATCGGACCTGAGCTCTGCCATTGATAGCGGATCAGAAAATGAACAGACCACAGGCGCAGGGGCGTTGGGGTTTACAATACCATCACTGGGTCAAGAGCTGGATTATATGCGCTTGGACAGGAGGCAAACCTTGCGCCCGCGAGGACCAAACAGGAGTACAAACATGGGAGGAATAAACGAAAAAACCAGAAACGACGAGCGAGACGACGATGCAGGCAAAAAAGCCAAGCAAGATACCAACAAAAAACCAATGAAAAAGAGATGGAACAGGCGCAGATAACTGGCATGGATGACAACACGGTTATAAATCTAACAAAGACAATTCTGAGCGAAGATGAACGCAGAATACTGTCATTGGGTCTTACTTACAGTCCTGTAACAAACTTTAATTATGCAGAGACAAGGATCGATTTATTCAAATTCGTGAGAAAGATCAAATTACGAAAATATCATATAATTCAAGGGACTAATAATCAAAATACCACAATGTCAATACAGGAAGAGAGTAATATCAGTCCGACATTAACAGCAAGGGATCAAGTATTATTAATGGATATGCAACAGCTATTCGATGAAAACAATACAATCATGAATGAGCATGAAGTACAACATCTTGGGGTGACAACACAAACCAAGTTTAGACCCAAATCAACTTTTTGCCCCCTCATGCTGAAAGATAATGTTGATATTTTTCATGACAAAGTCACCTTTGAATTAAAGAAACTTTATCGAGAGACAATGAGATGTCCCAGCAGACACAATAAACAGGATAATATCTATGCACAATTGGTCAGCAAACTACAAAGAGATGACAAAATTATTATCCGCAAGTCAGACAAAGGGGGAAATGTGGTCTTATGGCCACGTGAACTGTATATGGAAGAAGCTGAAAGACAACTCAGTGACAGAAACTGCTACAAACGAAGTAACATCTTAGCAGTTAAGAGTTCTTGGATGGAATACAATAGCAAACTAGTGGCATGGAAATCAGCTGGTCTCTTGAGTATGGACGAGTTCAAGTATTTAAAAATCGACCATCCCGTTATTCCGACCATATACTTTGTCCCCAAAGTCCATAAGGATATGTCTAGACCTCCCGGCAGACCTATTATCTCAGCCATAGGGAGCAAAACAGAGAATACATCCAAATACGTGGACTTTTTTCTCCAGGATTTAGTAAGAGAACTTCCATCATACTTAAAAGACACTGGGGACTTTCTACGGAAAATTGAAGATGTAAAATGGGATGGGGAATGCTTACTCATGACATTAGATGTAATCGCATTGTATACCAGCATACACAATCGAGATGGTCTTTTAGCCACTGAATTCTATCTAAACACTAAGCGCAGACAATATGGCTTGCATAACAAAATATTGTTGTCTATGATATCCACATGCCTTGAAAACAACTTTTTTTCATTTAATAATCAAATCTTTCAGCAAGTGAGAGGAGTTGCCATGGGGGCTTGCTTCTCCCCGAGTTATGCCTGTCTGCATATGGGCATGTGGGAGGAGCAGGTCCTCATGACAAAACACAAAGATACCCTCAGCAAACACATTCTGTGTTGGTACAGATTTATTGATGATTTGTTTTTAATATGGAGAGGCAATGAAATGGAAGCTCGTAAATTTGTTATGGAATTGAATGATAACTCCCTTAATTTGCAATTTACTGCCCAACTCAGTCGTAACAAGATACATTTTTTAGATGTTGAGGTGTACATATGTAACAACCAGATATTGACACGCTTGCATAGAAAGGCTACCGCCGGCAACACTGTTTTACATGCTACAAGCCACCATCCGCCACATCTGATCAATAGCATCCCCTATGGGGAAATGCTACGGATCAGACGTATCTGTAGCACAGAAATGGATTGCATTAAGCACAACAGACATGCAAACAAAGGTTTTTAGCTAGGGGTTATGCCAAAAGTGTGATTCTGGCCGCAATGAACAAGGCCAATAACCAATCTCATTCAGAATTATTGGTTGACCGAAATAAAAGGGACTCTGAAACCAGACAACCCTTGGATCAACCTACCAGGTTGATATTGACATTCAATAAACAACATAAAACCTTAAGGAGAATAGTCAATAGGAATTGGCCATTAATTCTGAACGACCCCATATTGGGTGAGCGCCTAACAGCCACCCCTAGCATCACCTACAGGAAAGCCCAATCTATGAGCAGCGCATTAGTTAAAAGTAGCCCTGAGGTTACTTTAACTAAAAACTGGCTTAATGCGCGAACAGGATTTTTTAAATGCTCTAATTGCAAAGCGTGTAGACACAGCAATAATGTCAAAATGTATACCACTCCTTTTAGACAGAGACCAGTTGAGATTTCCAAGTTTTTAAACTGTAAAACAGAATTTGTGGTGTATGTGCTGGAGTGTCCGTGTGGCCTACGCTATGTGGGCAGCACCAAATTGCAAGTGCACAAGCGGATACTCCAGCACATGCGAGCTATTTCCAACAATGATGCTTCCTACCCAGTGGCAAGACACTTCAAAGAACACCATGGCAGTAACAGCCAGTTATTGAAATATTTTGCCATTGATGCTGTCTTGCCGCTGAGAAGGGGTGGGAACCGTGAATATTTCTTACGAAAGTTGGAAACACAATACATCTTGGAGCTCGACTGTAAAATTCCATCAGGCTTGAATGTTAGTGAGGATTTTTTTACCTGTTTATGAATCCGTCACCTCTATTCCTTCTTATATATAGTATAACCTTTTATTCTCTATATCAAAACTGCCCCTTTCCCTTTCTTAAAAATATTTTTATTCAAAATTTTAGCACTTTTATACACGATTAGTAATGAATCACGGCTGTGATTCAAGGTGGTGTAGACACGGGTATAGTTTTTATTAGCACAAGCACTTTATCGGAATTGATGGACTTTTGCCCACTTGGGCTGAATTTGTTGCATACCTTACACATCTGCTTTGAAATCTATGCTTATTCAGCTAGGTCAAAAATGCATGAGAAGTAGTCATAAAATATGGTAACTAGAATGACATTTTTGTGCATGAGGTCATTGGAATAGTCAATACAATGTGGGAGTTCAGAATTTTAAATGTATATATTTTTATGTATATGTTTTTAATCTGGATTTTTAACACCGTTTTTCTATGTGCAGTGTATTTAAATTTAACTATGAATATTTATTTATTTATTGCATATGATTGCACATTTTGACTATGAGTAATAGATCTATTGTATTTCATGAAAACGAATGGCATTGTGTAAGGCTTGCGAAAGGAAAAAATGGCAGTATTTTTTCTTTGTCCATCGAAGATCTGTATTTCACGTGTGTTTACCATGCACTAGCACTTTAAATTTGAGAAGAAATCTCCGTTTCGTGTCATGTGATCAAGGCCTCGTGTGAGGCTGAAACGCGTAATGGCGGAGGTGCGGGAGTTCACTAAATAAACCTACAATTGCACCAACTCTGGGTCTGCTTCTCGTCCTTTCAAGGAATTGGTGATGAAGGTTTTGGATTTATTGCCGAGATCGCTTCCTCGGCAGCTGCGGACCCCTCCCTGATCAGGGCAGACGGCAGGAAGCACTGTTCCCGGTGGCTATCGGGAACACAAACAGGAATTCTCCACGAAGGAGTGGCCGGAACTGCCCCCGGGAAGCGGAAAAGCCGTACCATCCGGGAAGGTGAAACGCGGCGGAGGTCGGAGGACTGAAGCGGTGAGAAGTACCATACGGAGGTAAGGGCCTGCCAATAGCCCGGTGTGGGAGTGTGCCAGTGGAACGAGCGCGAGTATTGACTTCAACGCTTGTCCAAGGGTGAGGTGAACTCCGAGACAATAGCACTATGTCTGCCGACGCGATACGGAGCAGGGAGGTGGCAGCAGGCGATGTGTTCAATGACTCTCCGAGTAAAGTAACGGCAATACCAGCGCCGACAAACAGTGCGCAATCATCTGCCAGTAACATGAAGGAACTTTTTAAAAAACTGGAGAAATGTATGAGGTCGGAACAGGCCAAATGGTGGGAGAGCAAATCTCTCACGAGATACCTTGAAGTGGGCAGGATACTGCGCGGGTTAAGGATAATGCTCGCCCCAAGCTACGAGAACCCAGATCCGCAAATGTTAACAGAATGGGCGGACTGTAACTTGGATTCATCTCGCAGACTTGTGATTATATTAATTAAGTATGCAAACAGTGACAGAGAAAAGTTACAGTCACAAATTGACGAAATCAATAAGGAAATAGAGAAGCATGGTGACATCGATGCTGCCCAAAAACACAGGGGGGATATGTTGGGGCGCCTGCAAAGAGATGAGGATGTAATCAAAAAACGTAAAACCTTCAAATATCAAAGAGACAAAGTGGACTACGAACAGGGCCGTGTGTTCACTTTTGCACGCAGATATGATGCAGTGATTAAGGCAATACCATCGGGAGGAACATCAACTGCACATCCCAGTACCAACAGTATCTCTCAGGCGTCCACATCACTATCGGACCTGAGCTCTGCCATTGATAGCGGATCAGAAAATGAACAGACCACAGGCGCAGGGGCGTTGGGGTTTACAATACCATCACTGGGTCAAGAGCTGGATTATATGCGCTTGGACAGGAGGCAAACCTTGCGCCCGCGAGGACCAAACAGGAGTACAAACATGGGAGGAATAAACGAAAAAACCAGAAACGACGAGCGAGACGACGATGCAGGCAAAAAAGCCAAGCAAGATACCAACAAAAAACCAATGAAAAAGAGATGGAACAGGCGCAGATAACTGGCATGGATGACAACACGGTTATAAATCTAACAAAGACAATTCTGAGCGAAGATGAACGCAGAATACTGTCATTGGGTCTTACTTACAGTCCTGTAACAAACTTTAATTATGCAGAGACAAGGATCGATTTATTCAAATTCGTGAGAAAGATCAAATTACGAAAATATCATATAATTCAAGGGACCAATAATCAAAATACCACAATGTCAACACAGGAGGAGGGCAATATCAGTCCGACATTAACAGCAAGGGATCAAGTATTATTAACGGACATGCAACAGCTATTCGATGAAAACAATACAATCATGAATGAGCATGAAGTACAACATCTTGGGGTGACAACACAAACCAAGTTTAGACCCAAATCAACTTTTTGCCCCCTCATGCTGAAAGATAATGTTGATATTTTTCATGACAAAGTCACCTTTGAATTAAAGAAACTTTATCGAGAGACAATGAGATGTCCCAGCAGACACAATAAACAGGATAATATCTATGCACAATTGGTCAGCAAACTACAAAGAGATGACAAAATTATTATCCGCAAGTCAGACAAAGGGGAAATGTGGTCTTATGGCCACGTGAACTGTATATGGAAGAAGCTGAAAGACAACTCAGTGACAGAAACTGCTACAAACGAAGTAACATCTTAGCAGTTAAGAGTTCTTGGATGGAATACAATAGCAAACTAGTGGCATGGAAATCAGCTGGTCTCTTGAGTATGGACGAGTTCAAGTATTTAAAAATCGACCATCCCGTTATTCCGACCATATACTTTGTCCCCAAAGTCCATAAGGATATGTCTAGACCTCCCGGCAGACCTATTATCTCAGCCATAGGGAGCAAAACAGAGAATACATCCAAATACGTGGACTTTTTTCTCCAGGATTTAGTAAGAGAACTTCCATCGTACTTAAAAGACACTGGGGACTTTCTACGGAAAATTGAAAATGTAAAATGGGATGGGGAATGCTTACTCATGACATTAGATGTAATCGCATTGTATACCAGCATACACAATCGAGATGGTCTTTTAGCCACAGAATTCTATCTAAACACTAAGCGCAGACAATATGGCTTGCATAACAAAATGTTGTTGTCTATGATATCCACATGCCTTGAAAACAACTTTTTTCATTTAATAATCAAATCTTTCAGCAAGTGAGAGGAGTTGCCATGGGGGCTTGCTTCTCCCCGAGTTATGCCTGTCTGCATATGGGCATGTGGGAGGAGCAGGTCCTCATGACAAAACACAAAGATACCCTCAGCAAACACATTCTGTGTTGGTACAGATTTATTGATGATTTGTTTTTAATATGGAGAGGCAATGAAATGGAAGCTCGTAAATTTGTTATGGAATTGAATGATAACTCCCTTAATTTGCAATTTACTGCCCAACTCAGTCGTGACGAGATACATTTTTAGATGTTGAGGTGTACATATGTAACAACCAGATATTGACACGCTTACATAGAAAGGCTACCGCCGGCAACACTGTTTTACATGCTACAAGCCACCATCCGCCACATCTGATCAATAGCATCCCCTATGGGGAAATGCTACGGATCAGACGTATATGTAGCACAGAAATGGATTGTATAGAAGCACAACAGACATGCAAACAAAGGTTTTTAGCTAGGGTTATGCCAAAAGTGTGATTCTGGCCGCAATGAACAAGGCCAATAACCAATCTCGTTCAGAATTATTGGTTGACCGAAATAAAAGGGACTCTGAAACCAGACAACCCTTGGATCAACCTACCAGGTTGATATTGACATTCAATAAACAACATAAAACCTTAAGGAGAATAGTCAATAGGAATTGGCCATTAATTCTGAACGACCCCATATTGGGTGAGCGCCTAACAGCCACCCCTAGCATCACCTACAGGAAAGCCCAATCTATGAGCAGCGCATTAGTTAAAAGTAGCCCTGAGGTTACTTTAACTAAAAACTGGCTTAATGCGCGAACAGGATTTTTTAAATGCTCTAATTGCAAAGCGTGTAGATACAGCAATAATGTCAAAATGTATACCACTCCTTTTAGACAGAGACCAGTTGAGATATCCAAGTTTTTAAACTGTAAAACAGAATTTGTGGTGTATGTGCTGGAGTGTCCGTGTGGCCTACGCTATGTGGGGAGCACCAAATTACAAGTGCACAAGCGGATACTCCAGCACATGCGAGCTATTTCCAACAATGATGCTTCCTACCCAGTGGCAAGACACTTCAAAGAACACCATGGCAGTAACAGCCAGTTATTGAAATATTTTGCCATTGATGCTGTCTTGCCGCTGAGAAGGGGTGGGAACCGTGAATATTTCTTACGAAAGTTGGAAACACAATACATCTTGGAGCTCGACTGTAAAATTCCATCAGGCTTGAATGCTAGTGAGGATTTTTTACCTGTTTATGAATCCGTCACCTCTATTCCTTCTTACATATAGTATAAACCTTTTATTCTCTATATCAAAACTGCCCCTTTCCCTTTCTTAAAAATATATTTTTTATTCAAAATTTTAGCACTTTTATACACGATTAGTAATGAATCACGGCTGTGATTCAAGGTGGTGTAGACACGGGTATAGTTTTTATTAGCACAAGCACTTTATCGGAATTGATGGACTTTTGCCCACTTGGGCTGAATTTGTTGCACACCTTACACATCTGCTTTGAATCTATGCTTATTCAGCTAGGTCAAAAATGCATGAGAAGTAGTCATAAAATATGGTAACTAGAATGACATTTTTGTGCATGAGGTCATTGGAATAGTCAATACAATGTGGGAGTTCAGAATTTTAAATGTATATATTTTTAATGTATATGTTTTTAATCTGGATTTTTAACACCGTTTTTCTATGTGCAGTGTATTTAAATTTAACTATGAATATTTATTTATTTATTGCATATGATTGCACATTTTGACTATGAGTAATAGATCTATTGTATTTCATGAAAACGAATGGCATTGTGTAAGGCTTGCGAAAGGAAAAAATGGCAGTATTTTTTCTTTGTCCATCGAAGATCTGTATTTCACGTGTGTTTACCATGCACTAGCACTTTAAATTTGAGAAGAAATCTCCGTTTCGTGTCATGTGATCAAGGCCTCGTGTGAGGCTGAAACGCGTAATGGCGGAGGTGCGGGAGTTCACTAAATAAACCTACAATTGCACCAACTCTGGGTCTGCTTCTCGTCCTTTCAAGGAATTGGTGACGAAGGTTTTGGATATATATATATATATATATATATATATATATATATATATATATATATATATGTGTGTGTGTGTATATATATATATATATATATATATATATATATATATATGTACCAGAAACAAAGTTACATCTCGTCTCTCAGGAATAAGCCACAGATAGAGGTTAGACAAATATAACTCCTAGATCTGGTATTTTCATTATGTGTACATATTTCTGTCTCCATTTATCCTGATATTTTGTATCGTCTTCAGCATGCTGCTATATAGCATTTAAGCTATAAATGTATGAATGTTGTTATATATTTGTTTCACTCACATCTAACATAGTATGTTAGTTGTGTGTCATTCTGATATTTTAGGAACATGGTTGGTTCCGAGGTAGCACACATGTTTGTTTACACTTCTACTGAGCACTTTAGACCGGTATAGACTTATAAATGAACAAACTTTTTTAAATCTATATTACAATTTGTATTCTATGTTCTACAATAACCAGTTAAAATAGTGTGGGACCATGTATAGATCATTACGCTGCAGAACTATAATGTATTGTATTTTACTATATATTGTTTAATGTAAGGTGATGATATGGATATATGAATTAATAACATTGTGTTTTTTTGACTGTATTTTAAATGCTTTATGAACAGATTTTTATGTGATTTTACATGAATTTGTTTTTAACGTATTTTTAATTTAATGTATTGCTAACATATGGTATTTAAACCTATCCGATATTTATATATGCTGGTTTTGCACAGAAATAAGGAGGAACAACATAAAATTGTAATGATATATGTATTTTGTTTATGTCTATACCAGGAACATCACGTGTATAGCATCTTGCACTTTAAATTCAGTCATGTGGCTCTTAGAGCGCGTCATGTGATCAAGGCCGTGTCAGGCAGATATGCCGTCAGGGCGATGTATGTGGTGATCGAGCAACATTAAATATATTTAAGCACAGAAATTGGGTTCGACTCCGTCTTTTCCCAGGAGAAGGGAAGTTGCAGAGAACGGTAAAAAGCATATATATATATATATATATATATATATATATATATATATATTCACTGAAAAAACCATAGGTTTCAGACACGTTATAGTTACAAATTAGCATTTAAAAAACCTTTGAAATTCACTGAAAAAACCATAGGTTTTAGGGACAGTTTTAGTTACTTGGACATTGCACTCGTACAAAACCCGTGAAATTCCCCCGTTATAGTTAGTTCAGCTAACTATAACTCGCGCCCACAATGCACTGCTGATGACGTCACATATTACATCACTCATGACATGGTCAGTGACATCACTGATGACATCACTGATACATCTCAAATGACATCACTGATGACATCATCCAGTGACTGTGTGTTTCTGTAAAGTTTAAATATTTTTAATATATATAGGAAAAGACGTATTGAAGAATGAGTGGGTGTGTAAGTGTCTGTATGGATGATTTAGTAGGTGTGTGACTGACTATAAGTGAGTGATTTAACGTATCTTACTGAATGCATGGGTTAGTGACTAAACTGGGTGAATGTCTGTATCCGTCTGTCTGTTGCTGTGTAAGTGGCTGCATGTGTTTGTGAATAGCTAAATGAGTGTCTATATGAGTTATTGAATGCTTGTCTGAGTATCTGTATGGGTGCCTGAGTGTTTGTGTGGGAGGGGTGTGTGCAACTCTGTGCATAGATGTGTGAGTGGGTGATTCACTGGGTGGATGGTTTCAAGAGTGCATCTGTGATAGACTGTATGGGTGGGTAAGTGTGTGTAAGAGTGTGTTAGTGAGTGAATGTATGTCCCAGTGGTACATGTGTGAGTAAGTACATATGTGAAAGGCAGTATATATGTGTGTTGGAGTATATAAATAGCTATAAGCAAGAGTGAGTGATTGTGATAGTGGCTGTATGGATGAGTGTGTGCTTGTATCTGTGATTGTATAAGAGCGTAACAATGTGCTACTATTTGTATGAGTAAGTGAGCTGGTGTGTGTATAACTGTATAGGTGAGTAAATGGCAGTGTGTTTAATTATTTGCATGACTGACTAGGTGTGTGAGTATCTCTATGGATGAGTGGCGTTGTTTGAGTGTCTATATAGGAGTAAGAGTGCATATGATAGTCCTGTACTGAGTGACCGTAAGTATGAGTGACTGTACGGGTGAGTGAGTGGATGTGTGTGTGTAGACCTAAGAATCAGTGAGTGGGTATGTAGTTATTGGTGTTGGAGTGTCTATGGTTTTGCGAATGGCAGTCTGTAATTTAGAGTGGGTGTATCAAAAGTTATATTAGGGTGTGAGGAGGTGCATCAGATTATCACGTGGATGATGTCATCAGTGATGTCATTTGAGATGTCATCAGTGATGTCATCAGTGATGTCACTGACCATGTCATGAGTGATGTAATATGTGACGTCATCAGCAGTGCATTGCGGGGCGCGAGTTATAGTAATCTGAACTAACTATAACGGGGAATTTCACGGGTTTTGTACGAGTGCAATGTCCAAGTAACTAAAACTGTCCCTAAAACCTATGGTTTTTTCAGTGAATTTCAAAGGTTTTTAAATGCTAATTTGTAACTATAACGTGTCTGAAACCTATGGTTTTTTCAGTGAATTTCAAAGGTTTTTAAATGCTAATTTCTAACTATAACGTGCCTGAAACCTACGGTTTTTCAGTGAATTTCAAAGGTTTTGTAAATGACAATTTTTAAATGTATTAATTGTTATATTAATTTTTTTCATACTGATTTACTACATTTTTAGAAACAATTTTTTTTACATATTTTATTTTTAAATTACATTGTAATTACATTATACATTACATTACAAAAAATACTTTCTCAGAATGAATTACTTTAGTTTAAATACTTTGCAGATAGGCAATAGACTTTTAAGTACAGTAGTTACAGTTGTTGCAATGGGCAACACATTTCCAAACACAATGCAACATTCAGCTCAATGTGAATTTCTAGTTAAATGCAATTAGTTACTTTATGGATTACTTTTGTAACCACAGGACTGGATCCTAGATTCAGTCCTGGTACATCTCCTGTAAACAGTTGAGTAAAAGCGTTTTGGTTACAGTCGTGATTTTTAAGGAATATTATTGTATTTTAAAAGTTGACACTTAGAAACTTTTTCTCATAGAATCACCAATGTTATCCTATGGAAGGAAATTCACTTAGCAGGTAAAAACTGTTATCGTTACTTTTTCTTACTCAGTGTTGGATCCTGGATCCAGCACTGGTGCATCTCCTGTAAACAGTTGAAAAAATGCGTTTAAGTCATACAGGCGATTTTTAAGGAATATTTGTAGTTTGTGAAAATCAACACTTTGAAACTTTTTTGCTGAAAACCAGTCAATCTTAGCCTATGAAGGAAATTCAAGTTACAGTGTAAGTACGGTTAAAATTACTTTTGAGGATCAGTACTGGGCTGAAAGATGCAGCACTGAGGTCTCTCCTGATAACAGGTGAGTAAATCGGAGTCGTATTTCGGCTGATTTTAAAGGAATATTTTAAAGTTCCAAAACTCCACACTTAGAAGAATTTCCAAGTGAAACCAGTCAATGTTAGCCTATGAAAGGAAATTCAAGTTACTGGTAAGTACGGTTAAAATTACTTTTCAGGACCAGTACTGGGCTGAAAGATGCAGCACTGAGGTCTCTCCTGATAACAGGTGAGTAAATCAGAATTCGGATTTCGGCTGATTTTAGAGGAATATTTGTATGTTTCAAAAATCAACACTTAGAAACTTTTTCAGCAAAAAGCAGGCAATGATATCCTATGGAAGGAAATTCAAGTTACTGGTAAAGTACGGTTAAAATTACTTTTGAGGATCAGTACTGGGCTGAAAGATGCAGCACTGAGGTCTCTCCTGATAACAGGTGAGTAAATCGGAATTCGTATTTCGGCTGATTTTAGAGGAATATTTTAAAGTTCCAAAACTCCACACTTAGAAGAATTTCCAAGTGAAACCAGTCAATGTTAGCCTATGAAGGAAATTCAAGTTACCGGTAAGTACGGCTAAAATTACTTTTCAGGACCAGTACTGGGCTGAAAGATGCAGCACTGAGGTCTCTCCTGATAACAGGTGAGTAAATCGGAATTCGTATTTCGGCTGATTTTAGAGGAATATTTTAAAGTTCCAAAACTCCACACTTAGAAGAATTTCCAAGTGAAACCAGTCAATGTTAGCCTATGGAAGGAAATTCAAGTTACTGGTAAGTATGGTTAGAATTACTTTTCAGGACCAGTACTGGGCTGAAAGATGCAGCACTGAGGTCTCTCCTGATAACAGGTGAGTAAATCGGAATTCGTATTTCGGCTGATTTTAGAGGAATATTTGCACAATGGTGAAGGGAGGGGCGGGGCCTGAGGTGACATCTGTGCAAACGCGCCCCGTTGCGCGTTTTAAGTTGGGGGATTAAGTCCCCTTGAATACTGAGGGTCCCTAGGGGCCAACTAGCCCACCAGGAACCTCCAATATGCGCCAGGGGCTGCGTTGCAGAGACGTGTAGAGAGGCCACACCCCTTTTTACACCTCTCTGCAACGCAGCTCTGTGGCGCTTTCTGGATGTACCTGTTGGGCTGGTTGGCCCTAGGGACCCTCAGGATTGAAGGATTTAATTCCCCATCTTAAAACGCGCCACGGGGCCTGTTTGCACACATGTCACCTGAAGCCCCGCCCCCTCCCTTCACCACTGTGCAAACGCGCCCCGTGGCACGTTTTAAGTTGGGGGATTAAGTCCCCTTGAATCCTGAGGGTCCCAGGAGTCCAACTAGCCCACCATATACCTCCAAAAGCGCCACAGAGCTGCGTTGCAGAGAGGTGTAAAAAGGGTGTGGCCTCTCTACACGTCTCTGCAACGCAGCCCCTAGCGCATATTGGAGGTTCCTGGTGGGCTAGTTGGCCCCAGAGACCCCAGTATTCAAGGGGATTCGTTCCCCCTCTGCAAACGCGCCAGGGCGCGTTTGCAAGTGGTGAAGGAAGGGGCGGGGCCTGCGGGCCCGATCGTTTTTTTTATTTTTATTTTTTTGTCCCCTGAAGGGGGGCTGTGTAGCCCCCTTCCTTTTTCCTGTTTTTATGCCCTGGGGACCCCATCCCCCAGGGCCTTACCCTACTTTTAAATTTTTAATAAAAAAAAAAAACGGGAAGGGGGCCGCGTGGCCCCCTTCCCTGGGCCTGTATTGGCCCGGGGACCCCATCCCCGGGGCATGGCCTTTTATTTTTATTCTTTGGAGGGGGAGCTGCGTGGCCCCCTCCTCTGGCCATTTAAGGCCCCGGGGACCCCATCCCCCGGGGCCGGCCTTTCCATTTTTTTTTTTTTTTGTTTTTTTCTTTTTTGGGGAGGGGGCCGCGTGGCCCCCATCCTGAGCCCTACTTGCCCTGGGGACCCCATCCCCCGGGGCTGGCCCTCTCCGTTGGGGACTGTGGGGGGGTCCCCAATCCCCCACAGTCCCGCCGGCTCCCCACGTCCCTTGGGAGCCGGCATTGCTGTTCCACATGGGGAGCAGCTGACATGCTGCTCCCCATGTGGAAAAGCAATCTGCTTTGGATATTGGAAGAGAGAGCAGGTTTCCTGCTCTCTCTTCCAATATCCAAAGCAAGTTTGCAATGACAGGACGGGAGCCGCGAGGCTCCCGTCCTGTCATTGCAAACAGCAGTGTCCCGGGGGTAGGCACCCGGGACACTGCAGGAGCCGACCCTGGGGGTGGTGGTCCCCAGGGCCATCAAGGGCTCCAGGAGGGGGCCGCGCGGCCCCCTCCCATTCAGTGCACAGCCCCGGGAGGTGGTGGTCCCCGGGGCTCTGGGGGTCCGTAACGGACCCCCATATTTAAATGTTTAGTGCCCCGGGGAGGTGGCGGTCCCGGGGCGTGTGGGGGGCTGGAGCCCCCACACAGGGTGTTACATTAATTTTAAAAAAGCCCCGGGAGGTGGTGGTCCCCGGGGCTGCGGGAGGCTCAGAGCCCTCCCGCACCATTTTATAAAGCCCGGGGGTGGCGGTCCCCGGGGCTTGGGGGCCCTTTGAGGCCCCCACACATTAAATTATCCCCCCACAATGCCCCGGGACTTGGGCCACCCGGGGGCAATTAACTATCGAAGCGCGGAGACCGCGCTTCGATTTTCGGCAGGATTCGCGCACCCTGAGCGCATCCTGCCGATTTTTTTTTTTAAATGCTTTTTTTGCCCAGGGGTCCTTGTGGGACCCCTGAGCAGGCCTAGGGGGTTAGGGTGTTTCTACCCTGCCCCCTTTGTGCGTTTTCGCACTTGTTTCTTTTTTTTTTCTCGGCGGGATACGCGCACCTAAGCGCATCCCGCCGATTTAAAAAATATATATCTTTTTCTGCCCAGGGGGTCCTTGTGGGACCCCTGAGCAGACCTAGGGGTCAGGGTGTTTCTACCCTGCCCCCTTTTGCGCTTTGCGCACTTGTTTCTGTCCCTCGGTTCTACCGAGGGACAAAATGGCTGCCAACACTTCCTGAATCGGAATGTTGACAGCCAGCTGACAACCAATTAGCATGCAGCTCGTGATCGGGACGGTGCGCGCAGGGTGCGCTGAGAGTACGCGTATCCGACGCGCCCATAGATATATATGTACTTTTACTTTTGATTTTCTCAGGAACTACTGAACGGATTTACACCATTTAAGCAAAAGGCACCAGTCTGAACCAAGGGCTACCTCTTTGCCAAATTTGGTGTAATTCCGTTCAGCAGTTCGGGCTGTAGCTGCGACTAAAGGTTCCTATGGAAAAATGAATGGGGAAAACGCGTTTTGGGACCCCCTTTTTCTCGGCCCCCGCTTCACGTATCACCCGAGACTTTCAGGGTAGGAGCGGACGGAGCGCCCAACAAGTTGGAAACTTTCACGAAGATTCGTCAACCGGCGCCAACGTTATTTCAAATAGAATGTCGCGGATTTCCTATGGATAATAGGTTGTAACTATAACTATCTACTGGCGACCGCCAGTAGATATATATATATATATATATATGTATATATATATCCAACCCCAAATTGCCCTGAGGCGAGAACACGCCGACAGCAGGATGATCGTCAAACCATGTATTTAATGGAAACCAAAGCGCCCAGTCCAAAGTTAAAATCTGTTCCTTACGCGTTTCAGAGCAAAAATGCTCCTTCATCAGAGGAAAAATTGCAGTCAACGGACATCACTGCTCACAGGTACTTTATATCGCATGTGCTGGAATTAATTACCCCCTATTGGCTTGATGAAAAGTTTTTTTTTTTGTTGTTGTTGCACCGTCATTGCATTTACAGAATATGTTTTCTGTTTCTATTACACAGAAGTGGTTACTATGGCAACTGCCTTAAGGTGTGCTATACCAATCAGTGTGAGTGTGTATATATATGTGCAATTATGTGTTACCTGGCGTAGTGAGCAAGGCGGTCCGCCGCCGAAACGCGTCTTGGTCTTCATTTGGAATTAAAATGTTCCATGATATACTCCCACGGTGTCAGCGCCTGTGTTTTGTCGTCATACAGGATTGGAACTATATGCAAGATTTATCCGGGAATCTTCACGCTGACCCTCCTCGTTTTGGAGCTCTGCGCTGCCGGTATACACAGTGGAAGCAGCTTTGAAAAAGAAAGCGCAGAGCCCCCCGCAGCTGATATCTTGGACAAGCGTACCCTGACACCCACACGGAGAAGAGTCTCCTGATTCTCGAGGTAGCCGGAGGGCGATCTGAGTCCCAGGTAAGACCTTCAAGTGTGGTCTGTCTTGTGGTATAGCCGGTCCTACTGGTGGCTGATGGGAGAGGTAGTCCCGTGTATTGAGTGACGGGCAGTGGGTATCACAGAAAGCTTGAATTTGATTCCAGAGATGGCCGCGGAGTGGGAAAGAGAGCGGGAAGAGGCGGCATTAGACATTTTCTGCGATGCCGAAATGAGTACCAGCACAGGCTCGGCACACACAGGGGCACGCTCTGAACCGGCAGTTAATGATACACGGAGACTTACCCAAGAATTGGAGAGACTGCGGAAAACAGAAGTGTCAAAATGGTGGGAGTGTAAATCACTGAAAAGATACTTAGATGTGGGACGAGTCCCTAGAGGTCTAAGGATACTAACTGCACCAACTTATGACAACCCTGACCCCGCAATGCTACAAGAATGGGCCGATAATAACGCACAATCATCTGCACGTATGTTACAAATATTAATTAAGTATGCCACCAGTGACAGAGAGAAAGTGCTTGCGCAAATTGTAGAAATAAACAATGAATTACACAAACTGAGCAATCAGGATGAAGTAAAAAAACTAGTCCACGAAATCCAGACAAGATTAACAAAATATGAACAAACGATTAAAGGAGAAAGGCAACTAAGTTTCAGAGAGACAGGAATGATTATTTAAATGGGAGAATCTCAACTTTCTCAAGAAAGTTTGATAATATTCGCCGACAACAACTTTCCTCTGTTAAGGACAGAACAATGCAAAATGCCACACCAAGCGAATCAGATCTTAGTTCTGAAATAGAGTCAGACCTTGAAGGCGCCTCAAGCAGTAACCCGACCCTCACGGTACCAACACCAGTGCAGGAATTTAGTTTTTTACGGCTAGAACGGGTAATGAGCCTTCGTCCCCGGCCAAATCGGCAAGAAAATATCAGCAAAGGAAAAAATCAAACAGGAGAAGGCGCAAAGACAGGCGATGGGGCAAAAGAGGCGCCAAGATCGACAAATACAGCTTACAGAAGGAACAGACGGAGGTAGAAATACCTATGGACACTGAAAACACAGTTATAAATCTTTCTTCAATGGTGCTGACTTCAGAAGAGCAATGTATTTTATCGCGTGGACTGACATTCTGTACTAAATCTAATTTTGACTATACTCAAACCCGTATAGATTTTTATCAATTCATGCGGAAACTTAAATTGCAAAAATATTATTTTTACACAAACAAATTTGGGTGCATCCAGGCTGTGGAGCAGAATAATGTGGAAGACCTATGTGTGGCAGACATGAGTCTTCTGACAGACCTGGTGCAATTAGAATGTGATACAAACCAACTTCCTATATCTGAACAAGATGCTGCACTCAGATCAGATCTAGACATTTATCAAAGTGTCAGGACACCATTCAGACCTAAGTCACCATTCACACCTATGATGCCTAAAGACAATTTAGACATTTTTGCGGAGAACGTGATTAAGGACCTTAAAAGATTGGCGACTTTCAGCAGCTTTGATTATGTCAAAAACAATCTAAACCAAAGGGTTGCATATGACAAACTGATTCATAAACTACAACAACGTCAAGACATTGTAGTAAGATGGTCTGACAAGGGGGGCAATATAGTCCTGTGGCCCCTAGACAAATATAACCAGGAAGCACTCTTACAGCTTCAAGATAGAGACTGCTACACACGAATCAGTAACACCACTATCCTGGGAATAAAAGAACGATTCCATGCGGAACTGTACAAATGGCGAGGACTTGGACTTATCTCCAAATACGAAGTGGGCTTCCTTAAAAATGATTATCCGATGATACCGCAACTATACCTCATCCCTAAGATTCACAAAAATCCTGTATGCCCGCCGGGCAGACCAATCATATCTGCAATTGGGGGTCATTTTGAACACACGTCCAGTTACATAGATTATTTTTTACAGCCCTTTGTACAAGAACTCCCGGCCTATTTAAAAGATACTGGGGACTTTTTGAAGAAGATCTATAATTGTAATTGGAGTGAGAATTTTGTACTAATGACATTGGATGTACAGACTCTTTATACCAGTATCAGACATAGGGATGGTCTCAATGCACTTAGACACTATTTGGGAAAACGACCGATCAGCCTACACCAACATACCATGATGCTGCTCCAAATGTCGGAATGGTGTCTTGAAAACAATATATTCTTGTTTGATACACTACATTACAAACAGATACAGGGGACAGCCATGGGTACTTGCTTTGCCCCCAGCTATGCTAATTTGCATATGGGCTGGTGGGAGGAGCAAGTACTCATGAGGGAACACAAGGAAATTATGACTAACAATGTGAATCTGTATGTGAGGTATATTGATGATATCTTTATCTTGTGGCAAGGGTCCGAGGTAAATGCAGAAGAATTTGTTAAAGTAATCAATAACAACAACCTCAATCTAACCTTCACATGTACTATCAGTAAAGAATCTATCCACTTTCTTGATCTTGAGATCTACATTGAGGGCAATAACATCCAATCCCGCACATACACAAAGCCTACATCTGGAAATGCCATCCTTCATGCTAGCAGTTTCCACCCCACTAGCCTTAAGGAGAGCATACCATATGCAGAATGCCTTAGAATGATGCGTAACTGTAGCACTCAAGAGGGGCTGCGAGACTCTAAAAAGGGCCTCTTTGATAGACTTAGACATAGAGGTTATAATGAAAAAACATTATCTAATGCTGAGAAAAAGTGTGTGAGTACTAACAGGGAGGATCTATTATTCTCCATTAAAAAGGACCCCAAGTGTAAGAAACGTTTTCACAATGGTACCCCAAGATTAATAACAGGGTATAATGCATACCACACTAATCTCAGGAAAATACTATACAGACACTGGCGTATTGTTAGTTGTGACCCAGTCATTGGCTCAACCTGTAAGAAACTCCCACAGATTACATGTAGAAGAACCAAATCTATGCGCCAGGAACTTGTGAAAAGTGCTCCAGCTCTTGAAAAAAGTACTAACTGGCTGAAACCCCAGAAGGGGTTTTTTAAATGCTATAAATGCAAAGCGTGCAAGCACGGGATTAACACCAAGTCAGTTCCACTGCCTTTCAGAAAAACTCCTTTTGAAATCCGTGGCTGTTTCACATGCAAAACGGATTTCGCTGTGTATGTCTTACAGTGTTCATGTGCCAAGCAATATGTAGGGAGTACAATACACCCTGTGCATGTGACAATACTGCAGCATCTTAGAGCAATTTCCAATGATGATCATGCCTACCCCGTGGCACGACATATTAACACCTGCCACGCAGGGAGATCGCAAGAACTTTCCTTTTTTGTGATAGATAGTGTCCCCAAAAACATCAGAGGGGGCAATAGGCAGCTATCACTCAGAAGATTGGAGTCCAAATATATAATTTTGTTGGACTCCAAAATCCCTCAAGGGTTGAATGCTGATGAAGCCTTAAATGTGCACCTGTAATCCTCATATGCCGCCTGTCCCGCCCTCTTCTGCTTCCCCTCCTGTAACGTTAGGTTTAAATTGCACACTTTAATTTTTTTTAATTTTTTCTTTTAATTTTTTAGTTATTTATCACACCCCTTCTGTCACTACAGCGAGCTCGGAGCGATGCCCCCCTTGCTTTAATTGTCATAAGTAGATTTTGCCCACTTGGGCAATACACTTCAGCGAATACTCTTTCCTGTGCCATAATTATAGAGAGTCTGGATATAGGAAGAAGCCCGTCTGGGCACCATTTTTTATTGGAATATCAATATAAGTGGATTAAATTGACCAATGTGGGTGTTACTCCTTAGTGTTCACGATTTGTTGTATCACATTTATAGAGAGTCTAGGTTTAGGATCTAAGCCCACTTGGGCAGTATCCCGTTTTCTTACTGACACCTATCAACTCATTTCCTTTTGTCTCTAAATAAAGCACAATTACATCTAGGCGCAGACATCACTTAAATTTCCCAACTGAGACGTAACTCGACTCTCATTGATATAAACCCTTGGATATGGATCCATATAATAATGACACCAACATATTGAGTAGTACATATCATATGCTGTAATTCTTTTCTGTCTACATATGACTTAGCTTAATTTAAGCGTCATTTTGCCAGTTCTCCTTGCTTGCTGTTAGTGAATAGGTTAAACACTCACTTATTTGTAATTAAATATATAGCTATTCAGCTGTGTGTCATGTTAAATGTGAAGGTAAATTAATATTTCGTAACTGACACTGTTTATGCTTTTTCTAAAAAATAAGGAAAAGTTTTTTTGTTTTTTGTTGTTGTTGCACCGTCATTGCATTTACAGAATATGTTTTCTGTTTCTATTACACAGAAGTGGTTACTATGGCAACTGCCTTAAGTGTGCTATACCAATCAGTGTGAGTGTGTATATATATGTGCAATTATGTGTTACCTGGCGTAGTGAGCAAGGCGGTCCGCCGCCGAAACGCGTCTTGGTCTTCATTTGGAATTAAAACGTTCCATGATATACTCCCACGGTGTCAGCGCCTGTGTTTTGTCGTCATACAGGATTGGAACTATATATATATATATATATATATATATATATATATATATATAACCACTGAAACAGACACTGACACTTCCAGCTGATGAAAATAACTCAGATTTATTTCTCAGAGACCGTTTGACGTGTTTCAACTGAGCACCGCCGGTCTTGTTCACAATACATGACCCAATATTGTTTTGTGGTTTTATAACATCTCATGATCATGTGCATCAGCATCGACATAAACGTTAATTCATTCTTCTTCACATATTTACATTACCGAATGCATTTCAAAGTGCTACAAAGTACAAAACTACAATTTAATGAAAATTGATCAGTCTTTCCAATAATTAAATCACAGTACTTCCTGTTATTTTACCACTGGCCAAATTGGAAACTAGAATGTTACCTTGCACGATATGCGCGTGCACCCTGCGTGCATGTGTAAAATTAACATATGCGTCTTAGAAGTTTATTCTACAAAATAAGTTTGAAATGCTAAAATTTGTCTTTCAAGCAAACACAAGTCCTTAAGGCAAGTCCTTTAGTGAAAAGAAAACACACCAAAGACGATACAAGCAATTGGGCTTTCATTAGATGCTGAAAAAGCCTTCAATCAGAGGACTGCTCACTGTTGAGGGTGATCTTGAAAGTGGTTAGCCTAGGGCTAAGATTTTCTTAGATGGTGATGGTCAACTATCATAATCCTACCACTAGGATAATTGTTAACAGTCAGACATTTGATGTATTACAGTTACAGGTGGAGAACATGAAAAGTTGTACATTGGCTTTACCACTTTTTGCTCTTAGCATTGAGCCATTTACTTGCCACATGTAATCTTGTTTACAGATGATTCCCTCTTTACTCTAGCATAGCGAAATGCCGATCTTCTAAAACCTGTTTTGAAAATTAAAATGAGGTAAATCTGAGATATTGAATCTCAAAATAGCCAGAGAAATGGCACCACGCCTGAAGAAGAGCTACCTTTTCCAACGGGCCCCAAACGACATTAAGGGCCTAATTACGATGTCCGCCCGACACCGTTGCAGTCTGGAACCAACCGACCTTAGGTTGGCGGTTCCGATCACCGGTTTCGGAGGCTCCCATTTCGCAATGACATCTTGTGTGGCAGGTGGAAAAGGCCCACAGCACAAGCTGCCATTCTGAAATGGATGTTTTCAAACAACCCGGGCACCGTGTGGCAGGCACCATGTGGTTTGTTACAAATGCTTAGGATGTTTACTTGCTTAGGGGCATATTATCAAGAACGGCGTTAAAATTATCGCCGGTTTAGCGGCAGAAAACTGCCGCTAAAGCGCGATAATGGGCTGATAATATGCCCTGGAGAATTCAATAGAAGCCCATGTTCACACAGAACATGGACCTCTATTGGAATTCTCAAGGAGCATATTATCAAGCCCATTATCACGCTTTAGCAGCAGTTTTCTGCCGCTAAACCGGCGATAATTTTTAACGCCGTTCTTGATAATATGCCCCTTAGTGACTAATTGTATCCTTTTTCTGATGTACAGTGCTCTGATACCCATTCGGGTCATGTTTGCGCTTTTAAAACTTTACAAATAAACAGGGTGAAGGGATGTTTAGGGGGAACTATAGGTGCCCCCCCAGGCCCCATAGCAGAGGGCCTGGGAGGAAGGGAGCCCTGCTAGGGGCCCCCAAAGACACTTTCCAAAGCCTTTCTATGTCAGAAAGTCCGACATGAAAAGGCTGTCGTTAAGTGCCATCATAATCCCGACAGCGGAGCCGAGCCTGGCTCCGCCATCATTAGGGGATTATGGTGGCTTCTGACGCTCCGACGGGCTCCTTGTACCCATCGGAAGCACATCGGAATCCCCCCACAGGTTTCACTTATCTCCGTCATCCTAATAAGGCAGTCGTTCTGAAACCTACGATGTCAGGCGGAAAGCCTCCGACAGCTGGTCGGAGGCTTTCCACATCGTAATCGGACCCTAAATATTTAAGGATTAAAATAACACCAAACATATCCAAGGATAACTTTCAGCCTCTACTTGAGATCCGCAAAGATCTCGGGAGATGGTCTCCGCTATTTGTTTCCTGGTTAGGCAGGACTGACAATGTAAAAATGAACAAACTCCAGAGGGTTTTTTACCTATTTCAGTCACTTTCGGTTAGTCCTAAATGGGTTTGCTAAATTCAATACAAAGAATGTTAAGGATGCACCAGCCCCCACAGATTAAGGAATTTCTGAAACACATAATTCTCTTTCGTCCTTTGCAGCAATTTGCCTTTTCTGTGTGGCCACTCTAGATTGTTTGTCTTTTCCTGGACCCTTGCTTTGCTGTTATTATGACAGTGCGCTGTTATACTGCTGTTTAGTTCCACAGTGAGCGTGCTCTGCCACTAAAACTATACTGTAAAGTTTGCTTCACCCAATTATTAAGTTTACCTTTCCAGTAAGGCCACTCTAAATTAGTGTTAAATTGCACCAGTGGAGTGGAAGCTGAATGTCATTTTTGGGCTGTTGAATTTATTTACGTCACTCACATATTTGACAAATAATTATGGCTTCAAGGAATACCATTGTGTTCCGATTGCACTACAGTTTGCTCTGTTTGGGCTAAAGTTTAAAAGACACCTGGCAAAACAAAGTGCCTTTGCCATGTAAGAAACCCTAGTTTTGTATTGTGGCTTGCCTCGCTGTCACTTTCTCCTACATTGTGCGATAGTTGCGACATGGAAACAGAAAATGACCAACCTTCTGTCTACAAGACACTGAGAATAACTGCTATCAAGTTAAATGTAAACTAGACAGTTTAAGGACAAAGTGTCCAGAATATATAATAAGCCCATCAGTGAAGAGGGGTGCAACCTCATTGTAAAAAAAAGCCCCTGGGATCTCCAGCAATGCCCTCTTGAAACTCATTCCCTCATCCCTCCCGTGCCCCTCTCCTCCACCCTCCTCCTGGAGGTTGTGATATTTGGAATGGAAAGTGTAGGAGGTCCTTAGGTTCATGCTCAATAAAGTGATTATGGAATTGCTCCTGCCTGCCACACAAGTGTTGAGATTTCAGAGTACTCAGAGGAACACCTAATGCATTTACTACTGAGTTTATGCTATTGTTATTACTATGGCAGAGAGATAATACAGCTGTGGTGATCACAAATGGCTTAAAACAAAATGACTGGACCTGGTGGAATAAAATGATGGACAGAAAATAACATTGAGAGATTCAATACTTCATCTGCTGCATAAATGCTGCATAGATAGATAATTAGCATATGTGTAACTGTGTGATAATAACAAGTAAGTGTAAGTAAGTGTTTTACTCATGTTCGATTATATAAAATCATTACATGTAAACAACCATACACAACAATTTCCCATATATGCAATAAACAGCAATGATAAAAAGCTTAGAAGAAAGTATAAAATGCAATCTGTCATGTTTCTTAACATAACCGACTTCATGTGAACAAATTTAAAATGATTAAGAAAAGGAGATTTCATAAAGTTTTATCACTTCGGTGCTCTAAGCAGGGCCTCCGTGGTTGTGCAGAAGGGGAAAGAAAGTGCACGGTGCTTGTGTTGCATGTGTGCAGCCACAAGAGCCGGGCTGGGTTTGTTTGTGTCCCTTAACCCCTTCGCTGCTAGGCCTTTTCCCCCCCTGTGCTAAGCCTTTTTTTGGCTATTTGGGGTAGTGCGCGCTTAGGCCCCTGTAACTTTTTGACCACATAAGGTATCCACGCCAAATTTGCGTCCTTTTTTCCCAACATCATGGGCATTGTAAAGGTACCCAGGGTTTGTGGATTCCCCTGGAGGGTCCCAGAAATTAGCCAAAATACAGCTAAATTTTGGGGTTTTAGGGAAAAATGCGAAAAAGGGCTGCAAATGAAAGCGTCTGGGTTTTCCCTGCAAATGGTATCAAAAAGGGTTTGTGTGGCTGAAATCACCATTTTCCCAGCTTTTAGGGAATGACAGACTTTTGTCAGAAAACCAACATTTTTACACAGTTTTGGCATTTTTCTGGGACATAGCCTATTTTTGCTATTTTTTGTGTTTTTAACCTCCTTCCAGTTAATGGTAGAAATGGGTATGAAAGCAATAATGGATCCTAGACAGCTATACATTTTAGAAAAGTAGACAAAATTCTGAATTCAGCAAGGGGTCATTTGTGTAGATCCATCAAGGTTTCTTTATAGAAACTAACAGTTAAATATAGGAAAAATTGAAAATTAGTTGAAAAAAAACAGCCTTTTGTGTCAACGTTTTCACCTGTAACTTCTTCTAATTATGACAGCTCTTTGAAAGCAATATACTGTTACATCCGCTGGACCTTACTGGTTGTGGGGATATATAGGACTTGTAGGTTCACCAAGAACCCGACAGAACCCAGAGCCAACAACTGAGCAGCGTCTTGCAATGGTTTTTATTATGTACCGGGTATATAGCAATTATTGTGGGAAAATGTATACATGGAAAAATTGGTATGAAAGACACCTATGTATTTCTGAAATGGGAACAAAATATAGAGTTTAGAAACAGTAGATATTTGCACATTTCCGAAATTGGGAATACTCATACTAGCATGAGAATTATCGGTCATTTTTAAAATTACTTCTTTTTACACAATGTCTTTCATTTGGAAGGCAAAATGCATCGAAAGTCAATAGGTAATAACAGTTGCTTTACACATCTGAATTACCCTAAGTCTCCTGATAAAAATGGTACCTCACTTGTGTGGGTAGGCATAGTGCCCACAACAGGAAATGGCTCAAAACCCAACGTGAACACACCACATTTTCACAATGAAAAATTACCCTTTTTTGCAAAGGGCCTAGCTGTAGTTTTTGAACCCTAGCTCTGCCGGCACCTAGGAAACCTAGCAAACCTATACATTTTTGAAAACTAGACACCCAGGGGAATCCAGGATGGGGTGACTTGACTGGCTCCCACCAGGTTCTGTTACCCAGAATCCCTTGCAAACCTAAAAGATTGATAAAAAAACACATTTTCCTCACATTTCTGTGGTGGAAAGTTCTGGAATCTGCGTGGATCCACAAATTTCCACCCACCCCACGTTCCCCTAAGTCTTCCGAGAAAAATGGTACCTCACTTGTGTGGGTAGGCCTAGTGCCCGCGACAGGAAACGGCGCAAAACGCAACGTGGACACACCCCAATTTCACAGTGAAAAATGACCCTTTTTTGACAAAGTGCCTAGCTGTAGTTTTTGAACCATAGCTCTGCCAGCACCTAGGGAAACCTAGCAAACCTATACATTTTTGAAAACTAGACACCCAGGGGAATCCAGGATGGGGTGACTTGACTGCCTCCCACCAGGTTCTGTTACCCAGAATCCCTTGCAAACCTAAAAGATTGATAAAAAAACACATTTTCCTCACATTTCTGTGGTGGAAAGTTCTGGAATCTGCGTGGATCCACAAATTTCCACCCACCCCACGTTCCCCAAAGTCTTCCAAGAAAAATGGTACCTCACTTGTGTGGGTAGGCCTAGTGCCCGCGACAGGAAAGCGGCGCAAAACTCAACGTGGACACACCCCAATTTCACAGTGAAAAATGACCCTTTTTGACAAAGTGCCTAGCTGTAGTTTTTGAACCCTAGCTCTGCCAGCACCTATGGAAACCTAGCAAACCTATACATTTTTGAAAACTAGACACCCAGCGGAATCCAGGATGGGGTGACTTGACTGGCTCCCACCAGGTTCTGTTACCCAGAATCCCTTGCAAACCTAACAAATTGTCAAAAAATACACATTTCTCTCACATTTCTGTGGTGGAAAATTCTGGAATCTGCGTGGATCCACAAATTTCTACCCACCCGCGTTCCCCAAAGTCTTCCAAGAAAAATGATACCTCACTTGTGTGGGTCGGCCTAGTGCCCGCGACAGGAAACGGCGCAAAACGCAACGTGGACACACCTCAATTTCGCAGTGAAAAATGACCCTTTTTTGACAAAGTGCCTAGCTGTAGTTTTTGAACCCTAGCTCTGCCAGCACCTATGGAAACCTAGCAAACCTATACATTTTTGAAAACTAGACACCCAGGGGAATCCAGGATGGGGTGACTTGACTGGCTCCCACCAGGTTCTGTTACCCAGAATCCCTTGCAAACCTAACAAATTGTCAAACAAATACACATTTTCCTCACATTTCTGTGGTGGAAAGTTCTGGAATCTGCGTGGATCCACAAATTTCCACCCACCCGCGTTCCCCAAAGTCTTCCGAGAAAAATTATACCTCACTTGTGTGGGTTGGCCTAGTGCCCGCGACAGGAAACGGCGCAAAACGCAACGTGGACACACTTCAATTTCGCAGTGAAAAATGACCCTTTTTTGGCAAAGTGCCTAGTTGTAGTTTTTGAACCATAGCTCTGCGCGGCACCTAGGGAAACCTAGCAAACCTATACATTTTTAAAACTAGACACTCGGGAATCCAGGATGGGGTGACTTGACTGCCTCCCACCAGGTTCTGTTACCCAGAATCCCTTGCAAACCCTAAACAATTGTCAAAAAAAACACATTTTCCCCACATTTCTGTGGTGGAAAGTTCTGGAATCTGCGTGGATCCACAAATTTCCACCCACCCCACGTTCCCCCAAAGTCTTTTGAGAAAAATGGTACCTCACTTGTATGGGTCGGCCTAGTGCCCGCAACAGGAAACGGCGCAAAACACAACATGGACACACCTCAATTTCGCAGTGAAAAATGACCCTTTTTTGGCAAAGTGCCTAGCTGTAGTTTTTTAACCATAGCTCTGCCGGCACCTAGGGAAACCTTGCAAACCTATACATTTTTGAAAACTAGACACCCAGGGGAATCCAGGATGGGGTGACTTGACTGCCTCCCACCAGGTTCTGTTACCCAGAATCCCTTGAAACCTAACAAATTGTCAAAAAACCCACATTTTCCCCACATTTCTGTGGTGGAAAGTTCTGGAATCTGCGTGGATCCACAAATTTCCACCCACCCCACGTTCCCCAAAGTCTTTCGAGAAAAATGGTACCTCACTTGTGTGGGTCGGCCTAGTGCCCGCAACAGGAAATGGCGCAAAACGCAACGTGGACACTCCTCAATTTCGCAGTGAAAAATTACCCTTTTTTGGCATAGTGCCTAGCTGTAGTTTTTGAACCATAGCTCTGCCGGCACCTAGGGAAACCTAGCAAACCTATACATTTTTGAAAACTAGACACTCAGGGAATCCAGGATGGGGTGACTTGACTGCCTCCCACCAGGTTCTGTTACCCAGAATCCCTTGCAAACCTAAAACATTGTCAAAAAAACACATTTTCCCCACATTTCTGTGGTGGAAAGTTCTGGAATCTGCGTGGATCCACAAATTTCCACCCACCCCACGTTCCCCAAAGTCTTTCGAGAAAAATGGTACCTCACTTGTGTGGAGTCGGCCTAGTGCCCGTAACAGGAAACGGCGCAAAACACAACATGGACACACCTCAATTTACGCAGTGAAAAATGACCCTTTTTTGGAAAAGTGCCTAGCTGTAGTTTTTGAACCATAGCTCTGCCGGCACCTAGGGAAACCTTGCAAACCTATACATTTTTGAAAACTAGACACCCAGGGGAATCCAGGATGGGGTGACTTGACTGCCTCCCACCAGGTTCTGTTACCCAGAATCCCTTGCAAACCTAAAACATTGTCAAAAAAAAACATTTCCCCCACATTTCTGTGGTGGAAAGTTCTGGAATCTGCGTGGATCCACAAATTTCCACCCACCCCACGTTCCCCAAAGTCTTTCGAGAAAAATGGTACCTCACTTGTGTGGGTCGGCCTAGTGCCCGCGACAGGAAATGGCGCAAACGCAACGTGGACACTCCTCAATTTCGCAGTGAAAAATTACCCTTTTTTGGCATAGTGCCTAGCTGTAGTTTTTGAACCATAGCTCTGCCGGCACCTAGGAAACCTAGCAAACCTATACATTTTTGAAAACTAGACACTCAGGGGAATCCAGGATGGGGTGACTTGACTGCCTCCCACCAGGTTCTGTTACCCAGAATCCCTTGCAAACCTAAAACATTGTCAAAAAAACACATTTTCCCCACATTTCTGTGGTGGAAAGTTCTGGAATCTGCGTGGATCCACAAATTTCCACCCACCCCACGTTCCCCAAAGTCTTTCGAGAAAAATGGTACCTCACTTGTATGGGTCGGCCTAGTGCCCGCAACAGGAAACGGCGCAAAACACAACATGGACACACCTCAATTTCGCAGTGAAAAATTACCCTTTTTTGGCAAAGTGCCTAGCTGTAGTTTTTGAACCATAGCTCTGCCGGCACCTAGGGAAACCTTGCAAACCTATACATTTTTGAAAACTAGACACCCAGGGGAATCCAGGATGGGGTGACTTGACTGCCTCCGACCAGGTTCTGTTACCCAGAATCCCTTGCAAACCTAACAAATTGTCAAAAAACCCACATTTTCCCCACATTTCTGTGGTGGAAAGTTCTGGAATCTGCGTGGATCCACAAATTTCCACCCACCCCACGTTCCCCAAAGTCTTTCGAGAAAAATGGTACCTCACTTGTGTGGGTCGGCCTAGTGCCCGTGACAGGAAATGGCGCAAAGCGCCAACGTGGACACTCCTCAATTTCGCAGTGAAAAATTACCCTTTTTGGCATAGTGCCTAGCTGTAGTTTTGAACCATAGCTCTGCCGGCACCTAGGGAAACCTAGCAAACCTATACATTTTTGAAAACTAGACACTCAGGGGAATCCAGGATGGGGTGACTTGACTGCCTCCCACCAGGTTCTGTTACCCAGAATCCCTTGCAAACCTAAAACATTGTAAAAAAACACATTTTCCCCACATTTCTGTGGTGGAAAGTTCTGGAATCTGCGTGGATCCACAAATTTCCACCCACCCCACGTTCCCCAAAGTCTTTCGAGAAAAATGGTACCTCACTTGTGTGGGTCGGCCTAGTGCCCGCAACAGGAAACGGCGCAAAACACAACATGGACACACCTCAATTTCGCAGTGAAAAATGACCTTTTTTGGCAAAGTGCCTAGCTGTAGTTTTTGAACCATAGCTCTGCCGGCACCTAGGAAACCTTGCAAACCTATACATTTTTGAAAACTAGACACCCAGGGGAATCCAGGATGGGGTGACTTGACTGCCTCCCACCAGGTTCTGTTACCCAGAATCCCTTGCAAACCTAAAACATTGTCAAAAACCACATTTTCCCCACATTTCTGTGGTGGAAAGTTCTGGAATCTGCGTGGATCCACAAATTTCCACCCATCCCACGTTCCCCAAAGTCTTTCGAGAAAAATGGTACCTCACTTGTGTGGGTGGGTCAGGGATCCGCGACAGGCAGGGGCCCAAAAGCTATTGAGCGACATCAAAATTACCTATCACAAACCAACCTGGTTTTGCATGGGGGTCCCATGAGTTTTGGCCCGGGGCTCGGCAGCCATCTAGGGAAAACTACCAAACCCACACATTTCTGGAAACTAGACACCCGGGGGAGTCCAGCGAGGTATGGCTTGCGTGGGTCCCCCATCATTCTCTACGCAGAATCCCCTGCAAACCTCAAATTTCGCCGAACAATTCACTTTTTCTCACATTTCTGTGGTGGAAAGTTCTGGAATCTGCGTAAATCCACAAATTTCCTCCCACCCAGCGTTCCCCGGGTCTCCCGATAACAATGGTACCTCACTTGCATGGGTGGGTCAAGGACCCGCGACAGGCAAGGGCCCAAAAGCTATTGAGGCGACATCAAAATTACCTATCACAAACCAACCTGGTTTTGCATGGGGGTCCCATGAGTTTTGGCCCGGGGCTCGGCAGACATCTAGGAAACCTACCTAACCCACACATTTCTGGAAACTAGACACCCGGGGAGTCCAGCAAGGTATGGCTTGCGTGGGTCCCCCATCATTCATCTACCAGAATCCCCTGCAAACCTCGAATTTTGCCAAAATTCACTTTTTCTCACATTTCTGTGATGGAAAGTTCTGAAATCTGCGTGGATCCACAAATTTCCTCCCACTCAGCGTTCCCCCAGGTCTCCCGATAAAAATGGCACCTCACTTGTGTGGGTAGGCACAGTGGCTGCAACAGGAAATGGCCCAAATCGTACTCTGGAGACTTCAAAATTACCTATAGCAAAACTACCTGGTTTTGGGGGGGGCACCTGAGATTTTGGCCCCGGGCTCGGTGGCCATCTTGGGAAAGTACCAATCCCAAACATTTCTGAAAACTAGACACCCGGGAGTCAAATGAGGTATGGCTTGCCTGGATCCCCAACGTTTTCCTACCCAGAATGCATTGCAAACCTTAAATTTAGCTGAAAAAACCACATTTTTCACATATTTTTGCGTGGAATCACCGTGCCGGCACAAATGTCCTACCACCCAGCATTCCCCTTGTTCTCCTGAGTAAAATGATACCTCACTTGTGTGGGTGTCCAAAGCAGAATTTGCTAAAAACGTATTTTTAAAAAATGTAGTGCTTAGAATTCTCGCTGCTATACTATAAATCCCTATGTTTTGGGCTCTTCCTAGCCACAGGCCTTTAGCCCACCCACACAAGTGAGGTATCATTTTACTCGGGAGAACAAGGGAACGCTGGGTGGTAGGACATTTGTGCCGGCACGGTGATTCCACACAAAAATATGTGGAAAATGTGTTTTTTCAGCTAAATTTGAGGTTTGGATGGCATTCTGGGTAGGAAACGTTGGGGGATCCACGCAAGCCATACCTCATTGGACTCCCGGGTGTCTAGTTTTCAGAAATGTTTGGGTTTGGTACTTTCCCAAGATGGCCGTCGAGCCCGGGGCCAAACTCTCAGGTGCCCCCCCAAAACCAGGTAGTTTTGCTATAGGTAATTTTGAAGTCTCCAGAGTACGATTTGGGCCATTTCCTGTTGCAGCCACTGTGCCTACCCACACAAGTGAGGTACCATTTTATCGGGAGACCTGGGGAACGCTGGGTGGGAGGAAATTTGTGGATCCACGCAGATTCCAGAACTTTCCACCACAGAAATGTGAGAAAAAAGTGAATTTTTCAGCGAAATTTGAGGTTTGCAGGGGATTCTGGGTAGGATAATGATGGGGACCCACGCAAGCTCATACCTCGCTGGACTCCCGGGTGTCTAGTTTCCAGAAATGTGTAGGTTAGGTAGGTTTCCCTAGATGGATTCCGAGCCCCGGGCCAAAACTCATGGGATCCCCCATGCAAAACCAGGTTGGTTTGTGATAGGGAATTTTGATGTTGCCTCAATAGCTTTTGGCCCCTTGCCTGTCGCGGGTCCTTGACCCACCCACGCAAGTGAGGTACCATTTTTATCGGGAGATCTGGGGAACGCTGGGTGGGAGGAAATTTGTGGATCCACGCAGATTCCAAAACTTTCCACCACAGAAATGTGAGAAAAAAGTGCATTTTTCGGCAAAATTTGTGGTTTGCAGGGGATTCTGGGTAAAGAAAACGTTGGGGGATCCACGCAAGTCATACCTCCCTGGAATCCCCGGGTGTCTAGTTTTCAGAAATGTGTGGGTTTGGTAGGTTTCTCTAGGTGGCCGCCGAGCCCCGGGCCAAAAAGTCATGGGACCCCCTTGCAAAACCAGGTGGTTTTGTGATAGGCAATTTTGATGTCGCCTCAATACGTTTTGGGCCCTTGCCGGTCGCGGGTACTTGGGCCTCCCACCCGAGTGAGGCACCATTTTTATCGGGAGACCAGGGGAACGCTGGCTGGTAGGAAATTTGTGTCAGCCCGGTGATGCCACAACTTTCCCACACACAAATGTGTGAAAAAGTGATTTTTTCTGCTAAATTTGAGGTTTGCAGGGGATTCTGGGTAAGAAAACGTTGGGGTATCCACACAAGCCATACCTCCTGGAATCCCCGGGTGTCTAGTTTTCAGAAATGTGTGGGTTTTGTAGGTTTCCCTAGGTGGCCGCCGACCCCGGGGCCAAAACCCAGGTAACCCCCGTACAAAACCAGGTTGGTTTGTGATAGGTAATTTTGATGTCGCCTCACTAGGTTTTGGGCCCTTGCCTGTCGCGGGTACTTGACCCACCCACACAAGTGAGGTACCATTTTTCTCGGAAGACTTTGGGAATGCGGGGTGAGTGGAATTTTGTGGATCCACACAGATTCCAGAACTTTCCACCACAGAAATGTGAGGAAAATGTGTTTTTATACACATTTTGAGGTTTGCAAGGAATTCTGGGTAACAGAACCTGGTGAGAGCCAGTCAAGTCACCCCATCCTGGATTCCCTGGGTGTCTAATTTTCAAAAATGTACAGGTTTGCTAGGTTTCCCTATGTGCCGGCTGCGCTAGGGCCCAAAATCCACAGGTAGGCATATTGCTAAAAACAAATCTGTTCCTAGTCGGCTTTCTGCCGCCTGGGGGGATATCGGGGGTGGGGTTTCCCGATATGCCCCCAAGGGGGCAGAAACTCTGTGGCTATTTTTTTGGGGGTAGGGCATTGGTATGCCCATTCTGAGCAGCCCCGTCCCTTACATAAATAAGCCAGTGTAATCGTTGGTGTCTAGTGGGCTTTTTGCCCCCTGAGGGGGCAGATTGGGGGCAGAAAGGCTGTAATTGTTGCGGGTGGGGGTGGGGGCATTGACATGCCTGTTTTGGGCAGTCCCCACCCTAATAAAAATTTTCCCCAAAAATCCCTGGTGTCTAGTGGGCTTTTGCCCCCGAGGGGCAGATTGAGGGCTTCTGCCCCATCTGCCCCCAGGGAGGCAGGAAGGCTGTAATTTTGCGGGGAGGGGTGGGGGCATGGACATGCCTATTTTGGGCAGCCCCCACCCTAATTCAAATTTGCCCCAAAAACTCACTGGCATCTAGTGGGCTTTTGCCCCCACCTGGCGGGGCAGATGGGAGCTAATGCCCCATCTGCCCCCAGAGGAGCAAAAGCCCACTAGATGCCAGGGAGTCTTTAGGGCAAATTAATTAGAGTGGGGGCTGACCAAAACGGGCATGCCAATGCCCCACCCTAATTAAAATTTGCCCCAAAAATCCCTGGCGTCTAGTGGGCTTTTTGCCCCCCCGGGGGGCAGATTGGGGGCTACTGCCCCATCTGACCCCCAGGGGAGCAGGAAGGCTGTTATTTTTGTGGGGGAGGGGTGGGGGCATGGGCATGCCCGTTTTGGGAGCCCCCACCCTAATTCAAATTTGCCAAAAAAACTCCCTGGCATCTAGTGGGCTTTTTGCCCCCCGGTGGGGCAGATTGGGGCTAATGCCCCCATCTGCCCCCAGAGGGAAAAAGCCCACTAGACGTCAGGGAGTTTTTGGGCAAATTTTAATTAGGGTGGGGGCTGCCCAAAGCAGGCATGCCAATGCCCCCACCCTAATTAAAATTTGCCCAAAAAATCCCTGGCGTCTAGTGGGCTTTTGCCCCGCGGGGGCAGATTGGGGGCTACTGCCCCATCTGCCCCCAGGGAGAGCAGGAAGGCTGTTATTTTTGCGGGGGACGGGGTGGGGGCATGGGCATGCCCTTTTGGGAGCCCCACCCTAATTCAAATTTGCTCCCAAAAACTCCCTGGCGTCTAGTGGGCTTTTGCCCCCGGCAAGGCAGATTGGGGACTAATGCCCCATCTGCCCCCAGGGGGCAAAAGCCCACTAGACGCCAGGGAGTTTTTGGGCAAATTCTAATTAGGTGGAGGCTGCCCAAAACGGGCATGCCAATGCCCCCACCCTAATTTAAATTTGCCCAAAAAATCCCTGGCGTCTAGTGGGCTTTTGGCCCCCGCGGGGCAGATTGGGGCTACTGCCCCATCTGCCCCCAGAGGGGCAGGAAGGCTGTTATTTTTGTGGGGGAGGGTTGGGGGCATGGGCATGCCCGTTTTGGGAACCCCACCCTAATTCAAATTTGCCCCAAAAACTCCCTGGCATCTAGTGGGCTTTTGCCACCCCGGCGAGGCAGATTGGGGCTAATGCCCCATCTGCCCCCAGGGGGCCAAAAGCCCACTAGACGCCAGGGAGTTTTTGGGCAAATTTTAATTAGGGTGGGGGCTGCCCAAACGGGCATGCCAATGCCTCACCCTAATTAAAATTTTCCCAAAAAAATCCCTGTCGTCTAGTGGGCTTTTGCCTCCGAGGGCAGATTGGGAGCTACTGCCCCATCTGCAACCCAGGGGGGCAGGAAGGCTGTTATTTTTGTGGGGGAGGTGGTGGGGGCATGGGCATGCCCGTTTTTGGAGCCCCCACCCTAATTCAAATTTGCCCCAAAAACTCCCTGGCGTCTAGTGGGCTTTTTGCCCCCCCGGCGGGGCAGATTGAGGGCTAATGCCCCCATCCGACCCCAGGGGGCAAAAGCCCACTAGATGCCATGGAGTTTTTGGGCAAATCTTAATTAGAGTGGGGCTGCCCAAACGGGCATGCTAATGCCCCCACCCTAATTAAAATTTGCCCAAGAAAATCCCTGGCGTCTAGTGGGCTTTTTGCCCCTCGGGGGGCAGATTGGGGGCTACTGCCCCATCTGCAACCCAGGGGGCAGGAAGGCTGTTATTTTTGTGGGGAGGTGGTGGGGGCATGGGCATGCCCGTTTGGGAGCCCCCCACCCTAATTCAAATTTGCCCCAAAAAATCCCTGGCGTCTAGTGGGCTTTTGCCCCCCCGTCGGGCAGATTGAGGCTAATGCTCCCATCTGCCCCCAGGGGGGCAGAAAGTCCACTAGACGCCAGGGAGTTTTTTGGGCAAATTTTAATTAGGGTGGGGGCTGCCCAAAATGGGCATGCCAATGCCCCCAACCTAACTAAAATTAGCCCATAAAATCCCTGGTGTCTACTGGGCTTTTTGCCCCCCCGGGGGGGCAGATTTGGGGCTAATGCCCCCAGCTGCCCCCCAGGGGGGGCAGAAAGGCTGTCATTTTTGCGGGGGTGGGTGGGGGCATGGTCATGCCCATATTGGGCAGCCCCCACCACAAATTATAATAAAAAAAAAAATCCCTGGCTTATAGTGGGCTTTTTGCGCCCCCCGGGGGGGGCAGAAAGGCTGTAAATTTTGCAAGGTGGGGGCATGGACATGCCCTTTATGGGCAGCCCCCACCCTAGTAAATTATTAGGGCAAAGAAAAATATCCCTGGGGTTTAGTGGGCTTTTTGCCCCCCCGGTGGGGCAGATTGGGGGCTACTGCCCCATCTGCCCCCAGAGGGGGCAAAAGTCTAAATCGCCCCAAAACAAATTGGGGGAGCAAAGCCCTTGCCCAAGGGGCCGCTCCCCTCCCTGGTGTCTAGTGGGTGGATCCTGCTTGGGGATCGCCCTCCTGGGGCGATCCCCAAGCTAGGGATCCACTGGGGAGGGTACCATTGGAAAGGGAGATTCTCCCTTTCCAATGATACCTCTCCCGTCTTTCTACGTGCCCGGGGGGCTGAGATAGCCCCTGAGCACATAGAAAGTGAAACTGAAATGAGCCTAAAGGCTCATTTCAGTTTCGTTTTCTGTGCAATGAGGACAGCGCGACGTGCGCGCTGATCCTCATGGCACAGAAACCAGGAGGGGCCTCGGGAGCTGGGGAAGCAATTCCCCAGCTGCCAAGGTCACAGGGTGAAGAGAAATCCCTCTGCTGTCTGCAGCAGAGGATTGCGTGCCCTGGCCTCATGACGGAATGGTTCCGTCATGAGCACAGGGGCACCGATGCTCATGACGGAACCATTCCGTCATGAGCATCGAAGGGGTTAAGATGAAAAGGGAAGCGTTCTTCAGACTCCTCGAATTCAGCCCTTTATTGTTTGCTAATGTGTGAGCGGCTTCAGAATTCTTAGCGGAAGAGAGCATCGTTGGTTTTGTCTTGTCTGATGTTACATCCCGGCTCTTCTGTATGAGAGGCCCACGAGGTTAGTGCAAGGAATTTGGAAAAGTGAAGTGTTCGTGTTGCAGTGCGCCAGACCACACTGGCCGGGGCAACTTTTCTTGTGATCCTTGGAATGTTCAATGTGGGCTGTCTTCAGTCCCTTAGGAGGAAGAGAAAAACAAGCATTTGCAATGCAATAGGTCTCGCATTACCGAAAGGTTGAGCTATTGGTGTTGCAAATAATAATGCAACGCCTATAGCTCAAACTTTTAGTAATGCGACATCTATTGCATTGCACATGCTTGTTTGCTAGTTGCGACCTGGCTGTAAGTGTCGGCAATAAACGGAAACCCAGCTGGACACAGCCACATCTCTTTACAGACTCAGCAGCCCATTGGGGTAAACAAAGATACAACTTGGAATGTCACTTCACAAGTTAACCAAGAGGTTAAGTGTTTCACTTTCTTAAGATGCACAGAGCCGTGTGTGGTGGGAGGAGCGTCACGCGCTGTGACTGCAGCATACAACTGGAAATTAAACTCTTGTCACCAGACCCTTTTCCTAAACAAGGACGATGGTGCAGACTTTAAATGACACCGTCCAGTTCAGACATGTCAATAAGACGTAGTAAGACGCTGGCCTCAAATGTCCGTGTCTACAGATGCAGAGCAGTAATTAGCAGTACAAAACCTTTGGGGGAAACAACTTCAAACAAGCATTTGCAATGCAATAGGTCTCGCTTTTTCGAAACTTTGACCTATTGGTATTGTACATGACAATGCCTTTTATTATTGCAGGTTTTTTAAAAACATAAATAAAAGGCATTGTCATTTACAACGTCAATAGCTCAAAATCTCGCAAATGCAAGACCTATTGCATGCTTGCATGCTTGTTTAAAACAGGAGCCATGTCATGTCTGTGATTTCTATCTTTTCTCTATGCCATTTTTTGGTGGAAAAACAAAGATGGCTACTCGCAGGTGAAGCCCACCCTGACTTGCTAGCCATTGCCCCCACCACATTGGCTGACACTCCACCACAGCGTCTGCATTAACAGTATCATGCCTCTCCATAGCCACAGCAGCGGTGGTTGAGGCACAGGACGGTGGTGCTGGCAGGCAGCCTGTGTTCGTGGACAAACTAGTCCTCGGAGCCCATTATTTGGGCCCAGCATTGCGCAGTCTTCAAGAGGGTGCCAGCAATAACAGACGTGGGAGGCACGGCTCAGCGACACCGCTGGAGAAATGTTGGCAACAGAGGTGCCCATTTCTACTGGTGAAAGGATGCCTTCCTGGGTGAGGACAGGAAGAATGTGCAGTTCCCTGTTGCCAAAACTCACGAACCGAAACAGCGGTGCTGAGACCAAACAGAAAGCTTGGATCAGTGCTTTACCGAGCGTTTACACATTCACTGCTATGCATCCATCTTCAGGGTGTTACCATATCCTCACTCGTGCTTTCGGCCTCTGTACTGACCTGTGCAAGGGTCATCAGACTCACTGCCATCCTGGCTCCCCAGAGGACAGGAGGCGCTGCAACAAGCACAGCAAATACGGACAAAAGAAGGCACCATAGAAGACTGCAGTCAGATCCTGGGAAGGCAGAAACAGCATATATAACTCTCTTCGACTGCTTCACATTATGCATCACCCTCTGCCAGCTGATGTCTTTTCACTCATTCCATTCACAAAGCTCCTGCCTCTTTCCCTCTGTCCTTCTCCTCAGAGTTTTAGGATGATCCCAGGGCAGCATTACGTGCTTTACAAGCAACCACATGGCAAAGAATAACAACAACGGGGCAAGTAGGAGGGTGCTGCTGAGTGTAACCTGATAACAGAAGATTCTGACGATGTGCACAGGCATCCCAAAGAGGCAGAGCGAGCTAACATAAGGACCCTCGCTCCTAAGTAAGGAGTTAAATCTTGGGTGTGCGAGTGCTGGTGTGGGGTACTGAGGTATATTTGGTGTCATGCCTGATCCGTGTGTGATTCTCAGAGATGTGCTCCAGTTGCTCTGCTGCAGGCTTGTAGCAGCGTTTATGCATTCAAGTCCAAAGTGAAACTGTGTGAAAGAGAGATTCACAGTTTTCTTGTGACCTCAGCCTGATGCATTCTGTCTTAGGGAACAGCCAGACCAGAACACTGAAACTAACTAGGAAAGTGAAAGCGCGCCATGCGCGCGTTATGCTCAAATGCCGCGAGCCGTACACGTGCACATCGCCTGTCTGGGCGCGTGCACATCTGTCCCCCTTCCGAACAAAAATCGACGACAATAGATCTCGCCAAGCGCGCAGCGCTTGCGCTGCATCGCTAGGCGAGACCTAAAAAGCAGAAAAGGCCTTAAAGTCAACCTCCATTCCCAGTGTTATTCCACTCAAGGTTGACCTCTGACCCCAAAAACGGAGCTGATCACGGAAGACTGATGCATGATGAAAGAGGCTGAAGGACATACCGCCAACAGAAAGCTTTGCTGCGTTATGCAGCACCGCTAATTCTGCCTATTATAAAATGTTGAGCAGGATCTTTCGCGAACTTCCATAATTTTATACATCAGCAGCCTAGGTGTCAAATGACACTTTCAACATGTAAATATGTCGATCAAAAACTTTAGGATTGCTCCTTTGAATTGAAGAGTGACAGAGAATCCCTTTGAGTAACAGAGACTAACTTTCCCGTCAGATTGGCGCCCCTCTGACGCATCTTAAAATGAGTTTTCCAGCAAATAGGACGAGACAGGTTGGAACCAGCTGTGGTAACTGGAAGGCGGCTCTGCTTCTAAACGTTCGCACACAGACCCTACCGATTTCTCGGAATCAAGCTTGAAAAAGCTTTACGATAATTATGGAAGAGAACAACTCGAAATCTAACCCAAATGAACCTAGCAAACGCAAATTCCCTTTTAAATGTGTATAGTGTTACAATTCAGATGCACCAGGAACGTAAACATATACATTCAAATGCTTATTCTACAATGT
Organism: Calotriton arnoldi; assembly: GCA_963921515.1. NCBI lineage: Eukaryota > Metazoa > Chordata > Amphibia > Caudata > Salamandridae > Calotriton > Calotriton arnoldi. The sequence goes on along the minus strand of CAWUFW010000913.1, from coordinate 2,279,874 downwards.
ACATACATGGTGCAATCCCAGAAGCACAGCCAGGCCTGCGGGTGGCGTCCTCCGTGCCCCCTGGCAGCAGCTCAGCTGGCCGAGAGCTCCTGCCCCGCCCGGGAATCCCCGCCTCTCCTCACCTCCATTCCCCTAGGCAGGGCCATGTGGCCCCGAGCAGCTCCCTGCTGGGCCCCTGTCTCCTCTCGTCCTCATTGCTGTCCAGGAGCAGGGTCCAGTCCCGGGACCCCCAGAAGAGATCTAGCAGCGCCATGAAGAGTGCGTGCAGCCGGCTGTGTCCTCTCTGACTGGCCTCCCAGCCCTTACCCTCCCCGCTGAACCGAAACCGAAAGTGAAGGTGTCGGAGCTCAGCGTGGAAGGAGTAAACAGAAAACTAGGGAGGGTGATGGTGGGTGGGGACCGAAGGGAGCAAAGCTGCCCGGATGGTAAAGACTGAAAGCATGTCTGCCGAGTACGTTTTTTTCAGCGCTATATAGCGCTAACAACTAAACAGTGAGTAAAGACAGAACGGGACCAGTGCAGCAGGGCTCTGCATGTCCAGAAAAAAGGGGAGGTGAACGCTGGTCATTTAAAAAACAAGCTGTCGCCATAGCTCGAATGAAAAAAAAAAGTGCTTACCGATTAATTGAAGGAGACAGTATAACGCCGCAAGTAAAAGATCCAATCCTGATGGGCGGTTCCAAAAGGAGACAAGGCGGTAACAAGGAGGGACTAAGAAGCCTCATTACCAATCGGAAGCCAGCATTTACCATGGACAATGATGCCAGCCTATGAAAAATATGGGCGGGGCTTCCACACCACTTCTAAAACATACCCTAATACAGCATGCCTCGCAAAGCGAGCAGCGCATGCGCTGCAACGCTAGGCTCGACCTAAAAACACATGTGGTGCACTTCAACTATGCCATCATCAGCCTGGTGAGACATTGAGGAGTGTGGATCAGATGGCATCTGTGAATTTCCGCAGCCTAGCTAGGGTCTTCGGTGAATTGACGGAGAAACACAGATCCGAGGCTTCTCTGCACAGTCTGGTGCCGTTGGCCTGGCATAAAGGAACTAGTAGATGGTGACGATCACTGGCAAGTTTGGGGCACCAGCACAGCAGGTTAAAAAAAAGATTATCTGTGGTAGTTACATAATCTGTGCGATGTTGCTTTGTCTCGCCTCTCCCAGGCAGGGTTGTAGTCCATGATAGGTAGGGCGAGGAGCCTCATAAAGAGGATTTTCCTGTGTGCCTAGGCAGTGATCACTTGCCTGAAGTAGGGTTGAGTCTTCCCCGGGGTATAAGAGGGATCCGATGTCTCAGTGATGGGGCTGCACCGGAGCCTTTCGATATCCCACTCGAATGAGGTTTTCATGGCTTTTTTCCAGGCTCTAAATGATGTTTCCTGGGTGTGCAGGATGGCAGTCTCAATTCTCAAGCAACTGATTGCCTTTGCTAACTGTGTTTGCCTTGGGGAGCCCTCCTCTTCAAAGACTGATTTAAGTTGCGCTTTAAGTGTGAACTCTGGGGCATAGGTATCGTCATATTGTATTTTACTATGTCCCCTCGGCACATACGGCCTGGGCTCCCTATACCCAGCTCCAGACTCAGCCTTGCTCTTCAGGCCTGCAGGGGAGCGTGGAAGATTTTTTTGTGAGCAGAGATTTGAGAGTTCTTGAGATGCATGTCAAAAGCACCAGGAAAGGCTAAGTGGCCGCAATTTAGAGCTAGGATCAATCTTGCTCTTAGGACTTTCAGCATTGATTCAGCTGGTGGACTATGTAGGTGGGAAAAATCGGTCAGCTACTTTTCCCACCTTGGCCCAATCAAGATGTTTTCCTTGGGACTTACGGCCTGATTTAGAGTTTGTCAGGCAGGGTATTTTGTCACAAACACATTGGAGTACCTTGTCCACTATGCCCGAGGTCCTCTTTCCACATTTAGAGATAGGAGGACCATACATTTTCCGTCGAGGGAGCCTCTGTTGGCTCCATCAAAGGAAAACTTCCTCCAACTGCCAGACAGAGTAGGGGTCCTCAGAGGAAGGACATTACATCACCCGCACTATTTAGGGTGGACTGTCTTACATTTTTTTTCTGCCCATTACTGCCAGGAAAGGCCTGGCGGTGAAGTACAGGGAAAAAAACTAATGACCCCCACACTCTGAGAGAAAACTACCAGGGTGTGTGGGGTCATTAGTTTTTGTTTTTCAGACACAAACGCCCACTTTGGGAGTTTGTATCTGAAAAACAAAAACTTCGAAAGAGTTTGGTGTACCAATGGTAGCCATCCACCAAACGTGTTCCACACTGAAATGAATTGCTGTGGCGGAGGTTTCTTTCAATGTATAGAGATAACCGCTGGGCCAGTGATCATCTGTAAACTTGATGGATGGTAGTCCATCAGGATGGCAGAAGTAATGTCCGCCGTCACTCTGAAGAATGTAGTACTGCCCGTCAAACCTTAACTAAAACTCTGAGTTTCTTTTTTGGAGCTCAAAGTCCTCCGGCTGAGCAAGCCCAGAAACTGTATCCAAAGAAGTCCTCTCGAAGTTGGACACTTTTTCAGCAAGGTCCAGCTGATGCCCTGGAAGTGTTGGAAGTCCATACATTTTTTAAGTCCAAACCTTCCAGACTTTATGGAGCAGTTCCTCTTGGTCTCTTTTAAGGACCCCAGGAACTCAGGGACAGCATTTAGGGGCCAAGATTCACTCCAGCAGGAGTCATCGGCAGGTTTTGTCCAGGTCCAGTTTCTACTGGCCAGCTGGTCACCCAGGGAAAATGCCTCTTTTAGTTTGTTTTGTCTCTCTAGCCACACAGGAGGTCAGTCAATAGACCCTTGGAGTTCATTTTTCAGACCTGGGCAAAAGTGGGAGCAGGTTCAGCCCCTCAGGTCTCCACACCGGTTACAGACAGTTTGTCCAGTCCCCATCTGTTCCACAACTGGTCCAGATGTGTTCGGTGAGCTGGGGGTGAGGTACGACTTTTTTTTAGGGTTTATTAACCAGTTGGTGGAGGTGACTCCTGGGCAGTAGCTAACAAATGAGAATAGAGTTCCATGGGGCAACCTTTTCCACATTTGCTGCACATCCTGTTTACCTTACTGAAAACTATGTCCCTTGGAGATGGCTGGTGCCCCCATCAGAGGTGTGTGTAGTGAAATGAGCTGTAACTGCCTTCTCAACCACACCAAACTGGATCAGCTCCCCCTCCCACTGGGCTAGAGTCAAGATGGCTTCATTAGGCCAGGGGAACAAAGGCTTTTCTTCCCCAGGTCTCCCTTTACACTTAACTCCCGGTCTCACTCTAGTCCCTTTCAAGTTAATGAAGTTCTCAAGCCTCCCCAGCTACTAAGAGGACTCACATACATCACATCCATTGTTTCCTGCCAACAGCCCTAAGCCATTGTTTCTGCTCTGAGAATAGTTTTCAAACCTCACTAAGAAGAAGTATTAACAGAGGCCAACTGCTGGTAGGCTAATGCTAATTATCCTACTAGGGGTTCAGGCAGTAAAGCCTAACATTTAAAGGTTTGTTTACCTAAATAATTATCAAAAACCCAACTTCACCATTGAATTGGATTTTTACCAGAAATTTAATTTTTCTCATAGGAGCAGGTACAGCCCTTTACAGTAAAAATTGCTTTTGGGGTCTATTCATGGTAGGAACGTGGTAACACTACATTCTTACATGTACCACTTTTAAATACTTGGGATCATACCTTGGGGGCTACAAGGTCTACTTAGAGAAGACTTATTTAATATTTAAAATTAGGGATCTTTCCTATCAAAAAGGGTTCTTTCAACAGGTTTGCCTGCAGGTTTAAAAACTGAAACAGCTAGGCTTCTCAAATAGGCCTAAGTCATGTTTTCTTTGCTAGCCTAGTGAATGGCATAACATGTGTGGCAGTCCACAGCTGGTATATAACTTTTCATGCCAAAATTGGGGATTACACAGTTTTACCATATTTTAGGTGCATGACATATACATTGGGAACTGGACAGCAGTGCCCCAGTATGCAGAGTTCCAAAGCCAGCAATAACAGTAAGAAAAAGTGGGTGTGATCGTGCAGAGAGGGATTTTCTCAAACATGTGCAATACCCAAGGGACGGATTTGATGATTCAGACAAATTGGAGGTAAAACTCGAATGTGTACGCATGAATACCATAAACAGGACTCCATTGTACTTATCCCCATTTGAACGGTTACCGCTTGCCTAACATTTTTATAGTACTTTGTGGGGCTGCGCAAACATGAATCCTAAGATGAGAAATTGTTTCTACTTCCATTTTTTATTTTGTGTTGTGTGAAAGGCTTGTGCCAAAGGCATCAATCAAGAATCAAATAAAGTCAAACAGAACTCAACAAATGTACCACTGTGTGCTTAGGATCTTCAATTGTGATAGGTATGTTATTTTGTTTTGACATCTTAAACAACATGATGCATGCCTACACCTATTAATCAGATTACTTTTAATGCTCTTGACATCTGGACATTCTTGTATATAATACCATGAAATTGTTTTGAAGATTGTGAACACACTCAGTAGTAGACATAGCATCCTTGTTTTCAGCTTTGAGGATTGCCTCGTTGCCCATGTTCGTAGTGTTCAGATAAAAAGTTATAGATAGTGACTTAAAAGCATGCACAACCCTAACACAAGGCACATTGGTGAAAGAGCTCTGTGCAGGTACTGACATAAAATAACAAAACAAAGTATAACCCTGTCACCTCTTGTGGTAGGACATGCAAATCAGAGTAATAGCTGTAGGTAAATAATGTGTGTGTCTTGCTGGGTCAGAACCCCTCTGTCACCATATGCAATTGTATTCTGTCTTAGTAGTGAAACCCTATTTTGAAGTAAGAAATGCTCAGACACTGTTTTGTGGACGAATTGCATTAGTGGCCCCGGGATTTGCTTGGAATAATCTAATTCCAAGCTGTGGTCGAACACCTGTTACACATTGATGGTGTAGTTGTAATAGTCCTATCATTTATTGGGTGTATAGCAGTGTCTCATTTAGAGTGATGAATATGCGGCCTACAGCTCATTTACAGTATTGATATATTAAACCAACTGCAATTCATTTTGCTGCCCAAAGTCCCTCCCCCAATTTCTGATAAAGGATCACTCTGAGATTGTTTAGAGAGCATGTCCCACAGCATCTTGACAATCATGTATTTGACTGCATTTTTAAAGGTGATAATTGAAAATAACTGCAATGCTTGAGTTGTTCCATATGTTTATCAGCTGCCAATTTCACAGAATATTTGTGAACAAAGATATTTGTTATTCAGCGGGCCCAAATGAAACCTTTTTACATGAAGGGGCCTCTGCATTAAAAGCTTGAAGTCTGCTGGTCTGCTCTACTGGGACTCTGTGCCATAATAATGAAGGGCACATATACGTTTTGCATCATTGTTTAATGCCGCTGTAGTTCGCTGTCTTGGCTAATGGTCTGTGTGTCATCTGCATGGTGTTTCTGAAGATATTTCTCAGAAGTTGGTACCACTGTATCATCACTTGTCACGGCTGTAGATGAGTAATTCCCCCAATAAATTTTTAGCTTCATGTTGCAGGTCAATAGCCACTGTTACTAAACTATGATGCAGATGGTATGGTCCTTGTGCGTGGCTGCAGGAATAATCGAACCACTTGGGTCCTCACTTTGAGGTCTATTGACATAGGTAAATTTACACTTTGAGATTTACTCATATGTAAACTTACTATTGCACCTAGTAGTAACGCTAAACTTTTTTGCTACACACCTTTTCTGAGTGTAAAGTTAGTACTAGATGCAGATTTTCATGTCTCTATCCATTCGGAAATGGAAGTCCAGCCTGCTGTTATATTTCATATAGGTACCCCGATATAGGTCCGGGTAACATCATAACACTTCACCTACATTCTCTCCTATACTACATACATAACGGATTTGAGGGACTGACCTTTTACCTAGTTACAATATTACACACAGTATGTAGGGTTTTTCCCTGAACACTAGCCTCATAAATTATGCATGAGGATTCTTAGTTTCTTGGAAACGCAGCAGGACCATCATCTCTTGCATAATTACTATGTATAGAGTTCATTCCAGACATCCTCCTAAGTCCGACACTGGCACAGTAAGGTAGAACCCCTGGGGATACCTTAGGGTATATAAACATCACATCTTGCTGAGATAGTCAGAGGAGATCAGGACTTCCCGGCCGACACACTGACGCATGACGCTGAGGTTCCTGCATGCAGACACTCCAGCTCGCAGTGGTCTGACATCCCTTGCGGGGTGTTCAGCTCGAGACCAGAACGGGGTCCCGCAGTCTCACATCAGGTAATGGGGTTGGCTTTATCCTAGAGGGATTCTTGGCTGTACACCTACTCACATGCTAGGTACTCTTAGGTACATCTAGTTAGGGTGCATCGTAGGGGTACGCATTTTATTGCCATGTATTTTATATACTTGCCTGTAGTTATGATTTTAGCAAAATGGTAGAAACCTACCATTTGTTTACTTTCTTAGTGCTGCTATTCATTTATCTATGCTACTGTCTAATATTGATTTCAGTACACTTATTTTATCCAAGAATAATGACTGTTCAATAAATGCTTATTGAAAAACGTCCCAACCGTTTATTCTGTGTATCCCTCTGAGAACAAGTGAGCACGAGTGACTGAGCGAAAAGTAAGTTACTGTTTCCATGGTCCTGAGGGATCAGGGTTGTCATGTTCGATAGTTGCCAAGAACTATTCTCTCCTTGGTAAGAGGAGGTGATAGTGGCATTGCGAGCTAGCTGGTACACAGGCTAACATACCCGGTGGGGGTGTCTGGAATCAGTCTGGATACCAGTCCCGCAGTGTATGTTGTCTAAACGCGCAGATCCTATACAGGTCTTGTAGGAACTACACGACATAGCGCCGCCAACGTTGGTATTGGCACCTATTTAACAGACAATTCTGAGTAGTTTGGTCATGCTATTCTCAGAGACACCTACTCACATTTCCCCAGAGACGTCTGGAGTGGGAGGGAACAAAATCCTCCGCTGCTGAGCAGGAAAATTCCTATGTATTGGCTGTTGGTTTAATCAAGCTTGAAGGATACATTGTTCCTAATTGTGCATAAACACCTTATCTCAGTTCCCTTGAAAAAGCTCTTCTTACTAAAAACAATGTCACTACAGGGAGACCCGGTAGCTGAACTAAAATTCTCAGCCGAAGAAGAAGATGCAGATGCAATACACATTGCAGAAAATGTTAGAAATGCCGTCACCCTAAAACTAGTAGCATATGGTGTTACAATTAGGGGTGGGCAAGTGACCTTCATGATTGAGGCACACAAATCATATAGAACAGAGGTATTCTATTCATGGATTAGATTCCCGCAGGCAAATGCACTGACAAAAACATTTCACTACTATGTCAAAGATGTCATACCAAACGAATATAGTCCATATCAGGACATTGAAATTCCACTCACTTACCACGAACATTTTTACTGGTTTAAAGGCGCCCTCCCCCATACAAGAAATAGAGTAAGACTCGGTCTGCTCGGAAGAGACGGAGCAACATGGCCAGTGCTAGCGGCCTACACACCACATCCTGACATCGACACAATGCCAGGAGGAGACTTACTCGGACAGCATAAAGAATTAATAAGACTTTACAGAAACATGACACAGTTTGTGATGAGAACACTCACACTTCAGCCAACACCGGCTACACAACCAGGACCAGTCCAAACTACTACAACTAAAATTACACCACAAACACTGCACGCAGTGATGGGTAAAATGTCCACTAAACGTGAACAAATGCCCTTCTGGATAGCACAAAAAATAACACAGCTGGAGGCAGTGTTTCCACACACTGGTCCTAAGGAAAAGCATAGAATACTGACGATTTGCTTGCCAATGGGGATAGCTCCCTCTATAGAGGATTGTTCTTCTTGGGGTACAGTTTTCACTGCAATATATACCAGGACTCATGGTATCCCATCTTTAGCGGTAATACCAGATGTATCAAGACAAATACAGAACGAGTATGGAGCAGAACCTGCTCTAAACTTAGGGATGAAGTTGTTAAATAACTTTGCCCAGGTATCTGCGATAATATTATCAAATATTAAAGGGGAAGGAGCATTAGTGGCAATACGCCAACGTCTGAGAGATTTCACTCCATTACAACAGGAGACAGTGCTACCTAAAATAATTGAAACTGCTTATGCGGAATTAGGGAGAGACAGTCTGGGAGCTAGACCTGTAAAACCTCAACTAGTGGGAGGTGCAGATAAAGAACAGGCAAAGCAAACACTGGTTTCTTCAAAGAAGTAATGGGACAATAATAAACAGCAAAAGAAAAGATCTCACTCCAGGGGAAGGTCTCCTCAACAGGAGCCCCCAGAAAGGAGATATAATCTTAGGAATAGAGATAACATTAAAAAACCTGACAGGTATCAGGACACTGATACACGTTCCTCTCGTTCCTTTCAGGGTTCATCAAAAAAGTCTGAGAGGGAAGGACGGTCAGAACAGAGACAAGAAGAGCGTACAAAGCCCAGAGACAGGCAACGCTCTTCGGACTACGCTTCAAAGAAAGAAGAAAAACACAAAGCAAAACCTCAATTTAAGAAAAAGAAGGTAGCAGGTCTCAAAGTTAGACATGCCAAGGATACTGAGGACTCAACTTCTGAACCGGGAATGGGCTCTGATGATGCTAGACAGCGCAGCAGAAGTAACAATAGCTCGCCGGAACCTGATGGAATTTCTGGTGACAGTGGAGTTGAGTGAGTATATCACAGTGGAAACACCTGATACTAGGGTGAGTGTCCCACACAAGTTACATGAAATAACACTCCAAATGGAAGGGGACAAGCCCAGACAAGTGAAGGGTCTCTTTTGGGAGAACCTGACTTCTGGCTACGACATCCTATTAGCAGAAATAGATTGGCCGCCTACTATTGTTATGGAATGCCCAAAGGGAGAAACTGTGATTTTACCAGCTTTCTCCAACCTAGTCCCCACACACCTAAGACGTACATATGCACAGGAGTGGGCGGTAGCCCTTGCTCCAGCATTATACCGCAACCACGTTGGGTGGGATGAAGAGTCACCCCACCACGTAATTCCAATTAAAACAAACCCAACTCCACAAAGACAGTATCCTATAAAACAGGAAGCTAAAAAACAGGTCAGGGAGATTTTAGATCAACTTGAATACCAAGGTGTAATTGAACCATGCACCTCATCAACGAATAATCCTTTGTTTCCCGTAATGAGACTCGACAATTCGTATCGTCTAGTTTTAGATTATAGACACCTAAACTCATGCACGAAAACATTTGCAGTTCAGAATGCACACAGTGCTGTATTAATGAATATATTGTGCGGCAAAAATACAAAATAACATTAGATATGTCGAATGGATTTTTCTGCCAAAACATAGCGCCTGAAAGTAGATATTTGACAGCCTCCTCAGCGCTAGGGTCCCAGCGTCAATTTTGTCGACTCCCCCAAGGGTATAAGAACAGCCCAGGGTTATTCTCAAGAAGGGTAACAGAGTTACTACAGAATTTGGATGAGGAAGCATTATCCTATGTTGAAGATATTTATCTAACGGATGATGACTTAGAGCATGGGTACTCACAAACTTTCTCCCGGGGGCCAAATTTACAGTGTGGTTTGTGGCCGAGGGCCGCACCGGTGAGGGCGGGGTCAGTGGGGGGGGGGGGGCGGGGCTAGAGCAAAAAAAAACCTGTGACCATGAGGTTGAACACAGGCCCCTGCAGCGGACGCCTTCGTCCACTGAGCCACCAGACCCAGCATACACACATCTCTCTCTCTCTCTCTCTCTCTCTCTCTGTCTCCCTCTCTCTCTCTATCTCTCCCTCCCTCTCTCTATCTCTCCCTCCCTCTCTCTCTCTCTCTGTCTCCCTCCCTCTCTCTATCTCTCTCCCTCTCTCTCTCTGTCTCCCTCTGTCTCCCTCTGTCTCACTCACTCTGTCTGTCTCCCTCTCTCTCTCTCTCTCTGTCTCCCTCTCCCTCCCTCTCTCTCCCTCTGTCTCCCTCCCTCTGTCTCCCTCTGTCTCCCTCTGTCTGTCTCCCTCTGTCTGTCTCCCTCTGTCTCCCTCTATCTGTCTCCCTCCCTCTGTCTCCCTCTATCTGTCTCCCTCCCTCTGTCTCCCTCTGTCTGTCGCCCTCCTCCCTCTGTCTGTCTCCCTCTGTCTGTCTCCCTCCCTCTGTCTGTCTCCCTCTGTCTGTCGCCCTCTGTCTCCCTCCCTCTGTCTCCCTCTCTCTCTCTCTCTCTCCCTCTGTCTCCCTCCCTCTGCCTCCCTCTATCTGTCTCCCTCCCTCTGCCTCCCTCTATCTGTCTCCCTCCCTCTGTCTCCCTCTGTCTGTCGCCCTCCTCCCTCTGTCTGTCTCCCTCCCTCTGTCTGTCTCCCTCTTTCTGTCGCCCTCTGTCTCCCTCCCTCTGTCTCCCTCTCGCTCTCTCTCTCTCTGCCTCCCTCTGTCTGTCTCCCTCTGTCTCCCTCCCTCTGTCTCCCTCCCTCTGTCTTCCTCTCTCTCTGTCTCCCTCCCTCTGTCTGTCTCCCTCTCTCTGTCGCCCTCTCTCTGTCTCCCTCTGTCTCCCTCTCTTTCTGTCTCCCTCTGTCTCCCTCTCTCTCTGTCTCCCTCTCTCTCTGTCTCCCTCCCTCTGTCTCCCTCTGTCTGTCTCTCTCCCTCTGTCTCCCTCCCTCTGTCTCCCTCCCTCTCTCTGTCTCCCTCTCTCTGTCTCCCTCTGTCTCCCTCTGTCTCCCTCCCTCTCTCTGTCTCCCTCTGTCTCCCTCTCTCTCTGTTTCCCTCTGTCTCCCTCTCTCTCTCTCTCCCTCTGTCTCCCTCCCTCTGTCTCCCTCTATCTGTCTCCCTCCCTCTGTCTCCCTCTATCTGGCTCCCTCCCTCTGTCTCCCTCTGTCTGTCGCCCTCCTCCCTCTGTCTGTCTCCCTCCCTCTGTCTGTCTCCCTCTGTCTCCCTCTGTCTGTCGCCCTCTGTCTCCCTCCCTCTGTCTCCCTCTCTCTCTCCCTCTGTCTCCCTCTGTCTGTCTCCCTCTGTCTGTCTCCCTCTGTCTCCCTCCCTCTGTCTTCCTCTCTCTCTGTCTCCCTCCCTCTGTCTGTCTCCCTCTCTCTGTCTCCCTCTGTCTCCCTCTCTCTCTGTCTCCCTCTCTCACTGTCTCCCTCTTTCTCTGTCTCCCTCTGTCTGTCTCTCTCCCTCTGTCTCCCTCCCTCTGTCTCCCTCCCTCTCTCTGTCTCCCTCTCTCTGTCTCCCTCTGTCTCCCTCCCTCTGTCTCCCTCCCTCTCTCTACCTCCCTCTGTCTCCCTCTCTCTCTGTCTCCCTCTGTCTCCCTCTCTCTCTGTCTCCCTCTCTCTGTCTCCCTTTCTGTCTCCCTCCCTCTGTCTCCCTCTGTCTGTCTCTCTCCCTCTGTCTCCCTCCCTCTGTCTTCCTCCCTCTCTCTGTCTCCCTCTCTCTGTCTCCCTCTGTCTCCCTCCCTCTGTCTCCCTCCCTCTCTCTCTCCCTTTGTCTCCCTCTGTCTGTCTCCCTCAGTCTCCCTCTGTCTGTCTCCCTCTGTCTCCCCCTGACTCCCTCTGTCTCCCCCTGACTCCCTCCCTCTGTCTCCCTCTCTCTGTCTCCCTCTGTCTCCCTCCCTCTCTCTGTCTCCCTCTGTCTCCCTCTCTCTGTCTCCCTCTCTCTCTGTCTCCCTCCCTCTGTCTCCCTCCCTCTGTCTCGCTCCCTCTGTCTCCCTCCCTCTCCCTCCGTCTCCCTCCCTCCCCCTCCCTCCCACTCCCTCTGTCTCCCTCCGTCTCCCTCTCCATCTCTCTGTCTCTCTGCCTCTCTGTCTCTGTCTGTCTCTTTCTCTGCCTCTATCTGTCTGTCCCTGTCCTTGTCTCTGCCTCTATCTGTCTCTGTCTGTCCCTGTCTCTGTCTCCCTCCCTCTGTCTCCCTCTCCGTCTCTCTGTCTCTGTCTGTCTCTGCCTCTATCTGTCTGCCCCTGTCCCTGTCTCTGCCTCTATCTGTCTCTGTCTGTCCCTGTCTCTGTCTGTCTCTGTCTGTCTCTGCCTCTATCTGTCTCTGCCTCTATCTGTCCCTGCCTCTGTCTTTCTCTCTGTCTCTCTCTCTGTCTCTATCGCTGTCTGTCTCTGCCTCTATCTGTCTCTGCCTCTATCTGTCCCTGCCTCTATCTCTCTCTCTGTCTCTCTCTCTCTGTCTCTATCGCTGTCTGTCTCTGTCTGTCTCTACCTCTATCTGTCTCTACCTCTATCTGTCTCTGCCTCTATCTGTTTCTGCCTCTGTCAGTCTGTTCCTGTCTCTGCCTCTATCTAGCTCTGTCTGCCCCTGTCTCTATCTGTCTCTGCCTCTATCTGGCTCTGTCTCTACATGTCTCTATCTGTCTCTGTTTCTATCTGTCTCTGCCTCTATCTGTCTCTGCCTCTATCTAGCTCTGTCTGCCCCTGTCTCTATCTGTCTCTGCCTCTATCTGGCTCTGTCTCTACATGTCTCTATCTGTCTCTGTTTCTATCTGTCTCTGCCTCTATCTGTCTCTGCCTCTATCTGTCAGTATGTCCCTGTCTGTCTCTGTCTATCTCTGTCTCTATCTCTATCTGTCTCTGTCTGTTTCTGTCTCTATCTGTCTCTGTGCCTCGGGCAGTGCACACGTACTGCGTCTACACGTCCCCGTCACCAGCCCAGAGACAACCCCCCCCCCACTTCCCCCTCTCCCTGTGTAATGTAAAAGCCAGCTCGTTTTCTCCTGGAAAAGACCACTATCGCGTGGCAAGTGTGAGTCGTGTGACAGGTGTGACAATAAAAGGCTGGGGGTGGGTTCAGATTCAGTCACATCCGTCTGGTGAACGAATGATAAGTAGCACTGGACACCAGGCGTGCAACGCCCATTGGGCTCAAAGGGCTTCAGCCTCCCCCTCTCCCCCCGTCGTGTGTGTCAGCCCGGGCTGAGACAGCTTCCCGGGCACACACACAGCCACACCCGAGTACTTCACAGGTCTTTAAAAGACCATTTACTTGTTAATGAGGCTTTGTTGTATTTCACCTCTTCTTAGCGCCCCTGCATCTCCACTCTGACTATCCTGGAATCGCCCGGCCCCCATAGAGCAGAATCTCTCGGAGTCCGCGCTGCAAACACAGGTACGATGTCTGCAAGGTCCGCGGGCCGCCAAGGAAGGCTTGCCGGGCTGCTGGCGGCCCGCGGGCCGTACTATGAGTACCCGTGACTTAGAGGAACACTTGACCAGGGTGAGCACCATAATTTTGGGTTTCGCCTCTGAGGGCTACAAATTTAATTTAAAAAAATCAAGAATAGCCCACCTCAATGTCCTATTTTTGAGATATGAGCTTTCAAGTGAAGGCAAAAGCCTGGCAGCCCACTTTTTAGAAAAGTGCGCAGTGCTCCAACCTCCAAAATCACTAAAACATTTACAGTCCATACTGGGATTTTTGAATTTTGGCAGAACATACATTTTGAATTACGCAGCGAGAGTAAAACCTTTCTACGACCTCATAAGACCAGACTTTTCAGTTAGGCAATGGACACAGGAACACATAAATATACTTCGTTCCCTACAAGATGATATAATATCATCAAAACACTTACAGACTTGCGTAAACGTACGCAACCTGGTGATCTGCGTAGTCGCAGGTCAATCGGGGTACACTTACTTAACCTTCAATGAAGGTGAAACAGTACCAATTGCATATAAATCGCATTTGTACACTAACGCTGAAATGCGTTTTGCACCCACAGAAAAAATTCTGACAGCAGTACAGACTGCTGTAGTGAGAGAAAGAGCACTGGCTCAAGGGAAACGAATAACTGTCGTAACCCCAGTACCGGCCTTAGGGGCTGCCACAAAGGCAAGTGTCCCAAATGCGAAAGCATTACATCCACGATGGATACAGTGGGCTAATTCTCTCACTGCAACAGATGTAGAATACAGATATGACCCTAGTCTAAAAGCACAAGCATTCCTGCAATACAAACAAGAATATCCTCTACCAAATGAAATAATGCCTCTAGATCGGTATGAATACATTATTTACACCGACGGATCTGCTCAACAGGCCGTTGGAAGTAAGCAACAATACAGTGCAGCATGCGCTATTGTAAAAGGTAGGATGCAGGATGGCAAGTTCCGTCCAAGCTGTACAAAAACGCAGTCTCTCGGAGACTGCACAGCTCAGTTGACAGAATTAAAAGCACTAATACTGGCACTGATAAATACGGATCCAGAATTCCCCACACTGATAGTGTGTGATTCCTTTTACTGTGTCCAGTCATACAACGAATAGCTCCACTATTGGGGACAAAATGGGTTAGGAGATTCAAAAGATGGCACAATCAAACATAGAAAACTATGGGAACAGGTAGCAGAGTTGAAGAACGAACTACCAAGAGCTCACGTGATACACACGCTGAGTCATCAACATGATGGCGTTCACGTTGAAGGGAACTCATTGGCTGATGAAGCCGCAAAGGGGGCAGTACGCACTGCGTCCGTAGCTGCAATCACCCGTTCATAAACGAGGGTAGATGGTAGCACAATGGTAGCTGTGATTGCTTCACGCAATAACAGCAAAGCACTACCTAAAGGTTTTCCACTCATGTACTCCTACATGTTAGATGCAAACAACATTCCATTTGCTCAAATTCCTGGACTGGGGGATAGAGTAATACTAAACATGGATCGCAGGTTAGGTTTAATCTTGGCTGCACACGAGGGTCTGGGTTCTGCGCATGCAGGAGTTACGGCTACAGTTTCATTACTGAAACAACGCTATTGGTGGCCAGGGTTAACAAAGCAGACCAAAGACTTCGTCTTAAAGTGCGATATCTGTCAACAGATAAAAGGGTCCACCGTAGCTCGCCCAGCACAGACACCTTTGTTAATATCAGACAGACCGCTTGAGTGCGTTTACCTGGACCACTGCGGCCCCTTACATTCTGTATATCATGGTTGCAGTGGATTCCTGTTCAAGATTCTAATGGGTGTGGCCTGAGCGCTCGGCTGACGCTCGAACTGTTATAGAAGATTTGCGAGTCTTCATAGGGACAAACGCAGTTGGCGCATTACATTCTGACCATGGCCCCGCATTCAGCTCTAGGGCTTACAAGGAAGCCATGGGAAGTTTGGGTATAGCATTGCGGTACACCTCTCCGTACCATCCCGAGGGAAATTCGGTTGTGGAGAGGAAAAACCGAGACTTAAAGCAATCTTTAACAGCTAAGGTATTAGGCTGGGGTGGTAGTTGGGTCAGTCACCAATATGGGGTCCAGTGGGCCCTTAATAACCAGCCAAGAAGCTCTCTGGGCGGTGCCACTCCATACGAGGTCCTGTTTGGGACAAGAATGTGGGTACCTGATCTCGATTGTGAAGGCACAGTGGCAGATGAAAAACCGTTTGACATCAATAAACTTTTGGCTGTTTTACAGGATCTGAATGAATCCAGAACCTCCTTAAGTAACGTCGAGACAAAGAAAACAGCTACTGGGGAAGTAAAGTCAGCCACGGCAGGACCTGCCTGGATTCCTAAAGTTGGGGATCTGATCAGAGAAAAGATTGTGGACAGGAAAGAATTCGGGCCATCCTATCGAAAGCCTGTACCTGTCCTGGCCGTTGAAGGATCAAGAACTGCACTTCTACCACCTCTTGCCGGAAAAGAAAAGAGATTTGTCTCAATCGATCTGATAAAACCGCATTATGTGGCCGATACTGAATAGTAGGCCTCGTGGGCTTCTGAAATAGCCGACGTCCTCCTCTCACTACAATACAGGAAGTTCAAACAGAAAGACTCATAACATTTGAAGAGTCACCTTTACAACGCAACGGAATCGATAACAATGCAATGGAACTAGTTCCCCTTGACTCAAACTTTCCAAATCAGAATGAAAGACAAATTTCAATTCAACCTTACAACGATGTCTACGTCAATTTGCCTCAACAAGAGCAATCCACAAGTTCAACGAAACCTGCTGAGCTACCAAAAATAGATCGAACTGCATCTGGCTATTTCATTGACTTTGATACCTTTTCATTGGATCCAAGTGAATCTGAAACGACGCCAGCCCAAATTTCTCTCAAACAACGGATCAAAGACTTTTTAAACTTTCTTAGAAAGACTTATTTAGTATCACCTTGGCTAGAGCTTTGGATAATCACCGGTATACTATTTCTTCTTTTTTGGATAGGATTGTTAGTTGTTTTCCATTTACTCATCAATGGAACTTATCATCAACAGAGCTCTGCAACGTCAAAAGTAAACTTAATTTTAAAACCTCATGTTTTATCTCATCGTGAACAAAGAGACTTGTCTTTCGTGAACATTTCAGCAGTTCCTATACCGGATGGTATAGTGTGGGACAAAGTAAATTATGATATATTTGGACCGACCGAGCTTTTAAAGGTTCCACATTTGTTTAAAATTTCATTGAACGATATCAGTACCTCCAGTACATTATCTGATGATTGGGATTTTGAAACTGTTAACAACTTATTGTCTGATTTAGAACAATCTGCCGCATTCTCTAGCACTGAAATGTTAGAAGACACATAAGATTTTGACAAAATGTATTGTTACCAACATTATGGCCATCATTTCTTGCATAAATCTAGCAAACCTAGAAATGTTTTCACATACCATCAGTGGGAACATTGCCCTACACCACCGAAAAGTAGTTCAAAAACGTTTGCATATTTTTCAGGGTTTAACACTTCTGACCCGACCTCGTATTATTATAAGGTTGCACCTATATCTGCACAGAGAAATATATTAACAAACACCAAACAGATTTATTCTGCTTCCTTTATTACCCAGCTGTCTGAACAGGGTTTCGACTTATGGATGGACACTGTAGATTTAAAATCAATCTGGGGTTCTAGAGACTGGCAAGTCCAGGGAACAGAAGCACTATTTAGAGCATGCCTCATTCCGCAGCAGATGATTTTTTTGAATGATACTGTGCAACAGACTTCCTGTCTTGGACTAGCCAAGAATAAAGACTTGAACACGCCTCAAATTCCAACACCGTTAAACACCGAGGGGAATTTTACATCAGATAGAGGGGGTAAGATGAATGACATATTGCAATACAATAGATCAGACCCCAATTGGAAGGGATGGTTGTTTGGCCCACAGACACAAACAGATGTCAGGAAAGATTCAGGGGTACCACCGAAGGGTTTAGTATCCATAGGCCAGACCCACGATATGTACAACGAGAACATCCGGGGGTAGTGACATCATATATTGTTGGGAAGTTATGCCTCGATTGGCTAAAGACCTCAACACTGCCCCAGGGAAACAACACTTGTCCTTACTCACAGAGGATGTGGACCTACAGGATGTTTTATTAGGTCCCAGAAAACCACGTCAAAAACGTTTTTATATGCTGTCTATAACGAAATCTGGAAAATCTCGCAACAATTGCGAGGATTCTTAGTTTCTTAGAAACACAGCAGGACCATCATCTCCTGCATAATTACTATATATAAAGTTCATTCCCGACGTCATCCTAAGTCCGACACTGGCACAGTAAGGTAGAACCCCTGGGGATACCTTAGGGTTTATAAACATCACATCTTGCTGAGATAGGCAGAGGAGATCAGGACTTCCCGGCCGACACACTGACGCAAGACGCTGAGGTTCCTGCATGCAGACACTCCAGCTCGCAGTGGTCTGACATCCCTTGCGGGGTGTTCAGCTCGAGACCAGAACGGGGTACCGCAGCCTCACATCAGGTAATGGGGTTGGCTTTCTCCTAGAGGGATTCTTGGCTTTACACCTACTCACATGCTATGTACACTGAGGTACATCCAGTTAGGGTGTATCGTAGGGGTACGCATTTTATTACCATGTATTTTATATACTTGCCTGAAGTTATGATTTTAGAAAAATGGTAGAAACCTACCATCTGTTTACTTTCTTAGTGCTGCTATTCATTTATCTATGCTACTGTCTACTGGTGATTTCAGGACACTTATTTTACGCAAGAATAACGACTGTTCAATAAAGGCTTATTGAAAAACGTCCCAACCGTTTATTCTGTGTATCCCTCTGAGAACAAGTGAGCACGAGTGACGGAGCGAAAAGTAAGTTACTGTTTCCACGGTCCTGAGGGATCAGGGTTGTCATGTTTGATAGTTGCCAAGAACTATTCTCTCCTTGGTAAGAGGAGGTGATAGTGGCATTGCGAGCCACCTGGTACACAGGCTAACATACCCGGTGGGGGTGTCTGGAATCAGTTTGGACACCAGTCCCGCAGTGTATGTTGTCTAAACGCGCAGATCCTATATAGGTCTTATAGGAACTACACAACACTGCTAGAATAAGATTTACTAGTCTAGAGTTACTACTAGTAACATTGGCAGAGATCTCTGCCACGGGCGGAGATTTCCTTATGGTAAAGTTAGTGGCAGCCAGTAATTTGAGAAGGAGGGGTGCAGGTTGGCCACACACGCACACAGACACACTCGCAATCACCCATCTACATTCAAACTCACTCAAACCCTTACATTCACAAGCACACACACATACACTTACCATTCATGCACACACACACTAACCATTAAAACAAATACTGGGCTGAAGAGGTGTTCTTGGGTGGCGGAATGGAAGTCTCTGAGGTTTCTGGAGGGTTGGGACTGCTGCCTTCTCTCCAATGAGAAGAGGCAGCAGTCCCTTACCCATCACAGAATAGGATGAGGTCAGTGGGAGTTTCTGACCCCCACCACACTTTGTTACGAGGTGTCATTGATTGACACTCTGATCTGGGCACTTCAGGGGTAAAAACTGAAATGCCCGGGTCTGAGGCTGTCAGTGATTTCCCCCCTCAACCTTAGGAGTAGGACCTCAAGGCACTTTGCAAGGTGAGGAGGTCACTCCCAAAGGGCTGTGAAATCCTCCGCTCAGCAAAGTTCAGCTCATGCAGCCAGGCGGCTGTGCATTTAGTGCATGTATAGCGCCTGGCTGCTTGACCTGAACATAAAGAGTGTATGTCAGGCTGACCTTTGATCAGCCTGACAAAAACTGTTTATGTCTGCAAAAAGATGGGAGAGAGGGGCCCTTCGCCCTTAAGCATGGGCCACACCTGAGTATAGAGGAAAAAAATAAAGTTTAATCATTATAAAAACATTCTTTAAATATTATCATTTAAATAAAAATGTATTGTTTCTGCCCCTGTGTTGCTTTGCCCCCCATATTGCTTCCTTCCCCACCATATTGCTTCTTTCCCCACACCCATGCCCTCCATATTGCTTCTGCCCACCCAGACCTCAAAAAAAGAAGAAAGCACTTTTGCACTTTTCATTGTTTTTATATTTACCCATCCAACTCGGATCAGTAAATAAAAAGAAAAAAAGAACTCACATCATAGTGTAGGCGAGGTGCACGTGTGGTCTACCCATCTAGAAAATGAGGTGGGTGCGCATGAAATACCAGCTTTTTTTGTTTACTCTTTAGACATGTTGCACAGCATTGGGGATGCTGTACAGAATCTCTAAAAACCTTTGGCAAAGTCAATACATCAATACATATCTGCTTTGTCCATGCTTGTTGGCTGGAAAACTTTAGAAGTACAGTTTGTGAACAGCAATGGGCTTACTCTTTTGAGGGTGTGTGTTTGCATTTGCATGTCCCTCTCTAAACCCCCACATACTCCTCTCTAATCCTCTCCCATTTAGTAGTAAGGATCTCCCATTTTCCAGTCACTCAACCTGGTTCCTCCCACATTTACTACTAAAATGTAACCCCGGGCAAGAAATGCGCATGCGCGCACGCATGCGCAGTTTTCTCAAAGAATTACCCAGACGGCGAGGAAGAGGAGGAGGGCAGCCCGGGGACGCCGCATGCCAGGTAAGTGGTTTTAATTTAATTTTAAGTCATGTAATATTAATTGTTAATATAGGGGGGTGGAGGCGGGGGCTGGCCAACTCCGCTCCGCTGCGGAGTGTGCGGAGATTTGCCTTCACCGCACACTCCGCTGGCGGAGCGGAGGTCTCCGCCCGGGGTTACTAAAATGTATACCTACATGTGCGGAGATCATTCTGCATAGAACATATAGGAATGATGAAGGTCTCTGCATTTAGGTTTTTGAATAGTATTTTGTAGTTCCTGAGTCGTACTATTGTAGTACTACTAAAGGTACTACAAAGTGTATTTTGTGAATAGTCCTTTCTTTGTTGTAATGTTGCCTGCTGTTCTGAAAGCAGTGCTCAAGGTTGTGCCTTTCTGCATCTATATCAGGCTTCTCTCAGTAGCTTGTGAACTACTTTTAGCTCTCTTGCTACCTATAAGTAGCTCTCCTGTGTGCTGCAAGACTACTAAGTTGGAACCTTTTGCTTGGTTGAACTAATATATGTATGGCAACATTGGGGCTGATTACGATGTCAGGTGGATGCAACTGTACCAGCCTGGAACCGCCCGACCATAAGTCAGTGGTTCTGACCTCACAGTTTGGATGTGACCAACCATAGAGCAGTCGGAAACATCCATTTCACTATGGCAGCTTGTGCGGTGAGCAGAAAAGGCCCGCTGCACAAGCTGCCATACATTAGGTGCCTGCCAAACAGTGCAGGGATGTTTTGGGGGCACAATAGGTGTCCCCAGGCCCCGTAGCAGAGGGCCAGGGGGAAAGGGGGTTCTGCTAGGGGCCCTCAAAGTTATTTTCGGACAGCCTTACAATGTTGGAAATGCCGACATGGAAAGGCTGTCATAAAATGACATAATCCTGACGGTGGAGCCGGCGACATTAGGGGATTATGGTGTCTTTCCGACGCTCCAACAGGCTCCTTGGTCGATCGGAAGCACCGCAGACAGTCCCTCTGCCCCATGCCGCTGCCCGCCGCATCGTAATGCGGTGGGTAGACGGCAGGGGCAGATGTTGGCGGGTCTCACACCGACATGCCATCGGTGTTGGACCCACCAACATCGTAATTAGGCCCAATGTGTATTTAAAGCTGATTTTTGAGTGATAAATCAGGAGGGGAGACTTATTGCTAATATTTTGTTACTTTCATGCCATGGGCACTACAGTTGTGGCTGGCATGAATTCACTACGTAGAGGCATTCCAAATTGCCAAAGTCTTTTTACATTACTGTTGGCAACCCTGCTAAATGCACTGAGGTGATCACTACTGGTAATCTTAAGTGGATTTAAAGGTGTGAGCATGTGTTCCTTGTATACATTTCAATACGTCTCAACATAAGCATCCAAGTTTTTTGAAGTTGTACAGCAGTCCTGGGATAAATCCGTTGTCAAAAGACACAGCGGGAGCCTTTTGACTACGGATTTATCCCAGGACTGCTGTACAACTTCAAAAACTTGGATGCTTATGTTGAGACGTATTGAAATGTATACAATCGTCACCAGACTGTAAGACTATTGAACCTATCTAGCCTTGAGAAAGCCCTGGTTTTACTTGCCACAAAGGGCGAAACACGGGTCGGCTGTCAACTTTATCAAAAACATCTGTAATCGAATAAAGAGTAAAATGGATTAACAAAGCGGTGAATAAATGAAAATAAAAACAACTATATTCACTTAAATACACCTGGACTACTGTACTATGTCATAATAAGGATTTATCCTACTTTATCAAAAAAACTTGTGCTTTGGAAGGAAGGAACACATGCTCACACCTTTAAATCCACTTGACATTACGAAGCTGGAATGGTCCAGAGCTTCGAGCAAAGTTCCTTTAGCAATTTTAGGAATTCATATCTAGACCCAGGATCCCTGGACCTTTCATTTTTTTCCTAAAACTACTGGTAATCTTGCATATGGTGACCACTAAAGCGGTCTTTTCCGATGTGTTAGCTATAACAACAATAATAATATTCGTAGCATGCAACGATTTATATTAAACATAAGTAGCACGTATTACAGAAAGGGCTGACGACGCCTCATCTATATTAAATTTTCTCTTGCTTGCTTCATTGTTTGCTTGTGTGTTAATGTTTTATTTCTGTGTTACAAATGGCTACATCTTTCATTTCACTCATTTGTTTTACTGTGCTTCTTCCACCTATTCGTTCACTTGCTTTAATCTGACGATCCATCGAGACACACACTTTTTCGATTTGGACTCCATTTTATGGCTCAACAAATTATTTCATGGACATTGCTTGTTTTGTTCCTAAAAGGGCATCCCCTCCATGCCGTGCTGTCTTTTGTACAGTTCTCATGTATTGCATGGCAAATCACTGGTAGTGTCTTCTTGGACTTTACAGCTGTCATATTTCAAACGTTTGTAAAGTGTTTTTTTACGCCATCAGGTTACATACCTTCATATTCCACACCCGTTCTGCCAATCTGTTGGTGACAGCAGATAAAGTCTGTGGCCCCTATTTATGAGAAGAGACGCATCGCTGCATGAAAACAGCGATGCGTCACTTCTCAGTGCACCCTCCTAGCGTCATGATGGATGTGTCATATTTACTGTATGACGCATCATGTCGCAAGGAATGACAGATACGTCAGTATTACTGATGTATCTGATGGTGCAAAACTGAGGCACTGCTGGAGTTGTGTCAGAAGCATGACGCAACTCCAGCAATGCAGGGGGGAGAGCTATGAATATAGCATTGCGTCACCCTTACGTCTGCTATGAGGGAAGCATAAGCAGGGGTACAAGCGGGTACATGGTGTCCACCCACTATTTTCACAGGGTGGGCACCGTCCACCCTGCCAAGATGTTGGGCCCCACAGAAATATGTTGAACTTGTCCCAGTGTAATTTTCAGACACCGGGACATGTTCAGCAGCTCCTGCACGTTGTATGCTTTTCATTCTCAGCAGCAACATGCAGGCAGCTTTGTTTTCACCTCCAGCTGTGCCAAAGACATTTGTGTCTCGTGCCAAAGATAAAGGCAGAAGTTAAGGGGCCATCAGGCAGTGGCGGCTTGCCGAGAGAGTGCTGCGGGGCAGTGGGGCTCTACATCGCCAACTCGGCGATGCAGAGCGCGCAAGGTAAATTGTTTTTTTTATTTAATTACTTAACTTACTCCTGTCCGTCGTATGTCGGACTCCACTACCCCCCCACCCTGCCCCTCCCCCTCCCAGCCCCACCGCTCCGCAGCACTCCCTCAGCGAGCAGCCACTGCCATCAGGCCTCCTTTTGATCGAGTATCGGGCTGGAGGCGACCTGGAACCTCACACTTCCATGCAAATGCATGGAAACAAAAGAGGAAACAAAAGCACACAGCTTGTTATCTCTTCACAGGTACTTAAGAGAGTCATGCTTTTTACTTTGTTCAGTCCCTGTATATAAGTGCATGCACTGTAAGAATGTCAGATGGGTTTGTCTGTCCCAGTATTTACGCAAATAGCAATTTAAATAGCACTATTTTATTTGGTGCACAGACAGAATATCGAGTTTTAAATGTCGTCATACACAAATATCGAGTTGGAAATATCGTTATGCAGAAATATCGACAGCAAGAATATTGTGGTCAAGAATATCGACTTGGAGGTAAGAAATATCGTTTTTGAAAATATCGAAGTCAATATCGTTTGCAAAAATATAGGGGCATATTCTCAAGGACTTATCGCCGAGTTAGCGGCACTTTATCGCAGCCAAAGTGGCGATAGATTTATCGCCCTATTCACAAGCTGGTGCTAACAGCCGATATCGCCAGTTTTCCTGCGATAGCAGCCGCAAAAAACATCGCCACGGATGACACCGGCAACTAACGTTAATGAGATGCAGAGTAGGCGTTCCTGTGCAAAAAGCCGCGATAACACCACTTCGCAATATTCTCAATGACCAGCCAGATCGGCGATAAGATCCCAAAACAGGCGATAAGGCGCGTTAGCAGCAGGGATTTAACACCTGCTCTTACCTGGTGTTAAGTCGGATGACAACCTGCACCACAAAAGGGAGCCCAGACCAGAGCCACACCTGAAGAACAACAGATGCCATGGAGCTACTGATCATGCAGCTCAGAGCCCCAAGAGGGCCACAACACCCACCGCCACCAAACCCAGA
Organism: Calotriton arnoldi; assembly: GCA_963921515.1. Classification (NCBI taxonomy): domain Eukaryota; kingdom Metazoa; phylum Chordata; class Amphibia; order Caudata; family Salamandridae; genus Calotriton; species Calotriton arnoldi. The sequence goes on along the minus strand of CAWUFW010000913.1, from coordinate 2,255,872 downwards.
CCCGCCACCCTCCCCCGGACCTCCCCCGCCCCACCCCGGACTACCACAGAGGCAGCGCAGACAAAGACAGTGGACCTTCAGAAAACCCACCAGCCTCACAGACTTAACACCAGTGGATGTCATTGCCCACTACAGGCTCAAAAGGAAAACCATCCTCCGCATCCTGACCATCATTGCCCACAGGCTGACAGTACCAACACAGCGGCAACCAACATCCCTCCGCAGACAAAGCTGCTGGCTGTGCTGCACCTGTTGGCCTCTGGTACCTTCTAACCAACAACTGCCAGAGTCGGAGGAGTCCCACAGCCTGCCCTATCCAAGTTCGTCACACCTGTCTTGGATGCCATCATCAGCTTGGTACCCCAGCACCTTTACTTCCCACACACTGCGCAGGAACAGCTGGAGACCAAGCAAGGCTTCTACGCCATAGCTGGCTTCCCGCACGTGTTGGGGGCAATCGACTGCACACATGTACTCCTCGTGCCCCCTGCCATCACTGCACACAATTACCACAACAGGAAGCACGCACATTCCATCAATGTGCAGGCAATAGTGGACCACCTGGGACTCTTCACCAATGTCGTTGCCAACTACCCAGGCACTGTGCATGATTCCTTCATCTTCCGACAGTCCATCATCAACCAGCGCTTTGAGGCTGGCACCTATGGGAATGTATTGCTCGTTGGTAAGTACCAAATGAACACACCACACACCTCAACTCCACAGTCATGCAACTCACGACTCTGGGAATGCCCACGTTACAAACTCACATACAACATGCCAAACAACATGCCCACCTACCAGACACGACAGCACAACTTACTGTGGTAACCTGGGCTAGCCATGTACACAAGCCATCAATGGCATGGCACCTCAGCCACACAATAGCAGAATGTGGGGAGAGGTGGGAACCAGGCATGTGCGAAGGAGGCAAGTGACCCATGAATGAGAATGTACACAGTGCCAAGTGTGGCGTGGATGTGCTGGCCAGACTGCACTAAGCAGACCACAGACATGTCCATGTCGACATATACTGCTGGTGTTTGGAGTGTAGTGGACAGTGGATAAAACCATGTCACCCCAGGCAGTGGGGAAGATCGCGGAAATGTAGCTTGTTATGTCCCCCCCTGTAAGCGTGAGCGGAGTGGGCTGGCCAGGTGTACGCCAGGCCAGCGTAGGGGTGTGAATAAAAAGCCCGTTGCTCTGGGCGTGGTTCTCTTCCGGAATGGCCAACGTGTCTGCCAGGGTGGCGCCTCTCAGCCCGCCACGAGGCCGACGCCGTGAGCGGCGGTGCCTGCTATCCTGTGAGCCTGCTGCACCCCAGGCCGCTGGTCCCCAGACCTGTCTAGGCCGCCCCTGCGCAACCAGGCCTCACTGCTCACCTGCCGACACCGGCGTGTGTCAAAGAGGGCCCACCACGTGCCGGTGCAAGCTCCAAGCCCTAGGCCCGCGACCTTGGCAGCCTCCTCAGACCATCACGGCCTCCGCGACACAGGCCCCCAGCACTCCTTTCTCGTTGACGTACTCCACCGCTGCCTCTGGCCTACACTGCGGTCCAGTAGGTCACACATTTGGAACTGAGTCTTGATTTCATGATGGCCGAGTTCATATGTTAATGGCAGCATTTATATCACTGTACTCCCTTCGATCTGGTGCCACCAACTCTGTGCATCGCAAGCCAACGACACGTGGCTGTGGGCCCTTTCTGACTACTGCCTTCGGCCTACACTGCGGTCAAGTAGGTCACACATTTGGAACTGAGTCTTGATTATTCAATGGCCAAGTTCATATCATTGTACGCAAGGAGAGGAGGAAGACGCGGTTCAGTCCGGAGGAAAAAAGGATCATCGTTATGGAGGTGAACGAACACTACCAACAACTGCTCTGGTGCCACTAACTCTGTGCATCGCAAGCCAATGACACGTGGCTGTGGGCCCCTGCTGACCAGCCTACACTGCGGTCAAGTAGGTCACACATTTGGAACTGAGTCTTGATTTTATTATGGCAGAGTTTATACCATTGTACAGGCCTCATCGCAGACTTTATCCCCTTTCAGCTCTGGTGCCACTAACTCTGTGCCACGAAATTCATGGACACTCTCTGGTTGAACTTTGGTGGCGTCTGAGTCTATGGCCTGGGGGTTGTCTTCATCATCATGTAGCTGATACTGACTTGGTGTTAAAAATGAGTCTGTAGCATACATCTCCTCCATATTGCCTGTTTCTGCTTGGTTCTGCCCTCTGCATCATGCCCTGGAAGAACACCTTCCACTGTCCCCCGAAACACTCCGCGACATTCACCTTCGACTTCGACGAGGACCCGCTCAGCTCTCGTGTCCCTTCCTTAGTGCACCGCAAGTCACCGTCCCGTGGCGGTGTGCCTGTGCCGGCCGCAGTGCATCCGGGGCCACTAACTCTATGCAGCTCAAGTCATGGACCCTTGCTGTTTGAACTTTGAACTTCTGATTGTCTGATCACTGTTGTAGTTGTTGCCAGCACCAACCACTCCCTGAGGGCTGGCTTACACTCATCCCACACCCACCCAGCACAGGCGTCACTGGACATGTGACCCTGGCAATGAAAGGGGACGGGCACACGTGCCCGTAGCCAGTTCCACAAACTATCTAAGTGTGTCCGTGTGGTCATTATGTATGCATGATGGCCCCAGGCCCTACCACATGACATTGTGCTGTGTACAGCGGACGCAACCATGTCACCTCAGGCAGTGGAGAAGACCTGGGACATGTAGCTGTGTCGTACCCCCCTGTAAGCGTAAGCGGAGTGGGCTGGCATACGACAGTCCAGCGTAGGGGTGTGGATAATCAGCCCGGGGCTCTGGGTGTTGCTAAGTGTTGGCCTTGCCAAGGAAGTAACTAATGCGTCTGTTGTAGTGTCGGCGCTACCCGCCCCGCAATGGACAATGTTGCGATGTAGCATGCCCCCGGAGTGCGGGCTCGGCCGAAGGGATAAATGAAGGCGCGCAAGCCCGCTCGGGGTCCGGGATCATACATGCCAACTGTTGTGTGTGTCGCTATTACCGCAGCATAGTCCAAAGGTCTACCCTCAACCGCATCACGAGTTCAGCCAGCCATGAACTCTACATCTGTGTCTGCCCTATCCTTCCCGTAGGCCTACACACACGTGGCCGCCCACCTTCAATGCACAACATCACAGTGTTGTTGTCAGGCTTGTGGACATGCGCAGACAGGCATGACAATGGTGTGCCGTAGGAGTGCAAGTGATGCAACCGCGCTGCGCACACTAGTAAATAGGCTCGGGGGAGGGAGGAGCAGCAGTGAGGCTACGTAATACACATTGATGCCGCTCATTTGCTACAAGCAGTACCGGTCAAACAGGAATCACTAAGTCATATATATCACACACCACTCACTGAACTAGTGAGCCTGCCAACACATCATGCAGAACCAACTTTTGACTCATGTCTCTCTGCACTGTCACAGGTGATCAAGGATATGCACTCTGCCCTTGGATGATGACACCCCTCCGAGCCCCGAACACACAGGCCCAGAGGCAGTACAATGCGGCTCACAAACGCACCAGGGGCATCGTGGAACACACATTTGGCGTGTTGAAATCACGTTTCAGGTGCCTGGACATCACAGGTGGAAGGCTCCTGTACAGCCCAGGCATCGTGTGCAAGATGATCGTTGCATGTTGTGTGTTGCACAACATATGTGTACGCACCAGTGCCCCATGGCTACAAGTGCCAGATGCACCGGACGATGATGAGGAAGATGAGGCAGGTGGACCACACCCCACTGCAGCAGCAGCAGGAATAGCCCGTAGGAACACCATCATTGACAATTTCTTCACATGAGCACGTCACATTGTCACAGTCCTTAGCAATCATGGGACAATACAAAATGACGACAGGCACAGCATGTGCAAATTAATTCATTACAACACACATTCCCTGTGTGCATGTTACTCCTCTGTACAAGCACATCACTCTGACAAGTGTAAGTGCAACATGTAGTGCTAACAATCTCATAAATTGGAAATAGATGGTGGGTGTGTCACCTCTGTACAGAGAGGCTGTTTAGGGTATCACGTATTCGAAATGCCATTTCTGTGTGTCAAAGATAGTACGGAATTCCACTCATCAGCGTTTCACATGTGTCCCAAATCATTACATATAGGCTGTCATTTGTGACCTACAATTGACAACAGGGCTTCTTTTGGGGTCAAATATGTACCACCATGATGCAGGGATGCACCCTGTGACTTAAGTCCCACAACATGAGCTACATGGACGTAAGGGGGAATCACTGCCCCTACATTCGTCCATGCTTTCATACTTGATTACTCATAGACATGACACATCTGTGTGTATTAGAATGTATTATTCATGTTCAGTGGAGTGTTGAAGCTGTCTTAGTACTGGGCCACGCAGACAACACTTTACAATGTTGCCCCGTGGAGGGCCAGCCAGAGTCCTTTAGGGATTGACAAGTTACTTGGAAGGGGAAGAGTCCAGTCCGGAAGGCTGATTGCTGTGTCATTGTTGAGCATACAAAATATGGCAGTCCATGTCGAGGTCACAGGTTAGTGTCGCAGAGTGTGTCTGGGGACAGTGGAAGGTGTTATTCCAGGGCATGATGCAGAGGGCAGACCCAAGCAGAAACAAGCCATATGGCGGAGATGAATGCTACTGCTTCCTCCTTACCACTGAGGCAGATTCATCCTCGTCCTCTGACGTTTCATGTGCCTCACATGTGGGTGGTGGTGTTTGGTTTGCAGCACTGTGTGACACTGACACATCAGGGGCCGGAGATGTGGATGTAGAAGTAGCAGCAGCATTCATCTGCGCAATGTCTTGTGGCATCACTCCCATGATGAGGATCTGCAGGGCATGGAAGATCCCATCTACAGCTTTCTCGTGTGCAGCCATGGTAGCCATTCTTTGCGCCTGCATCCGCTCCATGTTCTCCATGACCCTCCTCATGTTTCCCAAATCACGGATGACATCGCTGTAGCCACTCTGACTAGACAGTTGTTGTTGTCTCCGAGTCATGACTCCAGCGACGCCAGCCATGGATTGTTGGAGGGCATGGGGCGGACTGTGAGTGTCCGTTAGGGAGTGTAAGTGGTCCCTGATGGGACTTAGACACCCACATATGGCATCTAGTTTGGCTGCCATGAGGTCGGGCCCCACCCGCACCTGTTCAGCCAGCTCCTTCTGGCAGTCTAACACACGGCGTTGGAAGGCCATGTGTTCTTCGGTGAGGTGCTGGGAGCCAGACGTGGTGGTGGGTGCTTCCTGCTGTGTGGTCTGTGCAGGGGGTGGGATCACCTCGATGGTGCTGGGCTGCCCTGCTACTGGAGGTGGGGTGCGGAGGTTGTCCATGAACCGTTGGAGCTCGTTGTAGTCGATGTCCTGGGGGTCGTCTCCATCATCACTGACGTGATGTAGGGTCTGCTCTGCAGGAGGTGTTGATTGTCCCTCTGCAATGTAAAGGGGAGATGCAGTTTCACAGTGTGTTCCATGTATGTTGACGCATTTGCGGAGTTTACATACAGACTGCATGACAATGTACATTGTGACTGTTTGTGAGGAGATGCCTATTTGATGCGGGACAGTGGACATTTGTAATACATCACGGATGTGAGGTTGTACTCGTACATTGTCATCTCACAGTTTCCTGCTATGCCAGATGTGATTGGCCATTTTGTACACACATGCGGCACCAGTTGTGTCCTGTGTTCTGTTGTGAAAGTGTTGCAGTTTGCACCACATTGTTGTCAATGTTGAGGTGCTCTTATTCTTATGTGTGTGTGCTGCATTGTGGGTGAGTCGCCCCTGCAGCTCTGATTTGGCTGCCCCTTATCCCTTTCAGGCGGTGTGCCTTTGACTTCTGTGCTTCTACAGTGCTGAGATGTTGCGGACTTGGGTAAATTGGGCTCTTGGTCGAGTTGTGACTCTTGGGCATGGTTTGTCCGCAGATGTGTTGTTGGCGTCAGGGGTTGTTTGTGCACGTGGATGTGTCAGAGTGTGACCTGCTCCTTTCCGGATGTGGTCCACACTCAGTCACCTCAGTGTCGTGGTGTGCACCATGTCATGATAATTGGACTGCAGCCATGCTAATCGTCATGCAGTGTCACTTGCATTGTCAGTGTGGCTCACGGACCTGCAGCTTTGCTGGGTTCAGCACATGTGTATGGGTTTGTTGTGAGATTAGTGATGTGTGGGGAGGGCCCCCTCCGGGCACATTGTCGACGGGGGCCTACTTGCTGTTTCTATGTGTGCTGCAGTATGCCAAGGAGATCAGGGACATGATCCAGAGTCATTGTGGGTGTGCAGTGTGCTCTACTTAATTGTGCATGTGTGCCATTGTGCCCATCTCCCCCCGTCCCCCAGTCCCTGGTCGGTACTCACCCTGTTGATGTTGTGTCAGGTCATGTTGAGCAGTGTCCGGATCCACTACTCCTGGCACCGTATCCCAACTGATGACTATGGCCACCATTTTCTCCATGTCATCCAGCTCCTGGTGTGCCCCTGGACCCCCACCTCCAATCTGCGTTGCTGCTTTCATGTTGGCATCGAGTTTCTTCTTGGTTTTGCCCTTCACATCATTCCAGCGCCTCTTGACCTCTTCCATTGTCCTCCTCAACTCTGCAACTGCATTCACATGGTCCAAGATAGTCTGCCATGTTTGCGTCTTTGTTGCCAATGACACGTTGGAGGTGACGAACAGTTGTTGGTAGTGTTCTATCACCTCCGTAACGATGATCCTGTTTTCCTGCGGACTGAACCGGGTCTTCCTCTTCCTCTTCTCCTTGGCCTTCCCCGACCCCGAGGTTCCTTGCTGGTCGTCTGTGGGGCTTGTGGGGTTCGCGTTGTCCTCTGCACTCGGTCCGGGTGCATCCATGGTGCTACGCAGTTTAACTTTTTTTTTCTTTTTTTTTTTCTGCTTTTATGGTGCATTTTCCCGCATGACGCGTGGGAATTGCAGGCCTGTCGCTGGTTATCGCTAATTTTTGTATCGCGATTTGGGGCATCGCAACTTTTTTCGCGTTCGTGTTTCTTTTGTCGGCGTCGCGTTAATTTTAACGCGGTCATTTGGCGCGTTATCGTGAGACTATCGCATGGTGCCACCGGGTTGAGAATACAACGTTAACACAGTGTTATTTTCCCGCGATGGGCTGCGATGTGCAAAGTTGCGTTAAGGTAATTTTGCGATAATTATCACACGTTCTTGAGAATATCCCCCATAGTTGTTTAAAATATCGATGTTTTAATTAGTGTTATGTATTTTAGTATGTATTTTAGAAGTATGTGATCTATTTTCTTGTATAAGTATTGCTTTTGTTTTTTAATATATGTGTTAAATTTTTAGCAGTTATTAATTTTATTTTAATTAAATTTTGCGTTTTTTAGTTCTGTAGCGGGTTGTGGGTTTATAGGGGAATTGGGTGGGAAGTAATTTAATTATAATAAATAAAAAAAATTATTAGTATTTATTAAATTTAGATTTTATAGTGTTAATTGTGGGAATTAATTATTATTAATTCATTATTAGCTGTTTGTTAATTATTATTAATTAATTGGTAATTATGTTAATTGTGTCAATTTTTTAGGAGCGGGTTGTAGGTTTATAGGGGAATAGGGTGGAAAGTAATTTAATTATAATTAGGGCTCCCTGCTCTCCGTTTTTACTGATTTTTACAGATAAATACAGACAGAAAACCATTTATTTTCCTGTCTGTATTTATTTTTAAATGTGGATAAAAACGGAAATTGTGTTGTTTTTTGAGTGATTCTAAATGCTGTCATTCATGACTACCAGCCCAATAGCTCTGTCGATCGAAAGGTAAGGGGGTTACAAAAATAAAGGAATTTTAGTAAAGAGCCTTAAATAGCAATAGATATGCACAACCTTGATATTAAAATGTGCATGTTTTATTATAAGAGAATATTTTACCATCTGAGTGTGTTTATATCCCTGAAACCTGTCAGTCGTTCCAGCATGAGTGCATATTTATCGGTCAAATAAATGTAGAAATATACTCATTTCAGATTCATTTTTTCGCAAAACCCGAAATAAATATGGATAAATACAGATAAAATTTGCAAAAAATAAATATGGATAAATACAGACAGAAATGTCAATAAAATAAATACCATAAAACCAGGAGCCCTAATTATAATAAATATATTAATATTTTTTATTTATTAATATTTATTTAATTTACATTTTATAGTGTTAATTGTGGGAATTAATTTATTATTAATTGTTTATTAAATGGTTGTTAATTATTATTAATTTATTAATTGGTAATTATGCTAATTGTGTCATTTTTTTAGGAGCGGGTTGTGGGTTTATAGGGGAATCGGGTGGGAAGTAACTTATTTATAATACATTTATTAATATTTTTTATTTATTAATATTTATTTAATTTATATTTCATAGTGTTAATTGTGGGAATTAATTGATTATTAATTATGTATTTATTGCTTGTTAATTATTAATAATAGTAAGCAATAATAGTAATTGTGTTATGTTTTTTTAGGAGCGGGTGGTGGGGTTTATAGGGGAATAGGGTGGGAAGTAATTTATTTATAATGAATTAATAATTATTTGTTAATTAATGCTACCTAATTAATTAAAATTTAAATATGGCAATTGTGTAATTCATTTTAGATGTGAGTGTGGGGTTTATAGTGGTAAAGGGTGGGAAGTAATTTCTTTTAAATTAATTAATAAGTTGTTGTTAATTGATATTAATTTATTAATGTTAAATTATGTATGGAAATTGTGTAATGATTTTTAGGTGTGGGTTGTGGTGTTTATTGGGGTAAAGGGTGGAAAGTTATTTATGTTTAATTAATTAATAATTAGTTGATCAGTAATATTCATTCATCATTTCATAGATATTTATGGTAATTTGTATTTTTTATTTTGTGTGTGGGTTTATGTTTTATAGGGGTAACGTTTGGGGAGTAAATTAATTTTTATCTGTTTTAATTTGTTTTTTAATTAATTATATTTCTTTAATTGATAATCAATTATGTTAATTATGGAGGAACATTTGTTTTTTAATGTAGATGTGTGTTGTGAATTGTGTGGGTTTTTTTGGTAGGAAATAAAAAAGATTACATTTATGTAATAAAATAGTTATTTGTTTGTAAATTATTTTTTAAAAAAATTAAAAAAATCTTTCTAGGTATTTGTTAGATCTTTTTAACATTATAATATGTTTTTATCTTTTGTACATTTTTAATATTTTTATATATGTTTTCTTTTTTGGTTTTTGTGTTGTAGTTGATATTTGGTTTGTTTTTAATTTTCCAACTGACTCCAATGGGAATATTAATTTTTACCCCTCTGCTATCCAACACTTTCCCTACTGTTGCACTCACTGGAGGGGGAATAGTAATTTTTACCCCTCTGCTATCCAACACTTTCCCTACTGTTGCACTCACTGGAGTGGGAATAGTAAGTTTTACCTCTCCGCTATCCAACACTTTCCCTACTGTTGCACTCACTGGAGTGGGAATAGTAAATTTTACCCCTCCGCTATCCAACATTTTCCCTACTGTTTCACTCACTGGAGTGGGAATATTAAGTTTTACCCCTCCGCTATCCAACACTTTCCCTACTGTTGCACTCACTGGAGTGGGAATAGTAAGTTTTACCTCTCCGCTATCCAAAACTTTCCCTACTGTTGCACTCACTGGAGTGGGAATCGTAAATTTTACCCCTCCGCTATCCAAACTTTTCCCTACTGTTTCACTCACTGGAGTGGGAATATTAAGTTTTACCCCTCCGCTATCCAACACTTTCCCTACTCTTGCACTCACTGGAGTGGGAATAGTAATTTTTACCCCTCCGCTATCCAACATTTTCCCTAATGTTGCACTCACTGGAGTGGGAATAGTAGTTTTTATCCCTCCGCTATCTAACACTTTCTCTACTGTTGCACTCACTGGAGTGGGAATAACAATTTTTACCCCTCCCCTATCCAACACTTTCCCTACTGTTGCACTCACTGGAGTGGAAATAGTAATTTTTACCCCTCCGCTATCCAACACTTTCTCTACTGTTGCACTCACTGGAGTGGGAATAGTAATTTTACCCCTCCGCTATCCAACACTTTCTGTACTGTTGCACTCACTGGAGTGGGAATAACAATTTTTACCCCTCCCCTATCCAACACTTTCCCTACTGTTGCACTCACTGGAGTGGAAATAGTCATTTTTACCCCTCTGCTATCCAACACTTTCCCTACTGTTGCACTCACTGGAGTGGGAATAATAATTTTTACCCCTTCGCTATCCAAAGTTTTCCCTACTGTTGCACTCACTGGAGTGGGAATAGTTATTTTTACCCTCCGCTATCCAACACTTTCCCTACTGTTGCACTCAATGGAGTGCAAAAATTTAAGTTTAAAGACAATTAAATATTTTAGGGGCTCATTAGGATGGCGGTCGGAAAATCACCCCGACCGCCATGGAAGCGGAAAACAACTGCCCGCCGGCACCGTGGAGAAACCGGCGGCCAAATTATGATCAACCGCCAAAAAACACCGACCGCGGCGGTACGTCGGGAACAAAAACCGCCCGTAGCGTGCAGAGATGGCCAAAACACGTCCGCGGCAGATGGATCCGCTGCGGAAAAACACCAACCCGCCGCAAGGATAGCGGAGACACCGCACGGCAAATTAGGATATCCCCGCTGGTCCCGCGGCACGTTCCGCTGTTTCCGACCGCCGCGATCGCTAACAGTGATGAATGGGAGAGCATGCGGAAGAGCTGCAGCAAAGCCACCGCCGTGGACGCTCCGTGACAATTTTGGCGGACGAATCAAAAATCCCACAATAAGGCCACACAGTGCCCACACCAAAGTAGCCATGCCACCCAAAAACAGAAAACACACCCCAATGACACAACATTGCACACAAAAAAAAAATTACAAGGACAACCCACACAACACACCTGAGAGCACTCCCACATGTGGACACACCCACATAGCAGAGCATAAAACCAGCCCCTTCCTTGACCACAATCCTCTGCACTAACCCACAACTGAAGGGCCGAACCCCTGAGAACAAAGGATAGGCAAAGCTACACCCCATCACCACTCACACCACACACAGCACCACCACCACTTCCACACCTGCACCCCTAACCCCTTTGCACATCACACACAATACACATCACCACCACCACTTACACCCCTGCACCTACAACACCTCTGCACATCACACACCATGTCAACACATAAAATGCCCAAATTCACAGAGAGTGAGTTGAAGGTAATGGTAGATGAGATAGTCAGAGTGGAACCACAACTGTTTGGTAGCCTGGTCCAACAGACACCATTAGCCACAAGGACTCAAATGTGGGCAAGGATAGTCCAGAAGGTCAATGCAGTAGGGACCATCCCAAGATCCAGAAAGGAAATCATGAAGCGGTGGCATTACTTGAAGAGGGTTGTCAAAGAGAGGAGGACCAAGAACCGTGAGCTGGCTGACAGGACTGGCGGTGGCACTCCCATACCACCAAAACCATTCACCCGATGGGAGGAGAAGGTGCTTGCCATACTGCATCCAGAGAGTCTCACAGGAGTACCCGGGGGAGTGGAGGCTGGTAAGTACAAACAAATGACTACCACCACACTGCTATGTACTGCCTTGCACAACTAAAAAGATACACCTCCTAGGAACAATTCCATTCATCTGCACCACACACTCACTAAAACATGTCTCACAGATCCAACATCCACCCCCTCCCAAACACCACCAATGTACCTAGCAACATTACCATGGGTGCATGTGCACAGGCAGCCTGCACTGCAACTCCCACCATGCCCCCTTGTCCCACACCTCAGCAGGATGGAGCACTCCCCCACCCAGAAGCATGTGTCACCATTACATCCCCAACAAACAAACTTACAGGTAGGTAGCCATCTTGCCATGGAGGGCTGTATGTGGGAGGGAGGCCTGTACTACTACTCCCACCATGCCCCCTGTCCCACACCTCAGCAGGATGGGGCACTCCCCACCCCACCCAGAAGCATGTGTCAGCCATTACATCCCCAACAAACAAACTTACAGGTAGGTAGCCATCTTGCCATGGAGGGCTGTATGTGGGAGGGAGGCCTGTACTACTACTCCCACCATGCCCCCTGTCCCACACCTCAGCAGGATGGAGCACTCCCCCACCCAGAAGCATGTGTCAGCCATTATATCCCCAACAAACAAACTTACAGGTAGGTAGCCATCTTGCCATGGAGGGTTGTATGTGGGAGGGAGGCCTGTACTACTACTCTCACCATGCCCCCTGTCCCACACCTCAGCAGGATGGAGCACTCCCCCGCCCAGAAGCATGTGTCACCATTACATCCCCAACAAACAAACTTACAGGTAGGTAGCCATCTTGCCATGGAGGGTTGTATGTGGGAGGGAGGCCTGTACTACTACTCCCACCATGCCCCCTGTCCCACACCTCAGCAGGATGGAGCACTCCCCCACCCCACCCAGAAGCATATGTCAGCCATTACATCCCCAACAAACAAACTTACAGGTAGGTAGCCATCTTGCCATGGAGGGTTGTATGTGGGAGGGAGGCCTGTACTACTACTCCCACCATGCCCCCTGTCCCACACCTCAGCAGGATGGAGCACTCCCCCACCCAGAAGCATGTGTCACCATTACATCCCCAACAAACAAACTTACAGGTAGGTAGCCATCTTGCCATGGAGGGCTGTATGTGGGAGGGAGGCCTGTACTACTACTCCCACCATGCCCCCTGTCCCACACCTCAGCAGGATGGAGCACTCCCCCACCCAGAAGCATGTGTCAGCCATTACATCCCCAACAAACAAACTTACAGGTAGGTAGCCATCTTGTCATGGAGGGCTGTATGTGGGAGGGAGGCCTGTACTACTACTCCCACCATGCCCCCTGTCCCACACCTCAGCAGAATGGAGCACTCCCCCACCCCACCCAGAAGCATGTGTCAGCCATTACATCCCCAACAAACAAACTTACAGGTAGGTAGCCATCTTGCCATGGAGGGCTGTATGTGGGAGGGAGGCCTGTACTACTACTCCCACCATGCCCCCTGTCCCACACCTCAGCAGGATGGGGCACTCCCCCACCCCACCCAGATGCATGTGGCATATAATGGATCACTCCAAATAAACAAACAGCTAGCCAGACATATTATTCTGTCTTGTGCCACCACTGAGCAGGATGCAAGCCTCCACCACGCACACACAGATGTGTCACAAAACAAACACAAATGCTAACACACAACAGGCAAGTAGGCAGTACGTGCACCTAGCCATTTGACACAAAAAGAATGGTGCCATATGACAACACCAGTCCTCTCAATGTACAAATATGCACACCGATCATATTGCCACGCACAGTGTGCACACAGCTAAGCAAAGGAAACTGTCACAGCAACCAAAGTGTGACACACCAATGCACATGTAGAGGAAAGACTGGGAACAATCATGCACAGCAATGAATGACAGGTTCAGTGCCATGGGGCCAGAGTAACAACGACCATATGAACAGTAAGAAAGCATGTTATGTGGTACCAATCCAGATATGCACATGACAAGACAAAGGTATGCAGGAGATGACAATGGCCAGGACATGCCCAGATGTGACGGCTGACAGGTCATGAAAATCCACATACAGTCCGCACAAAAATCATATTTAGCGCAAGGCCCTAGATGTCAACATGTCCCTGTAATCACAAATCATGCACGTGGCGCATGGTACATATTGACACCTCACACCATGGCCAAGAAATGCATGTGCCACCGCAGCATGTCAGGAGGCACAGTAGCGCACATAGGAAACAATGTGATGATCAGTCAACTGTGTAGTGTACTAACAGTGAATGACACACAGCTAACACAAATCTTACGTGGTGCACCCCAATGACCATTTCCCATCTGATCCACAGGTGACCAAGAATTGACTGCAGAGGACGACACCAGCAACCTGCAGGGCCAGTCTACCCCCCCCCCCCCCGCTCGGAACATCGACTCTCGGATGTTGACTTCCAGGAATCTTCGGACGAGGAGACTGAGGCCGGGCCATCTGGTGTTCCAGGGCGCAACAGGTCCCAGGACCCCATCGTCCCCCCCACCACACCTGCAGCTACAACAACCAATATGCAGGCCCCTGCTGTTACGTCTGGTGCGGCCTCCACCACGACCACAGCCACAATCACCAGTGCTGCCTGCAACACCCTCCCTGTCCCACAGGATGACCTCCCCAACCCAGCAACTGAGGTGGGCAGGGAGAGGATGTGTGGTCCGACAGTGGAGAGGCAACCGGTCTGTGGCAGCAGAGCAGGTGGGAGGGGCAGGGTCACCCACACACGAACACAGCCTGGGACCGAATCCCTGGACCACATCCACAGAGTCCTTGGGGCATATGAACGGGCCCAGGGACAAACGGCCCGGTCCGAACAAGATTCACGTGAGCTCCTCCTGCTGATGAGGTCCATGGACACCCGCATGGGACAAATTGTGGACCTCTTGGGCCAACTAGTGGCGGTACAGGCCTGCGCCACAAACAACACCTCCCCCTCCCACTGGTGGTCCGCAGGATGACAGTTCACCATCCTCCCCTGCGGCTACAGAGAGTGGTGAGTCCTCAGACCCCACTGGCCCTATAGCAGAGGCCCCCCCTGCCAAACGGAAAAGGGGCCGTCCGAAGAAAACCCTGGGAGTATCTGTTGGCAAAGAACCTGCCAAACGCCAGTCACGCAGCCAGCCATGATGGCAACCCTCTGCACCACTGCATTGACTTTTTGGACTGTCCTTCCCCACACTGCCTTGTGAATGGCATCTGTCTGTTGGACTGGGTCACCACACCTATGTGGTGACCACTCGATTATCTCATTTACCATGAATGTCAACTCACTGCTCCACTAATCACCTCACTGTCAATGTACCCCCTCACATGTCACCTTTGTAAATAAACAAATCCTTACACACACGTTGTTGTACCTGCACCGTCTTTATTCCAGGATGTACAATTTTCAACAGGAATACAATGTACCAGGGGACGGAGTGTATGTAGGCAAGGAGAGGTCAAAGGCACCTAGGAAAAAACAACAGAACAACATTCACTAGTCTGGGTGTGGCATCACAGACATCACACAACACTTCACAACAAGAACAACCCACATGCACACATAACAATGGGCAACAAGTGCCAACATACACATCCTGTAGATGTTCAGAAATGAACTGTCCCATCAACATTGACAGCAAACACTGAGTCTACAACTGGCTGCTGTCACAAATCTCACTTACACCCTCACAACAACAGCAACATCATCAGACAATGGGTACGTTGTACATTGTCACCCACCTTCAAGTTAAGTAGCGGGTGATGAGCTGTTGACGCAGGTCAACACCTTCCTCCTCTCCACTGTCATCATCACTGGACACGGGTTGGTTTACAGGCGGGGGCCTTGGCTGCTCATCAGCATCCAGGAGCAGGGGAATCTCCTTGCGAATGGCTAGGTTGTGGAGCATGCAGCATGCCACTACAATCTGACACACCTTCCTGGGCGAGTACATCAGTGCCCCTCCGGTCTTGTCCAGGCAGCGGAAACGTGACTTCAGCAGTCCAAAGGTACGCTCCACCACACGACGTGTCCTCCCATGGGCATCATTGTAGCGGACATCAGCTGGTGTCCTGGGGTTCCGCAGTGGGCTCAGCAACCAAGGACGGTTGGGATATGCAGAGTCACCTATGTGTGACACACAAAGAAACATTGCAATGTTGCAGATGCAGAGGACAGCAGGTCACACACACAGCACGCCAAATGACTAGGCATACTCACCCACAATCCATGCACGCTCAGGAAGCAGATTGGCCATCAGCTGGGGTACAATGCTGCTACGCAGGATGTATGAGTCATGGGCCGAGCCTGGAAATTTTGCACACACGTGGGAGATGATCATATCTGCCAGGCATACCACTTGGACATTTATGGAGTGGTAATGTTTACGATTCCTGTAGATGTGCTCACGGACCTGTGGTGGCACTAGCCCAACATGGGTGCAATCAATGGCACCAACTACATGGGGGATGTGTCCAAGGGGATAGAAATCTCCCTTTACAGCTGCCAATTCTGCCCCCTTGGGGAAATGGATGTATCTGTCCTTGTAGATCGTCATGGCGGACAGAACATCCCGCAGCACCATGCTGAACATGGGTTGTGACATCCCACCTGCCTCGGCCACCGTGTTCTGGAATGATCCAGTCGCAAAAAAATGCAGTGCCGCCATCACCTTATACGTTGGGGTGAAAGCTGTTGGATATGTTCGGCGAGGCTGCAGGTGGGGCTCCAACAAATCACAAAGGGTCTTGAGGGTGGCTCTATCCAGACGGCATTTCCGGATGATCGCCTCATCCTCCATGTCTGCCAGCACTGTCAAGTGACGATGCAGATTTGGTCTCCTCCTAGTTGAGATGAGAGTGGACACATTGTTATGCAATACATCATGGGATGTGCATAGCATCTCACATCATGGCTGACACAACGGCAACAAAGAATGTCATATGAATAGAGTCACAGACCAGCTGACATGTAGGGACCCCTTCAACTACACAAATCACACACTTGTCAGATTAAACACAGCAAGTCCCCCAAACAACACCTCGGTCAAGGTGAATGGACATTGGGATATGGCCACATTCCCCATGGGCATGCCTGGGAGTCTGTCATCCTGCACATGTGTGACAAGGCAACCACACGGTATCCTACCTAGCTGCTGTACATGACACACATTCAGGCGTCAATTGAACCTGGCACACCTCAACAACACAATGACCACAGTCTGAGCATCAATGACGAGTGTGTGCATGATCTAACATGAGAGGACATGCTAAAACAAACATCATCAATTGTGGAAACAAATGCTGTGATTGACAATGCACATCAACACATTGACATGTGTGCACATTGTATTGTCCATACCAACACTGTCCTGTAGTGTAGTGTGGTGTAGTGTACTGTAGGTGCGGTACTGAGAGACAAGTGATGCCCAAATGGCGGTTGGCATGCTCCGCCACCCAAATGGCGGTGCCTCATGTGTGTCTATGGCACCCAAATTGCGGACACTACCGCCTGGCACCAGCGGTGTGTGTGCAACACACCCCAATGCACAGGTGTGGTACTGATAGCCCCAGAGACATGGCCAAATGGCGGTTGGCATGCTCCGCCACCCAAATGGTGGTGCCTCATGTGTGTCTATGGCACCCAAATTGTGGACACTACCGCCTGGCACCAGCGGTGTGTGTGCAACACACCCCAATGGTGTGTCCCCGCCATGGTCCATGCCATTACAGCCAATGGGCTCCGCGATCGCGGAAGCTCGATGCAATTTTGAAAATAGCAGTAGGCGTGCTACACCACCGCGGTGCCAGTCATTGGATGCATTTGTAAAAGGCTGACCTGGTAGACCAATTGCAGCAACCCAGGACTACTGGAACGACACCAGGGGGCTATATAATGTGGGAGAGTGCCCAGAATTTCCACTGTTCACAGAGCCTGCTGCCTGAGACCCTCACATGCTGCTGCCTCCAGGGACTGCTGCCTGAGACCCTCACCTGCTGCTGCCTCCAGGGACTGCTGCCTGAGACCCTCACCTGCTGCTGCCTCAGGGACTGCTACCTGAGACCCTCACCTGCTGCTGCCTCCAGGGACTGCTGCCTGAGACCCTCACCTGCTGCTGCCTCCAGGGACTGCTGCCTGAGACCCTCACCTGCTGATGCCTCCAGGGACTGCTGCCTGAGACCCTCACCTGCTGCTGCCTCCAGGGACTGCTGCCTGAGACCCTCACCTGCTGCTGCCTCCAGGGACTGCTGCCTGAGACCCTCACCTGCTGCTGCCGCTGCTGTGTCTAACCAACAGTGATGTCAAGGACAGAGAAGATCCATGCCAGTCCCTTCACCGGCGAGGAGCTTGAGGTCCTGGTGGACGAGGTGCTCACACAGTACCCAAGGCTATATGGTGCCCCAAATGTCGTGGTAAGTCTTCCACAGTGGGTGTGAGAGTGCAGGGGGGGCACACATGTAGTCGGTCTGATGCAGCATGTGCATGTGAGTGTGGGTTTGTGTCATGCATTGTCTAAATTGCATTCCATTGGGTGAAGGGGTGTGTACCCTACTCCTCAAGTCTCCCTGCCTGCACATCAAGATTTGAGGGACATGTCTTGTCTTGTCAGCCATACAGTGAAGCAGCAAGTTGGTAATGGAGGATTCAGGCCAGTCATTGCTAGTGTGCATGTCTTTGCGTTTCCCTGTTGTCCTTCTCAGTGTGAGCCCACCTGGCCTGCACAGTCACCGCCCAATCCAACATGGACACATCACTGACTGTACAGAGTGTAACATGTTCATTTTCAAATTTGACTCCCCATCAATGCGCCTGGTCAACCCTGTAGATTGCACACGACTTGCACTGTGAGAAAGGAGGTGGGTTTGTGAGATCATGTCCCTCAATGTGATATACATGACACAGTGGGCTACTCACAGTGCATGTTAGTTGACGCCTGCGCATTGTCGGATACAGTGGGTCTCGCCACATACACATGTTGTTTTGTGACGTATGTCTTGCTCTACCTAAAAATGGTTAGTAGATGTGGGCAGAGTACACATGCTCTTCTGTGCTGGCATCCTGCTAGTACATGAGATGTGCAAGTATTGTGTCCCCCTTATACATGCATGCATTTACGTGTGATTCTCACATGCAGATGTACCATGTGAAAAGCATTTCTGTCTCTGCATGTGAGATATGTGGATTTGTGATTAATCTGTATCATGCTACTGTCCTGAGTGATTTGGTCACATGACACTGTGTCACTGATGTTTGCCCCCTCTTGTCTCCCATGCCTGCAGCTCAAGGTGCACCAGCGTAAGGCCGTGTGGAGGGGCATTGCGAACAAGGTGTGTGCTCTGGGAGTATCAAACCGACGGCGCACCCACTGCCACAAGAGGTGGGACGACATCTCACGGCTGGCAAAGAACGTTGCGGAGATGACACTGGGGCAGATCCCTCGCACTGGCCGGATGGCACGGCGCAGCATGACACCACTAATGTGCCGCATCTTGGCCGTGACTCACCCTGAGCTGGATGCACGATTGAAGGAGCATCGGCAGGCAATTAGGGGTGAGTGTACTGGGAAGGGTGACTATGGCTGTGTGTGGCTGCATGTGTGCACAGCATGTGCCAGCGCTGGGCAATGTGATGTTGGTAGTGTGATGCAGTGGCCTGTGAGTGTCAGCTTGTGCCGGTGCTGGGTGCAGATGTCATGCATGTGTCCTACCTGTACTTAACACTGGGAAACGGGTATGGGGCACTTAAATGGCATTGTGGGTGGTGTGAGACAGGTATGAGCTATCTGTGTTGCAGTTGTAACGGAGCCACATGCAGGATGTTGTGCTGTGTGGTCATCACATTGCTCACTTTGTCCCGGTTTGATAGTGCACACGCACTGTTGTGATGACAGAGGTGGGTTTGAGCGATGTAATTGCACAGGGTGGGTTGCAACATGTAGATCTAGACATCTTAATGGTTGTCTGTAATGCATATGTTTGTTATGTTGCTGCCACTGCACTGCCCCTACATCTCTCTCTCTCATGCAGCATCTCCCGTGGTCACGGAGGAACATGGGACGGACACCAGTGGTGGGGAAACCAGCACAACAGCTACAGAGGAGCCCTGTGAGACAGATGTGACCAGCGCCTCGGAGGGGGACAGGAGTCTGCTGGAGGAATCACAGCCCGAGACGCAAAGTAGTACGTCAACTGATGCCAGCGGTGACGCAGACATGTTGGCGGGCACAGGGAACGGGGGCTCTGCATCATCTTCCACCACACAGCGTGCAGTGCCCACCCTCCCAGCCACTTCCTCTGGTGCTGCCCGTGTTCGCACCGCTAAGAGGGAAAGGGTGATCTTCACCCCCGGCACCGCAGCCCCTGCCCCGGTCCCCCCTGCTGCCATCAGTGCTGAGTCTGTGTACCTTTTGCGCCAGCTGTGTGTAGGCCAGACAGCTCTCCTCAATGCATTCATGGACCACGACAGTAAATTGGCTCAGGTGGTTGCATTCATTGAGGGCATACATTCAGACGTGGGTGGGCTGCACCGGACTGTGCAGTCATTGTCCACTGCAGTGACATCAGCCCTTCAACTGGCACAATCTGGGAGTCCAGCGACAGTCCCTTTGTCCACACCCATGCCAGTGGCCACGTCGGACGACAGTGACCACGCTCTACAGACCTCTAAGTCACGATACGGCACACGTAGCACACAGCAGCAGCAGAAGCCCAAGCGGTCCAGGCCGCAGACACCATCCGCACAGATGACCAAAGCCACCCCATTGCACACAGACAAGAGCCCATCAGGCAACACCAGGGGACAAAGAGCCAAGAAGCAGGCGTCAGGGTCACGTGCCTCAGGGACATCCCCAGCCAAGGACTCTCCTGTCCCGAAAGCGTCTCCCAAAACCAAACATACAATTTCCATGCCCACTGAGAAGGTGGTGAGTGCCAAGGGTAGGCATAAGAAGGGCTGCAAGTCCGATTCACCCACTACCTCGACTCCCATAGCAAGCCCAGTGAAGCAGGGAATGGAGGGCACTGTGGGGGGGACCACCTGGTAGGCAGGGGATGGAGGGGCAAAGCCAGGGACATGCAAAGCGTTGCGCAGGTTCAAGCACGTCACCAGAGGGAGGTCCAGCGTCTGCACCTGCTGCAGCCTTGGTGTTGAGTGAGCCTGATGTGTCCACGCCACTTCCCATTGTTCCCAAAACAGTGAAGCCATTGCGACTCCCCAAGAAGTGGAAAGGCACCCCTCCACAATCTCCCATCCACACTGTGTCTCATGTCTGCATGACTCCACCTCCACGTGCCACTATGCCACCTGGTCCAAGCAGCCCTCCGTATTGCCAAAACACTGATAGGTATACCTCAGATGTGCCTCCCTCTCCCCAGTCAAGTGCTCCAACTGGGCCCGACACACAGCCAGCTCCCAGTACGACTGACAGCCAAGTCTGAGTGTTGGTAGACCTCACACGCCTGTCTCTCACACAGCATGGCCTGTGCTGCACATCGTGACACCCCAGACAGTGTTGCTGACCATGGTTTGGGTACAGTTGCACTCATTCCCTGTGCATCTTCTCATGGACTCACTCTGCACTTTGTCCTGCCCACTGGCCTTGCCGTTCACTGCTGTGTGCCCCCTGCCTGTGCAGCTTCTCATGGACATGCTCTGCACCTTGGACTGGCCACTGGCCTTGCTGTTTTGCCCCTGCCTGTGCAGCTTCTCATGGACATGCCCTGCACTTTGTCCTGCCCACTGGCCTTGCCGTTCACTGCTGTGTGCCCCCTGCCTGTGCAGCTTCTCATGGACTCACTCTGCACTTTGTCCTGCCCTCTGGCCTTGCTGTTCACTGCTGTGTGCCCCCTGCCTGTGCAGCTTCTCATGGACTCACTCTGCACTTTGTCCTGCCCACTGGCCTTGCTGTTCACTGCTGTGTGCCCCCTGCCTGTGCAGCTTCTCATGGACTCACTTTGCACTTTGTCCTGCCCACTGGCCTTGCCGTTCACTGCTGTGTGCCCCCTGCCTGTGCAGCTTCTCATGGACTCACTCTGCACTTTGTCCTGCCCACTGGCCTTTCCGTTCACTGCTGTGTGCCCCCTGCCTGTGCAGCTTCTCATGGACATGCCCTGCACTTTGTCCTGCCCACTGGCCTTGCCGTTCACTGCTGTGTGCCCCCTGCCTGTGCAGCTTCTCATGGACTCACTCTGCATTTTGTCCTGCCCACTGGCCTTGTCGTTCACTGCTGTGTGCCCCCTGCCTGTGCAGCTTCTCATGGACTCACTCTGTATTTTGTCCTGCCCACTGGCCTTGCAGTTCACTGCTGTGTGCCCCCTGCCTGTGCAGCTTCTCATGGACTCACTCTGCACTTTGTCCTGCCCACTGGCCTTGCCGTTCACTGCTGTGTGCCCCCTGCCTGTGCAGCTTCTCATGGACTCACTCTGCACTTTGTCCTGCCCACTGGCCTTTCCGTTCACTGCTGTGTGCCCCCTGCCTGTGCAGCTTCTCATGGACATGCTCTGCACCTTGGACTGGCCACTGGCCTTGCTGTTTTGCCCCTGCCTGTGCAGCTTCTCATGGACATGCTCTGCACCTTGGACTGGCCACTGGCCTTGCTGTTTTGCCCCTGCCTGTGCAGCTTCTCATGGACATGCTCTGCACCTTGGACTGGCCACTGGCCTTGCTGTTTTCCCCTGCCTGTGCAGCTTCTCATGGACATGCTCTGCACCTTGGACTGGCCACTGGCCTTGCTGTTTTGCCCCTGCCTGTGCAGCTTCTCATGGACATGCCCTGCATTTTGTGCCTTGCTATTATCTACTCTTGTTGCCTATCTGTGCATTTTGTGAATAAAGACAGTTGCTCCTGTTGTCTGTTTTGTCAGTGTCCTTACTGAATAAAGTTCTTTTGCTGTGTGTATATGGTTTACTGTGCCACATGCTGTGTGTGCCACTTCAACCTTGCCAATTTCTTTACTCACTTACTCTATTTTTTGCAGGGGTGAGGGACTTCAGTTTTTTCTGACCCTGATACTTGTGTGGGCAATGTATTAGATTTGAGGTGTGATGCAGTTGTCATTGTTTGTTCATGTTGGCTGTGTTGTACACATCTCAAGTTGTGGTGCACTGCCAGCTCAGTATGGGATTCTGTCCAGAGGATTGCAGGCATGCTGGCCAGGCTCATCATGTATGTGTGTTTGCTGTGGTACTGCTTCACTTCCTGTGTGTGATGTTGTCTTTGTGCTGTGCTGATTGGTGTTGTGTGGGTTCATGTTGTGTCACTCATTTCTGTGTGTGGCTGGTATGCTTGTTGTTCAGACACTGCTTGTTGTGCATGCAGTGCTGTGGGGGTATGTTGCCTTGTCATTGGCTGGTATGCATCCACTTATGTCCTGCTGTGTTTGCTATGTGTTCTTTTTTTGGCTGTGCATCTGTTGTTTGTTTGCAGTGGCTGTGTTTATCTGTGATGGTACACTTCTTGTCTGTGTTGTGGTATGTTGTGTGTGCATTGTTCCTGACTGATGGGGTCGTGCACTCCTGTTGTGTCTGTGCTCCCATTGCCTTTCCACATTTTTGCTGCACAGGGCATGTCTGTTCTTGTTGTGGTTCTGTGTGTGGGTCTGTTGAGTTATGTGTTTGTCTGTTGTTTTTGTGCAGACATTGGTTCTGGCATCCCTGTGTGTATGTGATGTTTGTGGCTACCCCCAGGGAGTGTGACTGTTTGTCTGTGTATTGACTGGACATTATTGCCACCCTTCTGTTTGTTTGACACTGGTGTTGTGTACTGCAGATGTGAGGGGGTATGTGTGTGGATTCCTACTAATGTTTGACAGTCATGGAGTGTGTCAATGGGCCCTGTGTGTTGTGCTGCTGGAGTATTCCTGTGAAGTATTTGTATACATATGTGTGGCTGTTCACAGTTTGACTTCAGGGCCTTCATTTCATCCTTGTGCCTCTACATGTGTTGCCTTGCTGTCTCCTTGGGTTGTTGCACTGTGCTGTCTGTGGTTTGACTTCAATCACTATGCAAGCAATGTGTGATTAGGTGGGCTGGGGGTGTTGTTCTATGTTCCTTGTCTTGCATGTGCTGTACACATGCTTGGTGGTTGTCTCCTTGGCCTTCCATTTGTGTGCACCTCACTTTTGTTTTCCTGTTTTGTGTGCTCCATTGCTGGTGGCATGTGGTGTGTGTATGTGTCTGTGTGTCAGTGTGGGGTATGTGTGTGTGACTTGGCAGGCTGTGTGTCCAGTGAGATGTTTGTTCCTTGTATGTGTCCATTTGATGCTTGTACTGAGTTTTCTTGCCATTGGTGTGGTGTTGTTGTGGTGTGTGTGTGTAGCCCTGGCCCTGTGCTTCTGTGCTGTGTGTTCCTGTGCAGCGACTCCTGCTGTGGCTGTGTCCCTATTTGTTTTGTGTGTGGTGCAGGGTGTGGTGTCACCTGGCTTGTTGTTGTGCATGGGGGGCACAGGTGTGGCACATGGCATGTCCCTTCAGTGGGGGCTAGTGTGTGAGGGTGGAGTAGTGGCCCTGTGGTCTTTGTGCCCTGCCCATGCCTGGTGCTGGCCCGGCCTTCTGCATTGTGCGCATGTATTCCCTTGTCTTCACCGCTGCGGTGACGTGGCCGTGACATTGCCGCACGATCGCGGTCGATGTGTGACCTGGATGCGGAGGGGTGTATTGGTGGCAGGTGGGTCATGTGTGTGTGCACTTGGGGATGTGTTCCTATCCCCACCAGGGTATCTGATGTGGTTAGGGACCCTGTGCCAGTCCATGGTTTGTGTTTTGTGGTTGTGTGTTGGGTTGTGTAATTGCGTACCTGCGGCGGCGTCCGCGACGGTCCATGATTTGCTGGTGATGTATCAGGTACAGCACCGGGAAAACGTGGAGTGCTGGGTCCATGGCGGTCGTGTCTGGGCGCTGTGGGCCGGGTCTCTGGTTTCGCGCTCCGCTGTCGAGTTTCCGCCGTGTAGGATTGGCCGGTTTCTCCGCTGCGGTGCAACTTGTTTTTTGGAGCATCCTAATTTGTGGACCGGAGCGGACGTCATTCCGCACGGTGGTGTGTCTCCATTGGCTCCCACCGCCGCGCTTGCGGGCGCACTTTGATGGCGGTTTGCGTCGCACGGCAGCGGAAGGGAAATGGTCTATGTTTTGCCATTCTAATATGGCAGACGTGATTCCCGCTGCTCGCGGGCAGAAAAATGCATTTTTCCGCACCGCGGTGGTGCCACCGCCCGACATCCTAATGGACCCCTTAATGTTTTAATTTATAATATAATGTTTTTTTATTAGATTTTATGTTATAGATGTATGTATATATATTTATTTGTAAATTTTTATATATTTATCAAATTTAAAAATAAACTAAAATTAATAGTTCATTTGTTTTAAAGTAAAAATATATATATATATTACATTTTATATATGTGTGTTTACATTTTTTTAAATTAAATTTATTTCTTATATTAGTTCAAATGTATATTAAATCCAAATAATTTTTTTAAAGTTAATTTTATTATTTAATATATTTAACATTATTTTTTACATATATAAACAAAATCCATATTTTGTACATCGATATTTTTTACATCGATATTTTTTTCCGATATTTTTATACTTACCATTATAAATATAGGATGTCGATATTTTTGACATCGATATTTATGACTCTATATTTGTGTATGGGGATATTTTGGGCGTCAATATTATATCAGTGAACCTTTTATTTCTTCTATAGCGCAACTCATCCCAATGCAGAGTGTTAGAGTGCTTTACATAACATACACATTATCCATTCAAAATAAATCACATAAGTGTGCAAATCAATGTACAAGATGTGTTACATGAGACAGTCAGGGATACATGGTGTAGCAGTCAAAGGCCCTTCATAGCTCACCGTGGTCTACTAGAAGGATTACAATTTCTGAATTGCAAGTAACAAAAGGATCTCTGTGTTCAAAGCAGAAATCCACTTACCTATCTACATAAAATAAAAATCTGTGATCTGCATGTTACATGATGTGCTTTGTTTTGCAGGAGGCAATTATTTTTTTATTATATTTCATTGTATTTTCAGTTGGCAAATGTTATATCAGAGCACTATTGCATAAATATGTGGTATATTTATGCCCACAACATTGTATAAGATGCACACCATGTGTGTTGCAATATCAGGAATAACAAACCCGAAGAAGGTAGCAACAAAATAGAGGTTCAACAATCCACAAACGCCCCGTCCCACCCCCCTCTCTCGCCCCCTCCCCCCAAGAACAGTGGGTGAATATTTTTGCAGGTGACAACTTAATCTTCTATACTACTTTGATTCAAAGTTGGGGCTATACAAAACACAGATCTCTGCAACAAATGCGTTAACCTCCAGAGTTATCTCACTATTATTATTATTCCCTGAGATTTACTGGGCACCTCTGCAGCAGATGCCTTAACCCCATTAAACATTTTAAAATGCAGACTTGGCAACCAATTAAGCAGAACAGATCTACTACCATGCTTTTCCTTGTTGCCAATTTCTATGTGGCAGGGTTTAAAACAAATGATTAGTTGAGGCCCTGATTTTGCATCAGGATTGCGCCACTTTTTTGGCACAACCCCGACTCCAAATCTCATTTGTTAAATATCATAATGCACTTAAATTTACTCATGATACTCCTGATAAACATATGTGTGAGATCTTATGGGTCTATTACGATGGTGGGCGGACTGTGTCCGCCCGCCACCGCAACGGCAAACGGGACCGCCCGCAAGAGGTGCGGCGGTCCCGCAATGGCAATTAGGATGCCACCGCCACGGTGGCGGTGGCATCCCGCATATATTGCATTGCGGCGGGCGGTGCTGTAAGCAGCACCTGCCACAATGCAATATATGCATGTTGTGCATTGGCATGCACAACGTGACAGGCACCGCGCGGTGCCTGCCACCTTGTGCATGCCAATGAAGGGGGGTACCATGGGTACCCCCCAAGTGCAAGCATCCACCCCCCACACCCCCGGGGGCCCGCCATGGGCCCCCGAAGGCATTCTCCACCTGCCTTTCCATGGCGGAGTCTCCGTCCGCCGCGGTGCCCCTCGCCATGCTAATATGGCGGGGGTGAAAAAGGATATTTGGCAGGCGGATCGCCACCGCCGGGCCGGCGGTGGCGATCCGCCAGATATCCTAATAGGCCCCTTAGTATCTGATGTCACTTCTTGTGATGTCACTTCCAGTGAGGTCACTTACTGTGATGCCACTTGGAATGTCACGTGTCGTGACGTCATGTGCTGTGATGGCACGCATCATGATGTCACTTGCATACTGCCTAAGTTGGTCAGTCCCCCCACTTCTTTTTATAGGACTTGTGCCCTGGGCGTAAGGATTTGATGCAATGGCGTACTAGAAGTGGCGCACTGAAATCTTATAGATTTCAATGCGCCACTTCTACGAGGCTTGGATGCGGGGGATGCCCACCCTGCATATATTGTACCTGCTGCAGGAATAATGTAGCACAGGGGTTTACAAAGTGACGCATCTGCCTAGATGCGTCACTTTGTAAATAGGGCGCAACATGGCACATTTGTTACGCCACTGGTGCGTCACAAAAAGTGACGCACCAGCGGCGCAAAAGTGTAACAAAGGCTCATAAATTCGCACCAGTACATTTTCAAGGCATCCCACCGGTTCAGCCAGTGGACAGTCGCGGCTCCTGGTGGGAGTGCTACGGGGCGGCGGGGGAGGGGCAGAGTTGGGGGTAGTAAACTCCGGCATACGGCCCAACAGAGGTAAGTACAGAAATAAATAAATAAAACGAATTACATTGCGCGCGCTGCAACGCCAAATGGCGATGCGGCGCGCACAATGTAATTTGTTTTATTTATTTCTGTACTTACCTCCGTTCGGCCGTATGCCGGAGTTTACTACCCCCCGCTCCACCACCCCGCAGCACTCCCTCCAGCAGCCGCGACTGCCTGAGGACCAGCTGACAAACAGGCCTTTTACAACTGGCTTCAGCCCACTCAAACCGCTCTTCAACTGACTTCCCGTTTGTTCTGCGCCACACAATGACCAGCGAAAATGAACTCATGGGAAGCGCACAATGGAAGTAAGTGTGCACCAAACTAAAAACAAAGCCAATTGCTATGGATCTATTAAAAGATACCGTTGGGCCTATTTACAAGCCCCTTGCGCCGCTGGTGCGTAACTTTTTCACATAAAAGTGACGCACCGGCTGCGCAAAAGGATTGAAATTAAGCCCCCATGAATCCCGAAATCAGACGCACTATCTGAAGCAGCCAAACAAAACAAGAAAAAAATATGTAAGGAACGAATTAAATGGTTCGGTGGCGAGAGCCAGAGCAACCACAAGCAGTCTTTTAGCCACTAGATGGCAAGCTTTGCTCAGAAGTGTAAATAGACTTGGCGCTTGGACACGATTGACAAGCTTTGACTGGCGGAGCACGTTCATCCCAATCCATTATGCCTCTATAAAATATGGGGGCTTATTTACCAGCCCCTTGCGCCACCCGTACGTCCCTTTTCCCGTGTTAGAAATGACGCAAAAGTGGTGCAAGGGGCTTGTAAATAAGCCCCATGCAATTTATCATCATGCAAACGGATTTAGAAGTGATATTGATGTAATTACTAAATGACTGCATATCTGCATAAAATGGGCAAGGTTCTGACAAGATTCACCCAGGTTGATGGAGTAGTCGATTTCAATTGTTAAAAACTCTAAGAGACACTGATTCACAAAGACAAGTAGAAAATCTGCTCCCATAAAAGCACATTTTTTCTTTGCTTATTTTCTCCGCTGGGAAAACGAGGGGCATATTAGCAAGACTGGCGATAAAATTATCGCCGTTTTAGCTGGCAGGAAACTGCCGCTAAAACGGCGATAATGGGCTTGCTAATATGCGTTATAGAATTCCAATAGAAGCCCAGGTTAGATGTGCAGGACATCTAACCTGGGCTTCTATTGGAATTCTATATCGCATATTAGCAAGCCCATTATCGCCCGTTTCCTGCCGCTAAAACGGCGATAATTTTATCGCCCGTCTTGCTAATATGCCCCCATGTTCCTTCAGGGAGAAGCCCCGTTCCCTGCATATCCAAGGTTGGAGATAACCCTTTCCCATGTCAGCCCTGGAAGGAGATACTTCAGCCCATTGCTGGAGTAACGCTGTATGTCCCAAGTGGGAAAGGGTCTAATCGGAGTTTGTGAATGGCCACAAACTCCCAGGTTTGTGTGCATTTACAAACCTACAAGGCAACATTTTGAGCTCAGTAGAGCAGAACCACTTGCAGAAGCTGTGGTACAATACACACATTCGTTTGAAGATATATGAACATTGAGGTATAGGAATGTCACTTTACAGGTCAAAGACACAATGAAGCTGGTTGCCCTCCCACATCAGTGCATTCCTCTTCTGCTACTGAAGAAGGTGAAGGCAGAGTATGAAAGGCTAGAGAAACTAGACTTCATAGAAAAGAGAATGGGCATCATCACTTGTCACATCCAAATACAAGCATCCTGGAGAAATCCGCATATGGGTTGACATGCATATGCCAAACAAAGTCATTCGTAGGACACAGCCTGGCTCCCAAACCCTAAAATCTTCTCTTCTTGGCTGCTCTGAATGGAGCAACTGTGCTTCCAGAGCTTGGTCTCACACTTGTTTTTTACCAGCAAGAACGTCACCTAACTCCACTACCCATAACAACTTTTTCAACACACTTGGGAATATGTTAATATTATTCTTTACATTTTGGTGTGTGATCAGCGGTATAAGTTTTTCAAAACACCAATCGTAAAGTGGCAAGATATGTAGTAGTGTACTAAATGAAAAATACATCATCTTGGTCACGAGCATGCATAAACATTGAAAACAATAAAAGGACTGAGGCTGATCTCACCTGAGACATACAAAGTACAAGACATGTGCAACGCAGCAGCCCCAAAGAAAGACACCAAAATGAGGAGTTTCTTAGGCTGGTAAATACTGTGATAGGTTTATAGACATTCTTGAGACCATCATACAACCTCTCAGAGAATTAATTACAACAAAGACACCTTGGCACTGGAGAGGCATACCAGAGAACATTTGACACAAGGCCTGATTCTCAAAGGTAAACTTACGTGTATATTTGCTTTTTTTTATATTCATAATCTTTGATTTAATGGTAACTATACGACTGTGGAGACTCTGCATTCAGAGCAGAGAACTCTGCACATAAAAAGATAGGGCAGACCTAATGTATATTGTCTACTTTACAAAAATGTGTGTGATTGGTAGGTTTCAATGGGTGGCGGCTGAGCACAGCTCAAAATACAACAGGTTCCCCTATCGCTGATCAAATAGGTGTACTAAATGTAAATGACATCATCTTGGTCACGAGCATGCATAAACATTGAAAACAATAAAAGGATTGAGTATAATGTCAGCTAATGAAATATCACCTGAGACATACAAAGCACAAGACATTTGCAATGCAGCAGCCCCAAACACAGAGAGCAGACACCATGGGTGGCAGCTGAGCACAGCCCAAAATACCTCAGGTACCTCTATCCCAGTTCTGTCAAGTAGTGCTTTAGTGCCTTTTGTGTTGTGGTTCATTTACCCACACAGACATGTTGAGTACCGTTATTATCAGGAAACAAGTGGGAACTCTGGGTGGTAGGGAATCTGTGGATCCCCACAGATTCCAGAACTTTCCCACACAGACGTGAGGAAAATGTGTATATTCAGGCAAAGTTTGAGGTTTGAAAAAGCTTCTGGGTACGAAAACCTAGTGAGAGCCATGCAAGTCATGCACTCTTGGACTCTGACGGTTGTCTGTTTTTCAGAAATGTGCAGGTTGGTGGGTTTCCCTAGGTGCTGGCTAAGCTAAGGCCTAAAATCTACAGCAAACTAAATTGCGAAAAAGGGTAGTTTTTCAGTGGAAAAAGTTGATGTGTCCATGTTGTATTTTGGGCCATTTGATGTTGCTAGACCCACAAATACTAAGGTACCATTTTTAGCAGGAGACTTGGGGGAAACATTGGTGGTAGGAAATGTGTGGCTTCCCATGGACTCCAGAACTTTCTTTCACAGAAATATGAAGACAATGTGTGTTTTAGCCAATGTTTGAGGCTTGCAAAGGCTTCTTGTTAAAATAACCTGGTGAGAGCCACACAAGTCATGACACCTTGGACTTTTCTAGTTTTCAGAAATGTGCAGGTTTGGTAGGTTTCCCTAGGTGCCGACTGAGTTTGGGCCCAAAATCCCCAACTAACTAAATTATTTTTTAAAAGGGTTGGTTTTCTGAGGAAAAAAATTGATATGCCCATGTTGCATTTTGGACCCTTTTCTGTCGCGGAGGCTTGGCCCACCCACACAATTGAGGTACCATTTCTACTGGGAGATTTGGGAGAAGACTGGTTGGTAGGAAACTCATGGTTCTCCACAGATTCTATTCTATTCTATTTAAGAAGTTTTATAAAGTGCATGACTACCCAGAAGGGCCTTCCGGCACTATCCAGGATCATGTACAGAACATGCTGATCTTATTTAATTAAATAAGGATTTTTTTAGCAGTTTTCTGAATGGAACTTTTGATTCTGTTTTCCTAATAAACAGCAAAAGCGCGTTCCAAAGCTCAGGGGCAAGGAATGCAAAGGAATTCTGTTGGGAACTGGGCTATTGTTGCAGCTACTCCCCACCCCACCCACACACACACACACACACTTTTTCCTCCTTTATAGCTAGTAGATGCTGATTTTCAACTCTGACGGTGCACTGAAGCCCACTAACCAGACCTCAGTGCCAGTACTCCTTCCCTAAAACAAGGTAAAGTCTAATTGTGCTACAATTGGCTAAGGACTTTAGCATCCCTATATGTCCCTAGTAAATGGTACTCCAGGTACCTAGGGAAGGGGCCCTAAAGAGGGTCCCTAAGTGCTGCAGCATATCATATGCCACCCTAAGGAACCCACATACAAATTGCACCCAGACTGTCAGTGCAGGTTGTGTGACATGGTGCAAACCTCGAGTGGAAACCTGACATGACACACTCTTATGTGTCATGCCAAAGTCACGGCATCTAATATATGTAAGTCACCCCTACAGCAGGCATTTGAGCCCTAAGGCAGGGCGCATTATATTTTTTCTGGGGACATATCTGCATGAGCAGATATTCCCCTGTGATGTCTAGTTCTATTGCTAGATATTGCAAGTGAGGAGGGAAGCCATCTTAAGGTATGTACTGGGCACTGGTCAAAACGAGTTCCCGAGCTACATAATGGCTTCACTGAAACATATGGTGTTTGGTATCTAACACCCTGCATTAATAAGCCCATACTGATTCCAGTGAAGGATTTATTAATACATGCACCCAGAGGGTACTTTAGAGGTACCCCTGAAACCCACCAGCCCTCTAGTGTGCTAGCTGAGTGGTTCAATCCAACCTGCTAGACCAGACGAGTTTCTGACCCCCAGGGTTGAGAGCCTTTTCTCTCAGGAGGTCAGGAACAATGCCGGCTCTGGGGAGCGGAGTGATCACCTCTTTCCCAAGGAAAGGCTGGTAAATTAGCATTCCCAGGCAGGGGGCTTCAAAGAGCCCATCACCTTTGAAATGCGAATCTGGCTTCTCTCATAAGAGAGGAAGCTGACTCCCTTTGTCCAGAGCCCTTTGGCACTTGGACAGGTGGGAAAATTAGCTATGCAGGAGGCATGTTGAACTGCCAGGCTGGGCAGGCCTCTAGGGTGACCAAGTCTGACGTGAATACCACCATATTGTGTGTGGTGGAATTAACAATTCTGGAACAGGGTGATGCCCACTCCCCACAAGAAGTGGTCATCTAGGGGATATAGTGACCCCAGGGGTAAGTAGTCCATTGGTTACTACCTCTTATCCCCTTAACGCCCCTAAATTGAGTATTTAGGGGACCCCCAGTTATGAGGACTTCAGATTTAGATCGACACAAAAGAAGAAGTGGATTGAGAAGACTTCTGACCCGAGGAGCATGACTGACTTGGCGCAAACCCTGCCAGCCTGCCTGCAGCACCTGACCATCGTGGAGCTCCCGACTTGCTCTGCCACTGTACCCCTTTGCACCTGTGCTCCAGAACCCAAGTCCAAGGGAGGTGATGGTGCCAACGGGGTCCACAGACCCACAAGACCTAAGCCCATGCTTGGGTTTGCCCAGACTGGACTTCCAGTCGTTGCCTCCAACGTCTTTCTGAAGGCCCCTCCCAACCACGAGCGACTCCTGCACTGGAAACCAACCCCAAAAGACACCACTGCACCTGAGCACCACAGCCCGAGGAGAAGTGGACCAAGGGTATCCCTGTGTGCCCGAGGATCTCAAGGGTCAAGCCCCTCTGTGAGTTCCCCTGGACAGGTCCCCTAGTCCCAGCTTGCAGCCTCTTTGTAAGCGGACCGTTCTCCCTTCAAAGTGAATGGGACAGCTGACGCCGGGACACACCTATGCCTCGGATGCCCCAGAGTCCCCCCGAGATGACCTGTTGGTGTGGCCTTGAACCTTGCCCCATACTCACATAAAGTCCAGAAGAACAGTCCCGTAAGTCACTGACAAATGCCTGAATGCAATACATGTTTTTCCTCCATAGGATAATATTGCCGGTCCAGAAAATTCACTAAGTGTTCATTTCTGAAAACTGTAAAGTTTCATAACTCGAAAAGTACTTACCTGATTCCGATGATCTTGGTATCTAATTTTATATAAAAGTATGTATTAATTTTATAAATTGGTGTTGGATTTCTTTATGAGTATGTGTCTCATTTACTGCCTTTGTGTGTGTAATAAATGCTTAGCATTACCCTCTGATATGCCTAACTGCTCGCCCACACTCCCACAAAAGAGAGCATTTGAGGTGTCATTTGTGCCTCTGTAATTCCTTTGGGGTTTGCCTGAACTCTCTGCATAGTGTACTTCATTTTGGTGCACTACACAGAGAGCCAGCTTCCTAAAAACTCTCTCCCCTCCTAGCTCTTTTCATTCTGGGCACTGCAAAAAACTGCTGGCCAGTAAAATGCAGAAATCTTGTTGGATTGTATGATGAGAGTAGGCTTTGAATTAAGATAGGACCCCTTCTGTACATTGCTCAGGGAGCAATGCAAAGAGCTTTAAACTGAATTCTTTTAACCACACGGACCCAGTGCCATGTTACTGGGCCTGCAGTGGCAGAGTGATGTTAAGAATTTTTAACAGAATACATGCATCAGCATTTTGAATAACCTGGAGCCTGTTTATGACAGCTTTGGGACTTCCTAAATATAGGGAATTCCCATAATCAAGTCTAGAAATGGCAAAACCTTGCACCACAATCCTACGGGATGGCTCTGGTAGCCATCTCAGAAGTTTTGTGAGGGACCTAAGCAGGGCAAAACAAGTGACTGCTAGTTTTTTTGCTTGGACTGCCATAGAAAGCTTGCTGTCAAGCCAAAATCCCATACTTTTGACCTCGGATTTCGGGATGGGTTGGCTGCCAAGAAAGTCTAGCCAGTTCAGCTCCAACCACCTTGAAGGGTTATTCACCAGCAACATCACCTCTGTGAGATGATGATCTGCGTATCATCAGCATATGATATCGCAGAGAAGCCAGAAGCCTTTATAATTTCTGCTAATGGGGTGACGTACAGATTAAACAGAGTGTGGAGCAGGGATGAGCCCTGAGGCACACCGCATTCTAAAGAATGAATTTTTGACTGTGAGGCTTCTTCACAGACTTGAAAGGTTCTGTTATGAAGGAAGGAGGTGAGCCATTTAAGGGCTATTTCGATGATACCTACTTCCAACCAGCACCAACCTGCTTCCAACCAGTGCCAACAACACCAAGGAATTTTTCAACATTGTTAAGGAATTCTCCAACCCAGCTGCCAGTGAATACAACATCATACCCTCACAGGAGCTCTGCGACAACCTCGTCCACATCTTCCACAGCATGATCACAACCATATACAGAAACTTCAAACCCCAACCCACACCTACGGACTTCCTCGACAGATACGCCACCACCGTAACCGACATGAACCACACACTGACCACCTGGAACATCCTCTCCACCCAGGAGACCACCTCCACCATGAAATCCATCCACTCGAGAGCTCCCACAGACCCATGCCCGCACCACATCTTCAACCTCGGAAACCAAAGGATCGGCCAGGAACTCACCACCCTACTCAATACCTCTATCCCAACAGCAACATTTCCCGACACCTGACAACACACCAAAGTCAGACCACTACTCAAAATATCCTCCGCCGACCCCAGCGAACTCAAAAACTACAGGCCAATCTCCTTGCTCCCATTCCCAGCACAGGTACTGGAAAAGATCATCAACAATCAACTCGTGACACACCTGGAGCAGAACCAGCTACTTGATGCCTCCCAATCCGGCTTCCGTAGCATTCACACCACCGAAACCGCCCTGATCGCAGCTACCAATGGCATCCGAACCCTCCTCGACCGAGAAGAAACAGCAGCTTTGATCTTCCTCAACCTCTCGGCAGCCTTCAACACCGTATCCCACCACACGCTGATTGAAAGACTCCACCACATCGGCATCCAAAGGGATGCACTCAGATGGATCATCTCCTTCCTCACGGGAAGAATCCAGAGGATCCATCTCCCACCTTTCACCACTGAACCCAAGGAGATCACCTGCGGCTTCCCCCAGGGCTTATTCCTCACCCCCCATGCTCTTCAACACATATATGACTCCACTGGTCAAAACATCGTCAGATCCCATGATCTCAAAAAAAATTCCTATGCAGACGATACCCAACTCATCCTCTCACTCACCGAAGACCCCACCACCACCAGAACCAACTTCCACAGATGCATGACAAACATCACTGACTGGATGAAGAACAACTGCCTGCAGCTGAACACAAACAAGATGGAAGTATTGATCCTTGGCAACAGCAGCAACACATGGAATGACTCTTCGTGGCCATCAGACCTAGGACCCACACCCACTCCCTCTGACCACGCCAGAAACCTTGGAATCATCATTGACAACAAGCTCACCATATAATCACAAATCAACACCGTCTCCTCCACCTGCTTCCTCACTCTGCGCATGCTACGTAAGATCTTCAGGGGGCCGCCCCTACACACGAGATGCACCATGACAAAGGCCCTGATCATCAGCCGACTGGACTACGGCAACGCCCTCTACGTAGGTATCATCGCATACCTTCTACAGAGACTTCAGACCATACAGGATGCCGCAGCCAAACTCATCCTCTGCCTTTCCCGACGGACCTATATCACACCCCACCTCAGGCAGCTCCACTGGCTCCCCATACAGAAGAGGTGCCAATTCAAGCTGCTGACCCACGCACACAAGACTCTACACAACCAAAACCCCCATACATTAACCACCGCCTGAACTTCCACCAATCTTAGAGAAGACTACGCTTTACCTCTTTTTCACTTGGCCATACTCCCTGCATCTACCGAAGCAGAAGTGGAGGATGCTCCTTCTCCCACATCACAGCAAAGACCTGGAACAGCCTCCCCACGCACCTCCGGACCATCACCTCACTTCCGGAATTCCAAATGGCCCTCAAGATCTGGCTGTTCAAATAAGCCTCCGGCATCTGGAAGCACCTGGATACCCTATTGGGTGATTAGCTGTGCTTTATAAATCCTGGTTGATTGATTCCTCCAGCCTTTTCACAGGCACTGGGTGGGAAACAGTATCAAAAGCTGCGCTCAGATCCAGCAGAATCAAGGCAGCTGTTCCACCATGTTCTAAGATGGCTTTAAGTCCTTCAATGGCTGCCAACAGGACAATTTCCATGCTACTGCCAGGTCTAAAACCTGTCTGAGACTGATGTAAAAAGCCATTTGTTTTCAAATATAACGAAAGATTTTTATTAATAAATTTTTTCAGAATTTTACTAGGGAGGATGGAAGTAGGACGGTAATTATCGTATTTTAGAGACTCAGCCAAAGGTTTCTTTAATAATGGTTTGACAATTGCGCATTTCCATGTTGAAGGAACCGTCCCTGATTGGAGTGAAAAATGAAAAACATCGGTCAAACTAGCTGTCACTGCCAGAACTTTCCATCACAGATGAGGAAAATGTTTGTTTTAGCCAAAATTTGAAGTGTGCATGAGCTCCTGAGTAAAAACACTTTGTAGAACCACAGACATCACACCACCCTGGGCCCTCCCTGGTATCTGGTTTTCAGAAATGCCTGAGTATGGTAGGTTTTCCTAGGTTGCAGCTGAGCTAGGGCCCAAAATGTGGCACTTTGTAAAAAAAAAAAACATGGATTCTTCCGGTTAAAAAATGATGCCTCCAGGTCGTGTTTTGGGATGTATTGTGGTGCAGGTGCTAGGCCCAGATACACAAGTGGGGTACCCTTTCTATCTCGAGATGCGTGGGAACACAGAATAGTAAAACAATTGTAATTACCAATTGAATTTCTTTGCATTTATGCCTTCAAAATGTAAGTCAGTGTGTAAGAAAGAAGAAATCTTGCAAAACCCTCTCTGAATCACATACACGTACGGGTACCCACAAACTCAGAGATGTTCAAATAACCAGTGCTCCTTAAGTCAGAATCTGGTGTTCATTTCAGAAATACATAGCTTTCCTTCATAACCATTTTTTACTCTTTATATTTATTTATTGAGTGACAGCTTCCCATATATGACTTTGTGTGCATGTTTGGCTTTCCTTTGAGAGAGTGTCTTCTTAACCTTCTGAGGTGTTAAAATGTTTCCCTCTCCTTCAGTATCATGGCGCCAATAATGACAAATGCATGCTCTTGTATTTCTAAGAAACAGACACTAGATGGTAGTATTAACACACAGTTCAAAATAAAATGAAACATTCCTTATTTACATTATCAGCCACAAGATGCTGCTGTCCCCGGTGTTATAAATTCCTGCCTGGTGCTCTATCACCCCATGATTGACGTCTCCCGGTAAAACGATTTGTAACCGTAAAAAAGCGAAGATGTCCCCATATACGTCCACGCACTCCTTCTCTAGCGTGGCCTACATCCATGCAACCAATAAATGGCAAACATTTGGAGCCAAACAAATCTAAATCGATTAGTCTGCAACTTTAAAGTATTGCTTTCGAGAATTGCCACTTATGGGCTATTAATTTATTTTTAATTTCTGCGAGTTTTCAGTGTAGCGCGCCGCCGTAATGAAGCATAATGGAGCAATGCCAAGCATGTTACGTGTTGCAAAAGGAAAAGTTACCACATAGCCAGTCCTAAACGAGCTTCTGACACTTACCCATTGATAAGTCAAGTTATTTTCCCATATAGACCAACTTGCAGGCACCTATGTATAGCGTTTCATACGAAACTCGGGCTTGCAATACGTGTGAAAGTCGCACCTCTATGGAGGGGTTTTGTCTTGCAAACAGTAAAACGAGGAGTTGAAAATTATTCTAGGTTATATATTTTTTTCATGAGTAAGCATTACTCTGCAGTGTTCCCACCAAACCCTCTTAATGGATGTGAGAAAGTGGTTTATTATTAGTTGAGGTGGATTGAGGTCCGCCATTAGTAATAAAGTCACTTTCTTGCTGGGTTCAGTTATTTAAACCTGAGCTCAACCCGTGGTAGATATGGCACAAAGCAGAAAGGCTTAACTTAAGAAAATGTGTAAAGCATTTAGATTAGAAGTACCAAAAACAGTTAAGTCAAAACACAACATAATAAAAATCGCACTACAATTTATTAAAATAGAATAAAACTTAATCAACAAAATAACGACAAAAATCCAATAAGGGGACCCAGAGATATACATTTCTAAAACTATATGAAAAAATAGCACCAAAAAGCTCAAAGCACCAATGTTAGTCAATGGACACAGTAGGCCAGGACTGAGGCATGATTTCAGGTAAATAGTGATGGAGCATGGGTAGGATAAACCAACCAGGTTAGACCCCGCCAGAGGTTTTACGTTGGGACCTTCTCTTTTCTGGAAGTCGAATTCCTTCAGGGGGGCAAGACAACTGACTGCGTCCAAGGAAGTCTTCACCACTGCTTAATTTGAGCCAATGTTTTTTCAGGTGCTCAGCATCAACATTAATTCTTAAAACTGGAACTTTGTTAATGACAGTCCACCACATTGTCGTGCTGTCTGCCTATTTTCAGCAGAGCACATCTCTTTAGCAATGCAATATGCACTAAAAATAGTAACAGTGTATTTTCAGCAGAGCACATCTCTTTAGCAATGCAATATGCATTAAAAAATAGTAACAGTGCATTCACAGGCCATTGCTACTGGCATTTTGTGGCATCTGCAGGGTAGTGGGTGGTGCAAACTGCAATTGCATCCTTAGCAATACCTTGGCCCTGACACTTATTTTTTTAGAAATTAAGCACTGGTCTTCACAAAGTCAGATAGGTGTTGAATGAGGTCCACTGAAGCTGTTGGTTTTGGCAGGAGAAGGTCCTATCAGGAGAAAATACAATTTTGTGCCCTTTCACCCAGTCAAGATTTTTATTTTCGGACTGAGTCTCATTTTTGGAGCTCAGAATCATTTAGCAGGCCCAGTCTTTGGCTGTATCTGACGTATAGTTCCATGAGGCTGAATACCTTCTCGCCAAGGATCCACTAGATCGGACTTGCTGCTGCAGAGAAGTTCCAAGTGGGAGAAACCTGTTTTCTCAGGCCAGCAAGAACACACCTGTGTCAGATAGTTAGTTGGTTGATCCCTGTCCTCCAGAGGTCTGGAA
Source organism: Calotriton arnoldi (assembly GCA_963921515.1). Lineage (NCBI taxonomy): Eukaryota > Metazoa > Chordata > Amphibia > Caudata > Salamandridae > Calotriton > Calotriton arnoldi. The sequence continues at coordinate 2,216,565 of CAWUFW010000913.1, read as the reverse complement.
GTCCAAAAATTCTTTTAAGTCCCAGGTTTTCGGGGTTGGTAGGTGAAATCCAGTTAGCCACAGCCAAGGTTCCCACAACCTCAGAAACAGCACTTAGGTGTCAAGACTCCCACCAGCAAGGTCCAGGTCAGGTACAGTTAGTACTTGTTAGGTTATGTTATGTTATGGTATAGTTATTTGTATAGTGAGCTTATCGTCCATAAGGGTATCCAGGCACTTAAGCAGTAGGGCAAGCAGCTGACACCTGGCGAGGTTAGTCAAAGAGCCAGGTTTTCAGCTTCTTGCAGAATTCAAGAAGGAATGAGGAGGCTCTGATATGGTCAGGGAAGTCATTCTATGCTTTGGGGGACAGATAAGACAAGGCATGGCCTCCAGCTATGGCTTTTCAGATATGGGGTATCCTTGCTAGTGAGAGTTTGGCTGAGCGAAAGTGTCTGGGAGGTGTTTGGAAGTGTATGCGGCTGTTCAGGTATGCAAGACTGTTTTGTGTAGTGATTTGAATGTGTGTGTGAGCAGTTTGAATTGGGTGTGTTTGTGGATTGGAAGACAGTGCAGTTACCTGAGTTAGAGAGATGTGGCGCAGCGCCCAGAGCGGCTGACTCGGAGCATGGGACTCATGGTTCGATTACCGGCGGCAGCTCAGCTCAGCACCATGTGACTCTGGGCAATAGCTCCCTTAATCTCCCAGATGGCCCCCAGCACCTTTAAACCCTTAGGGGTGATTAGTTCGCGCTTTACAAATACTGGATGAATGGATGAGGTGTGGGGTGATGGTGTTGTTGTTTGGGTTGTTGGTCGAGTTTGTGTGATTCTAGCATAGGATGTCTATCTAGTTGGTGTCCTGGATGTTGCTCCAGCTTTGTTTAGTTGTGTTTGTGGCGGCAGGTCTTGTTAGGCGGGAGTTGTTGATACGGAATTGGATGATGGCATGTCAGCTGGGCACTTCAGGAAAAATGCCTCTTGCAGCTTTTGGTAGACCTGTAGTCACACAGGAGAGCAGCCAACTGACCCTTGGAGTCTACTTCCTTGTCCTGGGTAGAGCATGAGCAGATTCAATCCTTCAGGGCTTCTCACAGATCACGTACAGCAGACCCAGTCCTCCTCTGCCCTTCTGAGGGGTCCACAAAGTGATCTAAAGAGGGGATCTGGGGGTACCACATTCATGTTTGGTACTATCTAGTGGGTGGGGAACTCATTACCTCTCCCCTCACTAATCGGTAAAAGTTCCCAGGGGTACCTCTACCTACTTTTGCAGCAGTTCCTGTTTACCATCTGCAAAAAATCTCTCAGTGTCTCACTCTTTCAAAATGCTAGAAGGAAAGACCCTTTAGCTCTTTTTCTTAGCCTGTGGGCCCACCCAGAGGTATGGTCAAGGTAATGAGCATTTCACTCCTCCTTGGTCCCTTCAAACCAGTTCTGTCGACAGTTTTCGCCACACTGGGTTTGTTCCTTGCCTGGCAGGGAGGGAAAAAGCTGGAGCCTTTCTGGGTGTCAACATTTGCTTGTTACAGAGAAGCCCCTTTGTTATGTGCTGGATTGAGGCCCTAACATAGGTGCGCCGTTTCAGAGGCACAAATCCTTCATGCCACAGAGACAGGCAGGACCTTTTACCTACATTGGCCCTCCCTTCACAAATAACGAGCAACAGAGTCTGTCCCTTATCTGACGTGTGCTCTGGGTGCAGAAGACGGTCCATCCTAAATACGTCATATCCATGTCCAACAGTGACTACCCTATGTCACAACGAGTTCTTAGAAACAGACCCTTAAGCTCTTGGGATTTTCCCTAGCACAGGATTATTGATTTCTCCAAGAACTCATTAAATATGCATGAACCACTATTTCCTAAGGGTTCATTCCTGACGTCTTCCTCTGACCGACTGTACGTCAAAACTAACATTCCAAGGCACCTATCAGGTATAAATATACTTCCCTTTGCCCAAGCAAACTAGAGGGGACCGAGACTTTCCATGCCGACACTCTGACGTGAGACGCTGCAACCTGCATCATGCCACAGCTCCAGCTGGCAGAGGTCCATCCACCCATCCTGGGGTGTCCAGCTCGAGACCAGGATGAAGTCCCACTGAGGTAATGGGGTTAGACTAATTCCTAGGGGGATTCTTGGCTCTCTAAGACCTACACACATGCTAGGTACACTTAGGTACATCTAGTTAGGCATCATAGGGGTAAAGGCTTTATCTTAATGCATTCTGCATTTCATGTATGTGTTCATTACTATTGCACAATGGTAATAACTGTACCATGCATTTTTATTTAACTGCACTGCTGGCCATATTTCTCTGCTACTGTCCAACAGATGTCACAGCACATATAACCAGTACTAGAACAACAACTGTGCAATACATTTTATTGTAAACACACCCGACTGTTTCTTCTATGTACTTCTCTGAGATGAGTGACTGAATGAAAAGTAGTATATTGTTTCCACGATCCTGAGGGATCAGGGTTTTATGTTATGTGGTTGCCAGAAGCTATTCCTTCTTGTCTTCAAGAAGTTTCTAGTGGCCTCTGAGCTAGCTGGCACAGGTAATTAAGTTTAATATACGCAATAGGGGCATACCGACCTCAGTCCTATGCCAAGCCTATAGAGTATGTTATTCCAATGCGCAGAGCCTATTAGGGAAATAGGAACTACACTACATGACGCTCAAACGTGAATTTGGCACTTATTTAACAGTAGAATCTGAGTAGTTCAGTCATGCTTATTCTCAGAGACCCCTACTCACAAAATGCCAGAGACGTCTGGAGTGGGTAGGCACAAAATTCCGCCACAGCTGAGTAGGCAATCTTCCTATGTATTGGCTGTTGGTTAATCAAGCTTGAAGAAAAAAGTTCCCGAACAATTGTGCCTTTTAAAACCTTATCTTAAAACCCTTTAGGACATTTTATTTTCACAAACACAATGTCTGTCGAGGCAGCTGCTCCTGTCACTGGCACACAGGTCTCAAACGACAAAGAGGAAGCAAATGCAATACATTTTGCACCCAAAATCAGGCATACACTCACACAAAAACCCCACAGACATGGTTTAACAGACCGAGAGGGTACAGTGATATTAATAGAGGCACACGAAGATTATCAAACAGATGTGTTCTATTCTTGGGTTACATTCCCAGCAGTAAATGCAACAACTCAGACTTTTCATTCTTACATACATTGTATTGTATTGTATTGTAATTGCATTTATATAGCGCTTACTACCCCTGACGAGGCGTCAAAGCGCTTTTTCGGCGAGTAGCACGCTACTCCGGGACCCATAGAGGATTAGTGTTGAATTAGTATAGTGAAACATGCAAGTAAATTTTAAGTGGTGGATAGGTTAGTCAGTTATTTGGATTCGGAAGGATAGCAGAAGGATAAAAGAGGGGAAAAAAAAAAAGGTTTGTATGTATATAGCGCTTGTTACCCCTGATGGGGTGTTGAAGCACGCTACTCCGGATACCATAAAGGATTAGTGCTGAATTAGTATGGTGAAATATTAAAGTAATTTGAGTGGTGGATATTAGTCAGTTATTTGGAGTGAGAAGGGTAGCGGAGGGATAAAAGGGAAGAAAGGTTTGCATTCATCTAGCACCTGTTACCCCTGATGGGTGTTGAAGCGCTTTTCTCGCGAGTAGGAAGCTACTCCGGAACCCATGAAGGATTAGTGTTAAAAATTAGTATAGTGAAGTATGAAGTAATTTGAGTGGTGGATATGTTATTCAGTTATTTGGATAGAGAAGGGTAGGTTGCGGGATAGAAGAGGGAAAGAGGTTTGTATTTATATAGCGCTTGCTACCCCTTGATGGGGTTTTGAAGCGCTTTATTGGCGAGTAGCACGCTACTCTGGAACCAATAAGGATTACTGTTGAATTAGTATGGCAAAACATGAAAGTAATTTGAGTGGTGGATATGTTAGTCAGTTATTTGGATTGAGAAGGGTTGGGGAGGGGTAGAAAAGGGAAAAAGGTTTGCGTTTATATAGCGCTGGTAACCTTGATGGGGTGTTGAAACGCTACTCTGGAACCCATAAAGGATTAGTGGTGAATTAGTATAGTGGAATATGGAAATTGAGAAGTGAACATGTTAGTCTGTTATTTTGATTGAAAAGGATAGTGGAGGGACAGAAGGGTGAGATTTTTTTTTTTTTTCTTTTTTGAGGTGATTGCAGTAGGAAGAGGCTTTTGGATGAGTAAAAAGGGGTTTTTGGGGGAAAGAGTCAGAGGGGAGAGTTTATAAAGGTTTGTTTTGGGGGATCGGTATAGTAAACTAGGTGTCAGATGATGCAAGGAGGGGTAGAGTAGGAGAGAGTCTAGAAAGGGTTAGTTTGGGATCATAGTAGTGGTATGGGGTTTGGGATAAATGAGAGAGTGGATGTAGAGGATATATTGATAGATGTATAGGGTGAGAGATAGGGTAGTGCATTGGAAAGAGTAGTAGAAAGAAGTTTGAGATGAGTCAGAAGGTTGGGCCAGAGGATATATTGAGAGAAGTATAGGCTTAGAAATAGGGTAGTGCATTTGAAATGCTAAATTAGAAGAAAGTGATAAATATATAGATCCATAAGTACATTGAAAGTATATAGATGCATAAAGGAGTTAAGTATATATAGATTAAAGATATTGATAGAGGTACAGGATGAGAAATAGGGTAGTGCATTGGATATGCTTTTTCAGGAGAAAGGTAACAGACACACAGATCCAAGTACATGGAAGGTACATAGATGCACAATGGAAGTAAGTACATGTAGACCAAAGATGATTTTTTTTTAATTTATTTATTTACAACAACATAATTATTCTACATGTTTATACAAAGCAATACACAAAGATAGGTACATATCTATAGTGAAAATACATGCTTATATACAGAGGAATATGCTGTAAATGTCTGTTTGCGTATGGTGCTTATGTGGGGAAGAGCCAATTCTTGAGTAGTTTTCTGAAGATAAGGTGGTTGTCGGTGGATCCTATGTTGGTGGGTAAAGAGTTCCATAGTTTGGCTGCTTGAACAGAGAAGGATGTGGCACCCATGGTTTTTTTCTTGTATCTTGGGATTTTGAGGCGAGATGCCCCTTTAGAGCGTAGGTTCCTTTGTTGAATGTGTTTGGTGATTTTATTCCTGATGAAGAGCGGTCCCATCCCATGTATAGCTTTGTTGTGTGATACAAAGCAGCTTGAACGTGGATCTTCTGGCAACCGGTAACCAATGCAGGGCTTTCAAGGCAGGTGAGATGTGGTCTCGCGGTTTGATATGCAAGAGTAGTCTGGCAGCCGAGTTCTGAATCCGTTGTAGTCTTTTCATGCTCGTTAAAGGTGATCCGTGGTAGAGGCTATTGGCGTAATCGAGTTTGGACAGAACAAGGGAGATGGTAGCTTGGACCTTGTGTGGAAATCTCAAATGAGGAAAAATTCGTAGCAGCGTTTTTATAGTGACAAAGCTTGATTTTGCTAGTTTGTCCACTTGGGCATTCATCGACAGCTTGGAGTCCATGATTATTCCAAGGTTTCTTACTTCCTTCGATAATTTAGGTGGTGATCCCAGTACATCAGGCCAGGCGGCAAGCGGGTCGTAATGTTTCCAACCGCCACACGTGAGTATTTCCGTTTTTGAAGCATTCAATTTGAGATGGCTCCAAGTCATCCACTGATCCACGGCTCTGAGACAACTGAAAATTGGGCATTTTTCAATGTCTTTGGGGCATTCCAGTTGAAGGAGTATTTGCGTGTCATCTGCATAGTTATAGCACGTGAGGTGAAATTGATTGATCAGTATCGGTAATGACTTCATGTAGATGTTGAAAAGCATGGGCGAGATGATAGAACCTTGAGGGACCCCTGCTTTTGTGGAGTATGGTTTGGACGAGAAAGGTGGGGCATGGATGACATTAGTTCTGTTTCGAAGGTAGGACGTGATCCAGTCTAGAGCAGTTCCCTCTATGCCGGCTTCATAGAGTCTTTGTTTCAGAGTGTCATGGTCAACCGTGTCAAAGGCAGCCGAGAGGTCCAAGAGGAGTAGCGCAGCAACCCCGCTGCGGTCAACTGTATTCTTCAGGTCATCCCAGATGGCAAGGAGGGCAGATTCAGTGCCTCTTCCCGGACGGAATCCTGTTTGGAAGTCTGAGAGTATGTCATTCTCTTCAATGAATTGTGACATCTGGGCGAACGCTGCTCTTTCTATCAGTTTGCCCAGGAAAGGTCCATTTGTAATGGGTCTGTAATTGTCAAGGTTTAGCGGGTCCAAGTTTGTTTTCTTCAGTAAAGGGCAGATGTGTGATTTTTCGAGTTCTTCTGGAAATATTCCAGTAGTTAAGGAATCGTTGATGATTCTTCTTACTGGAGTGGCAGCAGAGGTTGTTAAAAGAATAGTCTTGAAAGTTTGTGGTGGACAGGGGTCAGAAGGGCTGCCGGCAGGCCTGCTTGTTTTGACCAGGTCCATAAATTCATCGTGTGAGATGTGTCGGAAGGAACGGAGAGGCTGGGTTAGAGTATTCTTGGATTGTTGTTTTGTACAGGGGTTAGTGCTGGTGCTTTGTTTCTGTTTTAAGTATGAGTCCAATGTGTCTGCTTTGTCTGTGTAATGATTTGCCAGTTTGTCTGTGAAATCTTGAGTAACATGAAAAAGTCCCAGAGGTCTACACTCCGTTCGAGGAGATTAAGATTCCGCACACTGACCAGGACCACAATTTCTGGTTTAATGGCGCCCTACAACAAATAAATAAAACCAGGTTCGGTCCACTAGGTAGACCAGGAGCTACAAGGCCATAATTAGCTGGCTACACACCACATCCTGACATTGACATAATGCCACAAGATGCACTGCTCTTACAACACAAAGAGATGGTAAAACTCTTACAGAGCCATGACACAACTCGTCATGAGGACACTTGGGGGTTGATTCCGATCTGGGTCGGAAAGCCCTCCGACCGAGCCGGATCCGGAGTGTTTTCTGACCGAGCCGTACCCCTGGAGTCCGACTGAGCGAGTACGATGCTGCCGCATACTGACGGACTCGTCTCGGTCGGATTCCCATTGAAGTCAATGGGAGCCGGTCGTACGACGCGTGCATGGCCTCGCATCAGCTGAATAGGTATGTCTCGCAAAAGGGCGCCCCCGTCGTGGGTATGCGTTGGTGCCATCCGCACCGTACATGCATGTGAAGGGGGGACCCTTGGGTCCCCCCCTGTGTTCGACTCGTTAGGCTACGGGTGAAGGGGGTCCGGCACGGACCACCGAAGTCTGCTTCCCGGAGCTTTTTCGTCCCGGAGACTCCGACTCGATCCGGCTGTCCGATTCGTGCATTGTACTGGCTCGGTCGGAAATCGACTCCATTGCGCGGTACGGTTCGTCTGCGACCGAGTCGTACAGAGCGGTTCGGACCCGGAAACGAGTCGGTCGGCGATTTTGCGTTCTTTCGCATCGTACTTGGGCGTCCGGACCTCTGTACGACTCGGTCGGAAACAAAGCCTCCGACTCGGATCCGGTAAAGCCGAATCTGATTCAGAGGCCTTCCGACCGAGATCGTAATCGACCCTCATGGTGTCCAGCCCACAGTAGCTACAAATAACACAGCTCCAACACAGAGCACCGCTACTAAAATCACTCCACAAACATTACACACAGTAATGGGTAAACTACCCACAAAATGTGAACAGATTCCTTTCTGGGTAGCTCAGAAAATTATCCAGTTAGAAGCAGTATTTCCAAATACCACACCATTTGAAAGCATATAATGCTAACACTCTGCTTGCCCATGGGGATCACACCACAGTTAGAGGACTGCACCACTTGGGGTACAGTCTTTGTTGCCATATATACCAGGACTCATGGTATTCCTTCCTTAGCGGTAATTCAAGATGTCTTACGACAGATACAGAACAAGTATGGAGCTGAACCAGCTCTGACCTTAGGTATGAAATTACTAGGTAATTACGACCAGGTATCAACAATAATACTAGCTAACATTAAAGGGGATGTATCAGTGTGGGGTTTTTAGTATTGACAGGAATAATGGCGCTCAAGCTAATTTGCGCTGAGTTTATGTTATACTAGGAGTGTGAACGGTGCAAACCAGGTCAGGGATATGCCCTAAAACCCCCGTGATGGTATGGATAGAAATCCACACAAATGAAGTAGGTACAGTCCCGGGCACACGTAACGAGGATATAATATCAGGAGAAATGTCTCATACTGCAGAAATGTAGAGGGTCTACACCAGAATGATAATCATAGGTGTTTAATATAGTAACAGAGCATAAGCAACCAGCCAAAACAAAGCAACAGCCGACACGTGTTTCGTCACAAAGGGTAGTAACCCGTGACTCTTCAGGGCTGGGGAAGATACAAAACATAAGATAAACTGACAAGAAAGCAAACAAAAGATGTATAGGTCGAAATTAAAAATCATAAATACAAGTGGAAACCTGGTTACATAACTTACACAAAATGACAATGAAAGATCTTTGCACCAAGATCAAAGGTCGAGCTGTGAAAGTGTAGAGGAAGAAAAATAAATGGAATTGCAGACCAAGAGGCGAAATAATCAGAACATGGTAAATGAGAAGCACACAGCCAATGTGATAAAATTGAAAAGGCAGCCTCTAAAGATAACAATCACGCACTAAGCGGAACGTGTTGAAATACATGCAATGGAGGGCGCCCAGTCATGGCAACGAACAGGTTCTAAAGCGGCTGTAAACGCAAAATCAGTGTTGGTGAAAAGTACTCAGGCAGAAGACCAGCTAGATAAACAAGCGACTCCTAAATAGAGGATAGGTCACCCAGGGTTAAAGGAGGACCTCTGGTACACAAAAGGTAAGACAAAACCGCATAGTGAACGAAATGGTGATCACGAGCAAGCTCCATTGTGAGCTGGACGGATGCGACTGAAAGACATGCGGAGAAAGCGAAAGAACGATAAAGACACAGCCTAGTAGGTGGCTCTGGAGGGAATAGACGGCTGCCCTAAGTGCGTGCTACTAGTAGGTAAAAGAAAAGGGGGAGAAAAAGGGTAGAGAAAATACCTGAAAGGCGGTGCCAACAAGGTGGATTCTATGGAGAGGAAAAGGAAAACGGTAGCGAAAGGGGTGAGCTGGAAAGGAAAAATACGTACAGGGAAACTAAAGTGAAATCTTACAAGTGACCGTTCAAGAATCCAAAACGGCAATGAGGAACAGTGCGAACCACGGTAGGTGGACTACTGCCAAATGTAAGGAAAGGAAGACGGATATCGCCGGCGGCGGATAAGCCAAAGAGGACTATTGACCTGAGAGAAAAGGAAAATGGGAATGAAGTGAAGTGCCAAGTGTGGGAGGGAAGGGGAAGGGGAAAGACGAAAACACTAGAGTATCGAGGTGAAGAAGGCTTACCTTCAGAAAAGTCGATGCAGTCTGTGGCGACGAGATTAACCAAGTGCTAAGTAGCACAGGGGGAATATAGAATTAGGCGTGCCAGGTCAGTAGTCCAGGACGACAACGGCGGATGCGCTGAGTACAGGAAACTAGATAGTGAAAGGGGAGAAAGGTGTAAGCAGATACACCAGGGATAGTGAGCTAGCATAGGTTGGCTCGTGTGAAGGACTGAGTCGCTTACCTGGGAGAAGTGTTGTTCAGGAAGGAAAATGGTTCCGGAAGATGGCCGGAAGAGGAGGGGCGGAGGCGGGGTTATATAGGCAAGGTGGAGAAAGACTAGACCGCAGAAGGACAAAAGCAGAGGTGGCTACACAGGACGCCATGTATAGAGTGTGCCGGTGTAGGAATTGGTGCTGTAAAGGGATGTACGCCCAAGTTGAAAGCAGAAAACAAGGAAAAAGAAAATAACATAGACTGAAATAAAGAAAGAAAAGGGAACAAACGTACATAAAATATAGACAAACCGATCGATGGAGGATGTTGAAAGGAGAGATGAAGGAGAAAATAGATGCAACATCTGAGAAAAAGTAGTGTAACTCCTGTGATATGGAGTGCATGTCAGATGCTCAAAACAGAGATGCTAAGACCTGGAGGGAAAAAAAAAAAAAAACCATAAAAGTAGTATACCATAATAAATAAATGCTTCTGGATTACACGCATATACCAAAACTTCATGAGTAACACTGTGAGAAATACTCGCATGAAGCTTAGCCTAAAGCTAACAACCAAGTTAAATGAGAAATAATTAAGGTGACCATAGTGGGCGCTGCTGTGACATGACGTTCACCCGAATAGTAAGCGAGCGACATTATACCAAAAGTAGTGACATGATAGCAACAATAGTGGGTGAGAATCGCACAAGGTGACTAAAATCTCAAAACTCTATAATCAAATTAACAGATAGCTGTGAGATTCACGAAAATGTCTGGTTCATCAAATATTCCAACTGGAATAATGAGGTTCATGGTTCATGGAGTGGTCAGTAACCAGTGATTAATCCCCTAAAAAATAATGAAGCTCATGATCCGTGTTTAATCCGTGCAACACGGATTAAACACGGATCATGAGCTTCATTATTTTTTAGGGATTAATCACTGGTTACTGACCACTCCATGAACCATGAACCTCATTATTCCAGTTGAATATTTGATGAACCAGACATTTTCAGTGAATCTCACAGCTATCTGTTAATTTGATTATAGAGTTTTGAGATTTTAGTCACCTTGTGCGTATTCTCACCCACTATTGTTGCTATCATGTCACTACTTTTGGTATAATGTCACTTCGCTTTACTATTCGGGTGAACGTCATGTCACAGCGGCGCCCACTATGGTCACCTTAATTATTTCTCATTTAACTTGGTTGTTAGCTTTAGGCTAAGCTTCATGCAGTATTTCTCTCACAGTGTTACTCATGAAGTTTTGGTATATGCGTGTAATCCAGAGAGCATTTATTTATTATGGTATACTACTTTATGTGTTTTTTTTTTTTTTTTCCCTCCAGGTCTTAGCATCTCTGTTTTGAGCATCTGACATGCACTCCATATCACAGGAGTTACACTACTTTTTCTCAGATGTTGCATCTATTTTCTCCTTCATCTCTCCTTTCAACATCCTCCATCGATCGGTTTGTCTATATTTTATGTACGTTTGTTCCCTTTTCTTTCTTTATTTCAGTCTATGTTATTTTCTTTTTCCTTGTTTTCTGCTTTCAACTTGGGGCGTACATCCCTTTACAGCACCAATTCCTACACCGGCACACTCTATACATGGCGTCCTGTGTAGCCCACCTCTGCTTTTGTCCTTCTGCGGTCTAGTCTTTCTCCACCTTGCCTATATAACCCCGCCTCCGCCCCTCCTCTTCCGGCCATCTTCCGGAACCATTTTCCTTCCTGAACAACACTTCTCCCAGGTAAGCGACTCAGTCCTCTCCACACGAGCCAACCTATGCTAGCTCACTATCCCTGGTGTATCTGCTTACACCTTTTCTCCCCTTTTCACTATCTAGTTTCCTGTACTCCGGCGCATCCGCCGCTGTCGTCCTGGACTACTGACCTGGCACGCCTAATTCTATATTCCCCTGTGCTACTTAGCACTTGGTTAATCTCGTCGCCACAGACTGCATCGACTTTTCTGAAGGTAAGCCTTCTTCACCTCGATACTCTAGTGTTTTCGTCTTTCCCTTCCCCTTCCTCCCACACTTGGCACTTCACTTCATTCCCATTTTCCTTTTTCTCTCAGGTCAATAGTCCTCTTTGGCTTATCCGCCGCCCGGCGATATCCGTCTTCCTTTCCTTACATTTGGCAGTAGTCCACCTACCGTGGTTCGCACTGCTCCTCATTGCCGTTTTGGATTCTTGAACGGTCACTTGGTAAGATTTCACTTTAGTTTCCTGTACGTATTTTTTCCTTTTCCAGCTCACCCCTTTCGCCACCGTTTTCCTTTTCCTCTCCATAGAATCCACCTTGTTGGCACCGCCTTTCAGGTATTTTCTCTACCCTTTTTTCTCCCCCTTTTTTTTCTTTTACCTACTAGTAGCACACACTTAGGGCAGCCGTCTATTCCCTCCAGAGCCACCTACTAGGCTGTGTCTTTATCGTTCTTTCGCTTTCTCCGCATGTCTTTCAGTCGCACTCGTCCAGCTCACAATGGAGCTTGCTCGTGATCACCATTTCGTTCACTATGCGGTTTTGTCTTACCTTTGTGTACCAGAGGTCCTCCTTTAACCCTGGGTGACCTATCCTCTATTTAGGAGTCCTTGTTTATCTAGCTGGTCTTCTGCCTGAGTACTTTTCACCAACACTGATTTTGCGTTTACAGCCGCTTTTAGAACCTGTTCGTTGCCATGACTGGGCGCCTCCATTGCATGTATTTCAACACGTTCCGCTTAGTGCGTGATTGTTATCTTTAGAGGCTGCCTTTTCAATTTTATCACATTGGCTTGTGTCGCTTCTCATTTACCATGTTCTGATTATTTCGCCTCTTGGTCTGCAATTCCATTTATTTTTCTTCCTCTACACTTTCACAGCTCGACCTTTGATCTTGGTGCAAAGATCTTTCATTGTCATTTTGTGTGTAGTTATGTAACCAGGTTTCCACTTGTATTTATGATTTTTAATTTCGACCTATACATCTTTTGTTTGCTTTCTTGTCAGTTTATCTTATGTTTTGTATCTTCCCCAGCCCTGAAGAGTCACGGGTTACTACCCTTTGTGACGAAACACGTGTCGGCTGGTTGCTTTTGTTTTGGCTGGTTGCTTATGCTCTGTTACTATATTAAACACCTATGATTATCATTCTGGTGTAGACCCTCTACATTTCTGCAGTATGAGACATTTCTCCTGATATTATATCCTCGTAACATTAAAGGGGAAGCAGCTTCAGTGGCGATCCGCCAACACCTAAGAGAGGTCAGTCTTATAGACCAACCACAAGAACTTCCCAAAATAATTGAAACTGCATTTGCAGAACTGGGAAGGGACAGTTTGGGTGGGAAAGCTTTTAAAACCACAGCTAATGGGCAGTCCTGAGAAGGACAATTCTAAGCAGACCCCTTCTTCTTCTAAAAAGAAGTGGGATAATAATAAAAAACAAAAAGTTTCAGAAAAGATTCTCAGTCCCGAGGTAGGTCTCCTCAACAGGAGCCCTCTGCAAAGAGGTATAACCTTAGGAATAGGGATAATATTAGGAAACCTGACAGGTATCAGGATACTGATACACATTCCTCTCGACAAACAACACAGGGAAAAGTCAGCACACAAAGAAGAGCGCAAGCAGTCCAGGGACAAGCACGCTCAGGACTCTTCTAAAAACAGGAGACAAGCCACAATCCAAACCTCAATTTAAAAAGAAGAAAGTTGCAGGTCTCAAAGTTAGACATGCACAGAATCCTAAGGACTCAACTTCTGAACGGGGAATGGGCTCAGACAATGCTAGACAGAACGGCAGAAGTAACAATAGCTCGCCAGAACCTGAAGGAATGTCTGGACAGCAAAATTGAATGATTACATCACGGTGGAAACACCAGACAAAAGGGTGAGCGTCCCACACAAGTTATATGAAATAACACTCCGCATGGAGGAGGACAAACACAGGAAAGTAAAAGGTCTCTTTGCAAAGAACCTATTGTCTGGTTTTAACATACTGTTAGCAGAACTAGATTAGCCGCCAGCATTCGTCAGGGAGCGCCCAAAGGGAGAAAGTATATTTTTCCTGCATTTTCCAAGCATGTTCCCGTTCACCTTAAACATACATATGCACGGGAGTGGGCAGTAGCCCAAGCTCCAGCATTGTATAAAAATCACGCTGGATGGGATGATGCCTCAACCCACCACGTGATCCCATTAATAGTTTCACCACATGCTCAAAGACAATATCGTATTAAGCAAGAAGCTAAGAACACAGGTCAGGGAGATCTTAGATCAACTTGAATACCAGGAGAACATTGAAAAATGCACTTCACAAAAGAACAATCCCTTGTTTCACTTATCAAAACATGATAATACATTTCGTCTAGTTTTCATTTACAGACACTTGAACACTTGCACAAAGACATATGCTGTCCAACATGCAGATAGTGCCGCATTAATGAACAACATTATGCGGGGAAAAATACAAAACGACACTTGTTGTCTCAAATGGATTTTTCTGTCAAACTGTAGCACCTGAAAACAGGTACCTAACAGCATTTAGTATATTAGAGTCCCAGCGACAAATTTTTGTAATCTCCCCCGTGGGTATAAGAACAGCTCAGGGGTATTTTCTGAAAGAGTTACTGAATGGCTAAAGCACTTTGATGAAGAAGCGTTGTCCTTTATGGATGATATTTATCTAACGGACGACCTATTGGGGAAACACTTGACCAGGGTGAGCACCATTATTATGGGATTCGCCTCTGAGGGCTACAAATTTAATTTTGAGAAATCAAAAATTGCCCACCTCTGTGTCCTATTTTTGGGATACTAGTTTTCAAGTGAAGGGAAAAGCCTGGCAGCTAACTTTTTAGAAAAGTGTGCGCTGCTCCAGCCTCCAAAGACATTAAAACAACTTCCAATCAGTACTGGGATTCCTAGATTTTGGCAGAACATACATTTTTGATTTCGCAGAGAGAGTAAAACCTTTCTACGACCTTTTTCAAACCTGACTTTTCAATCAAACACTGGACACAAGAACACACCAATATTCTTTGTTCACTCCAGGAAGATATTATTGCTTCCAAACACATACACACACGTGTAAACTTGCACCACTTGGTACTCAGTATCATTTTGGGTCAATGCGGGTACACTTATTAAACCTTTAATGAAGGTGAAACTGTACCAATCGCATACAAATCTCATCTGTACACAAACACAGAAATGAGTTTTAAATCAACAGGAAAAAATTCTGACAACCATTCAGACTGCTGTAGCAAAAGAAAGAGCACTGGCTCATGGGATGATGCATTATTGTCTTCACCCCGGTACCAGGGCTAGCATTCCTAATGCCAAAGCCTTACATCCAGAATGGATACAAAGGGCTAATTCTTTTGCTGCATCAGACTTTGAATCCAGATTTGATCCAAGTTTAAAAACACAGGCATTCCTGCAATATGAGAAAGAACATCATCTACCAAATGAAATCTTGCCTCTAGATCAGTATGAATTATTAAGATTTACACTGATGGGTCTGCACCACCGGCCGCCTTTGTTGAAGAACAGATGCTGGATGGCAAGTTCCGTCCTCATTGCACCAAAAAACTACCTCTAGGTAATAGCACGGCTCGGTTGGCAGCTTTAAAAGCCCTGATACTTGCACTTGTAAACACGGATCGCGAATTCCCCACACTTATAGTGTGCGATTCCTTTACTGTGTGCAATCATGTAATAAATATTTACACCATTGGGAACAAAATGGGTTTAAAGATGAAAAGGGTGGCATAATTAAACACAAAAATTATGGGAACAGGTAGTGGAGTTGAAAAATACGACCTACCAAACAAAAACTCACGTGATTAACACACTGAGTCATCAACCTGATGGCGTGCACGATGCAGGGAATTCATTGGCTGTAGAAGCCACACAGGGGGCTGTTCACACAGCTTCCGTAGCTGCGCACACTCGTTCAACAACGAGAATAGACGGTTAGAATATGGTGGCTGTAATTGCTTCACGCAAAGGCAGCACAGCAGTGCCTAAGAAATTTCCACTTATATACTCCTACAAGTTAGGTGCAAACAACATTCCATATGCTCAGATTCCTGGAGTGGGGGATAGAGTATTTCCAAATATGGATAGTAGGCAGGAATTAATCATTTAAAGCACACAGGGGCTTGGGCTCCGCGCATTCAGGGGTAATAGCTACTATTTCTTCATTGCAACAGTGGTATTGGTGGACAAGGTTCAGAAGTCAGACTATTGGCTTTGTCTTGAACTGCAAAATCTGCAAACAAATGCCAGGCTACACCATCGCAAGACCCGCGCAGGTCCCATTGCTAGAAAGCATCAAACTGTCCACTTGATCGTGTCATGTAACAGGACCACTGTGGCCCCTCAAATTTTGAGGTGGCTTAAAAATATATCTTGGTGGCAGTGGATCCGTGCTCAAGTTTCCTATAGGTATGGCCTTAGCGCTCGGCTGACGCTCAAAACTGTTATAGAAAGATTTGCGAGTCCATAACAGGAGATACGCAATCAACGTTACACCCTGACTGTGGCTCCACGCTTAGCTCTCGGGCTGACAAAGAGGCCATGGAAGGGATGGACGTAATATTGCGGTACTCCTCTCCAACGCCATCCTGAGGGAATTTAGGTAGAGGAGAGGAAGGACTGGGGCATAGAGCAATCCTTAACAGCTAGGGTGCGCTAGTGAGGTCAAACACTTATATGGATTCAGGGGGCAATACACACCCAGCCAAGAAGCTCTCAAGGAGGTCTGACTCCATTTACGAATGTGGGAATCTGATCATAAATGTGAAGGCACAGTGGCGGATGAAAACCATTCTCTATCTATGATCGTTTGGCTGTTTTACAGGAACTTAAGGAAACAAGGAAACAAACAAAGATTCTGTCAAAGTGAAACAGGCCGCCACTGGGAAGTCGAGGTAATCACGGCAAGACCTGTCTGAATCCCAAAAGTCGGGGATCTGGGCAGAGAGAGATAAAGATCGCAGACACAAAGGAATTTGGCCCCTCATACAGGAAAACCTGTGTCATTCCTTGAAGTGAAAGGAACAAGAACTGTACTTTTGCCGCATCTTGCCGTGAAAAAGGAAAACAGATTCATTTCAAATGAAAGAATCAAACAAAACTATGTGGCCAATACTGAGCAGTAGGCCTCGTGAACTACACAGTAGTAGACGTCCCTCTCACTACTATTCAAGAACTTCAAACTGAAAAGCTCATCACGTTTGAGAAATCAAATCCATGGAGTGGGGGACTATGCAACAATGCAATGGAACTAGTTCTCCTTGAACCAACCTTTCAAATTCAAGAAAAAAGTCAAGACAACACTCAAGTTGCAATTTGGCCAAAAACAAATGTGTACACCAACGTTTTTTCAACAAAAGCATCAAATAATAAATGCTTCAACGTTTTTCAAGAAAAACATCAAATAATAAATGCTTCAACGTTTTTCAAGAAAAAAATCAAATAATAAATGCTTCAACGTTTTTCAACAAAAACATCAAATAATAAATGCTTCAACGTTTTCCAACAAAAGCATCAAATAATAAAAGCTTCAACGTTTTTCAACAAAAACATCAAATAATAAAAGCTTCAACGTTTTTTCAACAAAAACATCAAATAATAAATGCTTCAACGTTTTTCAACAAAAACATCAAATAATAAAAGCTTCAACGTTTTTCAACAAAAACATCAAATAATAAAAGCTTCAACGTTTTTTCAACAAAAACATCAAATAATAAATGCATCAACGTTTTTCAACAAAAGCAACAACTAATCAATGTTTTTCAACAAAAACATAAAATATTAACTTCAACATCTGAAAGTTTTTCAGCAAAGACATCAACTATTAATTTCAACATTTCAAACGTTTTTCAACAAAAACAGCAGAAATAACTTCAACTAAACACGATGCAATTTCAACAATTGATCATACAGCTACTGGCTATTTCATTAACTTTGATACTTTTTCCATGGCTCCACGTGAACAGGAAGCGAAGCCAGCCTAAAAACAAACAACGAACATGCAAGTACAAACTTTTGAACCTTTTCTTTTTCCAAAAAGATACAGACCTGGCTTCACCATGGGTAGAACTATGGAGTATTTCTGGGTTCATCTTTTTCTGTTCTAGCTTTGCTTAGAGCTAGCTTTAGTATGACTCTTAGTGGACACTTTTCTACAAAACAGACTCAACATAAAACTGAAGCCACATCCATTTTAAATTCAAATGCAAAAGAGACTTATAAATGTATTCGGCCTGAACAAGCCTTTGTATTCTAAATGATGTATTTAATCATCCGGTTTTTAATTCTGATTAATGTATTTTGAACTTTCATTCATTTTCATTCATTTATCATTCATTCAGTGATGCCATTACCTGCAGTACATTTTTCTGAAAATTGGGTTACTGATACAGTGAATAATATGCTGTCTGTTTTAGGAATAATTGCTACATTTTCAGATCATGAAATGTTAGAGATTTATTCTTATTGTGACGCTTTATACCTGTTACCTTCATTAAGGTTATCAACTCCTACACAATTGTAATGCATCTAGAAATGGGGTTGTTTAAACACCAGTAGGAACGTTGCCAAACACCACCAAACACCATCGCACGGGGGTGGAATAGTTGACATACATCAGCAGGGGCAACATTAGATGCCATTTACAAAACAACAGGACAGACCCAGTTAGGAAAGTATGGATGGTTTGGCCTTTTGACACAAATACCTGTCACAAAAATGATTCCTGAACATCACCAAGGGACTCAGTATACATAAGCCAGACCTACGTTATGTACAGATAACATCCAGAGGTAGTGAAATCCTACAGTGTAGATAAGTTGTGCCCTTTTTGGCTAGAAGCCCCAACACTGACAGTAGTGAAACAAAAGTTTCCTTTTTAGAGTTCAAATGCTTTGAGCAATCTGAAAACCATGCTTGTGCAGCACTTTTATTTTTCATTTCACATCAGCTAAAGAAATATTTTTTCTTTTTGCGAAATAGCACTGTTAAATACAGACTGCCCCTCTTTCCTTTTTGATACATTTTATCTTTCACATACAAGCAGTGTGATACACCTTGGGAATACCTTGCAAACAGGAACTATGCTTTTCATGGTTTCTAATATTTAAAAGACCAGTCTGAAAAGACTGCAACTGCAACATACCTGTTCTCTGATGCATGTTTTTTGCAGTGAAGAATGCGTGGTCATCATCTGTCTGACACTTCCAAAGGAAACGCCAGCGGCATTTACCACCAGGCTGGAACTGCTGAAGTCCCATGCTTGGCTGTGTCCCAAGCGTATTCCCATCAAACCAAAGCATTCCTTGCAAATCCGGAGGGTGCCTTTTTGCTTCCTCTAGCTAGCACCAAGGTATCGATTACAGCACCGGCTGCCTCAGAACCAGCAACTGGCAGCACTGCTCAATCTGTGCTCCCACAACGATTCTGCGAGGTATTACAAAGGTCCGTCCCCTGCAGTAACTAGCAACAGAAATGTTGTGTCTCTCAGCCACTTGTTATCTCTCATTTTGCTAAAACATGTCCTGAGACACATTTTTTCTCCTATTTTGTTTCAACTCTCACCGAGTGCTTGGAGCATTCCCTCTAAAATGACCTTTCTCTTTCTTTTTTTTTTCTTCTAAAGAAAGCATGGTCTTCTGAACAGCTTGTAAGAGTTTTCAATTTTATAAACAGGAACTATAATAAGTAACTACTGACTCTAAGAGAGTATTTTTTAATGACACTATAGATTCTTCCTGTCTCCACAGTCTATAGTAATTTTACATATTTTAACAGCTGCTATTTTTTCAGCTCATAAACCACTCTCATGCAACTACCTGCCAATCATATGCAAATGCCTATTTTAGTCACGTAGTTTGCTTTTAATGGGTTATTCACGATTGTCCATAGATTGGAGTTGGTGTTATGTGCTGGATTGAGGCCCTAACATAGGTGCGCCGTTTCAGAGGCACAAATCCTTTGTGCCACAGAGACAGGCAGGAACTTTCACCTACATTGGCCCTCCCTTCACAAATAATGAGCAACAGAGTCTGTCCCTTATCTGATGTCTGCTCTGGGTGCAGAAGACGGTCCATCCTAAATACGTCATATCCATGTCCAACAGTGACTAACCTATGTCACAACGAGTTCTTAGAAATAGACCCTTAAGCTCTTGGGATTTTCCCTAGCACAGGATTATTGATTTCTCCAAGAACTCATTAAATATGCATGAACCACTATTTCCTAAGGGTTCATTCCTGACGTCTTCCTCTGACCGACTGTACGTCAATACTAACATTCCAAGGCACCTATCAGGTATAAATATACCTCCCTTTGCCCAAGCAAACTAGAGGGGACCGAGACTTTCCATGCCGACACTCTGACGTGAGACGCTGCAACCTGCATCATGCCACATCTCCAGCTGGCAGAGGTCCATCCACCCATCCTGGGGTGTCCAGCTCGAGACCAGGATGAAGTCCCACTGAGGTAATGGGTTAGACTAATTCCTAGGGGATTCTTGGCTCTCTAAGACCTACACACATGCTAGGTACACTTAGGTACATCTAGTTAGGCATCATAGGGGTATAGGCTTTATCTTAATGCATTCTGCATTTCATGTATGTGTTCATTACTATTGCACAATGGTAAAACTGTACCATGCATTTTTATTTAACTGCACTGCTGGCCATATTTCTCTGCTACTGTCCAACAGTTGTCACAGCACATATAACCAGTACTAGAACAACAACTGTGCAATACATTTTATTGTAAACACACCCGACTGTTTCTTCTATGTACTTCTCTGAGATGAGTGACTGAATGAAAAGTAGTATATTGTTTCCACGATCCTGAGGGATCAGGGTTTTATGTTATGTGGTTGCCAGAAGCTATTCCCTTCTTGTCTTCAAGAAGTTTCTAGTGGCCTCTGAGCTAGCTGGCACAGGTAATTAAGTTTAATATACGCGATAGGGGCATACCGACCTCAGTCCTATGCCAAGCCTATAGAGTATGTTATTCCAATGCGCAGAGCCTATTAGGGAAATAGGAACTACACTACACCTTTGAAGCAAATTAAAATTCAGGGCCCACCGCAACTGGTCTTCTTGCCAGGGAAACGAAAACACCTCCCCACACCCAAGCCTTTACTCTAATCTGGAATCAGTTTTCACACCTCATCAGGGACCGCTGGGCTACAGTTGGAGGGCTAATGTAAATTACCCTCCAGGAGCTTCAGGCACAGAAAAGGTAACTTTCCAAGAAAGTTACTTTTCCTTAATATTTATTAAACATCCAACCTCACCATTGAGTTGGGGTTTTAATAAATTGTAACAATTGTTTAATCATTGTTCTAGCTGTTCCCTAACCAGAAATAGAAGAATTCATATTAATATTGCTTCCCAGTGTTTCTCTATGGGCCAGCCAGCCTTGCTACAGTGAAAATACCTTTTGAGTATTAGTCACTGTAACGATATGTTAACTTTAAATTTCAACATTTCTCATTTTTAAGTACTGTATACTCTGCTTTGTGGGCTCCTATGCCTACAAAGGGGTGACATTAATATTTATAAGGAAGGTTTTCTCCTGTCTAAAAGGGATTATTTTAACAGGTCGAGCTGTAGGTTTCAAACAAAAGCAGCCAGCCTTGAGTCATGTTTGCCTGGCACAGTAGTGCTGTCTTCCATAGGTTACATTTAACTTTCCATCCCATGGGTGTATTTTGGGAACGATATACTATGGCCTTATAGGAAAGCTAAATAAGTGCTTTTGGGGTCAGAGCACAATCCATTGGGCCCTGTTGTGTGGCGTCCCAGTGAACAGAATCAAAACACCAGCAGCAAAAGTCTACAAAAAGTGGGGATGACCATGCAAAAAGAGGCTCTTTCTCACAATGGATAATATTGGGGACTGGTGAATCCACTGAAAGCATTAGGTGAACTAGGTCCTCGCCAAGAGCAGCACCATTTGGGGGTGGTGGCAGGATCTTCTCAGGGCCCAGTGGGTGTTAGCAGTGCAGCCACATCAAGAGCTTTATGAATTTGTATTTACATGTGTGATCAGCATATCAGAGGAAGTGAAAGGAGGTACAAACTTCTCATGAGTTCTTTGCAGCCTGTTGTAGTATAGCTAAAAGCAGAGTGGTTCGCTGAGCAGATGTTCCATGAATCCTCATTTTGAGAAGCCCTGTGGCAAGTCAGTACAGACTGCGAGGTCTTCACAGAGGAGAGGGGTTGTTGTGCACTCCCTCCACCTCACCTCTGCTGCTCAGTGATATCTGCTCTCACAAGTTTCCATGCTGCCCAAATTAAGTTGCTCAGGCTTCAGTTTACTGGACCCTGGCCATCCTGCTTTTGTTTAGCAGTGTACGCCATATGGTGGGCCTGGTGGGTTTAAGAGTAGTGGTAGGGGTCTGTTTTGTTTGGTAAAGTGGGGGGGGGGCAGGTGTGCACTGGGCAGTATTTTTGGCTGTGGTGGCAAATCTTTTTGCCCCAGCCCTGGGGCCACGCTTATCTAGAAAAATATAAAAATCATTCCATCACAAAAAGATGGAATTGGGTATCCCTGAATGTGGGATTGAAAGGACAAAAGTCCCTAACAGCCAGCACCATTTTACCCTTTGCTATTGAAGATACCCCTATTTTTTACAAGAGTTTGAGGGGCCCTTCATCTCTTGGGACCACCAAACTGAACACTGATGTGCCTCAGGACCTTCCCCTAAGAGGAGGAACCCCATTGGCCTCACCACCTTTTGTCCTAAAGGGATAGCCCCTCTTGCGGCTTTTCAACCGAGCCCTTGCTGGTAGCAGTTGTTTAATAGTTTTTAGGTCGCTAGATCGCCAAGGTAGTTGTCCACGTAAATTGAACAATATGGCCTAACTTGTGGTTTTTTTTGTTAATAAATCTAATGTTTGTGAACAATATGCAGAAATCACTTTGTAACCCTTTGTAAACATTAGAGTGAGCAAATTACTTTTTGCTTGATAGTCACAACACCAAACATTTGTTTATCATTTACAGGTCTCTTCTCAAGTAGTATTCTTTTTTGTGTTTGAAATTCCCATGTGGTATGTAGATCATAAGTGTTTGAGGGCTGGAGCCACATGGCAAGAATAATTTGTGCCTAACAGATTGTAGGGTACAACAGTCTACCTTTATTTTTTTCAATGTGACTGTGCTGTGCAAGGGCCAGGGGAAGGCTTGAGAATAGGCCAACCCCCAGAAGTGAAGGAAGCAAGGCGTAAGCAGAAACAAGTCATTCCCGCCCTGCCAGTGAACCCACGCCTTCCCAAACATGGAAAATAGCCAAAGAGCATTGGAAGGGTGAGTACATGCCTGCACAGCCAATCAGCTTCTGGCGTGGTGGAGAAGATGTGTGCGGCCTAGTGACCAGAGAAGAATGCCCATTGATCCCTGTATCTGCAGGCGTGATGGTGTGAGGGAAGAAAGTAGGAGGAAAGCAAGGTTACCAGAAAGGCTCCTCCCCCTAACGTCTGCAGCAACCTCCGTTATTTCACTGGCGACGAGTTGTTGTGAGGAGGACAACGTACGACATCCCCTCTTGACGTTACCCAGCTGAACTGAATTAGATTTGAGGAAGTCATATTCATATTTGAAAGAGAGACTGGCAAGTACTTCAATTTCATGTGAAACGGTTGAAATACGAAGAAAAGAGAGAAGTTTCCTACTACTCATCTGATTTTGGCGTTGTATTGACGGAATTTTGCTTCCCGTCAATTTGTCTGAAGCACTTCAAGTAGTTGACGGCTGTGCGAGGATACCGCGCTGCACTGCTAGTCTCGTCTTCTGATGGGGCGGAACCGTCTAGTTGCTCATGCGCTGAGGAGATTATTAGTGTAGTTTGAAGAAAATGAGTCACGACCGGCCCACGGGTTATTCCGGTTGAGAGCTGCAACAAGTGTACACTAATCTCCTCAGGAGCACAAGAAGGCGGGGCAGTGTCTTACGCACTTGCGCGGAGGTCATCATCGGCACATTGAGGTACTAAACTAGTCACGACCGGCCCACGGGTTATTTCGGTTGGGAGCTGCAACGAGAGTACACTAATCTCCTCAGGATCACAAGAAGGCAGGGCAGTGTCTTACACACTTGCGCGGAGGTCAACATCGGCACATTGAGGTACTGTTTTTCTTACCGGCCCATTGTTTTCCCGATCGAAGATGCAAAGTGCCATTTTCATCACTTGCGTGTTTAAAGTTTACAACTCCTTAAACAATAATTTTTTCCACGAGGAAACATGTTTCAGGAATATCGGTGAGTGAATTTATACTTACAAGTTATCCCTCGGAGCGGCGAATTGCAGTGGATGTTATCTTCAAGTTGTGTAATTAACGATCATACCTGGAACATTTGACCATGCAAACCGTGCAGTTACATTAAGAACTGTGTGCTTACTTGTGGAAACTGAAAGAATTCGACAGTTCATGTACATTTAATTATATCTAAGTGATTTCAGTGTACAGCCATTTATAGAGAACAATTCATCTGGAGTACATATTTGAGTTACATATAAAAGTTTCTAACCATTTTTTTCAGGAAAACTTTATAATTGTACCATTTGTGATTTATCATATATATATATTTCTCCGTAATATGGCAGTGGCTAGCATGAGTCAAGCCCCACCTTTTCTTTCAGAGGCTGGGGAACCTGTGGTACCATGGAAAGATTGGAGGAAGGGATTTGAATCATATCTCATTGCTATAGGCGCAGGTGGTTTTTCAGCTATAAGGAAGCAACACATACTTTTAATCAACCTAGGAGCAGAGGGTAGGAAAGGTTTTGACAGTCTTCCTGATTTAGAGGGAGAAGAGGTTGGGTTGGAGGAAAGAGATGTTTATGATTACAGCATTAAAAAATTAGAAATACAATTTGCTGACAAGATAAATGTTGTCTTGGAGAGACATAAGTTTTTGGTAGAGTTCAAGGAAAAAATGAGAAGTTCAAGGAAAAAATGAGAAGGTAGGAAATTACATTGCCAGTTTAAGAGGACTAGCGAATACTTGTGAATTCAATGAGCTAACAGAGTCCTTGATTCGTGATCAGTTGATGCGTTGTATCAATAATAAGAAAATACAGGAGAAGTTATTGGTAGAAAATCCTGATTTAAAGAATGCCATTGACATAGCGAAGAGTGTGGAGCATACCGCAGAATGTATCAAAGAAATGAATGTGACTGGTGATGGCAGTGTAAATGAAGTCGGTGAAGAATTCAAAAGTGTGTGCACTATCAAAAGTGTAAAGAAAAATTAGATGTTAAAGGAGTTTTCCAAGGAAAGAGTAAATTCTGAAAACAGACTTAAATGTTTCCGTTGTGGGAGTATGGGGCATTTGGCTAATAATGTGCATTGCCTTGCAAGAACAGCCACGTGTAGAAATTGTAACCGAAAGGGATATTTCGCACGTGCTTGCAAGGATATGTCAGGTAGAACTGTAAATGTCATTAATACCAGCGAAGAATTTGGAAGCAAATATGTTCTATGAATAGATGTGGATGAAAATTGTAAAGTGAATAAGATTGATTTACCTAAATATGAGATTGGGTTGGATGGTCATAAAGTGGAAGTCTTTGCTGACTCATGTTCGCCGTTCACGTTTATCAACAGTGAAACTTTTCATGCCAACTTCAATGTGGGGGAGTTATCTCTAGAAAAACCTGATGTGTGCCCGGTCGGATAAAACAAAGACCCCATTCCTCTAGAAGGAGTAGTTACCATGAGAATCACATTCAAAGGCAGGAGTACAGTTGGAAAAGTGTACATAGCAAGGAATGGATCAAATCTTCTAGAATGGGCGCATCAAAAAGATTTAGGGATGAAACTTGATCCTACAGCTGAAATTCCCGTCATGCTTGTTGAAAGAACTGTGTGTGGTTTGGAGCTTGTTGATCAGTTCCCAGAGGTCTTCACAGATAAACTCAGTTGTTTGAGGGAATATCAACACAAAATTAAGTTAAAAGAAGGTGCTAAACCTGTGGCACATAAATGTAGGAATATACCTCTAATGATGAAGGAGCCTCTGAGACAGGAATTGGATAAATTGTTAAGCCAAGAACTCATTGAACCAGTAGAGTGCGCAGAATGGGTTGCACCCATAGTTATTACGTCCAAAGCCAATACTAAGAACATTAGGCTATGCATTGACTTGAGGGAGTTAAACAATAATATTTGGATCGACAGGTATCCATTGCCTAACATAAGTGAATTATTGAGTCAAGTCAATAAGGCAGAGTTTTTTACTGTGATTGACTTATCACAAGCGTACCATCAGGTGAGGCTCCATCCTTCGAGTAAAGCACTAACTACCTTTATCACACCTTTTGGTGCATTCAGATTTTGTAGGATGCCTTTTGGTTTAGCCTCCGCTGCTGCGGTTTTCCAAAGGGCTATGCAAAACATTTTGGAAGGTATAGATCACGTATTGTGCTTCCAAGATGATTTGCTAGTCTTTGGAAAAGATGCGGATGAGCACAATAAAACCTTCCGCAGAGTATTGACTAGATTAAGAGATGCTGGATTAACATTAAAAAGAGAAAAATGCCAAATTGGTGTTCGCTCAGTCACCTACCTTGGGCATGTTATTTCCAGGGAAGGTATCAAGCCAAAGGTAGATTTAGTTGAAGCCATCAAATTTGCGCCTAAGCCCAATACAAAGGAAGAAGTGAAGTCGTTCCTTGGGCTGGAATATTATTCTAAATTCATAAAACATTTTGCAGGCATTACTTATCCTTTGAGGAGGTTGTTAAAAAAAGGAGCGAAGTTTGACTGGAACAAAGAATGTACAGAGGCATTTGATAGATTAAAGTTTCACATTGTTAATGCACCTTTTAGGGCAATTTGACACAAGTAAGCGTACCTTAATCACCACTGACGCAAGCACTAAAGGTATTGGAGCCACACTCAGCCAAGTGGTAGAAGGGGAAGAAAGAATTGTGGCATTCGCGTCAAGAGCTTTAACGGAAGCTGAATCTCGCTACTCAGTTGTTGAAAGAGAAGCACTTGCATGCTTGTGGGCAGTTAAACATTTCTGGGTGTTTATCTGGGGAATACCTTTCACTATAAGGACAGATCACAAGCCCTTAGTAAGTGCGTTCTCAGTAAAAAACATAGAAAGAACTACACCCAGGATTTCAAGGTGGTTCCTGGGTCTTGAAGGGTTTAATTTTAAGATTGTACACATACCTGGCCAACTAAATCAAGCAGCTGATTGTCTGTCCAGATTACCTTTGGAGAACAAAGAGACAGAAAGCAATGTTGTGGATGAATTTGTGGTGGCGGATGTTACAGAAGGCATAAATAAACAGGAATGGGATGAGAGTATGAAGAGTGATCCCGTATTTCCTAGAGTGAAGGAAATGGTGTTGAATGGGTGGCCTAATAAATGCTCAGATCTCAAGAGTGATGAGAATGGGTTTTGGGAAGTAAGAAACGAACTGTACTTCTATGATCAAAATCTTTACAGCGGAAACAAACTGGTACCACCGGAGAGTTTGAGAGAGAAAATTGTAACTTTGGCACATGAAAGCCATTTAGGATGCAGTCTTACCAAGAGTAAAATCCGCCTTCATTATTGGTGGACAAGCATGGACACCATGGTTGAGAGAAATATTAGACAATGCCTACATTGTGCAATGAGTGATAAAAGTAAACAAGTTAGCAAAGACCCTATTTCTGCTGTGGAGGTTCCTTCTACTCCATGGAACAAGCTAGCCATGGACATTATTGGTCCTGTTAATGTGAAGGGACTAGGAGGAAGATTCATACTCACCTTAGTGGACTACCTTTCCAAATGGGTAATCATCAAGATAGTGGATAATGTCATCACAAGTACAGTTATTTCATTCCTACAAGAGGTATTCCGCAGTGGAGGGGTACCCCAGACCATAGTTACGGACAATGGTGTCCAATTCGTATCCTCACTCATGAAGGATTTCTTACACAGATTCTCTGTCACTCATTTGCAAACCGCATTGTATTGCCCAAGAGCAAATGGACTTGTCGAACAGGTCCATCGCATGATCAAAGATTGCATCCAGCTCAATGTAAGCAATGGAACTAATGTAAAAAAAGCCCTGGATGAAATGATCTGGTCTTACCTGGTAACCCCACATACTGTCACTGGTGTTGCACCGTTCAAATCCCTCAAGGGAAGGGAACCTGGTACTAAATTAAGTCCCATGTGGCTAATTGGGAACAAGATGGAAGGGGTTGATCGGGGGAGAATTATGGAAAGAGTACATGAACACCAAAGAAAATATGTAGACAAGTACAATTGTAGAATACAAAGACCTGTAAAATGTTGGGAGGAAGGAGATGTTGTAAGAGTTAAGTTACCTAGGTCTGTGCGTTCAGGTTGCTCGAAGTCCTCTGACAGAAAAGTGATATGTAAAGTTTTCAAAAATGTTGTATTACTTAATGATGGTCAATCATGGAGCACTGACAGAATTGTCAAAGACAACAGCGAAGGTGTACTTGATACCTCTGGTACACAGGAAGATAATGTAATGAACAAAATTGGTGCTCAACATGTAAGGACGTCTTTGAGAAATGCTCGTCACAAACCACTATGGCATAATGACTACGATATGCATTGATGTTGTTTTCTCCTCTTCTTCTCTGCCTTTCTTTTTTCTTTTTTTCTCTTCAGACCCCTAGGGAAGGAGATGTGTTGTATTCTACCTTCTCTCTTAGCTTTACCCTCTTTTTGGTTCCTCCCTCCACCCCTCTCTTTCCGCCCTGGTTGTACATTCCTAGAATGTTGCGAGTGTTCTAAGGTGCACTCCCTGGTGCCAACTGTTTTCTCTCAGTGGGTTATGGATGTCGTTGTTTAGACCCATGCTGAATAAAGCCTATTGAAAATCAACAGCATCTGATTAATTATTTCAGGGGACAACCCTTACAAGCTGATTGGGCTTCCCAAAAGGACCAAATATGTGGAAAAACATCATATGTTAAAGAAATCCAGGTGAGCTTAACATAACAACTTCTGTCCTAGAAGTTTTTCATTTCAAGTATTCATGCCCTAACATCGACGAGGATGTCATATAGTCTGAGCGTCATCTACTGTGATGAACCTGGGTGTCACAGGCCAGGGCTCAAATGGCAGCCCACTGAAGGGATCATAAACAACGACAGGTATATGTAAAATAAAATAGGGGAGATCCCTTTAAAACTCTACTGCACAACGTGGAGGCTTCTGGTGGATAGGATCTAGAAATACTTTGGGGCATATTCTCAAGGACTCATCGCCGATTTAGCAGCACTTTACCCCCATGAAAGTGGCGATGGACTCATCGCCCTATTCACAAGCCTGCGCTACCAGCCCACATCGTCAGTTTCCCTGCGTTAGCTGCCGCTAAAAACATCGCCAAGGCTGACAGTGACAACTAACGCTAATCATATGCAGAGTAGGCGTTCCCGTGCTAAAACTCACGATAACACCACCTCGCGATATTCTCAACGACCAACCAGATCGGCAATGCGGTCCAAAAACAGGCGAAAAGGCACGTTAGCAGCAGGGACTTAAGACCTGCTCTTACCTGGTCTTAAGTAGGACGAAAACCTGCAGTATAAAGGGAGCCCAGCCCAGAGTCACATCTGAAGACCAACAGATGCCATGGAGCAACTAATCATGCAGCTTGGAGAACCAAGAGGGCCTCAACACCCACCGCCACCACCCCCAGGACCACCCCCACTCCCAGGACCACCCCCCCAGACTACCACTGAGGCAGCGCAGAACAAGACAGCAGACCTTCCGAAAACACACCAGCCTCAGAGACTCAACGCCAGAGGATGTCATTGCCCACTACAGGCTCAAAAGGACAACCATCCTCCGGATCCTGACCCACATTGCCCACAGGCTGACGGTACCAACACAGCGGACAATCAACATCCCTCCACAGACAAAGCTGCTGGCTGTGCTGCACCTGTTGGCCTCTGGTACCTCCAAACCAACAACTGCCAGAGTCGGAGGAGTCTCACAGCCAGCCCTATCAAAGTTCCTCACACCTGTCTTGGATGCCATCATCAGCTTGATACCCCAGCACCTTCACTTCCCCCACACTGCGCAGGAACAGCTGGAGACCAAGCAAGGCTCCGACGCCATAGCTGGCTTCCCACACGTGTTGGGGCAATTGACTGCACACATGTCCTACTTGTGCCCCCTGCCGACACTGCACACAATTACCGCTACAGAAAGCACACGCATCCCATCAATGTGCAGGCAAAAGTGGACCACCGGGGACTGTTCACCAATGCCGTCGCCAACTTCCCAGGCAGTGTGCATGACTCCCACATCTTCCGACAGTCCATCATCAACCAGCGCTTTCAGGATGGCACCTATGGAAATGCACTGCTTGTTGGTAAGTATCAACGGAACACACCACACACCTCAACTCCACAATCATACAAACCACAACTGTGGGAATGCACACGTAACAAAATCACATACAACATGCCAACCAACATGCCCACCTACCAGACATGACAACACAAGTTACTGTGGCAACAGGGGCCAGAAATGTAGACAAACCATCCACAAAGGCATAGCCCTTCTGCCACACAATTGCAGAAGGTGGGGAGAGGTGGGAACCAGGAATGTGCGAAGGAGGCAATGGACCCATGAATAAGAATGTACACAATGCCAAGTGTGGCGGTAATGTGCTGGACACTCTTGAGTATGCAGAGCACAGACATGACCATGTGGACATATACTGCTGGTGTCTGTAGTGTTGTGGACAGTGGACGCAACCATGTCACCTCAGGCAGTGGGGAAGACCTTGGACATGTAGCTATGTCGCCCCCCCTGTAAGCGTAAGCGTAGTGGGCTGGGCCGGCGTACGCCAGTCCAGCGCAGGAGTGTGAATGAACAGCCTGGGGCTCTGGGCATGGTTCACTTCCGGGATGGCCACCAAAGCAACTATGGCGTGTGTCCCTGTTGTGGTGTTGGCGCCACCCGGCCCCTAATCGACAATGTTGCAATGTAGTGTTGTCGGGATTCTGCACATACACAGAACTATGCACAGCAATGCGGGACTTCGGTATATAGGGGCTACGCCTTCCTACAGCCTTAATACCCACGAGCCCTCGACCGGCCAGCTATAGTGTCCCACCTGCCCCCCTATACACAGATAGAGAAACAGGCATTTAGACAACCCAGAACACAACACTCCCCTAATCACTCAGGGATCGTGGTAACAGGTTATTCCCTATCGCTCAGACTCCCGTACTCATCCACAACAAGAGATTGACAGAGTCACTGAGTCAGTCTAAAATGTTTATTTCAACTAACGTGCTCTGAAATGCAGCATACGAGCCACTGCTAAAATTAGAATGCATAGTACAAACATTGTCAGCATTGTAGCAAGTCCATACAACATAATAGGAGAAATCATTGTATATAGATTCTGGAGACAGGACTATTAAACCTACACTCCCTCCCCATGGACGGGAAAACCAAGATGACAACATAGAAGATCCCTGGGTTTTTATAGCAGACCCCATACCTCTAAGACATAGATCGTGTCTCTATATCACAGCTCCATACAGCTCTTCATTCTTGAAAAGTCACTCCTCAAGTATGTCTGCGTGTAACATGCATTCTCCTAATATCAAGAAAAAGGTGCGTGTCCCACAAACAGCAGCTGCAGGGTATGTTTTGTCTATGTGCCAGGGCCTGACCAGATCAAAATAACAAGGGACGGTGTTGTTTGACCTTGCTCACGATGCACAGACTAAACTCCAGGAACAAGCAGGGAACCAGCGCAGCCAGCGGCTCGCATGTGACCAGCGAAAACATCCTTGCATTAGAATAAGCCTGTAGTGTCGTGTGCAAAAGCAGCATCATGGCCTCTGGACCCATTCTAACCTAAAGATGCCAACGGGGTCCCTTAAATCCACATGACACCCTCCCCCTGGCCAGGCTGCAGAAGAATAGAAAAAACAAGGTCCAAGTCGCAAGCAGAGTCAAAGCACTGAGCATAGCAGGGGCAAAGTTCAATAAAATCAAAATCAGAATAAGGTTGATTAGCGGTAAAATACGAGAAGAAGAAAAAAATAAAAATGTCCTGTTGAACATTAATCATCGGAATCATATGAGATCCGTTGAACCTTGGAAGGCAAGGTGTTCCAAAAGACGGTCCCCCTCCTCAAAGACAAGGAGGTTACAACACCCAATTCAACAACTCGAAGGAGCATACGTGCTCATCATAATCCATAGCTTCAAAAAGCAGGGTCGGACATCCTGTATCGTACTCAATGTAGCTGTGGTGCAGCAGGCGCGATGCCCCTTCACAGATGTCCCATTGTGCCAGCACTCCATTCACTAGGGAAGAGTAAGGGTGAACAGAAATAATAAATTCAGACCTAATCAGTGCTGTATTGGTTAAACATGTCCAGCCGGACAGAGGTTCAATATTTAATTTATACGAAATTATTTGAAATATGTACAACACAATATACTGAGAGTGGGACACAAGCCTGCATCCTACTACAGAAACATAGAAACATACAAACATGCGGTCTGGGAAACAATCAAGGAAGGCTCAGGCAACGCTCACGGTTTGTTCTCAAGAAAAGAAATTCACAATTTTAAGTCAACAAATCGCAAGGAACGCCTCTACATGGTAAATGGTAACATCACAGTGTATGTATGAGGCGTTTTTAGGGTGTCGACGGCGTTTCGATCCAAGAAAAAGTTGCATGGATCATCTTCAGGACATTAGATGGGTCCCCCTTGTTGTTTAAAAAGGAGCACTCCATTCACGGCCGCCATCAGCATGCGGGTACCAGTTGCACATGATTGATCATGATGCAACAGGGGGCACAGCAACAGGTCGTAATCAGGGCAAGGCCGTATGGCATTTGAGAGGCACAAATCCAAAGCCCAGGAGAAAGGACAGTCGCGGCACCAAGAAACTGGATGTACGCATGTAAAGTATGCGTATCTGTAAGTCACATTGTAGGCAGCACCCACAACAGCCATAGGCAGGCAACCAAGGAATTCCTGCAATCGGCTACGGTACAGCTCCAGCTGAACCGGATGATCGAGTACCACATGAAGGGCAGCCATTACGAAGCAGTAATACAAGTACCAGGACAGCACAAGCGAGCAAGAGGATCTACGGCAACCCACCAAAAGCGCTAGAGAAAATGGAATGAATAAAAGCCGGAATTACACCAAATATCCTTTGTAACGAGGACACAAGAACCTGAGCCCAACAATTTAAAAAAAGGTGCAAGGCCTCCTGTCAGAAACATTGAATAATTGGTGTATCAACTCCCCAAAATGTAGTGGGAGATTGGTATTTGTTTTTTTTTTTTTTTTACACACACCCCAGAATCTTCATAAAGCAATGCAGTACAAAAATGCAATAAAATACAAAGTGACAAATACATAATTGAAATCCCAAAATCAATACTACTCAAAGAACAATAACCAGAACATCATCAAAATGAAAACACAAATAGATGCCTGGGTTGCGGTACTGAAACTGTGGAATGCATCAATCTGCAACTAAGGGCGGTGTCGGAGATGAACATATTATATCAGTTTTGCAGACAACGGGGATGTATAGGAGGAAGCATCTGCCTGAAAGACTAGCAGAGGAGCCTGACTACAATCTACTCGGCATTTGAGGAGACTGGCGATGAAGGAACAGCCTGTGATGCGAGGAGTGTGCGTTGCAGGTTAAGGAGATTGGTATTATATAGGGGTTGTATTTCACTTGATGTCCGAGTCACCTGTAGCTCGAATGTTTCATGGGCCGAGGTCAAGGCAACCTCATGTTGGAATAACAGTGCTTTGAGCCCCCTTAATTTGTTGAAGCTTGCTTTCATAGTGGGAACAGGAGGCCACAGAGCGCTATCAGCAATGCCATGCGGGGGCGGAAACAGGACGTTGCTGCAAGAGGGACACCGTTGCCGATACACCGGCGTGCGCCAAAGCCATGCCCTCATGGAAAGGGCATTTACATTTACATTTACATTTGTTGGGAATCAGCGGATCCCCAACGGAAGGAATTGTTACTGTCGGAACTTGTTCCGGGGACAATTGGTATTCATATTTGGACGGAAACCCCTGTGGGTATTTCGTCCCGTCTCTGGTAGCCGCTACGGCTGCCAGTATGTCGGTATCGACTTTTGTCATAGACCTTGTGACTGCTGCTACTGAACAAGTGGCTACTGCATTTCTGGCTGCCTCGTCAGCCAGAGTGTTGCCTACAGCGTGTGGTCCCATGCGCTGATGGCCAAGAGTATGTATTACATGTGTAAGTGGCAAGCCCTCTTTGAGAGCCACCACTCGTACCCAAAGCGTTTTATGCTTGATCGTGTTACCCACATGACATGACATGACAGTGGCATGCACCCGGAGGGCGGGCTCGCCCGAATGGAAAAATGAAGGAGCGCTCGGGGTCTTGGCTCATACATGCCAACTGTTGTGTGTGTACCTTCATTGCTGCAGCATTAGCCAAAGGCCTAGCCTCAATCTCAGCGCGAGTTCAGCCAAGCCTGAACTCCACATCTGTGTCCGCCCTATCCTTACCAAGGCCTACACACACGTGGCCGCCCACCTTCAACGGCCAACATTACAGTGTTGTTGTCAGGCTTGCGGACATGCGCAGACAGGCATGACAAAGGTGTGCCATAGGAGTGCAAGTGATGTAACCGCGCAGCGCACACAAGTAAATAGGTCCGGGGGGAGGGAGGAGCAGCTGTGAGGCTACGTAACACACATTGTCCCCGCACATTTGCCAGAAGCAATACATGGCAAACATGAATCCCAAAGTCACACAAATCACACACCACAAAACTTGTGAGTCTGCCAACACAGCATGCAGAACCACTAGTTTACACTGATCTCACTTACCTCTCACAGGTGATCAAGGATATGC
Organism: Calotriton arnoldi; assembly: GCA_963921515.1. Lineage (NCBI taxonomy): Eukaryota > Metazoa > Chordata > Amphibia > Caudata > Salamandridae > Calotriton > Calotriton arnoldi. The sequence continues at coordinate 2,182,088 of CAWUFW010000913.1, read as the reverse complement.
ACTCTGCCCGTGGATGATGACACCCCTCCGAGCCCCAAACACCCCGGCCCAGAGGCAATACAATGTGGCCCACAAACGCACCAGGGGCATTGTTGAGCACACATTTGGCGTGTTTAAGTCACGTTTCAGGTGCCTGAACATCACAGATGGTAGACTCCTGTACAGCCCAGAAATAGTGTGCAAGATGATCATTGCATGTTGTGTATTGCACAACATATGTGTACGCAGCAATGCCCCATGGATCCAAGTACCAGATAGCCCGGACGGTGATGAGGTAGATGAGGCAGGTGGACCACACCCCACAGCAGCTGCAGCAGGAATAGCCCAAAGGGACACAATCATTGACAATTTCTTCGCATGAGCATGTCACATTGTGACAGTCCTTAGCAATCATGGAACAGTACAAAATGTCCACATGACCAGCATGTGCAAATAAATTCATTGCAACACACATTCACTGTGTGCATGTCAGTCCTCTGCATTAGCACATCACTCTGACAAGTGTAAGTGCAACATTAAGTGCTAACAATCTCACAAATGGCAAATAGATGGTGGGTATGTCACATATGTACAGAGAGGCTGTTCAGGGTGTCACATATTCGGAATGCCATTTCAGGGTGTCAAATGTAGTACGTAATCCCACTCATCAGCGTATCACATGTGTACACAAACATGACATGAAGTCTGTCATTGGTGTTCCAAATGAGACAACAGGGTGTCATTCGAGGTCAGATATGAAATTGCGGGTGTCCTTTGGGTTCAGATATGAAATTGCGGGTGTCCTTTGGGGTCAGATATGAAATTGCGGGTGTCATTTGGGGTCAGATATGAAATTGCGGGTGTCATTTGGGGTCAGATATGAAATTGGGGGTATCCTTTGGGGTCAGATCTGAAATTGCGGGTGTCATTTGGGGTCAGATATGAAATTGCGGGTGTCATTTGGGGTCAGATATGGAATTGCGGGTGTCATTTGGGGTCAGATATGAACCACCCTGATGTAGAGATGCACCCTGTGACTCAAGTCCCACAACATGAGCAACATGGACGTAAGGGGGATGAGGGCACAGTGTACACCTCAGCAACATGGAAGATGCACACCAGCTAAAAAGCCAGCAGGAATAGCGTGCCGGAGGGCGAAGCAGTGAAACCCCCCCTACCCCCCCACAACCACATCACTTTTCCAGAATGCAAGCAGATGACAAACTAACATTAGGGCTGAAAGCTCCTTTGTCTGAACTAGAAGGCGGTAGCACATCAGCACCTCCGACCTTGGAATTGCATGCGCCCGGCACCCCCTGAGAGATACCATAGCAGCTGTTGACGACTCCCACACTACGCACACCGCTAACCAAGGACCAACGTATACACACCCCACACACAGAGGTCCTTGCTCGCAGTTCTCTTGCATGGAATGTCCTTCACACTTACGCACAGACCATCCCAGGAGTCCAACCGCTGCACACTCACACAAATCATTACTCCGAGCTGTGGCATCCACATAACTTGGACTTAGGCATTTTTACACACAGCCCTATTTCCTACATTGACGTGGGGCTAAGTTGGGAAATTGCGAGATTGATGTTTAGGAGCACTGAGGCCACAGGTAGTTCACACGTCCCCAGTCATCTCACTGCCTGTCTGGGTCACGGTCAGACATGCGCATTGATATCAGTTCCCAGAGAGTACCTTTTTCTGGTATCACTGCCCCTACATTCATCCATGATTTCATACTTGCTTACTAATAGAAATGACACATCTGTGTGAATTAGAATGTTTTAGTCATATTCAGTGGAGTGTTGAAGCTGGACCAGTACATGGCCATGCATACCCCACTTTACATTGTTGCCCCATGGAGGGCCAGCCTTGTGCATGTGCATGTGTTTGCACATGCATGGGTTTGTTGTGAGATTGGTGATGTGTGGGGAAGGCCCCCTCTGGGCACATTGTCAACGGGGGCCTACTTGCTGTTTCTATGTGTGCTGCAGTATGCCAGGGAGATCAGGGACATGATCCATAGTCATTGTGGGTGTGCACTGTGCTATACTTAATTGTGCATGTGTGCCGTTGTGCCCATCTCCCCCATCCCCCCAGTCCCTGGTCGTTACTCACCCTGTTGCTGTTGGGTCAGGTCATGTTGTGCAGTGTCCGGTCCCCCAACTCCTGCCACCATCTCCCCACTGATGACTGTGGATACCATTCCCTCCATCTCATCCAGCTCCTGCTGTGGCGCTGGACTCCCACCTCTAGTCTGCATTGCTGCTTTCCGGTTGTTAGTGAGTTTCTGCTTGGTTTTGCACTTCACATCATTCCAGCGCTTCTTGCAGTCGTCCACTTCCCTTCTCTTCACTCCGACTACATTCACCTTGGCCAAGATGGACTGCCATATTGCATTTTTGGTTGCCAATGACACAGTGGAGGTGATGAACAGTTGTTAGTGGTGTTCTATCACCTCCGTAATCAGGATCTTGTTTTCCTGCGGACTGAATCACGGGTTCCTCTTCTTCTTCTCCTTGCCCTTCTCCTTCCCCGAGGTCCCTGGCTGGTCCTCCGGGGGATTTATGGGGTTCTGGTTGGGCTCTGTAGTTGCTCCAGCGTCCTCCATGGTGCTTCTCAGTTGTTTGGGTTTGGGTTTTGGTTGCTCTTTTTTTTTTTGGCAGCTTTTATGGTGATTTTTCCCACCTGACGTGGGAATTGCAGGCCTAGTGCTGCTTATCGCTGATGTTTTTATCGCTGTTGGGCCCATCGCCACTTTTTTCACGTTCGGGTTTCCTTTTTATCGGCGTCCCGGTAATTTTATCGCGGACATTTGACGCGTTATCGGGACACTATCGCCTGTTGCCGGCGTGTTGGGAATACGCCGCTAACGCAGCGTTAGTTTCCACGATGGACGGCGTTATGTGAAATTGCGTTAGCCTAGGTTGGCGATAATTATCGCCAGTTCTTGTGAATATCCCCCTTTGTGTGGCTTACTTTACTACAGTCATATCAGAGGAACCTTAGAGTGCAATACTAATTATATTATTCCAGATATAATGGGTCTTTCATGGTCACTGCAGTTTTTATATTATGTTGCTAACTTTAAGAGTGTGTTTTAAAAAGGAGGCTGTAAACCTATCAATATTATTAGACACAAAAAAGAATATTAATATTAAACTAGAAAGTGCCCCTTCCAAGAAGATTTTCAGTAATAACTGATAATTGAGAATCTTCTTGGAGGGGCAGGATGGAAAAAAGAAGTAAAGTGAACTGTAGAAATATAGCTAGAATTTACCTCCCGCCGCTTTCAAAGATCGCCAACCACCACTGACAACAGTGTGGAGTGCTATATCAAGAACAAGCTATTATTATCAACAATAATCCCCTCAAGTTCGCAATTTATGATTGTCTTCCTCTGGATCTTCCTGCTGTATTTATAACAAGAAACAGAAGAATGTGGCTGCTGAACAGTACTGTCCGGACGCTCCCACCATAGCCTCACACTACATCAGGCTTCAGGAAATGACTAAACATGTCCCATCTCTCACCAGATTCTGTCCATCAGTACCCCTGTCCTGGCTGCTTCCACCAAGGGTATGACCGAAGCATTAACTGAGGCTCCAGAGAATGAGGGCTGAAAACAACCGCAGGCAGATTAGTGCAGCACATTCATGGCAGTGGGACTGAAGGTGAAACTATTCAGTGTCATAGCTCTAAAGGTGAAATCCGCAACCGCTGGGAGCTGAACACATAAACCTCAATGCCAGAAAGTACCTCTCTTGAGCGTAATTCTTTTAAGGTGGTTATGAGGAGCTACAAAGCATCTAATTACAATAATAGATGCTAGGAAAACATCATCTGGGCTGAACAATGCTTCCAGCGCTTGATGATGTACAGGGCGCGCTGTCCGGATGGAGAACCTTTGAATAGTTCAGTGTGTGTGTTGCTTCAGTCAAGAGGAAGCTATCAACAAGAAGAGGACATCCTGTACTGGTGCTGAATGGCCTTTCTTCGGATACTTCCTTTCTTGTGGGAATTTTCTAAACTCTGGGAACAGAATGGGACTGCTGAACTCCTTTTGAAAGAGACAGCCCAGTGCCATAAATCTGTGCTTTTTACCTAATAAATATGGCATAGGATTTGGGGTCCTTCTTTTCCCAAACTACCTACCAGTCATTCAGTCATTCATATTTATTGCATTTAGCACGGGACGTTTTCACAAACAGTGGGGGCAATAACGATGTTTGCAAACAGTAATGAAATATGATAAGAACCATAATTAAAATAGAATACGTGCCAGTTACACTAGTCACATCACTGAACACGAATCTTCATGGGTTAACATCCTGTGACTCTTGCTGACGTCTCGGGATAGCATTGGGGGACAGAATAGCAGATGTAAAACTCTGGAAAAGTCTAAGGGCCTGTTTATGAGTTTGGCGGTCCGATGGATCGCCAAACCCAAGGTGGCTGTACTGCAAACACCGCACGGCGGTCCGACTGCCATATTATGACTTTGTCGGTCGGGCTACTATAGGACCGCTGCTACTGCCAGGGATCCATGAACCCTGGCGGTCTTGCAGTGGTCTGAGGACACAATATGCTGGTGGTGCAGCTGCTGCACCGCCAAACAAATTGTGAGTTTCCTCTCTGCCCTCCTTTCCATGGCAGTGAGCCCGCCATGAAAAGGGTGGCAGTGAGGAAACTATGGGGGCCCTACAGAGCCCCCTGGTGCCTCAGTGCATGGGGATGCATGCAGGGGGGCACATGGTGTGCCCCTGTGTCTTTCTGCACCCCCAGTTCTTGCACGGTATGGACTTTATAGTCCATGCCGTGCTGGAACACGCTTTGGCGGTCCCACAACGCTGCCTTTCTAAGGCTCTCTTTTGAGCCCTTTGAAAGGTAGCACCGTGGGTCAGCTGCCACAGCTTGTAAACCGGCGGGCAGGCGGCAGTGGAGTTTGGTGGTGTTCAACCCATTACCACACCGCCAAACTCCACCACGGACCACCCGCCGGATTGCAAGTTGTAATCTGGGCAGGCAGTCCTGCGGTGGCAGCTGAACCTAGGCCCTGCCTTTCAAAGGCTCATAGGAGAGCCTTAGAATGGCATTGCAGTGGGACTACCATGCCGTGAAGTCCATGCCATGCAAGAACTGGGGGTGTAGAAAGACAGGGGGGCACACCATGCACCGAGGCGCCAGGGGGCCCTGTTGGGCCCCCTTAGTTTCCTCACCGCCACCCTGAGCCGGCCTTGAAAAGAAGGGCAGTGAGTAAACTCATAATATGCTTGGCGGTGCAGGAGCTGCACCGCCAGCATATTGTGGCCTCAAACCGCTGCAAAACTGCTAGGGATCGCGGATCCCTGGCGGTAGCAGAGGTCCTATGGTCCGACCGCCAAAGTCATAACACGGCAGTCGGTCCACTGGTGCGGTGGTTGCCGCACCGCCACCGTGGATTTGGCGGTCCATTGGACCACCAAACTCATAATCAGGCCCTAAGTCCAGTGCAATCCTGGCAAGACAACAACAATAATCTCATGCCATTTAAACATTAGCAACCATGAAAAAAATGAAACACCTCTTCATCGTCTTACATTAAGAAGAATGAAATGGAAAATAAGTAATGTAAATGTAAAGCAAATAAGTAATAACTACATACACTGTCAAAGCAGTCCGATCCTGGAGTGCACTCCATGCTAGGATCTTCAAAAGTGCAGACCCAGTGGCGTAGCTAGGGTAGGGCGGTGGGGGTGGACCGCCCCAGGCGGCATGAGTTTTCGGGGCGGTGGCCGGCCCCCCCGCTCTTACCTGCGGCCGACGCGGCTGCAAGAATCGGCAGCTCCGACTCTAACCCCCCTCACCCTTACCTGCGGCCGTCGCATCCGCATGAATTGCCAGCACCCCCCACCCCGCTCTTCAATCAGGCTGCCGCGGGCGGCAAACGCAGGGGCCGCCATAGGCGGCCTAAGGCCTAGCTACGCCACTGTGCAGACCAGATTCTGTCGGTTGAGAGCCCTTGAACAAGGGGGTGGTGTCAGATGTAGTGCCCTGCACAGTGGTTGCATTAAATTATATAGCAATCGCCCCTCAAAGCCAAGCGAGGTGGCCGCCAAGAAGGCTGGGGAAACAGTGATGAAACAGGGTAGACAGGTTGGCAACTACAGGGGGTGGTAGAAAGTTCTCTAGTGGGGCTGAGATCTAGAAGGGAAAGTGTAAATGAGCAATGAAACCTACAAGGCAGGAACTCTTCAAACAATGGTGTGAATTTATACAACAGTCGGGCAGTCTCTTGAGACTGAGGGTACCACTATAGCTGGAAGGCCCGCCCCCATGAATGAGAATGCTTGGGCCCTCCCTGCTAAAGCAGGTAGATACATGATGCCAGCCTGCTTTGAAGGGCAGTGTGCACAGTGACATAAACTGAATCTGGAAATCAGTGAGTTCGGAAATTCTCTGCTCAGGCGAGTGCTGAGGTACTCACTCACAGTGATCTCAGACAGGTCTTTTTTTATTAGGGTACCTTTCAGGCTTATGAATTCGGCCCCCAAGCATAGAAAGGAGCATCTCAGAAGCACGCCTTCCTCCATGGGGCGTTTCGAGGTTTCTGCCTCCGGTGCTCTGTTTGAGCTTCTATCCCAGGCTCTGCTAGCGGCTTTAGACACACAAATAATGCACCTATATTTAGTGCCAAGAAGCCAGGAAAGAGAGAATAACTTGCTGAAAAAATAGAATCAAAAAAACTGTATTTCATTGTTGTGTGGATGAATGTGTTCTTTGTATGGAAATTGTATGAGAGGTAAAGAAAGAAACGAGTGTTTTGTGCACTAATGCACTCTTTCACCACACTTACCCCTGAAGATTTCCCACCATGTTGACAATCTGCAGGCTTAATTAAGATGAACGAGGGGAAGAAGCATGAATTGAAACATATAGATTGTGTAGATGTCCATGCATACTGCAGGGATTAGGATGTCTGACTTTCCCAAACTTTCTGTGCACATCTGCTCACAGAATCATGGTGACTGCCTGACTGGACAGATATCAGCGTTCATACAGCCATCACCCTCATCTCCACCTTTGAAAGCTGAAGGGCCACCACAGTGTGCCTGCTCCAGCCTCGGTGATAAGACTGTACTTCCCTGTCAGAGTGGGATAATTAGCTGTCATCTGAGGCAGGAGCTGAAGGTGAGGGCTCTAATTACAGGCCGCGCCGCCACCGGAAGCAGCTTCCCTTTGAAGACAGGTGGATGTCCGGTGCAGGCTGTGTGCATGTAGCTTCTGTCCAGGTGCCACGGATGCTGTCCGGGAAGGGTTCGAAGAGAGCTGCTGGGATCAGCCCTTGTCACAGCCAGGCGGTCCTTATCTTTAAAGGAATACATCAATAATGCAGCTCAAGAGCATCTTTGAAAAGAACCATCATTTGGAAATGAGCACACCATGGCAGCGGTTTGACTAAATAGCCGGGTTTTACTATTAAAGTCAGGAAAGACGTGAATTGCATTTAGGTGTAGCAGTATGCGGACCACGCAAGGACCTATGGCGTTGTGTTTATTTAAGGGGTTTATGATTTTCCTAGGCAAGGGCAGCAGATGTATCATGAGTCGTGGCAGAGGAAGCCCATTGCAGATAAGTCTGCCAATTTATCCAAAGTTTTAGTGGACCTGAATGTACTCAATGGATGGAACTTAAGTGCTTAATTTATAAAAGAATAAACGCCGGGCCCAACAGTTCTCTCAGAAGCCTGCAGCTAGCGCTGCAGAATGTTGGATTTGCCAAATACCAAGTCTGTCTAGTCTTGATTTCACCTCATTACTATTTCATCCACCAGCCTACACTCTCTGCCCCTTTCTCTCACTCCTGCAGGTTCTTTTTCATCCTTGCTTTCTCGATTTGTCACTGTTTTTCCGTCTCTCCCTTCCTCTTGTTCCCCGTTGCCAGTGGCGGCTCGCATAGGGCGTGCTGCGGGGCGGTGAGGCGGGGGAGGGGTAGGGTGGGGGGGTAGTAAACTCGGACATACGATGGAACGCAGGAACATAATAATTGCTTTCCTCCGTTCCGTCGTATGTCCGAGTTTACTACCCCCACCCTGCCCCTCCCCCGCCCCACCGCCCCGCAGCACGTCCTATGCGAGCCGCCGGCCGTTGCTCTCTTTCTCTCCTGTGTTCTGTGTCAAAATTTGATGATAAAAAAAAATCCCCGGGCCCCAAAAAAGAGTGCTGGGGGACCTCACCTGCAATCACCGGCTCAAAATAAGTAGTGGGAATGCATCAGGTTAATATCACCAAGCCTGGTGAATCCAAGAGGTCGAGATGTAATGTGGTAACAGGGCATTAGCACATTAAACACAGACAAAGTAAGGAACAACAAGCATTTGCAATGCAATAGGTCTCGCATGTACGCGGGTTTAAGCTATAGGCATTGTAAATGACAATGCCTTTTATTTATGTTTTAAAAACGAAAACAAAAATAAAAGGCATTGTCATTTACAATGTCAATAGCTCAAACTCGTGTAAATGCGAGACCTATTGCATTGCAAATGCTTGTTATTTTTCGTGATCAAAATATAAACCCACTTAAGAGCGGAAGTAGTATTCTTTCAAAAGTCAGAGCGGAAGTACTCTTAATTACCTTTAAAACAATTGGCGACGATGACCTCATCTGGAAACTTATGGAAAGTTTCACAATACAGGACACACGGGCACTGCACTAGTCGGTTTGCTGTGTCTATGTTTACATTGTCGCTTTCACAAGTTTAATAATGCCTCTTGTCTAGAATTCGTGAGGTATGCAAACGTCCAAGTTCTACAGGGAGAGGCAAAGAAATGAACTTGTATATTTATTGATGTATTTTGAGAAGGGATAAGGTTAAGGCGCCTCATATCGCAACATCATCTCTGCGTCCGAGTTTCTCGTCTAGTTATTTGGTTTAAAAACTAAGGAGCATATTAGCAAGGAATAGCGATATTTATCGCTAACCGCGCTTAGCGCGACTTTGGTTAACGCCGCCTATCGCTGGAAAATATCGCTGAGATAACACCCTATTAACAAGGTTTATCTCCATAGCGATAACATTTCCAGCGATAGCGGCAAAATGTGAGAATATCGCTGGAAAAGCAGCGATATTCTCGCATTATCGCTAAGGTGGATTCAGCATTAGAATCCACATCCTATACTTTAAACAGGTAAGTCGTCCTCACTAGCAGGAGATAAAATATAGCGATAAACGCGCTTAGCGCGAATTATTTTATCGCTTCGCCTGCCTTGCTAATAGGGGGTAGTGGAGTTAGCGACTGTTTCCAGTCGCTTTTAGTAGGGAACGCCTTCCTTGCATGTCATTAGCGATAATTATCGCTGACATGCAAGGCGATGGTAAACGCGGCCTCTAACGCCTGAAAGCTGTCGCTAACGCCTGTTAGCGACGGCCTCTAACGCCTGAAAGCTGTCGCTAACGCCTGTTAGCGACAGCTTGCTAATAGGGCGATAAAGCCCTTGATAATATGCCCTTAAGTTACTATTGGCTTTGGGAGTTTTTGGGACTATTTGAAATATATATGCAACATTTAAAAAAGAATAAAATGTCAACATTGGATAATGCATTATTGATGACTTTTTCACACTGCTTGAGTCACAGATGGCCAAGAAAAGGCAATATAGGTGGTGCGTGTCTGCACTAGTGAAGTCAACGTAGCTGGTATATGTGTCTTCCACTGTGATTTCCGGTTTCATTCATAATTTGGTGTGCTGTGGACGTCCACCACTTGATAAGTAAACCACACGTGTTTCACTTGACACTATTTTGGATGCTTTCATTTAGCCTCACACATTTGTCAATGCACAATGAAATCACCAGTGCAACCTGTCCTAAACAAAAGTGGGGGTTTTGGCACTTTTATTATTTTGATTTCAGAAATAAAAACATTGGTTATTAAGCCCTTCACTTCATGGGCGTTGCTATTTAAAAGGTTAGTATCACCATTCACATTGGAAGTATTATTTTGTTGTTTTCCAGCTCCCAGCCCTTTTAATTTTGTTAAATGGCATTAAAAGATATTTTTCATTACAGACACTGTGCTTCGTGGTTGTCGTTCATGTTATGATGTGCTTTATGCCTGAGGTGTACAAGGCTGAAGCAAAGGCAATTACATTGCTGAACAACAGCACATTACATCACCATCTTGAATAAAAGCAGCCTTTCTGAATCCAAGGCACATCTGAAAGCCGCCTTCTGTCAAGCGCTGAAGAAATATACCAAAATAAAGCATCATACAGTTTTTCGATAGGTCTAAAGAGTCCGGGATCACAGCCAAGGCTCGTCACACGTACACTGTTTCATTGATCAGTGAGGGCAAGAGACTGCACCCGCCAGCAGCCTTCTCCACGGCGGGGGTCAGTGGAGTCTTTATGAGAGTGGAGCTGTGTGTCGCTGACAGACTGTAATAATTTGGGGGACATCGGCAGTGGGAGGAGTGCGCGGTACTACATGGAGCAAATACAAAACCTGAGGCATACACAGAGCGCGCGGGGAGTTCGCGCCAAATAACCAGTCCACGCTGTCGGTGAAGCGTAAAAGGCCATTTATTAGGACAGGCTGTAAACATAACTTTAATCACAGTAAAATACTTAACAGTAACATAACAACAACTCCCCTCCACTCCATTTTCACTCACTCCGTTATTTTCTCTTGCACCCTATCTCTCTTCACCTTCCACACCAACCCCTTTCCGTTCTCCATCCATTTCTTCATTTGTCTCCTGACATCCTCTTTTTCATCACCTGCCATCCCATTCCTGCATCCCGCACCCTCGTCCATCACTCTTCCCCCCCCGAGAGATGGGTGGGCCCATCCAGGACTCCCCCCACCCCTCCAAAGTACCGCCTTTCGCCCCACAACCTGCCCTAAACTGGCATTCTCCAACCACCCCAAAGTTCCCATCCCTTTTTACTGTAGGGTGGGTGGGTGGTCCAAACGATTCTCCTACGCTGGCGCTGGGAAAACAGGAAGAGGAAGTCCCCTTCCCCTCCTACTCCCTTATACCCCCCTCTTACACCCTCCCCTTCCCCTACAGCCTTCCCTTCCGGCGCGAAACCCCCTGGGGAAAGACTAGACTGCGTCCTGCTTTCCCTGGGGGCCATCATTGAGACAGAGAGCACGAGCCGAGGCACACAGACAGCGAGGAGGTGTTAGACACCCGGAGCTCGAGGCACACACGATAAACAATGTTATCCCCGTTACATACACAAATGGTGGTAGATACATACATGCATGTGAGAAGAGTCTGAGGCACACAGACAGCATGAGACAGTGGGGGCAGAGAGGCAAGCAATGAGAGGATATTCAGGGTCAGAGGCAACCGCCCGAGGTTGCTACCGTGCAGATTAAAATGAAAATGCAAAATAAAAAAACGGGTTCTTCCTCACTGTTTTGCGACGAGTGGTGGCAGAAAGTAACAAGGAAGTATTCCCTAAATAAAAGGATTACAGCCCACCAGCGGAACGAAACTGTAGTTGGTCAGTGCTGCTTCCTGCAAAACGGAAGCAAAACGGAAGTGAGGTATCGGACCAACAGCAAATCAATGAGCGAGATAAGAAGAGCAATGCCACATTTAACCAATAGCAAGTGACAAAACAAATAGAAACACAATGGGTGGAGTTTCACCACTAATACTTATTACTTAATGCCTCGGAGAGGCAGTGCATGCACTGCCTATGCGAGACCTAAAAAACGGACTGTATTGAAAGCTCCTTACCCTTCTTTATAGTCCTGTGTTTGTTTCTATGTGGAATGAAGGCCAGATGACACCGGAGCCTTCATTATAGTCCTTTGCAAAACGAAAGAAGGTCTATGATGAAGGGTCCCCTCCCATCCATCTTTCGTTTCACATAGAAAGAAAAACAGGACTGTAATGGATGCAGGGAAACTAAACATTTATTCTACAGACTTTTGTTCCAATAGCACTGCCCCGAGTGGAACGAGGAGTGACACACAGGGGAAAGAGGGACACACAGGAAGGAGGAATCAGAGGGAGGTGAAGGAGGAACGAAGGACACACAAGGAAATTGAGGAATGACAAGGGAAAGCAAGAGGGGAGGAGGGAGGAACAAGAGATAGCTGCAGGCATCTATAGCGGAGTTTACACCTGTCCCTTTTCGGGATGGAGAAGCTATCGTGTTCAATTTTAAACTTGCTAATCGAGCTACCTTTAATGGACTTTTCATTTATTGGCCCCCGGCCCAAGACAGTCATTGTCCTCCAACCTACAACTGCTACAAGAGTCAGGCATGGAACTACAGAACTTCACAGTTCTGGGTGATTTTAAATTACACTTAGTGGCAGCAGCGAACCCAGACACTATAAAGCTGATTGATGTGTGTGGTAGTTTTGGTGTGACACAACAAGAAGCAGAGCCTACCCATAAGGCGGGCCACACACTAGATGGAATTTTTACAAACGATTCCCGGCTAAGAATAGGAACGTGTCTTCCCCTGATATGGTCTGACCACAAGGCGGTATTTTTTACCCTAACAGGTATTGGGTATAAGCTTGATCAAAGCCCGGACCAATCTTCCACTACCTATTGCCCGTGGCGCAATGTGGTAAAATAAGACCTAGAGACCATCTTGCGCGAGAACTGCCCCGACAGACATCCTGATATTAACACTGCCTCGAATAATTTGTTCAATTGGATAGATTCAGCAGAGAAGCAGCTAGAACCTGAAAAGCAGGTGGCTACTCGGTCGAAAACTGCCCACTTTATGAAAATTCCCAGGATAAGGAGAACTAAGTGGAGTGGAAGTAGTCTACAATATCTGGGAGGTAAACTTTGTAACTCACTCCCTCTGGCCCTGAGGGGAAACAACTTAAGACTTGGCTTTTCCAATCCCAATCCCAACCCGTACCCTATCTGGTCCGTACCACCTTTATTGGAGGTTTCTGCTGTTTAGCGCCAAGACACTTCGGTATTAGCGTGCTTTATAAACTTTTTTACTTACTTACAAGGAGCAGCACATATGGCAAAGTGGCAATGCTACAGAGAAAGAGAGAGGGATGAGAAGGAGCAACCACAAGCAGACCAAAGATGGTAAAGTGGATGGGGTGGAACCGAGCCACGAGGAGCCAGCAAAGAGTCCAGTAGTTGTACAATAGCCCATCATGCTTCCCAGTGCAAGCACTCCCATGTAAGCAGAACTAGCATTAGATAGGAGAGCATTTGTGTGGTATCTTCATGTCTATGCCATGCATTCTCTCCTTACTTATATATCCCCTTCTGCTGAGCCAGTGTGAGTGTGAGGTAATAGAATGCTGATGGGTACATGGTTTGAGTGAGTGTCAGTTGGAATCCATGGGCTGAGCAAGGGATATATAACTAAGGAGAGAATGCATGGCACGGACATGAAGATACCACAACTACTTTTTTGGGCTGAGCCGAGATGTGAGCCTAAATCAAAAGATAATGGCTAAAAAGACTAATAGCAAAAAGCCAATGGTTAAAGGGGAGGACCCAAACTCAACTTTCAGTATATTAGAGGCAATAGATTTGCTTGACAGCTGTGCTGTGAAAAGCTAGAACTAAAAGGAATTGAGTTAAAATTGTAATCAGTGTTTCAGCACTAGATTATTGTATGTATGATATTTGTAAAAAAAATACTAAATATATGTTTGTGTATGCTTGACTGCAAAAAAAGTAAATAAAAGGAGGTCCAAATAAGACTGCCACAATGGTATTGTCCTTTGTTGTTTCTTTGCAACACTGTAACGTTTGCATCATTGAAAAGAAAGGCTGAAACAAACTAAGTTGATAAATACATCTTAAATCAAACAATTCTTTTGTACTTTGATGCTAAATCAATACACATGAATACAATATACTGTTAACTTGTTTAATGAAGTTTAGCGAAATGGTTTGTTTTATTTGTGTATTGCTTAGGAACAATGTTTATTGTATTTTTGAATAAAACATAAAACTTTTTTTTCATTTCTGTAAAGAAGGGACTAGCCACAATTTAGTGATAATAATACTCATCTTCATTGTAATAGTAAACTGTACAATTGGGAAACTTATTACTATAAAGGATTCGGGCTGACTCATAATCTATGAATTATACGTTTCCTCCAACGATTTGGTAGATTCAAGTGTGATTCATAATACTCTCGAGGGGTGTGCATGAAAACATTCGCATATCATACATTTCAATGCATGCTTAAGGAGTAAGGGGGTGAATACGATGGCGGTGAACCCACCACCGGCAGGCTGCTGGTGGCAGGTACACCACCATCGTACGGCCTTTTTCTGCCCGACAGATCTGGATGGTGGGTGGTGTGCCTGGCGGGCGGAAAGCCCGTCCGCCACGGGTCCGACAGATGCAATCGTTACGATTGCCTGTCGGACCCACCGCGCATCCACAAAATGGTGGCAGTGTCTAGCAGGCACCACCCACCAGATTTGGATGCTGCATCCCCGTCAGCCTGTCTATGGCGGTTCAACCGCCATGGAAAGGTTGGCAGGGATGTACTTTGGGGGCCCATTGCGGGGCCCCCCTTGTGCAGGGGCATGTGGAATTTGCTCTTGGGGGGCAACTATGGTGCCCTCCTACAGTTCCCTGCACCAGGTGGCAGGCACCGCGTGGTGCCTGCCACGTAGTGCAGAGAAATGCACAACATGCATTTTTACCATTGCAGCGGGTGCTGCAGCCATCAGCACCCGCCGCAATGGTAAACATGCACAATGTGACCGCCACAGTGGCGGTCGCATTGTAATCTCATGTGCGGGACCGCCACCATATAGGCAGCCGGTCCCAATCCCCGGGACGATGGCGGACGGACAGTCCGTCCGCCATCGTAAACACCCCCTAAGTATCTTGGAAATGTTCACTAGCACATTTAACTTTTGCTTTTTGTTATTTCACCTGTCACATATTTTCAAGGTCAGAGAAACTCACTCCCCTACAGTCCCAAGAAATATACTGTAGTTGCATACAATTTCTGACCCAGATCTTATGGTCATAGCCTGCGAATAAGCTCTTCAAAATGTGTTTTTCCAAAATGTGCACATTTCTAAGCAAATGAGAGAGGTACTACTAGAGATTCTGCCCCAAATTTCCTAACACTGCAGAGGGTTGTGTGCTACTTTGCACTAATTTACATCACGGAGGCGTTCCCTGGGTGGTGTATGTGCATTCCCATGCAACCACCCATTTTTTTTTAATGCAAATCCATATCTACTAACAATTGCAAACAGAGATTTGCACCAAAAATGTACTCCTCCTCAAGACAGGAAATGTTTTATTTTCTCCATACTTTTCAAACTTTTTATTTGTGCTACATTGTACATTGTATATTGCTTGACAGAACGCACACACCCTTGCACTATAATGCATGGGTGTGTGCATTAGCACTTGGCAGCCTGAGAGGTGCCAGTACCTGAAGGAGAGAAAAACAGTGCCATTTCTTTGTAGATATGGTGCTGTTTTCACTCTCCCTTTGATACATTGCAGCACAACAACTTGCTTGCTGTGCTGCATTGCATCACATTTTAGTGAATGCCCCCCCTCTGTCCCTTATCGAGATAGTGCTTTTGTGTGTTAGGTGTTCTGAAGTGCCCATGTGTTCTGCCTTATAGGCACTGCATGCCATCTTCTGTAAGCTGCATTCTTCAAGTGTTGGCAAGTTTAAGGAGTCCAGAACTACGATAATGTGATCAAATAACTTGGTTTAAGAGACGAGTAGAGCAGCAGATTATAGAACTATTTTCAGGGGTGGGAGTCAGTCCTTTAGGAGGCTTGAGGAGAAGTCAGTGACTTGCAACGTGTTCTTTACACCCACTCTTGGGTGAGACAGTTTGTCTATAGATGACGCCTTCCATATAGACATCTATGAACTAACATTTCTTTGGTAAAATATACATCAATTTCTAAATATACAAAAATGTGGCATCTTCTGTCATTGAAGACTGGAGTACAGCATGAGGACAAGCAAAATGAAAATGATAAACCAAAGCACTTACTTGTAGCATGCAACATGGAGTAACTCCATATACAGCAGTACAGCCGCAAGATCTGCTTAAAACTGATCAAGAACAGTAAAGTGAAGTCTAGCTATTTACCAACAGGTTTCTTCAAACTCAGTGCACTGCTGGACGCTGTCAAAAGACGGCGATAGTTGTGAGCTTGTCCAACTCCAGTTTCCGGGATATGCCAGTCACAGGATGAAGTATATCTGGTGATATCAGTGGATAGACAGACTGCAAATTATTATATCTGCTTGACACCCAAAATATTGGAAAAGGTACAATTTATTGATTAAGCTGGATTTTTATCATCAAGAGTTGCAGATTGAGCTTCAAAACATTTTGAACGCGCATGAAAATGTGCACTCAAAAATGTTCAACTTGAGTTGCAGAGTGTATAGTAGGAGTACTGGTAGCAACACACACTTTACTCTTTTAGATAGTCCTATATATTTTGCCATGATAAAGTCTACACTCACATCGTGTAACATTATATCATTTAAGTTATATGTATGCCATGTAGACAATACAATAGTCAAATACAAAATACTGACTAAAAGTATGAGAGTGCATCCCTGAGCATAACCCTAGCCTGAACCTTCACCTAATACTTACCTTAATATTTACCTGAGTATATAAGTGCAGAAAATATTTTGTCTTTCAATGTCTTTTTCCTGGTGATATGATGGCCAAAATATTTTTATTACAGTGTATTTAGCAGTCAATACGTTAGTAGTGCACCTGCTTGGGACAGGTCCATTCCATTACTCCATTTAACATTAGTTTTCTACATTTATATTATTTATCTAAAACCATATTGTATTTAACATCTATGAAAAGGATACTTTTTTATATCAGTTTCTTCTGGCACTATGCATAGCATGTCTTGCTATGTGATTTGCGAATGGCAGATATGGATTGAGTCAGCAGCCAATAGTTGAATGCTGAACAACCACAATTACGTTTTTATTTTCATTATTAATGATATTCTATGTTTACCAGTTGTGAAGTATGCATGGGAGTTGAAAGAATTATTTGAATGGTTTAAAGAAAAAAAGAAAATTGTCAAACACCCTTTATGATTACTTTTAAGACTATTTAAACAAATGTTTCCTGGTGGTAATCATTGCATTACGAGCGATGTTCGACAAAGTATTTATGAAAAGAATATCACAAAACACCAATATTGTCATTTAAGTAGCATGGTGTCAAAAATATATTATGTCAGAATATCACAGGTTAGATTATCATTTTTTTAAAGTATTTTTGAATATCATTGCTACAAAAATGTGTTATATCGTTGTAATTGATACTGTGTTTTAAAGAGCCTTTGTGTTTTTTGTTTTGATATATTCTACTTGTTTTATTTAAAAAAAAAAAATTACATAATCATTTTAGAAGTGGGATGTTTGGTTTATAGAGAAATAGGATAGGGAGTCATTTAAATGTTTTTATTTTTTTAAGTTTGTTAAATTTACAGTTGTTGTTGTGGTAATTATGCGTTTGTTTAAATTAAATTGAAATTAATTAATATATTTTGTTATTTTAATTATGTAAAATTCACATTTTATATGTAACGTTTGCTATTTTGTTTGGGAAAATTTGTTTTAATATTGTTATATTTTTAAAACTTCTAATAAATATATTTTCCTTGAGAAATTAAATTGTGTTTTAAATTTAATTGATTATTAATATATTGAAGTTTAATTATTTGAAATATATTTATTGGTTTAAATTAACAGTGTTTTTTTAATTTGTGTTATTTTTACATTGGGAGTTTTAAATTTATGTAACCGATTTTTATAATTTCAAACACTTTCATTTTTTAAACATATTTGGGAATTTATATTTTTTAATTAATTACATTTATTAATCTGAAAGTATATATTTGTTTTTAATTTACTTTTTATACTTTTTATGGTGTGTGGTGTACTTTTTGGTATAGTTAAAACTGATTTCTGTAATGTATTCTTTTTAGCGTTATGTCTATTATTATGTTGTGGCAGTAGGTCATTTTGAAATCTATAAGTACAATACTTTCCCTTATTTGTTAAATTTGGAGTGAGAACAGTAAATTCTTCCCTCTCAAAGTGCAACACTTTCCACAAAGGGATTATGTTTGGACTGGGATAGTAAATTTGACTCACCCCAAATGCCAACATTTTCTCCAATGTGATTACGTTTGGAGTTTGAATAGTAAATTTAACTCCCCCAAAGTCCAACACTTTCCCAACGTGCTTACATTTGGAGTTGAAATACTAAAGCAGAAACTCCTCAAATTCCAACACTTTCTCAATGTAGTTTAATTTGGAGTAGGAATACTTAATTTCACCCCATCCCCACCCCAAAAACCAACACCTTCGACAATGTGGTTAAGGTTAAAGTAGGAATGGTGAATATGAAGTCCTCAAAGTCTAACACTTTCTCCAGTCTGGTTGGGTTTCGATATGGAATACTACATCTGGACTCACAAAGTCCAACACTCTCTCCAATGTGCTTAAATTTGGGGTTGGAATAATAAATCTGACACACCTCAAAGTCCAACTCTTTCCCCAAAGTGGTTAAGTTTGGAGTGGCAATAGTAAATTTGACTCCATCAAAAACCAATATTAAATCTGATACCCCCAAAGCTCCACAATGTTGTTACGTTTGAGGAGGGAATAGTAAATGTGACACTCCCCCTTCCCCAACTGGTATCCAACACTTTTCCCAATGTGATTATGTTTGGAGCTGTAATAGTATAACTGAACCCATCACCCCCCACCCCCAAGTAGAAAACTTTACCCAATGTCGTAAAGTTTGGAGTGGGAATAGTAAATTTGACCCCACCCCCAAAGTTCAATACTTTCCCCAGCATGGCTAAGTTTTTATTGAAAATAGTAAATGTGATATCCATAAACTGTTAGCATTTGTTTGTATTTTGTACATTAAACATGTATACTCATTTATAGTATAACTTGTTTGTTTGCTTATTGATGTAGTTTTTATAGGGTATAATGTTTTACATTTTATAGTTATGTACATTTTCTGAACATCTCTTTTAATATATACTATTTTTGAGGAGTATTGTTTTTCAATATTTGCAAGTTTTTTTAATATGTTTTAGGCAGTGCCTGGATACCCTCTCTGGTGATTTGCCGCACTTTACAAATCCAGATCGATTGATTGATTTCAAAGAAAAAATCATTTGTTTTCTTTACTTCAGAACAATTACACATCTGATATAGTTGTAGTGTACATAAATTTACATTTTTAGTTGTACATTTTTTTAACAAACATGCTTTTTTATACTTGGTACATTTTTTAAAAATATAGTATATTAAAATGTATTGAAAAATGGGCTCATATTTTAATCAGTATTTTGAATTATATATATATTTACACATAAAACATTTTGAACATTTCTTTTCTACAAAAATGATTTTAACATTTTGTACAGCATCAGGATACCCACCTGGGTGATAGTGCGCTCTACAGAGTTTAATAACATATCATAACATGCTGTTTATCACTTTATAAACATTCATAAATTAAATTCTTTTTAATATTGACTTCTATGGCATAGAAGTCTTTTTTAATGAAAAACTTTCTGCCATTTTTTCCAGTTTCTATGATATTGTAGTCTTTCTTGTCATTTTTAGGCTGTTCTTTGAGTTTACAGTTGAGGTTTCCCATTGTTGGTCTCCAGTTCAGGTAAGGTTAGTTTACATTTATTTTCTAAGGGTTTAGGGTTAGGGGAAAATGTTTGGACTTAAGACCTTATTCCGAGTACGGCGGTCCTGGGACCACCGTACTCATGGTGGCGGTCTGACCACCGCGATCCGCCCCCGTATTACAATTGCGGTGGTCTGCAATGACACCGCCAGCATGGCCAGGATCCTGCGGTGCTGGCGGTGTGTGAAGTGGGGAGGAATGGAGGCGGTGCCGATCCCATCACCGCCGCCCATATTACGATTTGACCTTCTGCAAGCCTTTTCATGGTGGTGATCCTGCCATGAAATAGCTGGCAAAAGGGCATGGAGGGGGCCCCCAACAGGGCCTCCGGGCATACTGCGCATGAGGGTGGGTGCAGGGGGCACATGACGTGCCCCCCCACAAGTGCATGGTCCTGCGTGCATTGTGTGTCATGCACGACATGGTGCATGCCACACCATGCACGGACGTGCATTCAGCGCTGTCACAGTGGTGGTATACTGTGTAGGCTCTCCTATGGGCCTTACATATTGCTGCGGTGAGACCACTGCTGCACCAGCCCGACCGTCCTCGATTGAAGTTGTAATCTGGCGGGCGGTTGCACCACAGTCTTGGCGGTCTTCTTGGGACCACCGCATTGGCGGTCCCAGATGAAGACCGCCAAGCACGTAATAAGCCTCTTAGGCTAGTCTTTGTAATTTGATATTGTTATAGTGTATTTTGGTGTAGCATGTGTTAGTTTATTGTATCGTGGTAGGCCTTATTGAGAAATTTGATGTTTATTTGTATTTTGTATCTGTGATCTATGTGTTTGACATTTACTTTAATGCTTTTTACTGTGCTTTTTTTCTGCTGGGGTTGCAATTGTTTTTGAGGGGTTTTATTTTTTTTTCCTATAAAGGTTTTTATTTTCAGATGTCAGACTTTAATTTTAATCTGGATGCACTTTTTTTTTCAAGACAAAATAGTTGGTACATTTTTTAACCCTAATTATTTTAAACTTCTCCTTATTCGGTTTGCTGTTGTATTTATTTATTTTTTTCAAATTTTTCTGATTTTGGCTGGATTCCTTAAATTATTGGAGATATTGGGGCTGATTCCGATTCAGGCCGGAAATCTCCCCGACCGAGCCGGACCCGGAGAGATTTCCGACCGAATCGGACCCTAGCAGTCCGACCGAACGAGTACGATGCGCACGTATGCTATCGGACTCGATTCGGTCGGACTCCCATTGAAGTCAATGGTAGCCAGTGGTACGACGCGTACACGGGCTCCCATTGACTCAATGGGCACGACGCGAACAAGGGCGCCCCCTACAGCGTGTTCGCGTCGATGCGGGTCGCACTGTACATGCACGTGTAGGGGGGACCCATGGGTCCCCCCTGTGTGCGACTCGCACGCCTACGCTTCCAGGGGGGTCCAACACGGACCCCCAAAGTGCGGCTCCGACAGCTCCTTGGAGCCGGGCTGCGCGAGTCGGTCGGAGCGGTCGAGGTGCGCATCGTACTTACCCGGCCGGGGAACGTCTCCATTGCGAGGTGCGCGTTGTCCCCGTGCGAGTCGGTCGGAGCGGTCGGGTCCTGCGAACGAGTCGGTCGGAGATTTCGCGAGCGCACGCATCGTACTCGCTCGCCCGGACGCACGTACGACTCGGTCGGGAAATAGGGCTCCGAATCGGATCCGGTTAAGCCGAATCCGATTCGGTGCCCTACCGGCCGAGATCGGAATCGGCCCCATAATGTCTGTTGTATTTTTCTCTGGTTTATTTATTTCCTTTTTGGGCTCTTTTTATATATTTCTTTTGGATTGTATATTTGTATAATCACTTCACTGTCTAGGACTTCAGCTAGAAAATTATAAGTGTTATTTTGCTTTATTTATTTATGTTATTTATTTATGTTATTTGTGTTACTGGATTGGAGCATTTTAATAAATGTTTATTTATTTATTCATGTATATTATGCACATCCTATACATATGATTTTTTTATGGTGTTAGCATATTTTACGGGTGGCAGTAAAGTGTTTATTTAAAACAGTGTTAGTTATTTTGCATTGTATATTTATTTATTTTTTAATATTTATTATAGTACATTATAGGTATCAATCTGAATGTTTGCCTTTTGAATTATGTTTGTAATTATTATTAGTATTTGAAATGTGCTTTAATATTATTTAGAAATAAATATTAATGAAGCATGAGAGTTTGTGTTTTAGCAAGGTTAAATGATATTGTTGCTTAGTGAGGTTTTTTTTAACCTCTTGGGTGCTAAGGACGTGCTGGAGCCTTGAGGGCGGCTCCAGCATGTCTTGGCACCAGAGGCAGGAAATCCCTCTGGTGTGAGCACCAGAGGGATTTCCTTTTTGTATATTTAGGTTCAGCTGTTGGGGAAGAGCTTCTCCAAAAACCGAGGCTGTTATTAGTTTTGTTGTGCAATGACGATCTGCATGCATGGTGAGCTGAAGTTATTGCACAGAAAGTGATAGAAAAATAAGCCAATCGGCTCAGTTACTTTCACTTACATCGGTGATCAGAGGCATATCTCGGCCCCCCAGCACTTGTTAGGACTTGGGAGGTGTCATTGGAAAAGGGATAATCTCCCCTTTACAATGGCACTTAGTGGATCCCTGCTCGGGGATCATCGCAGGAGGGTGGTCCCCAAGCAGGGATTTACCCACTAGACTATACTTTTTGAGGGGGGAGTGCCCCCCCTGGCAATGGGCTAATGCTTCCCCCTCCCCTAAGCCTCAATAGTCTTTCTGCCCCCCTCAGGCAGACTGGAAGCAATTTTCACTAATCGCCCCCAAGGAGGGCAGAAAGCCTACTAGACACCAGGGTGTGTTTTTATTGGAAAATGGGTGGGGGGGGGCACTAGACCCCCATGCAGGGTATTTGGAGGGGGCATATACCCCGCCATACAAATAGACTAATGATCCCCCTCCCTGGCCCTAAAAGTATTTCTGAACCCCCCCCCCGGGCAAATAGAAGATAGTTGCCTCCAATCTGCTCGCCGGGGTGGCAGAAAACCCACTAGACACCAGGGAGTATTTATTTATTGCAAAATGGGTGGGGTGACCCACTGAGGCATCAGACCTAGCCTCTACCCCCCAAATAACCCCCATCAGCCTTTCTGCCCCCATAGGGGGAGATAGAAGGTGTTTTTCTCCAATTTGGCCCATGGCAGAGGGCAGAAAGCCCACTAGACACAAGGAGGTATATTTCTTTTTATAATGCAAAGGGGTAGGGGCACCACACCCAAGCATCGAACCAACCCTCCATCCGACAAAAAAACAAGTCTTCCACTAGGCACCAGGGTGATTTTCTTCATTATTACTTTTGGGGTGGGGAGGGCTGGCCAGATATCGGACCTAACCCCCACCCCCAAAATGACCCTCACAGTCTTTCTTCCCCCCCAGAAGCAAACAGGAGGTCTTTACCTCCAATCTGCCCAGCTGGAGAGGCAGAAAGCCCAGACACCACATATGGATATCAGAGGTGGCCTTAATCCCAGTATCCTGCTACTTCTATTGCATGTTTTGGGCTTGGGTCAGCTGCCACCTGGGGAAACCTACCAAACCCAGGCATTTCTGTAACCTAGACACCTGGGGCAGTCCAAGATGGTGGGCCTCATGACATTTATGTTCTTACCCACAATACCCTGCAAATCTCAATCTTGGACTAAAATCTCACACTTTGCTTGCATTTCTGTGACGTAAACTTCCGGAAAACGCAGGGATCCACAAAATTCCTACCACCCATCATTCCCCCACTTGTCCAGATAACAATTCTGCCCTACTTGTGTGGCTGGGCCTAGCGCCCGTGATACAAAGGCCCCAAAATGCAATGTGGAGAAATCAGCAATAGGGGTGGCTCTGGTGTTTGGGACCGGACTCAGCGGCCACCCAGGGAAACCTACCAAACCCAGAAATTTCTGAAAACTAGACATCAGGGGGAGGCCAGGGTGGTGTGCCTTGCGTGGATCCCACAAAATA
This sequence comes from Calotriton arnoldi, assembly GCA_963921515.1. Lineage (NCBI taxonomy): Eukaryota > Metazoa > Chordata > Amphibia > Caudata > Salamandridae > Calotriton > Calotriton arnoldi. The sequence goes on along the minus strand of CAWUFW010000913.1, from coordinate 2,158,423 downwards.
TCATTACCCACAATGCTGTACAAATCTAAAACTTTCACTAAAATCACAAATTTTCCTTGCATTTCTATGATGTAAACTTCCGGAAACTAAAGAGATCCACAAAATTCCTACCACCCAACATTCCCCCACTTGTATCGATAAAATGCTGCCCCACTTGTGTGGCTGAAGATCATGTAAACAAGATAAATTATTGTAAGAATTGGGGGTCTCTAGTTGGCAATGGCTGGCGCCACTGTCCAAATAGGGACCCTTCTTCCTAAGTCAGGGCAAGTGGGCTACCCCCTTTGATAACCCCTGCTCAACCCTGTGGTAACGTAGCATGAGCAGTTAGGCCTATCTCAGAGGCAGTGTGTGAAGCATTTATGACCATGCACAATAAGGCAGTAACGACACCACAAAAGGACACAACTCAAGTAGGTATAGAAAAATAGTATCTTTATCTAAGGTTTAGTACGAGACTCTCAAAAGCGTTTTAACCAGTCACAATGCACGTAAATCAGTAGGGACTTAAAAAGGCAATACGTATTCACCAGAACGTGGCACTGACTGAGTTCAAGGCCTGGGTCTACGTGACCCATTGCGCACCAGACACCTGCCGTTGGACGGGGACACAGCACGTAGCTTCTCGAAGAAGCGGAGACGGTGACAGGCGGCCTCCCAGCGACCACAGTTCTCAACTGCAGTGGTCCGCAACGTGCACTCACAATGATTCGGGCACTCGGGGACAGGCGGGCTCCCAGCGGCAGCAGCACGCGGCTGCGGCGGCCCGGGCTGGTGGTGGCGATGACTCTCGTCGTGCAGCTCCGTGGTGGGCTCACGGCGGCAGCAGCGCTCTCCTAGCTGCGGCGGCCCACGGGACGATTCACGATGATGCAAAGTTGACAAAGATGCGGGCACTCAGCGGCAGCAGCTCTCTCTTAGCTGTGGCGGCCCACAGGACAAATCCCAATGATGCAAAGTTGGCAAAGGTGCAAGCACTCAGCGGCGGCAGCTCTCTCTTAGCTGCGGCAGCTCACAGGACAAATCTCGGTGATGCAAAGTTAGCAAACGTGCGAGCACCCAGCGGCAGCAGCTCTCTCTTAGCTGCGGCGGCTCACAGGACAAATCACGATGATGCAAAGTTAGCAAGGGTGCGAGCACTCCGCGGCTGCAGCTCTCTCTTAGCTGTGGCGGCTCACAGGACAAATCACGATGATGCACAGCGGACACAAGTGCGGGCACTCAGCGGCGACAGCTCTCTCTTAGCTGGGGTGACCCACAGGACAAATCACGATGATGCACAGCGGACACAAGTGCGGGCACTCAGCGGCGACAGCTCTCTCTTAGCTGCGGCGGCCCACAGGACAATCCACGATGTTGCACAGCTGACACAAGTGCGGGCACTCAGCGGCGGCAGCTCTCTCTTAGCTGCGGCGGCCCACATGACAATTCACGATGTTGCACAGCTGACACGAGTGCGGGCACTCAGCGGTGGCAGCTCTCTTAGCTGCGGCGGCCCACAGGACAATTCACGATGTTGCACAGCTGACACAAGTGCGGGCACTCAGCGGCGGCAGCTCTCTCTTAGCTGCGGCGGCCCACAGGACAATTCACGATGTTGCACAGCTGACACAAGTGCGGGCACTCAGCGTCGGCAGCTCTCTCTTAGCTGCGGCGGCCCACACAGTTGCAGCGAAGGTTCTGAAGATTCAAATTAAGGTGGGCGCTCAGCGGCGGCAGCTCTCTCTTAGCTGCGGCGGCCCACACAGTTTCAGCAAAGGTTCTGAGGATTTAAATTAAGGCGGGCGCTCAGCAGCGGCAGCTCTCTCTTAGCTGCGGCGGCTTACACAGTTTCAGCGAAGGTTCTGAAGATTCAAATTAAGGCGGGCGCTCAGCGGCAGGATTACTCGACGGAGGCCTCACCTGCAAGTAGAATCCCTAGCACAGGAATTCAGGCGGCTGATGGGGTGAAGTCTAATGTCCCTGAGACTTCAGCAGGAGGCGCTCTCAATTCAGGCCCTTGGGTAGTTTCTTCAGCAAGCTTGGTGAAAGTTTCAAAGTCCTTTCCTCTGTCCGCTCGGACAGAGTTTCGTCTTGACACCCAGAAGGAACACACCGCACCAGGTTTCAGCGCAGCGTTTTATACCTAAAAAGTCTTTGTTCTCTGCGGTCACAAATCACTGCATCCAGCCAGAACCAGTTCGATGGGGTCGGGGAGCACTTGGTTTACGAGGCGACATCCTGCCCTTTGAGAATCTGGGGGTCTGCTATCAGAAGCCCAGTGGGAGATGGAGCCATCATTCACCTTGCCAGGCACGGCCCTGCTTGGATCAAAGAGTCACCCCTCCCCATACTCTGAATGCCGATCTCTCTCTCCAGCCAGGTCTGACTCAGCTGGCCCTGCTGCTCCAAAACCAGACGGCCAATACACACGCTAGCAAAGCCTACAGGAAAGCTTAGGCCAGAAAATACCTTATTTCTAGTAGAGGCATTTTCGAACACGGGCTACGCTAATAATCCTCACTAAAAGATGTATCTCAATGTTCTGAGCTTACACATATCAAATTCGACGTTCCTATCAGGTTCCTGGGGGCAGGTAGGATTAAGGCATGAAATACTCAGCCTGCACATTCTGGCCTATGAGAACGGGTGGCCTCACAACAGTAAACAGTGAAATGGAGGGTAACTCGCTATTAGAACATGCTACCCAGGCATACTTGAAAAGCCGCTTAGGTGGGTAGCGCAAATCAGCGCTGCAGGCCCACCAGCAGTATTTGGTCTACCAGCCCTGGGCACACACAGTGCACTGATACTAGGGGCTGACAGGTAAACAAAACAAGCCAAACTATGGTTATCCCAATTCATACAGTTATCTTTACACAGGGAGCATTCGCGCTGTGTCACTGATTGGCAGTGGCACAGCGCCTAGAGCATCTAAATCCAGTCAACATGAAAGGTAAGAAGCGAAAAGAGGAAGGGAGACCCGCGCCAATGATGCCAGGTCTAACACGCATCCCCTCCAGCTGAAATGTGGGGAGAACTAACCATTCCCTTGGGAGTTCTCATCACTAAGGCGGAAAAACCTGGACAGACCGTCAGCATTGGCGTGTTCTGTACCGGGGCGGTGTTCCACCGTGAAATCCATACCCTGTAGGGAAATGGACCACCTCAACAACTTGGAATTCTCACCCCTCATATGCATCAACCATCTAAGGAGCCTGTGGTCTGTCTGAACCCGGAAGTGAGTCCCAAACAGATATGGTCTCAGCTTCTTCAGCGCCCAGACCACAGCAAATGCCTCACGCTCAATTGCACTCCACCTCTGTTCCCGGGGAAGTAACCTCCTGCTCAGCAAGGCTACCGGTTGGTCTAGTCCCTCCTCATTGATCTATGACAGAACAGCCCCTATACCATGCTCTGAGGCATCTGTCTGGACAACAAATTCCTTTGAAAAGTCGGGCGCCTGAAGCACGGGTGCGGTGCACATGGCAGTCTTCAGGGCGTCAAACGCGTTCTGACAGGTGTCAGTCCAATTTACCTTCTTTGGCTGCTTCTTAGAAGTCAGCTCAGTCAAGGGTGCAACAATGTTGCCATATCACTTGACAAACCTCCTGTAGTACCCCGTGAGTCCTAAGAAGGCTCTCACCTGCGTCTGAGTCTTGGGGGGTTCCCATGCCAGGATAGTGTCAATTTTGGGCTGAAGGGGCGCCACCTGGCCGTTCCCCACCTGGTGCCCCAAATACACTACAGAACCCTGCCCAATCTGGCACTTACTGGCTTTGATTGTGAGGCCTGCCGTCCGCAGTGCCATCAATACCTCCCAGAGGTGGCGCAGGTGGTCCTCCCAAGAGGAGCTAAACACCACAATGTCATCCAGGTAGGCGGCACTGAAGTCTTCCAGCCCAACCAACACCCTGTTGACCAGCCTCTGAAAGGTGGCAGGGGCATTCTTCATTCCAAAGGGCATCACCCGGAACTGGTAGTGTCCATCGGGTGTGGAGAAGGCTGACCTCTCCTTTGCTCTCTCGGTCAAGGCGATCTGCCAAAACCCAGACGTCAAATCAAATGTGCTGAGGTATTTTGCAGCCCCTAACCGATCTATGAGCGCATCAGCTCTGGGGATGGGGTGCGCGTCAGTCTTTGTGACTGAATTGAGGCCCCGATAGTCCACGCAGAACCGAAGGTCTGGGGTGGTACCAGGCGCTGCAGCTTTTGGTACCAGGACCACTGGGCTGGACCAAGGGCTGCTAGAGGACTCAATCACCCCAAGGGCAAACATTTTGGTAACCTCATCCTTAATGTAGGCCCTTACCCGGGCAGTCACTCGGTAAGCCTTGTGCTTAATGGGAGGACTGTCCCCGGTGTCCACGCTCATGGACACACCAATCAGTGACACTAGGTACCAGGGAGAACAGATCACTGAATTGCCCCAACAGGTGGCGACAATCACCCTGCTGCTCAGGAGTCAGTGTGGTGGAGAGGACCACACCCTCCACCGACCCATCTCGCTCCCCCGCACACAGGAGGTCAGGAAGGGGCTCGCTCTCCTCCTCCATCCCAGCATCCGTGGCCAGAAGCATGCCCACTTCAGACCTCTCAAAGTGGGGCTTCAGGCGGTTAACATGCAGGACCCGCAAAGGGTTCCTGGGAGACTGCAAGTCCACCATGTAGGTAACAGGACTCTTGCGCTCCACCACCACAAAGGGGCCGGTCCACCTATCCTGGAGCGCACAGGGCTCCACCAGGGCCATGACCCAAACCTTCTGTCCAGGCTGAAACTCGATCAGAGTGGCATTCTGATCGTGCCAGAGTTTTATCTCTTCCTGGCTGGTTTCCAGGTTTGCCTCAGCAAGTTTCCTGAAACGCCGAGTCTGATTCCTGAAGGCCAGCATGTAACTAAACACATCCTGGGGAGGTTTCCTGGGAGATTGCTCCCAGCCTTCCTTGACCAGACACAGAGGCCCTCTTACCGGGTGACCATAGAGCAGCTCAAAGGGACTGAACCCTAAGGACTTCTGTGGCACCTCACGGTAAGCAAACAACAGGCATGGCAAGATGACATCCCACTTATGCCTCATGGGCTCGCCTAGGCCCATAATCATGCCCTTAAGGGTCCGGTTGAATCTCTCAAACAGCCCATTACCCTGGGGGTGGTAAGGAGTGGTGAACTTATACGTTACCCCACACTCCTCCCACAGAGACTTCATGTACTTGGAGATGAAGTTAGTTCCCCTATCGGACACCACCTCTCTGGGGAATCCCACACGGGAGAAAATCCCCATCAGTGCCCGTCCCACCACGGGGGCCGTCACTTTCCTGAGCGGGATGGCCTCAGGGTACCGGGTGGCATGGTCCACCAAGACCAGGATGAACCTTTTGCCCATGGCTGTCTTGGGATCCAGAGGCCCCACAATATCAATGCCCACTCTCTCGAATGGGGTGCTCACCACAGGAAAGGGCTGTAGTGGGGCCTTAATCTTCCCCCCACTCTTCCCACTTGCCTGGCAAGTCTCACACGTCCTGCAGTGAGCATCTGAGCTCCTGCGCATCTGGGGCCAATAGAAGTGGGTGACCAGCCTCTCAAAGGTCTTGGTCTGCCCCAGATGTCCGGCCAGTGGCACATCATGAGCCAACCCCAGTAGGAAGGTCCTGAAGCGCTGGGGTACCACCAGCACACGGGCTGACCCAGGCTCAGCAACCTTAGGCTCGCTGTAAAGGAGGTCGTTCTCCCAATAGATCCAATGTGACCCTGTCTGGTCACCTACTGCCTGGGCGGCGGCCTGTCGCCGCACCCCCTCAAGAGAAGGGCAGGTTCTCTGCTGCTCACAAAATTCCTCCCTGGAGGGCCCCCCTTCCTGCTGCCAATGGGTCAGCTCCGGTAGGTCCCCCAGTTCAGCCACTTGTTCCCCTGTAGGTTCCACGGCATCCCCCTCAAGGTCTGCTCCCTCCGGGACCGTGGGAACCGCGGGGGCCAGTTTCCCGCACCCCCTACCCCTTCTCTTTGAGGCAGGGGCCTGGGCCATACTTTCAGGCTCCAGACCCTCCTGAACATCCTTCTGAGCTGTCATGGACCGAGTGGTCACAGTACTCAGGCAAACCCAACATTTCCAAATGAGACTTTCTCTCCACCGTAGCCCACGGGGAGTTCTCCAGATCATTGCCCAACAGACAGTCTACAGGCATGGCGGGCCTCACAGCCACTTGAAGAGTTTCTGCGACCCCCCCCCACTCGAAGGGAACCTGAGCCACTTCACACTGGCTCTCTGAGTTGTCTGCTGACACTACGGGGCAGAATGCATGGGGGACAACTTGCTCTTTGGACACCAACCGGGAGCTGACAGCAGTCACACTAGCTCCGGTGTCCCTGAGAGCCTCCACCCTATGGCCATTGATGGTCACCCACTGCCGGTACTTCTGAGTGTTATTCGGCAGTGTGAGGCTAGGGACCTTCTCGAAGTCTCCTAGCGAGACAAGGGTTAACTCTACGGGATCCCACCCACCTTGGACCTCCATTTCCTCCCCCCCCCCAGGGCTACACTGGCAATCTGGCGGGATGATGCACGGGGTGGTGCACGAGGGGATGCATTGGGGTCCCTCTGGGGACACGGGATCATAATACCGGTGTCCCACTTGACCACACTTGAAACAAGTGAGTGGCCCCCTCTGGACAGGCCTGCCTGTCGGGGACACTGGCTTCTTCTCAGGGGGAGGCTGGGACACCACTGCTTGGTTCCCTTGGGAATTACTTTGGGGCCCTCTCTGGAACTCCCTCTGTTTACCCTTGTCCCCCCCACTTCTCTGCTGGGGACCCTGCCCACCTCTGGCGAAGTCTCCCACAAAACCTTTGCGGACCCGGGTGCTCACCCAGCGGTCCGCCTCCTCAGCAAACTTCCTAGGGTTAGTCAGCTTGCTATCAATCAGGTGCTGGCGTAGCTCTGGAAAACAGTTACTGGACAAATGCTCCCACGCAAACAAATCATACAATTGCTCGAAAGTTTCCACTTTGCTACCCATTACCCAGCGATCCATTGCTCTACAGAAAAAAGACATATACTCAACCCACGTGGTACCCTCTATCTTCTTACAGGTCCTAAACCTCTGCCTGTACATTTCTGGGTTCAAACCATAACGGGTCATCAAAGCTTCTTTCATATGGGCTCTCCTCAGGCAGGTCCAACAGGGTATCCCTACCATCACTCACAAAGCACCCCCACAATCCCGCTCCCCAATCCTGCTCAGGGACCCGGTGGGACACCATTGCTATCTCATATGCGGCAAACCATTGCCCAATATCCTCACTCTTGTGAAAATCCTTAATGACATCCTTAGGAATATAAACTCTACTCTCAGGAGTTACTAAAGGTATGCTGCCACCAGAGGGGGAGACCGGGACACTCCTCGCCCTGATCTCTATCTCCCGCAACATTCTCTCATGTTCCATTCTCATTTTCTCAAGTTCAATTGACAATCGATTCTTCTCAATGTCTAACTTCTTACTCTCAAGGTCCTTCTGACCTTCCAATTTAGCCATCTCCAAACTATGCCTCCTATCTCTCTCCATGTCCTCCAGCTCTTCTGGGGTCAGGCTCCTTTGGGAAACACTAGTACCTGGATTGGAGGGTGTGCTATCTCCCCCCCCTCTACTGCATCATCCTGCTGCCCTCCAGCATTCTCTTCCTCATCCCCAGAGGACTCTCTCGCTTCCCACCAGGCCTTCAGCGCATTGTGGCACGCCTCCTTCCTAGAGAGACCTATCACGGGGACTGCAAATTGCCTACAAAATGACTTCAGCTGTTTGGCAGTATAGGTATCTAATCTTTCCTCATCAAAGGCGAGATCCTCCAAAGCATTGGATGTTGGCCTTCCCATATTAGCAGTACTCATGGCTGCGATCAAGAATTCAATACTAAAACAACCAACCCAAAAATTCAGAGAGGAAAAAAAAATCTGCGCGTGTCTGCGCTTTGGTCTGTACTCACTAGTGATGTCTACCAGTTATTGTACATGGATCATAAATGCAAGTCCTGATCCTCACAGCTGACCGCCAATGTTAGAAATGGGGGTCTCTAGTTGGCAATGGCTGGTGCCACTGTCCAAATAGGGACCCTTCTTCCTAAGTCAGGGCAAGTGGGCTACCCCCTTTGATAACCTCTGCTCAACCCTGTGGTAACGTAGCACGAGCAGTTAGGCCTATCTCAGAGGCAGTGTGTGAAGCATTTATGACCATGCACAATAAGGCAATAATGACACCACTAAAGGACACAACTCAAGTAGGTATAGAAAAATAGTATCTTTATCTAAGGTTTAGTACGAGACTCTCAAAAGCGTTTTAACCAGTCACAATGCACGTAAATCAGTAGGGACTTAAAAAGGCAATACGTATTCACCAGAACGTGGCACTGACTGAGTTCAAGGCCTGGGTCTACGCGACCCGTTGCGCACCAGACACCTGCCGTTGGACGGGGACACAGCACGTAGCTTCTCGAAGAAGCGGAGACAGTGACAGGCGGATCCCAGCGACCACATTTCTCGACTGCAGTGGTCCGCAACGTGCACTCATAATGATTCGGGCACTCGGGGACAGGCGGGCTCCCAGCGGCAGCAGCACGCGGCTGCGGCGGCCCGGGCTGGTGGTGGCGATGACTCTCGTCGTGCAGCTCCGTGGTGGGCTCACGGCGGCAGCAGCGCTCTCCTAGCTGCGGCGGCCCACGGGACGATTCACGATGATGCAAAGTTGACAAAGATGCGGGCACTCAGCGGCAGCAGCTCTCTCTTAGCTGCGGCGGCCCACAGGACAAATCCCAATGATGCAAAGTAGGCAAAGGTGCGAGCACTAAGCGGCGGCAGCTCTCTCTTAGCTGCGGCGGCTCACAGGACAAATCTCGGTGATGCAAAGTTAGCAAACGTGCGAGCACTCCGCGGCAGCAGCTCTCTCTTAGCTGCGGCGGCTCACAGGACAAATCACGATGATGCACAGCGGACACAAGTGCGGGCACTCAGCGGCGACAGCTCTCTCTTAGCTGCGGCGACCCACAGGACAAATCACGATGATGCACAGCGGACACAAGTGCAGGCACTCAGCGGCGACAGCTCTCTCTTAGCTGCGGCGGCCCACACGACAATCCACGATGTTGCACAGCTGACACGAGTGCGGGCACTCAGCGGCGGCAGCTCTCTCTTAGCAGCGGCGGCCCACCGGACAATTCACGATGTTGCACAGCTGACACGAGTGCGGGCACTCAGCGGCGGCAGCTCTCTTAGCTGCGGCGGCCCACAGCACAATTCACGATGTTGCACAGCTGACACAAGTTCGGGCACTCAGCGGCGGCAGCTCTCTTAGCTGCGGCGGCCTACAGGACAATTCACAATGTTGCACAGCTGACACAAGTGCGGGCACTCAGCGGCGGCAGCTCTCTCTTAGCTGCGGCGGCCCACACAGTTGCAGCAAAGGTTCTGAAGATTCAAATTAAGGTGGGCGCTCAGCGGCGGCAGCTCTCTCTTAGCTGCGGCGGCCCACACAGTTGCAGCAAAGGTTCTGAAGATTCAAATTAAGGCCGGTGCTCAGCGGCGGCAGCTCTCTCTTAGCTGCGGTGGCCCACACACAGAGTTCACAAGGGTTACCAGTCCGCGTTCCTCACAGTAGAACTAGAGGTTCCGGATTACTCGACGGAGGCCTCACCTGCAAGTAGAATCCCTAGCACAGGAATTCAGGCGGCTGACGGGGTGAAGTCTAATGTCCCTGAGACTTCAGCAGGAGGCGCTCTCAATTCAGGCCCTTGGGTAGTTTCTTCAGCAAGCTTGGTGAAAGTTTCAAAGTCCTTTCCTCTGTCCGCTCGGACAGAGTTTCGTCTTGACATCCAGAAGGACCACACCGCACCAGGTTTCAGCGCAGCGTTTTATACCTAAAAAGTCTTTGTTCTCTGCAGTCACAAATCACTGCATCCAGCCAGAACCAGTTCGGTGGGGTCGTGGAGCACTTGGTTTACGAGGCGACATCCTGCCCTTTGAGAATCTGGGGGTCTGCTATCAGACGCCCAGTGGGAGATGGAGCCATCATTCACCTTTCCAGGCACGGCCCTGCTCGGATCAAAGAGTCACCCCTCCCCATACTCTGAATGCCGATCTCTCTCTCCAGCCAGGTCTGACCCAGCTGGCCCTGCTGCTCCAAAACCAGACGGCCAATACACATGCTAGCAAAGCCTACAGGAAAGCTTAGGCCAGAAAATACCTCGTTTCTAGTAGAGGCATTTTCGAACGCGGGCTACGCTAATAATACTCACTAAAAGATGTATCTCAATGTTCTGAGCTTACACATATCAAATTCGACGTTCCTATCATGTTCCTTGGGGCAGGTAGGATTAAGGCATGTAATACTCAGCCTGCACATTCTGGCCTATGAGAACGGGTGGCCTCACAACAGTAAACAGTGAAATGGAGGGTAACTCGCTATTAGAACATGCTACACAGGCATACTTGAAAAGCCGCTTCGGTGGGTAGCGCAAATCAGCGCTGCAGGCCCACCAGCAGTATTTGGTCTACCAGCCCTGGGCACACACAGTGCAATGATACTAGGGGCTGACAGGTAAACCAAACGAGCCAAACTATGGTTATCCCAATTCATACAGTTATCTTTACACAGGGAGCTTTAGCGCTGTGTCACTGATTGGCAGTGGCACAGCGCCCAGAGCATCTAAATCCAGTCAACATAAAAGGTAAGAAGCGAAAAGAGGAAGGGAGACCCGCGCCAATGATGCCAGGTCTAACAATTATAATATGTGCTCAATGGCAAGTATTAATTAGAGGATACTCATAAAGAAGAAAACCAGTACATATTTTAATAATATGACCAAACACTGTATATGTTGAATATTCATATATATTTGGGAGAACGTATGTACACATAAGAAAATAATAGTGCTCTGTGTCCCAAGTGAATATAGAACTAAGGAAAGTGACAAAATATGGCATACAACAAGGTTTCTAAATATGATTAAACGACCATGACATAATGCAGAATACAAAAGTACTGCCAACTGTACACATTCGAGAGACAGTAAATGGTTTGTTTATTTAAATAGTCGATGGCGTTTCAACCCCGTAATTAATGAGGGGTCTCATCAGGACCTAAAAATGAGGGACACCTGGGAACAAGGGCGAAAAAAGGAGAAAAGGAAAAAAATTGACTAAGTAGAACAGGAAAATAGAAAGTATATACGGCCTAATAAATTAACACTATAGCCTGATGGGTACCTGAAAATAGTATCTCAGAGTTGCCAAACAAAGTGCTAAAAAAAAACACGTGAGAATTAGGAGCGCTACTCACGTAGGGTCCAGCTGGGCACTATAATGAAAAGCAAAGGAGGCAATTAAGTACATGTGTTTTAACGTCATTTATACTTGGGAATAGGAATAATTGAGGGACTTACCCTAGAGACGGGAGTTGTAGCTTACTGATAACTTTCTGGTGATACAGTAAAGGAGAAGCGGGCAATTACACTCCATTGCAATACAAAAATCAAGTTGCAAAAAATGGGCAAAGTAAAAATATTCTCTGAAACGGCTGGGGAACATAAGTTATGCATGCACATGTTATGCATGCACATGCTGTTGAGGCACAGGGGGGCCCTGTAGGGCCCCCTTCATTTCCTCTCATCCAGGAAGAACCTCCATGTAAACTCTGGAGGATAGCAAACCCATAATATGCTTGGCGGTCCCGCCAAGCATATTACAGCCTCTGACTGCCGCTCTAATGCCGGGGAACGGCGGTTCCCCAGAAGAGCCGACGGTCCTAGGGAGGTCCGACTGCCCAAGCCGTAATCAGGCAGTCGGACCACCGGTGTGGCGGTGGCTGGATCCGCTACCGCCACACCACCACAAGTCTGGCGGCCCTCGGACTGCCAGACTCATAATCAGGCCCTAAGTGGTGACAGTAACAGGTGTATATTTACTATACCAAGGGTTTGGGCACTTAGCTAATGGACCAGGAGTCTTGGAAATTGTTGGACTTGGTTCTTTCTGCAGGGTTACCGCAGATGTTTGCATCCTCTGCCTTCCGTTGCATAACCCATTTTGTTGGCATTTAGTACTATGTGTACTTTTTTCCTGTTAAACAATGGTAAAGTGCTTGTGCTCTCTCCCTAAAACATGGTAAAATTGGCCTACACCTGATTGGTACATTTTATTTACTTGTAAGTTCCTAGTATATGGTATTACATGTACCCTGTGCCTGGAAATTAAATACTACTAGTTGGGCAACAGCATTCATTGTGCCATCCACTAAAGTAGCCTTTTAAAACATATCTCAGGCCTGCCACTGCAGCCTGTAGTGCAGTTTTAAACTGCCATTTTGGCCTGGCAAAATTAACCTTTTGCCTTTTTTAAACCTTTCTTTTTAATACTTATAATCACCCCTAGAGTAGGCCAGAAAGGATCATAGAGCAGGGTGCATAGTATTTAAAAAGTGGACCATATGGGTTTAAGTTGTACATGTCCTGACAGTGAAAAACTCCTAAAATAGTTTTTCACTGTTGTAAGCTAACACTGGGTCACCTTATTTCAGTTAATAAGTGCTAACTTCAGATTGGAAGCAGGTAAGGAAATTATGTTTACACTCAAATGATTGGTAATTTAAAATCCACTTCAATGGATAGTCAGATTTTAGATTATAACTATGAACGTTGCCATTTTCCTGCCCAAAGTTTCTGAGGCCTTTCTAGGTGTTTCCCAATTGCATGGGCCTGTTAATGGCTCCCCCATCAAGAATGTGTATTGAGCCCAGACATTGAAAATGAGGCCTGGTGTAGCTGTGAGAGGGTCTTCCTGGCAGGATGGCTGGGGGAAGCTATACCCTGCCCTGATTACACTTCAAAAGGCTTTGCTACAGCACGCACAAAAGAACAAGGCCTATCCTGCCTTTTGTCAACATAGACAATTTGAAGCCTGGACAAGGGGAAAGGGAAGAACTGACCAGAACCAGTTTTGCGGGTAGGTCAGGGAAATCCCTCACACAAAGGCTGGCACCAGGTAAAGAAAGAGTCCATACAGAACCACTCGGGAGAATGCTCCTGAACCTGTGGAAGATTCAGAAGAAGGGCAGTCCTGCTGCCAGAAGGACTGCCCTGCTGCTTGAAGGACTGCCTTGCTGTCTGAAGAAGGAAATGTAGACCTGTTTGCCTTGATCCCACGCTAACTAGAGTAACTCCAAGGGTCAGTAGGTTTACCTCTGTGTGAGCTACAGGGACACAACAAGCTTCCAAATGCTTCCCTGCAACTGCCCAGCTGACCAGTTGCCTGGCCCTTCCTGAGCCCTGCTGCTGGCCTCTGTTGGTGCTGGAGTGCATCGTCCTGATCCTCAAGAGATGCCCCCAGGTCCTGGACCCTCAGCTGGCATCAGTGATTGGTGATCGGTGAAAATCCTGAAGTGTGGGCTCTTTGCGGCCTCGAACGAGCCTGTTCGTTCCAACACACTGCCGCCCCTGATGACCATCAACGTGAAATTCTGGTGGGACCTGACAGTGATCGCCCACTTAGACCGGGAGTGCGAGATCTTCTCTTCACACCAACAGCGACCACCTGCAATGATCAAACAGTACAAGGCTCCAACCGCGACCAGCTCTTCGCGCTACGGCAATACCCATGCACGACACTCAACCTGCTTTTCACGCCAAAACCCTCCTCCTCGTGGCCTCTTCCAACACAAAGAGTAGGCCCTGCAACTTTCAAACCACTTCCTCTACTCTTCCTCGCCTGAAAGACTAGGAAGACTCTCACAGGTTTGGCTGAGTCTCCTGGCCTGTGGACTGGGGGGCTTGTGTAGGAAAGTGGGTTTCTGTTGCAGTAACCCTCCCACTTTTGGCAGATTTCTGATGCACTTTCAGAGTGTGTGCTGGGATCCTGCTAACCAGGCCCCAGCCCCTGTGTTCTTTCCCAAAACTATACCTTGTCCACAATTGGCACACCTCAAGGGACCCACATCTGGGCGTGACTGGGGTGAATATTTGCATTAATCAGCATTCCATCCATCATTTGTTCTTTTTGCATTTGTTGCCCTAAGTGGGAAGGGTATGCCAGTTGTGAGTTCCATGCTCACTGCACCACTGGATTCAAGCTAGCCTGGATGATGAGGGGTGATACCTCGAAACCGGTCCCAGGATGCTTCTTTCCGGTACAGGGAGGACCTCGCTAGGCAGTTCGGGCTGGACTGTTGCCATGAGGAGCAGGGTCAAGAATGATTTGCATGTGGCTGGGTCCAAACTGGTGTGGCGTAGTGAGCAAAAAAACGACAAATTGAACCCAGATCTTTGTGACTGGGAGTGATTGTTTGCATTGCTCAGCATTCCTTCCATCATTTGTTCTTTTTGCATTTGTGAACTGTTCTGCTGTCAGCTGCCTGATTCTGTGAGATATCTTTAACCTTAATGATGACTCTGTGGCCCAAAATCTCTACCTTTGAGAATATTGTAACATTATGGATAGATCTTCTGCTTGAGTCCCTGTCCTGACCATGTAATGTAGAAGGGGAGTTAGTGGCAAAACTCCAACAATAATTTTGCAGTCCTCCTCTCTGAGGTGACTAGTATTAAGGGGGTATGCAGAAACCTCCACCTGCAGACACAATCTCCCCGAGAAAAGATATTCGCCCTCTCCAGATTTACTCGTAGGCTAGGTCCAGACAGGTCAAAGTACTATCTCTTATAAAGAAAGGATTCATCCATAAGGCCAGAATAGATGTGTATATCTAATGAGGATACAAGGAAATGCAACAAGAGAAATTCACACTATGCTATTGTAATTAAAAAAACATTAATTCAGCTACCCTTGACTTACTTGATGCTTCAGTTAGACAGGCTGGTGGTGACACAAGAGAGTGGACTGATTGCCATGGAGAGAAGACTGACTTGCCATGAAGTCCTATATGTTCTTTGTAATTTCTAATAATTATTAAATATAAAGGTTCTATAAATGAAGACCCAAAATATGTCTATCCTAAGGGCTCCATAAATCCCTGAGAATACTTTTGTTGAACCATTTGCAGCATTACAAAGGACTGTTGTAGCAATCCGGTTCAAAATATTGAGATATTCACAATGGGAATACAGTTTATCAGATTTTAGTACAGGCACAAAAGAGTTTACCTTTAAGACAAAATTCTGTGTGAAAGATATATGACACATTCAAATGAATGTGTACACAGGTGTTGGTCAGCCATTTTAGTCTGGGTCATGGTGGGTGTGCATGTAATGTGCTGGACAGGGGAGTAGCTTAGTCAGAGAGATTCGGGGGGTGCAAATTTCGCAGCTAAAAAAGCAGTGAGCCACAGAGTGAATGCGTGAGGTGACCACGGTTCGGATTCAACTATTCTCATGAGGAGCAGCGTCACAAATGATTTGCATTTGGTGAGCCTCATGGTCTGATTTAGAGTTTGGCAGACATGTACTGTGTTGAAATGGCGACGGAGAACCCTGTCAGCCACACTCAATGTCTGCCCACCCAATTTTGAGTCGGATGTATCACAAGTTTTATGCACACGGAGTTACATTTTCTCTGTCAGTGTAAAATTTCCTTTGATGGCACGATGGAGTAGGTGCCATTGAAAATAAACCATTCAATCATCTGCCCTATTTAGAGTGGATGGTTAGATGTCTTGGTTTTTTTTTTACTGACCATCACCTCCAGGTATATCCTGGTGGGAAAGAACAGTTATAAAATAAAAATTACCCCCACACCATGGAAGAGAACTGGTGTGGGGATCCTTGGTATTTTTTTTATTTTTCAAAAACAAACTCCCACTTTGGGAGTTTGTTTTTGGAAAATAAAAAACTTTGGAAACATTTGACAGACAGCCATCATGTTTGATGGAGCCATCCATTACATTTTTCATACATTTTACAGGGACTGCCATGACAGCAGTTTCTGTCAATCTATAGTGATGTCCGCCAGGCATCTCTAAATTTGGCGGGTGGAGTAAAGGCAGTAAGGTCCTCCATTACACTGTCTGCCATCTGCTAAATCCTAACTCAGGCCCTCTGTCTTGAGCTGCACAGTGGGCAAAAAACAGTGGTTTCAGAATGCTTCCTCGTGGAATTGCCAGTGCTTAAGGCCATTTGCTAGCATTCGTCCCATCACTCTTTGGGTGTTTAATTGTCAGAAACCTGAAACTGGTGTAGCTTTCCAAGCCTACTACTGCCAATGTTTGTGTATTTTTAAAAGTAATAAATTTGCATCCACTGAAGGAGTACTTCTGTGGGTGCAGATTTACTACTTTGGGCCTGATTCCGATGTCGGACGGACCGGAGTCCGTCCAACATCGGTCAGCAACTGTAACCGAACGACCTCCTGTCATCGGTTACAGACCTGCAAGTAGGATTCGGTCGCATGCCTATCCCTTTCAATGAGAGTATGCATTCTGAATGGAATGCATGCTCTCATTGAAAGAGCAGGGGTGCAGTTCATCCCCGTGGCAGACACGTCAAGGTGCCTGCCACCAGGTGCAGGCCTCAACAGGGGGGCACCGTAGGAGCCCCCTAGGCTGCCATTCGGCAGCCTCCCACCAATGGGGGCCCTGCTGGGGGCCCCCAAAGACAGTTTCCCACTGCCTTTTTGTGCCGGAAAGACCGGCACAAAAAGGCAGTGGGAAACTGCCATGGTACTCCCTCGGCCAGAAAGAGCCGGCCGCGGGAGTACTGAAGGGTTTCCGGATGGCGGACGGGCTCTCCGAGCCCATCGTAAGCAATCCGAAAAACCGAGTCGGATTCCTTTCTGACCGAGCCCATCAGAATGGCTCAGTCAAAAAGGGATCCGAACTGCACATTCCGATGCGGGCAGGAGGGCTCCGACCATCAGTACTGCCCCCATCGGATTCTGCCTCTTTGTTTGGTAAACTGGTCACTAAGGGGCATATTTACAAAGAAGTGGTGCAACACAGTGCAGCAAGCAAAGCTGCTGCACAGTGTTGCATCACTTGAAGAGAGCAGAACTTTCCATCTCTTCAAATGAAATGGTACAGTTCTGCTCTTACCATGTGCTGGCGCACTTACAGCAGCCTTGTACCAATGCGGCCAACCTTACACCATGGTTCAGGGGTGTCTGCGTTTTGGTCAGGATAGGGTTTACCTTCCTGCACAAAAAACATACTTGCAAGCTTTTTCCTTCTTGCATGTCTGCTGCAGAATGAAGCAAACATGCAAAGACAAAATAACAAGGAGAAATAAAGATATTTCTCCTTGTTACACCAGTCTCAGGCAGGCACACCATTTTGGCACAAACCCATCTCACACTGTTTTGTGTCAAAATCCATGGATGGATACACGAGAACACCCTTTCCCCACTCACTGAACATCCACCCGAGAGAAAGTAACTCAAGGCAGTGCAATGCGCTGCCTTGCATTACTTTTTCTTACAAAGCCATGCAAATTGACATTTGTGTGCTTTGTAAATACAAATATTTGTAAACACTGAAAAGGATTTTGCGTTGTCGCACAGACACAAATTCTTTGTAAATTAGGGCCTAAAGATATTTTTAAGTTCCTGATCCACAAAATGAACAAGTTTAAACCTCTTAGTGAAATCAGGATGACAAGAAAAACCAGCACATACATAGCAGAACTGACTCAGGGTAGCCAGACCCAACTAACATGTCAAGAATGCATTTATTATGGTGAAGATCACCCCAATCCCCCTCTGAAGCCAAGCTGCTGGTGCTGGAGACTGATTACACACATCACTCTCCCTCCATTGGTCATTTTGAAGGTCTTGCTTACTGTGTGTAGTTGGCTCCTGTTTAAATCCATATTTACGCAATTATGCCGCAGATTATAATTTTCTCCTGTCAATTCAAGAATGCATTTTTTATGTGCTTCCAAAAATTTACAGGGCATGTGCCTGCAGCTCAACTCCGCCAAGACAGAAGTACTGGTCTTTGGCAACAAGACCTCTCAATGGGACTCCACCTGGTGGCCGTCGGGTCCAGGACCAACACCCACAGACCACGCAAGAAATCTAGGGATAATCCTAGACAACAACCTCAATCTGATGGCTCAAGTCAACGTAGTGTGCACCTCCTGCTAACATATCCTAAGCATGCTACTAAAGATCTTTAATGGTTGCCTCAGAACACCAGAAGGACCGTCATGCAAGCACTCATCACCAGCAAGCTGGACTATGGCAACACTCTCTATGCCAGAATCTCTAAACAACTCCTACACAGACTTCAGACCATCCAGAACACCTCTGCAAGACTCATACTCAACCTCCTACACCGCACCCACATTACACCACACTTCAAGAAGCTTCACTGGCTCCCCATTCACAAGCGCAGCCAATTCAAACTTCTCACACACACATACAAAGCCCTACACAACACAGGGCCAGAATACCTGAATAGGTGTATACACTTTCACCAACCCACCAGATAAATACACTCTGCCTCACTCGCACGCATTCCCTGCATCTGCAAAAGAAAAACTGGAAATTGCTCATTCTCCTACATCGCACCTAAGACATGGAACGACCTCCCTAAACACATCAGAGCCTCCTCCTCACTTTTTGAGTTCTGCAAGAAGCTGAATACCTGACTCTTCATATAAGGGCCTTGGGCACCTCACACCTACACACCGGCCCTAGGACTTGGATACCCTATTGGGTGATTAGTGCACAATACAAATCAATATAGCATAATGTGTTGTAGAGGGTGAATATTTTGTTACTCGTTTTGACAATATCATTTATCCGTTTGTCACCATTATAGTTTTCTCATTAAAATTATTACGTAGACAAAGGCTTTAACAATACGTATGGCCATCCCATTCTTTATCCTGGAGGCAGGAGACCAAGTGACATTTCAGATTCATTTGGGTAAATTTACAGATTCAAAATCTTATAGCTAAGTTTCTTGGACACGTAGGATGACTGTTTGGGATTTCGTAAGGTAGTTATTGGATTACAAACCCCCTTCTTATTCCATGATATATACTTAATGTACATTAAAAGAGTTTATTTTCCTTTCCCTTACATTTACTGATCCTCTTGCTGAGGAGGTGGCCACAACCTACTAATGTTTTCAAGCTGTACCTCTGAGATTAAAAGATATGGACATGAGGACGGGGCAGGTGAGGTAGTTGGAAAAGAGCTCTTAGGTAGCGGTGGTGCTTTAGGCTCATAGGTGTAGCTTTAAGAGGACAGCAGCAGATTCTGACAGACCTGTGCAGTATGTTTAATGCTGATAGGCATGGGGGGGCATCTGAGTTGATACTGTTTTGGACAGGTCACCACTAGGGGTGGGCAAAAAATGCATTATGCTTGCATAGGTTTGTGAAGTTGGCTAACTTTGCACTTTGCTTGCTGTTTGCCTACTTTTTTCCTACTGCTGTAATTTTGTATTTCTGCGGACCCTCTTGTGCTCCGTATTGATGAACACTGGTAAGAAACCTCTTGCTGAGTGTTTTTAGCGTATAAAGAACTTCTTGTTAAGCTTGGCAGGTCTTTCAGCTTTCAGTCAGCTCTCATCCTCCCACTGTAGCTCTTTCACACTGTTGGGGGATGGATGAGTCTAAGATGGCAGACGCACATGAATATTGTGCCCACTGTCCATGGTAGTGGGGGTGGCAGGTTCGGCAGGATCTCCCAGCTCTTGTTTCTCTGCAGTACCATAGTGGATATAAGGATTGCCGTCCTGTTTTGCTTGCCAAGGGCTGCTGTGAATTTCTGAGATGTTGCGCATCCATGTTGTGGCCATTGCTGTATGATAACATCTTCCACCAGCTATTCTAGAATTTACCCAAGTTTCTTGTGCCCAGGGTTGGTTTGTGGCCAATGCTGGCCAGCGTTCACCACCCAATGGTTGGTAAGAGCGTCTTTGCCTTGATGTCTCTCCCTCTCTCTCTCTGTGATGAGTGTGGGGCCAGGAGGCATGTGTAGGTTTGCAACCTAAAGCTTGAAGGCAGCTGGAGCAGCATGGGTCTTGCCACCACAGCCTGAAATGGAGGTTAGTGATTGTATAGAAAGTTGAGGTTTACACAGGCGACTATATCCTCACAAGTGGATTATCTTTTTGGAAACTGTGAGGGTGACTGCTATGACTGTTCTTATTGCATTGCCGATACACCAAGGTAACCTCACCAAGATTTAGCTATCTTGTCCGCGCAAAAGCTATTACGTCTCTTTGCACAATTCTAAAGGATTTTAAAGACATTTTTGACATTTATATTGTTCAATACATTTGTTTTATTAAACAAGTATTATCGCAGTATAAAAAGAGGAAGAGTCCCTCCTTAATATATCTGTTTCCTCAAATGCAAGGAGTACGCCATCATAGGGTTCATATTGTGAGGCACGTACATTGCTTCAAGGCCGGAGAGCCTCAAGAGAAGAAGGCTGCAGGGTGTGGTGCCGTACTGTCCTGCAAGTGTTATTCAGTTCGTTTGGTTTGCCATGGAGGCCGGGAGTTATTTGGGACCTCTTTTGCTGCAGGGAAGTTTAATGGCAATGACTGATGCACTGGCTGCAGGGCCGGTATTATCAATGGGGTCACATCATTCAGCGCTCACCAATCGTCATCCAAGCCCCAGAGAAAGATGATAATACAGAAGGGCCTTCAGGTGTTTATGCAGCCCCTTCTGTAATATTGATTGCACATGTGAAACATTTTTACTCATGCAATTTAAGGTTTGTGGTTCCCTAATTTGCTTGCAATCAAGTTTGATTGCAAATGAGGTAAGGTATTTCTTTGTACACCCGCATTCAATTACACTTGGGATAAAGTATAGAGAGTAAATACCATTTTGACTAGATGTATTTAGGCAATGACTCAAAACATAGGTCTATTCTGGCACCCTTGCTTTCTGATCTATATTTTTAGGCCAGCTGTAAGCCTGGACTAGATGAACAATACAAGCATACATACACACACAGCAGGGCTTTGAGTCAGCCTTCACCATCCACTAGTCAGTTAAATTGTCATTCACGTTTTGCTTCTATCTACTACATACAGAGTGGGGCAATGTGTCCCCCATTTCCAAATTTGGCTCTATTATACTGTGAGTGATGTATTTCTTCTGATCAGATGTGCACATTAGCCCAAAAAGTAGTGCACTTTAGTGCCAAGGCTGGTGTGCCAATCTCGCCTTTCATTTCGTTTTGTTATTTACTATTTTGTAACCTTTAACTTCTGATGCTTCTTCTTGAAAACAAAATAGTAAAATAAATTGCACTCTTGCAAAGGCCAGAACCGCTGGGTCCAGACTATATTGTTCTGATGATGCAAATCGCAATATGTTTACAGTGATCCTACATTCCAAAGGAAACTAATAAGAATCTAGACAGTCTAGAGAAGACAAACCAAAAAGTAATATTGTTCATTGATATGGTAAAATAAGTGAATGGACTGTTACTTTTTATGTGAGGGTTGCATTTGATTACAAATTAAATTAAGGCTAATCTTTTAGAGAGAGTATCAGTAAAGATGACTCCTGCATTCAAACCTTTTGAATTTCTCTATGGTTTTGCTAAAATCTTCTGGTTAGCTTTCTGGTTGTAGATACATTGTCTTTAGTTTTTTTTAAATTTTAGTGTTCCCTGAAAAGGTGTACCAAAGTGTTACTAAATTGGATGTTGAGTGTAGAAATGTGAGGATGGTTATTGCCACAAAGATTTTTTTAAATAGAGTCTTTAACCATTGGGCTACGCATGGACGAATACAAATTTGCACCATCTTCTGTGTTTCAACTAGAACTAGTTGCAGATAAAGTTTAAAATTGCTCAATCCATTTATATTGTTTTTAAAAACAGACAAAGCACTCTACTAATGTATAATACATTTATAAAGTAGTGGGGGAGAGGATTGCCTTATCTTAGATCGAATTCATTGCATTTTGTGAAATTTCAGTAGATGACGCTATTAAAAGATATTCGATCAAGATTATGGACCGTAGTTTACAGGTAATCTTTATCAGATTCCACTTTGAATACCCTCCTTTACTTGCCATCGAGGATTGTGATTTAAAAGTTAAGTTCTTGTTTTATTTTAATGTAATCGTTTATTTTTTATGTCCATACCATTGTTGTAGGTTTTATATAGAACTGTGTATGAGAATTGGTAAATAAACTAACAGCATATTTATTTTGAGTGATTTAACTCAAGGCTATGTGTCTGATTGCGATCTTGGTGGATGGGTTACTCCATCACAACAGTGACGCATATCCCGTCCCCCGAAATATAAATTCCATAGGATATAATGGGATTTATATTTCGGTGGACGGGATATCCGTCACCGTTGTGATAGAGTAACCCGTCCGCCAAGATCGTATTCAGGCCCTATGTCTTTTAAAGGAATCACCTGCCTGTTTTCAAGTGAACCCTTAGTTATAAGAGCCCAGATAGCTATGTCATCTGAAAACAGACAACATTTACAGCTAAATTCATTTAGTTTATGATGATTACGGCCCAGACATCTATATCAGCATTCACATGTGACAAAAAATAATAAAGTGAAGTGACTCACAAGAGCTCTCCCTCCTAACTCTTCATTTTTATTTGCAAACCCGTTCCTTCCACAAATAACTGCAGTCTAGGTGTCACTGTATATCAAGCAGGTTAAATAAACACCCCTATTACATGTTTAAAGAAGGTTTAGCACAGAGCAGACTCCTTTTACCAACATCAGATGCCTGCGCCAGAACTACAAATGAGATAGACTCATTTCTTGTTTTCCCCATCTTCTACATGGTCAATGAGGTCTTTATAGTGCCAATTGAAAAGCAAGAAATCTCTTTCAGAGAGACCAGATTCATGTCTCTGCAGTCCAGTGTTTAATTTGTAAAATGATAAGTTTCTGGCCCAAAGTTTTTTGCAGAGGTCCACTGCTGTTGCTGCCCAATGTCAGATGTGCCAAATGAATGTATGATCTTTGAACGATAGCCGTTAGGCCGACTTCTCCGATAACGGCGGCATTAGTTAGAAGCTGGCATTTTCACGCCAGTTTGTAGTACAAAGTTCAAACTCATGCTCGCACATAGTGTGCTTAAAAGCAGACAAAAACAACAAATGCTTTAAGTATGCTTTTTTTTCAGGATTTCTTTTTTTATATATTTTTTTTAATTAAACATTTTACTTACTTTCAAGTTGGTTCATTCTTTTTTGTGTGTAATGTCGCTTGCTGCTTTGATGGTCTGGAATAAGTTCAAAGACCAATCTCCTTTCCTCTGGTGCCTACAGTGTGCGTCTTGGGTTCGCCCTGATTGGTTCCGCCCGCCAGAGCAGGGCGTGTCAAGGCCGTTATTTAAGAGGCGGTGAGTCTACTATGTTGGGAGCCCTGTCAAAATTGTTCTACTCTACTGAGTCAGTGAAGGTGCAGATCGCTCCTGTTTTTTTGGGTTTCCACTGCACCTCAGAGTTGGAATGGTGCTGTTTCTTTCGTGCAAGAGGACGCTGCGTGATTCTGCACCTTCCCCCACCCTTAGACCTAAACCGCCCGCTCACATCCTTAGCCCTAATTGAGATGCCACTCGTGAAAGTAAAAGATTCGGCATAAAGACGGGCATAGTAACGTCGCCGTTTTGATGCCGATTTCGGTCTAAAGGCTTTTCGTAATGAAGCATTCATGAAATAGGACATTTCCCCTGCCAGATATCAAGGCTGTCTAGTTCTTATTCCACTGTGTGCCTCTTTCACCCGTCTCTTTCATTCACCACCACACAATCCCTGCCTCTTTATTTCACTCCAGGGACTTTTTTATCCCTGCTTTCTCCATTTGTTTTTCTGTCTTTCTCCTCTTCAGTCTGTCCCCCTTTTCTGCCTTTCTCTCTCTCTGGTTCTGGGTCAAAGTCTGAGGACAATCCCAAAAAATTAGTGCTTATGAGCCCCAAATGCAACCACTGAGTCAAATTTAACACTGTCTTTACCGTGTAACAGAATCTTCACATCAGGCGAGGTAGCTACCAATGACCATGTTCCCCAAATGTAGAAACAATTAGGATTGGGGGTCAGAATTCTCCAGTCTGAAAACGGACTCCCAGTGTCTATAAGAAAAAATATCTTCCTCAATGATGTATTCCAGCTTTGGTCAAAAACAGCTCAGAATCTTCCCAGTCCCCATTCGTTAATGAGGGAGGTCCTGTCAAGCAGTGGTCCCAGAGGGTGGGCACCTTCACTGCATCTAGCTGGGAGGCGGGCCTCTGCCAGGGCACTTGCTTTGGTGCCCTATGAGGAACATGATGAGGGTTCTCTCACAGTGCTTACAAGTCCACCAAGGACATTCTCCTTACCAACATTATTTCAACCATTGTTGTCCGGCACCCAAACCAATCAAATACAGGGCCGGCTCTAGGGCCATGGGACAGGTGCCACTGTACTGGGCGATGCCTTCAGGCGGAGGTGCCCTCTATTGTGACTTTAAAAGCACCTGCTGCTATGTTCTTTGCCTCCAGCAATTTTCAGGCAACAAAAAAAAGTCAAGATAACTCCGGTAATTAATGTTCTTCCTGGAGAGAGAGAGATCAGAGTTTCGTCTAGTGGAAGACTTTCAACTCATGGCAAAGTAGTGCAGAGGATTAATAAGCTTGCTGCAAAGAACATGTATCATGCAGATCACAAATTGCATATAATGTAATGTAAGAGGTCAGTAGGTTACTGCTTTTGTCAGAGAGAGCCTATTCTTACTTGCAATTTATAAGTTAAAATCCTAATGTAGAACAGTGAGCAATTAACTGCCATCAAAGAGCTGCATGAAAACAGCAAGGTATAGTTTAGAGTGTTATAATTTTTTTCCCAAGTCTTTCATTATCCTAATGTTGCAAAATGGCTTCATTTGGGTAGAAGTCAATTCTTATTAACGAGAACCCCCATCCATGGTGTTACATTTTAGATTCCAAGGGGCATATTTACAAGCCCCATGCGCCACCCGTACGTCATTTTTCCCATGTTAAAAATTACGCAAAAGTGGCGCAAGGGGCTTGTAAATCAGTCCCCAAGTTTGTGCTTCTCCAGACCAAGCACTCTTAAACTATACTGCCTACCAGTATTGATGATATGTGACTCCTACACCTTGTAGTCCTCTGTTCAGAGGCGCAACTAGAGCTAAATTTCGGGGGAGGGGGCTACTAAAAATTTCGGGGGGGGTGGCTAATTCTTCCAGCAATAGGCAGAGTGGAGATGAAGGGGTGAAAAAACAACAAGCCTCGTTAACACGTAAATGGTCTTTTAAAGACCTGTGAAGTACTCGGGTGCGGCTGCGATAAGCTCAAAAACTGTCTGTGTGTCAGCCTGGGAAGCTGTCTCAGCCCAGGCTGACACACACGACGGGGGGGCTGAAGCCCTTTGAGTCCTATGGGCATTGCACGCCTGCCTCTGTCTTATGTAACATTTCCTATACACTGATTTACACGCTTATGATTGATTTTCTCTTTCTAATATGTGAGTGCTCTGACACCATACACTTGTATGAGTGGTCCTATAAAACTAATTAAATGCATCTGAGAGAGAGAGTGGTTATGGGGACTTTAGGGGCACTGTTAAAGGGTGGTAGTGAGTGAGGCGCGCGGCAGCGGCGACGCAAGATGGCCGCCACTTGAGGAGCGCCGCGATATCGAGCTACGCTCGAAAACGAAGGGACCCCTTTTCTGCAGCGCTGCGGCACGGCAACGACGGCTTCATGCACCGGAGACGGCTGGGCATGCTGTGGCAAGTTATTAGACCATGAAACGGTCTATTTGACTCTTTTTCCGCTCAGTTCGTTTTTGCCTCATTGCGGCCGCCATTTTGAGCATTTTATCAGCGCACCAACTCATACGGACGCGATGCTGTTTGTCTCCTCTCTTTAACTGTAGCCTCTCTTATTCTTCATGGCAGCCTGATTTTGTGGCCCTTACCATGCTGGGGGGATTGTTTTTGGCCACATTTATCTCCATTTTTGTTTTCTAAATCTCCTCATTTTTAATAAGGGGAAAAGAGGAGGGAGTGTGTTTCTCTTTACGCAACAGTCTTGACCAGCAGAGGAGTTTTGGTCTTGTGGCTAGGGGTTCGACCTGTTGATTACGGTTGTGTTTGTACCGTTTCCCTGCACTATTTTTTAAGTGCGCACCTTCTTTGACCTGCAGTGGAACGCCCTCTATCACCGGACTTTGTTTGCCATTTGCAACTCCCCTTTGACAGCAGCCTGTTGGTTGGCTCAATCTCTGGCACTTCCTCCTCGTTATACCAGCGTTGTTCTTCCTCCTGCTTTTTGTAAAATTTACGGCTGCATCTTTCCTTTTGTACTTCAATTGCCGCTCCATTATGGATTCTCCACATCCAAATAAATCTCAGGGGACCTCCTCTGGAGGGCGTAAAGAATCAACCGCGTGTTCTGGTAAACGCATCAAGAAGGATCCACCCTCTCCTACGAAGTCACCGCATCCTCTCATGTTAGAGGATATCATGGAGGAATTACGCCTCATTCGTCCCTTTATGACGGATGCTGCTGCTACTCTCCAGAGGATGGAGGAGAAATGGTCCGGCCTTGATTCAAGACTTTCAGACGTAGAGCAAAAAGTTAGTAATGCTCAAGATGTTGTCGCTAAAGTTGATAGTCTCACTAAAGAAGTTAGCCAACTTAAAAAGACCACAGAGGATTTGGAAAATCGCAACAGGCGAAATAACTTACACATTTATGGTATTCCGGAAGGCTCCGAAGGGTCGGATATGATTACTTTTTTGAAAACCCAAGTCCTTCAGATCGTTGGTCTCCCAAAATCCATTGACTTTAATATCCAAAGAGCACATCGATTGGGGCCACAGAATGCATCTTCTTCATCCAAACCAAGAGGTATAATTGCCTATTTCCTTCTTGACTCGGACCTCATGGCGATTCTTAACGCTGCTAAGCAACATAAGCAGATGCTCTGGTCTGGCCACAGAGTTTTCTTCAGTCAAGATGTCTCCAAGCCAACTGCTAACCGGCGAAAGGAATTTCTCGACCTCAGACCTGCTTTGAGATCCATGAACGCCCGCTACGGTTTAATCCATCCTTGCTTCTTCAAAGTAACCTATAAGGACAGAACTCTGAGTTTTGAGGATCCAGCTGATCTCCGGAAGTTCATTCATGCTCACAAGGGAGAACTTATGGAACTGAGCAAACCTTAATTGTTTTGTTACTGGTTCTTTGGTCTGTTATGTTGAGTTTTTTAGTATGTAGTATGCAAACTCTAACTGCGTCTTTGTTTGTTCTTTCCCATGTCTCCTAGGCCTCCCCTTTGCAGATTTGCTGCTGACGTTATTTTACCCGTGTTGCCCTTGTGTCAGTAATGTGCGATTCCCTCCGCTGCATTGTTCCCTATTGTTTGGTAAGTTCCCTTCATTTTGTCTCATTTGTTTACCTTTTTGTCTTTGGACTCCGCTTCCATATCTCTATCTGTTATGGTATGGTAACTTGTTTCTCCTCGGTGTCTCTTCTCTGTGTGGTAGTCTTGTTCTTCGTCGCCCCCCCTCCCACATTAATGTCTCTCCTTGTTTTGTTCTTTATGACTAAAGCCTTCGGGCTTTTTGTCATCCTCTTTTTGATATCTCTTTTAGGGGGACTATGCTCTCCCCCTCTTGTCTCTTTCTTCCCCTCTTACCTTTCTTCTATCTCCTTCTCTTTCTCTTTTGGGTCCACTCCTGTTCTTCTTATACTTAGATTCTTTCACTTTTCCTTAAATATTTTTCTTTGTTCTTTCTTTTGCTTACTATTATGGTTTCATCAAGTTAAACTCCTCACTCTCCTTCCTCTTTGCTACGCTTTTTCATTCATGTTTTACCGGCATTTTTCTGCTTTCCTTTACATATATTTACTTGCTCTTCTGCACAATACACTCCTCTCCCTGTTGGTTCTTCATATCCTTTCTCCCTCTGTTCTTTCCAAATATAATACACTTTCCTGTCGCCTATTTTTCTATACGTTTTACTCATGAAAGGTCTTCGCATTATTTCATGGAATGTTAAAGGTATGCGTAATCCCATTAAGAAACAACGGGTATTGTCTCACCTTGCTAAATTGAATTGTCATGTAGCGCTGTTACAAGAATCACACCTTAAGTTACAAAACTTGCCTTCATTACGTAAATATTGGGTGGGTGAAATTTTTTGCTCTCCAGCTGTGAAAAATAAGAACGGTGTGATAATCTTATTTCATAAATCTTTGAATGTTCTCCTACAAAATGAATTTACTGATATAAATGGTAGATGGTTATATTTAAATGTCAAAGTTAATAATACTCAATTCTCTTTTTGCAATGTTTATGGTCCGAATGGTGTTGATCTATCTTTTTGGAGTGACTTTTCTACTCTCCTCTCCTCCCATTCCGCTGAAAATCTGATTGTGGGCGGAGACTGTAACCAACTTATGGACCCTTTCCTTGATCGGAAATCTCAGACCAAATACGCCCCCAATAAGATGCAAAAAGGATTCCTTAAGGCTATTACTACAAGGGGACTGGTTGACGCATGGCGCACATCCCACCCAGATGTTTTAGAATTTTCTTTTTTCTCACCTGTCCACAGATCTCATTCTCGCATTGACTATATCTTTCTCACACAACCTACCTGCAATTCATGAACAATGTTGAGATTGGCTCCATTCGTATCTCCTCTCACGCCCCCGTCATTTTAGATATGGATTTTCCCTCTCCTACACCCACGTCCCGGCGTTGGCGCTTTAATAATTCCCTTCTTTTGGACTCTCAATTTGCTGAACAGTTTACCCTATTTGCTCAAGAGTTTTTTCATCATAATATCTCCTCAGTTTCTCAATATCATTTTCTTTGGGATGCTTTCAAGGCCTCTGCCAGGGGCTTTATAATAGCTTTTGTGTCCCAGAAAAAAAAGAAAGCTCTCTCAAACTCAACTTTGCTTTTAAAGGAAATTAAAACTTTTGAACATAAGTACTTCACTACCAATTGTCCCGACACATTATCACTTCTCATTAAAGCAAAAATGCAATATAACAAACAATCTTGGGATTCCGCTTGTAATAATCGTCTCAAATTCAATGTGAAAATGTATGGTGGCCGGAACAAGGCAGGAAGATCCTTAGCAAACTATCTCAAAATTAAAAAACAAAAATCCAAAATTGCAACTATTAGGGATAACTCTGGGACTCAACATCTTTCAGATGCCAAGATCCTTGACTGCTTCACCGACTATTACACCTCCCTTTACACTCCTGAATCCCCCCTTCTCTAGATCATATAGACTCCTTTTTTCAAAATATTCCCAAGTCCCCTGAAAGTCGCTTTGACCTCACATCTTTGAATGTTCCTATTTCAGAAAAAGAAATCATTGAGGCTATTACTCTTTTACCTAAGGACAAAGCACCGGGGCCTGACGGCTTTACTGTTCGGTTCTTCTTGTCCTTCAAATCACTTTTGGTCCCCCACCTCCTTTCTTTGATCAATCATTTTCTCGCTATTGGTGCATCGCAGGGATCTTTTACTCAGGCAATGCTCTGCTTAATACCCAAAAAAGATAAGGATCCCTCTTTGTGTAAAAATTATAGGCCCATCTCCTTGATAAACACGGACTGTAAAATTTCCGCCAAATTACTTGCCCTTCGCATTAATAAAGTTATTCCTGATCTAGTCAATATATACCAATCTGGCTTCGTCAAGGGATGTTCTATCACAGACAATTCACGTACTTTTCTTAATATCATTCATTTGGCCTCCAAGCTTGACTCACCTTTAGCCGCTATTACCTTGGATGCTGAAAAAGCATTTGACAGGGTTAATTGGGAATTTATATTCGGCGCTTTAAGATGGCATGGTTTTAGTCCTCCTATTCTTAATTATATCCAACTCTTATATTCTGCCCCCACTACTTCCGTTTGGGTAAATGGCTGCCAATCTCGTTATTTCCCTCTCCGTAGGGGGACCAGACAGGGATGCCCCCTTTCCCCCCTCCTATTCATCCTTGCCTTAGAGCCCTTCCTAGAAACACTTAGACGCTCACCACATTACACGGGTTTTCAATTTCATAATCTTGACATCAAATTTACTGCATATGCAGACGACATTTTGTTATACATTTCCAATCTATCCGTTTCCTTACCGGTCTTCCTTTCCCTTTTACAAGATTATTCTAGTGTTTCCGGTTATAAATTGAATATAGATAAATCTGAAATCCTGCCCCTAAATAAATTCTGCCTCCCTTCTATGTTTCTTGATTCAGGTTTTGCTTGGAACTCTAAACATATTAAATGTCTTGGTATTCTTTACTCCAATACCATCAGGGAGACTATTAAAATTAATCATGCTGATATACTTAAAAAACTCTCTACTCTCACAGATGGTTGGTTTCCACTTTTCCTCTCTTGGTGGGGTAGATTAGCCACAATTAAAATGATGCTTCTCCCAATTATACATTTTTACCTCTCTATGCTTCCTGTTTCTCTTCCTAATACCTTTTTCAGTACCATTAATAGTTCCTTATCCAAATTTCTTTGGAACAATCGCAAGCCTAGGATTTCACTGGCTTGTCTTCAACTCTCTAAGGGACTGGGTGGTGTCAACTTTCCTAATCTTAGACGATACCACTCGGCATTTACCCTGAAACAGATATGGACCTTCTTATCTGAATCCACTATTCCACCAGCGACAGCATGGAGCCCGTTGGAACAGGCCCAATATTCTCCTTTCTCCTTTATTTCAACCACTCGTATTTCCCAACCCCCGAAACGTTTTTCCTCTCCTATTTTTATTCACTTCAAAACACTTACAACTACCCTGTGTAGCTCTTACCTCCCTCCTGTAGATCGGTCCCTATGCATTCCAATTTGGTATAACAAACATTTAAAGATTAATAATCGCGCTTTATTTTGGAAGGAATGGATTGATAAAGGCATTATCACATCTCAACATTTGATGAAGGATGGGTCCTTTATGCACTTTTCTGAACTCCAAACCTCATATGGTATCTCCTCTCTACACGCCTTTCATTACCCTCTACTTAAGGATTCTCTTACTCGTTTCTACCTCCAGGAAAGCCCTACGGTTACACCCGATCAACCATCCCCTCCCTCTATTGACTTTTCCACCCAATTTAAAGCAGCTACTATTTACAAGATATTATCCCACCCCACTAAGGTTAGAACCAAATCCAGTTTGGAACTCCTATGGGAAAAAGACTTGGCCCTTGATCTCCCCCTTCATACTTGGGACTCCCTCTGGTCCAAAATTCATACCTCCTCACGCTCTGCCAGCACCACGCAGACTCTATACTATTTTTACAACAGATTGTTTTTAACTCCTAATGACCTGCATAGATTTAAATTAATAGATTCCCCAAAGTGCTGGTCATGTCCCAATGATAATGGCGATTTTCTCCATATGTTTTTCCATTGTCCTTTAGTTACATCTTTTGGTCTCGTATTTGGTTGAAATTGAATGACATTCTATCGACTAACGTTCCCTTTTGCATTACACATGTTTTTCTGGGCAGCTATTCTCCTGTTTGGGACACTCACAGTAATGTTGGCAACTTTATTGATTTATTTTTAGCCATCTCATTTCAGATCATTACCACAAATTGGAAAGATACTTCAAAAATTTCGTACCAAGCCTGGTGGAATTTATTGTGTCACCATCATAGATTAGACCGCGCTTATGCTACCTCTACTGCTTTGTTGATCAAAAAAGATTTGTTATGGTTGCCACTAACTTCTTTTCTCTCTAGATTGCATAATTGATTATGCTTGGCATTTGCTACTGAGTTTTTATCTTTGATTTCATTTTTTGTGAACTAGTTTTGTTTGCCTCACTCATTGGACTCTTCTTTTCTTCTTATTTCCTTTCCTCTTTTCTTCTTTCTCTCCCTCTTACTCCTTCTCTTTTTTCTTTTCTCTTCTTTCCTCTCTTTTCCCTTTTTTCTCAAAAAATTTTAAAAATGCATTTACGCTTTGTACAGCTTTTATCTTTTGAGGATATTGTTCTTGTTATTTTTTCATGACATATTTATGTTTTATGCTTATCCTCTTTCTACTTGACTTTGTACTGATGTTTTACTTTGTTTATTACTTTAATAAAGCATTCTAAACTTTAAAAAAAAGGGTGGTAGTGAGGGAATCCGTGGCAGAGGTGGTTATTGGGGGGGAGAGGGGAAGCTACAAACATTGTCGCACCGGGCGCCTCCAGCGCTAAAGCCGGCCCTGATCAAAAATGTTGTACTTTGGAAACGCATAGCAATCACGGAAGAGTCATAATTTCCACCCAAGTCATCGATCACACCCACAAACACATGTCCCGCACTCTACATATTTTTATACCACACACCACGGTAATCCTTGAGCACAAAACGTAAGTGTGTCAACTGCTTACTGTTTACCTCTATTACCTCTATTGACGAGCCTTTATGTATCAGATCAAAGATTCTGGGTGTTGCTGTGAAAACACACTCACTTTTGATCCAAGAATAAATACTGTGGTTAGGCTTGTTTACTAATCGTAGGTCCACTCCGTGTGATGCAGAGATTCTCAGGAAAGGAGAACAGCGTCACTGTCAATATCAAGAACTGGCACCGCATGACGCAGTCATTGCCAAGAGCCAGATTGCAAGACTTAACAGGGAATTCTCGTGCCTGTGATTTATGACACCAATTTTGCCCACGTAGTCTTTTGTCACTGAAAAAAATCTCACGCCCATCTCCGAAAAGGAAAATGATTTTATGTGGGGACAGACATCTAGCCACCCTTCGACATTCAATGACCAGTTGCAGGTCATTGGCTACAACCGCAGGGCATTGGCTTAGTATTATGGAAGTTGAAATAATGGTACTTTTTATTTGCAGGCATTACAACTTTAGTATTCATTATTCCCCAAATACTTACGACTTTAGTTTCTGTGAATAGATTCAGCATCCCATCAGTAAGTGGATACAAATGTGAAGTGCATGTAGGAAGAAAGCTGTGGACACTGAAGGGTAGACATTGCGTTTGACTAATAAAACTCCACAGATACATTGCCAGAGGTTGCTCCTGCCCATGAAGCTGAGACCCCTTAATTAGATGCCTGCTTATTGGGAGAGTCTAGCTTTAAGGAGGTTAATTGTTATGCAATGTGTCGGTTGCTTTCTATGGTCTTGGTGCATGCCACTTAATGAAGGGATTTTTGAGAAAAGAACATGGGCCTACCTGAGTTGGAACTGCAGTCTCTTTGGCCTCTTTTAAAAAAGGTTCTTTATGTTGGCCATAACTTTCTATTCCCTACACATTCTTCTTTTAAGTTTATAACAGATTGTGAGTTTGCCATGCTATATATCTGAGACCCTTTCTCCTTTCCTTTTTCTCTTTTCTTTCTCTTCTTTTTTCTCTTGCTTTTATAGGATGTATTGAATCAATCTTACCGGAAAAAATGGAGCTTCCTTTAGCCATTTGCTTTCCATTTTTATGGAATACTTTAAATATTTATTACAATGAAGGTTATCTGTACCTAAGATAAAATCTTCAGGTAGACTTGAAATTATCCCAATTGTGCCTCTGTAATTTGATTTCCCATTTGAAGTGGGATCTTTGTGGTGGGGAATGTCTTCTGGTCTCCATATACACATGTCATTTTAATACCTGGTTGATTTTTTATTTGAGTGGGTTCTACTTTGAATAATGGGCTGCTGACAGCCAGTATCTATTAAGGCTCGCTTGGATGTGCCATTTGTCCACATAGGATACTGTAAGAGAATGCCTCTTTTTGTATGGTCACTCCCATTGTTTCTGGACTGATGCTGCTGTTTTTTTTTACTGCTGACCAGGCCCCAGTACATGTGCTCTGATCCCTTAAACATGTCGAAATTTGCTACACTCCTGATTGGCATAGTTAAATTATCTATAAGTCACTAGTACATGGTGCAAAAGTGTACTCAGGGTTTGTCAGTTAAATGTCACAAGTAGACTGCAGCACATATGTTGTCACCATAAGAGTAACCATGCAAAGCATGTCTCTAGGACAGCCCCTGCAGCCTGGGTAGGGAGTTTTAAAACTGCCAATTGGACTGGCAAAATAAACCTTTTACCAGGCCTAAGCCTTCCTTTTAATACTTATAAGTCACCCCTAAAGCAGATCGTTCCTGCTCATACAGCAGGCGGCATAGTATTTTAAAAATAAGGCATCTGTACTACTGTTTTACATGCCCATGCAGTGAAAAATCTCCCAAGTCATTTTTTCACTGTAGTAAGGCTTGCCCTCCCATGGAAAGCACTGGGTACATTATAACACCTTATAATGCACAACTTCAGCTTGGGAATAGCTAGAAAAATGATTCAATAACTCATTTTAATAGTAATTTAAAACCCAACTTAATGGTCAAGTCAAACTCTATATTACTATTTTGAAAATGGCACTTTTACAAAGTTGTTATTTTCCTGCCTGAGCTAAATGTGCCTTACTTCCAGTGTTTAGCGTCACCTCAGTGTTAATGGCTCTCGTGGTGAAATGTGCATTGCTCCGAGATAGTGGAGAAAGGCCTTTAGTGTGGGAAGATATTTTTCTCCATGAGCAGAATGACCTGGGGGCTGTGTCCAGCCCCTTCCTGAGCTTCAAAGGAATCCTAGCGTGTCACTGGCAGAGTAGCTCACACCTAAGCCTGCCTCACTATTGTCCTCATAGATAGCCTGTCTCCAAACTCAGAGGAAGGGAACCCTACCCTAGAACTGGTTTGAAGTGACCACTTAAGGAGGGTTTGACCATTATCATAGCCACACCTCTAAATGAGTGCAGGGGTCTCTGCACATAGAAAGAAAGGTTCTACCATGTTGATTTTTAGGTAGAGAGGGGCACTGTGGGATAGTTTTGAGTAAAACACACAGGACGTGATGCAAAAGTGGGTAGTGTCACCCCTAGGGAACCTTTACCCCATAGGGAGTAGCCAAGAGTTTCCCCCTCCCAAAGGCTAGCACTGGGCATCAATGTGGCACGCCCCAGTACCCTCTTCAGAACACCTCTAGACCTATGGAAAATAGAAGAACTACTGCACCAGCTGCTGTAGCCTGTGAGGAGACCCCTGAGGGCTGGACATGCTCCCACTTGTACCCAGGACAGAGCCCAGGACAGAGAAGTGAACTCCAAGGGTCAGTTGGCTGACCGCCTCTTAGGCTACAGGGACACAAAAGCCACAAGAAGCCCACTTTCCTGAAGAGCCCAGATGACCAGTGCCAACTGGACCTGCCCTAGACCCTGCTGGTGGCTTTTACTGGAGTGAATCCTGACCCTGAAGTGGTGCCCTTAAAGTCCTGGAGCCCAAAGATAAGTTTCAAAGTGTACTCCTTCTATCTAAATCTACACACTGGCGTTACAATTTTTTTCAAGACTTTTGCCTGGAGAACCGTGAGAAGACCGTGACCAAACTGCCAAGCCGATCTGCTAAGACTACATCGCCGGTAGGCTTGACACCCGCCATGTTCCCCGCTTGACATCGGAATCCGTCGAAGCCGGGGTCACTCCGAATCCATTCTGCAGATTTCTCAACACTGTCATTGAAAAGAACTCAATTGACATCAAAGATCTCAGAGCACAGAAACCCTGAACTTTTCTCGCTTTCATTGACAACTGCATAGAGACCCCGTCCTCCTGCAACCCATTGCCAACAAGCCCTGCTTTGGCCTCCGCCTGTTGCCTTTGTTTCTAAGAAGGTAACTCCTGACCGGAATGACCCAGTCCTATTATTTGGCAGGTGATCGACTGTGGTCAGTCTTAACTTTGACTCTGCCTCAGTCTATTACGACCAGGTGCCCATAGTTGGTGCTTTGTGCTTTTGGCTCGAAAATGTAATTCAAACATTAAAAATTCATATCTCAAGCTCCCCTTACTGCATTTTTGTTGTTTTCATCTCAATTTTCTCATTAACCCATCGCAGTCCACTGACCTACTAGTGGACAGCTCCCTTTCCCTGCGCAACTCTGCC
This sequence comes from Calotriton arnoldi, assembly GCA_963921515.1. Classification (NCBI taxonomy): domain Eukaryota; kingdom Metazoa; phylum Chordata; class Amphibia; order Caudata; family Salamandridae; genus Calotriton; species Calotriton arnoldi. The sequence goes on along the minus strand of CAWUFW010000913.1, from coordinate 2,122,553 downwards.
AGGTAGCTGCTGCCCCCGTTGCTGCTGCTGACCCGCTGGTCAGGAGTTTGAGGCCCTCCTCCACCCCCAGGCTCATCCCTGGTGGTCTACTGGTAGAGTGTCACTGCTGGGTTGCCCTCTGTCCATCTTTGTCTGTTTTTTTCTGCCTTTTGATTCTGTCTTTTTCTAGCTTTTTTTCCTCTTTGCACTTTTTTTTCTTTTTTCTCCTTTTTGCCGCTCTTGCTTTCGCCCCTGCTGTTGCGAGCCCCCACGGTCCCTCCCCCCTCCAGTGACCCTTTCCCGCTCCCCACGTTTCCCATCTCCTAGCTGTCCAGTCCCCCCGCACACTACTTAATGGCGGGCACTGCACAGTGAAAGTGAAGTCCGCTGACCTACTAGTGGACTGCTCCCTTTCCCTGCGCAGCTCTGCCAGGTAGCTGCTGCACCCATTGCTGCTGCTGACCCTCTGGTCAGGAGTTCGAGGCCCTCCTCCACCTGCAGGCTCCCGCCTGCACCTCATCCCTGGTTGTCTAGTGGTAGAGCGTCACTGCTCTGCTGCTGGGCTACCCTCTGTTTCTTTGTCTGCTTTTTTTTCTGCCTTTTTATTCGGTCTTTTTTTGCCTTTTTTACCTCTTTGCACTTTTCTTTCTTTTTTCTCCTTTTTGCCGCTCTTGCCCTTGTCCCTGCCGCTGTGAGCCCCCGCGGCCCCGCCCCCACCAGTGGCCCTTTCATGCTCCCAGCGTTTCCCATCTCCCAGCTGTCCAGCCCCCCCACACTACTTAATGGTGGCTGAGGTGCAGCCATGCTGCGGGCACGCCACTGGCATGCCAAAGGCAAGCCTGTCTGGACTGTGCCCAGCGCCATGGACCCTGGTTCTCTGACCTTCCACCGATACAATGCCACCACCCTCGTCGCCCTCAATGCCAGACGCCATGCCGCATGCCACCTTGCATCACCAGAGGACACCCAAGGACCCTTCTCCTGCTCCAACTGCAGATACACCCTGACCCACCTCCGCACTCCAGCACCCCCGCTGCCCAATCGACCAACAGCGGACCCGACTGGCTCAGCCGCATACTCCTCAACGTGAGCTCCCTCCAAAAACACGCCACCAAACTCTGGGACCTCCTAGACTCCGTCTCTCCCAACATCGCATTCCTCACAGAAACCTGGACGAAACCCAGCTCTGGCTCAGACATCGCCACTGCCATCCACGACGGTTACAAGATCACCCACAAGGACTGCGCCAACCGACCAGGAGGAGGCATTGCCATCATCCACAAAAACACCCTCCGCCTGATCACCCACTCGGACGACCCAATGACTACCATGGAACACCTCCACTTACGGATCCAGACCAACCCCAACACCACCCTCCGTGGCACCATCATCTACAGACCACATGGCCCCTGACCGCCCTTTACCGAAGCCATCATCGACTTCATCGCCCCAGGCTCTCGCATGCACCGATTACATCCTACTCGGTGACCTCAACTTCCACCTGGACAACCCCAACGAGCAGAACACTGCATCCCTTATGGAGAACTTCGCCAACGTAGGACTCAAGCAGCTAGTAACCACTCCAACCAGCGCAGCAGGACACACACTCGACCCAGTCCTCTCCGCCAGCGAAAAAACATCACCTACAGCCACACCACCGAACTCCTCTGGACCGACCACCACTGCGTGCACTTTGCCTTCACCAAACCCACCGTACACCATCATCTTCACCGGCCCCCGGGCGAAGCTGGAACATGGTCACCGAGGAGCAGCAAATGGCCTCCCTCAGTACTACCACACCGCCGACAGACGCTGATGCCAATACCGCCACACACAACCTCCACCGATGGATCTCCAACTGCACCAACACTCTGGCACTCCTCAAGAAGGCACCCGGCAAGCAACACTCCAAGAAAGCCAGCTGGTTCACCCCCGCCCTCCACGAGTCCAGATGCACCTGCAGACGACTAGAGAAGATATGGAGGAACAACAAAATCCTGGAAACCCACACAGCCTTCAAAGCTGTGATCACCACACACCAGCTCCTCCTCAAAACCACTAAGAAAACGGCACTCCAGGACAGAATAAACGCCAACGCACACAACAGTAAAAAACTCTTCGCCATCGTCAAGGAGTTCGCCAGGCCCAACAGCGAGACCACGGGTGTCCCACCCTTCCAAGACCTCTGCTACAAACTCAGCACCTTCTTCCACCACAAGATCAGGCTTATCTACAGCAGCTGCGACAACCAAGACCCTCCCATCAAGCCTGACACGCCCGCACCCAACCACGCGGCCCCCCAACAGATCCTGCTCAACAGGACCCTGCTCACCACTGACGACACTCTAAAGACCATGAAGAACATCCACTCCGGAGCCCCCTAGGACCTGTGCCTCCACCACATCTTCCACAGAGCAGCCACAGCCATTGCCCCCTAGCTCCGCCACACTATCAACTGCTTGATTGAGACCACCACCTTCCCCGACGACTGGAAACACGCCGAGATCACCCCTCTGCTAAAGAAACCATCCGCCGACCCGACAGACTTCAAGATTTTCAGACCCATCTCCTTGCTCCCCTTCCAAGCCAAGGTCATCGAGAAGGCCATCAACACACAACTCTCTGAGTTCATTGATGCAAACCATGTGCTGGACATCTCCCAATCCAGCTTCAGGAGCAAGCACAGCTCCGAGACTGCACTCCTTGCCCCCACCGACGACATCCAATTCCTCCTTAACCGAGGCGAAACCGCAGCCCTCATCCTCCTCGACTTCTCAGCCGCCTTCGACACCGTCTCCCACTGCACCCTAATCAAGAAACTCCACGACGCCTGTATCCGCGACAAGGCCGTGGACTGGATCCACTCTTTCCTCACCAAACGAACACAGTGAGTCAGTCTACCTTCGTTCCTCTCCGAACCCACAGAGATCAGCTGCGGAGTCCCCCAGGGTTCCTCCCTGTGCCCCACCCTCTTAAACATCTACATGGCCCCCCTCGTGACCATCGTCAGGAACTACGGACTCAACATCGTCTCCTACGCCGACGATACCCAACTGATCCTCTCCCTCTCCAACGAAACAACATCCACAGAGAAATGAAGGCCATCACCACCTGGATGAAGAGCAGCTGCCTCAAACATCCTAGGACCCTCACCCTCAGCTTGGAACAACTCATGGTGGCCCTCCACACTGGGAACCCCGTCCACCCCCTCAGGCCACGCACGAAACCTCAGCATCATACTGGAGTCCTCTCTCACAATGAACCATCAGATCAACGCCGTTGCCTCATCATGCTTCCACACGCTCTGCCTGCTTCAAAAGACATTTAGATGGATCCCCAACGAATCCAGAAAAACAGTCACCCACGCACACATCAGCAGCAGACTCGACTATGGCAATGCACTCTACGCTGGAGTCTCCCAGAAACTCCTCAGAAAACTTCAGAACGTTCAAAACAGTGCAGCCAGACTGGTCCTCGACATCCCTCGCCGAAGCCACATCTCCGAACACCTCTGAGAACTCCACTGGCTCCCAGTCAACAAAAGGATCACCTTCAAGCTCCTCGCGCACGCCTACAAAGCCCTCCATGACACAGGACCAGCATACCTGAACCATCGCCTCTCATTCCATGTCCCCACCAGACATCTCCGCTCCGCCCAGCTGGTCCTTGCCACCGTCCCTGGGAGCCACAAGACAAGAACTCGAGGAAGATGCTTCTCCTACCTCACTGCCAAGTACTGGACCACCCCACCGACCCACCTCAGACAATCCCCGTCGCTGTCCCAATTCAGGAAGGACCTCAAGACCTGGCTCTTTGACTAAACACCATAACGCGGACAGATGAGAAGCCCCCCTCCCAGCGCCTTGAGAACCTCACGGGTGAGTAACTGCAGCACCGCTAATATACGGACTAAGAAGGAAGTACAGGTTTTATAGTCTCATTTAGGAGTTTGTCTGTACCAGGGGTCTTTCCATTCATTGGACTCTGCAAAGCCCCATATATCTCCTGTTCCGTGAAGGGCTGATATAGGTCATCTGTCTGAAAAGGAGTAAGTTTGAGGACCTCTAATCTGGATAGGAACTGGTTAACACCCCCCTTGTCAGGGATTTTATCCTCCAAGTATAAGCGCCTACAATATTCAGTGAAAGCTGAATTAATGACTCCCTGGGATTGGACCAATATAACTGAGTTTTCTGTAATAGCTGTTATTGGGGTGTCAAAGGACTGCAGCCAGAGAGCCAGGCCAATAATCTTAAAGGCTTCCTTTAAGTCACTATGGAGGAAGTTAAGCCTGTCTTTATATAAAAGTAATTGACAATAGCCTCCCAAAGGGTATCCCAAAAGACTGTCTTGCAGCCTGACAGGCTGGATTGGGGTTGTCTATGTTTGCGCTGCTCCCCATGTGGATGAACTGACACAAACTCCTACTATTCATGCTAAATTGTTTCTCACTTTTTTTTCTCCACAGCCAAGCTATCCAGGTCTGGACTGGGAGCTCATTGGAGTCCTGGGAAATGTTCTTATTGATCTATTATCGGGCTTACAACTAGGACGGGCAAAATTTTAATTACGCTGGTGTAATTCCTGACATTAGGCCATTACACCACGTTGCGTAATTATGTCGTTCGTGGCAAAATTTTACTGATGGTGCGCTGGAATAACACGAACAGCCACACTGAGAGTGGCTTTTGCTCGCATCACTTGTGTTTTTCAAGCTACTTTTTTACCACAAAATGTATCCCTGCATCAAATATTGACACAGGGGTGCATTTTGTGCTAAAACCGAGCACTAAATAACTGATTCGCAATTTGTCAAATTACATATAGTTTCCTGAATTCACGGAATTACACGAAAGTAAATTACACAAATTTTGCACACCCTCTACTTACTACACAAAAATGGGGCAGAATGAGGCAAAAGCAATTCAGCTGGCAATAGATTTTACAAAAATATTCAGTGGGCTAACGTGGTAGTTCACTCCTTACACACTTTGCTGGCCAGATAGATTCAGTTTACACCTATTACTGGGCATGTGAGGACTGGCAACAGTCCATGTCTGCCACAGGCATTTAGAAAATATCCACATAGATTTCTGTGCATGAGGAGGCTGGTTATACCAGTTGATGGACATGCGGAGACTAATGTTTTCTGTTAAGTGACTTGTGGAGGACTAACCAGCGAATAGTGCGTCACTTCCAATTGCGGTTGGTAAATGATGAATCGCCAGTCAAGGTAAGTGCCAGAAAGCAAGTTATTGCGGAACTTGCAGCAGATAAAAGAGCCCACAACCGCTCCTCAGATGTCCTCAGTGCTACTGCTCCAAATAGCAGAAGGTCAAGCAGAACACCGAGTACAGAGGAAGCAGAACACAGGCCAAGTTTGAACGTATACATAGAGTGCCCCGAGCGGGAGCACTGGACAATAACAAGTTGTCCTTAAAAGAGACAAAGGACAACTTGTTAAACACAACATCATCCCCCTTTTTATAAACAAATAAAAGTTGAATAAATGGGTTAACAATAAACAATAGCCATGCAAATATGCACAATAAAAACAACATTACACTAAATAATAATCTTTAAATTTCAGAGGAAATGAAGCATTGCGAGACATCCTGCAGTAAGACCTTGCAGTTGAAGACCTTGTGGTCAAAGCCTCCACACTAGGGCTAGAAGGAGGAATTTCCTCATTAGAGGACAAATACAAATATGAATCATCAGATCAATGAGAAACCTCCCGGAGTGGAATGACGTGTAATCTTCCCCTGAGGGAGATCCCACCAGGAACTTCCTCACCATGCTCAGAAAAACCAATACCTTCATTTTTGGCAGCTGTAATCTTTGAAGCTTGTTCCTGAGTAACTTTCACCAGGCTCCTCCTACTCCACCACCCTCTACTTTCCTAAAGAAGAGCACCTTTAGAAATCCTAACAACCTTGGCAGGTAGTGTAAGTTTCGACTCTCCTTTTCTAACCCTATTGTTTTTTTTTTTTATGAGAACCCAGTCACCAACTGAATACTGAATTACCTTGGTATTATTCTTATTACAAAACTATCTAGAAATTGCTTCATGTTTCCTAGCCACTTCATCCCTCAAATTACCAGAATCAGCCTTTACATCAGTACTATGAGAGAATTCCCTGACCCACCCAGGACACAGCTTACATCTGGGCAGTCTGTTGCGTAACAATTTAAATGGAGATACACCGGTGGTGTTGTGTGGTGTAGTGTGATAGTTCCAAACCTTCTCTCTCTAAATATTTTCAACCTGCAGGCCAGCAGATAAGGCAGTTTTCACCCCTTCATTCAAAAATTTCTTAACACGTTCTACCAAACCATTTGAAGTTGGAGAGTACAAGTCCACCTTCAAATGTTTTACACCTAGACTATTAATAAATTGTAGCATTTGATGGAACTTGAACTGAGTACCATTATCAGTTACAAGTTCATTAGGTGGTCCTTCAACTTCAAATACTTTGTTCAGAAAGTAATGATGGATGTAGTCGAGACAAAACTAAAATAAATCCATTTTGAAAGCTAGTCAACCAGAACTAACCTATACCTCTTATTGCCCAGAAGGAGTTCAAAAGGACCAGTAAAGTCGAGTGCAACTTTGTCCCATGGTGCACCCAGTAAAGGAACCATATGTAAATTAGATTCGGTTGACTTCCAATGTTTGTTAGGAATCAAACAAATACTACATCCGGACACCCATCTGTTGTCCTGAGCATCAAGTCCAAGCCACCAATAATATTGTTTCAAGTTACGAATAGTGGCTGTGATTCCTAAGTGACCTTTATGAGCGCTCTGAAATAATAGTTCTCTCAAATTGGTGGGGGGAACTAACAACTCATGGCGGAGTAAAAAACCCACAACCACAGATAATTCATCTGAAACATGTGCAAATACTTTGAGTCCAGATTCCAGATTCCTTTCTTGAGGCCATCCGTATTTGACATGTTTCATGACCTGTAGAAGAATTAGATCATCATTGAGAGCATTCAACCAAGTCTCTCTGGAGATTGAAAGTTGTTTTTCTGCAAAATCTCCAATAAGTGCAACAACACATTCAACCTCCTCCTCAGATTTACACACAACGTATTATTGGCAAAGGCATTCTAGACAGGCAACTCACTCTAGCATCCTTCCCACCAGGAAGATAATGAATCGTGAAGTTGTATTCTTGCAATTTGGATAAAATACGAACCAACCTCGCAGACGCCTTACCTGTACCATTGCCATTAAGTAAATATAAAGTTGTTTGTGGTCAGTGAAAATTTGGAATTGTGTGCCCCACAAATATATCTTAAACTTTTCAATGCCCATGCACACGCTAATGCTTCTTTCTCAACAGTGCTGTAGTTAAACTCAACGGAACTCAAGGAACGTGAAGCAAATGCAATTGTGTGCTCCTTCTTGTCCATCCACTGAGATAAAATTGCACCTAACCCTAATTGACTAGCATCCACAGTTAAAAAAAATATGGCTGCCCAGCTGTAAAAGCTGATAAAATGGGAGCTCAAGTGATGAGAGATTTAATCTTAGAAAAAGCCTCATTCGCTGCATCAGACCATTCAAAAACTTGACCTTTTCTTAATAGATCTCGCATGGGTTGTACCGCCATAGCGTACCCATGGCTAAAACGTGGGTATTATTCGCATTACCCTAAAAATGAGCAAAGTGTATCTTTGTTGTGTGGTGGAGTTGTATTTCATATAGCACAGCCAAGGGACATTTTGGGTCTTATGCTCTGATTAAAGATGCAGTGACCAAGGTAATCCAATTGATTGCTATAAATTTGCACTTATCCTTTCTAAGGGTGATGCCGATAGTCTCAAAAACATTGAGAACTCTTTCCAAAATTAAATTGTGATCCCTAGCACTCTCAGCATAAATAAGTACATCATCCTGGAATGCCTGCACATCAAGGCTGCCTCCCAAAACAGTATCCATAAACAGACTAAAAGGCATGCAAAAAAAATGAAATGCTCCTAAAGGTGTAATGAATGTGGTAAGATCCTGGCTCTCTACAGCAAGTAGTACTTGATGATAAGCTGGTCTGAGATCGAGCAACGAAAAATCACTGGCTCCCCCTAAATTTGCTAAAAGATCCTGCACTTTGGGTATCGGATGGCAGTGGATGACAATGTTTTTGTTGAGAGTGCGTGAGTCCATACAGAAACAAATCTCTCCTGTCTTTTTCTTCACAATGACAACTTGACTGACCCATTCAGATGAGTGAGTTGGCTGAATAACTCCTTCACTGCATAGTTTATCAAGAAGATCTTTGAGATCCGAACTAATGCTCAAAGGTACCGATCTAGCTTTGTGTACTACAGAAATGGCGCCATCCTTGAGCTTGATAAAATGCTCAAATTTTGAAATATTTCCTATCTTGTCACTAAAAATACCTTGAAATTTGTTAATGACACAATTTAAATTCACACCACTATCAGCTTCAATGAAAGAAATGGGATGATCAGCCAACACAATGGGATTGTCTGCACCAGGTATCAACATGATCCCAAGTCTGGCCAAGTCTTGCCACCCTATAATGTTCCTGCCTTTGATTGCAACATACATTTTTGTGGTGATTTTCCTCCCTAAACAGGACAAAGAATTAATAAAATACCCCAGTATGTCAATGACTTGTTCACCAAAGGCTTTCAGGTGAATGTCACCTTTAGCCAGCGACCTTGTACCCCATTTTTCCATGAATAGTACATTCGAAATGATGGTGATTGGTGCACCAGAATCAGCCATCATGTCTACGACTTCTTGTGCCACAATGGCCTTACACCAGGGACCTTTCACTTCAGACTGAGAAGTGTTGTCAGAAGAAATAGTTAACACGACTCTAGATAACTCTTGTGCAGATGAATCTGTGGTGATGTCTACAGAACTTATTCTCATTGTGTTCTTTGAACTTCTGCACACAGACATGAAATGGCCAAGCTTGCCGCATTTGTTGCAGCATTGTTGCTGGCTGGACAATTTGGATTGTTTCCAATATGTGTCTAGGAGCCACACCTAAAACATATATTGGATGTTTTCCTGAATGAGCCTCCTGTAGCTTTGTTCCTCGCATCAGCCAGTCCAATGACTTCAGTTTCCCCTGAAACACAAGAAACGGAGGTTCCAGAAGTCAAAGATTCTGCAGACATCAACTTTGTGGATATCATTGATCTCTCTAGACTTTTTGCAATTTCAATTGTTTCGGTTACACTGGGGTCACTACAAAATGAATAGTCTCTCTTGAATCTTCTTAGAGAAACAACTGTATATGAACTTGTCACATATACATATATCTAGCACACAACCAAAATTGCAAGTAGAGGCTAACAGTCTAAGTGCAGAAATTTACTCTCTTACGGACTCGTCAATATTCAGTTTCCTCCTCATGAAGTTAAAATGTTCAAGCAAAATACTTGGCTCTTCAGAAAACTTCTTCATGAGTCTCGCCACAGCTTCCGCATAAACATTCCAGGGCTCTTGAACACCTGCTGGTGCAACCACCTGTGGCATGTTGATAAAAATTTGCTGCCCTCATAACCTAGATGACCATATAATAGTGCAAAATTTCTTTTAGCGTCAAATTTTATGGCATCATCAGCAACCAAGTAATTTTCAAATGATTTAAACCAGTGTTTCCATTGCATGCCTGGTTTGCCTGGGACAGTAAGAAAATGTGAAATCTGAAGAAGTTGAGTGTTGGATGCCATGATGATTTAAACTGTAAAGAAACATTATATAACTCCTAAAAATTAAATTAGCAATTTGAAATGGCAAATATTGTAACAGTAAATGAGTGAGACTTGCATGTAAATAATGAATAAACAATTTAAAATTGGAAACTAACGAGTTGAGCTTGGTGTATATGAAATAGGTAAAAGTCTTGACATTAAACTGTGCCAGGTGAGCCTGTCGCCGAGTGTACAGGCAATGCTACTGAATTACTGTGATGAAGGTGTGCCAGGCAAAACAAATGAAAATGTTATGTATAAGGTTTGTCAGTCACCGAATGTGCAGGCAATACATTTGAATATTGTAAATAAGGTGTGCCTGTCACTGAATGTGCAGACAAAGCATATGAATTACTTTTCAAAAGGTGTTCCTGTCACCCAACGTGCAGGCAAACTGTATGAAATACCTGCCATGAAATTCGGCGTTTCCCAAATCCAAAATGGCCGCCGGAGCATAGCTCAACGTGCTGACGCTCAGGGTGCATAGCAAGGAAGGCATGGGCAGCTGACGATAAGCATGTGGATGTGCGCTTTCTCCTAAATCGGCCGTAAGCCCGTACTTTGCGGCAGGAAATCTCGCAATTGCCCTTTGGCTCTGAAGACGTCATGAACAGGCTTCGGCGAGTGACGCAGGAGGAGAAAAGCACAGCAGGACGCCGTTGAAGAAAATGAGCCGGTCGGTGAGCTCATCTGGGGCTCATCCTTGTCACCAAATGTTGCAGTGGGTAAAGGATGAATCGCCAGTCAAAGGTAAGTGCCAGAAAACAAGTTTATTGCGGAACTTGCAGCAGAAAAAAAAGTCCACGACCGCTCCTCAGATGTCCTCAGTGCTACTGCTCCAACTGGCAGAAGTTCCAGCAGAACACGCAGGACAGAGGAAGCAGAACACAGGCCAAGTTTGAAGGTATACATACAGTGTCCCAAGCGGGAGCACGGGACAATAACAAGTTGTCCTTAAAAGAGACAAAGGACATCTTGTTAAACACAACACTTCCTAGTCATGGTGTTGGGATTGCAAGGGGTATTTGGTGGCCGACTCACAGCCTCCCCCTCTATAATGCACCATCGAGATGCTGGAACCAGGAACTGCTCCAGCCATCTGAGCTGGACACGGCTTCCTGCATTGGGCCTTCATCTACTATCCAGAGCCCCCAGCCCAAATAAGTGCTGGCTGCCTTTCCCTGAGACAGCATCACGCTCTCAGGCCTGACGGTATATTTCCCAGATTTACATTAAGGTAACCTGCACCTTGTTTGGGGCCACTGGCTCAGCATTGGTGAGGCTCCTGTTTTGTTCCCTCCTTTTTCCTTTAGTTTAGTGCCTTGGGTACGACGGAGTATTCCTCTCACTGATTTACCCTCTGATTGGGTGGCAGTCTGCATCAGCACGGCTGCTATTCTAGCCCGCAGTTCCTCCCAGGTCTGACGGATTAATTTTCCCTCATTTTAATCACCTTGTTTAGGGGCATTGGACCACATTTTTTGCCCCTCTCTTGCAATATTATCTTTTGTTGGCGCGGGGCCTGCATCAGCTCGGTGCCCAAGCTGTTCCATCTTCTTGCTGGCCTTGCACATAGGCCCCTTAATTTACTGGTCCTTGTGTTCCACTCTGTCCTGCCCCCCACTCCGCTGTCCCTCTACCTGGTCTGAGATGGCCCCAGGCCGTGAATTGCTGTTTGGAGCTAAGTGGGCTATTGCCCGGCTGGTCAGCTGCCTGGGGCTAGGCATGAGGATCGTCAGCATGCAGGTGAAGCAAGGAGAACGCTCTAATCTTTTTTTTTATATATAATTTATTTATTGAGTTTTTGCAATACAATTACAACAAAATACAGTCAACACTTGAAACACCATCACAGACACTCAGGGGCCGATTCACAAAAGTAAACGTAGACTTAAGTATCAGTTTACTTTTGTGGGGGAGTTATATGACAGAGGCACGCATGGCTAAACCACACGATCCTCTACTACGCGGCTCCAACAACGAATGTGTCTAAACAACACATTCCTTTGGCACGCACGCCTTCAGCACGCATGCCTTTACCGCACACTTTAGTGGTAAAGGCATGACTGGTAAAGGGATGTGTGGTAAAGATCACACCCCAAACCCCCCACCCTGAGCCCTAAACACTACCCTGACCACTCCCAGAGCCCTAACCACTACCCCGACACCCCCTGAGGGCTAACCACTACCTGACCCCCCTGAGTCCTAAACACTACCCTGACCTCCCCCTGAGCCCTAAACACTACCCAATACCCCCCTGCACCCTAAACACTACCCTGACCCCAAGCCCTAAACATTACACTGATACCCCGACCCACAACTCAGCCCTAAACACTACCCCGAGCCCTAAACACTACCTCAGCTCTCCCTGAGCCTGAAAAACTACCCCCTACCCCCCAAAACCAGGTCCCAGCCCTATGTATCTCACTGTGTCCTCTTCCAATCCTTCCTGCTCCTGGGCCCGTCCATCCCAGCATCTAGACCGTGCACTGCCTTAACCACGCATATGCATGGTAAAGGCATATGCGTGGTTAAGGCATGCATGGTTCAGGCATGTTTGAATGAGCTTGAGGGGAACCGGCACGAGTGGCTTTGCCCGCATTGTTAAGGCCGTTTTACCCTTTTTGGTATTCACAAAAGTAAGTTACTACTGGTAGCTTTATAACTAGTAAAGATACTAGTAGTAAAGTTATTCGTAGTAAAGTTACTACTAGTAAAATTACTACTAGTAAAGTTACTCGTAGTGACTTATCTTTGTGAATATCAAAAAGTAGTAAACTTAGACTTAAGCCTAAGTTTACTACTTAAATCTAAGTTTACTACTTTTTGGTATCCACAAAGGTATGTTACTACTTGTAACTTTACTACTAGTAAACGTACTACTAGTAAAGTTACTATTAGTAAAGTTAGTACTGGTAAAATTACTAGTAGTAAAGTTACTAGAAGTAACTTACCTTTGTGAATTCCAAAAGTAGTATAGATAGGCCTAAGTCTAACTTTACTTATGTGAATCAAGCCCTCAGAGTGCAAAGATAGTTTGTGAAGTCAGTGGTCCCCTTACTAGTACTAAAATTGGATGTGGGCCAGGGAAATATGGCATAAGGATACTTTGATGGTCAAGCGGGAGAGAGAGGAATGTCTGCAGCAGGTGAAGTAGAGGGGAGCAATATGATATACGCAGCAGGTAGAAGTGAATTGGGGCCCAGAGAGGTGAGAAGAAGGAGGAGGAGCTAACGCAGTATACTGGTGATCCAGCGCAATATTAGCCAACAGCATTCATACACCATATACTCACGTGGGCCCATACATTCACACTACACTAATACTTACGCTGGGTGTCAGATGTACTCTTTTATCAAAGTCCCTGCTACCAATTACCTTCTGATTGAAGAGTAATAACTTACCAATGGATCCTTTGCTAATTGGGAAGTTTAAAATGAGTGACATTCATTATAGTACATAATCCTGAAATAACCACTGAGTCAGGAAGTTTCAAAATGTATATCTAAAGTTTTAGCAGAGTAAAATACAGAAAACACGGTACTTGATTGAAATACCCAAGAAAAAGCATAAAAATGATTTTGCTAATAAATGACGGTGTTTAAGAAAGAGGAGAAGATAGAGACAGCAGCGCAACTAAAGGTTGCAGTATAATTACCTAAATGCGAGAACCAAACCCCTTGGCCAAGGAGTTGGAAAAGATAGGACCCAGGAAGGATGAAGAGCAAAGACTTCTTCCAGGATCAGGACAGGACTGGTAACCTCTCTACAACGACGCCTGCGCCGTTCCCTCTCTGATACTCGACTTCTCTCGATTCTCCCGTGCCTTCCTTCTAATGGACTCCACCGCCCCCTCCTCAGGACCTCTTCTGGACAAGGATTCAGTCAGCAACCGATCAGCATGGCAGTCTGGAGCTCTTCTGTCAGCATCTCCGCTCTCCTGTGCTAACTAATTAGCTAATTCTATATCTATTATACCCTTCTACGCCACATACCTCCCCTTAATGTTGCTAAAATATGGGACCACTACTTCTGATTGGACAGGGACAGGGGGTGGATTCTCGCACCATATCGTTTTGGCCTAAATTGTAAAGCCTATTGTCTTTACGTTCCCTCCCCTTCAAATTAATACATTCGCTTTATTTCCCACCCGTCTCACGACAAATGTTATACATTTTACAGGAGAAAAGTAACAATTTGTTCCGCCGGAAACATTGGGTACATCATCTTCGGCCAATAGGTCGTGGCCTTGGGAGACGTCCAAGTTGACTTCACTTGGCAGGCATACAGGACACATGCGCAGAACCCTCTGTTTCTCGAGTTTCAAGACACCAACCCAGGCCCAAGTTTACGAATTACTAAAAGTGTAAGAAGAAAATATTAAAATCACAAATAAAAGTTTCACTGTATACCCACTTTCCCTACTCTATTCCCATTTAATCATAATACTATCCTGCATTAGTAGCGTTAAGAAAACGACAATTTAATAATGACATGAGAGCAAGCTTAAGCATGTGAAAACATTTAGCGGCCATTTTAATACACACTGCGCAGAAGCAGAAGTTTCCCACCAAGCAAAGAAAGACGTCACACCATGTGATCAGGTTGCGACATGCGCAATAAAGTCCTGCGCTTTTAGCGGCCATCTTGGTTTATGGACAAGCGTTATTCATTAGTAAAACACATAGGCAAGCGTCTATCCCTTTTGTGTTTGTGAATGCAAGGATTAGTATTGACAGTACAAATTTAATAAATTAATACTATGAGGAAGATTGCATACAAGCAAGTTTCATTTTTGAAACCTTGCTCCATCAATCCCCTCTCTGATGGCGTTTCTGAGCCATCAAATTACTACCCTCAATCAGATGCCAACTTCTAGCAATTCGTTTCATTCTCATTTTTACTTTTTCTATTCTTACAGTCTCCTTTTAATTTCTTGTATAAATCCCTTCTCCATTCTTCTAGTTCGATTTCATCTAGTTTTCTCTTCTTTCCTTTTCCTGTCACTTTATATGTCCCATTCTTTCTACAGCATTTGCACCATATTGTTATTGCTAAAATTATTATTGCTATCCCTGCTAAGGGTACTAATATTTGACCTATAAGTCCTTTCCCTATATTAGCAAACCAGGTTCCAATTGACGAGATACTATTTGTCAATCTTTCCCATACACTATCAACTTCCAGTGGTTTTAGTTCTTTCTCAAGTTTAGTTATGTTCTGAATATATGTTCCAATTTCTGCACTCTTATCAGGAATATAAGTGCAACAATGTTTCGTCTTCAATAATTTACAGACTCCTCCCTCTTTTGCCAATAGAATGTCAAGAGCAAGTCGATTTTGCATCACCATAGATCTAATCGCAACCATCTCTGTATTAATCATTAGAAAACCTCCAGCAGTATCCGTTGATAAACGATCAACCACTGTAGACAATTTGCATATTTTCCTTGAGTTCAGAATTATTCCCACTGAAGGTATCAATGCACCAAATATATCACCTACAATTTCTGAAAAACTAGCTCTTTTACTGCGTATTAACTCATTATTGTTTTCATTGCTTCCAGTGTTTCTTTTTACGTGGTATATCTTTGGAAAAACTATTCCAAAATAACAACTTCCATACCATCTTGCAGGAAGCCTAAAGTAAGCCTTATTCCCACATACATAATAGATTCCAGGAAAAACTGAATCTGTTCCTCCTTTGAGTCCCCAACCTCCAATAATTAAAAAATTGTGTTCACATTCACTGGAACCGATGAAAACATTGTTATAATCAGTCTTTAACCTATGGAGACAAATTTTCCCTTTCTTTACGAAATCCAGAGCCATTGCAGCTTGAGCTTTACCAGGTGTATAACTCCCTTCCTTCTCCGCCCAAGGTGGCAACTGAGCCTTATGCTCTGAAGCTTTCTTTTAAAAATCATGTCTTCTATCTTCTACTAAATTCAAAAATATCTTTTCTTCTTCAAGTAAAGAACATGTTAGATTGTGTCTATGTGCATGTGTTATGTCTATCGATTTCATTGTTAAGAAAAACTCTCCCATAAACTGTGCGTTTTGACTAGTAAGCACTGGGTTCATACTCTTGCGAATCGGAACCTCAGAAAATATCACATCTAAGTTTGAATAATAATACTGAAGTTTCCCTGTTCTATAAAATACATTAGACAAAACACTACACGATATGCCATATGTCAGTGGTAAATGATGGTATGTTAATCCTTCTGCTACTGATTCAGGTAACTTCATACATACATAACAATTACTAACTTCCATTGTGTCTACATACTGAAACAATAACTTTGTAAAAACATTTAAACTAGTGTCGTTATCAGCTATTTCATGATGAATTTCTGCCTCATCTTCTGCCATTAATTCTACTCTATTGCCCTTCATGTTTGCTGTCCTCCCTTTAGTTTCATTATTTATCTTCTTATCTATTATCATAAGGTAAGGAATTGCTACAATCAGGACTAACCATACTATAAGCACCAATACTAGACTACATATGCAGATTGCACAGCATCTCCTACAACAATTTCGTTTTTGGTCTCCCAGTAACTCTATCATCAGGCATTTTTCGACAAGGAAGATTTCTCTTCTTATCTCTTCTTCTTTTCTTTAGATGATTCTTTTGTTTAGTCAGGGTGGTCTTGTTTCTTCTTCGTATGTTAGTTCTGCACTTGTTCCTTCGCCACCACTGTCACTTGACTCTGAGCTTTCAAAATCTTCAAGAATGATATAAGTCCAGTCAGGACCCTTGAATTTGTTATTCACAAGTCTCAGTCTTTTACTTTTTCTTTTTCCTGACTTTTTCTCTTGTTCAGTTTGACTTGTCACTTCAGGTACTTGTTCTGGATCTTCACTTCTGGTTGTTATGTGGTATTTTACTCTTTTAATGACACTTGGCCAATGATCTCCTTTTCTTGTTTTCTTTGTTGGCACTGTTTCTCTGTTTACGTCTTCAAAGATCTCGTTATTTTCACTGCTCAATACTGTTTTGTTTTCTTTGATTACTGCCTCCTTTGTTTGTTCTTTTTCAGGTCTCATTGGTTTCTTTTCAGTAGCTCCACAATGACTTTCAAGATGTTGTCTTTGTTCCTTTTTTATTACTTTATGTTCATTTGTATTTACCCCTTTTTCTTTAGTGAATTCTTCTTGATCTAACTGCTTCTGATCAGGGCTTATTGCACTGTGAACTTCTGCAGCCTGACCTGATTCTTCTAAACCTGTCTTTCCCTGTGTAAAGTCAATTAAATCTTCACTGTTTTTAGTCCATTTTTCTTTCCCTATCTGATTTAGTTCAGGATCTTTTACTATCTTTTCTTCTTGATCCTGGACTTCTTCTTCTTCACCTATCTGATCTTCTTCAATTTCTTCCAATTTTGTTTGATTTCTCGTTTTGTAATATACTTCAGGAACTTCTACCACTGGTATTCAATCCTGACTTGTGCTCGGTTGTTCTCCGTCAGCTTCTCTCGAACCTCTAGCCTGAGATTCCTCAGCTGGGCAACCTTCAGCTTCTTCAGTGATTGGCGTTGTCTGTAGATTCTCTTCTTCAGGTTCTGGTACTCTCTTCGTGTGGCTTACGTGAATCCAATTAGGAAATCTTGCACACTTCACTGCTGTATTGGTGGTCAATATGACTTGACAAGGTCTGCTCCACCTGGGTGATAGACACGTTTCTCTGGTGTGATTCTTCACTACCACCCAATCACCAGGATTCAGATCATGTTCTAGTTCAGGCTGCCTGGAAACTGCGTCTTCTCCAACCTGATGAGAGACAGAACGCACTAGGTCAGCCAATCCTTTGCAATAATCCAGAACCATATCATCAGATATATTTACTAATTTGTTTGTGGGAACATGTGTTTGTCTCATTGCTCTTCCCATCATTATTTCATGGGGGCTCAATCCTGTTATTCTGTCAGGTATGCTTCTGATTCCCATCAAGACAAGTGGCAATGCGTCGGGCCACTCTAATGATGTTGATGCACACATTTTTCCCAATCTTGACTTTATAGTGCCATTCAATTGTTCAACCACTCCAGAAGCCTCTGGGCGATATGCACAGTGCAATTTCTGTTTAATTTGAAATGCTTCACAAATTAGTTTGATTATTTCACTGTTAAAATGTTTTCCTCTATCTGATTCCAAAGATACTGGGAAACCAAACCTAGGTATGAGCTCACGTAACAACAGTTTTGCAACTGTAATACTGTCATTTCTCCTAGTAGGGTAAGCCTCCACCCACTTTGAAAACAGACACACTATGACTAGAACATATTTTAGTCCTCTGCATGATGGTAACTGTATGAAGTCAAACTGTAGTCTTATAAATGGGCCCTCTGCCTTTCCAATCTTTCCAAACTTAATTATAGTTTTCCTGCCTGGATTATGCATTTGGCAAGTTAGACAACTCTGGCAAAGACTCTCTGCAACAGCCCTGAATTTGGGATTGTACCAATTTTGTCTGAACAGCCTAATCATTGCATCTCTCCCTATGTGTGTGTCTCCATGATGCATTCTAGCCATTTGTGAGAGTAAACAGTCTGGCATGACTGGTCTACCATCTGCACTGATCCACACTTCATCTTCTCCTCTTTGGGAGCAACCCACTTTGATCCACAAATTTTTCTCACTTTCATCAACTTCATCTTGCAATTTCTTCACCTCATTCCAAGTTTCAGGTGGCATATACAGCATAAGTTGGCAGCTGATTCCCATTCTTTCCACCCTCTTATTGACTGACGTTCTGGTTTTGGCACAATGTTGAGCCACCAAGTCTGCATATCTGTTGCCGACTACCACCCAGTCATCTCCTGACTGGTGTGCGGCACATTTCACCACAGCCAATTCTTTTGGTGATTGTATTGCTTCTAGCAATTCCCTTACAAATTGTCCATTTTTAATGGGGGATCCTGAAGAAGTCATGAAATCCCTCTGCATCCACAGTTGGCCAAAATCATGCACGACCCCGTAACCATATTGACTATCTGTAAATATGGTCACTCTCTGATTCCTCCCAATTTTGCAAGCTTTTATCAAAGCAATCAATTCAGCTACTTGTGCAGATTTGACTCCTGGTAAATAGGATGCTTCGACTATTCCAGTTAATTCACATACCGCATAAGCAGCAGTTAGTTTACCATCTTCATGTCTTTGACATGAACCATCGACAAATAGCTCCCTATCTGGCTTTTTAAGAGGCTGTTCCTCTATGTCTGGGCGTGGTTTTGTACATAATTCTGTAATTTGTACACAATCATGTTCATCTTCTTCGTCATCTTTATTTGTTTCATGATATGGGTCCGGCAATAAAGTTGCTGGATTTATTATTGTACACCTTACCATGGTCACATTTTCAGCACCCATAATTATCCTTTCATATTTAGTCAGCCGACTAGGAGTAAGATGCAGAGTTCGGGTTCTTGTCAATAGAATCACAACTGCATGTGGAACATACACTTTTACAGGATGTCCCATCACAATTGACTCGCTTTGTTCAATGCTCAAACAAGTTGCTGCCATTGCTTTTAAGCATCCTGGCAACGCAGCTGCTACTGGGTCCAATGTAGCAGAAAAGTACGCTATAGGACGTCTGTCTAGTCCATGTCTCTGAGTTAGGACAGAAAGTGCACAATTTTCTCTCTCTTGACAGAATAATGCGAATTCTCTTTTATAATCAGGCATGCCTAGGGCAGGTGCTGAACAAAGTGCGTTTCTCAATTTTACAAAAGCTTCTACACTTTCATCCTCCCATTCAACAGGGTCCTTTGCTTTCTTTTTCATCATGTTAATTAAGGGCTTAGCTAACATGGAGAAATTTGGTATCCATTGTCGACAGTATCCTACTATTCCTAGGAACATTCGCACTTGTCTTTGGGTTACAGGCATTTGCATTCTCTTTATTAATTCTAATCTTTCAGAGGTTATTTTTCTTTTTCCCCTCTCAATTTGGTGTCCCAGATATTTAACAGCTGTCCTGCAAAACTGTAACTTTTCAGGTGAAACTTTATGCCCTTCCTCAGCCAAAAGATTTAATAATGCTATGGAGTCAACAACACAGTCTTCTCTGGTGGTCGACGCTACTAATAAGTCGTCGATATATTGAACTAAAACTGAGCTTCCTGGCATCACTAGTTTTTCAAGGCACTTTTTCAGTATCTGGTTGAAGATGGAAGGACTTTCTGTGTACCCCTGAGGAACACGATTCCACACATAGACTTTGTTCTCAAATTTAAATGAGAAAAGATACTGGCTGTCTGGATGCAATGGAATTGAAAAGAATGCTTGACACAAATCAATTACTGTGAACCATCCTGCATTCCAAGGGATCTGGTATAGAATTACTGCAGGATTTGGTACTATGGGACAACAAGGTTCCACAATCTTGTTTATTTTACGCAGGTCCTGAACAATCCTATATTTTCCACTAGGTTTCTTTAGTCCCATGATTGGTGAATTACATGGGCTACTCATTACTTCTTTTAGGATGTTTTGTTTTACCATTCGATTGATTTCTTCAATGACTCCTCCTTTTACTTCTGCACTCATTTTGTATTGTTTAGTATTTGGGAAAATCGCACCTTCTTTTACCGTAATTTGAACTGGATCTATTTTTGCCATAAGTCCTACTTCTTTTCCGGTGAAATCCCATACTATTTGGTTTACTGTACCTTTTAATTCTTCTGGCAACTCATCTTTTGTTATCAACGAAAACATTTCATCTATTTCTGTACCTTGTTTTGCAACCATAATTTTATATACATGGTCCTCATCTGGTATCTGAACTGCCACACCATCTGGCGTGCAGAAAATTGTACAGTTCATTTTGCACAATAACTCTCTACCTAATAAATTCACTGGGCTAGAATCGCACACTACAAATTGGTGCATTTCTCTGAAGTTTCCTATTTTGACTTCCATTGGTTCTGTGAGAGGTGTTCTAATTCTTTGATTAGCTACCCCTACTACTTGTATATCTTCACCAGAGAGAGGAAGGTCTGGGATGTCTGCTGATCTCACAGTAGACCTGGTAGCACCAGTGTCCAAAAGGAAAGTAATATCATTACCTTTCACATTTCCTTCAACATATGGACCAGACTGATCTACCTGTAAGGATGTGCCAAGTATGCACTCCTTCTTCCCCTCTCCTAGGCACCGTCATGAGTCGAATTTACAATAATTGTCCTGCAAAAGAAATTGTGATGTCATATAATCATTCTTACCACTCCCTCCTGGGTATCCAATGTCTGTACCATGCTTTGCTCTGCTTACATTACCCTGAACAGGTGGAGATGGTAATTGACTCTGGGGATTTACACTCTGTTGTGAGTCATTCTGCGTCTGTGGATTTAAGTTTTGGTTTGGGCCATTATTATTCCGAATCTTTTTACATTCATCCTTCCAATGCCCCAATTTTCCGCATCCATGACAAGGAAATTTCTTTTAGCTTCTTCTCTACTCATTCGTCCTCTAAATTTTCCACCATTTCCCGTATCACCACTCGTTCCAGAATCTTTTCCTTGATTTTCACTCGGATTTTCCAAATTAATTCCCTGTTTCTCAGCCATTTTCACCTGTGCCCACATCACCTTTTCTTGTAATTTCTTGTGTCTATCCTCAATATCGTCTCCACAATATTTTGCATACTTCAGAATTTCATCTATCGGCTTTCCATGCCAACACAGCATGTGTTGTTTAATCATCTGGCAAATCTCTGGCTTCAGACCGTAAACAAACCGATACACAAACTGACTCATGTTTTTGTCTCCAATGTCCTCGAATCCACTATACTGTTTAAACACCTGCAATAAACGCTCATAATAGGAATGTACTGTTTCACTGGCTTCTTGGGTTGTTCGATCTATTTTCACCCAATCTGTTTCTTTCGGGGGTATTTTCCCTTTCAGGTATGTTATCACCTGCTGATACTTTTTCATTACATCATTTGACGGGGCACCTGTTTTCGGATCTCTAGGATATTCATCACTAGGCCAATCGACTGTGATCTTACAATCTGTCCATAAATCGGCAGGTACCACTATGTCAAACAAACCATCCAAATCCTTCAACAATACCTTTGACACCTTCACAAACCTTTCAACCTGTTTGTACCATTCAATTGGTTTTTCTCTCAATTTTGGGAAGTCATTCGTAAATGATAAAATATCCTGTCTGCTCCATGGGACATGTACATATCCTCCTTCCGCAACTTCTCGCATTGGATACATCTGGTCTGCTTTTCCTGTTTCCTTCATCACATATTCTGATGCTGTTCTACTTGTTCGTGCTTCTTCCTTTTTCTTGGCCCACCTAGATCTCCATTTATCTAGATCTTCCCATTTTTGTAAAACTAACATTAATTCTCTTATTTGCAGTCTTCTTCCAGATGCATTCATATTTTCTAAATCTTTGTCCGCAAATTCTGCTCTATATGGTTTCTGTAATACTTTTGATCTCCCTATTTCGATTCCCATCTGTAGTGCTAAATCGGACAATTTTTCATGGAATATCTTTACATTTCTAGTGATACTCCTACACAAGAATAATAATTCTTCATCATCATATGTATTCAATCTTTCTACTCCCACATTTCCTGCTATTATTTCTTCTAATTCAACTTTTAATTTATGGATATCCAGTACTTTTGGAGGTGTGCACTGTTTAACTGACCCTTGTACCCATCTTTCTAGATCTTCAGGTGTTACTATGGTAGCACTTTTTGCTCCTGATGAAGTTACTAAACTTACATCTTTTGAACCTCCAGGTTCATCTTTTCTTGGAGTACTATTTACAGAACCTCGAATAGGCAAGTCCATAAGTGATATTGTGGATTCACAGTCACTAAATTGATCCTCAATTATAACTGGAGCTTCAGGTCTGGGATTACTCACAGGAGTAGGTGCAAGTATGGGTTGAGGACAATTTCCCTGAGTACCATATAATGGAACCACTGGACCAATTGTTACTGGTATGGTCAACGAATCAGGATGTACTTTTATCTGAGTTATTTTCTGTATTAATTCTGTTCTGGTCTTTTCTAGGGCTTCTTTTTCTTTGTCATGAAGTATTCTAGTCGGGGTGAACTCATGCATTACCTTTGGTACCATAGGAGTTTGTGGTGGTGCACTAGGAGGGCATCCACTTGTCCCTTCCTGATATGGTGGGGGATTTCTTAACATTTCTTCCATAAATTCGTCTTCTGAATCCTCATTTCTCATTAAATGTTTTGTCTTTTCTGTACATTTGCCTCCTGATTTTTCTCCTTCTGTGAATAATGGATACAGTCCCTCTGTAATCATTGCCCTTCTCCATTGTTTCATCTGACCCTCTCTTGACTCAAGTAAATATCTGGGGTAAAATCCTGGGTAACTCCTATTACTTCTAGATCTATCCCACTCAAATGCCTCGGTTTCCCATTCTTCTAGAGCTTCGTACTGGGTTAATCTAGGTCTGGGTTCTAAATCATTCATCCTCAATCTCAAGTTCTGAAGAATTCGCCCATTGAACGTGCCATTCTGGGGAAATGCTAATACTCCATCATTTTTGGTGTATTCTATCCAATTCTCCATCCATACACAGGTATGGTAACCTCTCTCCATCATCATAAATGATGCTGGCGTTTTAGCTGGTGGAATAATAATTCCTTCTCTAGTTTTGATTGGTTTGTCCTTTTTAAAATAATTCTTAATCTTTTGTAAGAATGACATTTTTCTCTTTTCTCCGTACATTCTATCTAATCTTCTGTGTACAAAATTATATTCTGCAAAACCTAGGAATCTTCTATCCGGACGAGTTCCTGTTAAAGTCGGATCACGTTTTAACATGCAATCCTTATCCACTAAGAATTTTGCTTCTATTATTTTTGACCAATCAAATGTCTGCTATCTTTTATTTCCGAGCCAATCCTTGCGCGGCCTTTTGGTGACGTTTCTCTGTCAACCCCTCCTTTACAATCTGCTCTTTTCTGTCCTCGCTGGTTTAACCAATCCCAGCGCGGCACCTGTGACGTCAATACTACTCCTGACTACTGACCCCTCCTTTACAAGGGTTTTTCCACACACGCTGTTTCAACCTACCACAGCGCGGCGTTTTGTGACGTCAGCTCCCTCTCCGGCAACTGACCCTCCCTTTACAAAAATTTACGCAAACTTATTTTCTCTATAAATCTTAATTACATTTCAGTAACAAAATAAAACATTCGCTATCGTGCCAGTTTCCACTAATTTTGAAAAAGATAGTTTCTTCCACACTTTAGTAAAACCTTTCCGTTTACTAATACATACACTACGAGTAAAACACTTCTGTCTACTCTTCACACAAGCTCCAGAAGTACCTGTTACTTCTCCAATGTTACCCTTACTAGGTGATATAACATCAAATTTTTATCAGCGTACCCTTTTTGCTATTACTCACACGCATAGAGTCCCTAACGAGTACTGAAAGTCCTGCTTAACTTCTCAGTACTTTTTCTGCCTGACAGATAACCTCACTGCAGTATGGCTTCCACTTGCCACCCACTATTCTTTTTACCTACCCCGGGGTATTCTGGACAACATATAACAAAAACTCAAAAATAAGCGGATGTTAGTTCATAAAAAAAAATACAAATAAAATTCTCATTACCCAATTAACAAAGAGTAACAACAACCATCCTCTGCTACCAGAAAACTGATCCAGCGCAATATTAGCCAACAGCATTCATACACCATATACTCACTTGGGCCCATACATTCACACTACACTAATACTTACGCTGGGTGTCAGATGTACTCTTTTATCAAAGTCCCTGCTACCAATTACCTTCTGATTGAAGAGTAATAACTTACCAATGGATCCTTTGCTAATTGGGAAGTTTAAAATGAGTGACATTCATTATAGTACATAATCCTGAAATAACCACTGAGTCAGGAAGTTTTAAAATGTTTATCTAAAGTTTTAGCAGAGTAAAATACAGAAAACACGGTACTTGATTGAAATACCCAAGAAAAAGCATAAAAATGATTTTGCTAATAAATGACGGTGTTTAAGAAAGAGGAGAAGATAGAGACAGCAGCGCAACTAAAGGTTGCAGTATAATTACCTAAATGCGAGAACCAAACCCCTTGGCCAAGGAGTTGGAAAAGATAGGACCCAGGAAGGATGAAGAGCAAAGACTTCTTCCAGGATCAGGACAGGACTGGTAACCTCTCTACAACGACGCCTGCGCCGTTCCCCTCTCTGATACTCGACTTCTCTCGATTCTCCCGTGCCTTCCTTCTAATGGACTCCACCGCCCCCTCTTCTGGACAAGGATTCAGTCAGCAACCGATCAGCATGGCAGTCTGGAGCTCTTCTGTCAGCATCTCCGCTCTCCTGTGCTAACTAATTAGCTAATTCTATATCTATTATACCCTTCTACGCCATATACCTCCCCTTAATGTTGCTAAAATATGGGACCACTATTTCTGATTGGACAGGGACAGGGGGTGGATTCTCGCACCATATCGTTTTGGCCTAAATTGTAAAGCCTATTGTCTTTACGTTCCCTCCCCTTCAAATTAATACATTCGCTTTATTTCCCACCCATCTCACGACAAATGTTATACATTTTACAGGAGAAAAGTAACAATTTGTTCCGCCGGAAACATTGGGTACATCATCTTTGGCCAATAGGTCGTGGCCTTGGGAGACGTCCAAGTTGACTTCACTTGGCAGGCATACAGGACACATGCGCAGAACCCTCTGTTTCTCGAGTTCAAGACACCAACCAAGGCCCAAGTTTACGAATTACTAAAAGTGTAAGAAGAAAATATTAAAATCACAAATAAAAAGTTTCACTGTATACCCACTTTCCCTACTCTATTCCCATTTAATCATAATACTATCCTGCATTAGTAGCGTTAAGAAAACGACAATTTAATAATGACATGAGAGCAAGCTTAAGCATGTGAAAACATTTAGCGGCCATTTTAATACACACTGCGCAGAAGCAGAAGTTTCCCACCAAGCAAAGAAAGACGTCACACCATGTGATCAGGTTGCGACATGTGCAATAAAGTCCCACGCTTTTAGCGGCCATCTTGGTTTATGGACAAGCGTTATTCATTAGTAAAACAGATAGGCAAGCGTCTATCCCTTTTGTGTTTGTGAATGCAAGGATTAGTATTGACAGTACAAATTTAATAAATTAATACTATGAGGAAGATTGCATACAAGCAAGTTTCATTTTTGAAACCTTGCTCCATCACTGGTCTATCATGTATGTTACATCTTCCATCCAGCGCTGTATCAAGAGGCCTTGCTTCTGCATTCAAACCATGGAGATACGGCATTTAGCGAGTACCAGCAGCAGAGATGCAAGGCACGAGCACGTGTATGAGAGAGCGGAAGTGTCACTCAGTAAGGAGGTCTAGGGGGATGGATGTCAAGGATATCCGATACTACCGAAATATGTCATGGCAGAAAGAGGCTAGGTCTGGACATTGCCACAAAATGTGCAGGAAATCAGCTTTGATGAGGCCACATCTGTGGCACGCACTATCATTATCACCGACGAACTGGGCCAATTTGGCCGGAGTGTAATATTATTGATGGAGATATTTTAACTGTATCAGCTTATGCTTGTAGTTGAAGGGAGGGAGTGTGTTTAACTTGTGTGCAGCATGAGGCCCATGTCTTGTCTGCAAGTGAGCAGCCCAGGGAAGCCTCCCATCTGTGCTGCGTCGCAGGTAGTGTGTCTATCATGGATGCTAGATATATTGATACGAAATAGAGTGCCCCATGTCCACCATTTCAAGGTAAACTGTGATTAGCGCTGTTTCCAGCGCTGCAGTGGGAAACGTAGGAAGGGCTGCGGGGAAAGCAGACTGCAGTAGGAGTAGCAGAAGGGAATGAGGGTGCTCGCCCCAGGACGGGAACAAAAGGCTTGTCGCGTGATAAATGTCTCGTTCTCGAACACGTCTTCGACCATGAGGAGACCCATCTGTCAAAGGAGTCCTTTTATGGCCTTCTCGCCTGTAGGTGGTAGCATGGGATTATCGCCAGCAGAAGCAGGGGCGAGTATGGATTCAATTGATATAGACCATGAGAAAGCTCCCACCAGGCGCAACAAGTGAGGGCTAGAACATCTGCAACCCACAGTGCAGCTAGTGGTGTTGGCAGATCTGCCCCAATAGGGAGCGTGCATGAGCGATAGCTTGTTTAGCCCGGACATAGATGGGAGTGATCTACACCGGGAGCCAGTATTTTAAATAGTGAGCCTGAGCTACCGGGTAATAAGCACAGTAATAAGGCAACGCGAGGCCACCCACCTGCAGGGACCATTCAAGAATTTCACAACTTATTCTCGGTTGATCTCCTTTCCAGATTAGGCGCGATAAAGCCTGCTTCAGTTGTTTGAAAGAATGAAGGGGGAGTTGGACAGGAAGGTTAGTAAATAGGTACAAAACTTTAGCGAGCACCTCCATCTTAATTAATGAGATCCTCCCAAGAAGAGACAGAGGAAGACTTATCCACTGCTCAATCTTAGCCCCCCAGGGCAGTGCAAAAATTACTACGAATCAGGGTGTAATAGTCTCGGGAGACCCACATATCGAGGTACTGTACCCCATCAGGGCTTCCATTTAAAGGCTACTTTGGGCAGTCATTCGTGAGTGAAAGTATCTTCAACTTAGACCAGTTGATGGAGAGACTGGAGTATTCCTCGAACCTGACAACAACCTCGCACAATAGGTGTGAGGGTATCATCTGGGTGCTGTGTATATAAAATGATATTGTCCACATATAGGCAGCAGATTAGGGACTGGTTGCAAAGGCACAACCCTCTGTGGGAGTGAAACGGCCGAATATAGCAGGCCACTGGCTCTATGGCCTATGCGAAGATAAAGGGGGACAGAGGGCACTCTTACGGTTTCCAGTGAGGAAGAGTAGAGGTTATTCACCCGGACTCTGGTCTTGGAGACATTCACAATAAGCGACAGAAAGTACTAGCTGAAACCGGATCTACGAAGCGTTTCCATCATGAATGGCCTGTCCAAAGGTTCAAATGATTTATCTGCATTAAGCAGAACAGCAATCGATAGTGTCTGCGGGTCAACCCTATGGAGAATGGACATTAACGTGCGAAGATTAAAAGAGGCAGAGTGAAGTGGGATAAAACCGGACTGGTTGGGCAGCACTAAGTATTGCATTAAGAGCTAGAGTCTCTGAAAGAGGATCTTGGCAAATATCTTGTTATCTGTGTTTAATAGAGATAAAGGTATGTACGAGGTGACCTTGGATGGGTGTACATTGAGCTTAAGGAAGACTCCATAGTAGAGTGCGGGAGGGACCCCCTGGCAATTGCCTTATTGTACATACCAAGGAGATGTGGGGCCAGGGAATCAGCATAGGCTTTATAGAAATTGACTGGAAGGCCATTGGGACCAGGAGCTTTACCACTGGGGAGGCCCTGAATAGCGCCCTTGATGTCCTTGATTGTGATTGGGGAATTTAGGATTTGCCTGGCTTCCCCATCAAGCTATGCCATAGCAACCTGGTCCAGATATATGCCGTCCAGGAGCAAACAGCTGCTCATAGTAGCGTTGGAATTTGCTACATATTATAAGGGGATAGGAGCAGACATCACCCGACTCACCAGCAATGGCGGTGACACCCGTGTGCCCTGGCTCACTGGTAGCAATCCAAGCAAGTGTCCTATGTGGCCGATTGTCCTCCCTGAATGATCTCACCCTGGCAGCCCGCCCCCAATATATTCCTACATCATGTTGTGTAGTTGAGCCAAAAACGTAGTATCTTTTGCGCCCGAATAATCATTCTCCAGGCGTTTAAGTAGAGTTTCAAGATGGGAGAGGCAGATTTGGATGGATTTAAGGATAATGGAACCTGTGGATATACAGATACCCCGAATATAGGCGTTAAAGGCTTCCCATAGTGTGGCAACATCGCTGACAGTGTCTTCATTTAATTTAAAGTACTCAAGGATGGCAGCACCCACCTTGGTGCGAAACACTTTGTCACGTAGCAATCGCCATGTATGGAATGAGGGTGCAGGGGGTGATTTATGAAGTGCCAGTTTCACCGGGAAGTGATCAGATGCAGTATGAGGTAGAATGTCCACGCAGCACACCTCATGCATGAGAGCATGTGAGATCAGCCAAAGATTCAGTCTTGAGAGAGTATTATGCACCGGGGAGTAGAACATGTGTTCCGTTTGATATGGGTGAAGCACTCGCCAGGCATCCACTAGATCATGAAGTTAAATAACATGAGTGAGAACTATCCTGGCATGCTGTGTCGGGCGGTGGACCTCCAAGGGTAACTTTAAAGTCACCCCCCAAGATAGTGGGCCAGCCATGATGAATATCTGCGCAACAGTGTCAAAAAAAGGCAGAATCGTTCACATGTGCAAATACATTAATCAACAGCAGGCGATACCCATTAAGCTTGCCAGCTAGTGCTACCAGTCTGCCTTCAGTATCAGTGACCTGGTCTATATAAGAGGAACCAACCAATTTCTGAATAAGAATGACAACCCCTCTAGAATATTTGGAACAAGAGGAGAAATAGTGGTGCACGCTTCAGGATGTGGCAAACCCTGGTGTGCCTAGAGGGGAACAATGGGTCTCCTGCGGCATAGCTATGTCGATTTTGTGTCGATTGAGATATGCCATCACTTGTCTGGCCTTACGAGGGTTGTTAAGTTCTCTCACATTCCATGACAGCAAATTAAACATGGGAAGGGCGGGAGTTCGCGAGACTAAGCGCAAAGGTGATCAATGAAACTATGGACCCCTGGGCGATTTCAGTCAAATGCGCCTCTGTAGATCAGACACTCGTTAGGTTACTGCATCTTGAACATGGAACCCTTCTGTACAAATCTGACATTAAGTCTGCCTTCCACCTCCTGCTGGTACATCCTGATGAATATCACCTCCTGGGCTTTCAGTTTTGAGATGAGTTTTACTATGACATGTATATGCCTATGGGCTGCTCGGTATCCTGCACCTATTTTGAGCAGCTTAATTCCCTTCTAGAGTGGATATTCACAGAGCAGACTGGGTGTCAGGATGTCATTCACTATCTTGGCAACTTCCTGTTCATAGGCCCCCCGGGTTCCTCTGGGTGTGAGCATGCGTTGGGGACGTTCATCGTCCTTCCCCAGGTTTTAGGGGGTCCCACTTGCTGGTCACAAAACAGTGGGGCCTTGCACTTGCATTACTTTCCTAGGAATTGAGATTGAATCCATGGTCAGTGAGTGCCACCTTCCCCAGGACGAACTCAGGGCATCCAGTGAGTCAATTGACATGGTACTGTCACCCCAAGAGGGTGACACTGCGCCAGCTGCAGGTACTGGTACGCCAGCTCAATTTCGCTTCAGGATCACTCCTATGGCATGCCCCTTCTCTAGATCCATAGCTAGATCAATGGTGGGCCTGAGTAAAAAAACACATTCACACATGGCTGTCTGCTGAGGTTAGGTAAGACTTAAAAATATAGTGCAGTTTCCTAGATCAGCCCAATGACTTGACTCAGTTGTCTTGCCAACACTGACCATTTCCAATCAAGAACTGGGTTTGTACACGGATGCAGGAGGAAGCATAGGATTTGGGGCGGTTCTGGATACCAAATGGTGTTGGGGCGACTGGCCTCCTACTTGGCATGAAAATGGAATAACAAAGTGTTAGACTTGGCTTTTTCAGCGGGTTTACCCCCAGACTTTTTGCTTTTTGGCCTCCTGTTTTTGACCCTGTTTTTGTTGGTTTTAGGACTCTGGGCACTTTACCACTGCTAATCAGTGCTAAAGTGCATATGCTCTCAGTGTAAATTGTGTTATGGATGGGTGTTTCCATGATTGGATATTTGATTTACCTGTTAGCCCCTAGTAAAGTGCACTGCGTGTGCCAGGGCTGGTGAATCAAATGCTACTCGGGGGCCTACAGCACTGGTTGTGCCACCCGTGAGTAGGCCTGAAAACAGTAACTCAGACCTGCCATTGCAGAAGTCTGCGCGCAGTTTGTACTGCCATGTCGACTTGGCCAGTGCACACACTGGCCGGTCCCTAACCTTCCCTTTTCTTACATGTCAGACACCCCTCAGGTAGGCCCAAGGTACCCCTGTGGGCAGGGTGCAGAGTATGTGAAAGGTGGGACATGTCCTGGTGTGTGTGGCATGTCCTGATAGTGAATTACAGCCAATTTCGTTTTTCACTATTGCAAGGCTACCAGTTCCCCATAGGATAGAATGGGAGGTTTGTTTATAACATCTTATAAACATAACTGGCCCAGGGAATTCGGTAAGAAAATAGAATTTAGTATGCCTGAACTCAGAATCTAAAGATGCATCTTTTAGTGAAGGTGATTTTTACATTCTGTGTTTGAAAATACCACTTTTAGAAAGTAGGTATTTTCTTGCTCAGTCATCCCGTGTGCCTCTGCTGGAATGCGGATTACCTGTCTGCGTTTTGGATGACAGAAGGCTGGGGGAGCAGGAGGGGCGCCAGATGGTCTAGGTAGGTCAGGAAAGGGCTGAAGAGACCTGGGTTACGATGGGGGAAGGGGGTGGAGATTTCCTTGCACCTCAAAGGGCCTGCTCTGCCTCTGAAAAATGCTGTCTCCACCTCCTGCCAGGAATTCACACCAGAGAAGGCAGAACTGGCCCTGACTGGGCACAGGCCCTCTCTGCCTAAGAGATCAAAGGATTTTTGGACATAAATGCTGGGTCCCAGACCCCTGAACCTTAGAACTCATCTGGACAAGAAGACTGCCAAGAAGAAGAGCCGGAGAAGCTGCGAAAAGGAACGACTGCTTTGCTGGGTGCTTTGCTGGGCTGACCTGCAGTGGCTGCTTCTGTCTTGGGCAGTGAAAGGCCTGGACTGGACTTTCTGCAACGTAATTTGTGAGTCTCTCCAAGGGCTTGAGGTAGAGCTTGCCCCCTGTTCACGAAGTCTCAGGAACAGCAAATACTTCAAGTTCTTCGACCTGCAGCACTGGGGACTGTGTATTTTGTGCTGCAGCAAGAAGAACGCCAACTCAACGACGTCTACGACGCCGCTGCCGACTCCGTGTCCTGAAGGCACCGCAGAGGGCACCGCCGCAACGCCGCACCGCAACCTTGGTCTCACCGACGACGCCTGTTGACGCCGACACCGAGCCGCTGCTTGCACTGCGACCTGTGGGCACCGCACTCCGCACCGCCTTGCTTCACGCCGAAGCTTTGGCACCGCAGAGAGCACCGCCGCAACGCCGCACCGCAACCCTGGTCTCACCGACGACGCCTGTTGACGCCGACACCGAGCCGCTGCTTGCACCGCGACCTGTGGGCACCGCACTCCGCACCGCCTTGCTTCAGGCCAAAGCTTTGGCACCGCATAGAGCACCGCCGCAACGCCGCACCGCAACCCTGGTCTCACCGACGACGCCTGTTGATGCCGCCACCGAGCCGCTGCTTGCACCGCGACGTGTGGGCACTGCACCGCCTCGCTTCACGCCAAAGCTTTGGCACCACAGAGGGCACCGCCGCAACGCCGCACCGCAACCCTGGTCTCACCAACAACGCCTGTTGACGCCGACACCGAGCCGCTGCTTGCACCGCGACCTGTGGGCACCGCACTCCGCACCGCCTTGCTTCACGAGGACGCCTTGGTCTTCCTGACGCCGCCACTTCCCGCCGAAATCGACGCCGCTGCTTGCACCGTGGTTCGAGGGCACCGCTCGTAAGTCACACGACGCACCGCCCTCATCCTGCACCGCAACCTTGGCCTACTGACCCCGGCGCCATCGACTCCAGTTCGTCAGCCGACGACAGCGCTTCAGCAACGACGACGACGCTGCTTGCACCGTGACCTGCTAGCACCGTGGCGAGCACCGCCTTCATCTCGCACCGCGACCCTGGTCTCACCGACGACGCTATATGACGCCGTCACCGAGACGCTGCTCGCACTGCGACCTGGGGGCACCGCACGCTGCACCGCTGCGCTTCGCACCGCAGCACCAGACGTCTGCCGGCGCCAGCGCTCCTGATTCCATCAGAGAGGAGCTCGACCTGCAACGCGAGTGACTTCAAGGGCCTCAACGCCCTGCATCTCTCACAGGTACTGTTTGAGGGTCTTCCCGACACCGTAGCTGGCCCGCGACCCCGCGACCAGCCAGAACTGTTGGATTTGTTGTTCACGACGCCGTGGTAGCCGGGACGGAGCTATCCACACAAGGAACTCTTTTTAATCAGCGTATTTTTGGAACTGTGAACTTTTAAGTATAGTATTGTGGATTTTTATCGTTTTTGGTCTTGTCTTAAGTATATAAAAATATTGGATATTTTTCTAAACTGGTGTGGTGTCCTTTTGTAGTGCTTACGCTGTATTACTGTTGGTTATGTGTAAATGCTTTACACACTGCCTCTAAGATAAGCCTGGCTGCTCATGCCAAGCTACCAAGGGGGTGAGCAGGGATTATTTTAGACGTGTAACTCCCTTATCCTGACTAGAGTGGTGGTTTTTGCCTGGCTTTGGCCCACGCCCAAGCCTACCAAAAATCCCATTTCTAACACAAAGAATGTTGCTTTTCTTGGAGCTATTTTCCATTGTAGTGGGCGTCACCATTTTCTCAGATGCTTTCAGGGATAGGAGTGTTAAATTGTGGGTATATAATATATCTGTGGTTGAGGCTATTAAAAGGCCTTTTGCAGGCTTCTCTTGAGGCTCCTAAAGCACTTGGTTCTCCTCTGCCTGAAGTTCGGTGTGTTATTTGAAGCCAGGCATGTCCCCGCTGTGCATAACAACGCAGTTTTGACTTGCTCCAAATTTCTGGAATTTCGGAGTTCCCACCCGCATGCAGCAAAGACGATTACAGAGTTCCCAGAGGATCTTTGGAGGATTGGTTCCCTGATTAGTCTAGTCTATTGGCAGCTTCCTTAGCGAAGCATACAAGGGAGGCCTACGAGCAAGATTTCCTGGTTTATAGTGTTTTCTTGCACAAAAATCACCTTGGTCCCATGTCCTCAGTTATCTTACTATGCATCTATTTGTAGGAGTTGCAGGAACAGGGCAAGCCAGTATCATGCGTTAGGGCCCCGGCATCACACATGTGTTTCTTCGCAAAGCTCAGAAGGGCGCAGGATATAGGCAATAGTTTCCTGGTTAGAAAGGCCTTGGCCAGCTGGGCCAGGCTGAGTTCAGCACCCAGGGACAGTGGGAGGCCACTAATGGTTCACAGACTCACAGCCATCTTAGATGCCCTGGTCAAAGTATGCAGTTCGCCTTATGGGGTTGTGCTATTTTCTGCTGTGTTTGCTATAACCTTTTATGGGCCCCATCAGGGTCAGCCAGCTAGTGGTCAGCTCAAAGCAGGATCAAGTCAGCGGCCTTCAAAGGACGGATGCCCGTATCTCCCAGAACGACCTGTTCATAAGGTTTAGGAGGTCCAAAACCGAACAGAACACTAAAGGGGCCTACATTGAACTCCAGGCAGCTAATTGTTCTGCCATCTGCCCAGTCGCCCATCTGAAGACTTACCTAGCTTTATGCCCAGAGCTGGGGAGTCCAGTATTGTTTATTGAAGCGAATGGTGATTGGCGTGACACTGCCAGTTCTCAGAAGTTTTTGCTTCTGCCCTCAGGGTGATCAGGGTTGAGCCTTTCGGTTACTCTTTCCAATCATTCTGGATAGGGGTGGCAACCCTCATGGCAGGGGTGGGTATTTCCCATCAGGACATCAAGCAAATTGGGCGATCTATCAATCAGGGAATTGTGAAGTGCGCTACTCACCCATGAGGGTCTCAAGGCGCTGGGGGGTGCAGCTCTGAGTCAGCCGAAGAGCCAGGTCTTGAGGCTCTTCCTGAAGGTGTGCAGAGTGGGGGAGCGTCTGATGTTGATCTGGAGCTCATTCCAGGTCTTTGCCGCGATGTAGGAGAAGGCTCTTCCACCTGCTCTGGCTCTGCGGATGCGCGGGGTTTCGGCGAGGGCGAGGTCGGCGGAGCGGAGGTTTCTCTTGGGTACGTGGAAGGAGACGCTATTGCTCTTAAACATGACTGCTAATAAACAGATTGCTACTAAACATGACCTTTTACCCATGTCCAAGTAGTAGTGCTTCCCGTCACTTATCTTGTGGGACGGGGACAGGAAGTTATAGACGTGAATACATGACTTCCTGGTCATGGTGTTGCAATGTCGAGGGGTGATTTAGGGTGGCCGATTCACGGCCTCCCCCTCTTTGTTGCACCATTGCGACGCCTGGACCAGGAACCGCTCAGATCTGCATGTACTCACCCACCCAAGCCCTTTGACTGGTGGCAGACCAGTGGCATACTCCACCGACTCCTAACATGGATAGAATGTTTTCTACACCAAAATGCCTCCTAGGACAGCACTGAGTGGATGGACTGCAATTCTTAGTTCTGCACGGGGACAGCCACATGGACACCAGTGCAGAGCACTCCCCAGAAATATAGGTGGTGTCACATGTGTGGTCCAGGGAAGCATGCAGAAGTATGGGATACTCGCAGGGCTGGCTTTAGCGCTGGTGCTCGGTGCAACAGTGTTTTTGGCAGCCCCCAATGACCTCCTTCTCCATAAATTCCCTCATTACCACCCTCCAACAGTGCCCCTCATCTCTCCATATCCCCTCTCTGACATGCATTTCATTTTTTTATAGCACTACTCATAGTTCACTCACACTCTGTAGTGTTGCTCCTATTTCCCTAATAGGCTCTGCGCATTGGAATAATATATCCTATAGGTTTGACATAGGACTAAGGTCAGTATGTCCCTATCGAGTATATTAAACTTAATTACTTGTGCCAGCTAGCTCAGAGGCCACTAGAAACTCCTTGACAACAAGAAGGGAGTAGTTTCTGGCAGCCGCAAAACATGACCACTGTGTTTCCCTTTAGAATCAGAACGTGTCCCAGAGTCGTGGAAACAATAGATAACTATTTCACTCAGCTCAGTCGTGCATGCTTAGTTTTCTCCAAGTTACACAGAAAGAAATAGACGGGCGTTTCAATAAAAGATTTATTGAACAGTCTTGTTTCTGGTGTAAATAAAATGTGCTGTTACGATCACAAGACAGTATGCGAGATAAATAATGTACAGTGTGAGCAGTAAAAATAAATAATACTGCGAGAGCATTATCTTTTAGTACATATGCTGTTACATAAATAACACAGACTAAAAATGCGAGTACTCATACGATGCGTTTCTAATCTAGTTCTACCCCAATGTACCTAACCTAACCTAGATGTAGGACGAGGTATGAAGTAGGTGAAGTATTCCTTACTATGGTATACTAAGAGTATGTTAACCCCAGTATGCCTAGTATGCCAAGAGTCCCTCTAGGTTCTAGTCTGCTCCATACCTGAAGAATGAGAGAGGTTGGAATCTCTTTGCCAGACTCGAACTCCAACACCCCGCAAGGGAAGTTAGATCACTGGAAGCTGGACTCTCTGCGTGCAGGGATGACAGCGTCTTCTCAGTGCATCAGGCCGGGAAACGGGCTCCTCTGAAGTCGAGGTCTCCTCTGATTTACAGGGGCTAGGGAAGGTATATTTATACCGGAGAGTACCTAGGAATGTTTAGTATTGACGTGAGTCGGACAGCGAAAGACGTCATGAATGAACCCCTAAGGAATAATGGTTCATGCATAATATATGAGTCCTTGAAGAAATCAATAGTCCTGGACTAGGGAAACTCCCGCAGCCTAAGGGTCTGTTCTTCAAGAACTCGTTGTGACGTTAGGGTGGACGGATGTCAGAGACCATGCCTGTATTTGGAGTGCACGGTTAATGCCTAAATAAGGGCTGGGATTTTATGCCTATATAAGGGCAGGGCAAATTGTGCCTATATAAGGACATGATACTGGAAAGCCCGTTTATGGACACCCTAAGAGGAATACAACACCCACTCCACTTTCGTGAGTACGATAATACTAAAATGCTAAACATTTAAAATGCTAAACATAAAATGGAGTACCGCATATTTAAAAAAAAATATTTTTTAAAAGCATTTAAAAAACATAATAAAAAATGCAAAAGGTACTGTACATTTGAAGCATTGCTTTTCATTTCAGGCATATATTTAAAATAAAATGCAATATGAATGAAAGAAGCAGTAATATTTACATGTGACAAAAAAATGATCGATAAGTTTCTTAAAAATCAAAGTCATTTCATGTCATGAAAATTAATGAACTGTTTTAGACACACAAGATGACTAAGTGTCCGTGGAAGTACCTTGGAGTCTGTATTATAAGGCTAGTTCTACTTTAAGCAGATTGTAGTGCCATTTTCGTTCAAAAATGGGAAAAAGTTCAATTTTGGTAGAGTTTCAAGTTGTTTTGAAAAAATGAAGGCCAAATTGTTACTGCCTCTCTGGAACACTGTATGCTGAATCAGAGTCAGTTTACGGGTCTGGTGTAAACATGAGATCATCTACTTCTATAGACAAAACATGGTCCACTGTAGTTGGTGTCAGTTGGAACACCTCGTGTAGCAGGTTAATTGCACAGAGATGTGAAGCATTGCTTTCAGCATTGGTCGCCGCAGCAATGTTCGCGTTCGTTGTTACCTGTGTGCCTGTAGATCTTTCTCGTACCTCAGCAGCAGCCGGAAGCGTCTGTGAGATCTCAATGAATGCTGACATCAGGATTGGTAGCCTCTGGGGACAACACAGAGCATGGGCCAATATCGGGACCAGCAGAGTATCGACATCCGTTGGCGTAGCTGATGGAAATGTTAGACAGGTGTCCAACACGCATTCTTCACCGCATAGCAGGCATCGTAGAACAGGTAAGATGCAATCTTGCCAGATTGGTCTGAATGACAGGAACCAAGTTGTATTAAGGTCCCGTAGGCGAGTCATGCCCAATAGCTGTACTATTCGCTCACGGCACTTTCGTTCAAGGAGAGCTTTCCCCATTTCGCTCGGAGTGATGTCTGCGAATAGGCTGGCCATAGCGCAATAGCAGGAAGAGAAATAGAATTCCGGCAACAAGTGCTAGAATTAATGGTATGCCACCAAACACCGAATGTGCAAAGTTCGGGATGATTCCGAGTATTGCCTGGAAAGGTGCTAACAGACCGGAGCAGATGCTCTTAAATACATGTATAATGCCAGTTGTATCAGACATGTTGAAGATACGTGATATCATTTCTACGAAATGTATAGGGCAGTTTGTACGTATTAAAGTCTGTATCTCAGCCGAAGTCCTTGCAACTTGTAGATCATAGGTTTCTTTGGCCGAGGTCAAAGGCACTGTTTGCTGAAAAAGCATGGCTTTCATTCTGCTCAAAGTATCAAATCTTATAAAAGAGACATTCAGCGAAGGCCATAGAGGTGACTCCCTGACTGTGTCTATTGGGACAAACAATACTTGCATACAGCAAGTGACCCTGGAGTTGACCGTTACTAGATATGGGATGCCTGGCAACATGCTGCAGCAACTCTGATCATTCAACATGAGGTAACTCCCATTAGAAAGTTGTCCAAACGTTGGATTAATCACAGCAGCTGGTGTACCCTGCTGATGGCAAGAAAATTTGCCACAGAACCATTACAAGCCCCGTGTAAAGAAATGTCCTGACATATAAGCGAACCGCTTAGTGCAAGTTTACAGTTTGTACCGCTCAAAAACACTTCACGATCCCCACTCCAACATCTAAATGTATACGGTAAATCCCAAGATGTCTTAATGTATTCCTTACCCAACCTTTCATATTTGCCTGCTTGCATCTGTCTGAGGCAATACTGAAACTGAAAAGTACTCACAGGTAATGTTATTTTGCCATGAATAAGCCATTCTGTAGCTGGTTTTTCTGCCACTGTGAATGGTAACTTTTCCAGTTTTTCAATGCTCAGCACTGTATACCTTGCTCCTCTTTGTGCCAATTCGATCTGTTTATCAGTTAGATTGTATTCTGCAAACAGAGCCGATGTGTTGATGAAACGCCAAGGCACATAGCCCGCTCGCAAAGATTGCAGCGTCCAGCTTAATAACATAATAGAACGTAATTGAGACTGGCCTTGTTGTAACATCGCCAAATCTTGTTCTAGTATGTCAATAGCAGAGGATACAATGCCATCCAATGAATATATTCTGGAGGACAAAGTTGTTAACCCATTGTCGACCACAGAGAGTGTTTTCTCTAAATTAATACGATCAAGTTCACGTATTCGTTCTGCAGCCTCCATCTGTGATACTTTCCATGCTTCATTATAAGCAGCATAAATGCCGGCATATATGAAACGTTTTTGACGCGGTTTTCTTGGTCCAAGCAAGAATTCCCTAAGGTCTGCGTCCTTTTTAAGTAAGGTTAAGTGTTGTTTCACATCCTGTAGTGTAGACTTATGCAGCCAATCGAGGCATAATTTCCCTACACTGTATGTTGTTACTACCCCCGGATGTTGTCTTTGGACGTATCTTGGGTCTGGCCTATTAATAGTAAAGCCCTGAGTTTTATTCAGGAATCTTTCCTGACAGTTATTCGTGTCTGTGGGCCAGATCAACCATTTTTTACAATCAGGATTAGATCTGTTGAGTTGTAGTATATTGTCAACTGTCACCACTGCCTGTGTATCGTTATCTCTGGCAGGTGTTGGTACAGAAGGTGTGTTCATCTCTTTGATCTTGGCTAATCCAAGACAAGACGTTTGTTGGATGGTTTCATTCAAAAACATTATTTGTTCAGGGATGATACAGGCTCTAAATAAAGCTTCTATCCCCTGCACTTGCCAATCTTTAGTACCCCAGACTGTTTTGGTGTCTATTGTGTCTTTCCAAAAGTCGAAACACTGTCTAGACAGTTGGGCATTAAATAACGCAGAGTAAATCTGTTTTGTATTTGTTAACATAATTTTCAGCCCTGTCTTGTTTACATTTTTATAGTAAAACATTTCTGGTTCAGGTGTATTGTATCCTGAAAAATATGGAAACTTACTAGCAAATGTTTTTGAACTACCTTTAGGTGGTGTAGGACAATGTTCCCATTGGTTAAACATAAACACATTTCTTGGATATGCAGATTTATGCAAATAATGATGACCATAGTGGTTATAACAATACATTTGTTCATAGTCTGATGAACCCTCTAAATATTCATGTTTAGAAAATGCAGCAGATTTTTCTAGGTCAAACATTATATCATTGACAGTATCAAAGTCCCAATCATCTGAATAGGTACTGGACGTAATTAGATCACTTAGTGAAATTTTAAACAAATGTGGAATGTTCAATTGTTCCGTCGGGCCGAAGACGTCAAAATCTGTTTTGTCCCACACTATACCATCCTGTATAGGAACAGCTGTGATGTTCACTGATGACAAGTCTCTTGCTTCACGATGGGAAGATTTATGAGGTTTCAAAAGTACGTTCACGTCTTTTCCTTCAGTGTTCACATGGATGTATCTGCCACTTATAAGCACGCTCACAGTTGTTACCAAAGCTAGCCAGAGCAGGAAAACAAAAAGTCCAGATATAATCCAGAATTCAATCCATAGAGAAACCAAATAAGTCTTTTTCAGAAAGTGAAAAAGTCTAGTACTTGCTGCTTGAATTTGAATGATGCTGGCGTCGTTTCAGGTTCACTCGGATCTTCTGAGAACGTATCAAAGTTAATGAAATAGCCAGAAGCAGTCCTATCAATTGTTGGAAATGCATCAGGATTTCTAGAAATCACTGGAACCAGTTCATCACTTGCCACGTTGGTGTAGACAGGTGTATTTGGACGAACTGTTACTTGGTGTTCAAGAGGGACGAGTTCCATAGCGTTGTTGCTTAGTCCTTCATCAGTTACAGCCGAATTCTAGATTGTTATCAGTCTTTCAGTCTGAACCTCTTGGATAGTAGCGAGAGGAGTGCGTCTGCTACTAGGTCGGAGTCCACGAGGCCTACTATTTAGTATTGGCCACATACTGTGGTTTGATCAGGTCGATGGACACAAATCTTTTCTCCTTTCTTCCAGCAAGGGGCGGCAGAAGTACTGTTCTTGTTCCTTGAACTGCTAGGACAGGTACTGGTTGTCTGTAAGAAGGTCCAAATTCCTTCTTGTCCGCAATTTTTTCTCTGACTAGATCCCCAACTTTTGGAATCCAGACAGGCCTTGCTGGGACAGCCGGTTGATCCCCAGTGGTGGTTGGCTGTAGGAATACGTTGCTTTGTTGCGATCTTAACTTGTTTAAGTCCTGTAAAACAGCCAAACGATCTTTGATATCAAAGGGTTTATTTTCCACCACTGTGCCTACGTGTTCAAGGTCTGGTACCCACATTCTTGTCCCAAATAGGACCTCATATGGAGTGACGCCCCCCTAGAGAACTTCTTGGCAGGTTGTTCAATGAGCGCTGAACCCCACTAAGGTGTTGACCCACCCATCACCCGAACCTAATACCCTAGCTGTTATAGACTGCTTTATGTCTCGGTTTTTCCTTTCCACAACCGAATTTCCCTCAGGATGGAATGGAGAGGAGTACCGCAATGCAACGCCCAGACTGGCCATGGTTTCTTTGTAAGCCCTAGAGCTAAACGCAGGACCCTGGTCAGAATGTAGCGTGCCTATTGCGTATATGCCTATAAAGACTCGCAAATCTTTTATAACAGTTCGAGCGTCAGCTAAGCGCTGAGGCCATAACCATAGGAACCTAGATTCAGTATTTGTGGGAATGCCTTTGTCCAGTAGGACGCAGGCGCGTAGATAGTCTAAGGCTGTCTAACAGTGGTGTCTGTACTGGGTTGCCGCATTCGCAGCATGGTGTCTGGTGGCTCTCTCGCTGTAATTTACAGTCGAGGCAGTTGTTGATGAATGTGTGAATTTCTATATTCATTCCAGGCCACCAGTACATCTCTTTTAACGTCAAAATTGTTTTAGAGATCCCTTGATGTGACAGACCCTCCCCCAAATGTGTTTCATAAATCAAGGCTGCTCTACGTTCCATGTTTGGAATTACCCTATCCCCCACTCCAGGGATTCGAGCAAAAGGAACGTTGTTCGCATCAATTACATAAGAGTACTTGAGTGGAAACTTTTTTGGTAACGCTGCACTGCTGCCTTTGCTTGAAGCATTGACAGCCAACATTATCTCACCGTCTATTTTTGTTTTTGAACGAGTGATCGCAGCTACGGAAGCCGTCTGCACAGCCCCTTTGCGGCTTCATCAGCCAATGAATTCAGTGCAACGTGAACGCCATCACGTTGATGACTCAGTGTGTGGATCACGGAGCCTTTGGTAGTTTGTTTTTCAACTGAACTACTTGTTCCCAAAGCAGTTTATGCTTTATTGTGCCACCTTTCGCATCTTTGAATCCATTTTCAAGCCAGTTTTGTATATAGTCATTATACGACTGAACAGAGTAAAAGGAATCGCACACTATCAATGTGGGGAATTCTCGATCTGTACTTTCAAGTGCCAGTTTGAATGCTTGTAGTTCAGCTCGCTGAGCTGTACAATCTCCTAGAGATTGAGTTTTTGTGACCATAGGTCTGAAGATGCCATTTCGCATGCGACCTTTAACGATTGCACACGCTGCACTGTAAGCTTGCTTACTCCCTGTTGCGGGCTGTGCGGATCCGTCAGTGTAAATTATGAATTCGTACTGATCGAGAGGCAGAATTTCAGTAGGCAGAGGACATTCATGTTCGTATTGCAGGAATGCTTGTGTTTTTAAATCTGGATCAAAAACATATTCAACATCTGTTGCAGCAAGAGAATTAACCCATTGTATCCATCTTGGATGTAATGCTTTAGCATTTGGAATGCTAGCTTTTGTGACAGCTTCTAAAGCTGGTACCGGGGTTACGACAATAATGCGTTTCCCTTGGGCTAAGGCTCTTTCTTTTGCTACAGCGGTTTGAACTGCTGTCAGAATTTTTTCAGTTGAACTGAAGCGCATTTCCGCTTGTGTGTACAAATGGGATTTGTATGCTATTGGTATTTTCTCACCCTCATTGAAGGTTAAGTAGGTGAATCCACATTGACCCGAAATTATTCGGATCACCAAATTGCGTTGACTTACACGTGTTTGTAAGTGATTTGTTGCTAACATGTTAGCCTGGAGTGAACGCAAGATTTCTGTGTGTTCCTGTGTCCAGTTTCTGATCGAAAAATCAGGTTTGATTAATGCGTAGAGAGGTTTAACCCTTTCTGCGTAATTTAAAATGTATGTTCTTCCAAAATTTAGGAAACCCAGGATTGATTGTAAGTTTTTTAGCGTTTTTGGAGGTTGGAGCAGCGCACACTTTTCTAAAAAGTTAGCTGCCAAGCTCTTGCCTTCACTTGAAAGCTCATATCCTAGAAATAGGACATTGAGATGGGCAATTCTGGACTTTTTAAAGTTGAACTTGTAGCCCTCAGAGGCGAAACCCAGTATAATGGTGCTCACCCTGTTCAAGTGTTTTTCCAGGTCATCGTCTGTCAGATAGATGTCATCGACATAGGACAATGCCTCATTGTCATAAATTTGTAGTAACTCCGTTACCCTCGCTGAGAATAAACCTGGGCTGTTCTTGAACCCTTGTGGGAGTCGACAAAAGTGATGCTGGGTCCCCATTATGGAGAATGCTGTTAAGTACATGCTTTCAGGTGCTATGTTTTGACAAAAGAAACCATTTGAGATGTCTAATGTTTTATATTTTTTACGCACAATGTTATTCATTAATGCTGTGCTATGTGCATTTTGCACTGCAAAAGTTTTAGAACAAGTGTTTAAGTGTCTGTAGTCCAAAACTAGACGATATGTATTGTCTGGTTTGGAGACAGGAAACAAAGAATTGTTCATTGAGGAGGTGCATGTTTCAATCACCCCTTGATATTCAAGTTGATCTAAGATCTCCCTGACCTGTTTTTTAGCTTCTTGCTTTATTGGGTACTGCCTTTGTGCAGTTGGTTCATGTTTCAGATGTATTTTATGGTGAGGTGAATCCTCATCCCATCTACATGATTTTTATATAATGCTGGGACCTGGGCCACTGCCCATTTCCTGGCATATGTATATCTCAGATGCATTGGTATATGGTTGGAGAAGGCAGGCATAATTATGTCCTCGCCATGTGGGCACTCCCTGACAAATTGTGGTGGCCAGTCTTTTTCTGCTAGAAGTATGTCATAGCCCTTTGATAGTCTTTCCCAAAAAGGTGCTTTTACCTGTCTAGGTTTGTCTCCCTCCATCCGGAGTGTTATTTCATATAACTTTTGTGGAGTACTAACCCTGGTGTCTACAGTCTCAACTGTGATGTACTCATTCAAGTCCACTATCTCCAGAAGTTCCTTCAGGTTCTGGCGAACTATTGTGACTTCTGCTGCACTGTCCAGCATTGTCT
The DNA here is from genome assembly GCA_963921515.1 of Calotriton arnoldi. Taxonomy (NCBI): domain Eukaryota; kingdom Metazoa; phylum Chordata; class Amphibia; order Caudata; family Salamandridae; genus Calotriton; species Calotriton arnoldi. The sequence goes on along the minus strand of CAWUFW010000913.1, from coordinate 2,078,544 downwards.
GAGCCCATTCTCTGTTCTTGAGTTGTGTTCTCAGTATTCTCGGCATGTCTAATCTTTAGACCTGCTACTTTCTTTTTGGAGAATTGAGTTTTTACTTTGGTTTTTGGAGCGTGTTTGTCGTCTTTCGATTTCACGCGTTCTTCTCTATGTTCCGATCGTCCTCTTCTTTCCGAAGTCTGTGATGAGATCTGAAAGGGACGAGAGGAACGTGTATCAGTATCTTGATACCTATCAGGTTTTCTCAAATTATCCCTATTCCTGAGGTTATACCTCCTTTCAGAGGGCTCCTTTTGAGGAGACCTACCTCGGGATTGAGAACGTTTCTCGTTTGATTTTTGTTTATTAGACTCCCACTTCTTTTTAGAAGATGTAGGAGTTTGTTTAATTGAGTCCTTCTCAGGACTTTCAGATAGCTTCGGCTTCACTGGTCTTCCACCCAAACTATCTCTGCCTAATTCTGCTTAAGATTGTTCTATAATTCTGGGTAGCTCTGTTTGATGTTCTGTAACATCAAATTCCCTTAATTTTTGGCGGATCACCACTGCTGCTGCCTCCCCTTTAATATTAGATAATATTATTGTTGAGACCTGGTCGAAATTTTTCAGTAATTTCATACCTAAATTTAGAGCAGGCTCTGCCTCGTATTCATTTTGAATTTGTTTCAGGACATCAGGTATTACCGCAATTGACGGAATGCCATTTGTTTTAGTATAGATGGCAGCAAAGACTGAGCCCCATGTGGTGCAGTCTTCCAGTTGTGGTGTGATCCCCATTGGTAAACTGATTGTTAGTATTCTGTGTTTCTCATACGGGCTAGTATTTGGAAATACTGCTTCGATTTGAGTAATTTTTTGAGCTATCCAGAAAGAAATTTGCTCACGTTTTGTGGGCATTTTACCCATGACTGCATATAGAGTCTGTGGTGTAATTTTTATAGTGTTCCCCTGATGAGGGGTTTGATTTGGAAGTGTTAATGGTGGTTGGACTGTGAAAGTCCGCATGACATATTGGACCAATTGTCTGTAGATTTTTATTAACTCTGTGAGTTGAGTAAGTAAATCCTCGTCTGACATCTCTTCAATGTCAGGATGAGGTGTGTAGCCGGCTAGAATCGGCCATGTTGCTCCTGGTCTACCTAGTGGACCGAGCCTAGTAATGTTTTTGTGATGTTTTAGGGCGCCTTTAAACCAGAGCTGATGCTCCTGGTATGTTAATGGAATTTCTATATCCTCGAAAGGAATGTATTCCTCTGGTAGATCATCTTCTTTGTAGAAGTGAAATGTGTGTGATATTGGATTAGATTCAGGAAATATTACCCATGAATAGAATACCTCTGTCTGAAAGGATTCGTGTGCCTCTATCACGAAAACTGCTCTACCGCCTCTTGGTGGTAGGCCATGTTTTATAAGTTTTAGAGTGATGGCTCTTCTTAAGTTTGGAGCGATGTTTATGACACCCTCCTCGGTTTCATTTAAACCTGTATTGTTAAAAACTACTGCTTGGGCTGGATCAGCCGCAGCTCCACCGTTTCCGGTGTCATTGTCGGAGTCAGGCATTTTTGTTTTTTGAAAAATGTAGAACAAGTTTCAAGGAAACAAAGATAAGGTGCACAATATTTTGGAACAATGTATCCTTCAACGTTGAGCAAACCAAACAGCTAATATATAGGGTACTGCCCTATGTAGCCGTGGTGGATACTTAACCCTGCCCACTCCAGACGTCTTTTGGAGTATATGGGTAGGGGTCTTGAGAGAAAAAGCACGGCTGAGTTACTCAGTATCTAACGTTGAATTACTGCCTTACCAAACCGTTGAACGCCATGTAGTGTAGCTCCTATTTCCCTAATAGGCTCTGCGCATTGGAATAATATATCCTATAGGTTTGACATAGGACTTCGGTCAGTATGTCCCTATCGAGTATATTAAACTTAATTACTTGTGCCAGCTAGCTCAGAGGCCACTAGAAACTCCTTGACAACAAGAAGGGAGTAGTTTCTGGCAGCCGCAAAGCATGACCACTGTGTTTCCCTTTAGAATCAGAACGTGTCCCAGAGTCGTGGAAACAATAGATAACTATTTCACTCAGCTCAGTCGTGCATGCTTAGTTTTCTCCAAGTTACACAGAAAGAAATAGACGGGCGTTTCAATAAAAGATTTATTGAACAGTCTTGTTTCTGGTGTAAATAAAATGTGCTGTTACGATCACAAGACAGTATGCGAGATAAATAATGTACAGTGTGAGCAGTAAAAATAAATAATACTGCGAGAGCATTATCTTTTAGTACATATGCTGTTACATAAATAACACAGACTAAAAATGCGAGTACTCATACGATGCGTTTCTAATCTAGTTCTACCCCAATGTACCTAACCTAACCTAGGTGTAGGACGAGGTATGAAGTAGGTGAAGTATTCCTTACTATGGTATACTAAGAGTGTGTTAACCCCAGTATGCCTAGTATGCCAAGAGTCCCTCTAGGTTCTAGTCTGCTCCATACCTGAAGAATGAGTCCTGGACTAGGGAAACTCCCGCAGCCTAAGGGTCTGTTCTTCAAGAACTCGTTGTGACGTTAGGGTGGACGGATGTCAGAGACCATGCCTGTATTTGGAGTGCACGGTTAATGCCTAAATAAGGGCTGGGATTTTATGCCTATATAAGGGCAGGGCAAATTGTGCCTATATAAGGACATGATACTGGAAAGCCCGTTTATGGACACCCTAAGAGGAATACAACACCCACTCCACTTTCGTGAGTACGATAATACTAAAATGCTAAACATTTAAAATGCTAAACATAAAATGGAGTACCGCATATTTTAAAAAAATATTTTTTAAAAGCATTTAAAAAACATAATAAAAAATGCAAAAGGTACTGTACATTTGAAGCATTGCTTTTCATTTCAGGCATATATTTAAAATAAAATGCAATATGAATGAAAGAAGCAGTAATATTTACATGTGACAAAAAATGATCGATAAGTTTCTTAAAAATCAAAGTCATTTCATGTCATGAAAATTAATGAACTGTTTTAGACACACAAGATGACTAAGTGTCCGTGGAAGTACCTTGGAGTCTGTATTATAAGGCTAGTTCTACTTTAAGCAGATTGTAGTGCCATTTTCGTTCGAAAAATGGGAAAAAGTTCAATTTTGGTAGAGTTCCAAGTTGTTTTGAAAAAATGAAGGCCAAATTGTTACTGCATCTCTGGAACACTGTATGCTGAATCAGAGTCAGTTTACGGGTCTGGTGTAAACATGAGATCATCTACTTCTATAGACAAAACATGGTCCACTGTAGTTGGTGTCAGTTGGAACACCTCGTGTAGCAGGTTAATTGCACAGAGATGTGAAGCATCGCTTTCAGCATTGGTCGCCGCAGCAATGTTCGCGTTCGTTGTTACCTGTGTGCCTGTAGATCTTTCTCGTACCTCAGCAGCAGCCGGAAGCGTCTGTGAGATCTCAATGAATGCTGACATCAGGATTGGTAGCCTCTGGGGACAACACAGAGCATGGGCCAATATCGGGACCAGCAGAGTATCGACATCCGTTGGCGTAGCTGATGGAAATGTTAGACAGGTGTCCAACACGCATTCTTCACCGCATAGCAGGCATCGTAGAACAGGTAAGATGCAATCTTGCCAGATTGGTCTGAATGACAGGAACCAAGTTGTATTAAGGTCCCGTAGGCGAGTCATGCCCAATAGCTGTACTATTCGCTCACGGCACTTTCGTTCAAGGAGAGCTTTCCCCATTTCGCTCGGAGTGATGTCTGCGAATAGGCTGGCCATAGCGCAATAGCAGGAAGAGAAATAGAATTCCGGCAACAAGTGCTAGAATTAATGGTATGCCACCAAACACCGAATGTGCAAAGTTCGGGATGATTCCAAGTATTGCCTGGAAAGGAGCTAACAGACCGGAGCAGATGCTCTTAAATACATGTATAATGCCAGTTGTATCAGACATGTTGAAGATACGTGATATCATTTCTACGAAATGTATAGGGCAGTTTGTACGTATTAAAGTCTGTATCTCAGCCGAAGTCCTTGCAACTTGTAGATCATAGGTTTCTTTGGCCGAGGTCAAAGGCACTGTTTGCTGTAAAAGCATGGCTTTCATTCTGCTCAAAGTATCAAATCTTATAAAAGAGACATTCAGCGAAGGCCATAGAGGCGACTCCCTGACTGTGTCTATTGGGGCAAACAATACTTGCATACAGCAAGTGACCCTGGAGTTGACCGTTACTAGATATGGGATGCCTGGCAACATGCTGCAGCAACTCTGATCATTCAACATGAGGTAACTCCCATTAGAAAGTTGTCCAAACGTTGGATTAATCACAGCAGCTGGTGTACCCTGCTGATGGCAAGAAAATTTGCCACAGAACCATTACAAGCCCCGTGTAAAGAAATGTCCTGACATATAAGCGAACCGCTTAGTGCAAGTTTACAGTTTGTACCGCTCAAAAACACTTCACGATCCCCACTCCAACATCTAAATGTATACGGTAAATCCCAAGATGTCTTAATGTATTCCTTACCCAACCTTTCATATTTGCCTGCTTGCATCTGTCTGAGGCAATACTGAAACTGAAAAGTACTCACAGGTAATGTTATTTTGCCATGAATAAGCCATTCTGTAGCTGGTTTTTCTGCCACTGTGAATGGTAACTTTTCCAGTTTTTCAATGCTCAGCACTGTATACCTTGCTCCTCTTTGTGCCAATTCGATCTGTTTATCAGTTAGATTGTATTCTGCAAACAGAGCCGATGTGTTGATGAAACGCCAAGGCACATAGCCCGCTCGCAAAGATTGCAGCGTCCAGCTTAATAACATAATAGAACGTAATTGAGACTGGCCTTGTTGTAACATCGCCAAATCTTGTTCTAGTATGTCGATAGCAGAGGATACAATGCCATCCAATGAATATATTCTGGAGGACAAAGTTGTTAACCCATTGTCGACCACAGAGAGTGTTTTCTCTAAATTAATACGATCAAGTTCACGTATTCGTTCTGCAGCCTCCATCTGTGATACTTTCCATGCTTCATTATAAGCAGCATAAATGCCGGCATATATGAAACGTTTTTGACGCGGTTTTCTTGGTCCAAGCAAGAATTCCCTAAGGTCTGCGTCCTTTTTAAGTAAGGTTAAGTGTTGTTTCACATCCTGTAGTGTAGACTTATGCAGCCAATCGAGGCATAATTTCCCTACACTGTATGTTGTTACTACCCCCGGATGTTGTCTTTGGACGTATCTTGGGTCTGGCCTATTAAAAGTAAAGCCCTGAGTTTTATTCAGGAATCTTTCCTGACAGTTATTCGTGTCTGTGGGCCAGATCAACCATTTTTTACAATCAGGATTAGATCTGTTGAGTTGTAGTATATTGTCAACTGTCACCACTGCCTGTGTATCGTTATCTCTGGCAGGTGTTGGTACAGAAGGTGTGTTCATCTCTTTGATCTTGGCTAATCCAAGACAAGACGTTTGTTGGATGGTTTCATTCAAAAACATTATTTGTTCAGGGATGATACAGGCTCTAAATAAAGCTTCTATCCCCTGCACTTGCCAATCTTTAGTACCCCAGACTGTTTTGGTGTCTATTGTGTCTTTCCAAAAGTCGAAACACTGTCTAGACAGTTGGGCATTAAATAACGCAGAGTAAATCTGTTTTGTATTTGTTAACATAATTTTCAGCCCTGTCTTGTTTACATTTTTATAGTAAAACATTTCTGGTTCAGGTGTATTGTATCCTGAAAAATATGGAAACTTACTAGCAAATGTTTTTGAACTACCTTTAGGTGGTGTAGGACAATGTTCCCATTGGTTAAACATAAACACATTTCTTGGATATGCAGATTTATGCAAATAATGATGACCATAGTGGTTATAACAATACATTTGTTCATAGTCTGATGAACCCTCTAAATATTCATGTTTAGAAAATGCAGCAGATTTTGCTAGGTCAAACATTATATCATTGACAGTATCAAAGTCTCAATCATCTGAATAGGTACTGGACGTAATTAGATCACTTAGTGAAATTTTAAACAAATGTGGAATGTTCAATTGTTCCGTCGGGCCGAAGACGTCAAAATCTGTTTTGTCCCACACTATACCATCCTGTATAGGAACAGCTGTGATGTTCACTGATGACAAGTCTCTTGCTTCACGATGGGAAGATTTATGAGGTTTCAAAAGTACGTTCACGTCTTTTCCTTCAGTGTTCACATGGATGTATCTGCCACTTATAAGCACGCTCACAGTTGTTACCAAAGCTAGCCAGAGCAGGAAAACAAAAAGTCCAGATATAATCCAGAATTCAATCCATGGAGAAACCAAATAAGTCTTTTTCAGAAAGTGAAAAAGTCTAGTACTTGCTGCTTGAATTTGAATGATGCTGGCGTCGTTTCAGGTTCACTCGGATCTTCTGAGAACGTATCAAAGTTAATGAAATAGCCAGAAGCAGTCCTATCAATTGTTGGAAATGCATCAGGATTTCTAGAAATCACTGGAACCAGTTCATCACTTGCCACGTTGGTGTAGACAGGTGTATTTGGACGAACTGTTACTTGGTGTTCAAGAGGGACGAGTTCCATAGCGTTGTTGCTTAGTCCTTCATCAGTTACAGCCGAATTCTAGATTGTTATCAGTCTTTCAGTCTGAACCTCTTGGATAGTAGCGAGAGGAGTGCGTCTGCTACTAGGTCGGAGTCCACGAGGCCTACTATTTAGTATTGGCCACATACTGTGGTTTGATCAGGTCGATGGACACAAATCTTTTCTCCTTTCTTCCAGCAAGGGGCGGCAGAAGTACTGTTCTTGTTCCTTGAACTGCTAGGACAGGTACTGGTTGTCTGTAAGAAGGTCCAAATTCCTTCTTGTCCGCAATTTTTTCTCTGACTAGATCCCCAACTTTTGGAATCCAGACAGGCCTTGCTGGGACAGCCGATTGATCCCCAGTGGTGGTTGGCTGTAGGAATACGTTGCTTTGTTGCGATCTTAACTTGTTTAAGTCCTGTAAAACAGCCAAACGATCTTTGATATCAAAGGGTTTATTTTCCACCACTGTGCCTACGTGTTCAAGGTCTGGTACCCACATTCTTGTCCCAAATAGGACCTCATATGGAGTGACGCCCCCTAGAGAACTTCTTGGCAGGTTGTTCAATGAGCGCTGAACCCCACTAAGGTGTTTGACCCACCCATCACCCGAACCTAATACCCTAGCTGTTATAGACTGCTTTATGTCTCGGTTTTTCCTTTCCACAACCGAATTTCCCTCAGGATGGAATGGAGAGGAGTACCGCAATGCAACGCCCAGACTGGCCATGGTTTCTTTGTAAGCCCTAGAGCTAAACGCAGGACCCTGGTCAGAATGTAGCGTGCCTATTGCGTATATGCCGATAAAGACTCGCAAATCTTTTATAACAGTTCGAGCGTCAGCTAAGCGCTGAGGCCATAACCATCGGAACCTAGATTCAGTATTTGTGGGAATGCCTTTGTCCAGTAGGACGCAGGCGCGTAGATAGTCTAAGGCTGTCTAACAGTGGTGTCTGTACTGGGTTGCCGCATTCGCAGCATGGTGTCTGGTGGCTCTCTCGCTGTAATTTACAGTCGAGGCAGTTGTTGATGAATATGTGAATTTCTATATTCATTCCAGGCCACCAGTACATCTCTTTTAACGTCAAAATTGTTTTAGAGATCCCTTGATGTGACAGACCCTCCCCCAAATGTGTTTCATAAATCAAGGCTGCTCTACGTTCCATGTTTGGAATTACCCTATCCCCCACTCCAGGGATTCGAGCAAAAGGAACGTTGTTCGCATCAATTACATAAGAGTACTTGAGTGGAAACTTTTTTGGTAACGCTGCACTGCTGCCTTTGCTTGAAGCATTGACAGCCAACATTATCTCACCGTCTATTTTTGTTTTTGAACGAGTGATCGCAGCTACGGAAGCCGTCTGCACAGCCCCCTTTGCGGCTTCATCAGCCAATGAATTCAGTGCAACGTGAACGCCATCACGTTGATGACTCAGTGTGTGGATCACGTGAGCCTTTGGTAGTTTGTTTTTCAACTGAACTACTTGTTCCCAAAGCAGTTTATGCTTTATTGTGCCACCTTTCGCATCTTTGAATCCATTTTCAAGCCAGTTTTGTATATAGTCATTATACGACTGAACAGAGTAAAAGGAATCGCACACTATCAATGTGGGGAATTCTCGATCTGTACTTTCAAGTGCCAGTTTGAATGCTTGTAGTTCAGCTCGCTGAGCTGTACAATCTCCTAGAGATTGAGTTTTTGTGACCATAGGTCTGAAGATGCCATTTCGCATGCGACCTTTAACGATTGCACACGCTGCACTGTAAGCTTGCTTACTCCCTGTTGCGGGCTGTGCGGATCCGTCAGTGTAAATTATGAATTCGTACTGATCGAGAGGCAGAATTTCAGTAGGCAGAGGACATTCATGTTCGTATTGCAGGAATGCTTGTGTTTTTAAATCTGGATCAAAAACATATTCAACATCTGTTGCAGCAAGAGAATTAACCCATTGTATCCATCTTGGATGTAATGCTTTAGCATTTGGAATGCTAGCTTTTGTGACAGCTTCTAAAGCTGGTACCGGGGTTACGACAATAATGCGTTTCCCTTGGGCTAAGGCTCTTTCTTTTGCTACAGCGGTTTGAACTGCTGTCAGAATTTTTCAGTTGAACTGAAGCGCATTTCCGCTTGTGTGTACAAATGGGATTTGTATGCTATTGGTATTTTCTCACCCTCATTGAAGGTTAAGTAGGTGAATCCACATTGACCCGAAATTATTCGGATCACCAAATTGCGTTGACTTACACGTGTTTGTAAGTGATTTGTTGCTAACATGTTAGCCTGGAGTGAACGCAAGATTTCTGTGTGTTCCTGTGTCCAGTTTCTGATCGAAAAATCAGGTTTGATTAATGCGTAGAGAGGTTTAACCCTTTCTGCATAATTTAAAATGTATGTTCTTCCAAAATTTAGGAAACCCAGGATTGATTGTAAGTTTTTTGCGTTTTTGGAGGTTGGAGCAGCGCACACTTTTCTAAAAAGTTAGCTGCCAAGCTCTTGCCTTCACTTGAAAGCTCATATCCTAGAAATAGGACATTGAGATGGGCAATTCTGGACTTTTTAAAGTTGAACTTGTAGCCCTCAGAGGCGAAACCCAGTATAATGGTGCTCACCCTGTTCAAGTGTTTTTCCAGGTCATCGTCTGTCAGATAGATGTCATCGACATAGGACAATGCCTCATTGTCATAAATTTGTAGTAACTCCGTTACCCTCGCTGAGAATAAACCTGGGCTGTTCTTGAACCCTTGTGGGAGTCGACAAAAGTGATGCTGGGTCCCCATTATGGAGAATGCTGTTAAGTACCTGCTTTCAGGTGCTATGTTTTGACAAAAGAAACCATTTGAGATGTCTAATGTTTTATATTTTTTACGCACAATGTTATTCATTAATGCTGTGCTATGTGCATTTTGCACTGTAAAAGTTTTAGAACAAGTGTTTAAGTGTCTGTAGTCCAAAACTAGACGATATGTATTGTCTGGTTTGGAGACAGGAAACAAAGAATTGTTCATTGAGGAGGTGCATGTTTCAATCACCCCTTGATATTCAAGTTGATCTAAGATCTCCCTGACCTGTTTTTTAGCTTCTTGCTTTATTGGGTACTGCCTTTGTGCAGTTGGTTCATGTTTCAGATGTATTTTATGGTGAGGTGAATCCTCATCCCATCCTACATGATTTTTATATAATGCTGGGGCCTGGGCCACTGCCCATTTCCTGGCATATGTATATCTCAGATGCATTGGTATATGGTTGGAGAAGGCAGGCATAATTATGTCCTCGCCATGTGGGCACTCCCTGACAAATTGTGGTGGCCAGTCTTTTTCTGCTAGAAGTATGTCATAGCCCTTTGATAGTCTTTCCCAAAAAGGTGCTTTTACCTGTCTAGGTTTGTCTCCCTCCATCCGGAGTGTTATTTCATATAACTTTTGTGGAGTACTAACCCTGGTGTCTACAGTCTCAACTGTGATGTACTCATTCAAGTCCACTATCTCCAGAAGTTCCTTCAGGTTCTGGCGAACTATTGTGACTTCTGCTGCACTGTCCAGCATTGTCTGAGCCCATTCTCTGTTCTTGAGTTGTGTTCTCAGTATTCTCGGCATGTCTAATCTTTAGACCTGCTACTTTCTTTTGGAGAATTGAGTTTTTACTTTGGTTTTTGGAGCGTGTTTGTCGTCTTTCGATTTCACGCGTTCTTCTCTATGTTCCGATCGTCCTCTTCTTTCCAAAGTCTGTGATGAGATCTGAAAGGGACGAGAGGAACGTGTATCAGTATCTTGATACCTATCAGGTTTTCTCAAATTATCCCTATTCCTGAGGTTATACCTCCTTTCAGAGGGCTCCTTTTGAGGAGACCTACCTCGGGATTGAGAACGTTTCTCGTTTGATTTTTGTTTATTAGACTCCCACTTCTTTTTAGAAGATGTAGGAGATTGTTTAATTGAGTCCTTCTCAGGACTTTCAGATAGCTTCGGCTTCACTGGTCTTCCACCCAAACTATCTCTGCCTAATTCTGCTTAAGATTGTTCTATAATTCTGGGTAGTTCTGTTTGATGTTCTGTAACATCAAATTCCCTTAATTTTTAGCGGATCACCACTGCTGCTGCCTCCCCTTTAATATTAGATAATATTATTGTTGAGACCTGGTCGAAATTTTTCAGTAATTTCATACCTAAATTTAGAGCAGGCTCTGCCCCGTATTCATTTTGAATTTGTTTCAGGACATCAGGTATTACCGCAATTGACGGAATGCCATTTGTTTTAGTATAGATGGCAGCAAAGACTGAGCCCCATGTGGTGCAGTCTTCCAGTTGTGGTGTGATCCCCATTGGTAAACTGATTGTTAGTATTCTGTGTTTCTCATACGGGCTAGTATTTGGAAATACTGCTTCGATTTGAGTAATTTTTTGAGCTATCCAGAAAGAAATTTGCTCACGTTTTGTGGGCATTTTACCCATGACTGCATATAGAGTCTGTGGTGTAATTTTTATAGTGTTCCCCTGATGAGAGGTTTGATTTGGAAGTGTTAATGGTGGTTGGACTGTGAAAGTCCGCATGACATATTGGACCAATTGTCTGTAGATTTTTATTAACTCTGTGAGTTGAGTAAGTAAATCCTCGTCTGACATCTCTTCAATGTCAGGATGAGGTGTGTAGCCGGCTAGAATCGGCCATGTTGCTCCTGGTCTACCTAGTGGACCGAGCCTAGTAATGTTTTTGTGATGTTTTAGGGCGCCTTTAAACCAGAGCTGATGCTCCTGGTATGTTAATGGAATTTCTATATCCTCGAAAGGAATGTATTCCTCTGGTAGATCATCTTCTTTGTAGAAGTGAAATGTGTGTGATATTGGATTAGATTCAGGAAATATTACCCATGAATAGAATACCTCTGTCTGAAAGGATTCGTGTGCCTCTATCACGAAAACTGCTCTACCGCCTCTTGGTGGTAGGCCATGTTTTATAAGTTTTAGAGTGATGGCTCTTCTTAAGTTTGGAGCGATGTTTATGACACCCTCCTCGGTTTCATTTAAACCTGTATTGTTAAAAACTACTGCTTGGGCTGGATCAGCCGCAGCTCCACCGTTTCCGGTGTCATTGTCGGAGTCAGGCATTTTTGTTTTTTGAAAAATGTAGAACAAGTTTCAAGGAAACAAAGATAAGGTGCACAATATTTTGGAACACTGTATCCTTCAACGTTGAGCAAACCAAACAGCTAATATATAGGGTACTGCCCTATGTAGCCGTGGTGGATACTTAACCCTGCCCACTCCAGACGTCTTTTGGAGTATATGGGTAGGGGTCTTGAGAGAAAAAGCACGGCTGAGTTACTCAGTATCTAACGTTGAATTACTGCCTTACCAAACCGTTGAACGCCATGTAGTGTAGCTCCTATTTCCCTAATAGGCTCTGCGCATTGGAATAATATATCCTATAGGTTTGACAAAGGACTTCGGTCAGTATGTCCCTATCGAGTATATTAAACTTAATTACTTGTGCCAGCTAGCTCAGAGGCCACTAGAAACTCCTTGACAACAAGAAGGGAGTAGTTTCTGGCAGCCGCAAAGACATGACCACTGTGTTTCCCTTTAGAATCAGAACGTGTCCCAGAGTCGTGGAAACAATAGATAACTATTTCACTCAGCTCAGTCGTGCATGCTTAGTTTTCTCCAAGTTACACAGAAAGAAATAGACGGGCGTTTCAATAAAAGATTTATTGAACAGTCTTGTTTCTGGTGTAAATAAAATGTGCTGTTACGATCACAAGACAGTATGCGAGATAAATAATGTACAGTGTGAGCAGTAAAAATAAATAATACTGCGAGAGCATTATCTTTTAGTACATATGCTGTTACATAAATAACACAGACTAAAAATGCGAGTACTCATACGATGCGTTTCTAATCTAGTTCTACCCCAATGTACCTAACCTAACCTAGGTGTAGGACGAGGTATGAAGTAGGTGAAGTATTCCTTACTATGGTATACTAAGAGTATGTTAACCCCAGTATGCCTAGTATGCCAAGAGTCCCTCTAGGTTCTAGTCTGCTCCATACCTGAAGAATGAGAGAGGTTGGAATCTCTTTGCCAGACTCGAACTCCAACACCCCGCAAGGAAAGTTAGATCACTGGAAGCTGGACTCTCTGCGTGCAGGGATGACAGCGTCTTCTCAGTGCGTCAGGCCGGGAAACGGGCTCCTCTGAAGTCGAGGTCTCCTCTGATTTACAGGGGCTAGGGAAGGTATATTTATACCTGAGAGTACCTAGGAATGTTTAGTATTGACGTGAGTCGGACAGCGAAAGACGTCATGAATGAACCCCTAAGGAATAATGGTTCATGCATAATATATGAGTCCTTGAAGAAATCAATAGTCCTGGACTAGGGAAACTCCCGCAGCCTAAGGGTCTGTTCTTCAAGAACTCGTTGTGACGTTAGGGTGGACGGATGTCAGAGACCATGCCTGTATTTGGAGTGCACGGTTAATGCCTAAATAAGGGCTGGGATTTTATGCCTATATAAGGGCAGGGCAAATTGTGCCTATATAAGGACATGATACTGGAAAGCCCGTTTATGGACACCCTAAGAGGAATACAACACCCACTCCACTTTCGTGAGTACGATAATACTAAAATGCTAAACATTTAAAATGCTAAACATAAAATGGAGTACCGCATATTTTAAAAAAATATTTTTTAAAAGCATTTAAAAAACATAATAAAAAATGCAAAAGGTACTGTATATTTGAAGCATTGCTTTTCATTTTAGGCATATATTTAAAATAAAATGCAATATGAATGAAAGAAGCAGTAATATTTCCATGTGACAAAAAAATGATCGATAAGTTTCTTAAAAATCAAAGTCATTTCATGTCATGAAAATTAATGAACTGTTTTAGACACACAAGATGACTAAGTGTCCGTGGAAGTACCTTGGAGTCTGTATTATAAGGCTAGTTCTACTTTAAGCAGATTGTAGTGCCATTTTCGTTCGAAAAATGGGAAAAAGTTCAATTTTGGTAGAGTTCCAAGTTGTTTTGAAAAAATGAAGGCCAAATTGTTACTGCATCTCTGGAACACTGTATGCTGAATCAGAGTCAGTTTACGGGTCTGGTGTAAACATGAGATCATCTACTTCTATAGACAAAACATGGTCCACTGTAGTTGGTGTCAGTTGGAACACCTCGTGTAGCAGGTTAATTGCACAGAGATGTGAAGCATCGCTTTCAGCATTGGTCGCCGCAGCAATGTTCGCGTTCGTTGTTACCTGTGTGCCTGTAGATCTTTCTCGTACCTCAGCAGCAGCCGGAAGCGTCTGTGAGATCTCAATGAATGCTGACATCAGGATTGGTATCCTCTGGGGACAACACAGAGCATGGGCCAATATCGGGACCAGCAGAGTATCGACATCCGTTGGCGTAGCTGATGGAAATGTTAGACAGGTGTCCAACACGCATTCTTCACCGCATAGCAGGCATCGTAGAACAGGTAAGATGCAATCTTGCCAGATTGGTCTGAATGACAGGAACCAAGTTGTATTAAGGTCCCGTAGGCGAGTCATGCCCAATAGCTGTACTATTCGCTCACGGCACTTTCGTTCAAGGAGAGCTTTCCCCATTTCGCTCGGAGTGATGTCTGCGAATAGGCTGGCCATAGCGCAATAGCAGGAAGAGAAATAGAATTCCGGCAACAAGTGCTAGAATTAATGGTATGCCACCAAACACCGAATGTGCAAAGTTCGGGATGATTCCAAGTATTGCCTGGAAAGGTGCTAACAGACCGGAGCAGATGCTCTTAAATACATGTATAATGCCAGTTGTATCAGACATGTTGAAGATACGTGATATCATTTCTACGAAATGTATAGGGCAGTTTGTACGTATTAAAGTCTGTATCTCAGCCGAAGTCCTTGCAACTTGTAGATCATAGGTTTCTTTGGCCGAGGTCAAAGGCACTGTTTGCTGTAAAAGCATGGCTTTCATTCTGCTCAAAGTATCAAATCTTATAAAAGAGACATTCAGCGAAGGCCATAGAGGCGACTCCCTGACTGTGTCTATTGGGGCAAACAATACTTGCATACAGCAAGTGACCCTGGAGTTGACCGTTACTAGATATGGGATGCCTGGCAACATGCTGCAGCAACTCTGATCATTCAACATGAGGTAACTCCCATTAGAAAGTTGTCCAAACGTTGGATTAATCACAGCAGCTGGTGTACCCTGCTGATGGCAAGACAAATTTGCCACAGAACCATTACAAGCCCCGTGTAAAGAAATGTCCTGACATATAAGCGAACCGCTTAGTGCAAGTTTACAGTTTGTACCGCTCAAAAACACTTCACGATCCCCACTCCAACATCTAAATGTATACGGTAAATCCCAAGATGTCTTAATGTATTCCTTACCCAACCTTTCATATTTGCCTGCTTGCATCTGTCTGAGGCAATACTGAAACTGAAAAGTACTCACAGGTAATGTTATTTTGCCATGAATAAGCCATTCTGTAGCTGGTTTTTCTGCCACTGTGAATGGTAACTTTTCCAGTTTTTCAATGCTCAGCACTGTATACCTTGCTCCTCTTTGTGCCAATTCGATCTGTTTATCAGTTAGATTGTATTCTGCAAACAGAGCCGATGTGTTGATGAAACGCCAAGGCACATAGCCCGCTCGCAAAGATTGCAGCGTCCAGCTTAATAACATAATAGAACGTAATTGAGACTGGCCTTGTTGTAACATCGCCAAATCTTGTTCTAGTATGTCAATAGCAGAGGATACAATGCCATCCAATGAATATATTCTGGAGGACAAAGTTGTTAACCCATTGTCGACCACAGAGAGTGTTTTCTCTAAATTAATACGATCAAGTTCACGTATTCGTTCTGCAGCCTCCATCTGTGATACTTTCCATGCTTCATTATAAGCAGCATAAATGCCGGCATATATGAAACGTTTTTGACGCGGTTTTCTTGGTCCAAGCAAGAATTCCCTAAGGTCTGCATCCTTTTTAAGTAAGGTTAAGTGTTGTTTCACATCCTGTAGTGTAGACTTATGCAGCCAATCGAGGCATAATTTCCCTACACTGTATGTTGTTACTACCCCCGGATGTTGTCTTTGGACGTATCTTGGGTCTGGCCTATTAATAGTAAAGCCCTGAGTTTTATTCAGGAATCTTTCCTGACAGTTATTCGTGTCTGTGGGCCAGATCAACCATTTTTTACAATCAGGATTAGATCTGTTGAGTTGTAGTATATTGTCAACTGTCACCACTGCCTGTGTATCGTTATCTCTGGCAGGTGTTGGTACAGAAGGTGTGTTCATCTCTTTGATCTTGGCTAATCCAAGACAAGACGTTTGTTGGATGGTTTCATTCAAAAACATTATTTGTTCAGGGATGATACAGGCTCTAAATAAAGCTTCTATCCCCTGCACTTGCCAATCTTTAGTACCCCAGACTGTTTTGGTGTCTATTGTGTCTTTCCAAAAGTCGAAACACTGTCTAGACAGTTGGGCATTAAATAACGCAGAGTAAATCTGTTTTGTATTTGTTAACATAATTTTCAGCCCTGTCTTGTTTACATTTTTATAGTAAAACATTTCTGGTTCAGGTGTATTGTATCCTGAAAAATATGGAAACTTACTAGCAAATGTTTTTGAACTACCTTTAGGTGGTGTAGGACAATGTTCCCATTGGTTAAACATAAACACATTTCTTGGATATGCAGATTTATGCAAATAATGATGACCATAGTGGTTATAACAATACATTTGTTCATAGTCTGATGAACCCTCTAAATATTCATGTTTAGAAAATGCAGCAGATTTTTCTAGGTCAAACATTATATCATTGACAGTATCAAAGTCCCAATCATCTGAATAGGTACTGGACGTAATTAGATCACTTAGTGAAATTTTAAACAAATGTGGAATGTTCAATTGTTCCGTCGGGCCGAAGACGTCAAAATCTGTTTTGTCCCACACTATACCATCCTGTATAGGAACAGCTGTGATGTTCACTGATGACAAGTCTCTTGCTTCACGATGGGAAGATTTATGAGGTTTCAAAAGTACGTTCACGTCTTTTCCTTCAGTGTTCACATGGATGTATCTGCCACTTATAAGCACGCTCACAGTTGTTACCAAAGCTAGCCAGAGCAGGAAAACAAAAAGTCCAGATATAATCCAGAATTCAATCCATAGAGAAACCAAATAAGTCTTTTTCAGAAAGTGAAGAAAGTCTAGTACTTGCTGCTTGAATTTGAATGATGCTGGCGTCGTTTCAGGTTCACTCGGATCTTCTGAGAACGTATCAAAGTTAATGAAATAGCCAGAAGCAGTCCTATCAATTGTTGGAAATGCATCAGGATTTCTAGAAATCACTGGAACCAGTTCATCACTTGCCACGTTGGTGTAGACAGGTGTATTTGGACGAACTGTTACTTGGTGTTCAAGAGGGACGAGTTCCATAGCGTTGTTGCTTAGTCCTTCATCAGTTACAGCCGAATTCTAGATTGTTATCAGTCTTTCAGTCTGAACCTCTTGGATAGTAGCGAGAGGAGTGCGTCTGCTACTAGGTCGGAGTCCACGAGGCCTACTATTTAGTATTGGCCACATACTGTGGTTTGATCAGGTCGATGGACACAAATCTTTTCTCCTTTCTTCCAGCAAGGGGCGGCAGAAGTACTGTTCTTGTTCCTTGAACTGCTAGGACAGGTACTGGTTGTCTGTAAGAAGGTCCAAATTCCTTCTTGTCCGCAATTTTTTCTCTGACTAGATCCCCAACTTTTGGAATCCAGACAGGCCTTGCTGGGACAGCCGGTTGATCCCCAGTGGTGGTTGGCTGTAGGAATACGTTGCTTTGTTGCGATCTTAACTTGTTTAAGTCCTGTAAAACAGCCAAACGATCTTTGATATCAAAGGGTTTATTTTCCACCACTGTGCCTACGTGTTCAAGGTCTGGTACCCACATTCTTGTCCCAAATAGGACCTCATATGGAGTGACGCCCCCTAGAGAACTTCTTGGCAGGTTGTTCAATGAGCGCTGAACCCCACTAAGGTGTTTGACCCACCCATCACCCGAACCTAATACCCTAGCTGTTATAGACTGCTTTATGTCTCGGTTTTTCCTTTCCACAACCGAATTTCCCTCAGGATGGAATGGAGAGGAGTACCGCAATGCAACGCCCAGACTGGCCATGGTTTCTTTGTAAGCCCTAGAGCTAAACGCAGGACCCTGGTCAGAATGTAGCGTGCCTATTGCGTATATGCCGATAAAGACTCGCAAATCTTTTATAACAGTTCGAGCGTCAGCTGAGCGCTGAGGCCATAACCATAGGAACCTAGATTCAGTATTTGTGGGAATGCCTTTGTCCAGTAGGACGCAGGCGCGTAGATAGTCTAAGGCTGTCTAACAGTGGTGTCTGTACTGGGTTGCCGCATTCGCAGCATGGTGTCTGGTGGCTCTCTCGCTGTAATTTACAGTCGAGGCAGTTGTTGATGAATATGTGAATTTCTATATTCATTCCAGGCCACCAGTACATCTCTTTTAACGTCAAAATTGTTTTAGAGATCCCTTGATGTGACAGACCCTCCCCCAAATGTGTTTCATAAATCAAGGCTGCTCTACGTTCCATGTTTGGAATTACCCTATCCCCCACTCCAGGGATTCGAGCAAAAGGAACGTTGTTCGCATCAATTACATAAGAGTACTTGAGTGGAAACTTTTTTGGTAACGCTGCACTGCTGCCTTTGCTTGAAGCATTGACAGCCAACATTATCTCACCGTCTATTTTTGTTTTTGAACGAGTGATCGCAGCTACGGAAGCCGTCTGCACAGCCCCCTTTGCGGCTTCATCAGCCAATGAATTCAGTGCAACGTGAACGCCATCACGTTGATGACTCAGTGTGTGGATCACGGAGCCTTTGGTAGTTTGTTTTTCAACTGAACTACTTGTTCCCAAAGCAGTTTATGCTTTATTGTGCCACCTTTCGCATCTTTGAATCCATTTTCAAGCCAGTTTTGTATATAGTCATTATACGACTGAACAGAGTAAAAGGAATCGCACACTATCAATGTGGGGAATTCTCGATCTGTACTTTCAAGTGCCAGTTTGAATGCTTGTAGTTCAGCTCGCTGAGCTGTACAATCTCCTAGAGATTGAGTTTTTGTGACCATAGGTCTGAAGATGCCATTTCGCATGCGACCTTTAACGATTGCACACGCTGCACTGTAAGCTTGCTTACTCCCTGTTGCGGGCTGTGCGGATCCGTCAGTGTAAATTATGAATTCGTACTGATCGAGAGGCAGAATTTCAGTAGGCAGAGGACATTCATGTTCGTATTGCAGGAATGCTTGTGTTTTTAAATCTGGATCAAAAACATATTCAACATCTGTTGCAGCAAGAGAATTAACCCATTGTATCCATCTTGGATGTAATGCTTTAGCATTTGGAATGCTAGCTTTTGTGACAGCTTCTAAAGCTGGTACCGGGTTACGACAATAATGCGTTTCCCTTGGGCTAAGGCTCTTTCTTTTGCTACAGCGGTTTGAACTGCTGTCAGAATTTTTTCAGTTGAACTGAAGCGCATTTCCGCTTGTGTGTACAAATGGGATTTGTATGCTATTGGTATTTTCTCACCCTCATTGAAGGTTAAGTAGGTGAATCCACATTGACCCGAAATTATTCGGATCACCAAATTGCGTTGACTTACACGTGTTTGTAAGTGATTTGTTGCTAACATGTTAGCCTGGAGTGAACGCAAGATTTCTGTGTGTTCCTGTGTCCAGTTTCTGATCGAAAAATCAGGTTTGATTAATGCGTAGAGAGGTTTAACCCTTTCTGCGTAATTTAAAATGTATGTTCTTCCAAAATTTAGGAAACCCAGGATTGATTGTAAGTTTTTTAGCGTTTGTGGAGGTTGGAGCAGCGCACACTTTTCTAAAAAGTTAGCTGCCAAGCTCTTGCCTTCACTTGAAAGCTCATATCCTAGAAATAGGACATTGAGATGGGCAATTCTGGACTTTTTAAAGTTGAACTTGTAGCCCTCAGAGGCGAAACCCAGTATAATGGTGCTCACCCTGTTCAAGTGTTTTTCCAGGTCATCGTCTGTCAGATAGATGTCATCGACATAGGACAATGCCTCATTGTCATAAATTTGTAGTAACTCCGTTACCCTCGCTGAGAATAAACCTGGGCTGTTCTTGAACCCTTGTGGGAGTCGACAAAAGTGACGCTGGGTCCCCATTATGGAGAATGCTGTTAAGTACCTGCTTTCAGGTGCTATGTTTTGACAAAAGAAACCATTTGAGATGTCTAATGTTTTTATATTTTTACGCACAATGTTATTCATTAATGCTGTGCTATGTGCATTTTGCACTGCAAAAGTTTTAGAACAAGTGTTTAAGTGTCTGTAGTCCAAAACTAGACGATATGTATTGTCTGGTTTGGAGACAGGAAACAAAGAATTGTTCATTGAGGAGGTGCATGTTTCAATCATCCCTTGATATTCAAGTTGATCTAAGATCTCCCTGACCTGTTTTTTAGCTTCTTGCTTTATTGGGTACTGCCTTTGTGCAGTTGGTTCATGTTTCAGATGTATTTTATGGTGAGGTGAATCCTCATCCCATCCTACATGATTTTTATATAATGCTGGGGCCTGGGCCACTGCCCATTTCCTGGCATATGTATATCTCAGATGCATTGGTATATGGTTGGAGAAGGCAGGCATAATTATGTCCTCGCCATGTGGGCACTCCCTGACAAATTGTGGTGGCCAGTCTTTTTCTGCTAGAAGTATATCATAGCCCTTTGATAGTCTTTCCCAAAAAGGTGCTTTCACCTGTCTAGGTTTGTCTCCCTCCATCCGGAGTGTTATTTCATATAACTTTTGTGGAGTACTAACCCTGGTGTCTACAGTCTCAACTGTGATGTACTCATTCAAGTCCACTATCTCCAGAAGTTCCTTCAGGTTCTGGCGAACTATTGTGACTTCTGCTGCACTGTCCAGCATTGTCTGAGCCCATTCTCCGTTCTTGAGTTGTGTTCTCAGTATTCTCGGCATGTCTAATCTTTAGACCTGCTACTTTCTTTTTGGAGAATTGAGTTTTTACTTTGGTTTTTGGAGCGTGTTTGTCGTTTTTCGATTTCACGCGTTCTTCTCTATGTTCCGATCGTCCTCTTCTTTCCGAAGTCTGTGATGAGATCTGAAAGGGACGAGAGGAACGTGTATCAGTATCTTGATACCTATCAGGTTTTCTCAAATTATCCCTATTCCTGAGGTTATACCTCCTTTCAGAGGGCTCCTTTTGAGGAGACCTACCTCGGGATTGAGAACGTTTCTCGTTTGATTTTTGTTTATTAGACTCCCACTTCTTTTTAGAAGATGTAGGAGTTTGTTTAATTGAGTCCTTCTCAGGACTTTCAGATAGCTTCGGCTTCACTGGTCTTCCACCCAAACTATCTCTGCCTAATTCTGCTTAAGATTGTTCTATAATTCTGGGTAGCTCTGTTTGATGTTCTGTAACATCAAATTCCCTTAATTTTTGGCGGATCACCACTGCTGCTGCCTCCCCTTTAATATTAGATAATATTATTGTTGAGACCTGGTCGAAATTTTTCAGTAATTTCATACCTAAATTTAGAGCAGGCTCTGCCCCGTATTCGTTTTGAATTTGTTTCAGGACATCAGGTATTACCGCAATTGACGGAATGCCATTTGTTTTAGTATAGATGGCAGCAAAGACTGAGCCCCATGTGGTGCAGTCTTCCAGTTGTGGTGTGATCCCCATTGGTAAACTGATTGCTAGTATTCTGTGTTTCTCATACGGGCTAGTATTTGGAAATACTGCTTCGATTTGAGTAATTTTTTGAGCTATCCAGAAAGGAATTTGCTCACGTTTTGTGGGCATTTTACCCATGACTGCATATAGAGTCTGTGGTGTAATTTTTATAGTGTTCCCCTGATGAGGGGTTTGATTTGGAAGTGTTAATGGTGGTTGGACTGTGAAAGTCCGCATGACATATTGGACCAATTGTCTGTAGATTTTTATTAACTCTGTGAGTTGAGTAAGTAAATCCTCGTCTGACATCTCTTCAATGTCAGGATGAGGTGTGTAGCCGGCTAGAATCGGCCATGTTGCTCCTGGTCTACCTAGTGGACCGAGCCTAGTAATGTTTTTGTGATGTTTTAGGGCGCCTTTAAACCAGAGCTGATGCTCCTGGTATGTTAATGGAATTTCTATATCCTCGAAAGGAATGTATTCCTCTGGTAGATCATCTTCTTTGTAGAAGTGAAATGTGTGTGATATTGGATTAGATTCAGGAAATATTACCCATGAATAGAATACCTCTGTCTGAAAGGATTCGTGTGCCTCTATCACGAAAACTGCTCTACCGCCTCTTGGTGGTAGGCCATGTTTTATAAGTTTTAGAGTGATGGCTCTTCTTAAGTTTGGAGCGATGTTTATGACACCCTCCTCGGTTTCATTTAAACCTGTATTGTTAAAAACTACTGCTTGGGCTGGATCAGCCGCAGCTCCACCGTTTCCGGTGTCATTGTCGGAGTCAGGCATTTTTGTTTTTTGAAAAATGTAGAACAAGTTTCAAGGAAACAAAGATAAGGTGCACAATATTTTGGAACACTGTATCCTTCAACGTTGAGCAAACCAAACAGCTAATATATAGGGTACTGCCCTATGTAGCCGTGGTGGATACTTAACCCTGCCCACTCCAGACGTCTTTTGGAGTATATGGGTAGGGGTCTTGAGAGAAAAAGCACGGCTGAGTTACTCAGTATCTAACGTTGAATTACTGCCTTACCAAACCGTTGAGCGCCATGTAGTGTAGCTCCTATTTCCCTAATAGGCTCTGCGCATTGGAATAATATATCCTATAGGTTTGACATAGGACTTCGGTCAGTATGTCCCTATCGAGTATATTAAACTTAATTACTTGTGCCAGCTAGCTCAGAGGCCACTAGAAACTCCTTGACAACAAGAAGGGAGTAGTTTCTGGCAGCCGCAAAACATGACCACTGTGTTTCCCTTTAGAATCAGAACGTGTCCCAGAGTCGTGGAAACAATAGATAACTATTTCACTCAGCTCAGTCGTGCATGCTTAGTTTTCTCCAAGTTACACAGAAAGAAATAGACGGGCGTTTCAATAAAAGATTTATTGAACAGTCTTGTTTCTGGTGTAAATAAAATGTGCTGTTACGATCACAAGACAGTATGCGAGATAAATAATGTACAGTGTGAGCAGTAAAAATAAATAATACTGCGAGAGCATTATCTTTTAGTACATATGCTGTTACATAAATAACACAGACTAAAAATGCGAGTACTCATACGATGCGTTTCTAATCTAGTTCTACCCCAATGTACCTAACCTAACCTAGGTGTAGGACGAGGTATGAACGTAGGTGAAGTATTCCTTACTATGGTATACTAAGAGTGTGTTAACCCCAGTATGCCTAGTATGCCAAGAGTCCCTCTAGGTTCTAGTCTGCTCCATACCTGAAGAATGAGAGAGGTTGGAATCTCTTTGCCAGACTCGAACTCCAACACCCCGCAAGGAAAGTTAGATCACTGGAAGCTGGACTCTCTGCGTGCAGGGATGACAGCGTCTTCTCAGTGCGTCAGGCCGGGAAACGGGCTCCTCTGAAGTCGAGGTCTCCTCTGATTTACAGGGGCTAGGGAAGGTATATTTATACCTGAGAGTACCTAGGAATGTTTAGTATTGACGTGAGTCGGACAGCGAAAGACGTCATGAATGAACCCCTAAGGAATAATGGTTCATGCATAATATATGAGTCCTTGAAGAAATCAATAGTCCTGGACTAGGGAAACTCCCGCAGCCTAAGGGTCTGTTCTTCAAGAACTCGTTGTGACGTTAGGGTGGACGGATGTCAGAGACCATGCCTGTATTTGGAGTGCACGGTTAATGCCTAAATAAGGGCTGGGATTTTATGCCTTTATAAGGGCAGGGCGAATTGTGCCTATATAAGGACATGATACTGGAAAGCCCGTTTATGGACACCCTAAGAGGAATACAACAACTCAGTTCTGTGATCTGCATGGTACACGTTCTTTGCAGCAGGCACATGAACCCTCTGTGCTACTTTATGATGAGTCAAAATCACCACTAAACTCTGATCTCTCACCAGCAGGAACATAAATCACCAGATATATTTTGACATTTTTATTGTTGCCTGAAAACTTCTAGACACACAAGAAACTCTGCAGCACGTGCTTTTAAATCCATATGTTTAAACACAGCGCCCCCCTAGTCAGTGTCATTTGTGGCTGCACCGATCACACCAAGCTACTGCTGGCCCTGGATACTCGGCCAGGGTCGGATTAGCAAAGCGGGCAATCGGGCATGGGCCGGTGGGCCGATGCCTGAGTAGCAGCTGAGGGCCGGTTTTTTTTACGGCCTCTGCTAACTTTCCACAGTGCCCTACTGCCCCTCCACCCCGCGGCCCCACCGCCATGCCTACCTGCCCATGCCACTGTCACTGTCATATGGGGCTGGCAGGACCAGGTGGGCTAGAAAAGCATAGTGCTAAGTTTAGAGGAGTGGAGGGCAGGGATGCTTGGGCTTGCAACAGCATCGTTGGGCGGTCAGTATTGAGGCTTTGGCATCTTCACCTTGGCCCCTGTGAGCCGGCCCCACCCTAGAAGCAGCGCACTTCCTTTGCCCCTCCTCCATCAGCTGCTACATTGAGGCCATGGTGAGGGAGGAGTGTGAAGATGCTAAGAGGCCAGGTGATGTTGTGGCCTTTGCACCATTTCTCCTCGCCCTCCTTCCTCCCCTCTCCTCCATGTGGCAGGCTAAGAAGCTGTGTCCTTTACCTGATCGTGACCACATTGGGGTTTCACGTTCAGCCCATGGTGAGTGGGGGAAGGGGGTTGTGTGCCAGGTGTTGCTTTGCTCCCGCTGGGCCATTCTCACCTCGGCCCCCATGGGGACAGCCTGGCCAGAACTAAAGCAATGTCTTTCATCTGACCCACTCCTCCGCCAGGCCTTCCCACTTAGGTCATAGTTGGAGGGGCGGGGTTGTGCACAAAGGTTGAGAGGCCCCGCAGGAAGGTCAGGTGTTGTGGCCCTTTTCACCTCGGACTGGCCAGCCTAAATCTTATTATTTAATTTACTAGCACATGCCCAGTTTTTCAGAGAGTAACATGGCCTTGCTGGAGAGATCAGTGTTCTTTCTAGTCACAGTTTTGACTCATTATAAGTTAGCACATGTGGTTAGTGTGCCTGCTGCAAAGAACAATGTCTAGCTTGCAGATCCATATATATTTTATGTAGATAGCTCAGTGAGTTACTTTTTTTGTCATGGACGTCCTTTAGTTACTTGCAGCGCATAAATTATAATCAGGGCTACTGGAATTATGCCTCAGGAAAGGACCAAATTATGTGGCAAGAAAATGCAAATTATGGTGCATAACATGGTACATTTTGTTATAGTATTGCTTCCTTTTCTCTCATTTCTAAAAATTGTAATCCTGTCTGGGCAAATGGTTCACCTTATTGGTATCAGCTTAACAACAAAATACTCCAATAAAACAACTGAGAGATGAGCAGTCAGCCTTTGCAAAGAGCCTTCCAATGTACAGGAACACGTCATGCCATGTTTTTAGTAACTTTTGAACCAATCGAGTTAGAAACAATTTTGGGGGGTAAAATCTGCAGATTATGCAGTGAATGATGGATTAAATGGCAAATGCGGCAAATCCATAATTGTGAGGAAAATGCAGCAGCCACCGAATCGCATAAATCCAGTGACTCTAGACATAATCCTTCCAGGTGTGGTGCAGCGGCCAGGGCAGCTGACTTCGGAGCACAGGGCTCACGGTTCGATCTCCGGCGGCAGCTCAGCTCAGCACCATGTGACTCTGGGCAATAGCTCACTTAATTTCCACGACGGCCCCCAGCGCCTTGAGACCCGTAAGGGTGAGTAGTTCGCGCTTTACAAATACGGATTTACATTTACATTTTTTTACTGCAGCACAGTGCGCTATGAACCAGCATCAAGAAGTTGCATGCAAAGTACAAAGCATGGATTTAAAAACGTATTGGGTTGTTTTTTTTAAATCAGTCTTTCTTTATTCTGAGATTGCTATAATTAAAAAAAAAACGTTCCTTTGGGTAGTAATAAAGTTTCATTAGTACAGGCAACCCCAACCACTGTGTGATGTTTAAAGTTGGCTGTGTTTCTCCAGACCAAGCACTCTTAACATATGGTGCCAACCAATATAGAAGATATCTGACTTTTACACCTTGTTACTCTCATTGTTTTATGTAATTTCCAATAAATTGATTTACACAGTTGAATGATTCATTCTCGGTGTACAATATATCAGCGTGATGTAAATCCCTCTGACTCCCTACACTGGGACAAATAGCTCTACAAAAGAAATTAAATAAAAAAATATATTTATATGCATGTCACTTACATATAGGGGTTGAACAAAGTGAATAACCTGTCTCCAAACTGTAGTTTCTCTTAAGCGTTTGTGAAGTGATGACAAACTGTGCACCTTTAGATCCCTCCATTGCACTGGAATCTAGGTGTCAGGCTGCAGATATCTCCCAACCATGATGAGATGGCAATAAAAGGAGAGGTGATGGCCCTTTGAGTGAGGCCTTTCTGATGGGCCATGCTGGACATGAAAATAAGAAACCTCCCTCACCCACTGCATATTGCTCATCTGAACAGAGAGCAGACAACCTGCGAACACTGCTGAATGTGTTTCAGCATTGGCATATTTTACCAGAACAAACTCAGCATCTTTCACTGGGGCCAGCCCGGATCCCAGGTCCAGCTCAATAACAGCTGCCGGATCCGCGATCATGATGGATCCCCCTCTTTTCCTACTCTGTACCCAAATCAGTGGTACTCATTTTATCAACCTCAGTGCTATGAAAGACTGAGTGCACTGGTCGGAGATTAAATTGGTGACCATGAGGTCACACACAGATCCCGGCAGTGGCTGCATTAGCCCACTGCATCACCCGACCATGCTTCTCATCATGAGACTCTGCTCATGCTGCGATTATGTTATTAGTGGAAAGACTTCTGTGAGCATTAAAGTGTAGTTGGTAGCCGACGGAGGTCAAACCAGGAAAGAGCGGAAGCCTGTCTGCACTCACTGCCTGTTGCCTGGAGATGGACTTACCTGGCCCACCCATCACCTGAGTGACCTGCTGAAGGCTGGAGTCCACACCTGCCTACTACCCATTGCCTTGAAACCTCACCTGCATGCTGCTTTTGACACACGGCCAGCTCATACTTTGTTGCTGAGCTGACACCTCCCCAAGGTTTTCCTCCTTGGAACCCTTACATAGCACTACCTGCCCAGCCCCTGAGTTGCCATCTTTACCAGCTAAGCAGGACTGGGAACAGGGAAGAAAGCTATCAACTTTTTCTCAAATATGGCCAATGCTGAACTGCCATGTACTGTCTGACGGTTGCTCCGGTCTCTAAACCAGCCATGTCAGCTACTTCTGTTGTTTTTCCTGGATGGCGACATGACGATTTTCACTAGCAAGGCCCCCCTTCCTGCCCTCGAGAACTAGAAAAAAGGTAAGGCTGTTTGAAAGAGTTTGGAAGTTATATATTTTAATGGCTGATTTTTAAACTCTTACTTATAAACATTGAGCATGTATTATGGAGAGAACTCCAGATAATCTCTCCTACTTCCAATTTTAAATCATTTGCCAGCCATTAGACAGATTTACTGACTCAGGCTACAGCGAGGGTAGGCATGTTAACCAAGAAATGTTTTGCGAAAGATCGCGCTCCATGAATGTGGGCCACTTGTTTTGACTTGCCCGGGCTAATTTTTGGTCCCAAATGATGCAATTTGATTTCTATATGTACCATGTTTATAGATTTTGACTTAATGAATGCCTTCCTAAGGAAAATAGTCTAGGACCATTGTTTCCTATATCGAACATTACCCAGGTCCGTGGACTAGTATGGGTCACCCCATTATTATGTAATGCCAGTGGTTAAAACGGCATTCACCAATGTTTGCTAACGAGCATTGGGATAGACCCTCATTATCTGAACGGGACAAGACATATCAAGCTAACTTTTCCTCGCATAAAGGTCACAGATTACATCCTGAATAACTGTAAAGAAAAAAAGTCGTGAAAAATTCGGTACAGCTACACACCTGCAGTGTGAATGTGAGGATCACAGCTGCAGAACAGGTGCAAGGTGACATTTCTTGTGTCTGAACCACTGTCAAACTCAGAATCAAAGGCCACTTCTGTTGACTGGGTGATCAATGCTCCAGTTAGGTGGTCTAAGTACAGAAAATGTCAAAAGTACACACCCAAAATGTTTTACATGGAAGCATTTAGACTTTTTTTTTTTAAATAACAATTTAACTGACATCCCGAATAGCAGGTACATATTTGAAGAGTGTGCATCCAAAAATGTTAACGAAAACTCTAGCTGTGACTAGTCCACGTTTTTGGCCATTTGTCTGCATAGGCGCTTTCCTAATTACCATAAAATAGTAGGGTGTAGGCACTATATTAATACACAACTTGGATTGTAAACACTGCTGTGCTCAGAGGAGCCGAGCCCCGTAGCACAATGAAGGACAAAGTCATTGACTAGCTGCTGGGGTGGGGGGGGTCCTATTTTAGAAAATACGGGGCCTGCGAAGCCAACGTGCTCTTTAAAAAACACTGTTCCGCCTAAAAGGTCATATGCAGTGCTCATTTGAAGGTCCTCTGGTTCAGGGCACAAGTCCTAAAAAAAGAAGTGGGGGGACTAACCTAATTAATCAGTATGCAAGTGGCATCATGGCGCGTGAGGCGCGTGATATCACAGTGTGTGACATCACAGGAAGTGGCATCACAAGAAGTGGCATCAGATCTTAAGCCCTCACATATATGTTTAACATGTCTATCATGAGTACATTTGAGCACATTTCGAGTATACAGGGAAACACTCTTGATTTAGGAGAAGATTCACACTTTTGTAAGTTACACATAAAACAATGTTGCCTTTTGTCAGCCTAAACTTCCTCTACCCATAGTGCTTTAAAAGAAAAAATAGTGATACTTAAATTATTACAACGCCTCCTCAGGGGTAGTATGCGCTATATAAATGCAATTTATTTTGTGCAAATACTGGGAAAGATCAACACATCTGACGTTGTTACAGTGCATGCATATCTCCTAAACAGAGCCTGAACAAAGTGAAAAACTGCCTCTCTTAAGAGTGTGTGACGTGCTAGCAAGGTGTGAGCCTTTGTTTCCCCTCCGCTGCATTTGCATCAGGTGTGAGACTCCTTACTGCTGCCAGCCAGGAGACTAACAAAAAGAAGCCTCAGATTGGGCCTTTGTTATGGGCCCAGCAGGAGTCCGAAATAAGAGAGCCTCCTCCCCGCCTGCACGTTGTTGAGATGAAACAGATAACGTGCAGGCGCTGCTGAAAGTGTCCCGGTGTTTGAAAATTACACCAGGACGAATTCAGCATTTTTTTTTTAGTGGGGCCCAACTTCTTGGCAGGGTGGACGGCGTCCACCCCGTGAAAAAAGTGGGTGGACGCCGTCCACCCGCGTGTACCCCCGACTCGTGCCCTGCTCTGGTTACAGTTGGACACTGTCGCTCGCGCACCAGAACGGGGCGCTCGAGCACGCATGCCTTCTCTTCTGATTGAAGAGGGCTGCTTAATGCACATCAGTCAGTCACGTGACGTGACCAGGCCTAGCAGCTGTTAAGGCTGCCCAGGCACCGTCAAGATGACCCTGAACGGACGTCCTTTGCACCCTCTTCGGGGGTTATTATAGTTTTAAAGAAACTAAACAGCAGTCTCGTAACTGACCTAAAATTATGTTTTGCCCATATTTTGTGAAATTCCGAGCAGTGCGAGTTACGCAATGAATGCAAACATTTGGAAAGTCGAGGCGCTCTTTTAGTACTGCAAAAGTACATAAACAGACCGTTTTTTCTTTACAACCCCAAGTATGCTCCACTATACTTCTGGGTACGCACTCGTAAGATGAACCCTTAAAGTATTCCATTCCGGGCACAGTAACCCTATTCCTCCTTCTGCTTCCTGTGATAATTGGAGCATAGTGTTAATTTCCTTACTATTGCTAAATAATGGCCTTTATATGTACTTTGCAGGATCAACATAGAGCCTGCAGTTTAAATGTATTTACATTGATCTGTGCCTTTGAAGAACTAACAATATTCATCAAGAAACTTGTGTTGGCAGCGATTGAGAAGATAAAAAAAACAGAGACCAAACGTTATGAAAAGTCACTCAAAAGCGATATCTATTTCATTTTACACATTGGAGTCCTGGTGCCTCTCAAAAATTGAGATTTTCCTAGCCTTGGTGTCGGAAAGGCTAAATTTTATTAAAGACAGGGAGACGAGTAATACTATTAAGATTGATATACTGCGCGGGGGCAATATAGTGTACAAAAGAGGGCGGCCTGCACAAGCCTGCCTGAAACATGCTCCAGCCCTTGTTCATAGTTAGGTGGACCTGGGATGAATATTTAGTTTACACTGTTCCCATCTGATGGAAAGATGAGAGGAGGGATTCACCTGCCTGGTGGGAGAACAATCAGTCGTGCAGCACTTTTTTCATTTGGACAATATTTCACAAGGTAATAAGGAGATTATTAATGATACAATTTCAGGTCGTTATTTACAGTGTGAAAAGTGTGTACTACTCTTGGCTCACAAGGCCCTGATTTGCGGAATAGGAAAATAAAGTCTGCATCTAGGTTGTGTGTTTTTCTGCGTTTTTTTTTTAGCCAATTCAGACCGGCACAAATGTAATCACCTTGGTGATATGGACACCCCTAGCAAACTGTGAAAAATATTAATTAAATCAAAAATCCAGGCAGAATCTAAAAGTAACACATTTTTAACTAAAACTTCCTATTGTCACTGTGTTTAAGTACGTTTCTTTTTTTTTTTTTTAAACAGCATAGATATAAAACAGACTGCCATATGTATGCGTACACATCCAAAAAAAAACATAACATACCGCTGCATAGCACACCTCTTCACAGGAATAAAACAAGAGCAGGTAAGTGTGCACAGATCTTTTACTGGTTTCTTCATGATTGGAACTGATAAATCCGATTTGTCAACGCTTAACTCAGAAATATAAAATTCAAAATATACTTTAAAATCAATATTTTCTTCTGATAAAACATCTTTTAAAATATTACAAAACCAACTTTCCAAATTAAGCTTTAACTGCAGTGGTCACCAAAAAAGTAAGACTAGAGATAAGCTGTCTATAAGACGCGAGGTGTCCTGGGAAGAAAATTACCTGCAAACAAGTGGCAAAATGTCTGGAAATAAATCCAAGCAAGTTAAATAAGGAAGATAAACCTAAGTCACATACGTGTTAACATTCTCTATTGCAGCTTTGAACATTTTAGCAACTAGTTAAAAAAACTGCTGCTGATTAAGAAAGAAAATCATATTTAAAATGTGTTTACAAAAGTTTGTGAAACATTGTACCATTACCCTCCCTTCCCACCACAAATGTCAGCAGTAGGAAACACATTAAGTACAACCCAGCACAGCTGGATTTTATAATCCGTCTCAGCCATAAACCGGTACAGAAGTTCTCAGAAAGCCCCAATCTCTGTTCCCCAGGGTCTGTAGGGCTTGCCAATGTTTGATGCCTGCGCTGGTCCAGACGGGCTCAGTACATTTGGGGATAGCAGGTGGAAAGACCCAAATGAAAAAGGGAACGCAGTTAAGGACGCCATGGAAGATAACAGAGGGCCAGAGAGTTTTGAAGAGGCAACGACCGGGAGCACCGACGCCAGGCTGCCATTAGGGGGCACTCTTAGAGAAGGGGTGTCCGGGTGTGAGGAGGCGGCCACCAGCCTACTTTGGTGATGTGCTTCTGTCGAGGGAGCTGTCGTGCTGGTGTTGTTGTGGCCGTTCTGTGCCAGCATCAGCGGGTGGGTGAGATGAGGGTGATGTCCAAACCCGGTGCCACCCCAGGGGATGTGTCCGATGCCCGTGTGCGCACTGCTAGCTGCTTCCCGCTGCGAGGCGTAGTTGTTCAGGTGAGAGACCAGGCGCAACCTCAGAGGGTCAGAGGTATCCAGCCCCTCAATGATGCTGAGATACCGCGCCACTTCCGCCAGGCACTCTCTGAATCCCAAACTGCGATAGTCCATTGCCAGAGCGTGCGCATCGAAGTAGCCTAAAGAAGAAACGAGAAGCGCTTTGTTAAAAACAGTTCCCTCCGGCGCTGAAGAACCAAAATCCGAGAACAGAGATGCTATTGATTTCAGATATTCACTCTTGTATTCCTGTATTAATATTTACAATGTACGAGAAAGTGCACAGAAATATCATAAAGGCAACCAACATACCGAAGGCATATAATAAAACGTCAAATAACAAAACAGATGGCGGTACGGTACCGATTCGCTTCACAAGAAAAAAGCAGCTGAATATTTTCACGCGGACTATTTATGCCAACAGGAAAGGGCCACGCCAGACGCCTATGGGCTGTTTCTAAGCCCACTGGTTACACCCGGTTTCTCCGAGCTTGCTTACGCATGCACCATTTTCAATTCTTGACCTTTACTTTGAAAGCCGTGTTAGTGGCTCCTCGCGCAGCCTCCACTCAAACAGCATCAAACACATTTAGCGAGAAATGCAGTCTAGGGCAAGGGTGCGATAGAGGGAAGAGAGATGCAGTCTAGGGCAAGGGTGCGATAGAGGGAAGAGAGATGCAGTCTAGGGCAAGGGTGCGATAGAGGGAAGAGAAATGCAGTCTAGGGCAAGGGTGCGATAGAGGGAAGAGAGATGCAGTCTAGGGCAAGGGTGCGATAGAGGGAAGAGAAATGCAGTCTAGGGCAAGGGTGCGATAGAGGGTAGAGAAATGCGGGCAAGGGTGCGATAGAGGGTAGAGAAATGCGGGCAAGGGTGCGATAGAGGGAAGAGAAATGCAGTCTAGGGCAAGGGTGCGATAGAGGGAAGAGAGATGCAGTCTAGGGCAAGGGTGCGATAGAGGGAAGAGAAATGCAGTCTAGGGCAAGGGTGCGATAGAGGGTAGAGAGATGCAGTCTAGGGCAAGGGTGCGATAGAGGGAAGAGAGATGCAGTCTAGGGCAAGGGTGCGATAGAGGGAAGAGAAATGCAGTCTAGGGCAAGGGTGCGATAGAGGGAAGAGAAATGCAGTCTAGGGCAAGGGTGCGATAGAGGAAGAAGAAATGCAGTCTAGGGCAAGGGTGCGATAGAGGGAAGAGAGATGCAGTCTAGGGCAAGGGTGCGATAGAGGGAAGAGAAATGCAGTCTAGGGCAAGGGTGCGATAGAGGGAAGAGAAATGCAGTCTAGGGCAAGGGTGCGATAGAGGGAAGAGAAATGCAGTCTAGGGCAAGGGTGCGATAGAGGGAAGAGAAATGCAGTCTAGGGCAAGGGTGCGATAGACCTAGAGAAGAGAAATGCAGTCTAGGGCAAGGGTGCGATAGAGGGAAGAGAAACGCAGTCTAGGGCAAGGGTGCGATAGAGAGAAGTGAGATGCAGTCTAGGGCAAGGTTGCGATAGAGAGAAGTGAGATGCAGTCTAGGGCAAGGTTGCGATAGAGGGAAGAGAGATGCAGTCTAGGGCAAGGGTGCGATAGACAGAGAGAAGAGAAATGCAGTCTAGGGCAAGGGTGCGATAGTGAGATGCAGTCTAGGGCAAGGGTGCGATAGAGGGAAGAGAGATGCAGTCTAGGGCAAGGGTGCGATAGAGAGAAGGGACTGGGCATATTCTCCTCGGTGTCAGTCCGCAGACAAAGGGGACATGGCTCAGACTCGTGGAAGAATCATGCGAGTGGCCGGCGTCAAGCCGCCTGTGTCTGTGAGGCAGACTGTCTCACCCATACATGACACGTATATTAAAAGCGCAGTCACTTGAAGGATTGGGAAAGCGGGAACCTATCGAGGGATGTGTTCACCGCCTTGACTAGTAATAAGCAGTGAATAGAATGGATTGCTGAATACTTCTGACGGCAGCCATTACATCACCAGACACTACAGTGTTGCAAAAAACACGTGACTGAGTGATTAATTTAAACTAATGTTAAATCTGTCAGCTAGTTTTACGCTCGAAAATTAAACAAATATATTTGCAATGCAGAGTAACTGCCTAACTCCATTTAAAGAGCTTTTTAAAAAAACTCAGTGTGCGTATATATTCTACGCTAAAATGTATCCCGAAACCAATGTATTGCGACAGTTAAGCTACAAAAATGGATCATAGCTACCGGAATTACAACTTGGCAGTGACAGTAGTAAAATACATAAATGTATCTGTCAATAACGCGGTCTGCTCCCAGAACAGTGCGTCTGCCCCACTGGTCGAGGACTGTGTCGATACACTTTGTTGGCAATTCCATCTGACTGCTGGTGGGAATATCGGGATATGTCACTCTTCAACGTTTCAGATAGAGGGACCTGCTGACAAACTAGACCCTGGATTCACCTCCAGAATAACCAACAGTAGCGGCTACAGAAAGAAACACTCACCCTTTCCGCCCGCGGCATGCAGCATCTTCAGGTGGTCCACGGTCATCTGCAAAATCTCTGCCTTTTCCAATTTGGCGGAACCCTTTGGGAGAAATGTGCAGAAAGGTGAGGTTTAAAGTGAAGTTCAGTCATTGCCATACGATGCATGCATCAACAGTGTCTGACAAAACTGCAACTGGGTGGCTAGTTGTCAGGCCTAGTGCTCCTGAATTTCTTACCTGTTTCTCAAAGGCACTGGGGACCAATCTTCTTAATTCGGACAAACTGTTGTTTATTCGATCTCTGCGGCGTTTTTCTATAACCTGGAAGCCAATGAATGACAAGAGATGCTGATTACTTACAGAGAATACATTCTTATGTTATGTTGATTTGTATGGCGTACTAATCAACAGAGAAGGTATCCAGGCACTTGGGCAGGTGTGTGATCCCCAAGGTGCTTATACAAAGAGCCAGGTTGTCAGCTTCTCGCAGAACTCTGATGTGCTGAGGGAGGGTCGTTCCATTAGCGGCCTCCATTTTGCTTTTGCAGATGCGAGGAGTTGTGTGCGAGTGAGCAGAGCATAGGTGTCTAGTGGGTTGGTGAAAGTGTATACAGCTGATCGGGTATTCTGGTCCAGTGTGTATGAATCGGCTGAGCTGGTCAATGGCTTTAATGAGTTTCCTGAGAGGAGGTGTGATGTGGGTGCTGAAGCAGGTGTGCAGGAACGTGAACATCAAAGGCATCTAAAGATACTCACCCCTCGGCGTCTCTTCCTGGCCAAGATCTGGGAGGAGGTGGAAGGAGACATTGAGCCCGGGAACGAACTAAGGTTTCTGAAATCAAAACAAACACAACAAACTCGTGAACTTTGTGTCCCATAGGACTGTGTAACAAGTCAAGACAATTGAGGAAGATCGGCAGTGAACACTGTGAGGGGATGTGTAAACCCTCGTTGTGTGAGGCTGTGAGACATGGGTCTCGTCCAGAGCACCGGTCTCAATATAAACCGTTGCCCCGGGCCACGATCCCTTTCAAGCTACCCTTCATTGATTTGAAAGGATGAGTATCGCAATTTAAGAATTTCTAATAGGCGGGTTCGGACACTTTTCAGTAGCGGATAGGACTGTGTGTGTATCTCCACTTCTTTGCTTCCATCTCAAGCAAGGCACACACACTCCCATCCTGTCCGGTGTCATTCACATTCAAGGCTCTAATAAATGAAAAGATGCCGCCAGCACCTGCTGAAAAGTCAGCATGTTCAAGTGAAATGCAGTAGAAGATGCCACTAATTAAATGCACACCGACCAGTGCAAGAGCAAATAGTGTTTATAAGGAAGCAACAGAAAAAGAGAAGCACTGTTGGATCAAAAGAGGACGCAAGGGCATTTGCTCATGAAGACAGTACATTTCAATCAATATACGTGCACACACTTAAACAGAGTAATTTAGGAAGTAAAAGAGGAGAGCATTCAAGTCATTGTCGATGAC
The DNA here is from genome assembly GCA_963921515.1 of Calotriton arnoldi. Classification (NCBI taxonomy): domain Eukaryota; kingdom Metazoa; phylum Chordata; class Amphibia; order Caudata; family Salamandridae; genus Calotriton; species Calotriton arnoldi. Next base: position 2,042,965 of record CAWUFW010000913.1, on the reverse strand, counting down.
GTGCCGTTTATTGTGTATGGGTTCCGTAAAAGGTTTGCGCCAATCCACGGGTACACCCAAGATTTTTGAGGCCCCGAGCCGTGAATAGACGTGCTCATTTTCTTATCGCGAAGACCGGGCGTCGACAGCCTGGCCTCGAAGCACTGGGTGCCTCACGACCTCTCCTAAGGGTCGCACGCTTGGGGGTCAATGATCCATCGTTGGAGAGTAGGGGCAGGTGAAGCTCTCCAATGAGGGCAAATAGGACGTTTAATGGATGAGGCCCCATTAAAGTCAGCAGAGCTTAACCACTTGGGATGATGAAGTTCATTCTTTTAGAAAGTGATCCCCTTTTAGTATACGGGGCGTTTAGCTTTTTAGAAGGCAGACTACGATTCCAAACAACATGACAGTCTGCAGGATTTGACAGGCAGCCAGTATGTCGCCCCGAGTCCCCGTCAGCTGGAAGGTACCCCGGTGCTAGAGGTGTGCCTCACGCGCACTGAACACTAGCCCTCTTACCCATTCTCGTCGGCGCTCTCCTTCTCCACCTCAATGTTCTCGTCGAGGTCGCTGTCGGAAGAGCTGTAGTCGTGCGTCCTCTTCATGGTGTAGGCTAAGGGTGGACAGGCTGTAAAGTTACTACTGGGCTGACAGTGCCCGGCGTCTGCGGCTGTGCGATTCACTGCTCTCTCCTTGTCCCTGCGGCGCCACTCGCACTCTGCACCTCCTTCGGCTCTGCCTCCGGTTAAAGCCCGGCCGCCACTTTCCCACGCTCCGCAGGACTGCGGGCGGGGCGCGGGGGCCGGCGCCGCACTATAATTACTCCATTGTGCGCCGCCAATTGTGCTTCCCTTTCCTCCTGATTGACGCCGTCAGATCGGCCAATGGCGGCACGTGGGCACCAGGGGCACTGGAGCACACCCCCTGCACAGGGTAGAGCGGCGGCGCTGGAGGAGCCGCACCGCAGACTTCAGATACTTGAAACAGAAGAAGGACAAGACTCCGCTACTTGTGGGCTGCACTTTAGGCGCAGCTGAAGATAAGCGGGTCTATGCCTTGTGTCATAGAACGCAGCACTTCTCAATTCAGAGTAGGCGCGATTAAGTGCTGTGCAAGGAAATCGTCTCAACACCCTTCTTTCTGAATAGAAAAGTGTGCGATGCTTAATTAAAGACCTCTGTTTTCATCGTGTATCTTTAATACAGACAAAAATAAAACGAGTACCTTACTGGTGCAGAGGAATGCAGTGTTTATACTTCCCAACTATGGCGATTCCTGTTATTGGATTGCGACATTTCTAACTTCAAAGTACAGTGCTTTAAATGGGCCGGTACTGTCTGGTACTGAGTACAGGGCACTTTTTTATTTTGAGAGGGAGAGTAGCTGCACTTCTCTAGAGTGACGTAATATCTTTAATTGGAGAGTACCGGCCCTTCTTAGAAAACAAACAGGTACCTGCACTTCTATTTTTCCATTTCCAGATATAATCAATCATAGTTTTTAAAGGGAGTACTTTGAGGGAGCTGACGTATCTTCAAAAAAGAGATGACTACTTTGTGTCTGCGTCTACTAAAACTTAAGAGACAAACATATCATAGCAAGCTGACAGTAACATGATTGTAAGTTGAATTTCAGTTCCCTAGCTCTTGTCCATTTTCTATGTCGTTAGCCATATCTGGGCTTCAGATAGATTGGCAAGGGAGACGTTCCCCGCCCACGCTTACGGTGGTTGGTCGGGCCGCGGGCCAGTCAGAGGAGTCTGCGGGTCGGCTGTTAGCACGCGCGGGCCGTGGGAAAGTTGCTTGCAGGCGGTGGGAAGGGGGCGGTGGCCGGCGGCGCTCGGATGAATGGAGCAGTTGCCTGCTGAGGGCGGGTGGCGGGCGGCCTGTGGCTCTACCGTGTGAACCTGTAATCCGAGCGCAGGCAGCGGCCCCAGGGAGAGAGATGTGCGCACAGCGCTCATTCAGGAGCGGACTGGCTTGGGCATGGCTCGTTTAGAAAATCACAGGCGTGTCGCAGTATGGGAGACCGTGCCACGCACCAGCGCAATGGAACACACGTGGCATCAGAGTCCCCCCTCCATAGAGACATGTTACTACTTCATAACCATTCTAAAATTCTGTGATGCGTGACACGCAGTGCTTTATTAAAGGGATTTTTGGCACTCTGAAGCTTTGTGCTGTAAACTGGAAAGCATAACTTTGTATTCCTTGATATCGTGACACATAAATAGTGCTAGACTAATGTTTTCAGTGGGATACATTCAACTTTGTAGGGTTGCTAGGATGCATAGCACAGGGGAGTTCATAGGTGTTAGATAAAGTTGTGTTAATACCCCAGGGGACTGACTGAGTGAGTTACCACAGTGAGAAGGTGAAGAGGCTGTTGAGCACTCTTTGGATCAAGGTTTGCAAAATGAAAGCCTTTATACATATACCTCTAGTTCTAGGTGCACAATCTGCTTTAGATGAACGGAACACAAAAAATGTATTATGGGCAGGCTCATACCTGCCAACTTGAAGAACAATATCACAGTGTGAGGAGGGGGCGGGGTCTCGAGCCAAGAAGTACCTAGGAGGCACTTTTGAACCCCGCCCACAATTCCCCTCCTCCCCCCCCCCAAAAAAGAAAAATCTTACCGAGGCTGGTGCCGATGTCCTGGGGTGTTTTCACACCCCTTAACGGACATCAGCAGTTAAAAGCCTCTTGAAAACGAGCTGGAAAACCACTATTTACAGTGGTTTTCAGCTCGTTTTCCCTGCCACAGTGTGATATGGGCTCCTCACTGGGTGACCATGTGATGGGAGGCGAAATCGTTCGGGCAATAAGCACGTCCAAATCCCAAATTTGGGGTAAAATGCCGCTTTATTGGACAGGTAGGCAATTCGATACATATTTATATACAGATCATACTTCAAAACATATTCCACACTAACACCCCCCGCCCCTAAGCAATATACCCCATAACAACTATTACCCAACATTGTTCGGCCTAATCCTCCTCCCCAAACCCCTATCTACATCTCCTGCCTACTTCTTGCCTCCAACCTCGCTCCCTTGCTTCCCTCTGTCCGAAGCTATTCCTAATGCCCCCAACCCTTCCTGCCTGTCTTGATCTCCTCCAACTCTGCCACCAGGAAAAACCCTAACTCAGGAGTTTTTCCTGTCCCCCCCGCCATTTGTACCAGAAAATCACGATATACATTGGACGCTTGTCATCAGTTAAATTAAAAACATAGCACCAATGTCGCCAAACAGGTGAAAAAACTTTATTCATTTGTTAACAAGTGCTATATCTGTAAGCACAAACGCACACTGTCGCCAAACAGGTGATAACGTAGCCACAATATATAATAAGGAAACTACCACCATAATCTAATATAAAAAGGGGGGGGGACGAGAGAGGGAGGGGCGGGACGGGACGGGGTGGGGGGGAGGGCAGGAGTTTTATTGATGAACAAATGTTGAAGAATATTTTATGTCACTATTGAAATAAACAGTAATGCTGTCACTTCAACAGCATGATTTCAACACCATGTTTGTATTTCAAGAATTTTAGAAATCATCTCTTTTATGTTTAGAATATAAATTTCATTGCCAACAAAGGACAAATGAACGCCGCCGTGCCTAAAAAACTGGTAGTCTTCTTTTGTGATTTCGTCGTGAACTAACCAATACATTCCGTTAATAGAACAAAAACGATGCAATTCTCTGTTCACTTTCCTTCTTGCTCTTTCAACTGCAGTAAATCTCTCTGCCCCCCTCCAAATTCTGCGTGGCATCAGTGCTGTTAAAGACCAAGTCTTTGAAAAAAGTTCCAAATCTGTTTTTATCTCTATCAGTAGCCCAAGCCCCGACAACTGCACTAGATCATTTTCCCCCAGGTGGATCAGAACAACTTCGGGTTTGTTCTTAAAAGACAGCTCACTCATTAAAGGCATGAACTGACCCCACTTCATGCCACTTTTTCCCAGCCATGACACCGACACTTCTTCAGAACTAAAACCTAAATTCTTCCCAAAATGCCTTTTTCTGCTTGTTTTGCTGCCCATTTGACGAATGAGTGTCCAATTATCCAAACTTGACGCTGTGACATTGATAAACCTGCCACCAGACCTGAAAAGAGAAAACAATTAATATCTCTGCTCCTAAACTTCATATTCTAACTCTCTAATATAACGTAAACAACAATCTGAGGACCAGCGCCCCAGTTTCTTAACGCCACTAATGGAAAATCCCCATCTGGCAGCTTCTGAAGCCTCCCCAATGCGGAATGAGTGTGTACCAAAATTGACAGGATTCTTCCCAATTTTCTTTAATGATTTCCGCAAGATTGACAGTAACTGGGAAGCTTTTAGCTGAGATCCATCCAGGTGTCGGAAAATAAAATTTGAAGTTGCACCTCCTATTGCTAGAAAATCTAACCATGCTTGTTTAGGGCATAAAGGACCGCCTATGGTTTGTAAAGTTACTCTGGAACCTTTGCCTGTTTGGTCTGTTTTTGAGCGTTCAAGAAAAATTTCTATATCTGAATGAACCAGAGATACGTTCTGTGTTTTGAGATCATCATTAATAGCAGTGCCTAACAATTCAGATATCCTGAAGGCACCAAAAAGAGCCAAATCATGCATAGCTTGAACAAATGGTATTCAAACGTAGAATAACAAATATCGTATAAACTGAGTGTTATCTTATACAGTAATTTTAAAGATATTGGCTCTCTTTTGTATAGCCCTCTCTTTTTGTTTTTGCCCAGCCTTGCAGGATCCTCCTACCCATTTCCCCTGCTGATGGCTCGTATCCCCAAAAGAACTTCCCGTAGAATGATATTCCAGCTAGCTTCCCAGCTATTGTTGTAGAAGAAATGCTCCTGTCTATATTAAGCATAATGAACTTAACTATGTCTTCTCTGCGCTGCCGCAACCCTTCGCTATCATGAACTCTATACGTTGCACCTGAATCTAAGAACTCCAGCCAAGCTCTTCTGTATGCCAGTTTGGTACTGTTAGAAATGGGATCTCTAGTTGGCAAGGGCTTGCACCTTTGTCCAAGTAGGGACCCTTCTTCCTAGTCAGGGTAAGGGTGTTACACTCGTGAAGTAACCCCTGCTCACCCTCGTGGTAGCTTGGCACGAGCAGTCAGGCTTAATTCAGAGGCAGTGTGTAAAGCATTTGCACATAACCAACAGTAATACAGTGTAAGCACTACAAACGGACACCACACCAGTTTAGAAAAATAACCAATATTTTATATACTCAAGACAAGACCAATTACGACAAAAATCCACAATACTGTACTTTAAAAATGAATGCTTGATACGGTAACTTCTTCTTTGCAGGAATAGCACAAAAGCAAAGTTCGTACGAGTCGGTAGCTCCGTCCGAGCCTACCGTGATGCTGAAAACCACAGAGTCTAACAGTTCCAGCCGACCGCGTCGATACGGGCCAGCAGAGTCATGAACAGACTCGGTTACAGTACCTTTCTCGTTGTGGCTGGTACGGAGTGTACGAGCCGGTCGGCGTTCGTCGCGGTTGCGGTGCAAGACGGAGCGATGCAAGGTGCGGTGTCCCTCGATGCGGTGCAGGCAGCGGCTCGATGAGCGTCGTGCAGACGGAGTCGGTGAGTCCAAGGCGTGCGATGCAGGGTGAGACGATGCTCGATGCGGTGCTGACAGGTTGCGATGCAGGCGACCTAGCCGGAGTGCGGGAGCTGGCGTCGGACAGCGGTGCGAGTCGGAGCGGTGCGTCGCAGACGTGCGAGCGGTGCCCCAAATGCGGTGAGGTCACGACTCTTGAGCCAGTTGCAGCGACCGCGTCGGTCGGGTCCGGTTGGTTCAGTGAAGCGATGCGATGCGATGCGAACTGCGGTGCCCACAGGTCACGGTGCAAGCAGCGGCTCGATGTTGGCGGCGTCGGACGTCACCCACGGTGAGACCAGGGTTGCGATGCGAAGCGGGGCGATGCGGTCTGCGGTGCAAACAGGTCACCGGCCAGGGATGGATTCGGTTGACGGAGTCGGTTGCGAGTTCCCTTCCTCTGTGGCAACTGAAACAGCGTTCCAGAAGCGGTACCCAGAGGCTTGTGAAGTCTTTGTAGTCCCTGAGACTTCTTAACAGGAGGCCAGCTCAGTTCCAGGCCCTTGGAGATACTCAGCACAAGTTTGTAGAAAGTTCAGTCCAGTCCTTTCACTGCCCAAGGCAGAAGCAGCAGCTGCAGGCCAACCCAACAAAGCAACAACACAGCAAAGGGGCAGTACTCCTCCTGGCAGCTCTTCCAGCTCTTCGTCTTGGCAGGTTCCTTGATTCCAGCGAGATCTAAATTCATGGGGTCAGGGCCCCAATATTTATATCCCAAATTCCTTTGTTCTCTGAAGGCAGAGAGGCCTTTGCCTAGTCCAAACCGGTTCTGGAGCACTTTGTTGACAAGTCTCCGTCTCTTCTTTCAGTGAGTAGGCCAGGGACATCAGACGCACCACAGGAGGTGGAGCCAGCATTGTGGAGGGAAGGCACTGTCCTATTCAGGGCCAGGTGCGACCCCTCCCACCCATCTACATGTAGATCTGGCTATTCAGCCCTGTGCTAACTCACCCTGTCTCCTGGCATCCCCCAGCCCCTGTCACTCACATTCCAGACAAGGAATACACAACCTCGCAGAGGCAGGCTTGGATGGTTAGACAAGAAAATACCCACTTTCTAAAAGTGGTATTTTCAAACCCAGAATGTTAAAACCAACTTCACTAAAAGATGCATTTTATCATTCTGAGTCCAGGCATACTAAACTCGAATTTCTACCATGTTCCCGGGGTCAGTTAGGATTATAAGCTGTAATAATCAAAACTGCCCGTTCTGGCCTAGGGGAACAGGTAGCCTTGCAATAGTGAAAACGAACTAGGCTGTAATTCACTATCAGGACATGCCGCACACACTGGGCATGTCCTACCTTTCGCATACACCGCACCCTGCCCACAGGGGTACCTTGGGCCTACCTTAGGGGTGACTAACATGTAGCAAAGGGAAGGTTTAGGGACTTGCAAGTGTGTGCACTTGCCAAGTCGACATGGCAGCCCCAGGCTGCGCACAGGCTCTGCGATGGCAGGCCCGAGTTACACTTTACGGGCTGTTTGCGTGGGTGGCACAATCCAGTGCTGCAGCCCACCAACAGCATTTGGTCTTTAGGCCCTGGCACTCGCAGTGCACTTTACAAGGGACTGACACATAAACCAAATAGGCCAATCATGGAAACACCAATCCATAACGCATTTTATACAGGAGCACTTGCACTTTCCCACTGGACAGCAGTGAGGAAAGTGCGCAGAATCATTACACCAGCAAAAACAGAGTCAAAACCGGGAGGTCAGAAAGCAAAAGTCAGGGGAAACACGCCAAAAGATGCCAAGTCTAACACATGTCCCCTCCAGCTGAAAGTAGGGAGAACTACCCAACCCCATTGGAGTTCTCCTCACTAAGGCGGAAGAACCTGGACAGACCATCTGCGTTGGCGTGTTCTGTACCAGGACGGTGCTCCACCGTAAAGTCCATTCCCTGTAGGGAGATGGACCACCTCAGCAGTTTTGGATTCTCACCCTCATTTGCATCAACCATCTGAGGGGCCTGTGGTCTGTCTGAACCCGGAAGTGAGTCCCAAACAGGTATGGTCTCAACTTCTTCAGTGCCCAGACCACAGCAAAAGCTTCCCTTTCTATGGCACTCCACCTCTGTTCCCTGGGAAGTAGTCTCCTGCTAAGGAAGACTACAGGCTGATCCAGGCCCTCTTCGTTCAGTTGTGAGAGCACCGCTCCCACACCATGCTCTGAAGCGTCAGTCTGCACGACAAATTCTTTGGAGAAGTCAGGTGCCTTGAGCACGGGCGCCGTGCACATGGCTGCCTTCAGGGCATCAAAAGCTTTCTGGCAGGACTCAGTCCAGATCACTTTCCTGGGCTGCCTCTTAGAGGTCAGCTCTGTTAAGGGGGCAACGATGGTGCCATAGCCCTTAACAAATCTCCTATAATAACCGGTGAGACCTAAGAAGGCTCTCACCTCTGTCTGGGTCTTGGGGGTTCCCAAGCCAGAATGGTGTCAATCTTGGGCTGTAGGGGCGCCACCTGGCCGCTTCCTATCTGGTGTCCCAAGTACACCACAGAACCCTGCCCGATCTGGCACTTACTGGCCTTGATCGTGAGGCCTGCACCTTGCAGAGCCCTCAACACTTTCTCAAGGTGCTGTAAATGTTCTTCCCAGCTGGAACTGAACACAGCAATGTCATCCAGGTAGGCGGCACTGAAATCCTCCAGCCCAGCCAACACCTGATTGACCAACCTCTGAAAGGTGGTAGGGGCATTCTTCAACCCAAAGGGCATCACCCGGAATTGGTAATGACCTTCTGGGGTTGAGAACGCTGATCTCTCCTTGGCCCCATCGGTTAAGGCAATCTGCCAGTACCCAGACGTCAAATCAAACGTGCTGAGGAACCGGGCAGCTCCCAACCGATCAATGAGCTCATCAGCTCTGGGGATGGGGTGCGCGTCAGTCCTGGTGACGGCATTGAGCCCACGGTAGTCCACACAAAACCGGAGTTCTGGAGTGGCACCGGGCGCCGCAGCCTTTGGGACCAAGACCACTGGGCTGGCCCAAGGACTGTGGGAGGGCTCAATCACCCCTAATGCCAACATCTTAGAGACCTCCTCCTTGATGCTGGCTCTGACCCAGTCAGTCAACCTGTAAATCTTGTGCTTCACAGGAGGGCTGTCACCGGTGTCCACGTCATGGGTACACCAGTGAGTAACACCGGGGGTCAGAGAGAACAGTGGGGCGAACTGTCCCAACAACTGGCGACAGTCCCCCTGCTGCTCCTGAGTCAGAGTAGGGGAGAGGATCACACCCTCTACTGACCCATCATGCTCCTTGGTAGACAGGAGGTCAGGAGAGGCTCACTCTCCTCTTCCACCCCATCATCTGTCGCCAAGAGCATACTCACTTCGGACCTCTCGAAGTGGGGCTTGAGGCGGTTCACGTGAAGGACCCTCAAAGGGTTCCTTGGAGCCTGCAAATCCACCAGGTAGGTGACGTCACTTTTGCGCTCCTTTACCTCATATGGCCCAGTCCACTTGTCCTGCAAGGCACAAGGTGCCACTGGGGCCATGACCCACACTTTCTGCCCAGGTTGAAATTCGACCAGAGTGGCATTCTGGTCATACCATCTCTTCATTTCTTCCTGGCTTGCTTCTAGGTTCGCCTGAGCGAGTTTCCTGAAGCGGGCAGTTTGGTTTCTAAAGGCCAGCATGTAGCTAAATACATCCTGGGGAGTTTTCCTGGGAGCCGCCTCCCAGCCTTCCTTTACCAAACTCAGAGGTCCTCTGACAGGGTGGCCATACAGGAGCTCAAAGGGGCTGTACCCAAGAGACTTCTGAGGCACCTCCCTGTATGCAAAGAGGAGGCATGGCAAGAGGACGTCCCACTTACGCCTCATGGGTTCTGTTAGACCCTTGATCATGCCTTTCAAGGTCTGGTTGAATCTCTCCACCAGACCGTTTCCTTGTGGGTGGTAAGGAGTGGTGAACTTGTAGGTTACACCACACTCCTTCCACAGGGATGTCATATACTTCGATATGAAATTGGTCCCCCTATCAGAAACCACCTCTCTGGGGAATCCCACACGGGAAAAGATCCCCATTAACGCCCGGCCCACCACTGGCGCCGTCGTTGTCCTGAGAGGGATTGCCTCCGGGTACCGGGTGGCATGGTCCACCAAGACCAGGATGTACCTGTTGCCCATGGCTGTCTTGGGATCCAGTGGCCCCACAATATCCATCCCTACCCTTTCAAAGGGTGTTCCAACAACAGGAAAAGGTTGGAGAGGAGCTTTGACCTTCCTCCCACTCTTACCACTTGCCTGGCAAGTTTGGCAAGACCTACAGTGTGCATCTGACTGCCTTCGCATTTGGGGCCAAAAGAAGTGGGTGACAAGCCTGTCAAAGGTCTTGTCCTGCCCCAAATGTCCTGCCAAAGGCACGTCATGAGCCAGACCCAGTAGGAAGATCCTGAAGCGCTGGGGTTCCACCAGCACACGGGCTGACCCAGGCTCAGCAACCTTAGGCTCACTGTATAGGAGACCACTCTCCCAGTAGATCAGATGTGACCCGGACTGATTACCAGCTGCCTGGTCTGCAGCCTGCCGCCGCAGACCCTCCAGAGAGGGCACTTGTTCTGCTCCCTGCAGAACTCCTCCCTGGTGGGACCCCCTTCTTGCTGCCAATGGGTCAGCTCAGAGATGTCTCCCAGTTCGGCTACCTGCTCCCCTGTAGGCACCGGGGCGTCCCCCTCGAGGTCCGCCTCCTCCCGGTCCATGGGAACTTCGGGGGCCGGTTTCCGGCGCCCCCTGCCCTTTCTCTTGGCAGGGACTTGGGCCACTGTTTCAGGCTCCAAGTCCTCTTGATCACCCTTTCTGGCTGCCATTGACCGAGTAGACACGCATGCCCACTCTGGCAACCCAAGCATCTCCAAGTGAGACCTGAGCTCAACCTCCTTCCATGAGGACTGCTCCAGGTCGTTTCCTAGCAGACAATCTACAGGCATGGTAGGGCTCACAACCACCCTCAAGGGACCTGAGACCCCCATTCAAAGGGAACCTGCGCCACCATACATTGGCGCTCAGAGTTGTCGACAGCAACTACTTGGTGGAATGCTCCTGGGACTACTTGCTTCTCAGACACCAGGTGACACCGGACTGAGGTCACACTGGCTCCAGTATCTCTGAGAGCCTCTACCCTGTTCCCATTAATGGTCACCCAGGTGCTATATTTCTTTGTGTTAGGGGGCACCTGGTTTCCTGGGACCATCTCACTGTCCCCTAGTGAGACAAGGGTCATTTCTGCGGGATCCCCACCCTCCTGTGGGCACCCCTCCTCCCCAAGCGCTACACTAGCCAACACTTTGGACTGTTCACCGGTGGGTGGCTGTGTCCCCTTTGGGCACTTGGGGTCCCCCTTAAAGTGACCTACCTGGTCACATGCATAACACTTGCGGGGGCCGGTCTCAACAGGCTTCCCTGTAGAGACCCCTTTCTTCTTATCACCGGGGGCTGGGAACCTTTACCCTGGGTACTAGTTTGGGGCCCTTTAGAGAACTCCTGTGCTTTACCCTTGTCCCCCCACCTTTCTGCTGGGGACCCTGCCCACCTTTGGCTGAGTCTCCCCAAACGCTTTCTTGTGGACCCTGGTACTCACCCAGCGGTCCGCTTCCATAGCAAGCTTCCTGGGGTCAGTTAGCTTACTATCAACTAGGTGCTGGCGCAGATCTGCAAAACATAGACTAGACAAGTGCTCCCATGCAATCAAGTTGTAGAGCCCCTGAAAATCTGTTACACTACTGCCCTTCACCCAACCATCCAGAGACCTGCAGAACACATCCACACATTCCAACCAAGTGTTGCCATCAGACTTCTTACTGGACCTGAACTGATCCCTGTACTTTTCAGGAGTAAGACCATACTTCGTGAGAAGGGCATCCTTCATGTCAGCATAGGTGAGGTGATACCCCTTACCCAAAGCTATCAGAGCATCCCTTGCTTCTTCCGGGAAAAGTGGCCACAATCCTGCTCCCCAATTCTCCTCAGGGACCCCATTCATGTGTATGGCTGCCTCATAACCCTGAAACCACCTTTGTATGTCATCCCCCTTCTTGAACTCCTTGCCTACGTTCTTGGGAATGTGCACAATCCTGTCTGCCTTTCTGGACGAATTGCTGCCACCATCTGAGCCTGACTTACTCCTAAGTTCTAGCTCCTTCAGTTCTCTCTCATGCTCTAAGAGCATCTTCCTCTCCTCTATGGCCAATCTCTTCTCCTCCCGCTCACTCTCCAGCCTGAGCTTCTGCAGCTCAAACTGCCTTGCCTCCCGCCTGTCCTCCAGCTCCTCTGGGGACAGACTGCTGCTGCCTGACCTGGCGGGTTCCCCCTACCCAAAAGCACATCCACCCTGGAAATAGGCTCCTCCACCTCCTCACTGAGATTACCAGGCTGCCCATTGGCATGTCTGGCTGCTACCCAGGCCCTCAGCGCCTTCTGTAGCTCCTCCTTCCTTGTGAGGCCTTTAATTTGGACTTTCAGGTTTTTACAAATCGCTCGTAGCTCCTTTACGGCGTAGGATTCCAACCTATCCTCCTCAAAGATAACTTCCAGAGATGCAACGGATGATGCAGTTGATTCAGGCATGACAAAAGTAGTGAGTTGAAAACTGGCAAGATCAAAAATAGGCCAAAAGAAAAAGAACCAGTATGTGGTACGTAATGGTCTGCGATATGGTAGTAGTGCACACCAATCACTGTAAGTCAAGTGCAAACACAAGTCCTATCCTCACCGCTGACAACCAATGTTAGAAATGGGATCTCTAGTTGGCAAGGGCTTGCACCTTTGTCCAAGTAGGGACCCTTCTTCCTAGTCAGGGTAAGGGTGTTACACTCGTGAAGTAACCCCTGCTCACCCTCGTGGTAGCTTGGCACGAGCAGTCAGGCTTAATTCAGAGGCAGTGTGTAAAGCATTTGCACATAACCAACAGTAATACAGTGTAAGCACTACAAACGGACACCACACCAGTTTAGAAAAATAACCAATATTTTATATACTCAAGACAAGACCAATTACGACAAAAATCCACAATACTGTACTTTAAAAATGAATGCTTGATACGGTAACTTCTTCTTTGCAGGAATAGCACAAAAGCAAAGTTCGTACGAGTCGGTAGCTCCGTCCGAGCCTACCGTGATGCTGAAAACCACAGAGTCTAACAGTTCCAGCCGACCGCGTCGATACGGGCCAGCAGAGTCATGAACAGACTCGGTTACAGTACCTTTCTCGTTGTGGCTGGTACGGAGTGTACGAGCCGGTCGGCGTTCGTCGCGGTTGCGGTGCAAGACGGAGCGATGCAAGGTGCGGTGTCCCTCGATGCGGTGCAGGCAGCGGCTCGATGAGCGTCGTGCAGACGGAGTCGGTGAGTCCAAGGCGTGCGATGCAGGGTGAGACGATGCTCGATGCGGTGCTGACAGGTTGCGATGCAGGCGACCTAGCCGGAGTGCGGGAGCTGGCGTCGGACAGCGGTGCGAGTCGGAGCGGTGCGTCGCAGACGTGCGAGCGGTGCCCCAAATGCGGTGCGGTCACGACTCTTGAGCCAGTTGCAGCGACCGCGTCGGTCGGGTCCGGTTGGTTCAGTGAAGCGATGCGATGCGAACTGCGGTGCCCAAAGGTCACGGTGCAAGCAGCGGCTCGATGTTGGCGGCGTCGGACGTCGCCCACGGTGAGACCAGGGTTGCGATGCGAAGCGGGGCGATGCGGTCTGCGGTGCAAACAGGTCACCGGCCAGGGATGGATTCGGTTGACGGAGTCGGTTGCGGTTCCCTTCCTCTGTGGCAACTGAAACAGCGTTCCAGAAGCGGTACCCAGAGGCTTGTGAAGTCTTTGTAGTCCCTGAGACTTCTTAACAGGAGGCCAGCTCGGTTCCAGGCCCTTGGAGATACTCAGCACAAGTTTGTAGAAAGTTCAGTCCAGTCCTTTCACTGCCCAAGGCAGAAGCAGCAGCTGCAGGCCAACCCAACAAAGCAACAACACAGCAAAGGGGCAGTACTCCTCCTGGCAGCTCTTCCAGCTCTTCGTCTTGGCAGGTTCCTTGATTCCAGCGAGATCTAAATTCATGGGGTCAGGGCCCCAATATTTATATCCCAAATTCCTTTGTTCTCTGAAGGCAGAGAGGCCTTTGCCTAGTCCAAACCGGTTCTGGAGCACTTTGTTGACAAGTCTCCGTCCCTTCTTTCAGTGAGTAGGCCAGGGACATCAGACGCACCACAGGAGGTGGAGCCAGCATTGTGGAGGGAAGGCACTGTCCTATTCAGGGCCCAGGTGCGACCCCTCCCACCCATCTACATGTAGATCTGGCTATTCAGCCCTGTGCTGACTCACCCTGTCTCCTGGCATCCCCCAGCCCCTGTCACTCACATTCCAGACAAGGAATACACAACCTCGCAGAGGCAGGCTTGGATGGTTAGACAAGAAAATACCCACTTTCTAAAAGTGGTATTTTCAAACCCAGAATGTTAAAACCACCTTCACTAAAAGATGCATTTTATCATTCTGAGTCCAGGCATACTAAACTCGAATTTCTACCATGTTCCCGGGGTCAGTTAGGATTATAAGCTGTAATAATCAAAACTGCCCGTTCTGGCCTAGGGGGAACAGGTAGCCTTGCAATAGTGAAAAACGAACTAGGCTGTAATTCACTATCAGGACATGCCGCACACACCCGGGCATGTCCTACCTTTCGCATACCCCGCACCCTGCCCACAGGGGTACCTTGGGCCTACCTTAGGGGTGACTAACATGTAGCAAAGGGAAGGTTTAGGGACTTGCAAGTGTGTGCACTTGCCAAGTCGACATGGCAGCCCCAGGCTGCGCACAGGCTCTGCGATGGCAGGCCCGATTACACTTTACGGGCTGTTTGCGTGGGCGGCACAATCCAGTGCTGCAGCCCACCAACAGCATTTGGTCTATAGGCCCTGGCACTCGCAGTGCACTTTACAAGGGACTGACACATAAACCAAATAGGCCAATCATGGAAACACCAATCCATAATGCATTTTATACAGGAGCACTTGCACTTTCCCACTGGACAGCAGTGAGGAAAGTGCGCAGAATCATTACACCAGCAAAAACAGAGTCAAAACCGGGAGGTCAGAAAGCAAAAAGTCAGGGGAAACACGCCAAAAGATGCCAAGTCTAACAGGTACTCTTTGCTAATGAGTTTTCGATGAGTTGATGAGCATTCATTTCGCCTAATCCCATATCTCGCTGGGTACCTGAGTCTTCCGTAGATCCGCTCCGGGCGCCAAACCACAGAATCTCTCCCACTGAAAACGAGATAGGGCATCTGCAATGTTATTTTCAACTCCTGCAATATGTTTAACTTTGAATATTATGTTAAACTTTAAACAGCCAAGCATGAATGTTTGCAATAACTTCAACAACTGTTTGTCCTTGGCCTTCTGACTGTTTACCAAGTTAACTACAGTCCTGTTATCTACATTAAACAGCACTGTTCTATTTGCTAGCTTCGTTCCCCACACAGCTAGAGCCACTATCAATGGAAAAAATTCCAGGAAAGCTATACTTTTCTTTTCAGCAACCCATCTGGCTGGCCATCTTTCTGCGCACCACTTACCCTCCCAAAAGAGGCCGAAACCGTTGGCACCAGAAGCGTCTGAGAATAATTGCATCTGCCAAACGAAATCTTCTTCCAATGACCAGAGTGTGACACCGTTAAATTCTTTCAAAAACCTTGACCATACTTCGAAATCTGCCCGCATATGAGCCGTTATCCTGATTCTATGATGTGATAGCTTAATACCAGACATGGAAAAACCCAGACGCCTGCAAAATGTTCTGCCTGCCCGTATGACCTTGCAGGCGAAATTTAGATGACCTAACAAACATTGAACTTCAATTAATGTCAATTTTTCCACCTTACTTGCATGTTCCAATAATCTGGTTATTTCAATTATTTTCTTCTCACGGAGTCTAGCTTGCATTCTATTGGTATCTATTTCAATGCCAAGATATGTGAGACAACAACTGGGGCCTTCTGTTTTGTACTCTGCTAAAGGAACACCCATGTCCTGTGCAAACTTTTTGAAATCCTTCAAAGCCTTTTCACACTGTTGGGAACCAGCACTTCCCATGAATAAAAAATCATCAAGGTAGGGTGTCACTCCGGTATGCCCTGTACGAAAAGAAAAACACCACTGCAGGAATGAGCTAAAAGATTCAAACAGTCTGCATGATATCGCACAACCCATGGGGAGGGCCTTATCCACAATTTTTTTTCCTTCAAAATAGATTCCAAGCAACGAAAAATCAGAGGGGTGCACTGGCAGCAACCTGAATGCTGACTTAATGTCACATTTAGCTAATTCAGAGTCCTCCCCTGTGTTTCTTATCATTGCTAATGCTGCATCTACAGAAGCAAATTGGACCATGGAATCTTCCCTTGCAATGAAATCATTAACGGAGAAACCTTGGGGCCATGATAGGTGTTGGATCATCCTGAATTCCCCTTCTGTTTTCTTAGGAACCACGCCTAAAGGTGAAACAATGAGATTGTCCAATGGCCATGAATCGAAAGGGCCTGCCATCCTCCCCTCCTTCACTTCTGTCAGCAGTTTTTTCCTAACGATGTGTGGGAATTCTTTTGCAGACTTCAGGTTTTGTGCAAATCTGCGACATCTGGGCCCTTGATATCCCAATTTAAACCCTTCTCTGAAACCCCATTCTAGCATTGTTGCTTCTTGCGTATCAGGATAGAATTTTAACCATTTACATAAATTGTCCACCTTGATTGGAGTAGAAGCCCCTGTTCCCAGACTGAAAAGCAAAACCTCTTCCTCTGTTTGGAAAACCACCTCCCCAATTTGATTGCTCTCCGAAACATTGCATAACTGCGTGTTTTCCCCCACACTTTGAGCACTCATGCTTATATTTACAAGGGTTTTTTGCACAGTATCCTTTATTAAAATTCCAACATGCGCCGGAGACAAGCGTTTGTGGTCTGTTCCAAGTACCCACCCCCCCAGGGTGGGTCTGCTCTGAAAGGGCCGATTAGGAACCGCTAAGCCGCTAGCCGTATGCATGGATGGCGGAGGCCGTTGAGGGTACATCCATTGGACCCAGAGTTCATTATCTACCTCCCCCCACGGTTTCTCCGGCATTAAAACTAGTCTGGCTCTGAACTCCTCATCGTAGTGTAACCAGGCATAGCCCCCAAATTCTGTTGCGGCCTTCCGAATCGTGTCCAAATACTTAAAAATTGACACTGACCTATCAGGAAACTTTTCGCAGTATACACTGGCGAAAATAAGAAAGGCTGATGTCCATGTATCTATATTGGTTGGCACCCTTGGTCTCTTTGCCAACTCCCACGCCTCTTCCCTTGAGCCTTCTTTTGCCTGTATTTCCCTATGGAGTAGTTTAAATACATCAATAAACTCCCCCTTCCATATCTTTTCTTTCGTAGCCTTATTTAAATGCGCACCCAGCGGCATGGACAAACCCATATAAGGTAAACGCCTCAAAGTTAATGTACTTTGTACCTCAGCCTCTGCTTTAGTATTGGTATCTGAACTTACCGTAGTTTTAACCTTGTCATCTGCCATCTCAACCTCTTTAACTCCCTGACTGTCCTTATCTTGCACTGTGACCTTATTATGTTAACTGTCTGTGCCTACGCTTTTATCCACCCGCAAACGTTTGTGAATAAACTGTGTGTGTACCTCACCTGGGTTTGTAGATGTGCGTTCTTCGGTCAAAATTATTTTCTTCATCCCTTTGTTTTGATGCCTTGAACTGAGTCTGCCCTGGGTGCCTTCACTTTCTCTGTCCTGCGAAAAATAAATTCTAGAGACATTTTTAGTACATCCCCCCTTTTCCCCTGTAAATTCTTGAAAACCTTTTAATATTTCTCCTTCATCCGCAATTTCTCCTTCTTCTAAGGATTCATTCTCTTCATCTAGTAACTGTGAACCTACCACCCCGCTATTCCCTACACTACCACCCCTCCTGCTGCCGCTTGGATGTTCCCCGTCCCCTATACCCCCGTCATATTCTTTCCAGTTAATAGCTTTTTTGTATTGAGAAACTCTTTTTGCGTCCACCGGCGTGGGGAATTTCGCTTGAAAATCCCCCTCCTCACTGTTTCGTACGTTGCAGGACGCTAGATGCCTGACTGGAACTTCTTTACTGCCCCTTCTTGTGCCTGGCAGCATCTCGCCCACGTTGGGCTGCAAAACGCTTGAACTTGCAGCTGTGAGATATCTGAGCGACCCCTGACCCTTCTTAGGCAGGTCGCTCCCCACGCCGCACAGCACCGCCTGTGTGTCCTGCCCTTCAGCCCCAGCTGCCGCTGCTGAGGAGAGTTCGAGGCCCTCCTCCACCCGCAGGCTGCCACCTGCGCCTCATCCCTGGTGGCCAGTGGTAGGCCGTAGGTAGGTTTGTCTCACTGTAATTGTAGTGATTCTTATTGTTTTTTGTAATTGTTTTGCCTTATTTGTATGCTGTTCTTCCTCCTTGTCCCCCGTTTCTAACTCTGTGCCCTGTGCCCTTTTGCCTTCTGTCCCCCCTCGTAATTGTATTGCCTTATTGTTTAGTGCTTCTTCCTCCTTGTTCCCTCCGTTTTTTTCTGTGCCCTGTGCCCTTTTGCCTTCTGTTCCTTTGCCGTTCCTGCCCCCGTTTTCCCGCCGCTGCATCCCCTGCAGCCCGCCCCCCGCTCGCCCATTCGTCCGCTCCCTCCTCCCAGCTGCCTCCTCCCTCCCACCTCCCCTTCTTATGGCGGCCGCTGCGCGGTGAGGAGAGCGACCCTTGACCCTTCTTAGGCAGGTCGCTCCCCACGCCGCCAGCACCGCCTGTGTGTCCTGCCCTTCAGCCCCAGCTGCCGCTGCTGAGGAGAGTTCGAGGCCCTCCTCCACCCGCAGGCTGCCACCTGCGCCTCATCCCTGGTGGCCAGTGGTAGGCCGTAGGTAGGTTTGTTTCACTGTAATTGTAGTGATTCTTATTGTTTTTTGTAATTGTTTTGCCTTATTTGTATGCTGTTCTTCCTCCTTGTCCCCCGTTTCTAACTCTGTGCCCTGTGCCCTTTTGCCTTCTGTTCGCCTCGTAATTGTATTGCCTTATTGTTTAGTGCTTCTTCCTCCTTGTTCCCTCCGTTTTTTTCTGTGCCCTATTGCCTTCTGTTCCTTCGCCGTTCCTGCCCCCGTTTTCCCGCCCCTGCATCCCCTGCGGCCCCGCCCCCCGCTCGCCCATTCGTCCGCTCCCTCCTCCCAGCTGCCTCCTCCCTCCCACCTTCCCTTCTTATGGCGGCCGCGCCGCTGGCGTGCCAAAGGCACACCTAAGGCAAGCCCGTCTGCGCCCGTCCGCGCCAGAACCCCTGGCCCCCGCGAACGCCACGACGCCCGACACTGCTACGATGCCAGCACCCACCACGCACTCAACACCGGACGATCACACACCTGCTTCCTGGCCGCCCCAAAGCGCACCCAAGGACCCTTCACCTGCCGGAACTGCAGCTTCACCAGCATCCGATCCGCCAAGCCACCCACCGTGAAGGAACGCAACCACCTCAGATGCATCCTTCTCAACACCCTCTCCGCCCGCAAACACGCCGTTGAACTCTGGGACCTACTCGACTCAAACTCCCCAGACGTCGCCTTCCTGACGGAGACCTGGCTGAACCCTTCCTCGGCACCCGACATCGCCATAGCCATCCCGGACGGCTACAAGATCACCCGCAGGGACCGCACCAACGGAGTAGGAGGAGGAATCGCCATCGTCCACAGGAACACTCTCAGAGTCACGACCAACACCGACGACACCCTCAGCACCGCTGAACACCTGCACTTCCAGATCCACACTGATCCCAACACCACCCTCAGAGGAACCCTCGTCTACAGACCCCCCGGACCCCGACCACAGTTCAGCGACTCCATCGCCGACTTCGTCAGTACACACGCCCTCGCCTCCACAGACTACATCCTTCTCGGGGACCTGAACTTCCACCTCGAGAACAACAGCGACCGCAACTCCACCACCCTGATCGACAACCTTGCCAACCTCGGACTCAGACAACTCGTCACTACGCCCACCCACGCCGCAGGCCACACGCTTGACCCCATCTTCTCCGCAAGCTCCCACGTTTCCTTCAACCGCACCATGAACTCTACTGGACCGACCATCGCTGCATCCACTTCACCTTCCGGAAACCCACCACACACCACCGCACCCAACAGATCCCCCGCCGCTGCTGGAGCAAAGTCACCGAAGACCAGCTAACCACCACCCTCGCCCGGAGCCCACCTGCCGACCCCCCTACTCCGCCACCCGCAACCTCAGACAATGGATCAACGACTGCGCCAACACCCTCGCCCCGATCAAGAAACCCTCCAACAGACACACCAGCAAGAAAGCCAGCTGGTTCACTGAAGACCTCCAGGCCTCCAAGCAAAACTGCCGAAAGCTAAAGAAGAAATGGCACCGTGAACAGACACCGGACAGCTACGCAGCCCACAAGAACGCCAACCGCAGACACCATCACCTCATCAGATCCGCCAAAAGGGCCTCCTTCAAAGACCGCCTATACAACAACGCACACAACAGCAAAGAGCTCTTCAACATCGTGAAGGAATTCTCCAACCCCAGCTCCAACACCAACGACATCCCACCTTCGCAAGACCTGTGCGACTCCCTTGCCACCTTCTTCCATCGCAAGATCGCAAACATCCACGACAGCTTCAACGCCATGACCAGCTCGACAACCACTGAGACCTCCGTCCCCACGGCCACCATCCGCACTGACCCCCTGCTCTGCTGGACCAACATAAACGACGATGACACCATCAAAATCATGAACACCATACACTCCGGATCTCCGTCAGACCCATGCCCTCACCACATCTTCAACAAAGCCAGCACCACCATCGCAACCCACCTCCGGAAAGCCATCAACCTCTCCTTCGAGACAGCGACCGTCCCAGAGAGCTGGAAGCACGCCGAGATCAACGCCTTACTCAAAAAACCCAAGGCTGACCCCAAGGACCTCAAGAACTTCTGGCCCATCTCCCTGCTCCCGTTCCCGGCGAAGGTCATCGAGAAGGCCGTCAACAGACAACTGACCCGCTACCTGGAGGAGAACAGCATCCTGGACCCGTCCCAGTCCGGGTTCCGCAGCAACCACAGCACTGAAACTGCCCTCATCGCCGCCACCGATGACATCAGGGCCCTGCTGGACAACGGAGAAACCGCGGCCCTCATCCTCCTGGACCTGTCAGCCGCCTTCGACACCGTCTGCCACCGCACCCTACGCACACGCCTCCACGACGTCGGGATCGAAGACAAGGCTCTGGACTGGACCACCTCCTTCCTCTCCGGCAGAACCCAGAGCATCCGCCTCCCCCCCTTCCGCTCCGAAGCCACCGAGATCATCTGCGGCGTACCCCAGGGCTCATCCCTCAGCCCGACATTGTTCAACATCTACATGGCACCGCTCGCCCACGTCGCCCGACTGCATGACCTCAACATCATCTCCTATGCCGACGACACCCAGCTGATCCTCTCCCTCACCAAGGACCCCCTCACCGCCAAAACCAACCTCCACGAAGGAATGAAAGCCGTCGCCGAGTGGATGAAGAACAGCCGACTGAAGCTAAACTCGGACAAGACGGAAGTCCTCATCCTCGGCTCTACCCCCTCGGCCTGAGACTACTCCTGGTGGCCGACCGCTCTGGGAACAGCTCCAACACCCACCGACCACGCACGCAACCTAGGGTTCATCCTAAACTCCACTCTCTCCATGACAAAGCAGGTCAACACCGTCTCGTCCTCCTGCTTCAATACCCTCCGCATGCTCCGCAAGATCTACAGGTGGATCCCCACCGAAACAAGAAGAACGGTCACCCAGGCCCTCGTCAGCAGCAGGTTGGACTACGGAAACGCCCTCTACGCAGGAGCCTCGGCCAAACTCCTGAAACGACTTCAACGCATCCAAAACGCCTCTGCACGCTTGATCCTCGACATCCCTCGCCGCAGCCACATCACACCCCACCTGAGAGACCTGCACTGGCTCCCCGTCAACAAGAGGATCACCTTCAAGCTCCTCACTCACGCACACAGGGCACTCCACAACACCGGACCAGCATACCTCAACAGACGACTCAGCTTCTACACCCCCAACCGCCAGCTCCGCTCCGCTGACCTCGCCCTCGCCACAGTCCCCCGCATCCGAATAGCGACCTCCGGCGGCAGATCGTTCTCCCACCTCGCCGCCAAGACCTGAAACACCCTCCCCATCCTCCTACGGCAGACCCAGGACCTGCTTACCTTCAGAAAACTCCTCAAGACCTGGCTATTCAAGCAGTAGCAGCATCCCACCCCCCCCCCCAGCGCCTTGAGACCATCACGGGTAAGTAGTGCGCTTTACAAATGTTCTGATTAATTGATTGATTGATTGTTCTCTTTCAGGTTTAATAACCTGTTTTCATTATTTATTTATTTCGGTAACCACACCCATTGTCCATCATGCTCAGGTTCATGAGAACGGTTAACCTCGTTCTTTCTGGGAATGTCAATCAAAAAGGAACTGTCTTTATCTACATCTGCATTCAAATTGTGAGTAGCTTTCTGAGGCGATGTACGCAAAACATCAATTTTACTAGTTGTTTGTTTAGACAGTAAAATGATGTCACCCCTCTCACTAGATATTATGGGAGACAAGCATCTGTCAGTCAACATTTCGCCTGACAACTCATTATTTTTAAGCTGGTTTTTCCCAAATATGAAAATTTCTTTTTTCCCTTCCAAAACCTGTGTTTTATTAGTGGCAGGACTTCGCAGTTGCTCTAATTGTCCACTAGGTGGGGTATTTTCATTATTTTCCATAGCAAACGAGTCTTTTTTCATTAGCACGACTCGTTTGGTATTTCTTTTCTTAGGAAAGGAAGAGCAAGGCTCTGCGCGTGTGCGCGGCCTGCCCCTCCTATTTTTCGACGTGCTGGGCAATTTGGAAGCAGACGGCGACCGAGAGAGCTGCCGACTGACATCAGGTGAGACGCCTGTCAGCGAGTGGCTCAAACTTATAGAAGGTGTTGGTGAGCCCTCGCTGGAAATGCACGCGGACACGGCCGCTGACACGCCGCTCGCAGCCTGCCGCCTACGCTGCTCCATGCCCACCCACGCCTCAGACAGAACTCCGGGCACTATCAAATCCTCCCTCCCGGCCTCACACAATGTTCGTAGCGCTTCCCGAACGGAAGCGGCCGCCTCCATGTCTGAAAACCCTCACAATTATTAGAATAATAACAGCCAAGAAGCAGAGATCCAAATTTCGTTTCCCTACCTCACCGCACTCAGGAGCAAGTGCGCCACAGAAATTTTGCGCTCCTGATGCTCGCGCTGATAAGCGCCAGCCAATCAGAATTGCCTCCTGTCCTAGGGCCATACTAAGTGCCCGACACTGCCCGGTGGTGGACAATCTGCGAATGCCACCCCCAGGAGCCCTCAGTGTCACAATGTGGCACCGTGTGAGTTGGCAGGTATGCAGAATGTTTAGCTGCAGCACTTTTGCTTTGTTGCCAATCTACCACGTTTGAATCATACTTAAGTTGTTGGTAATATAATCTTTGGGGAATAAGCAGTAATGTAATGGGTGTAACGCAGGCCCCTGCTGCGTTGGAGTGTGATGGGGGCACCCTTCTGAGGGCTCCCATACAGCACTATGTCTGAATATCTGTGAGATACAGGAGACTATGTGGCCCTTCACATTCTTCATTATGCCGCTGATTGATGTAAATCCTTGCAGAAAAGAAGAGAACAATAAGCAAACACTGTACGTGTGCTGAATGCTCTGTTACTACAAGGCTGTATATGTACTAATTTTTAGGTCAGTCAGGGCTGGCCTTGGGCATGGGCGAGCTGGGCCTAGGCCCCGGTCGACAATATTCCGAGGGGCGCAACAGGGAGCTGTCTGACTCAATGTCATGCACATAGCAGCTCGTCCATCCCACTTGGTCTCAATTAGGTCCCGTTAAAGACTTTGTAATCAGCCCTTAATGTACCTCATTACTTACCATTGGTTCGCTCCATCTTCACTCTTCTTTGGTGCTTTTTAACTGGGCAGCACAGGCCATGGTCAGTTCCGTTCCTTTAGTGGAACATGGACGAAGCACCGATTAATTAAACTTAATTAGTGCCCGTCTGCAGCTCACACTATGATTCAAGCACTATTTCGTTGACTGCTGCCACCTGGGGCCGTATTATGGAGTAGGCGCATTTTCATTGTTTGCGCCGGGCGCACCTCTAAAACAGTGAAAATGTGCCCTATTACCATGAATGCACTGCCCTCAGGGCAGCCGCGAACACGCGGTGCCCTGTGGGCAGCGCATTCACGTGTAATACGGAGAGGCTGCTTTGAAGCAGCTCTGTGTTTCACAGTGCAGGCGGCAGCCCGCCTTCACTTTCAAAGGGGATTATACATCCCCTTGCAGGCGGGTGCAGCCAGTGACTGCACCCGCCTGCAAGGAGATGTCTGGGGGGGGCCATAGGACCCCCTTTATCCACTGCAGATGGCTGCTCTCAGGAGGCGCACTGACAGAGCACCACCTTTTAAATGGCACACTGTCAGTGCGCCTTCTGAGGACTTCTTTACCTCTGTGCCCACGGCGGTAATTCGGCGCGGGTGCGGCGGCAAAGGGATTCCCACATTTGCAAGGGGCACGCCTCCATGCAAATGAGGGAATGCCCTCTGAAGGTAACGCTGGTGCTTGAAGTGCGCCAGCGCTATCGGTATTACAGAGGGGGCCACACAAGTGTCTTCAGCCCCTTCTGTAATACCAGAGTGCCCCGGGGGTGCTCAAAGCAGGCGCAAACGCCCGTTGCACCTCCGGGGCACTGTATGTAATATTGCCCCTGGTTTGTTATTGCTTGCCTGTTGTTGGCTGCCTCACCTTCCCCCACCCACGTTGTTGCTGCTACCGATTCCAGTGTTGTTCATTTTCCATTGGACTGGCAACATTGAATGCTTGAGGTATAATGGGGACCACACATTGGTTTTCAATTTTGATTTACAAAGATAGGTTTAGTGTGTAGATCCACCTCGCCCGTTGTTTTTATTTCACCCTGATGGAACACTGCAAAGCTCTCTAAGAATGCTTGCAGGCAGCCCGTGCCCTATGTATCAAAGCGATAAATACGCAGTGTGTCAAAAGAGGAAAATATATCATTTGGTGGCCTGGAAGTGTGACTAAAACTTTGTTTGGCTGGGAATCGCAAGAATACGCGCTTTTGAACGTAGTGCAGCAGGGGGGTGCTTGGTTTGATCACAGAGCTTTCTCCCTACAGCTTCTAGACAGTCTGCCTGTTGCGCCCTCCCTGCCCATTCTCCTCCAGTTCCCCTTTCCTCTCCCATCAGCTTGAGCTGCACCAACTAATTGCCATTCAAGCAGGAAGGGCTGGGAGCATTCCTTTCCATTTGCATTTTCAGTGGACAAATAGGTTCAGAGCAAACCTTGAGGCATAAAACAAAACATGGCGTGATACCTTGCTCGTTTGCCAGAGGCCTTTCTTTCTCTTTAGAACCATGCCTCAAGGGAACCTGGGAGTATTGCATCTCTATGGTTTCAGTTTCGACAGGGTGCCGCTCCAGTCTTGCTTGTTTCCTTAGTGTGGGTCTTCTGTAATGAATTGGAAAGTTGTATTACTTGCTTGTTGTGTACAAGCTGTTAAATGGTAGCATCATAAAGGTTTTTTCTTGCCCCCATTGTTTCCCCTTCCTGTCATTGTTGCTCGTCCTCCTCCCAGCATAAAAATGCTTTATTTTCAAACTTTTAGCCATGTTGCACAGCAGCGTCGCTGCTGACAACATGGATAAACAACATTCGCGAAGCCAATAGATCTTGCACAGGCGAGACCTATTGACTTTGCCAATGCTGGGTATTTGTGAATTTGTACATTTCCTCAAAAGGCTTTTTAGAGTGTTGCATAGAGACATCCTTGTGTCACCATGTGCACATATATTTTCAGGCAATACAAGGATTATTTACAGGTTTATGTTGACATGTTAATGTAAGTACCAGTAATTGACTGTTTTCTAGTACTTTTGCCATTTTTATTTAAATTGTATTTGCACTGTTGAATTTTTGGTGCTCTCCTGCTTTTGCTGTGCCTTATGGGTCTCTGCATTGGGTCAATCCATTTGCTTGTGGCCTTAACAATGCAACTTTTTCATGTTTGATTCCAAATTTACTCAAGAAATCCACCATCTTCCTCGACACCAACTGCACTCCATTGTCAGACACCAAGATTTTTGGAATTCCCTCATTCATAAACACTCTCTCCAAAAATCCCACAACTTTGTCAGTGTCTAAGCAATCTGTAGTTTCAATAACAAAGATTAATACTGTTTTAGAAAGACATAAATTTTTCTGTCGCATTCAGAAAGTTGATTAGGATATTGCAACATATGTTGCTGCGCTCAGAGGACTTTCATTAACATGTAGATTTGGAGAATTAGCTGATTCTCTTATTCGTGACCAAATTGTAAAGTGTACTAATAACAAAAGGGTTAGAGAGAAACTTTTAATCAAAGACCCCTCACTTGAAGACGCTATTCAAATTCCTAAGGGGTTGGAGCACACGGATTTATGGATTAAAGAAATGGATAAATGCAATAGCTCAATCTTGTCTAGGGAAAATGTTTCAAAAGTACCAGAAGTACTTGCTGTTGTTGATGAAAAGAAAAAGGAGAATCCTGTCACAAATTCCTTTCCTTCTAGCAAACTTAATGAATCTAGGAAACCAACTCCTTCTTTTACTCCTAGGTTTGATTCCAGAGTAGTTAAGTGTTACCGTTGCGGAGCTCCTGGCCATACTGCTTCTAGTACCATGTGTATGGGGAGGAATGCCACCTGCCGAGCTTGTGGTAGGAAAGGTCATCTGGCTAAGGTTTGTAGAACTAAAACTCACTTCTCTCGAGTACAAGAAGTACAGGACACTTGTGAAAGTGTGCGTGAACTAATGTTGACCGTGGAAGTTTGTGGAAAATCTAAACATTCAAATGTTGAACCACATTCATCGATAGATGATGTTCCTAAAGAAAGCACAGACAAGTTAGTGAAACCTCATTGTGTTATAGACTTAGACAAATGTGGGATTGAAATGTTAGTGGATTCGGGGAGTTTATATACTTTACTCTCTAGAGAGACGTTTTCTAGAAAATGGACAGGAGAAGAGTTGGAGTGGAACAAGCCTGACATTAAAGCAGCTGGATATGGCGGAAAAATCATTGAAATTGTGGGGATGAGATGGATGGTGATTTCTTTTGATGGTAACAAAGTTTTTGGACGTGTTTATTTGACTAAGCACGGATCTGATCTTTTGGGGTGGCGTCATCAAAAAGATCTCAACATCTTTTTGAATCCTAATGCCACCAAACCTGTTACTAC
Source organism: Calotriton arnoldi (assembly GCA_963921515.1). Classification (NCBI taxonomy): domain Eukaryota; kingdom Metazoa; phylum Chordata; class Amphibia; order Caudata; family Salamandridae; genus Calotriton; species Calotriton arnoldi. Next base: position 2,015,967 of record CAWUFW010000913.1, on the reverse strand, counting down.
TTCAGTTGTTCATGATATTGATACATATGAAATGAGTGTGATGGAGAAGTATCCCAAGGTGTTTTCTGATCAATTAGGTAAGCTTAAAATTTTTTCTCATATAATCATTTTGAAAAATAATTCTAAGCCAGTGGTTCACAAAGTGAGAGTGTACCTCATCTCATGAGAGAACCTCTTCATGAGGAACTTAAAAAACGTCTAGCGCAAGGGATAATAGAGCCCATTGAGGCCTCTGAGTGGTTGGCGCCCATTGTGGTGGCACCTAAGGAAGGGGGCAAGATCCGCCTATGTGTGGACTTACGCGATCTGAACAAAAATATTTGGGTCGATAGACAGCCATTACCTAATATTTCAGAGATGCTGACTGCAATGGGTGGAGGAGATGTTTTTAGTGTGATCGATATGTCAGCCGCTTATCACCAGATAGATTTACACGAAGGATCTAGACATCTCTACAGTCTCTGCATTGGGTCTCTGCAATTCACAGAGTCCAAGGTGTTGGAACCTGTACACATAAAAGTTAAAACACCTTTGGCAGGCCTATTGAAACAACGTCCACTTCTTTTTGGGGACAGAACACACTGGATCACAGTTCAGAGGAAGTTGGCCACTGGGTATTTTTATTTTATGAAGTTCAATATAGGTTCTCCAATTTTGCAACATTCTATTGAAGATTGTTAGAAACAGTGGTTCAGTATAATATATGGACTATAACAAATGTACTTAAAGCCAAGGAGCACTTTAAAAGCACAGGCACATGTCTCTCTCCCTCAAGAATACTTACCATTTGTTGTAGCTGAAGGTGTTCAAAACAAAAGACATTAATAACCTTGAAGGTTAATAGGTCTTTGATAGAAGTTAGCCAAATGTAAAAAAATGAGTTTCATGCAAATGATTTGTTAAAGTTTTAATTTTTTGGGGTTTAAATTTGTTTATTGACATTTTGCATATTTTACATTTGCACATTAATTGAATGTTACTAATGCATGCATTACAGTTATACTATACGTATCAAAGCATGTCGAGAAGCAGGATGAGTGATACCTGTAGGATGTACAGTTTCATATGCTAAGAGGGGTATTTCTCAGTGCAATGCTTCAGCAATGCCCGCATCTCCTGCTATGTGGGATGCCATTCAGGATTTCACATCTTCTGCAAGTGCTGTACTACAGATATGAACTGTGGAGGTGGGTATCAACCAAATGAGGACAAAGCAAAACGAAGGAGGGAGGGGGTAATTGTGAGTTAAACACTGCTGCTCCCTTTCCGACGTGCTCCAGTCCATATGCGTGAGATATGTGCAATGGAGCTTTCATATGCGTGTATCAGCCCAACTGGTGAACTAGGTGAGAAGTTGTCGTAGCTGTACCTCTTAGGGTGTGTTGTCAGGGTAGTCCTCCCAACTACATTCCTGCCTAAGTGGTGCCATCTTTCCCCAATGAGGAGCCCCCCATTGACTCATCTATCCCCAGCAACTCCAACAAAACGGAGTATCCTATCATATCCGGCGTTCCCGGATAATCCTAAACTGTGTGTAGTTCAATGTTTGAAGGCGTACAAGGTGAGTACCCCTGAATTCAGATCTGATATGAATGGTCAGTTGTTCATTGCTTTGCAAAAGCGTTTTCGACCAGTGACCCCAGCAACCTTATCTAGGTGGGTGCGTTGGCTCATGGAAGAAGCAGGCATTGATGTCTCTAAATTTGGCGCCCATTCGGTTCGAGGGGCAATGGCATCCAAATCTTTCTCTATGGGTGTAAGTCTTTCTGATATAATGAACGCAGCTGATTGGTCAGCGGAATCTACATTTAAGACGTTTTACTATAAACCTATTTTGGATGTAGCGTCAATAGTGGTGGCTCAGCTTTGAACAAGCATAATCGGAGCCTCCGGTCCTGACATAGAATTAAAAATTTGCGAACATACGTGACAAGAATTTTCAATTCTATTAAGGACAACGGAGGCGAGGATTATCCCACCCAGAATTATGGTACTGTGGTTATGCATTTTGTTGATAATAATATGCATGTTTTCCCTCCCTAGTGTCTAGTTGACTTGTTTATGAACGTTCTTGCGTTTCTCAATATTACGGAGGTTTATCTCTGTTTCAGGTACAGATGGCAAATGAAGAATGCACCGCCGCCACGTTGGCCGAGTTTAAGGGTGGTTACCACCGGAGCTATGTTGCGATTGCCCGCCAAGTACTAGCAGTTCATGGATTCGTCTACACGTTTTGAAGATTCAGGGTTCATACGTTCAATGTCTGGATCGTGAAGGACTCTTCCACCAGGGACAAAGTTTAGGATACTGTTTGGAGAAAGTTTGTCTTAAATATGCTGTGATCAAGCAAAGAAAGAGGAAGTGGTTACCTCTGTGGACACCTTTATATGGTACACTCTATGGTTGTTAGGGGCACTGAGTGCTCATGGGATTTGTAGTTTTTACGAATAAAGGGCCTGATTCACAGAACTAACTTACGTCAAAACGTAAACGTAAAGTTAGTACGTTTTAGGTATTCACAGAATACACTTACTCATTTTGGTATTCACAGAATGAACTTACTCATTTCGGTATTCACAGAAGTTAGGAGTCCTAAAGTTAGGACTACTAACTTCTGTGAATACCGAAATGAGTAAGTTCATTCTGTGAATACCAAAATGAGTAAGTGTATTCTGTGAATACCTAAAAAGTACTAACTTTACGTTTACGTTTACGTTTTGACGTAAGTTAGTTCTGTGAATCAGGCCCAAAATGTTTTTATTGGCTGCTGTGATTAAAAGCAAAGAAATGAGAAGCATAATCGGAGCCTCCGGTCCTGCCATAGAATTGCGCCATGATGCTGCTGTGTGCGGCGCCCCCGCCGCCTTCCAATGCTTTGGGATTAGGCGGTTGGCGACAGCTAGGTCCAGGAAGCGGGAATTGACCCTGTGTTTTCTCCTCTTAAACAGGTGAAGGATATGGACCTCCCAACTAAAAGGTACGTCCCGCCCCGTGCAATGGGATAAGGTAGTGGCCAATTCGTTCCAGTATGCAGTGAGCTCTGCACACCGCCATAGCATGTGTAAAATGTCTGCATCGGTTAAGTGACACCTGGGGCAAACGGAGTCCGCACGATGAAAATATTTATTGATTTTTGGCAGGGGTGAGGTATGCCCGGTGGAGTATGAAAAACTGTATCTGCCGAAACCGTTGGTTACGGTGAACATGAGAGGGGCTCTCTAGGGCAGCCACCCATTCTGCCTCGGAGAATGCGCATCCCAGATCCCCCTCCCAGTGTAACCTCAATGGGTTTAGAGAGGTTGCAGTATGTTGCCGGAGTGATGCTGTGAACCATCTAATCAGGTGGCCCCCATCTCCCATAACATGTAGCTATTGGATTGTGTGGTGTAAAGGAGGCTCTGTGGTTAGACAGCCCCACCTGGAAGAGAGGGAGACTATAAGTGAATGATGTAGAAGGAAGATCCCCGGGTGAAGACCTCCCCTTTCACCAGCTCAACGTGCGTGATCTGGGACCCATCGCGGAACACATCTCCGGTATCTTGAATGCCAGCTGTGTCCCAGCCTCGCAGTTCCACTGCTGAGGTGATTCGCTGTCCCCTGGGAGTTCCTAGCAGGGGAATAGCGGGGGCATAGGGTTTTGTGGCGCAGGTGATGAACAGGCTTCTACGAAAGCATTTGTGAGCCACTGAAAGCAGCAGGGGGCCCACGTTTTTGTGTCGCGCGCATGGGTGAAATAAGTGTAGAAGGGAGAGGTGTGAAGTAGGGGGGAGAGTAGTGGCCATGTCCGCAAGGTGACGGGAAGCCAACCATTTGGCAATCCACTGCACCTGGCCAGCTAGATAATAGTGCTCAAGGTTGGGAGCGGCCAGGCCTCCCTGTCCAGCGGGCAGATAGAGGTTTTTAATAGAGACTCTGTGTCTGGAGGCCCCCCAGATAAAATCTCTGACTGTTCTTTCCAGTTTTTTTTAAAAGGCTGAAGGCAAGTAAAGGGGCAGGTTTGTGAAATAATAGAGGAGCCGAGGCAGAATCACCATGTTAGCAAGGGCAATTCTGCCAGAGATGGATAGCGGCAGAGTCCCCCAGAAGGAGATCTGGGATCGAATGGTGGTCACGGCTCTGGTAATATTGCCATCTAGCAGGTCTGTTTTTTTGCGATGAATACGAATACCCAGATAGCGGAAAGTGCCGACACACCATGACACTGGCTCGCCGCTTAGTGTGTAACCGAGGTCTGAGGTGCTCTCTGCGAAAGGAAACAGAATAGACTTCGAGGCATTAACCCGCAAGCCCGACAAAATGGCAAATGTTAACAATGTCAGATCTAACGACGGGGGATAGTGTGGAGGTCTCTGATATATAGTAGTATGTCGTCAGCATACAAGGAAATTATATGCGTACCATCCCCAAGAGTAATCCCCGTATCTACCCAGGCCTGGACACACTACGCCAACGGTTCCACCGCTAAAGAAAAGAGTTGGGGAAACAAAGGGCATCCCTGCCTAGTCCAGCGGCCCACTGCTATGGCCTCCGAGATACAAGGGCCTGTCTTGACTCGGATGGTTGGGTGTCTACATAACATTCGCATCAACCCTAGTAAGAAGGGCCCAATGCCAAATTTAGACAAAGTGGCAAACAGGTAATCCCATTCAAGTGAATCGAATGCTCTCTCAAGGTCTAAAACTAGGCAGCCCGAGCGCGGCCACTCCAACGGGGCATATTCGGCCACTCTAAAATAGCGACGAAGGTTAAAGGAAGTGTTGCGGGCTGGAACAAGCCCGTTTTGATCAGTGTGGACCAGGGCGGGAATGCAGGGTAATAGTCTGTTGGCCAAAATTTTTGCTAGGATTTTATAATCAGTATTTAAGATCGCTAGGGGCCTATAGGAACTCAGGGACTTGGGCTCTTTCCCTGGCTTCAGCAGAGAGACCACGTTTGCAGCGTATAAGGATGGCAGAAGTGCGGAGTGGTCAATCGAGGAGGTAAAGAGGGCATGCAGGTGAGGCACGATTGTGTCAGCGTATGTCTTAAAGAACTACGTTGGGAGCCCGCCTGGTCCCGGCGTCTTTCCCAACACCAGAGACGACAGTGCCTCTCGTACCTCGTCCACCGTGATAGGGGATTCTAACATCAGGTGTTGTTCAAGGGCCAACATGGGTAGGTTGATCGCGCCCAAGAAAGAGCTGATTTGCTGAGGAGTCCCATGAGCCTGGGATGCATAGAGGGAAGCATAGTGGTGAATCATGGCTGTGTGAATGTCCAACTGTGTGTTTCGCATGAGTCCCATGTCATCCCGTATGGCATTTATTGGACTGCGAGGGTGCTCCTGACTTGAGGCAAGCAAGCAGTCTACCTGCCTTATCTGTTGTGGCGTGTGTGCGCGCAGAGTGAGCTAAGAAGTTATGACATCTCAGCCTTTCAAAAAGAGTGAGCCGCTCGGCTTGCATGGCTTCAAGTTTCGCTTTAGCCTCAGGGTGTGTGACCGAGAGGGATTCTTGCCGAAGGAGTTTACTCTCGAGGGTGCCCAGGGAGGTGTCAAGTTGTTTATGTATGTTCCACGTCAGGCCCAGGCAGTGCCCCAGTGTTACCTTCTTGAAAGCCTCCCACTCGGTGGACGGGGATTCTGCGGTGCGCACGTTGCGCTCAAAGTAGTCCAGCAGTGACGCTCCCAAAAAGCTACGGTACGCCGGGTCTTCTAGCACTACAGGTTTCAGCCTCCAGGTGGGGATCGGGGGGAGCCTCCCCTCGCAGCTAACTGTCAAGTATTGGGGGTTGTGGTCCGAATGTGTGCGCCCTAGGTACTCAGTGTCCTGGATCAAGGGAAGCAATGCTGTGGAGACCAGGATGCGGTCTAATCGCACGTGCAGGTTGTGGACTGGCGAGTAGAACGAATATATACGAGTATCGGGATTACGCGCCTGCCAAACATCGGACAGAGACCAATGTTCCAGCCATTTACACAAAGCTTGTGTGTTGGATGATGCTGTTGTGCGCATGAGGGGCGGGAAGGAGCGGTCTAATGAAACATCTAGCACTGCATTGAAATCGCCTCCTAAGAGCCAGGGGACATCGCTCCAGCGGGATAGGACCATGGATAAGTCGCCCAGAAAAGCATTTTGGTCTAAGCTAGGAGCGTATATAGATCCCAGCAAAACAGGATGTCCATTCAGTTTGCCCCTAAGGAGTACGTACCGCCCGCCTGCATGTAACACTACCTCCTCCTCCCAGGGGACCCCCGCCCTCACCCAGATCAATGATCAATGCACCCCGTTCCATGGAAGAGAAGTTAGTGCTGTACACTCGACCTCGCCATCTATGTCATAATCTGGCTGCTTCCAGGTTAGTCAGATGTGTCTCCTGTAGCAGGGCGATACCAACAGCTCTTCGCTGTAAATATGCGTATATGGAATACCTACGCGAGGGGGAGTGAATCCACCTCACATTCCAGGTGATGATATTAACTCGCGTCATATGGGTGGTCTATGATTATATGGATGCCCTCGCACGATTGTCGCGGGGTGCAGGAGTGTGGGGGGCAGCAGCGTCTCATGGGCAAATGCCGAACCTGAACAGGGGAAAAAAACCAGTGATTAACAACTAGGTCATGTAACCACATAAGAGCGAACCCCAACTGAGGTTGACCCAAAGAGTCGTGCCAGAAACGCGGCAATTAATGTTCAGCTAGGCAATGGAGCTGATGAGGGTGGTGTGTGCAATGGTGGTCTGTCCGGCCTATCCCCCAACTTGGTGACATTAATTAAAAGAAGGGGGAGATAGCCATCAAGTGTGTGTGCTAGGTGAGCTCGTATGTAACCGCGTTCAGACGCGGGCGCTGTGACTACTTGGTAAGCGCTCGGAGGGTCGTGCCTCTGCATTGTGAAGAAAGATCAGTCAGGCCGGGGCGCTCTAAACAATAGTGTCTGAGGTTTGAAGGGTGACGTCTGGGTGGCGTTGCGACCCCGAGTCCCCGGACGAGGCCTGAGTGGAGTCTGCGTCACCACAGGATCTGGATGGTGATACCGTGGAGGGTGCCGGTGAATCTGCAACCTGAAGGGCAGCTGCTACATGGAGGGCCTCCTGTCGTTCCGTCAGGATCTGTTCTGGGTCTGGCGCCTTTACCGACGAGGCACGGCTCCTTGCCCCTCTTCGTCCTCTCCGCCGGATACGCCTGCTCTGCCGGGTGGTGAACCACTGTCGGGCGGTCTCGTTGATGTCGCCAGGCCTGTTTCTTCAAGCCAGTCCCATGCATCTGAAGGCGTGTCGAAGAATCGAGTGGCTCCATCTTTTTCTGCCTTTAGCCGGGCAGGGAACAGGAGGGAATATGGCAGGTCAAGCCCCCGCAGTTGACACTTTACTGGCCTAAAGGAGGCTCGTCTTTTTTTCACTTGGGCGGTGTAATTCGGAAAAAAGAGTACTGTTGCGTTTTGTACTTTGGGCCCGGGGGTTTTCCGAATCTCCCTCAATATGGCGTCTCTGTCTCTAAAGTTCAGGATTTTGAATAAAAACGGTCGGGAGCTGGACCCGGGTGGCGGTCGGTGGGCTGGCACTCTATGGGCCCGCTCTACCACAAATTGAGGGGAAAGAACACCGGGCGGGAGCAGTTCCTTCAGCCACCTCTCTACATATTCTACTGGGTCTTTTCCTTCTGCCCCTTCCGGAAGGCCAACAACGCGCACATTATTGCGACAGGACCGACCCTCCGCGTCATCTATCTTGTCTTCGAGGGTGCAGACACGGTCCAGTAAGTCTTGTAGGGTCACTGTGTGATTGCGAGTCTTAGGTTGCAGGTCAGAGAGTGTGAGCTCGGTTGCACGTATTCGCTCAGATGATTTCTGATGATCGGCCCTCAGAAGCGTTAAGTCCGAGACCACCTTGTCGATCCTGGTCTCGAGGGAAGTACGCGTCTGTGCCAGTGTAGTACCAATCTTTTCGACCACCAGTACTGAGTCGATTTTGGATGAGAGGTCTGGTTGTTGCGAATCTGCAGGTCCCGTTGCCCTCGAAGATGCCCCCACTCCGGTGTCTTGGGGGGTCCCCCCTTGCAGAGCAGCCGAGAGGAGGCCGCCCATGGCCAGTTGCTGCTTGTTAGGCATCAAGGGGTGAGGGCTGTGATGCGCCAGGCCGCACCGGTGAGTGGAAGGCCCGGGCGGGCCCGCACTGTCTCCTGGTCGAGCTCAGACACCGACACATGTAATATACTGTGGGGGAGATCGTCAGTCGCCCGTCGATTGGCTGTGCCACTCAACGTTGCCGCCGCCGCTGCTCACCACGATTCATGGGACTTATCACTGCCCTGTAACAAGATGAGTTTGATTTGCAGGTAGTTCAATACCCCAGTAAAGAAGTCAGATTTCTGGAGCTGACGAGTTACTTCCAAGTAGGGCCGGTTTTGAGTTCCTATATCTTTGACCCAGAGGTGGAGGGGTACACTTGAGGACCAGGACAGTCCGATCCTCTACGCATGTGGCTCTATGTCTGTCGACCTAGTCCTGTAGGTTTCAGTGCCTCGGCAATTCCAGGCCGCTCCAGGGCCCCACAGGGACCCCCCTCCAATCAGTATGAAGATCAGCCTTGAATATCACTGAGGTTCAGCCCCTGCTGGTCTCTATTCGCTAGGGCTGCCGTGCTGGGTTCAATTTGACTCCCTAAGAGGTCCCCCGGATTGGCACTCACCACTCCGCGGCCCGGACAGAATCGGGCTGGCAGTGCTCATCTAAGCCCAGGGGGGTCCAGATAGACATGGGGTGAAGCACAGCAGCAGCTTCTTTGACTCGTGCCCCCCGGCACTACTCAGTTTGTGAGAGGGACGCCAGCAGCCAGTAGCTCGAAAACTTGGGCACTCCTCTGGCTGCAGGGAGATGTGGAGAGGAGAGAGGTGGCCTAGGCCCGAGCCGACCCTCGTGCCACCACCCTTGTGCCACCGTTTTTGGGACGAGTCCCAGAGAGTGCAACGCAAGGCCCCCTGGTCCGCCGCGCCACTTCAACGATCTTCACAGTGCCTCTCTGGTGCTACTGCTGGGGGGGGAGGGGCCTCTGCCCGATCGACCTCCGGGCTATCCCCCATTGGACGTGCAGGCTGCCTCACAACTCCCATGCCTGGCTCACCTCGTCTGTGACACCTGCTCTCGGACCCCGCAGGCAGGCTGGTGTCTACGGCGTCCGCTATCCTCCTGGGCCTCCCGGGTGCTTCAGGTAAGTGCGGGCCCGATCCCTTCCGCCAGCCACCAGCTGCCACCTCAGCTCCGGTTTTGCGAGTCGCTTAATTGGGCCGGCTCTCTCACCAGATCTTGGTCGCCTAGGCAGCAGACTCCCCGTGCCTCACTCTGCTTGCGGCGCCGGCGTCCATGGCCCCGGTCTCTCCTGGGGGCTCACTCCGTCCCTGGAAGCACTTCAGCTCGTCACAGGCCATCGGGCCTCCACTCCGGGCTTACGAGCTGCCCTTTCAGGCCGTCCCCCTCATTAGTTCTGTACAGTGTGAGCCGCAGTCTCTCTGCATCCAGCACTGCTCATGGTACCTGCATCCACTGCCCAGGCTTCTCCAACAGGCTCACCTCACCCCTGGAATTGCTGCAGCCGCGCCGGCCGGGCCTCACGCTCCGATCCTCAGTAGGCCGCACCCTGTGTATCGGGGGCGTCAGGGCACTCTCCGTTCCATGCAAGATGTTGCTTCAATCCCCCAAGGTTGGACGGGGCTCACCGCACTTTTCTGATCGAATTCAATCAGGTTTGCAGAAGGATGGCCAGGATAATTGAGGGATAGAGCACTGAGCTATCTTAGAGTACGTCCGCCATCTTAGGCGGTTAGCCACGCCCCCCGATTTGTTCAATTTTTTATAACCCACATGTTTCAAATGCAGCTGCTTGAGCAGTTCTGACTTGGATGTCATTGGTGACTGAAAAGTCTGACAAAAAATAACAAGTGTGACCTCTACATGAACTAATGCATCCAACGATTTTCATGAAAATACAAACTTCTACAGGGAAAGATAAATCAAAGAAGCAAAATAGAGAATTTTCTTAGATTAATTTTGCTGAGATTGCTACATTGTTTTGCCAGCACAGTTCTTGGTACTAAAGAAGCTTGATTGTCTCACATAAATGTAGGTGTACTACCCATGAAGAAAATGGCAGGATCACTCTTATGCCTCTGAAGGGTTGTTTCCTTATGTTATCCTCCATACCAACGATGGAAGATTACACCCAGCAGTTGCACAATGCATTTTCAGAAACTCGTGAAACAAGTTAACACAGGAGGTTACAAGAGTATCTTGACTCATACAAAAAGGCGGACGTTCATGCTTTTTTGTAATTCCCAGCTTCTGTTGTACTGAAATTAAGAGCTGAGGTTAGCGGTTCTAGTATTTGCTGCACTTGGCTTTTGACAATTTTAAAGCAGTTAACAATTGTCAATTTTAATAAGCTGTTGTTTGGTTTCTTTTATTGCAAAACCTAAACCACGTTCTACTCTTCACTCCAATAATTTTAAGCTCAGAACTTAAAAATCATTGCACTAAACATTTTGTGTTCCAGATTTGATTCTGGTTGGTCCTACTGCATTCTTTGTATTTGACCAAAGAAGCTTGATAGATATGTGGTAATGATTTCGTAGTAAACCTATCCCATTGTGCACATAATTGTGTTAGAAAAATGTAGCTGGAGAACAGGTTTTTAGATATTATCTTAACTGGTTTGTGGCTTGCCTGCTCCAGATTCTGAAATAAGTGGAAAACACTACTGATTTGTTTGTCATTTTTTTCTTTTTGAAAAATATTATTTCGAATAAATATCTTCTAGAATAGTCTGACAATGCTAAAGCAGGTTTAGTGGGGCACAGATAAGAACAAAGCCAATCTATAGAAGGATGGTTTTTAGTGAGTGATGTCAGAAGTGAGACTCTGCCTCTCTTGCCCTCCCGCACATTCCTGTGCACTTTTTTAAAGAAAGGTGGGCTACGAATTTGTGTTCAAACATAGGGCCTCATTAAGATGTCGGTCAGAAAGCCTCCGACCAACAGTCATATTCCCCTAGACCGTGTCGGAACCCATCCACCCGACTCGGTCGGAAACAATTCTGACCGACCGATTACGATGCTCGCGGTCGGAAGGAGACTTCCGAATCGGTTCCGACCGCCATTAGGAGAGTCCGAGCCGGTCAGAGCGATTAGTACAGCTCAACGTACAGCGTTTCCGACCGACCAATTACGATGTCGGATTCCAACAGCCTTTCTGACTCTGTCTGTCCGACACGAAAAGGCTGTCGGAAACTGACTTTGGGGGCCCCTAGCAGGCCCCCCTTCATCCTCAGTCCTCTGGTTTGGAGTTGAGGGTGTACCCAAGGGACCCCCAGTAAAACCATGCACAGTGTGGCAGGCAACATGGGGTGCCCGCCACAGGGTGCAAGGTTTTCCGCAGACACCCATTTTCCCCATAGGAGCCTGTGTTATCGGTCGGAACACAGGCTCCCATTGAAGTCAATGGGAGTCCTTCCGAACGGGGTTCGGAAGCATCATAATTAGGGCTCCCGGTTTTATGGTATTTATTTTTTTGACATTTCTGTCTGTATTTATCCATATTTCTTTTTTGTCAACTTTATCTGTATTTATCCATATTTATTATGGGTTTTGTGAAAAAAATAAAGCTGAAACTGGTATATTTCCACATTTATTTAACCAATAAATATGCAGTCATGCTTAAATGCATGCCAGGTTTCAGTGAAACCCCGCAGAAGATAAATCAATGCACTTATATGAAAATATGCACATTTCAGTATCAGCCTTGTGCATATCTACTGCTGTTTAAGCCTCTTTACTAAAATTCCTTTTTTTTAACCCCCTTAACTATCAATCCTCACAGTTATTAGTCTGACAGTCATGGCAAAGTGTATTTAGAATCACTCAAAAGCACCCAATTTCCGTTTGTATCCACATTTAAAAATAAATACAGACAAGAAAATAAATGGTTTTCTGTCTGTATTTATCTGTAAAAATCAGTAAAAACGGAAAACAGGGAGCCTTAATCATAATCGGTTGGGCAGAACCATCGACTGCGAGTAGGTCGGACCCGAATCCGACAAGGAGTCGGGTGGTTGGGTTTCCAACCGACATTGTAATGAGGCCCTTAGTCGCAATTGATACCACACACACACTTTTGACAAAGATTTTCCCGTACCCCGTTCAACAATCAGAAAGTTTTGACCAATCTTGCAAGAGCATGTAGTAGGAGCTGCGTAATTGAAGTGTGCATTCTATTGAATAGCTTTCACATGAAAATGAAATGAAATGGAAATAAGTTTTGTAAAGCGCTCAATCAGCCAAGGGGATCTTGGCGCTGGTAGCGCAACAGAAAGGAGATTAGGACATCTGGTTATGGAGCTAAGAATTAAAGAGCCAGGTTTTAAGATTCTTTCAAAAAACTGAAAGGGATGGACTGGTCTTTAAGTGGAGGGTTAGGGCATTCCAACGTTTGGTTGTACCATACACGAAACGTCTTCCCACCCAATAAGTTCTTTTAAACTTGGGCACTTTAAGGTTGACTGCTGAGGAGGATCGAAGTGGCCTAGAGGGAATGTATCTGACCAGTTTTATTTTTTAAGTAGTCTGGGCTTTCGTCATGTAAGGCCTTAAAGGTGAAACAAAGCACCTTGAAGTCTAACCTCTTCTCAACTGGCAACCAGTGAAGCTCCACTAATATCTTAGCCACTGAGCTTTGTCTAGGTATTCCAAACAATAGACGTGCTGCCGAGCTCTGCAAAATTTGTAGAACTCAGCAGCACGTCTATTGTAAGCTTTTAAAATTCATCTGAAGCTGTTCATTGCATCCTAAATTCTCCACATAGAACAAGTAATTGAAAAGAACAGAAAAACAACAATCAGCTAAGGAAAATCAGACACACACAACAAGCATTGCCTTTAGAAGCACATAAATATAGCCCACACCCTGAGTGCTGTCCTCTTACCCTTGTATTGCATGAAATTATGGATACCATAATCCAGCTCTAGCCTCGTGGACACAACCATTTCTATTCAAGAGGAAAAGGAACTTCACTTCGAATTAGACAGAATTTATAGTCAGCTTTGCTGTGGTTCACTGCAGGGAACTACTCTGTCACCACACACCATGAGTGGAGTGGAGAAGGTGGTCATGTGGCAGGATGTTATCTGGAGTGTGAGCCATTGAGATAGAGGTACGCTTTGTGGGTGATTTAAAAAATCACAGGATGAGAGGAGGCAGGTGAAGGACAAGTTTTGCAGGACACAGGTGGTCAAGACTGGTGGTGATGTAATATGGAATATGTGGACAGATAAGTGAATGATTTGACTGCAGATACATACTATACTTAGAATGGCAGAGTTGGTTGTGGTGTCATGGTGATGCAACATTGATGTCTCAGAATGGCATATATTGACGGTGACATAGTTCACCATTCATCATTTACTTAATACTGTTAAACCACTGAGATGCTGCAACCATACTAGCAGTTTAGGTGAAATATGAAAGGGCTACTTGTTCATACACTTGCAGAGCATGACCTCTGGGCTGTGGCCCACACCAGGAATCTGAATGGAACCATAATTCACGGGTAAGATTTGCATGTAAGCCATGTTGCATGTCAGTGTTGTGTAACACACGATAGGCTACTCTGATTTTGCACAGTACTTCTAGGGAATGGTGGAGCACTTCTCTTGTATGAACAAATTATTTGATAGATGGCACGGGGATGTCAAAAGTAAGGTCAGTGACAGTTTGCATACATATGAGTGTTCTGTTGTACTTCCATTAAGTCATGGACATTTGGCATCAGAAAGGGAGGAGTGCAAAGAGAGACCATACCCAACATCATCTGCAACACAAATGTGGTCTCTTTTTTTGTAGTTACACGTGAATGCTGCAGTCATTCCATACATGCATTCACACAATGACACTATCATGGGCAAATTGGTATGGGGTGAAGGTATGAGTGAATATCTTTGTGATGCCATTTCTGGCTTGCAGTAGGCAACTGTTGGAAAACATTGCTGTTGTACACACCCATGAAATGCAGCGTACACACCAGTGAAGCAGCCCCTAGAATCGCAGACTGCTTGCATGTTGATGTAGTGGCACTGATGTCTTTTGCAGCAATACTGGTCTCTGTGGCAGGATGGCTAAAGTGCCACATGGGTGCAATTATTGGCACCAAATACTCGAGAGGTGGGCAATGGATTACACTTTCCATTCCACCTATTGCCTTTCCACCTCTGTCTGTGGGTTGTCGGCTGTGCATCCAAGTAGCTGGTAGAAGCACCTTGACAAGGTGGCTGTGAGATGCCCACTGTGTCCCTAGTGTCCTCTAGAAAGACCCAGTGGCTAGAAAGTGTAGTGCAGCCAGTATTGTAATGTGTGCATGGATGACCCGGAAGTGGTCTGTATGTGAAGTTGTCACCTGCTACCAGTCTGCTACCAAATCAATGATCACATCAGAAAAGGTGCATTATTTTGCTACTACTGCTTCCCTGGACATATCAAAGATGTTGATCCTCTGCTTGTAGATGCCCTCTCTCCCTCTAAAGTAATTGTATGTCAAATTGAGTGACAAGGGAACAAACAGATTCACAGACATGGAGAAAAAAATGTTATGGCGGTGAGTTACTATCTTAAGTGGGCAGGCTGTGTGGAATTGGTTGATGGTGTACTAAGTTTTGCCTGCTGATTAATGTGGTGGTGTCATGACTGACAACCCCTATGCTCCCCTGCATGAGCAAGTGTGTTGAATGTGACACTATTGCCTTATAGCGCTTATCAGCATCAATACGAAACTCTTCTCAAGCCTCCTGCTCAACACCCTAAAAGCTTAGGCAAATGAAGGCCAGATTGTTCCCAGAAACCAGTGCGGCTTCAGCGAAAATTGCAGCACAACAACCAATCTGATGACGCTTGTCCTGATGTGCGACAAAGCTCTCAGGATTGATTGTGCGCTCTACTCCTGTTTCATAGACTTCAAAGCCGCTTTTGACAGCATCCCTAGAGGCTCCCTGTGGTGCAAATCGCGGGACCAGGGTCTCCCAGCTGATTTACTGAGACTTATCGAGCAACTGTACCCAAACACCTGGGTGCGGGTCAAACTAGGGGACGGCGCGCGCATCTCAAGGAAGATCCCCACAAATTCGGAGCAGAACCAAGGCTGTGTACTTGCGCCCCTGCTTTCAATCTGTATATCGCTGATTCATTGGCAGCCCTAGACAAAGTTAACTGTCACCCTCCCAAACTGGGAGGTCAACGCATGACACACCTCCTTTGACCTTGTACTGTTAAGCTAAACTAACATTGTCTCACAGAGTCTACTTTCCACCTTGTACTTCTACACTGCCAGGAACAGTCTTGAAATGAATTATACAAAAACTATGATGATCACCTTCGGAAAGAAAACCGCAGGTCATGGTAGGCGGCATCTCAACAGGAAACGGCTTCTGCAAAGTGCCGAGTACAAATATCTGGGCATTCACCTAGACAGCCAGGGCACTTTCAAAACTCACCTGCTTTCCCTGAAAAACAAAGGTACCAGCCTTATGCTAGCTCTCACGACTCTAGCTGAGAGTCTTCGAAGGCCGAGTCTAGACCCTTTACTTCAGGTCATGCAAGCAAAATTAACTCCCTCATTGACTTACGGGAGTGAAATCACTGTGGGTAAGGAAGTCATGCTGCTGAATAAGGTAATCACTCAAAACTATAAAGCAGCTCTTTGTCTGCCTAAGAGAGTGTCACCGGCACCATTAAGTCTTGGGTTCAAGCTAATAAAGCAGTCCTGGGCCAGAAATAGTTCCTTTTTAAACTTCTGTCACAGGCCCAGACTTGCCCTGCAGGACACTATGAACGGCTTACTCTGGCTGGACCTAGACAGCTCTGGATCACCTTACAAGCGCTATCTTTAAAACAAGCATTGGCATAGCCAATAGGTCTCGCCTTTGGGACCTTATAAGTGTTTAGCCATGCAACAGTTAATGTTGTTGCAGTAAGGATATTGTGCTGCATAACTAAATACTTATAAGGTCCCAAAGGCGAGACCTATTGGCTATGCCAATGCTTGTTTATTTGAGGTACCGCTGGACTCCAGAGGGACTTACCGCACATAGCTCTATTTTTTTAACCTTCATATCTCCAAAAAGGATTAATAGATTTACACCAAATCATAAAAGGCACACTTTCTCTGTAAATAGCTTATTTTCTCCAAAATTTGGTGTTATTATGTTCAGCCGATTTCTCTCAATCGCTGTTCAAAAATCGTTATGGAAATTGCATGGGAAAATTGCATTTTGGGACCCCCGATTATCCTCTGGCCCAGTGGGGTAAAGGCATGTGTTATAAAGCCCTGCATGGTATTGCAGCGCATTGTAAAGGTGAATAGATTGTAATGCTCACTGGGTAAAGGCATGCTGGGTAAAGAACCGCATTGTAACATCTGATATTCGTTCTTCGGTCTGTACTACTATGCTTATGCAAGTTGAGCCAAGTACAGCCATTTTAGCACTTCACTCTCAGGGTAATGAGGGTGAGCAGTTACAGACTTTTCAGGCATGTAGTGTGTGGGGCAAGAGCTCAGAAATCAACAGGCAACCAACAGACACATTAGCCTAATGTTAACGCCTGTGTTTATCTTTTATTTAAAAAGAAAGTACTTTATACAGAAAAACTAAGTGCTATGCAATGTAATGGAATTGATCTACAGCGACAATTGGGGTGCAGTCGGATTCTCAAGTCTCAGACAGCTGCGCCAATGCACCTTCAAGCAGTGCATAATTTGTGCTAGTGGTTGCAGATGGGGCCCACTGGCACTCATTATTGGGCACCAACTTATTTTTCCTCATCAGACTTTGACCAGAGAAAGAAAGACACAAATGGGAGAAAGGAGGAGAAATAGAAAGATAGAGTAAAAGTGAAAACTAGAGAAAGCATGGATGAAAAAGAACCCGCAAATTTGAGGTTTCTGGTAGTGGGAAAAAACGCATGAGTCGGAATCCAGACTAAGCAGCCATGATATTCGGCAACTGTGATATTCCTTCAATAGCACTGGCCGCGGGCTTTGGAGCAAAACTTTGGGAGCCTCCACCTATTCATTTACAAATTAAGGACTGCTGAAAAGCATTGCGTTTCAGTGCACTTTTGTGCAGAGATTAATAGATACAGACACATTTATATCGAATGCCCATCGCGGTAAAATATGCCACTGCCATCATGGGAACACAAGTCCTCTGAGTGGAATATCATTGTAAAAAAAAAATTAACATGGGAAAATCTAGATACGTGCAGATGCCGACTTCATGAGTTATTCAGCCCTCCCGTTGATTGGAAAACCCCGTACTTAAAACTGATGTATGGCGAGTGTTCAAAATAACTGCACACTAAAGCATGTAACACGGACTGCTCTCAATTGCCAGGAATTTGAAAAGGTTGAAGAGCCCTCTGCTCTCCTGTCAAGTACCGCAGATTGCCGCAATATAATTAGCATCGTAAAGAAAAACAAGCAAGGAATGAAAACAATTGCCTTTTCACGCTTGATTCAGGAAACACAACCCGCACGCAGTAGTACATATTTCTGACGGAGCTCGTCATCGATTCAAAGCACTGTTGGAATAACCTGCTAACATAGCCTATGAAAACATTGCCCGTTGGAGGACGATGTCTGAGCTCCCACGGGATCGACTAAACAAGCGCGCGCGAAAAGCATTGGCCGCGCGGGCGCCGAAAGTTAAAGTGATCGCGATCGCGATACACTTAATTACCCGTGACGGAGAAAAGACAGATGGCGGCTGCGCGCGTGCACGCTCACGTGCACGCAAGCTTTAGGCCACCAAAAGCCTCTGGTAGCACTTTGAAAACCCCCTTACTAAAAGTCGAGCAAGCAGCGCATGCGCTGCTCTAGGCTCGACCTAAAAAACTAAACAAACTCTCGCTTGCAGAGGCATGGGGGAAAAATCTTCCACAGTCAGCCTTTAAAAAACTTACACCAATCACTGCCAAAAAAGCTGTCAAGGCGAGAAGGACATGGCAGCATTGAGTAAGCGCTCGCACGCCTGGCAGTAATCAACTCCTATCATCCATGAATCAGCAGCAATACACTTCCTGCACCCACCCATTGTTGTTCAAATCCAGGTTTGTGGCACTTAGACTGGGGGAGTGGAACATGCAGGGGCACCTCTCGCCATGGCAGAACATTTAATGTGTCGTCTCTGCAGCTTAAGCTAGGAAACCATCATCCATGTACTATGCATTTGCCCTGCCTCGCTACAGTTAAGATAAGACTTACTCCACAGCGACCTCGTTCATTTGGGAGTCCATACCTGCCGTCAGGCTGTAATCGCTAGCCTGAACCCGGAGAACACCATATTAAAATGTGAAGACTGGTAAGTTCTTCCAGGCGGCTTCAGCATAATTGTGTTCCATAAGCAACATTCCCGCTCCAGAGATTCATCCTTAAGATTGTTCACCTTTTTGCATAGCTGTTACGCAACATCTGAAGTAACCCTGGGATAATCCATGGCTGCCTTTGCATTTTGCACTTTCCAATTGTTCTGGATTTTAAAATGAATGCCATGTGGAACACTTAATCCAAATATAACAACTATGGCCCAGCCATATGCTGCTTCTGCACTTTCTCCTGTACTCTTCTTCTATCCTGTTGCCTTCAGATACTCGATCTAAGAATTGCCTTCGGAAGAAATGTACAAGTTAACGATAACAAATATGATACCTTTGCACTTTCCCCAGTCCTGCTGCTACTATGTATTTGACTAATAATGTTTGTTTGCTTTGCACTTATACCTTTTTTAAGGTTTCAATTAATTCTGGAACTTAAAAAGAACACCACGGGGAACGCTTAAGGAGTCAGTCGTTGAAAAGTCCATCACACTGTAGGTGTTGCTCAGTTTCATAGCAGCTAGTTACCAAATGTGTACTGTTACCCTGGTTTCCTTGAGGACAGAACAGGCAATCCATAATGTCTACTTGCTTTGTGGATTTGACCCTCCCTGACCAAACAAGATGTTTTGGGGCTTGTGCTTCTCCTGCAGTGTAGCAGAAAGCCTATCAGTGTTGTGCAGATGTTTAGCTTTGACAATGCCATTGGCCATAGTTCTTTATTCAACTGTTGCTTCTGCACCAGGAACTTTCGACTCTTCATCCTGTTTTCCCAAAGTCAGACATGCTAGAGACAGTTACTATCCTGGGGAATATCTTTCGCTTTAATGCAATAAACTTTCAATTCTATTAGCTATCCTAAGGGGCTACATGGCTTAAGCAGTGCGTTAAAATATGATCCTTGCAGGAAAATAGACCACCAGCATCACTGTGTGATACCGTCTGTAATGGCCATCTGCCACCACGAGGACGTATGGTCCATTTAAACAGGGAAGTTTGTTCCAAACAATTAGGGTTTGGACCTTGTTTATTGTCATATTAGAGCTTAAGTCTCTTTTTCTATTTTGTCTGGGTTAGAGATAACTAATGACAGTCATCGGATATTCCTGTTTCATATTCTTCCATTGTGCCTAAATGGTACCAAAACCCTTGTCTGAAAACTTTCACTCCACGATCAAGGGCCTACTATATTCTTGCACCTAAAGTGCAACGCCTCCTTGACCAGTTAAAAGTCTTTTCAACATTATACAGTCCAAATGAACTTTTTGGACTGCTTTTTAGATGGCAAGTGAAATAAATAATGTTTCAGTTCTCTAACAACATTGTGCTATTACCCAGCTAGTCCTAGAAAGGCGCCCTGCCTTTGATACGGTTCTTTGGAATCTCCCTGTCGAATGAAGCTTGGACCTTCGCCTCGAATATATGGATCTTCTCTCCGCCAATCTAGTTCCCAAGGTAGACAACTACCTCGCTCTAGTCAGGCACTTGTCTACCTTGATCATAAGGTATGATCTGTGCAGCGCCCGCAGAACCCTATTCAGGTTTTTTTTCCATCTTGCCCTGACGGTCGTTATGCTGTCTGACTCAGAAATTCTTCAGACTAGCAAGGATTCCGTTCTCTGCTTTATGAAATGTGGTGAGTCCTTCTTCAGCCAATATGGCATGTCCCATGACTGGTGAAGGTCTGTTGGGGTCCTGGGCAGTTTCTTCTTAGCACTAAGGGTAATTGTGATCTGCAATTAGCCAGTGGCATCCTGATTGTTCACAAACCCATCTGCCAGAGCAACTGAATGGACATAGATCATGGCTATCTCATTGAGACAACAGTAGTATGCCTATGTGTGGTACCTTACTTAGGGACCAACTGCACTGTATTTCTCCATAGACTGTGACTTGTCAATGACTTTCTGGGCATGCATCTTGGCCACCTCTAGCTTGGTGCAATAGTGTACCTTATCCAACATCCTGCAGACTTGGCTCTTCAGAGGAAATCTATCTCCAGTATCATTGCTGTGTGTGCAAGAATTGTCTCTCCACTCATCTTGTTGCACAGGTGTAATCTGAAGAGGGATTAACTCCCTCTACTGTGGCATTGGTGGAAATTTGCCCTTTTTGCAGGGTCACTTAAGATTTGTTTGCCTTTTTGCTGACCCCTTTTTTTCTGGCTGTAGAACTCTGTGAACGTTACCCCTGATAACCAGTGGTAAAGTACTTGTGCTCCTCTAAAACTGCATTTTGATCTCCTATTTGTGCCAGCAAATAATTATTATTTGGATAGGAGTGAATGAAGTGTGAATTTGTCACCAGGAGCAAACAATAGGCTGACATAAATGGGCAAAGATGACCCACCTGAACCTGATAGGATATTCTGGGGAAGGCTGAAGGCAAAAAAGGGGAAGGCAAAAAAGTGTGAAATCCTGCTTGAATGTCACATCCTGCTTCACAAGTCTGCTGTGGTTTTTCATATTTCACTTGGGCACACTTCAAATTGACCTACCCTGTCACAGGCAATGTTAGCTGACACTTGAACAGGGCCTTGCTTTTGCCCCCAGCCCAATTGGTCCCAGGTCCCTATCACACTGGGCCTCTTTTTGACATTACAGTGTGAAAACCTGTTTGACAGGTCTGCTGAGTTTACATATAACATTTGGGATGCACTACAAAGAGCAAAGACAGGATGCCAAAACAGTTCTTGTGTATCTCATGCCTGGTTGCTGAAAACATAGCTAATCTTCCCCACTTTGGGCATTTTCAAGATAGGCGAAATCTTTGGCCACACTAAACTTGGGCTTTGAGGGCTGAGGCTGTGAGTGGTGAGCGCGCTACGGTAATCCTAGTGCCCTCCCACATTTAACACCAAAATCCAGTTTGAGGCAGCCCCAGTACCAACAACAACTGCAGAGACAAAGGTTTGGTAGAACAAAGCTAAGTTGTATCACTACTGCCCTCATGGCAGTGATTTCTTCAGTGACATTTCCCAGTCCTGCTGCTGTTGAGTCAGCCAGGTCCTCAATCTTCCTTGCTAGCTGATGTATCCTTTGTGTGGTGTATACCACTCCTGCACCTGGGATCATCACCCCGATACCTGTCATGAAATTGTCTACCCATTCTGACGTCCTCCTAACTCTCCTTGGCTGTTTGCCTTGGTGCGTGATCTGTACTAGGTCAGAAAAATGGGTCATTCGTGGTAAAATGGAGGCAGGGTAACAGCTACCATGCCATCCTGGGGGTAGGTAGAAGTATGCCCACTGGCCGCAGACAAAGAACAGTCCCTTGTACCCCACTAGTCCAGGTGAGGACCGTTGACCACTGTTCCTAATCCGCGATAGCCTTGTTATGTGTGTGCAGTTACTCTCGCCAACGAAAATTTGTGCCACTTTCTTTTCTTGTGGTGTAAGTGTACTTCTGTGGTCAATTGGTACTCTAAGGACTAAAGTCAGAAAGTAAAATCTTTGACCAGGATGAACCTGGTTGGTGTATCCGACCTGCACTCCATTGCTGTCAGCGTCAAATCACTCCTTGATCCTGGCCTACACACAACCATTGACTATCATTGGCACTGTGTCCTTCTTGTTGCTGCTTTTACTTAAAGCTTAAAAATTAATTTCTCCGGATCCCATGATTGGATTTTTGTCATTTTCTTTATTCAATTTTACTCAATTTTTCTAATTCATTTTGGACAATTTATTGTTTTGCATTTCAAGTTTATTATTGTTTTAGTACTACATACATACTTTACACTTTGCTGCTAAGTTAAGCCTGTCTGCTCTATGCCATAGCTACAATGGGATTGAGTTTAGGTTTATTTAGTGATGTTAGGGGTTAACCCTGTGAGGGATTGTGATTATTACCTGAGATGGGTACCTACCCCCCTCAACTAATAAACCAATTTCTTGCAGACATTGTAGACGTCTTCACACAGAGAGTTGGGGAGGGGCTGACGGTTCATCTCAACGTTTCCTCCTGCCATGTTGATCACTGCTGTTTTCATACAAGAATGTTAAGGAGTAAACCTATTCACTTGATACACTTGATGTGATTCATAGCCTGCACCCAAATCAGCTATGTAGTTGTACTCACTGGTCTTCAGAATAGTGAAGGGTCTGGTTAGCTTGTCCTCTAGAGCCTCAAGACGTACAGGCTTTATGGTTAGACCTCTTATCCTTCTAGCCTGCTCAGCATTCTCTTCTGGTCATACAACTCCTTCAGCATCTCTTGCTTGGTCTAAAGATTGCTTTTTATTTTGTGCTTCAGCTTCATTGTTTTGTGCAAGAGGACAAGAACACTTTCAGCACCTTGTGCATGGATAATCTTAAGTTTCCTTCCCTAACCTTCACCAAAGTCTGTGTTCCCGGGCAGGCTCTCTCTCCAAAAGTTCAAAAGGCACTTTCTGGTGAGCAAAAGTAAGCCTGTTAGTAAAGTGTCCTAAGTCCACTTCAAAAGAATCTGTCTTACTCTTGAAAGTCTTATTGAAGTTCTCAAGCACTCCATTGGCTTGCTCCTTGTATGAGGTGAAAATCTTCAAACTTGCAGCAGCCTCGTCTGATGTGTCCTTCATGAAGTTAAAAGAGGAAAAAGCCCATGCCCTTCTGTGGCACTTAAGAAAAAAAAGCAGCCATGACAGGAAGATGTTTTACTTTCTGACTACAGTATACTTTGTTAAGTACTTGCTTGGGTTTTGGTTGCAAAGTAGTAGACTTCACTCGCCATGCCCTAATGAACCATTCACCAAACACCACTTGTATTCCAAATTTCAAGAACAAATGTGCTTCAGGATTAAGACTTCTTGAACCCTCTGCCCCCACAACACCTCACTTCCCCAGCAGCCTGGGAACCAGTAAGAGTTGCCTTCTGGGCAAACCAATCCTTCAGTTCTTGAATGGCATGACGACTTTCCTAGGCCTAATGCACAAGATAAGCATTTTTCTTTCTCAAATCAAGCACAAAATCAAAGATAAGTGGGGAACTTCAGTTTCCTGCCAAATTCTTTGCCACCTACGCAAGGGAGCCATGGATGAGATATTCACACGGCAATTCATAAGAGCTAAGCCCTACTAGACAGTAGCCCTTCCTATAGGTGAAGAGGAGAACCTAGTATAGTGCGCACTGATGGCCAAAGAGTCTACCTGCTCTTCTAAAGAGATTTGCTATACTTTTAATTTGACAGTTACAAGATAACTCAGCAAGACTACCATACTTTGAATGTAATAGAGCCATGACTTCTCAACATTGCTACTATACGTTTAATCAAGCTCTTCTTAGAGCGGCGAGAGTTTTATTGGGGCACTAGTTCCACTTGCTAGAAGGGCTGTTGCAATTTCTTTCCGACCAACTGTTCTCTTCTTAGGAGGACTGATATACAGTTAATTATGTGATTTGAGAAGAGGGTGGGTTTATTTGTTTCACTGCAGTTCTTCTGTACCTGCAGTGGGACTGTTCCAGTTCTTTCCTGCAGGAATGTAATGTTTTAATGGAACTTTTTTCAGGACATCTAGCCATGATTTGGGAAATTATTGTCACCCATCCCAGTGGTAATATCATTAGTTTGGGGGGTAACATTACTGACACTTTTCAAAGGGAGTGCTGTAAAGTAAATGTATTGTTACAATACCAGAGTTTCTCTGTCAGGAAGCTATGCTCGTAAACTGACAGTGTCCGAGATTTTGTGTAGGACTGATGTTTGTTTAATTCTAAAGCATCCGAACTTCTCAGCAAGGATGGTATAGTTTTAAATGTGCACCATTGTTAGCAGTTTTCTCTACTTTAAGGAGAATTACTTGACGATTGGGCAGCCAAAGCCTTTGACATGTCTAACACTCAGCCTGTGACGACCACCACTCCTCTGATGGATCCGAGAATGACCCCTTACTCGACTCAAGACGAAGGAAACAGATTGCAGGCAGTCATATGCAGTGGGTGAGCAATGAGAGGAACAAAGATAGAACAATTTCAGATCAATCATTAAAATAGTGATCCAACACTGTGTTGGCTGTTGTAACACCTACCACCCCGTTACCCTGAGACTAAAAAAATAAATGTAAATCCAGTACTTGTATAGCGCACGAATCACCCCCGCAGGGGTATCTCGGCGCTGGGGGCCGTTGGGAAGATTAAGCGAGCTATTGCCCAGAGTCGCATGGTGCTGGGCAGACCCCTGCCGCTGGAGCCAGGGATCGAACCATGATCCCCAGCCTCCAGCGTCAGTCGCCCTGGCCGTTGCGCCACACCTCTCCCCTAAGGCCTATATTTACAAACAATTTTGATGTGTTTGCTTCACAAAATTCACACAAACCTGCACAAGATTTTGTTTTGGATTTACTCTCAAGAACCAAACTTGTTTTGCAACGTAAATTTGCACAAATGTTGCTCTGCGTTACTCTGCGCCAAGGGGCGATCCATGGGTGGTACATGGGTGTTCCCATGCAAACACCTATGGTTTTTGATGCACAACCCTATCTACTACCAATAGTAGACAGGGTTTTGCACACAAAAAAACTTAACACCACTTTGAAACAAGTGGTAAAAAGGAGAAATGCTTCTATTTCTTCTAACTTTTCCCACTTTGCATGTGTGCTGCAAAGCACACATCCGAAGTGGAAAGAGTTTCAAAGTTAGAATTATTTAGAATAGTACTTAGTACTGGATGGGTACCCTTCCAGTACAAAACTTATGGTAGACATGACGCAGACACCTTTGCACTATATGGTGCAAAGATTTTTGTTTGGCGTTAGGCAGCCTCATTGTGCACCAGTTCTAGGGAGAGAGCCAGGTAGTCCAATATCTTATATGGCACTTTCGTGCTCTCTCCACTTCTAATGCAAGACAGTGCAGCAACTTTGGTTGCTGCATTGATTGACATGTTTTGTAAATCTGGGCCTAGGGTCCTGGACCCAGCATGGCATGGTTATGAGGTCTGGCCTGATCACTTACACAGAAGAATTTGTTGTTGTGGTATTGATTGTGTTTCATAGAACTGCATAGAATTGATATTACAGCATATATTTATAAACATTCACATTAAGAGAGAGCAGTGCTTTTCAGCCTAACATAAAAAGTAATGTTCCAAAAGTCCACCATCGGGGGTTGGGCACTGGGCCTGGCCGCAGCCAATCCCTGCAAGCAATCCTACGTTGAGGTGGGCGATAGCCGTGTGTGGTTAGCTGCCTTTGCGGGTTGGGCGCAGGGCCTGGTTACCGGCTAGGTTCTGTAGCCAACTCCATGTGGGGGTGGCATTACAGATGGCAATAATATTACTTTACGTTTTTTTAAAAACCTAAAAATTCACTGAGAAAAACAAATGTTAAAGTGACGTAATTGTTAGGTAGGGTAATAATATCTTACTTTGCATTTTAAAAAGCCTTAGAAATTCATACATGCCTTTGTGGGGTAGGAGAGTGGGAAATAACACCAGCAGAGTGAGGGGAAAAGATGTATAAGCTGTACCGGCCTATGTTTCTTGGCAGAGGATTGCTCAAATTTGTTTATTGATTCGCTATAACTGCACCACAAACTAAGTGGAAAATGCCAATTAAGTTTGTTTACAAAAAAAATAAAGAAATTCACTGAAAACCCAACTGTTAAAGCGACAGTTATAGTTAGGTATTCAAACAAACCTTAGAAAATCACTGAAAAAAACAAAGGTTAAAGAGACATTACCTCTTCGTAAGTCTTCCTCACCAGCAGAGTTACGTAGTGAGCTTTAGCTCCACACACCAGAACCCTCCAAAGCAAATTAGCATCCCATGCCTCCCATCCCTCCCCAACATGGCTGACCTCAATCACCCTTGACCCAGTATAAGGGGAGGGTCGACCCACCCAACTTCCTGTTTCTTTTGTTCTGCACTGCAGACTTTCCAAGTTCTCTTTTCAGGTAAGTAGGGCGAGGTCCTGCTCTAGCAGATCCCACGGCCCTGGGGGTGAGGCCCTGCGCGAGCGGGCTCGTTGTCTGGGTTCCCCTCCCTTCCCCCCGCACCTCGTGGCTGCTGACTGGTGGCAGGGTCGCCTTGCGCTGTTCTCTGGCGGTGTGGGGCTCTGCCCCTATGATTCTCGCTCTTAGCAGTCTCTGGCGGGTTTGTGCTCTCCTATTTTACTTAGCCCTGCACTAGCGGGCTCTGGCGGGATTGTGCTCTCCTGTTTTCATTAGCCCTGCACTGGCGGGCTCTGGCGGGCTTGTGCTCTCCTGTGTTATTTAGCCCTGCACTAGCGGGATTGAGCTCTCCTGTTTTTCTATGCCCTGCACTGGCGGGCTCTGGCGGAATTGGCTCTCCTGTGTTATTTCGCCCT
The DNA here is from genome assembly GCA_963921515.1 of Calotriton arnoldi. Classification (NCBI taxonomy): domain Eukaryota; kingdom Metazoa; phylum Chordata; class Amphibia; order Caudata; family Salamandridae; genus Calotriton; species Calotriton arnoldi. The sequence goes on along the minus strand of CAWUFW010000913.1, from coordinate 1,989,298 downwards.
GCACTAGCGGGCTTTGGCGGGTTTGTGCTTTCCTATTTTACTGGGCCCTGCTCTAGCGGGCTCTGACGGCTTGGGGCCCTGCACTTACGGGCTCATCTCGGTGTGCTCGCCCCTCTGCGGATGTTGCTGGCCGGCGCGCCTGTGCCGGTCTGTTTGTTCCGCGTTCAGCCTAGTCGCCGTCTGTCTGTTGGGTCGTGGGGCGCGGGACGCTCTCCTGCACGCCTCTTTTCCTTCCCTGCTGTTGGGTGACCGGGGGTTCTTTGCGTCCTCAGGTCTTCCTTCCTGTCCCTCCTCCCGGGGGATGGCGCCTCGCACGGCCGGCTTCCCGCTGCCTTCTGGCTCCCATTGGCTTGTTGCTCTTGGCATTCCTTGCATGTTTAGGGCCCGGTCGCGGTGCGTGTTGCATGGCGGCTGTCCTCCTTTCAGGGGTTCACTGGATGACCGGCCTTCAGTTGGTGTCCCCTTGTTCATGGCTGGTACTGCACCTTCTGTGGTCAGCCTGCCGCATCCTTTTCCTTTGCCTTTCCCGAGCTGGGTCCGTTTCTGTTTGGCTCTGGGTTCGGTTGGCCGTGTACGGTGTTTCTCTTTGGCAGCGTGGGGGTGAGCTGGCCGCCCTCTGTCGGCTTCTCTACTTGAGTGCCTGTTGTTTGCTGCCGGCTTTTCTTTTGCCTCTCATAGTGGGGATGTGGCTCAGTGGTATTACGTGTGCTTTGCGTGGTTGGGGTTCGATCCCCGGCCTCTCCGATACTCTTGCCATGCTTTTTGACAATACAGGCGATATATAAATAGATAGTGTAAAAGTGATATCATATGTTGCCGCCCTCTGTGGGATGCTGTTCTCTTTTCGTTGCTTGGTTGTGCTCTTGGGGGCATGCCTTGGTTGCGTTTTGTTTTGCATGGCAGGTTGGGGTGGCCTTCACGTTGCCTCCAGGATCTGACTTTCTCTGTTTGCTGCTGCTTCGCGATTTCGTTATGTCTTTTGCTGGCTCGCTCAAAGGGTTATTTTTATTGCTTTGCCTGCACCCCTTTTGGTCACGTACGGAGCTTTCTCTGTGCGGTTTGAGTCTGGGTCCCTGCACTTCTTTTTTTTGGCGGGAGGCCCCCATCTCTCTTCCAGCTGCTGCAATACGTTTAAGGGGAGAACAAATGAATAAAAGGTGACGGACCAATCGGTTAGCACATCGCTCTCTTATTACTGCCTTATCCGGTTTGTTGTGCACAAAACTCCAGCACCTGTCACCCTTTGGTGCCACTGGTTACAGATTCTTACGATATTTTAAACAAATGGAGGTGCACTAAACACAATACAAAAGTCCAAATTATTTTCTTTCTTTTCGTCCTTTATTTCAAACTTGACAAAGGTGCACAAAGACAGCCAACGCGTTTCGTTCCTTAAAACCACAACAGTTTTTGGAACTTCATCAGGGCTTAGCCAATAACGAAACAGTGAGCTCAAATCTTACGTCAAGATAATAACGCTGAGTGAAACACTCGAGGCTGCGAGAGAGAGCAATAGATGCATTTCTATTGCTCTCTTCTCGCACCCTGGTGTTTTAGTTCACAGGCCGCAGGTTTCGGAGCAGAGCTTTGGGCATCAGCGCTTATGCTGAACGGCAGGTGGCTGCATTACTTGATGCTGACTTAAACACTGACTGTTGAATTTGGAACAAAATATGGAGTAATTGCTATGTTACCAGGCATTGCATTACTGAAGGTGTTATTATAACCGAAGTCTGGGACAACTTTTCTCATAAGCACTATAAGTTTTTCATGTGCTTGCATTATTCATTAGTTCAGGCCAGTTATCAAGCGGTGTCAGAAGATCTTTGTGTTTTATGAAGCACTCAGCGTTATTACCTTGACGTAAGATTTGAGCTCACTGTTTCGTTATTGGCTAAGCCCTGATGAAGTTCCAAAACTGTTGTGGTTTTAAGGAACGAAACGCGTTGGCTGTCTTTGTGCACCTTTGTCAAGTTTGAAATAAAGGAAGAAAAGAAAGAAAATAATTTGGACTTTTGTATTGTGTTTAGTGCACCTCCATTTGTTTAAAATATGTTTAAGGGGACAGTGTCTGCTCTTCTAGGTTGCATTCATGTACTCTATGGAGGGGGTTCCTGCACTTCTGTTTTCCCTTTCCAGCGCTGGTCGGTGTATACGTTTTTGTGTTGTGTACTTGTCCCTTCATTGCTTCATTCTCTGGTTCCTGTGTTTGATTCCTCCCTGGCCGTTGTGGGGCGGTCTGTCCGTCCCAGGGCTGATTCTTTGGTCCCAAATGGGCTTGCCCTTTCATGAACGGGGGCTCGGCTGGGGCTCCCTGTTCTCCGTTGTCTCCCGGTGGGCTGGCTCTGCCCCTGCATTCTAGTCCTGCTTGTCCTCGGTTTCCGGCTGTCGGGGCCCCGGTTGGGGGGCTTCTGTTGCCTTTCGTCATGACCTGGGTGATTTGACTCCTGTTTGTTTTGGACACCCTCCCTCCTGGGGCTTTCTTTCTCGCTCCCCTGCCTTCGGCCACGCCTACTTGGGAGGCTCGGTTGGCAGGCCTTCGGGATCTTCCCGTACTTGGGCCTTTAGTCTGGTCTTCCGGTTTTGTGTGTGGGTCATGCACTTCTGGTTCTTCTGCCCCAGGGGTCTTCACGTTGGTGTTTGCCTCGGTCGGGTTAGTCCGCAGGGATGGGTTTCGGGTGCTCCCATCCCTTGTTGCCTGGCTGTCCTCTGCCTCTTCTTTCTCTTTGGGGGCTCTTCTCGTCCGGAGGGCCTGCTAGGTCCTGGCTCGTCAGGTGTTCTGGGTCCGCCTGATATAGTCCCTTCTGGTTCCTCACCCGGGGCTTGGTGTCCCTCGGGTGTCCCTTGCTGATGGTCATGGGGTTGGTGTTCTTTCCTGCAGGGCAGTGGCCGTCCTTGATGGGGGGGACCTGGGTTGTCTCCTGGCCTCGGTTCCGCTCCTGTCCATCCATGGTTGTTTTCTAGCACTGTCACTGTACTTCCCTGGGCTCGTCTATCTCTGTTTCCGTTGGTGGCCCATCTCTTGCCCAAGTGGGTCCCTTGTTCTGCAGATTCCGTTCGGCCGGTGGTTGTGTCTCCTCTGATTCGGTCCTATCTCCGTTGGTGGTGTCCAATCTCTGCTGCGGTCTTCCTTTTCTGGGGTCCCCTTCCTGGGCGGTTACGACCCCTGCCTGCTTGGGGGCAGGGGCGTCTTTCGTTTCCCGGTCTGTGCGGGTCTGATGGCTCAGTGGACTAATGCATCCACTGAAGGAGCCGGTGTTCAACCTCTTGGTCACAGGTTCAAATCCCGGCAGGTCCACTCAGCCTTTCATCCATTTGAGGTCGATAAACTGAGTACCGGTGAGTTGGGTATCAATGAAACATCTGTTATTCAGCGCCAAGATACCCTGTTGGGGGTGAATGTGCGCTTTACCAATACACATGTTATGTTATCCTTGGTTCAAACAGGATCGGTTGGTTCACCTGCAGGCGGGTTGCTCGTCCCGCTTTTGGGTTCTGTGGGCCGTCCATTTGGCTTTTCTGGTCTCTGCTTGACGGTTCACTTGTGCTGGGTCTTTCCTCCCCTGGCTTCCTTCTTCCTTGGCGGCAGTGTCCCTTCTGTCCCGCGTGGGGTTTGGTTGCCCGATGGTGGCTCTGTTTGCTTCCGGGTTCAGTGCTCTCTTGCCTCGCTTCGGCGCTCTCCTCCCGTGCTCGGGGGCGTGGCAGCTGGTTGCACGATCGTTCCGTTGCCCGGGATCCCTGCTTCCGCCTGTCCTCGGTTTCCTTGGCTTGCGCGTGTTCTGTGCATGTTTTGCCTGGACATGGCGTTTGTTGTGGTGGCAGGGTCCTCTCGGTTCGCCGCCCTTGGTTACTTCTGCTTTGGGTGTGGGTTGTCCTGGGGTGCTGGACTTTCCTGGGTCTTCCTTTCCCATTGCGGGGCCCTCCACTTCCTGTGGGGGTTCTGCGTCTTCTTCCAGCCTGGCTCTTGTGTTGTTTGGTGTTGTTGAGCCTGCTATCTCAGGATTGCTCCCTGGGGGTGGTGGCGTTGCTTGCGGACTCCCTTCACCCGGCTGCCTGTAGCCGTACCACCCTGTATGCTCCTGATTTCGTCTGATCTCGGGCGATCAGCTGGGTTGGGCCTGGTTGGTGCTTGGATGGGTGTCCGCCTGGGAATGCCTGGTGCTCTAGGCTGAGGCTGTGTCTGTGGCCCCGTTGTGGGTTGCATTCCTTTCTGTTGGCTCTGCCTTGGGCCTGGCCCCTTCTGCTCTTTGGGCTCAGTGGGTGACCTTGCGGGCGTTCCGCGGTCCTCTGTTGGCCAGTTTGGGTCCTTTGGTGGCCGGGCTGCTTCGGAGTTGTTTCCTGCTGCGTCCTGGGGCTCTTTGCCTGGGTTCTTCCGTTGGTGTTGCTGGCCATTCTGTGGGGTTTATTTATACCCATGGGGTTGGTGGCCTTCAGGTTCCTCTCCTTGTAGGGGGGGAGGGGGGGTTTTGGTGGCCATCGTATCTGCTGGTCGGATTGGAGTGCTGGGGTCCCTCCTTTGCTCTCCTCTGTTCTTCCTCGTCCTGCCGGACCGTTTTGTGTTCGGTCCGGTTTGTTGGCCTCTGCCTACGGTCCCCTTGGTAGTCCCCCGTTCCCGGTGGGTTGTTGCCTACTTTCCCGCCGGTCGTTGGGTCGGGGATAGCTTCTGCTCTCTCGCTGTCGGTTGTTCGCCAGGCGGTGTTGCTGTTTTTGGTGCGGACTGTGTCCTTTTGCTGCTGTGTCATCTTGTTTGTCACTATTGGGTCCGGTCCGGTCTGGTCGGTTGCCTTCTCTCTCCGCCCTGTGTGGTTGGATTCTGCTGGCTGTCTTGCTGGTCTCTGGTGCTGGGGTTCGATGGTTTCTGTCCGGGTGCAGGGTCGGTCTTCCTGGGGTCTGTCTGTCTCCTGGGCCCTTATTCGGGGGGCCCCCCTGTGCTTCTTGGTTGGGCCTCTTCCTGGTCCTCTTGGCGCCTGCTCCTGGTTCCCTACTGGGTGGTGTTGGGTGCTCCTTCTGCGGGGAGGCTTTGTTGGCCGGTTCTCGGGGCTCATTCTTCCGGGTCATGTGGTTTGCGCCTTCAGTGCTTCTTTTTGGTCGTTGTCCTCCTGTTTGCTTTGGATTCCACCTTCTGTTTTGCATTCTCCCGTTGTCTGTGGTTTCTTGTGAGTTTCCATGAAGCTGCTTGGCTTGGGTATGTGCTCACTATGTAACTCTGGTGGCGAGGAAGACTTACGAGGAGGTAATGCCCCGGTTACTTACCGGTAATCTTCATTACTCCGAGTGTTGTCTTCCTCGCCACATGAGTTCCCATCCCTCCCTCCCTGTTTGGCTATCAGCTTCATGGGGTTCTTGGGGCTTGGTAGTTCTACAGGAAGTTGGGTGGGTCGGCCCTCCCCTTATACTGGGTCATGGGTGACGGAGGTCGGCCATGGTGGGGAGGGATGGGAGGTATGGGATGCTAATTTGCTTTGGAGGGTTCTGGTGTGTGGAGCTAAAGCTCACTACGTAACTCATGTGGCGAGGAAGACAATACTCGGAGTAATGAAGATTACCAGTAAGTAACCGGGGCATTATAGTTGGGTGAAAATGTCAGGTAAAACATAATATTTTAAACTAACAAAACCACTGTAATTCACCAGTTATAGTTATGTCAAGTAACTATAACGTGCACCCTAAAGTAGCTATTCCTTGCGATCTCACTGATGTACTTACCACAGTGTAATAGCTCCTGCTGCAAAATAATGTTAAGTAAAGACTGACAAACACTTTTAGTTTTTCTGAGTCTTTCAGAAAAACTGCCTAGCCTGTCTTTCTCCAGTATGCAAAGAGTGCGGTCTTCATTCGTAATCACAGTTGAGCTTACAGAAATGGAAATCATCCTTAATTTGGTTTCTGTCTCTGCTTTAAATTCTGTATTGAAACGAGTCTTCTGATGGCAATTTATTTGGTTGACACTGAGTGTTTCTTATAATTAATTCAGGCTCTAGGGTTTGAGTGGATTCAAAGAGTTTATGTCCCACAAGCTTCTGGTGATCATTGGGGTGTAGCACATTGACATCTCTGTTCCCAGCCACACTGTGTATTCAATACTATTTAATGTTATGCATCTCATTATCCAATTTTTATGGCTTGGGTTCTCATTAATGTCCTATTTGTTTTGGCATCATTGTTCCAAGTAATGACGGAGTACTTGGCCTCTTCAAGGAGATGCTTATTGTTTGATATGCTCATCATATTTTTTCTTACTCCTCCAGGCATTTGCGTGAGCAGTCATTGTGGCAAGCTGGTATCCCTAATCCATCATCTGTTTTTGGTTATTGCACATGTCCAAATGAATAGGTCAATCAGTGGTCAAATGTCACAGAGAAAGATAAAATGGTATAGATGGTAGCCAGTGATGTAGCTCTGTGCAAATGGGGATGTGGAATAGGTTGGCAGCATGTTGTCTCCAGGACTTTTATTGTTCTGATTTTGGGTCCAAAGTATGGCCAAAGACAATCCTGCTTAACTTCTGAGAGCTATTGTGCAAATGATTGGGCACTATGGTATGTTTCTTGATTCACAACAAATGCAGCATTCGCTTAACATCTATGCTGTAGTCATGTGCATTAATGTTTATGATTTGTGTGCCACTATCTAACCCCAAAAGTACTTGTCCTTCATTTTGTATGGGAACTTGTATACTTTGGGACTCTCAAATCTCTTACTAAGCCGAAATTTGTGGTCGTGTCTAGCTATGTTTATTCCTTAAGATGAATTGAAAGAAAGCAGAGAGTTGAGATGCCCAGCCCTCCTGGTGTCTATACTACATCTTCCAGATGTCTGCTCCCCATGCAATCACATCACTTAAGTTCATTTGGCTCTTGCAATTCATTGACAAAGACAATGCCTTCTTGACCACTGATGAAGATGACTACTGCCTCCAGATATTTGCTAGACCTCACAGCAGCTTTCAACAGAGTTGACCATTCCACCCTCATACACACCCTAGAGTCTTGAATGGGATTCATCTGCAATGTCATTCACTGGTTCTCCTCCTACCTTTCAAACAGACAATAGTTTGTTCTCATGGGCACCTCCAGGTACCAAAAGATCCCATTCACCTAAGAAGTCCCTAAAGGATCCATACCGTCTCTTGTTATCTTCAACCTCTACAGAGAGCCACTTGGTGCTATACTTACAGATAACAGTATCAATATTCACCGCATTATAATGACAATAAGTCCTTGATAAGCCATGTACAAGCTTTAATTGCTTCCCAGAACTCTGAGATGCCAATTAATATAAAATGAATCTTGACAAAAGTAATGACTTCCTACTCAATATATAAAAGAAAATTGGTGCTTGTGAGAGAGCATTTTCAAAGCTTCAACTGTTTGTGAGATAAAACAACAGCCTGAAACTTAATAGGAACAGAGAGTGCTCGGATAGAGCAGTAGTGTGTATATGTTAGCAGATGGCAAGCCACTGAATTACAAAAAGAAATCAATCCAAGACTATTGGATTTGTGGGATGGAGAAGAATGTGTAGTCACTATAGTAGGGATTGGCATGCCTACATACATCCATAAATCACAGGGAGGTCACAAACTGCTTAATTGAGACCAAAATCTTACTCATTCTGCCCTGATGTGGTAAATATGTCATATCATACCAATTGCAGTTAAATCCCCCACAGACTAACAAAGGTTCTGCCCATTCAAAACCCTCTCAAGCTAGATTTCTGTAAAAACTGACCATAAATAATTTTAACTAAAGAATTTGCTCTCATCTCTTACTGTGAAAATGCCCTCTGTATGGACATTAACAAGTGAAATCTGCCCAATCACGTGCATGAAAGCTGTTTCTCTGACAGTAGTTGTCCTATTAAATGGCATGCAGCATGATAGTGTACTTGTTCAATCGTAAGGATGGGTAAACTATCCAAAGAAACTGCCTAGGGTACCAACTTGAGGATACTCAGACCTTCTTGCTGATAGAGTTTCTACAGAATGTACCACCGTTTCCAGACTGTTGTAAAGCCTTTCATTGGTATCCTCAATCCTTGCCCAGTGCTTGGCATGGCAACAGATATGTTGTTTCACATACCCCCTTCTCTATTGTTATCATGTGTTGCTGCTTTTTCTGTACACAAGTTATGATCTTTTCATCACCAAAATTGTGTCTGGTGTGGGTGTTGTACAATGGCTGGTGTTTTTTTTTGCAGTATTATATAGGACTAACTTGACCTCGAAGGTATTGGAGCGCCTTACATGAGCACCAGTTACATTACACAAGGACACATTCATAGGTAGTCAGTTTGATAGGTTAGGCAGGTTGCCTCTGATGGTACCTATTAGATTCAGTAGCACTAGTTTCATTAACTCTTGCCTTGCCATTTATACTGATGAGATAATTTCCTCAAACAACAGTGTCACAGTTCCCTCTCCCTCAAGCACCATATTTGTATTGTGGCCTCTGTCATCTGTGTGCTGACTCCCCACAATGAGGATCAAGAGGGGTGTTTGAATGGACAACGGCATGAATGTGACTGATTATCTGTGCCACAGCCCATGGCTGTGGTTTGATCCTAGCATATTGCAAGGAGCCTCTTCTTTACAGGCATAAATCAGCACAATACGTGAAAGCAACATTGCCTATGCATGGTACTCTATATGTAGAATGGCTGGTGGTGAGATGTGACACAGGAGGAGCATAAATACCACTCACATATTTAATCGAGCAATGAGCATAAAAATCATGTCCTACTTCTCTATGAGAGATTGGAGTTTTTCATCAAAATATATATATATATATATATATTTATAGTTAAGTGAATATGTCAATGATAACATTAACATTTTGAACTTAAAAAAAACACAGAAATTCTCCAGTTATAGTTAGCAGCGCTAACTATAACTTGCACCCTTCCATGCACTGCTTATGACCTCACATATGACATCACTCATGACATGTTCTATGACATCATTTCTGACATCACTGACATGCTAAATGACATAATTATTGACATCACTCATGACATCATCCAAGCTTTGTTTTCCCGCATATTGGTCTATAAATTACTATGCCATTAGAGGCCTGACAGTAAGTTCAAAAAAGCTCAAGAGAATATCAGCCATCATTACTGCCATCACAGATACAACTCCCTTAGGTGTAGAAAGTAGGCCTGGGCGGTAAATTCCGTTCCGCTCGCGGAATTTGCGGAATTTGGGTAATTTCGCGTTCCGCGGAGAACGCGAAATTGCCAAAAATTCCGCGATCCGCGGCTTCGCGGAGTTTTTTGCATGTTCGCGCTTTCAAAATGCGTGTTTGCGAGATATTTCTCCCCGAGCACGCAAACAGCGTTCTCGAACAGGAAAAAAGCATCGCGAACGGGCGGAACAAGCAATTCCACATGTTCGCAGAACTTTTGCGTGTTCGCTGAGATTTTTTACCGTTTCGCGGAGCTTTGCATAGCGCGACTACGCAAATTCCGCCCACCCCTAGTAGAAAGCATGTATTATGTGCAACATTGACCCTATAGCATACACTTTACAGCTAGCATAGTTCACATTAACTATCAACCACAGGTATATGGGAAGCCCTTATTGAGTACGGTGTTCAATCTGTATACAACTGTTCTGAGAAAGCCAAGTTCCTAAAAATATTGAATGTCAGTTCCAAAACAAATGACCTATTATGGACAGCTTTCATCTGTATTAAACACCTGAAACTGAACGAACCTACATTGAGCAAAGAAGTTGATATCAGTAGAGAACTGGGTACTGTAAACAGTGCTTACTATATGGAGAGAGGTTACTTTGTACCACACTATTTGCAAATAGTGAAACTTTCATAAGAAACACACCACAGAGTATTAAAAAGTATCTACTGAGAATAGTGTACACTCCATGCAATAGTTTTCAAAAAAGACTGTATGCTAAAAATAACCAAGATCTGAAGGTGCTAAACATCCTACTACCTGCATCCTTTATACTGTCTTAAAAACTTCACCGATAGCCCATCTTCTCTAGCAAAACAAGCACATGTATATAAGTTAGTACCTGGTGCACACAGTCTTTTAATGTATGTAGAAATTGTCATGCTGACACGATTCTAACAACTCAAGGCTGCTTACAAAAGTTAGTATCTACTACATAGAATCTTACTCCTATTGAAAACGTTTTCTGCAGTACCAAACAACGTGTGTGGTACATAATGAACACAAGTCGTCAACTGTCACCTTCATATAGAGTTACTCTTGAATGTAAAGATTCATAACGTGTTCAATACCTCTACACACCTATGGTGCATTAGGAGCAGAGGTGCTTTGTAAACACTTACACCCATTAGCAGGACCCATGCTGTACAAAATTAGGTAGACAAGTAATATGGTACTTACCTGCCACTATGTAAACTATAAAACAAACTAACACACTAATTGGATGATGTCATCAATGATATCATCAATTAAATCATTTGAGATGTTATGAGTGATGTCATAAATTATGTCATAGAACGTCATTACTGATGTCATATGTGAGGTCATAAGCAGTGCATGGCGGGGGCCCAAGTTATAGTTAGCGCTGCTAACTATTCTGTGGGTGTTTTTTTAGTTCAAAACGTTAATGTTATCACTGACATATTCACCCCAACATTTTCCAGGAAGGAGCTGAGGTGAGGTTATTTTGGAAAGTGTTGTGAAGATTCGTTAAATGGGGCCAAAGTTACTAGCACACTAAAAAACGTTCTTTCTATAGAAAAGCAGGCCTAACTGTAACTACCTAGTGGCGACTCCCACTAGGTAATATATAGATTTATCGCAGCCAAATGTTTCTTTTAACACCATAATTGCCTAAAGAAAATGGCTTAAGCACCATGGGTATTAAAGGAACATTTAGGTGCCCATTTGTGATATTTTCTAGTGCTCCAAGGGCTCCTAAGACATTCCTTTAGGTATTCCCACCATTTGTTAATAAATATTTTGAAGCAGTTCTTACTATTACAAGTGTGATGCTCAAATGCGCTATAAATAACAGGTTAAGGTATTACCTATTAAAGGTATCGTGGTGGACTTTTGGAATTTGCACTACAGATCATATACAATTGTAAAAAGTGAGTGTATCTCTCATTATACCACCCTGCCAACTATGTATGTATATCCCCACACATCCATTTCAAGTGTTTCCATCATATGCTCAAGTAGGTAATCGCACCATATTTCAACACCTCTTCAGGTGTAGTAAGCGCTATATAAATGCAATTTCAATGTACCAGTGATCCCCATCATATACCGAGGTATTCGCACCACACATGCACATGCATGAACTCTTGTTGCTGACACACACACATAACTTTAACTACACACACTCACACATTTACAAATACATAAATATGCACTCACCAGGATTTGCCTTCCACTGATCCACTTTCTTGATACTATGGAGCAAGACACAGTGGCAGATTTCCCTGATTGTAAGACTCTAGAGCAGCTTCCTTCGAAGCTGCCAGGCAATGATGGCAGTGCAGAGTAGTTTAAATGCTATTTTCTGAGCCACAGAAGCCAGTGGACGTCTCTTTGAGGGATGACATAAGTTGGGTGATTCTTTATATTGTTTGGCAGAGTCTGGCTGCGTGGTTTTGTAGTGTATGTTGCTCCAGGATCGCTTTCTTTACCCATCTGAACCCCATCTTTGGACACACACAGCACACACGCATGCGTACACACACACACACACACGTGGCTTAAGGGCTAGAGCAGCCGACTTTGAAGCTGAACCAGCCACTTAATCTCCCCGTGCCTAATTTATTATTTTTTTTTTTTAATGAATGTGTCCGTATGTAATGCAACTAGTGCTCATGTAAAGCGCCCTGATACCTTCGGGGCGAGTTCGCGCTATATAAAACTGCAAAACAAAAATATGTCAGGAGAGTATCCGAACTCCGAAACAGACCTCTCACAGTGATACCTACACACACAGCTCACATGCATTCCCAGCTTTAGTTTCACATCCTGTACCAATTTTCCCACATTTGGTACCAGTGGCATCAGTGAGATATAGGCGGGCCACTGGATAATCGAGCTTTCTTGCTCTTCCTAGTGAAGTTGCTGCTTATGAACTCCAGACGTTTATACTTATACGAAAAAAATGTACAGATCTAGCTTGATGTAATTAATATCTCCTTTGAGCCGACATTACAGTAGGTGCCGATGTCTATTCCGTGCACACTGGTTGAACCGAGGACAGTAACCATGGCAGCAGTCCGTTTCCGGGACTCCTTCATCACAGAGCTCCTCTTGAAAGCAGATGCCTCCTGGGAGAGGAGATCTAAAGGTCCTGAGATAATTCGGCACCAACGCCAGCACAATGGTGCCACAGGCGGGTCACTGGTTTATGGAACCCAGCAGAGACAATAAACAGAGTTCAGATTTACTGTGAGAGGTCAGGCATCACAAAAAGGCATGGGAATGTCTGTGCAGGCCAACATGAAAGAGCAGTGTTCATATGTTTAAAAAATGCCGCCATTCATAACCGACTGCTGCTGAGGCATTTATTGTCTTCAGAATATGGTCTGATAAAAATATCGTGTCCTAAATCTAGCTGACAAAAGTATCGCCCATTGGAGTTAGTAGAAATTCTGCATTCACTGGATGATACTTTTGTAAATGATATTGAGGACGCAATACTTATGTCAGACGATAATTCTTACAAAGATATTCCGGCATACAACGTGACTCCTTTAGTCCATTTAAGATTTTGGTTTACTTTCCATGTTGACTTTTTTCATTTCAAACTTCTTTCAGTGTTATCTCTCTGCTTCCTACAACTGCCGCCGTTGTGCTCTGAAAACAGGTAATAGTCTTTTTAATGTATATCGAATTAATAATTGGCTGTTGTGTTCATGTCAGACAGCGCCACCTTGTCGCAAACTGTCACAAGCGCCGGTGTTGACAAATTAAGTGCCGGTGCCGAGCACCGGAAACCACCGGCTCAAATTAAGCACTCCATGTGCTGAAGATGTGGGAAATAAACTGATTCCGCCTGTGCTCCATCAGCCATCAGTAAGACAGACGAGACCTGGCCGCTTTCCGTGGACTTCTCCTTTTAACATTGTTCGTTTGCCCTTTGTATAAAGCGTTCTTTCACGGAGCCCCCAATTCATGTGCGGAAGCGATATATAAACATTGAAGTACAAATTTATTGGCTGGCTTCCAGGTCTCAGAATCTCGTATTCAATTCTACATATTTAGAAGAAATGGCAACCCTGGAGCCTCTCCCAGGAGCCCTGCACATTCCCACACATGCTTGAAAGACGTAACATCCATGGACTGTTATCTCTTGGAAAATATGTCGCGCCTGGAACCTTTCCGGGTGCGTTTCATTGCGAAGTCTGTCGCACCGCACACACTGTTCTGCACAATGATCGCTCACTCGATCAGTCACATACCGCGAGCCACTGTAATACGTTCCCATGGTTATGCTGTGCCAGGCTATTTAATGACAAATATTTTCACAATACACCTTAGCTGAGAGGCTGTTTGGCAAAGCTATCATAACCGTGTCGGTGCTCAAACACATTACTCTTGGGAGCCGCCCGCCACCCAGATAGAGGGGAGAGGGGGGGGGGTCAGAACAAGGGAGGCTGCTACTTTTCACACGATGTACAAGTAAGCTGTGTTTGAAGGGTAGTTGGGGGGTGGGCGGCTAGGAGTGTGAGGGAAGAGGATCATCTTAGTGCATGTGTCAGCAAATAGTTTATTTTGAAATGTTTTTGATATAGCACAACCCTTAGCCACATTTAGAGGTGGGACATCTCTGTGTTCTTAACAGTGCTCCTTCAGGCAGCTCGGCTATTACAACCTCCCTCCCTCTCATCTGCTGGATACCAAGGGACACCCTATTCACAGGGGCATCCTCACCCACCTTTTAATGCCTGTGGCCGCCATGTGCACCAAGGCAGTTCCATGCACGAAAATGCTGAAATAAACACCCCACAAGCTTGGAAAAAACTCCCAGTGTGAGTGACATTGCTTTTTGTTTTTCAAAGACAAGGTCCTCCTTTGGGCTGGAATGCAGTAAGCTGCCAGGGCCTAACTGGCTGTAAAGTATGAAACACGGAATACTTCACAAAAGATGCTTTATTCCAGGTTGGAACAAGGGTTCAGAGGAGCACATGGGACACGCAGCAATCCCGGCTTCTCTCGCTCATCTCCAAAGTGGAATGCGAACTAACAGAGAGGCAGGCTCAGAGAACACAGCCTACACTGTTTAAAGGAAAATACCGTCACATCATTAATGCTACTGAAAAACAAACAATCACCTGCCTGGCAAATAAATAAGAAAAGTATATCTAGTCAATGTTTTCAGTGCGCAATAAGTCGCAGTACAGCCCAAAGGTTTGAATACAATACAGCTCTTGTAACCCAATTTTTATCAAGAAATTGAATACATCAAATTTATTCGCAATATCCTAGGATTGTTGTAATACATTCATCTAGAAAGCTGCGCGGCTGCTGTTGGACTTACCCAAACATACTAGTGTTAGGCAGCATCTGCGCAACTTGCATTGGTTGCCGATTAAAAGCTAGGGTCATGTTCAAGGCTCTGGTTACGGCCCATGCAGCACTCTACGGGTATGGCCCAGCATATTTGAGGAACCGTCTTTCGTTTTATGTCCCTGGCAGACTCTTGCGTTCCTCTAACATGTCCCTGGCTTCCACACCCAGAATTCGTCTGAAAAGAAAGGGTGGCAGTTCCCTGGCCTATTTGGCTGTAAAGTCTTGGAACTCTCTTCCCCCGGATCTCCGTTGTCTTCAAAACCCTACTCAGTTTAGGAAAAAACTCAAAACTTTCCTATTCAATTAAGCTGGTTTTTCTTTTGCCACTACTTCTGTACTCTGTTTCTGCTTTCTTTTGGGCTCGCGCCGGGACACTCTTCCGAGTAGCCGCGCGCGAAAATCACTGCTAACATAACATAACATATACAATATATTGAAATGCCCAAACCACAATAAACAGTTTTTATAACAGTATATCTATACCCTGGGGAATCCCAGGTTCCATCAACCCCCAAACAACCACAATCGGACTCACAATCACTCAAACACACATAGCAAGTTGGTCTCACAATACAAACATCCTTACATGTACTACACGAATCAATAAAATCACAGAACGCTCAGAGAACACAGCCCACACTGTTTAAAAGAAAATACAGACACATCATTAATGCTAACCATAAACACAACACTGGCCACCTGTTATTCCATCAACCTTTTTGCTGAAAGTTCATGTGCTATGAAGCATAGCTGCAGGTAATGGAGTATTTGATGTCTGATTTCCACCAGAGATTTTCATCTTTTGTGCCAGAGAACTGGGGTTGTCCATGAGCAGACCTTTCTAATAGATGCTTGCCGATGTATAGGTATTTCTTGATTCCGGAGGTAAGAAAAGGCTAGACGTGAAATAATCTTTTTTGCAATAGAGACTCCTCAAGCTGCAGAGTGTAGAATGACTTGAAGAGGAGCAAAACCTCATATCTGTTCGCAAGTTAACCATTACTGTTACAGCTGGCTATAGGTCTGCCTTTGAAAGAAAAAGTCTCGGATTCTAAAGTAACTTATTATTCATTAGTTCCTATTAACCAGTTGGTCTGGGGTTGATTACCAAAGTTTTGAGATGGGCATCAGGATGGAGTATGGAATCTAATGTGAAAAAGATGGACTTTGTAGAAGTGGCAATGGTAGCGCCAAGCCCAAGAATATTCGGAATCTTAGAGACAGGTGGCCAGTGTGCGAGGACTGTCCTTGAATCTAATCTTCAGTTAGAGCTGAGTGTCATCAGCATTACAGTGAAGGTATATCCCAAGTTTTGTCAATATGTACAAGAGGTTCAACATCAAGGCTGAGTAGTGAATATCAAGCCCTTGTGATCATCAAAGGTAGTAGGGAAGGCTCATGGAGTGCTTCAAATCGTTACATGTTGAGTTCTGTTTGTCAGATAGGACTTACATTTTCATCAAAAAAGTGTAGGCTGGCATCAGGAATCCAGAGCAGAATGGTTTCCATCCTGTGGCTAGAGCAGAATCCTGAGTGAAACTCACCCAACAGTTGGTTTTCCGTGGTGTAGTCCATGAGCTGTGTTGCAACTCATCTTTCTAGCATCTTAGCCAAGAGGCAAAGCTACCAATATGTTAATACATTTTCATCTGAGTAGAGTCAACAACTGTTTTTATTGAGATCAGCAAATGCAACCTATTTTGAGAGGGTAAGGTACAGATCCATTCTAAGGCAAGCGTTAATAATCCAGAACCAGACCTCACTAGCAAGGTTTGGTGGAATGTGGTAAGCCGTGTATTGTGATGGTTTGCTGTTATCAATCACTTTCATAATGACTTTGTGTTTGTGATGTGAAGTGATGGAGGCATGTAGACTAGTAGTGAACCAATATGATTTTTTATTGGCAAAGACGGGAACAATGAGCCCAGAAGATGGGTTCAACTGAGAACCATCATGAAACATCACACTCGAGCATTCTCCTCTAGAATATTGCATTCATGAATGAAAAGGACACTTACAACATAAGGCTATAGAATGTCCTGACCATCAATACTTGGTCGGAATATAAACACTAGACAATGACATAACCACAATACTATACCACACATCTCCCCCTTTTACACAGACCAAACACTCAGACAATACAAACATAGCACAACAGATAAAGCTAGTAAAGAACTCAATCGGCAAATCTTTTAGGCACTTTTTTTACACGTGAACGTCACTGAGTTTGTCTTTACATTTGTTGCTTGTGTCACTGAGTTTGTCTTTACACACCTTTGCCACCTAGGACATGTTCCATTACTGGCCATTGGAAATAAGGACTGAATTGCTGCACACTCTCCTCACCTGAATGGGTTCTAAATTTAGACGAGTCCTTTCTCAATGTGTCTTTAATACGGGCCTAATCTCTACTCGTACAACCATAGCGTTCTTTTGCCTTTTCTTACTTAACAATTCATCCCTGACCTTAGTCCTACCAACTTCATCACTCACAGCTTTCGCCTTTTCAGACAAAGAATGAACATCAACACACAAATCGAGAACATCAAACACCCACAAAGGTTGACCTCACACTTCTTCCCCTCATTAATTCAAAATCAATTTGTTCTGTTACAGAGTGCGGTCTAGTGCGATATGCCTATATGGTGTCCCTGATAGCATCCGCATGAGACTTCTACGCACTTTGAATGCATTCCACCAATACTTCGTTAAATCTTTCCCCTTTGCCATTAAACTGGGGACAATATAATGGAGTGTGAGTGTGTTTGATCCCATTTTGCTTTAAAAATTCTTACATGACTGTAAGGTGAATTGTACACTGTTGTCAGATAATAATTCAGCTGATGTGCCCTCTCTGGAAAGCACTTCCTTAAAACATCTGATAAAACCTCCAGTATTGGGTTCAGCAACCCCCTTCACTTCCACCCATCTGAGGTAACCAAATGTTTATCACTATGACAACATTGATAACATCCCTGCACAATATCATCCACTTCAAGATCCATGCATGGTCACCAATACGTGCTCCTCACATGCCTTTTAGTGGTCATCATACCTAGGTGCCCTGAATGCGCTGTCTCAATGATTCTTTGCCTGTAGCATGCAGGAGGAATTAATTTATCTCCTCTGACCAAAATTCGGCTTTCCAAGGACAACTTATCTGCAATTTTCCAAAATGGTTGCAAACTCAGTCTCACACTTTTTTCCTTAGGCCAACCCTTCAGAACGAAGACCAATACCTCTTGTAAATCACTATCACTGACCACATCCTTACTCCACTAATCAAGACTCTTGCATACCACATGACCTTCAACTCTCACAATCATACACTCTTCAACCTCTTCTTCTTCCAAAGAATCTGACTGATTACTCATAGGTAGTCTAGATAAACAGTCAGATTTGTAATTCCTACCTCCAGCTATGTGAGACAATTCAAAATTGAACTTCAACAATTTTACAAACAACCTGACAAATCTTGCTGTGTATTTTTTTTTATCTTGACACCTTTGAGAATATTCACCAATGGTCTATAATCTGTTCTTAAGCAAAACAACCTACCTCAAAAATATTGTTTACATTTCTCAACACACCAGGTACATGCAAGCATTTCTTTCTCTATGACCGAATACCTGGTCTCAATGTCAGTGAACCTTCATGAAGTGAACCCAACAGTGACTTCCTTGAAACAATCTCATTGGGAAAGTACAGCTCCCAGACCGTATGCACTAGCATCCAGAGTGATAAATGTTTTGCATCCTTCAGCATAATGCTGTAAAGCTGGAGCACATACTCTGTCTGATGAGATCATAATTTTGTTGATATAAAGATGACCAAACAAAATTTGAATTTTTCTTGAGGAGACCTCTGAAGCATTCAGTCATATCTGAATAATTTCTTATGAATTTGGAATAAAATTCACTCATACCTAGAAAAGATCTGAGTAGGTCTCTATCTTTAGGGTGTGTAGCGCTTACAATTCCATCCACCAACCCAAGTTTGGGTTTAACCCCTTCAGCTGACAGAACATGGCCAAGGTACTCTACTTCTTTGACAGCAAAAACACACTTGTCCTTTCTTAGAGTAACACCACTGTTAGACACTGTATTCAAAACTAGCCATAAAGTAACATTATGCTCTTCCAAAGTCATAGCAAATACCAAGATGTCATCTTGGAAGACTACAACATTTGATAGGCCATGGAGTACTTTTGAAAAACAGAGGCAGTGGAGGCCAGACCAAATGGCATTCTACAGAACTGAAACGTTTAATTAGGTGTTACGAAAGCCGTCAAGTGACGTGACTCATCATCCAAAACAATCTGATGGTATGCAGCTTTAAGATCAAATTTTGGTTACCATTTGGCCTGATCCACGGCTGTAATAAGTTCCTCAATGCGAGGAATGTGGAAATTTTCCACCCATATAGTGCCATTTAAGCTTCTCAGATCGACACACAAGTGAAGTTGTCCTGACTTCTTTTTGGCCAACACTGCCGAAGATAACCATAACATGGCATCCACAGGTTTAAGTATACCATCCTGTTGCATTTTTGTCAAAAGTTTGTATAGATCACCTCTTACGCTGAAGGGTACATTGCACAGTTTATGTTTGATTGCTGTACAACCCTTCTTTACCTTAATCACATGTCTGAAAGTTTTAATTTCACCAATTCCATCAGTAAAAACTTTGGTGAACTCCAAAACCCATTGGATTTTCTCATTAGTAAGCATCCACCCAATGCTGTGATCATTTTCTAGCATCACTGGGCAGTTTGTTCCAGGCAAAGTCAGTTGGTGCCACCAACCCAGCAAGTTGATGCTCTCTTATTTGCTACATATACTTTGCCTTTGATTTTCTTCATTGAAAACGCAATTGTTGCCCAGAAATACCCTAATAGATTGATCCTGCTTCCTTCAAAGGATGTAGTTATGAATGTGTTATCTGAAGGGAATAAAGCCTGATCAGCCCACTTCTTATTGAATTTGGTGATATCAATGATGGTGATTCTAGTTGCACCAGAATCAAAAAGGAGAGGTATGGCACACCTACTCATGAAAAATTCCACCAATGGATCACTATAACATTTAGTATTTGGGTAACTGATCGTCACCATAACATCTAACGCTAGCACCAATTCTTTAACTTTATTCTCCAAACTTTCTATAGTTTAATTAACATTTTGACTTTGAACTGCACAGACAGACATACCTTTTGCTATACTTTTAGTAACATTGCCACGTCTACCACCTCTTCATACTTTGCTGAAGTGCCTGAGTTTGTTGCACTCCCAACACTCTTTGGATACCGCAGTACAATTTTTAAAACTTGAAACATGAGAAAAGGAGCCACACCTAAAACATTGTGGCTAATATTCATATAGGGTTCTTTGGACATAGATGATGTGCCTGGTTGCCCCCTATTGTCACCACTATTCACAATAGTAACCTGATGCAGGGTGTTTTCCAGTTGTTTAGAATCCTTTCTTGATGACCCTGTGCTTTTGACTATATCAATGGTCTCATCGAACATAGGGTTTTTACAGGCCAACAGTCTCTCTTGATTTTTTTAGAACTGCATCTTGATACTAATTAATCCCGTAAGAGTCGAGATGTAAAATTCTCAAACCCGCAATACTAGGCCAAACCCTTTAGGACAGTGACATACGTATCAATGGACTCGGATGGGGCTTGCACTCAAGTGAAAAATGTGTGCCTTCGTACTACTAAGTTGACTTTGAATGTAAATGAATTTCCAATTGTTTAACAGCACCCTGGTATTCATCTTGCATTTCATCTTCTGAAGGGATACATTCAGGTAAGTGGTCAAACATATGTTACCCCAAGACAACTAAATAATAGTATAATAAATTCCTTTTTCTGTCAGGTCTGAATTTTTGTCCATCAATAGCATGTAGATATGCATTAAACAATCTGATCCAGAGCTGCCATTTGAGTGGAGGTTCTCCAAGATCTTAGAGGAAAGGTGCAGGAGATGTAACTGTTTGCATCATATGGAACTAATTTTATGCAATAAGCACTATAACAAGACACTATAAACTGATGGTAATGTACTTCAAATCACATCCACAGTTTGCAATCACTTGGTTCTGACACAACAGGTGATAACAGTATCTAATGACATCACACACAAGAGGAAATGTTAATATCCAGACATAGAGAGCGTGCTAATCACTGTTAGCACAAAATTTGAAGTTATCAACCAAGACGATAAGTAATGTTGCTAGACGCATCCCTTAGAAAATGTCAAAATCCGCAAGGAAAACGTGGTAATCGCTGTTAGCACAAAGCTTGCAATAACCCATATTGGTGGTAGGTGGCGCTGTTGGACACAACCTCCGGAAACTGAAACTCATGCGATGAGATGTAAAGGTCTGAAGGAATTTCACTGCAGATGTGGAAGATGTCAGTGCAGAGGCAGAAAGCAGCTGGCAAGAAAATGAAAATCTGTCTGATGATAGAGGATAAGCAGTCGCACAGAGAAAGGTAGACAGTTGTCCGCACAGGGGGTCGCTGATTTGTAGCTAGGCTAGGCCGACGCTGGGGATTCAGCTGCAAGCGATCACAGTTCATGCTTGTGGTAACGCTGAGGTTCTGCCACGTGCAACAAGTGCGAGTGTTTGTGGTCACACTGAGGGGTCGATTCCGATTCGGGCCGGAAATTTCTCCGACCGAGCCGGACCCGGAGAGATTTCCGACCGAATCGGACCCGTGCAGTCCGACCGAACGAGTACGATGCGTCCGTATGTTATCGGACTCGAGTCGGTCGGACTCCCATTGAAGTCAATGGGAGCCGGTCGTACAACGCGTACGCGGGCTCCCATTGACTCAATGGGTGCGGAGTCGGACAAGGGCGCCCCCTACAGCGGGTACGCGGCGAAGCGGTTCGCGCCGTACACGCACAGGTAGGGGGACCCATGGGTCCCCCTGTGTGCGACTTCCGCGCGGCTACGCGTACAGGGGTCCGACACGGACCCCCAAAGTACGGCTCCGACAGCTCTTACGAGCCGGAGTGCGCGGCTCGGTCGGACTGCTCGCGGCGCGCATCGTACTTACCCGGCCGGGAAACGTCTCCATTGCGCGGTGCGAGTCGGAGTCCGAGCGAGTCGGTCGGAGCGGTTCGAGCCGGGAGCGAGTCGGTCGGAGCGGTCGGGACGCCCGGACGAGTCGGTCGGCGATTTCGCATCGTACTCGCTCGGCCGGACCCGCGTACGGTTCGGTCGGGAAACAGGGCTCCGAATCGGATCCGGTAAAGCCGAATCCGATTCGGAGCCCTACCGGCCGAGATCGGAATCGGCCCCTGAGTGTTCGGCACTGGAAGTTCTGTGGCTCGTGATCACTATGGTATGAATGTTCGAGCTGGAAGAACGCATGCAGTATTGCATTGTAATTGTATTGTAATTGCATTTATATAGCGCTTAATACCCCTGACTAGGCAACGAAGCGCTTTTTCAGTGAGCAGCACGCTACTCCAGAACCCATTAAGGAATAGTGGTGAATTAGTATAGTGAAATATGAAATTAATTTGAGTGGTGGATATGTTAGTCTGTCATTTGGATTGAAAAGGATAGTAGAGGGATAGAATAGGGAAAAGGTTTGCAGTTATATAGCGCTTACTACCCCTGATATGGTGTTGAAGCACTTTTTGGTGAGTAGCATGCTACTCCGGAACCAAAAAAGAATTAGTGGTGAATTAGTCTAGGGAAATACGAAATTAATTTGAGCAGTGGACATGTTAGTCTGTTATTTGGATTGAAAAGGATAGTGGAGGGATGGAAGAGGGAAGGGTTTGCATTTATATAGTGCTTGCTACCTGTGATGAGGTGTTGAAGCGCTTTTTGTCAGGTAGCACGCTACTCCAGAACCCAAACAGGATTAGTGGGGAATTAGTATAGGGAAATATTACATTAATTTGCGTGGTGGACATGTTAGTCTGTTTTTTGGATTGAAAAGGAATAGTGGAGGGATAGAAGAGGGAAGGGTCAAGAACGTTTTTCTTTTCTTCTTTTTTGGAGTTCATAGCAGTAGGAGTGGGTTTGGGGTGAGTAAAGGGGAGGTGGAGGGGGAAGAGTCAGAGGGAAGGGTTTAGAAAAGCTTGTTTCAGAGATTTCTATAGTAAAAGAGGTATGGGATGATGCACAAAGGGGTAGAGGAGGGAAGAGTCTAGAAAGGGTTATTTTGGGGATCATAGTAGTGATATGGGGTTTGCGATGAATGAGAGAGTGGAGGTAGAGGATATATTTAGAGAGGTATAGGGTGATAAATAGGGTAGTGCAGTGGAAAGAGTGGTAGAATGAGGTTTGAGATGAGTCAGAGAGTTGAGGTAGAGGATATCTATTGAGAGAGGTATAATGTGAGAAATAGGGTAGTGTATTGGAGAGAGTAGTAGAATGAGGTTTGAGATGAGTCAGAGTGGAGGTAGAGGATATATTGCGAGAGATATAGGGTGAGATATAGGGTAGTGCATTGGATATTCTGAATTAGAAGCAAAGCAATAAATATAAAGAAACATAAGTACATGGAAGGTATATATATATATGCATTAGGAAGGTAATATATGTAGATTAAAGTTGCATTTAATAAACTCAGACTTTCAAGTGTTGCTGTACTTTAAATAATGTATTTGTTTTTATTTTTGTAATTTAATAGTGAAGCAATTGTAGCTAAATAGTCATGATAAAATATTTACATATTTATGCAGTCACTCATATACATGTTAACATAGAATATTGTAACTATAAGTAATATGTAAATTGTTTAAGCAGAACTAACGAATATCTATATCTTTAAAAAACATAATTATTATACTTGTTTATACAAAGCAATACACATGTGTAGGTACACATCTATAGTACAACTAAATGCTTACATACAAAGGAATATGCTGTATATTTATGCTTGAGTATGGTGGTTATGTGGGGAAGAGCCAATTCTTGAGTAGTCTTCTGAAGATTAGGCGGTTATCCGTGGATCTTATGTTTGGGGGGAAAGAGTTCCATAGTTTGGCTGCTTGAACAGAGAAGAATGTGCCACCCATGTTTTTTTCTTGCATGGTGGGATTTTGAGGCGAGGTGCCACTCTAGATTGGAAGTTCCTTTGATGTAAAAAAATGTTTGATTATATTCCTGATGAAGAGCGTTAATGTTCCATGTATCGCTTGGTGTGTGATACAAAGTTGCTTGAATGTGGATCTTCTGGCAACCGGTAACCATTGTAGGGCTTTCAAGGCAGGGAAAATGTAGGCTTGTGGCTTTAAATGTAAGAGTAGTCTGGCAGCAGAGTTCTGAATCCGTTATAGTTTTTTCATAGTTGTTAAAGGTGATCCGTGGTATAGGCTATTGGCGTAATCGAGTTTGGACAGAACAAGAGAGATGGTAGCCTGGACCTTGTGTGGAAATCCCAGGTGGGGGAAGATGCGTTGCAGAGTTTTTATAGTAACAAACCTTGATCTTGCTAGTTTGTCCACTTGGGCATTCATTGATAGCTTGGAGTCCATGCTAATTCCGAGGTTTCTTACTTCCTTTGATACTTTAGACGGTATTCTCAGATCATTAGGCCATGCGGCGAGTGGGTCATAATTTTTCCAATCGCCGCACGTGAGTCTTTCCTTTTTGAAAGCATTCAATTTGAGATGGCTCCATGTCATCCATTGATCCACAGCTCTGAGACACCTGAAAATTGGTAAGTTTTCAATGTCTTTGGGGCATTCCAGTTGAAGGAGTATTTGCGTGTCATCTGCAGGTTATAGCACTTGACGTGAAATTGATTAATCAGTGCCGGTAATGACTTCATGTAGATGTTGAAAAGCATGGGCGAGATAATAGAGCATTGAGGAACCTCTGCTTTTATGAAGTACGGTTTGGAAGAGAAAGGGGGGTATGGAAAACATTAGTTCTGTTGTGAAGGTAGGATGTGATCCAGTCTAGGCCAGTCCCCTCTGTGCTGGCTTCGTAGAGTCTTTGTATCAGAGTGTCATTGTCAACCGGGTCAAAGGCAGCTGAGAGGTAAAAGAGAAGTAGTGCAGCAACCCCGTTCTGGTCAACTGTGTTCTTAAGGTCATCCCACATGGCAAAGAGGGCAGATTCTGTGCCTCTTCCTGGTAACGGAAATTTAATTGCGAGCTGCGCCGAGTTCAGAAATGATGAAACTCATAGAATAGAGTTACTTTAAGCATAACACTTGCCCAAATGTATGCAACAATGGTAGATACACAGTGGCTTGTTTACTCCTTCGTTCAAACGGTACACATGCAGCTGACGACGGTTGATCTCCTGGGCCCAAATGCAAAGCGTTGCCTATTTTTTTTTTTTTAATATATTTATTGTTCAATTCATAGCATATAAATCAAATTAAATCAGTTAGATCCAATTAAAAAAAATCAAGTTCCACAATATAAAAAAAATTAATTACATTCAAACAGATATCTCCATATGGTTAAGCATAGGTCCCCAAATCTGAGCCCCCAATTTCTTCTTATTCAATGATTTCAAACTATACAAACTATATTCCAAATTAAAAATATTGTAAAACTTCGCTCGCCACATCTCAAACGATGGGGCATCAGATTGAAGCCACACTGAGGCGACACATAATCGTGCAACTACAACTGCTATGAATACAAGGTACCTAAATTGATAACAAACTTGACCTGTTTTTGTGGCCTCCCCACACCCGTTAACATAACCTCTTTCGAAATATGTATAACCACACCCATAATTTCTGATAGAAACTGCTCAATATGATTTCTGAACTGAGATAAACCTATACATTCATAAAATATATGTACTATATCAGCATTTTCCATATTACATCTAAAACATTTCCCATCATATGCCCCACCCCATTTCATCATTTTTGCGGGGGTATGATATAAATTAAATAAAGTCTTATAGTGTTGAGTTCGCAGATTAGCTGTCAAAAGAATTCTATCAGCTATATCAATTGATTGTTGCACGTATGAGCCTTCAAGCCCAAATCGTGCCCTCCATTTCCTGTCCTGATTCTCTATATCATCAGGCTGAGTGTCAATCAACATTCTATATAGTATCCCTATCTTTGCTCTTTTCCCAACTGCCTCCACTTGAGAATTGGGCACTACCTCAAGATACTTATAGTGTTTGCACAAAAAATCCCGTATTTGTAAATATTTAAAAAAATCATGTTTTGGCAAACCATACCGTTCCATTAAATCAGAGAAGCTAAGAAGTGCCCCACCACAATATATATCTCCCAATTGCCTGATCCCATTAACGCGCCACCTTTCCATCTTTGTATCCCAGAAAATAGACGGGAAAATGGCTATAGAGTTTAAAGGTGTATAATAGCCTATCCGAGTTAACGCTAACATCCTACGTACTGTTTTCCAAGCCTTATAAGCTGAAATCATAACTTTGAACCGTGTTCTCTTAAAATAGCTAGGTTCCACAAATTTAAATAACGTATTTCTCACCTCGGCTCCCATCAACATTTGATATATATTTGGTGCTTCTGCCGACTGTCCTTCCTCTCCAGTCAATAGAAACCGCATGTTTTGTAATAAGCATACTAAATAGTAAAATGTAAAATTTGGTACAGCCCATCCACCTCGGTCTAATGGTAATGTCATGTATTTTGAAGCTCGTCGAGCTTTCTTTTGTCCCCATAAAAACCTGTCACATAGAGATTGTAATTTCAATAATTGTAAATGAGTCAGCTCCAATGGAACTGACCTAAAATAATACATGGCTTTAGGGAGAATACTCATTTTAAGTACATTGCACCTTCCTACCATCGATAAGTGTAAACATTCAACCCTATCCAATTGTCTTTTGGTAGAAGCGTTGCCTATAGCGTAACAGCAGTTCAAAGTGCTCCTTGTTGCCTAATATGAAGTGTTGGAGGCGCGTAGACAAGTAGTAGTGAACCAATAAGATGTTTTATTGGCAAAGAAGTCAAAGTATAGATACAGGTACAATGAGCTCAGAAGATGGCTTCATCTGCTAACCATCTCAAAGCATTATGTACGAGAATTCTCATCTAGAATATTGCATTCACCAATGAAAAGAACACTTACAATATAAGGTCATAGAATGTCCTGACCACCAATACTAGGTCAGAATATAAACACTGGACAATAACATAACCACGATACTATGCCACATGATGAGATTGAGATCATTCAATGAAACTGTTTTTTTGGTTACCTAAGAAGGATAATTTGTCATTACCATGTGAATGGATAAGAGCATCCACTTCCCTTCTAACTTTGCGATTTTTTAAAAACTGAACTGTTAGTGCACCTGCAATCTGGCAGTACATATGATGTATAAGTGAGGGTAGTTGGAATGTTTGCTCCTGCTGTGGCAGGCTGGAAGGTCCGGGAGAGGCTGTGAGTAGGCATTCAAAGGCATGACAAGTGGATTTTTTTTAATGCTGAACCCTGCCTTGAAATGACAGAGGGGTCAGCATGAGGACAATGCTCACCCGGGCAAGTTGGGTAGGATGTCGAAGGTTACATTCTAGGGTGGAATAAGCATGAAGGCAATTTAAAGGCCACACAGAGGTGAAGGGCGTGCCTGAAAAAGGGGAGGAGTGAGAATCCACAGGGAAGCAAACTCAAGGACTTTAACTTTAACATTGTCTAATGAATCTGGAAATTTTACATCCATCCTTTTTCCATAATGGGTTCTTTCACAACCTGGATGGAAGAATATCTCTCACTTTATTAACAGATTACGCAAAATATTTCTGGTATTCAGATAATATCTTTTTATGTAAGGTCACCCTTATCTTGGTTAACAGCTTTTGAAGGCCTATTCTATCCACCAAGTCATCTTATGTATTTTGCAAAAGTGTACAACCAAATTTATTTTATCTTGTTGCAAGAACTGCAGCAGTGTGCTGTACATGAATGTCGAAATAATACTTAGGCCCTGATTCCGGGTTTGCCGGAATCAAGGTGCTTTTTATTGCACTAGATAAATAGCGATACCCTGGGGTACATTATTTAATGGGTGCGATAAATAGCATCTATCACAAGTTTCTATGAATAACATTCCGATTTTGGTGCTCATGGCATCAAAATCCAATTTGTACAGTAAATCCTGTACACTTTTACTCTGTTAAATTCTGGCAAGTTTAACCTGATGACATTTAATGAAGACTGAGATATTTAACGCATACGGTAATAGGTGAACGCAGTAAATACCACCTAACTTAAAAGTCTTACCCCTGCAAGTTAGAAATGGGGGTCTCTAGTTGGCAAGGGCTTGCACCTTTGTCCAAGTAGGGACCCTTCTTCCTAGTCAGGATAAGGGAGTTACACTCCTAAAATAGCCCCTGCTCACCCCCCTTGGTAGCTTGGCACGAGTAGTCAGGCTTATCTTAGAGGCAGTGTGTAAAACATTTGCACATAACCAACAGTAATATAGTGTAAGCACTACAAAAGGACACCACCCCAGTTTAGAAAAATATCCAATATTTTTATATACTCAAGACAAGACCAAAAATGATTAAAAAATCCACACTACAGTACTTAGAAATCTTTAGTTATAAAAATAACCTTGAAAAACAGTTCCTTGAAGTCAATAGCTCCCTCTGGGGCTATCACAGCGTCGTAAACAAGCAAATCCAAACAATTCTAGCTGACCGCGGCATCGCGGGCCAGCTACGGTGTCGGGAAGACCTGCAAAACAGTACGTTTAGAAATGCAGGGCCTCGGCGACATCTCGTTGAGCTTCCGAAAGCACGGCGTCCGCAGGCATCGGTTCCGGAGGTTGGTGCAGGAGTCGTCGGGCCCTCGAAGTCCCACGCGTTGCACATCGAACTCCTCGCGGTTGAAGTAAGGAGCGCTGGCGTCGGCAGGCGTCGGCTGCTCCGGTGCGAAGTGCAGCGGTGCGGCGTGCGATGCCCTCAGGTCGCAGTGCGAGCAGCGGCTCGGTGGTGGCGTCAGATGGTGTTGTCCGTGAGACCAGGGTCGCGGTGCGAAGTGATGCGGTGCTCATCACGGTGCTAGCAGGTCACGGTGCAGTGGCAGGTCTGAGTTACCTTTTCAGGGCTACTTCTGTGGGTGGCACAACCAGTGCTGCAAACCCACTAGTAGCATTTGATTTACCAGCCCTGGAACTCTCAGTGCACTTTACTAGGGCCTCACCAGTAAATCAAATATGCCAATCATGGAAACACCAATCCATAACATAATTTACAACAGGAGCACTTGCACTTTAACACTGAACAGCAGTGAGAAAGTGCGCAGAGACACTAAACCAGCAAAAACAGAGTCAAAACCGGGAGGTCAGAAAGCAAAAAGACAGGGGAAACACGCCAAAAGATGCCAAGTCTAACACTGCACAAACAGGGATTTATGTAGGGGTTGGAGAACACCGAACCGCTTGTAATCGGGTCTCTACATTATTATCTGAAACAACAGGCTTGCATTGTACCTGATGTCATCCTATCATTCATGTGATGCATTTCAGAGTATTGGGAAGATAAGTCCTGAATTCTGGAGAGTTATATGAATTCCTGCAAATACGCTGGGAAACTGTGTAAACGTTTTGGTGTTTTTGCAGCATGAACAATAGTGAATGCTGGTGTCACAAGAAGTGGTATAAAGTAGGAAGTCACTGCTTTTTATTTTACTACTTGATTGAAGGTAGAGTAGTTGTTTCTCTACCTCTTTATTAAGGTGGCAATCTCAGGCTGGGTTGAGAAATCATAAAGTATACTTCCTAAAGCTTGAATTTATTCCATATGCAGATAATTTTATTTATTTTAAGTGAAAATGCTTTGTTGAGCTTCTTGTATATGTTCACTAGTTTTTCTCTAGAATGGGTTTTCTCTGCAATTGTTCCAAGAACAGCAATCGTTCATCATTGGTTCAAGTCATCGTTGTGTGATTTGGCAGAATCTGGAACACATTGTTCAAGGCGGAATTATGAGTACAATTTAATGAGATTACAGCATGCACCTAGAGAGCCTGGAAACAACAGACTACTTTATTGCCATTTATTAGTTATGGAAGGTTGCAGTTAGATGGGGTGGGGCGTGCTGGGAAAATCCTCTTGTAAGATTGCAGGTGGTAGTTTACCTGTTCCACTACTTCCCTAAATA
The DNA here is from genome assembly GCA_963921515.1 of Calotriton arnoldi. NCBI lineage: Eukaryota > Metazoa > Chordata > Amphibia > Caudata > Salamandridae > Calotriton > Calotriton arnoldi. The sequence goes on along the minus strand of CAWUFW010000913.1, from coordinate 1,959,657 downwards.
CCAAGCACTGACAAAGCCAATAGATCTAGACCTAGCAAGCTAAATAGCTAGCTAACAACACATATTATTCCTCGTTTCAAGATGTGTAAACAGTGTATGTGCATTATATGCTCTGTAATGTGAGTACATTTTATAGTCTCCTTGATTATGGCATTTTGCTTGATCAGAGAATGCTGGACTCTGTTAAGATTTTTAGGGTCCACCCGTAGTGGTAATCCTTTTAGTGTGGGTGGTGCCCATCCTCATGCCCAGGCTATGACACTACTACTGACTGGTGAAAGCTGATTTTAGTAGTGGGATACAGGCCAGGCCATCTTTATCTGAACCTCTTTCGGAGGATTGCCTACCGGCTGTCTGTGATAAATCTAAGTAGTAGGTCGGTCACAACTTAGCTTTGCCCCCATTGTGCTTGTCTGTGAGTGCTTGAATACATGTGAAGCGTAATAACCAGCTTGTAGTGTCCTCTGAAAGTATGAAGCCCATAAGGTGATGGAACTCTCCACTGGGTTAGTGGTAGTCAGCGACTGCTGTCTCCTGTTTCTCCCGTTTCCAGCACATTCCCCTGCGCTACTCCGATACTATTCCTCCTGCCTTAAGCTTTCAGTATGCATTCCCAAGAAGGACCTTCTATGTTCTGCCTAAAATTGCAAACTAGTTCCACCAGGTCAAGATGTGACTTGAGAGTGAGCAACACTTAAACGAAGACTTTGAAGCCTGCCAGTGGCAACCTGGGCAGTAGCCCGTCACCACTGTGCGCCCCCTGCAGTCTGGTCCAGGCTGTATCTGAAAGCCCAAATCCCAGACTGCAAGCGGCAAAGAAAACATTGTCTCCCATGAAAACCTGCAACCATCATCTAGGTGGGCACAGCTGTTCTTTTTCTAGCTGCACTTTTGAAATAATAATAAATACAGCATATTATGCTTTAGAAAGTGCATCGGATTTTGGGAATTATTACCCTTGTTACTATCATCTGGATATATTAGGCGCAAACATTCCTCAAAGCTCAAAGCAATTTATCTCATTTAGTGGCTCTTGGGGGCTGTTCTTTTTCTAGCTGCACTTTTGAAATAATAATAAATACAGCATATTTTGGGAATTATTACCCTTGTTACTATCATCTGGATATATTAGGCACAAACCTTTCTCAAAGCTCAGAGCACAGCTCTCCGCCAGCTGCACTCTGCCTCTATCACCTGCCTCCACCTGAACTAGACGGTCTTCCCTTACACCAGCCTCCAATAGTAAGCCTTGACTGCTAGATCCACTCTGCAACCACAATCAAACAGCTCAGTCACCAAAACAAGTACTTCTACCCCTCCCCCCAACCTCCAAACCTTGACTATTCAACCCACTACAACCTGAAAGGCAAAGCTTGCCGCCCTTGGCATTTCAGAACACCTTCAGTAATAACTGCTTGATGCATGTCTGAGGACAGTGACAATACTTGTTGGCAAGATTGCCTAACTGATATAGGGTTGTGCATGCCCCAGAGAACTAGTGTGATAGTGATGCTCTAGTCTGCATAGTGTCGTCTATGCTTCTTAGAAATATCCTCTATTGATTTTTATGTTTTGTTATGAAACATAAAATTATTATATTGTGGTCTTCTTCCTGTCATGATTCCCCAGACTCCACTAACACAGCCATGAACCCCTCCAGAACGCACTCAGAAAAGGACTCAGTGTTTCTAGATTTTCCCGTGTAAAACCTACCCCTATTCAGTGCAATCAGGGGGTGGGGGTAGGGGGTAGGTAGAGTGTTGTGAATATGCTTGGTTACACGTTAGTCATTGCTACACTACTGTATGTTATGTGAGATGCCAAAGTTTTGAAATATGCTTGTTTAACGTATTTAGACATCAGGGCCTTGTAACCACTTCTTTATGCCAGGATTCGTCTGCTAGGTTTGGGCTCAGCAAATAGTGGAAATGAACACTGTTATTCCGCTCTGCCAGCCACCCGTGTTGTGGCCTTTCTGCACATTCATTAGCATCTGCCGCATGTAAACGCCGCCAAGATCTCGCGGAATCTTGACGACATCCGGCGGCCATGTTGGGCGTGGCCTTGGTATTTAAGACCACACCCGACTTCTAGGGGCTCTTTGGCTTCATGATTTCTTGCGCTTGGCAGCGTCCTCGTGCAATCCTTCTGGGCGGTCTTGCCTGCCTGCTGCTGGAGAGCCTCCGATCCCTGGAGTCTTCGTTTCTCCAGTCCCCTGGTGTTCCGATTCCTGCAAAACAAGAAAAACACAGTACAGTGAGTACAGCGAGCGTACAGCCACAGGTACCCAATGCAAGTAAAATTTATTTGGAACATTTGTTTTGTAAAGTGATTCGTGGAAGTTGATTGAGCGATTCCTGAACAATTTTGTAAGCAATTGTGGTGTTGCAGTCTAGTGCTCTGCACCCGCGTCATCTGCGCTATGCCTCATGGGATCGTGAGAGGGGTGCAGAACGCGGAGGGGCAGAGTACAATGCATGCACGCCAGCTCTTCCTCTGCGAATAAAGGGACGTGTAAAGTATCCCTTGTACGTGTCATCCTTTCCCTGAGACACGCATAATAATCACCACAGACTGGCGACGAGCCGCCGAGGACCCCGCCGTCACCGCTAAGCCCAGCGCCGCACCCTTCGCAATCCACGGTGCGGCACCAGTATCGCAGAGGGAGGCGCGAGTGAGGCTCCACGCGGTAAGGAACCTGCCGCCATCCACACGCACGCTCTGCCACAGCAAAGCAAACTCCTCAGAGGACAGACCGGCCCTCACCAGGCCCGCGCACAGCACATGTGCTCCAGCAATGCTCCACCCCCATTGCGTGCATCAGGCCTTTCACTGCTGCGGCGCCTATTATCAAAGGCACCTCTACTGCCTCCCAGCCACCTGCCCTCACCACGTGCAAAGCAACCAGCTCCATTGTACCACACCCCCTGCAATCAAGCCAAGCAGCTTTCTCTCGCCCATCTTGCAATCAGGGTGCAAGGCTACCAACTCCACAGTGCCACGCTCACCACCATTGGGCCAAGCAGCTTCCTCTCACTCATTTGCGTACTGAGGAGGACGCAGCCCAGGCACCCTCAACGCTGCCAGCGCGCCCGGGACTTCCACACAGCTGCCCAGGAACACCCGAGTCAGCCCCACCAGGTGCACCTGCAGGTCCCACCACCTTAGCCACCGCCGTCAGCTGTGCACCCCACCGACCACCCTCCAAAGAGGACACTCTTCCGTCCAGCAGAATGTGCGCCCAGACCTTCTCATTGACCAACCCAGTGCCGATCCTCCCTAAGCCAGGTGAACCGGCCATGAAGTGGGCGGACTGGAAGGGGTACTTTCTGAACTACCTATCGCCCCTAGAAGACGAAGGTGAAGAAGCGTTCTCTAGCAAACGCAGGAAGAAGATACTCCTTCACAATCTCGGACCGGAGGGTCTACGAGTGTATGAGAACATGGTCAAGCAGCCAAGAGCAGCCACAGATGAAGACGTATTCCAGCACGCGCTTGACGACTTAGACCGTCACTACCAACCGGTCATTTGCATAGCCATAGATAGATACAATTTCTTTCAACGCAAACAAAGCGTCACGGAGACGGTGGAAGACTACGTCGCAGCACTCAAGAAACTGGCTATAAACTGCAAGTTCGGGCACCTGCACGACGACCTGATACGGGACCAAATAATAATGCACACGGTCAACACCAGCGTGCAGGAGAAGTTGTGGGTGAGTGGGGAGGCTCCCCTCCATGAAATCATCGCGATCGTCAAAAAGGCTGAACTCTCCAAAAGATGCGCGGAGGCTTTGAAAAAAGAGGACACAAAACCGACGGTATGCAAGATAAGCGACAAAGACACGGCCAGAGACAAACCAGGGCCCTCCACAGGACACAGGTCTGGCCGACGCCCCACGAAGACCTCTTCCCCGATTCAAAAAACTCCTGCTACAGGTGCGGCAGCCAGACGCACATGGCCAACGACAAATGATGCCCTGCCTTCCACGTAAAGTGCTCCTTTTGCGGCGTGACTGGACACTTCAGCAAAGTCTGCAGGCGGAGACCCCGCAGCAATGCAGTTAAGTGTGTCGTGTATGACTCAGAGCCCGACGCGAAAGAAGGCGAAGAAGATGAATCTTGTGCATAGAGGACCAGGTGTTAGGCGTTGACTGCACCTCCAGGAGGAAACCGTCCTGTCTCATGTCCATAGGAGGGATCCAGATATCCATGGTGGCGGACTCAGGGTCCCCATTCACAATCATAAAAAGGGACATTAGGGACAAGGATTTTGCCAGCACACTAGGGCGTCACCTACACCCTACGGATGTACATCTGGTCACCTTCACAGGCGAATAGATTCCCATGGTAGGATTCCGACGACTACACTTCGAATTCAAGGGACGAGAGACCACGGGCAAGTTGTACGTAGCAGAAACAGGACCCTCGGTCCTAGGGTGGATCGACCAAGGAGCGCTGGGTATCCAGCTCAACCCCGGCAGAAAAACGCAAGTACTGATGACCAGCGAAAGCCCCAGCCCCAACGTGGACAAACTTCGCGAAGAGTTCCCCAACGTCTTCGGCGGGACCATTGGACAATTGTCTAAATTCACTCATAAAATCCAGCTTAAAGACAGGGCGGTCCCCGTCAGTCACAAGGTGCGGAACATCCCTTTCAACTGCAGGGAAGCCGTGCAACTCGAATTACAACGCCTGGAGGACAGCGGAGTCATCGAACCCATCGAAAGCGCTGAGTGGCTGGCACCCTTGGTAGTGGCCCGCAAACCAAACGGAAAAGTGCGTCTGTGCATTGACCTTCGAGAACTAAACAAAAACATACTAGTCGACAAGTTCCCGCTGCCACGCATCAACGACATGCTAGCTCAAACGAGCGGAATCAAGTGGTTTTCGACCATAGATCTTACCGCCGCATACCATCAGATCTTACTCCACCCATCATCTAGAAAGCTGACCTCGTTCATCACCCCATTCGGCTGCTACCGATTCCGGCGTGCCTTTCGGACTGGCGTCCGCAGCATCAGTGTTCCAAAAACGAATGTACAAGCTGTTCAAAGACTGCCGCGATGTCCTATACTTCCAGGATGACATCCTAGTAATGGGGAGAACCAAGCCAGAACACGACGAGACACTTAGAACAGTCCTGCACACCCTTTCCACCAATGGCCTCACCGCTGAACTGGAAAAGTGCAGATTCGGCCTGCGCAAGGTCACATACCTGGGGCACGAAATCGGTGAACATGGAATTTCCCCGAAGAAAGCCAATGTCGAAGTCATCAGATCGGCCCCAAAACCAAGCACCAAGGACGAAGTACGATCATTCCTCGGGTTGGCGGAATTCTACAGCAAGTTCGTCAAGAACTTCGCAACCAAGACCCACAACTTACGCCAGTTGCTGAAGGACAAATCCACGTTCCACTGGTCGGCGGAATCCGATGCAGACTTCGAGACTATCAAAAAAGACATCTGCGAAGCCATTCCACTCCAAGGGTTCAACAGCTCTGCCCCCAGCATCCTGACAACGGACGCCAGCGAGAAGGGATTGGGAGCAGTCCTGTCGCAACAAGCCACGGACGGCACGGAAGTCACCATCGGCTTCGCATCCCGCTCCCTAGCTCCCAACGAAGAGAAGTTTAGCGTCATAGAAAAGGAGATGCTGGCTGCCATCTGGGCCAAGGAGAAATTCCGCCAATACCTCTGGGGATCCAAATTCACGCTCCGCACAGACCACAAGCCGCTAATCAAAGTCCTCACGTCCAGCGGGAACGCCAAAGCCACCCCGCGCATAGCCAAAATGACACTCCGGCTCCTGGACTTCGTCTACGACGTGGAAGTCCTGCCAGGCCACAAGAACAAAGTAGCCGACTTTCTCAGCCGGTCGGCCGCAATGGAGGACGCCCCACACTCTGACCGTTGGGATGAATACCAAGTGGCGCTCACAGCAGATCAGGAGACCACCAATCAGGAGACCACCATAGGGGCGCAAGATTGGAAGACGGCCTACGAACGGGACCCGGATCTCTCCAAAGTGAAGACCTACGTCACTCAGGGCTGGCCCGAGAAGAAACACTTGAAGGGCGATCTCAGGAAGTACTGGGAGGTGCGCGAGGAGTTATCCCTCAGCGACGATGCCGCGTTCCTCCTCAGAGGTGACAAAGTCAGTCCCCCGAAGGATGTGCTGGACCGCCTCCTCACCATACTGCATGAAGGACATCTAGGCATCGTCAAATCCAAACTCAGAGTGAAACAGTCATACTGGTGGCCGGCAGTAGACAACTCTGTGGAAAGGTACGTGCGAGCCTGCCAACCCTGCGCTAACGCCGACAAAGCACACACAATGCTGAGACCCCCCATGGGGGAATTCAACACGCCCACAAACTCATGGGAAGAATTGTCAGTGGACATCCTGGGCCCCATTCTGGACTCGTGGGGAGTATCCAAATACGTGATTGTCCTTGTCGACAGATACTCCAAGTGGCCGGAGGTGGAGATCTGCGAAAAAGTGGACACCGATGCCGTCATCACCTTCTTGACAAACACATTCTTGAGGGAAGGTATTCCAAGAATCCTCGCGATACAAAAAGGGATGATGGACGGAACGCTTGAGCCAATCAAACACTCACCCCCAGTCAACTGATCTGGGTCTAATCCATCATCATTCTTTAGCTCACTCCACCACCCCAGTTCAGACATGGCCATATGCAAATCAGTCTGACCCTGTGCCTCATGGGAACAGTCCAGCCCGAACTGCCAAGCCATGTCTTCCCTGGACCGGAAACAAGCATCCTAGGACCGGTTTCTGGCATTCCAGCCGTCATCAGCCAGGCTTGCTTGAATCCAGTGGCAAAGTGAGCAAGGGACCCACGTCTGGGCATACCCCCGCCAACTTAGGGCGAACAAAGCGATACAAAAAGGGATGATGGACGGAACGCTTGAGCCAATCAAACACTCACCCCCAGTCAACTGATCTGGGTCTAATCCATCATCATTCTTTAGCTCACTCCACCACCCCAGTTCAGACATGGCCATATGCAAATCAGTCTGACCCTGTGCCTCATGGGAACAGTCCAGCCCGAACTGCCAAGCCATGTCTTCCCTGGACCGGAAACAAGCATCCTAGGACCGGTTTCTGGCATTCCAGCCGTCATCAGCCAGGCTTGCTTGAATCCAGTGGCAAAGTGAGCAAGGGACCCACGTCTGGGCATACCCCCGCCAACTTAGGGCGAACAAAGCGATACAAAAAGGGATGATGGACGGAACGCTTGAGCCAATCAAACACTCACCCCCAGTCAACTGATCTGGGTCTAATCCATCATCATTCTTTAGCTCACTCCACCACCCCAGTTCAGACATGGCCATATGCAAATCAGTCTGACCCTGTGCCTCATGGGAACAGTCCAGCCCGAACTGCCAAGCCATGTCTTCCCTGGACCGGAAACAAGCATCCTAGGACCGGTTTCTGGCATTCCAGCCGTCATCAGCCAGGCTTGCTTGAATCCAGTGGCAAAGTGAGCAAGGGACCCACGTCTGGGCATACCCCCGCCAACTTAGGGCGAACAAAGCGATACAAAAAGGGATGATGGACGGAACGCTTGAGCCAATCAAACACTCACCCCCAGTCAACTGATCTGGGTCTAATCCATCATCATTCTTTAGCTCACTCCACCACCCCAGTTCAGACATGGCCATATGCAAATCAGTCTGACCCTGTGCCTCATGGGAACAGTCCAGCCCGAACTGCCAAGCCATGTCTTCCCTGGACCGGAAACAAGCATCCTAGCACCGGTTTCTGGCATTCCAGCCGTCATCAGCCAGGCTTGCTTGAATCCAGTGGCAAAGTGAGCAAGGGACCCACGTCTGGGCATACCCCCGCCAACTTAGGGCGAACAAAGCGATACAAAAGGGGATGATGGACGGAACGCTTGAGCCAATCAAACACTCACCCCCAGTCAACTGATCTGGGTCTAATCCATCATCATTCTTTAGCTCACTCCACCACCCCAGTTCAGACATGGCCATATGCAAATCAGTCTGACCCTGTGCCTCATGGGAACAGTCCAGCCCGAACTGCCAAGCCATGTCTTCCCTGGACCGGAAACAAGCATCCTAGGACCGGTTTCTGGCATTCCAGCCGTCATCAGCCAGGCTTGCTTGAATCCAGTGGCAAAGTGAGCAAGGGACCCACGTCTGGGCATACCCCCGCCAACTTAGGGCGAACAAAGCGATACAAAAAGGGATGATGGACGGAACGCTTGAGCCAATCAAACATGTGCAGCATTCCGTCCATCATCTTGTGTGTTTTGCATTTCGCCCTAAGTGGGAAGGGTATGCCCAGACGTGGGTCCCGTGCTCACTACGCCACTGGAGTCAAGCTATCCTGGCTGATGAAGGCTGATAGCCTGAAACCGGTCCTAGGATGCTTGATTCCGGTCCAGGGAAGACATGGCTTGGCAGTTCGGTCTGGACTGTTCCCATGAGGCACAGGGTCAAGACTGATTTGCATATGGCTATGTCTGAACTGGGGTGGCGTGGTGAAGCAAAATAACGATGGATTAAACCCAGATCTGTGACTGGGGGTGAATGTTTGCCAATGTGCAGCATTCCGTCCATCATCTTGTGTGTTTTGCATTTCGCCCTAAGTGGGAAGGGTATGCCCAGACGTGGGTCCCATGCTCACTACGCCACTGGAGTCAAGCTATCCTGGCTGATGAAGGCTGATAGCCTGAAACCGGTCCTAGGATGCTTGATTCCGGTCCAGGGAAGACATGGCTTGGCAGTTCGGTCTGGACTGTTCCCATGAGGCACAGGGTCAAGACTGATTTGCATATGGCTATGTCTGAACTGGGGTGGCGTGGTGAAGCAAAATAACGATGGATTAAACCCAGATCTGTGACTGGGGGTGAATGTTTGCCAATGTGCAGCATTCCGTCCATCATCTTGTGTGTTTTGCATTTCGCCCTAAGTGGGAAGGGTATGCCCAGACGTGGGTCCCGTGCTCACTACGCCACTGGAGTCAAGCTATCCTGGCTGATGAAGGCTGATAGCCTGAAACCGGTCCTAGGATGCTTGATTCCGGTCCAGGGAAGACATGGCTTGGCAGTTCGGTCTGGACTGTTCCCATGAGGCACAGGGTCAAGACTGATTTGCATATGGCTATGTCTGAACTGGGGTGGCGTGGTGAAGCAAAATAACGATGGATTAAACCCAGATCTGTGACTGGGGGTGAATGTTTGCCAATGTGCAGCATTCCGTCCATCATCTTGTGTGTTTTGCATTTCGCCCTAAGTGGGAAGGGTATGCCCAGACGTGGGTCCCGTGCTCACTACGCCACTGGAGTCAAGCTATCCTGGCTGATGAAGGCTGATAGCCTGAAACCGGTCCTAGGATGCTTGATTCCGGTCCAGGGAAGACATGGCTTGGCAGTTCGGTCTGGACTGTTCCCATGAGGCACAGGGTCAAGACTGATTTGCATATGGCTATGTCTGAACTGGGGTGGCGTGGTGAAGCAAAATAACGATGGATTAAACCCAGATCTGTGACTGGGGGTGAATGTTTGCCAATGTGCAGCATTCCGTCCATCATCTTGTGTGTTTTGCATTTCGCCCTAAGTGGGAAGGGTATGCCCAGACGTGGGTCCCGTGCTCACTACGCCACTGGAGTCAAGCTATCCTGGCTGATGAAGGCTGATAGCCTGAAACCGGTCCTAGGATGCTTGATTCCGGTCCAGGGAAGACATGGCTTGGCAGTTCGGTCTGGACTGTTCCCATGAGGCACAGGGTCAAGACTGATTTGCATATGGCTATGTCTGAACTGGGGTGGCGTGGTGAAGCAAAATAACTATGGATTAAACCCAGATCTGTGACTGGGGGTGAATGTTTGCCAATGTGCAGCATTCCGTCCATCATCTTGTGTGTTTTGCATTTCGCCCTAAGTGGGAAGGGTATGCCCAGACGTGGGTCCCGTGCTCACTACGCCACTGGAGTCAAGCTATCCTGGCTGATGAAGGCTGATAGCCTGAAACCGGTCCTAGGATGCTTGATTCCGGTCCAGGGAAGACATGGCTTGGCAGTTCGGTCTGGACTGTTCCCATGAGGCACAGGGTCAAGACTGATTTGCATATGGCTATGTCTGAACTGGGGTGGCGTGGTGAAGCAAAATAACGATGGATTAAACCCAGATCTGTGACTGGGGGTGAATGTTTGCCAATGTGCAGCATTCCGTCCATCATCTTGTGTGTTTTGCATTTCGCCCTAAGTGGGAAGGGTATGCCCAGACGTGGGTCCCGTGCTCACTACGCCACTGGAGTCAAGCTATCCTGGCTGATGAAGGCTGATAGCCTGAAACCGGTCCTAGGATGCTTGATTCCGGTCCAGGGAAGACATGGCTTGGCAGTTCGGTCTGGACTGTTCCCATGAGGCACAGGGTCAAGACTGATTTGCATATGGCTATGTCTGAACTGGGGTGGCGTGGTGAAGCAAAATAACGATGGATTAAACCCAGATCTGTGACTGGGGGTGAATGTTTGCCAATGTGCAGCATTCCGTCCATCATCTTGTGTGTTTTGCATTCCAAGAATCCTCACCAGCGACAATGGACCCCAGTTCACCTCGGAAAAGTGGACAGCATTCCTCCAGAGAAATGGCATCCGAAACAAACACACGCCAGTATATCATCCTGCCGGCAATGGCCAAGCAGAACGGTTCAACCGAGTCCTCATGGGCTCAGTCCAGGCAGCCATCAGCGCGGGCAAGAACTGGGAGACGGAAATCAGAAACACCGAGTGGGCCTATCGCATCACTCCTACCCTCACTGGGTACAGCCCGTTCCAGATCCTGTGAGGCAGGGAGCCGTTCACAAGGGACAACCTGGCGTGGATGGACTTGAAACTTCAAAGCCGCTGGTCACCAGCAGTGGTGAGAAGCAACATACAGAAAGCCCAAAAGATATATAAGGACTATTACGACAAGACTCACGGAGTGCGGGTGGTCTCCTTAGCCCGAGGGGACTGGGTAAGAGTGAAACTGGGCCACTTCGGCAAAAAAGGTGACAGCAAATTCAGCCCACCCCTTCAAGTCCAAGAACTGTACTCCCGCTCACCACTACTAAGCAACGGCAAAATATGGTCGCACAGTAGAATGGCGAAGTGTAACAAGGTCCTACAGTGGCAAGCCAATGGCTCCTCCTCCATGTCACGCCCTCAAGGGATGACGATGGATCTGGACGATGATGTCGCTACCAACAATTCCGAGTCTGGCGGCCTGGAAGGGGGGACAGGGGGCAGCACCGAATCTGCTGGAGAAAGAAACAACGCCGCCCCAGCACAACACATACCTCACCAAACGCCCGATCACGCGGATACACCAGGGACAAGGCAAGGGACGTCCACCTCACACGACAACTGCCAGGAAAGAGAATCACACGAGGAGCAAGCCTCACACACACACACCCGCACAGGTAGAAGAGTGGTGCGACCAAGAAGATACAAGGACTTTACCACATAGAGGTCCTAGAAGCCAATACCATCTTCACCCTGAGCTGACAACGCAGATACCTGGGACTCCTCCGGTGAGGGGTCACCATGCAGAGACTGTGCGCAAAAAAGTGCTCACGCACAACCCACCAATAAGACGTTCATGTAGTTGGGACAATTGTTCTTATGCCTGTTGCATTGTTATTAAAGGGGGGAGATATGTGGTGTTGCAGTCTAGTGCTCTGCACCCGCGTCATCTGCGCTATGCTTCATGGGAACGTGAGAGGGGTGCAGAACGCGGGGGGCAGAGTACAATGCATGCACGCAAGCTCTTCTTCTGCGAATAAAGGGACGTGTAAAGTATCCCTTGTACGTGTCATCCTTTCCCCGAGACACGCATAATAATCACCACAGCAATGACGATTGCAAAGTCTTGTGTGTTAAACCTTGTGACGCGAACTGGGTGGAAACACTTTCCAGAGACTACAACCTAACACTTAACCTAATCTGGGGTTACGTTCCTAAAAACAACCTGGTGTTACTTACCTGTACTGACAGACTCCACTAACTTCTTTGGCTGCATGAGAGGGCGTATTTTATGTTGTAAGCAGCTGGAAAGTACCCTTGAATGTCACACTGGGATGTTCAAAAAGGTTCTGCAGGCCATCCAGAACTCGAAGACCGCTATGGAGACTCAGCTCGGAGCCCTTGGGGTGGAAACAGGACTCATGTGGGTGGACCACGCTAACTTGGCAGAAAGAGTTGATTAAGTGTAATCCTCTCTGACATCCATGCGGCCCTCTTTGGCTACTGCCCAGGAGCAACTGAAGATGGTACAGACGGAGGTGCGTGACCTCAAGGCTAAGGCGGAAGATGCTGAAGGGCGCTTAAGACTAAATAATGTCCGCTTTCATGGCTTTTCTGAGTGAGTGAAGGGCCCCAACATGGAGCTCTTCCGTAAAGATTGGTTGCTGCAGATGGCGCTTCTTGACTGCACGCTGAAGTTCCTTTCTGTAGAACAAGCACACCATATACCTGGCCTCCGCCCAGCCACAGGGGCTCCGCCACAACCTGTGATTGCGCGATTGCTCAACTATAGAGATAGGGATTTTATCCTACAATTGTTTCGTAGGAAGGGCTTTCGGAGCAGTTAAGGTGCAGCTTCGATCCTTGGGATTGAAATACGCACTTCTCTTTCCAGCATGGCTCCGGGTGGATGACTCAGATACAACGCATTTCTTCTCTTTCCAGGAAGAGGCCTGGGTGTGGCTGCACACCAAAGGCATCCAGGAGTAGGACAATGAAGAGGTCGGTGACTTACGAGGCTGGTCTGATGGGTGCACCAGCCAATGACGTTGCAGACTGCGGAGATCCCGTTCACACCCCTCTGCTGAACAGGTGGCCTTGGAGCAATCTCAAGTGGTGGCGGAGGTCTTCTTATATAGTGCCAATCGTTTCCAGGTGCTGACACCTGAGGCTGATCGTGACTAGGAGTCTCCCGAACTGGGGTCCACAGATGGGGACTTCACAAGTGTATTGGTGAGGTCGCCCCGATGGGAGGTGCTGGACCAGTGATTATACCTTAGGTTGGTGAGTGTTGGCAGGGGGGTTATGGGTGGGGGGAGGACTTTGAGGTGGGGGTAGGCCACATGGGAGTATGATGGGCATGATCAGTAGTATGCTTGATGTGGGACTTGAGGGGCTCCTCAGATGGGACTGGGCTGTTTTGGCCTGTCGTGAACTTACTCTTCAATGCCAACCGGCCTGAGCCCCAAAGACTTCCGTACGGACTGACTCACCTGGACGACAGTGCTCTAGGGCACCTTCTGTACTGTTTGGGACATTGTGGCGTGATGCCCGTTGGTGTCTGAGCCAAGGGAATGGTGTTCTGGTTGCTTTGTTCTGTTGGTTTTTGTTTACTACCGGGACTGGACTGAGCAGGAAGAGGATGGGGTGGTGCTTCGGTTCTACCGCGGGGGTACATTTGTTCACAGACCCCCAGGAAGGGGGCATCAAATGTTTACCATTGTGGTCACTTACAATGCACTGACATGGAACATCAGGGTGATGGCAACCCCGGTGTGCCGACACAGGATTTATGCCTATCTCAGGCAGTGCCACATACATCTGGCTTGCCTGCAGGAGAAACATCTCACTGCCCCAGAACTGGAGAAGGTAGCTGGACGCTGTAGTGGGCAGTTATTTGGGACAGGGTACTCTGCCTTTGCTAGGGGCTTCCTGACATGGATTGTCCCGGGTGTTCCATTTGTCCAATATAGAACAGTTTTAGACCCGGAGGGCCAATATGTCTTGCTGGAGGGGATGCTGGACGTGCACCTGCTATTGTTTCATTGTATGCCCCAATACAGGGTGAGTTTTTGCGCACAATATCCCCGGCCTTGCTCACTGACCCCCTGGCTCCAGGCATTGGGGGAGGGGATTTCAATTGTGTTCATTGTACCTCCTTGGACAGGTCGGTGCCCCCATTACCTGGGACACAGGGCCTGCAGGCAACCAGACATTTTCAACTATGGATATCCACAACACACCTCCAGGATGTCTGGCGCGTGGGACAAACAGGTGAGGCAGAATTCTCCTACTATGCTCCTGACCACCAGGAGCATAGTAGGAATGCTGTAATGCTGATTTTTGGCCCCGGGTACGCAATTGAGAATATTTTGGCCAAACAACCTCGGATCACAGTCCATTAAATGTGATATTCCAGTGGGGGGAGGATAGGGCCAGATTCCGACATGGCGATTAAGGACGGAAGCTCTGCTGGATCCGGTATATGCGGACACTATAGGGACCCATCTACAGTGATACATCGAGGAGAATGATGGCTGGACTGGGACTAGGGGCGTGGAGTGGGATGCCATGAAGGTTGTTATGTGGAGCCATTGCATAAAGACTTCCTGGGGTGAGCAGGAGACCCTCCTTGGTAGCGTGCTGGCACTGGAAAGGCAGGTGTGTGTCCTTGTATGGGAGGTGGTGACTGAGGTTGAGGCCTGTGCACGTTTGCGGGCTCATAGAGGGCAGCTTAGAGACGAAATGCGCCGGATGCACAATATTGACTACAGGGCGTCCCTCGCAAGGCAGCACACGGATGGAGACAAGCCGGGCCACACTTTGGCGTGACTCCTGCACTTGTGCACTTATATAGCAAGAGCTGCCCTGCCTCGCTTGAGCCCTTTACAACTGCAGGAGCTAGAGCAACCCCTGCAGGTGGAGGAAATCTGCACCGCAATTAGCCAGATGGCTACGAATAAGGTTCCGGGGACTGATGTACTCCCGATCGAATTTTACGTGGCATACCGGACGACCCTTGCACCCAGGTTGCTCACAGTATACCAGCAAGTGCATTGGCGTAGCAAGCTACTCGACTTCCTGTGGGAAACTCTGATAGTGGTGCTGCCCAAGGACGGCCGTGATCCCTTGGACGTAGGTTCTTACCGTCCATTGTCAATGTTAAATCTTGATTATAAAATTTTAAGCAAGGCCCTGGTGAACAGGTTGTTGCAGTTGCTCCCGACTTTGGTGAATCCCGATCAATGTGGGTTCATCCTTAGCAGAGCCTCTTCTTTTAATGTACGTCGGCTCTGCCAGATTATGGAGCCAGTCAAGGGGTCGGGGGTACCGGTGGCGGTGTCCCTAGACTTCGAGAAGGCCTTCAACACCCT
This sequence comes from Calotriton arnoldi, assembly GCA_963921515.1. Lineage (NCBI taxonomy): Eukaryota > Metazoa > Chordata > Amphibia > Caudata > Salamandridae > Calotriton > Calotriton arnoldi. Next base: position 1,944,507 of record CAWUFW010000913.1, on the reverse strand, counting down.
TGGGTGGCCATACCTGATGGCCTGCCAAAAGTCCTTTGTGATGGGCCCGAGTTCTTGGGCTGGGACAGACTATTGTACACAACACCCCAGGCCATAGTGCGGACGGGCCGTCAGATATCCCATCAATTTCACATAGGTAGGGGCACATTCCAGGGCTGCTCCCTCTTCCAGATGATTTTTGCACTAGCTACGGAGCCGCTGGCCCCCCTGCTGTGAATGGTGTGCCCAAGGTGGGTTATAGTAGTGGGCCCCATTTGGCACGTTGCCTCACTCTATGTGGATGACGTCCTGGTGTACCTGCGAAGTCCAGAAAGGAGGCTTCCTGCTATTCTTGCCACGCTGGATGAGTTCGGCAACTTGGCAGGCCAGTGGGTGACTGGGGCAAGTCTAGCATTTATCCACTGCAGAGGATGGAGCATGCAGATCTGGAACAAATGGCGAATGTCCATCTGCCTTGGCACATGGACATGTTTTGCTACCTTGGGGTACATATTTATCATGCAGACCATGATCTCCTGGATGGTAATCACGGCAGGGCCCTTGAACGAGTGAGGCAGTCCCTGGGCTTCTGGACGCGCCTACCCTTCACCCAGGTCTGGGAGTTCCTGATCTGGAGTGTTATTTCGCAGCTGCGCAACTGCAGTGGCCAATGCGCTGGTCAGGTGGTGATGAGTCAGGAGAGGGTACGGAGATACGGGAAGAACTGGGAAATGTTGGATTGCTGGACTGGCTGTTGTCCCCTGGCGGTCTGCCAGGAGGCCTGAGCAGATTGGCATGAGTTGCCAAGGTTTGTTGGAATAGATATATCCAGTCATGGCAAGCGACAGGGCCATATGCCCCGCACCTTCCGATCTGGTGTAGCCCCGCTTAAAGGCCCTGCTGGGGGTCCATGATCTGGGGCCATGTCGAAAGACGGAGCTGATGACCCTGGGGGATCTTTAGCAGGATGGCCCCCTGCGCTTTTTTCAGGATTTGCAAGATGTTAATGGACTACAAGCCGGACAGTTTTTGATGTATAATGCTCTTGTGTTGGAAAAACTCAGACGCACATGGGGAGCGGGCCAGGAGGCTCCAGCCCTGCATCAGGGGCTGCAGAGTGTGTTGACCCATGGATTGTGTCATAGAGCATTCACGGTTCTTTACGCAGCATTGCAGGCCGCTGATGCCGCTCTTTCATTATTGTGCTGTGGCAACAAATGATGGACGGAATGCTGAATTAATCAAACATTCACCCTCAGTCAAGAGATCTGGATTAAATCCATCGTTCTTTTGCTCACTACGCCACCCCAATTTGGACCCAGCCATATGCAAATCAGTCTTGACCCTGCTCCTCATGGGAACAGTCCAGCACGAACTACCATGTCAGGTCCCCCCTGGACCGGTTTCAAGCTATTACCCCTCATCAGCCAGGCTGGCTTGAATCCAGTGGCCATGTTTGGGCATACCCTTCCCACTTAGGGCGAAAAGTGCTGCGGCAACAAATGATGGACAGAATGCTGAATCAATCAAATCTTCACCCCCAGTCAAGAGACCTGGGTTAAATTCATTGTTCTTTTGCTCACAGCACCACCCCACATTGGACCCAGCCATATGCAAATCAGTCTTGACCCTGCTCCTCATGGGAACAATCCAGCCTGAACTGCCAAGCAAGGTCCTCCCTGGATCAGAAACAAGCATTCTGGGACCGGTTTCGGGATATTACCCCTCATCAACCAGGCTCTCTTGAAACCAGTGGCACTGTGAGCTTGGGACCCACGTCTGGTCTTTCCTATCCCACTTAGGGGGAAAAGTGCTGCGGCAACAAATGATGGACGGAATGCTGAATCAACTAAACATTCACCCCCAGTTAAGAGATCTGGGTTAAATCCATTGTTCTTTTGCTCACTACGCCATCCCAGTTTGGACCAAGCCATATGAAAATCAGTCTTGACCCTGCTCCTCATGGGAACAGGGCAGCCCAAACTGCCAAGCCAGGTCCTCCCTGGACCGGAAACAAGCATTCTGAGACCAGTTTCCGGGTATTACCCCTCATCATCCAGGCTAGCTTGAATCCAGTGGCACAGCAAGCAAAGGACCCACATCTGGGCATACCCATTCCACTTAGGGCGAAAAGTGACCCGGGGCATAGGGATCCCGGGATCCTTTGTGGCTCAGGAAGGGGAGCCACGTGCCACCTTCCCCTTTAATTTAAGATAAAGGCCCAGGGGTACGAGGTTCTGAGGGCTCTTGGTTGCTCAGGATGGGAGGTCACGTGCCCCCTCCCCTTATTTAAAAGCAAAGACCCCAGGGAATGGGGTCACCGAGGCCTTCAATGGCTCATGGATGGGTGGCACACCCCCCCTTATAAAAAATCAAATATCGGTGTCCTGGGTGGGCACCGGGACATCCACAGTATCTTGTTTTTAAAGTGAATAAGTAATGAGCGGCAGGAGCCGCTCATTTATTATTCACTGCTTCTTTGAAAGAGCACCCCATAATGCCCTGAAAGGGCTTTATTTTTTGTATCTTATTTTGAGTTTGGTGGTACCACAACACTTTTTTTAATGTTGTTGAGGGCTGCACTGAGTCCAGCATAATTTTTTTTTAAAAGCTGTAAGTCCCCTGGGTATTTAAATCCATGACCCCAGGATAACTTACTTTTAAATCACTTCTTGCTGGAGCTCTATGCTCTTCAACTGGAGTGCAAGGCTCTCTTGTGGTTTTTTTGTGATTGCATTTTGTGGGCTGAAAAATATTTTGATATTTTCTCCCGCAAAATGTAATAATAATAACTCTGTAAAAAGAAAGAGTCACAAATATGTTTTTTATTAAAACGTTATTAAACATTTTTATAATAATAAATATTAATAAACATTAATAAACATTACATTGTGTGACTTATTGAAATATACATTTGATTATAAATATAAGTGATTTTTTCAAGAAACATTACGGCTCTGCTTTAAATATATTGATATGCCATCCTTTGGTCGTGCGTGGTGGGGCGTTGGCTTTACGTATGGTAATAAAATATTACTTTATGTTAAAAAAAATGAGAAATTCCCTGAAAAAACAAAGGTTAAAGTGGCGTTATAGTTAGGTGAAAATTTGAGGGACAAGGTAACATTTTAAACTAAAAAAAACACTGAAATTTTCCAGTTAAAGTTATCTCTAGTAACTATAACTCATACACTAAGGTAACTATAACTTGTACCCTTGACATGCACTGCTAATTAATCCACAAATTACATCACTCATGACATGTTCTATGTCATCGGTTGCAGACAGAAGGTACTGAAGCTCACAAAGAAATCCACTAGCCACTGTATAATGAAAATAATGAAGTACCTCAAACTCCAAGTATGTATTGTTCGTATTTATTCCTCCCAGTATTCTTCATAGTCCTTGTGGAACAAAGCGTGACAACACAGACACAGTAGGCTTGGCTCAGAGGATGACTTTCAATAGATCACAGCAAGGTAGCTGCTCTGCTAATTAGGAAACCCTGACCCAGAATCAGGTCGTCTAGGAATGATTTAGCACCAGCTGATAACATCACTGCAACGTTTGAAACTACATCATTGATGGCAAGACAGTGCATGGCAGAGGTGCATGTATAGTTACCTTAGACCACGAGTTATAGTTATTAGAGATAACTATAACTGGCAAGTAAATTATGTGTGTGTGTATATATCGCCACTGGGTAGTTATAGTTAAGATTGCTTTTCCATAGACAAGGTATTTTTGGGATTGCTATTAACTTTGGTGTTGTTTGACAAATCTTTTTAAAAAAAAGCAAATTCACTTTAGCTCCTTTTTGGAAAGTTTCGGGGTAATCCATCAAGCGGGAGGAAAGAAAAAAGGGGTCCCAAACACAAAATCTCCATGCATTTTCCATAGGCTTCTTTAGGGAGGGCTATAGCAAAAACTGCTGAACGGAATTATGCCAAATTTGTCAGGAAGCTGGATGCATACTTTTTGTGATTTTGTGTCAATCTGTTCAGCAGTTTTTGAGAAATTAAGGTTAATTATATTTCTATATCTGGACTGTTGGGTCCATCAGAGGCTCCCGAGAGTCTCGCTGGAGCACCGATTTAAAAATAGAGCATGCTGCTTGGACCATGAGCTTTTTTTCCCTTGGACCATCTTGCTCGCTGGAGTGAGCGCTCTGATTGGCTGCCAGCAACATGAGAGAAATCTTGCTGGCAGACATTACAGGACTCAGGGACTTAGTCCCTTGTACCGAACTTTAAAAAAATAATAATATAAGGGGACAGGGTAAGGAAACACTGTCACCCATAAGGGTGCCCAGAGGCCCCCCCCCAAGAGCTAAAATTAAGAAAAATGGGCACATTTTGTCACGATCCCGCAGGAGTCCCATGGGATCATGAGAAAACAAAAAAGTAAACGGCAGCCGCCATTTTATAATTTATATAATGGGAGGGTGCATCTGTAGAGCAGCCCTTCCCAGCGCATATAGGGTCACAGGGACCCCATCCTCTGTGGCTGTGTATATTTAAGGGGAGAGGTGGGCGGCCAACCTCCCCGAGCCTTTTTCAACCCCGGGGACCCCATCCTTTGGGGCCCAATCTAGTTATTAAGTGGAGGGGGGAGCTTGGCCCCCCTACCCAAGCCGTAAAAAGGCCCTGAGGACCCCATCCCCCAGGGCAATCATTTTAACAAAAGGGAGGGGGCCACACAGCCCCCTTTCTGAGACGTTAATGGTCCCATGGACCCCATCTCCCGTGGTCAGCTCACTTGCTGTGTCCCAAGGAGCCCACCCCGATACACAGTGGTTTCCCTGCCCATACCGGCATGCTCAGGAAAACGTGTTTCCTTCCATTTGGCAGGAGCATTTTCAAATCTCCCGCCAAACAGGAGCAAACACAAAGTCTGCTCCCAGACAGCGGGGCTTTAAAAATCATCCCGCTGGCTGGGAGCAGACTTGTGATTTGTTTCCCTACCCGCAGTGAGGCAGTCAGGGAATGAGAACAATGGATTGCTCCCACCCAGAGGGAGCAGCATAAATAGCTGCTCCTTCTGGGCGGGAGCAATGCTGGCTCCCGTACCATGAGTTCTACTTGGTCGGGACCCCAGGTGGGCACTGGCTCACCCACCTTTAAATAATGGAGGCCCTGGGGGATGGGGTCCCATGGCCAAAATAGGTTCAGAGGGGGGGGCACGAAGCTCCCCTTTCCTTTTAACAAATGCCGGCCCAAGGATGTAGTCCCCAGAGCCAAATTAGACTCAGAGAGGGGGCCCCACGTCACCCCTCTCCTTCAAAAAAACACATGGCCCACAGGATGGGGTCCCCAAGGTCTAATGAGACTCAGGGGGCCCGCTCCCCCTTTTCATTTTATTCCCCCCGAGTGATGGGGTCCTCTGGAGCCTAATAAGGCTCAGGGAGGGGGCCATGCAGGCCCCCTCCCCTTTTAAATATGGCATGGCCCCGGTGGATGGGGGTCATATATATATATATATATATATCTTCAAACTACCGCAATTGCATGGACAGTACCGGGTGCACTCATCGGGAAATGTTAATAAGTTGATTTATTAGGTTAATTCACAGAGACCAGCAGACGCGTTTCGGCACAACGCCTTTTTCAATGTCAGTTTCACATACAATCCAAATGATATTTAAACACAGGAGGAATACGTCACACATACACTTCCATTGAAATATTGAGACTCATCGATGGCATTGGTTGGGAGGAGGAGATGTTATTAATTACTCTTGACATCACAAGCTTATACACATGTATTGAACATGAGAATGGTCTCAATGCTACTAAATGGTTTCTTAGTAAGAGGGTACTGAAATATCAGGAGCACAACTTCATGCTACTAGAAATGACTAGATTCTGCTTAGAGAATAAAAATTTTATGTTTGCAGGATAATTGTATCATCAAAAACGTGGTACCGCGATGGGCACATGCTTCGCCCCCAGCTATGCGAACTTGTTCGTAGGCTGGTGGGAGAAGCACGTGGCCTGGGCAGGAGACCAGGAACAATGGGTCAACAATGCCATTTGGGCCAGATATATTGATGACTTATTTATTATTTGGAAAGGTACAAAAGAGTCAGCTGAAACGTATATAGATGCCCTTAACCAAAACAATTTGAATTTGATATTCTCTGCGAACATCAGCACCACCAGTGTCTTCTATTTAGTCCTAGAGGTATATGTGGAGGGGAACAAATTGCTGACCAGATTATATTGGAAGCCGACTGCCGGCAATACTATATTACACGCAGGAAGCCAGCACCCGCGAGCACAAATTAAGAACATACCCTATGGGGAACTATTGCGCTTAAAACGTAATTGCACCAATGAAGGCGAATATCGCAAAGCGCAAAGCAATGCTATAGAGAGATTCAAGAGAAGGGGCTACACTAATGGCATTTTATACGAGGCAGCTAAGAAAACAAAGTCCGTCAATAGGCAACAACTTTTAGGAACTAAGTCCAAGACACAGTCAAAGCAGAAATACACAAACAGGGACTATTAGGATGATCACCAATTTTAATGAGAGATCACAGAAAGTTTGAAGGCCGGCGTGACTCTGAACGAGGGGCACAAACTAACGGCTGAAACATGCTCCTTACACCCCTCATTACTGCCAGATCGTCGACATGTTTCAGCCGTTAGTTTGTGCCCCTCGTTCAGAGTCACAAACTAACTGCTGAAACATGTCGACAATCTGGCAGTAAGGAGGGGTGTAAGGAGCACATAATATCTCCCAATTACCACCATCTTTCACGTTTTTAATCCTGGCCAGAGGGTCCAGGAATAAAGTATAGGCACAGCGACACCTACAAGCTAGTTTTGAACCTACACTGCACTTTCACTTCTGGTGATCCCAGTCACTTTAAACATTCATTGTTTCTGTTTTTATGTTGTGTTTTGTCTTCCCCTACCCTATTGCTCCACCCCAGACGTTGGCTGCGCAGGGGTGTTTGGAAGCAGCCCTATGATGAAGCATGTCACACAACTGTGTGAGTGAGGGCAGTATTTAGACACATAGCACGTGCCACCACATATATGCAGATATTTTACCACTCCCTACTCCTTCAGGCGTTTAAAAATCACAGAAAGTGTTCAGATTTTTAAGTAAAATTCACATATTCTTCGTGCTGATAACATCATAAGAGAAGTAATAACAACACAACCTCAGATCACCTATAAATGAAGTCCATCCATTAAGGATCATCTCGTACATAGTCATTATAAGACCACACCTACCAAGAGAGATATAAGTAGGGGCTTCTTTCCATGTTTAAGATGTAAAGCCTGCAAATATAGTAACAAAGTCACTGACTATGAACTTGAAGGACAGGGCGTTAAAAAGTGAAAGAAGATAATGAAATTAATAAATTGCAACTCTGAGTTCACAATCTACTGTTTAGAATGTCCTTGTCCTAAAAGTACATTGGTAGCACCATCCATCCTGCCAAAAAGAGAATCCTCGAACATATGCGAGCGATTACAAAGATCAAAGCTATCCGGTCGCCCGGCATTTTGAACAGAAACACAATAGCAATCGGGACTTACTGAGGATCTTCTGTATTGATGAGATGCAAAAGGATGAAAGAGGAGGTGACAGGGTGAGAAAGCTACGGAGTCTGGAATCTAAATACATTATTGAATTATCAACTAAGACTCCACAAGGCCTCAATAACAAAGAAGAGTTATGGGTCCACAGGGATTTCTGGATTATACTATAGGCGACCCCCCACCCCCTTCTTGGCTCATTCAGGGCTAGATTGTACACCAGTGAGAGTCAGCACCTCCATCCTAACGCAGTGATCACATGACATTACATATATTTTTGCTGGGCATCATTAATGAAGCACGCATATTGTTGATTTTGTTGATGTTCTATGTATGTGGTACAGGCTGGCGTATATCAAGATGAATTGCTATGCGACTTACTACAGCTTAAGATGGCAGCCACTTTACAACATTAGATTGCATTACACTTTGAACATCATCGTTTTCCATGGAAGTGTATGTATGACATATTCTTCCTGTGTTTAATTCCGTTTGTATTGTATGTGAAACTGACATTGAAAAAGTCGTCGTGCCGAAACGCATCTGTCAGTTCTCTGTGAATTAGCCTAATAAATAAACGTAATAACTTTTCCCGATGAGTGCACCCGGTACTGTCCGCGCGATTGCGGTAGTTTGAAGCTGTTGTTGTACGCGGTTCACCACCGCGGTGGGTTGCACCCATGACGCGAGGTGCTGAGTATGGTGAACTTTGTATTTTACTATATATATATATATATATATATATCCAACCTCTTCCTTAAAACAAGGATGACGACGCCACGTGTGGATACTCTTATGTTTTATTGTCTGGCCACCATTGTAGGCGTTTCGGCTGTACACAGCCTTGCTCACCAATGACTAGGCGGCATTACAAGCAGTCTTTTGACTATTTCTGTTACCACTTGCAATACTCTGTGTTAAACAATAGTGAAGAAAGACTGGTAGTTTTATGCATTTGTCAGCATTAACCACATTCGTTTTGTTACATTAAAGCATAATTATTTGAATCAATTAATTTAAGTGCTGATAAGATACCGTAATTTCCAATTTATCATATTGCACTTTAACATGCAAAAATACCTCTCGCTGTTCACATTATATTATCAGTATGTAAATTCTTATCCGCTCTTGCAGTGCATTACGTAACACTTAATAATTTTGTTAAATATCAATACACTCCATTATAGTGCTGTTGTATCCAAATTAATATACAAACTTTCGTAATGCGTCGACCTATGTAATATTAGCATACATTCAGTCTTTACGGAAATTTAACATCATTGCATAGTGCTGAATTCCTCTGTGCAATTGTACGATTAAGTCCCAGTGGGCATTATATCTACGGTAAATTAGTCTCTTGCTTTTTATACTCCCCAGTCATAAAGAAAGTGCTCTAGTTCATGCTCTGTGCTGTTAAGAATTATTAAAAATTCACTTTCTGAGAACGGGAGATTTCTTGCAATATAGTGCTGCTATACACAGTTTACAAGTGAGTGTGTAAATCTTCTCCGATATTAAGGCCTCCTGGGCTCTTCGTATTGTGCTCTATGATGTACTGCGATTCTAGCTTTCTTAGCTTTTTCTCTCTGTTTCCTCCCCTGGTGCTTGGAGCTACTGCGTCTATGACAAAATATGTCAGACCTTTCGTGACTTTTTCGTGGCATGTTTCAAAGTGACGTGCAACTGGGTAAGTTCTGTCCCCATTCTTAATGGCACGCAAGTGCTGTAGAATACGTTTATGCACTTCAAGAATAGTACTTCCCATGTATCGAAGACCACATGGGCATTGTAGTACATAAATTGCATATTTGGTTTTGCATGTGAATCTCCCTTGTATCTTTTTTGCTCTGCTTGACAGGCCTGATGTGTATGTCTCCGTATTTTTGCCATAAAGGCAAGCTTTACATTTAGAGCATTTAAGAAATCCTTGCTTCCTGCTCAACCATGTTGTTGGTGTTTGTACTTTTGTATCCTTCATGATATTACTTACTAGGACTTGTTTCATCGATTTTGCCCTCCTGAATGTAATTTGTGGACTGCGTGGCCACTTTGCCCAAGATAGGGTCATTCCTAATGAGGTACTAGTATTTTCCTATGATCCCTCTTATGTTTGCTTGTTGTTTGCTGTATGGTGTAATCAGCCTGAAATGTGTGGCCTCAGCTTGCTGCTTACTGTTCTCTTACTTTTTTTACTTCTTTTGAACAGTTCCCTGGACTGTTTGTTGGCTTTCATTACTGCCCCGTCCACACAGTCTTCAAGATAGCCTTGTGCTTTGAACCGATTTTTTAAGGTCATAATCTCCTTTTTAGTTTCTACGTTCTCACTACAATTTCGTCTTACTCTTAGGTTCTCTCCATACGGAATACTCCTAATTAGATTTCTAGGATGGAAGCTAGTCGCATACAGTAACGTGTTTCCTGCTGTGGGTTTTCTGTACAATTTCATCTCAAGTTTGTTATTTGCCACATACACTGTCAAATCCCAAAAATTCACACTATGAGCACTAATATTGCTTGTAAAGTGCAGATGTAAGTCATTGACCTCTATCTGGTCTAAAAAGCATCTGGCATCATTCTCAGTTCCCTTCCAGACCACAAAAAGGTCGTCAATGAAACAACACCAGTGTATTACATGATTGTCCCAGATTTCATGGTACTTTATCCGGACCACCTGCCCCTCCCACCAGCCCATATGCAAATTCACATAGCTGGGGGTGAAGCAGGTGCCCATCGCTGTACCGCACACTTGATGAAAGAGCTCACCATTGAACAAAAAATAATTGCCCATAAGGCACCTCTCTATCATTTTTAGTAACATTTGGGTGTGCTGCCATAACTTGAGTGGTCTGGCACCTAAAAAATGTTTTACAGCCCTCAGACCATCGTCATGTTTGATACTAGTATATAGGGTGGAAACATCTATCGTGATTAATAGGAAATCATCTTCCCAAGGGAGGTCATAAATTCTCCTTAGGAAGTCACCGATGTCCTGTATGTAAGATGGAAGGGTTCTAACAAAATTGTTTAGAAACGAGTCTACATATTTAGAGGTATGTTCGAAAGCAGAAATTATGGGGCGTCCTGGAGGATTGACTGAATCTTTGTGTACTTTTGGAATAAGATATAAGACAGGTGTGGTGGGGTTATCAATTTTAAGGTACAGAAATTCTTCTCGTTTAATCAAACTTGCAGCTCTGAATTGTAGTCAATATATGTTGCTGACATTACATCCTTTGTTATTCTTACATAGCATGTACTGTTATTTAACTGTTTAGAAGCTTCTGTCAAATATTTGTTTTTCGCCCACAACACCACATTACCCCCTTTGTCCGAATTTCTGACAATGCAATCATCATTATTTGATAGCTTATTAATTAATGGATAGTATTCCTTTTGTCTATGCGAATTCACATGTTTTTTATTATTCACACGGGTATGCAAATTTTTAAGCGCATTGGTCACTAATTCATTATAAATGTCAATAGCGTCCCTTCCTGTTACTAGCACAAATCGGGATCTGGGTCTGAACCCTGTCGGTGCTTCTCCATAAACATCCACGCCTTGTTCAGCTGCTAACGTTTCCTCGTTATATGTTGTTACTTCTCCATGTGTGTTTTCGTTTTCCAGTTCTCTCAGATCCATCATTAGACTCATATCATCCACTGACAGTCCTTCATTTCGTGTTTCACCCACCGCCCTTTCGGGTTGGCCTGATCTCTGCTGGGACAGAAAATGTTTCTTCAGTTTTAGCATCCTTGTAAATTTAAACAAATCGATCCGAGTTTGCACATAATCCATATTTGATTCAACACAGAAGGATAGGCCTAGCTTCAAAATTCTCTTATCTTGATCTGATAGAACGATATTTGTTAGGTTGATAATGGTGTTATCATTTGCAGCATCTGTTCCTTCTACTTATTGTTCCATTTCTTTTTCTCTGTTGGCTCGTCTTTGTTTTGCGCCTTTCCTCCTTTTGCTCCGCTGCCTCTTCCTCTTGGAGGCCTTGGATTTGATATTTGTCGTCTGGGTCTCAAGTTGAATTTCCGGTCTTGACGTAAAAAATCCAATTCGTCAATGACAGATGGAATTGGACCTTTCATCTGGCCACTGGTTCCCTCATCCGCATCAGTGTCTACTTCAGAGCTGACCAGGCTGCTTTATTCCGACTGTGTCAGGGTTTAGATTGGATTGCGCCTACATGGTGTTCTCGATCGCTTACATGAGGGGTACTACATTTCCCAGAATGCCTGGGCCGGGAGGTGAAGACGGCTCGAGGTACTTAAGACATTGACGTACGCCGGCCAGCGTGCGTAATTCTTTTGTGGAATTGAATCTGGAGTTCGTGTTTGGAACTGTTCTCTTGCACCTTGGATTTCTGCCTCTCTCATTTGATCGAGAGAGAGGTGTTTTCAGATCACGAGGAGGCCTGGGTGTGCTCTGTCCAGGTTTTCTGTTTGCGGTTGATGGCTGTCATACCGCGGAGCCTTGGGTTCTTTCCCGTAATCCGGGGTCCGGCTTGGAGGAGCTGGAATCTGCTCATTTGGGCAGAAGCCTTTCGACGCTACTCTGCAGAGGTAGCGGTTTGGCAGAAAGTCGTTTTCTTTCTGCTGCTGAATCTACGGAGCAGAGGGAAGTTGGCATTTCTTTCGCTCCTGTGTTTTGTTTGGACTTTCAGGTAGGAAGTCTTTTTGGATTATTCGTTTCCTTGGAGGCAGAGGAGTTTCTCTATAAAGGCAGCATAAGGAATGAGATCGATGGAACAAACAAATTAATTTGCATATTTTTTTCTAGGGAATTAACTCTGTTGCCTTCATCATTTCTTTGGAGTGGAACATTAATTTTTTGAAACTATATTATTGCTTTGGTGCTCTTTGTTCTGGATCTTTTGCAAGTACTTGGAGAAAAAAACTACCTATTCTTTTGCCTCTTATATTACTTGTCACTAAGGAGAGAAACCAGCCTTATTATTTGTTTCCTTTTGCTTTGGTGGCAATGAATGAAATAAACTGGTATGTACGAATGGAGTTGGGTGTTTGGGGTAATTTATGATCAGTTGGAAAACGGAGATGTAATGTGGTTGTACTTTATTTCTTTAGGTGCATGTATCTGAGAATGGTAACTCGCTTCAGAAGCCAGAGATACAATCAGAGGCAACGTCGGCTTGGTTTAAGGTAAATACAGCTTTAGTGAGATTATATGAGAGTAGCCTTTATATTTTGGTTTGGTAATTAACATTGTGTTCTTTCCTTACAGGCATCCCGTTTCCAGCTGTTCCTTTCCTAATTCCCTTCCCTCGCTTGATCGCTCTAATACTCTGTGTTGTTTTCATCAGAGAGTTAGGGATGTCAAGAGGTGGACATCTTTGTGCATCGCCCGGATTCTGAGGAGCTCTCATCAAAGGTTCATGAGAATCTTACAGAATTACGCACCCAAGATATATAGCTCCTCCTGATCTTGGTGATCCATTGAGATGGCATCCTTAGATGACCTGCTTCAAGCATTGGTATTAGTGCAACAAGAATTGGTTACGTCCCGAGCTGAAACGGCGGCTCTTAGAGAGAAGGTTGACAGGCAAGCCAGAAACCCTTTTGATGTATCTGCATCATCCTCACAGATACAGGTTAACGCCCCGCCACCCATACCTTTGGCCAATCCTGAGAGATACTCAGGGGATCCCCAAAAGATACAAGTGTTTTTGACTCAGGTTATGCTTCATTTTCTTGCCAACCCGCTTCTTTTCCCAACAACCATTCTAGAGTGGCTTTTCTATTTCCTATTTGGTGGGTGATGCTGCTAATTGGGCAGTTCCGGTATTGAAATTCGATGATCTCGTACATAGTCATTATAAGACCACACCTACCAAGAGAGATATAAGTAGGGGCTTCTTTCCATGTTTAAGATGTAAAGCCTGCAAATATAGTAACAAGTCACTGACTATGAACTTGAAGGACAGGGCGTTAAAAAGTGAAAGAAGATAATGAAATTAATAAACTGCAACTCTGAGTTCACAATCTACTGTTTAGAATGTCCTTGTCCTAAAAGGTACATTGGTAGCACCACCATCCTGCCAAAAAGAGAATCCTCGAACATATGCGAGCGATTATCAAGATCAAAGCTATCCGGTCACCCGGCATTTTGAACAGAAACACAATAGCAATCAGGACTTACTGAGGATTTTCTGTATTGATGAGATGCAAAAGGATGAAAGAGGAGGTGACAGGGTGAGAAAGCTACGGAGTCTGGAATCTAAATACATTATTGAATTATCAACTAAGACTCCACAAGGCCTCAATAACGAAGAAGAGTTATGGGTCCACATAGGTCAATAGGTACGCCTGAGGGATTTCTGGATTATACTATAGGCGACCCCCCACCCCCTTCTTGGCTCATTCAGGGCTAGATTGTACACCAGTGAGAGTCAGCACCTCCGTCCTAACGCAGTGATCACATGACATTACATACATTTTTGCTGGGCATCATTAATGAAGCACGCATATTGTTGATTTTGTTGATGTTCTATGTATGTGGTACAGGCTGGCGTATATCAAGATGAATTGCTATGCGACTTACTACAGCTTAAGATGGCAGCCACTTTACAACATTAGATTGCATTACACTTTGAACATCATCGTTTTCCATGGAAGTGTATGTATGACGTATTCTTCCTGTGTTTAATTCCGTTTGTATTGTATGTGAAACTGACATTGAAAAAGGCGTCGTGCCGAAACGCATCTGTCAGTTCTCTGTGAATTAGCCTAATAAATAAACTTAATAACTTTTCCCGATGAGTGCACCCGGTACTGTCCGCGCGATTGCGGTAGTTTGAAGCTGTTGTTGTACGCGGTTCACCACCGCGGTGGGTTGCACCCATGACGCGAGGTGCTGAGTATGGTGAACTTTGTATTTTACTATATATATATATATATATCCAACCTCTTCCTTAAAACAAGGATGACGACGCCACGTGTGGATACTCTTATGTTTTATTGTCTGGCCACCATTGTACGCGTTTCGGCTGTACACAGCCTTGCTCACCAATGACTAGGCGGCATTACAAGCAGTCTTTTGACTATTTCTGTTACCACTTGCAATACTCTGTGTTAAACAATAGTGAAGAAAGACTGGTAGTTTTATGCATTTGTCACCATTAACCACATTCGTTTTGTTACCTTAAAGCATAATTATTTGAATCAATTAATTTAAGTGCTGATAAGATACCGTAATTTCCAATTTATCATATTGCACTTTAACCTGCAAAAATACCTCTCGCTGTTCACATAATTTATCAGTATGTAAATTCTTATCCGCTCTTGCAGTGCATTACGTAACACTTAATAATTTTGTTAAATATCAATACACTACATTATAGTGCTGTTGTATCCAAATTAATATACAAACTTTCGTAATGCGTCGACCTATGTAATATTAGCATACATTCAGTCTTTACGGAAATTTAACATCATTGCATAGTGCTGAATTCCTCTGCGCAATTGTACGATTAAAGTGGGCATTATATCTACGGTAAATTAGTCTCTTGCTTTTTATACTCCCCAGTCATAAAGAAAGTGCTCTAGTTCATGCTCTGTGCTGTTAAGAATTATTAAAAATTCGCTTTCTGAGAACGGGAGATTTCTTGCAATATAGTGCTGCTATACACAGTTTACAAGTGAGTGTGTAAATCTTCTCCGATATTAAGGCCTCCTGGGCTCTTCGTATTGAGCTCTATGATGTACTGCGATTCTAGCTTTCTTAGCTTTTTCTCTTTGTTTCCTCCCCTGGTGCTTGGAGCTACTGCGTCTATGACAAAATATGTCAGACCTTTCGTGACTTTTTCGTGGCATGTTTCAAAGTGACGTGCAACTGGGTAAGTTCTGTCCCCATTCTTAATGGCACGCAAGTGCTGTAGAATACGTTTATGCACTTCAAGAATAGTACTTCCCATGTATCGAAGATCACATGGGCATTGTAGTACATAAATTGCATATTTGGTTTTGCATGTGAATCTCCCTTGTATCTTTTTTGCTCTGCTTG
Source organism: Calotriton arnoldi (assembly GCA_963921515.1). Classification (NCBI taxonomy): domain Eukaryota; kingdom Metazoa; phylum Chordata; class Amphibia; order Caudata; family Salamandridae; genus Calotriton; species Calotriton arnoldi. Next base: position 1,928,941 of record CAWUFW010000913.1, on the reverse strand, counting down.
ACAGGCCTGATGTGTATGTCTCCGTATTTATGCCATAAAGGCAAGCTTTACATTTAGAGCATTTAAGAAATCCTTGCTTCCTGCTCAACCATGTTGTTGGTGTTTGTACTTTTGTATCCTTCATGATATTACTTACTAGGACTTGTTTCATCGATTTTGCCCTCCTGAATGTAATTTGTGGACTGCGTGGCCACTTTGCCCAAGATAGGGTCATTCCTAATGAGGTACCAGTATTTTCCTATGATCCCTCTTATGTTTGCTTGTTGTTTGCTGTATGGTGTAATCAGCCTGAAATGTGTGGCCTCAGCTTGCTGCTTACTGTTCTCTTACTTTTTTTACTTCTTTTGAACAGCAACTGTTCCCTGGACTGTTTGTTGGCTTTCATTACTGCCCCGTCCACACAGTCTTCAGGATAGCCTCGTGCTTTGAACCGATTTTTTAAGGTCATAATCTCCTTTTTAGTTTCTACGTTCTCACTACAATTTCGTCTTACTCTTAGGTTCTCTCCATACGGAATACTCCTAATTAGATTTCTAGGATGGAAGCTAGTCGCATACAGTAACGTGTTTCCTGCTGTGGGTTTTCTGTACAATTTCATCTCAAGTTTGTTATTTGCCACATATACTGTCAAATCCCAAAAATTCACACTATGAGCACTAATATTGCTTGTAAAGTGCAGATGTAAGTCATTGACCTCTATCTGGTCTAAAAAGCGTCTGGCATCATTCTCAGTTCCCTTCCAGACCACAAATAGGTCATCAATGAAACGACATCAGTGTATTACATGATTGTCCCAGATTTCATGGTACTTTATCCGGACCACCTGCTCCTCCCACCAGCCCATATGCAAATTCACATAGCTGGGGGCGAAGCAGGTGCCCATCGCTGTACCGCACACTTGATGAAAGAGCTCACCATTGAACAAAAAATAATTGCCCTTAAGGCACCTCTCTATCATTTTTAGTAACATTTGGGTGTGCTGCCATAACTTGAGTGGTCTGGCAGCTAAAAAATGTTTTACAGTCCTCAGACCATCGTCATGTTTGATACTAGTATATAGGGTGGAAACATCTATCGTGATTAATAGGAAATCATCTTCCCAAGGGAGGTCATAAATTCTCCTTAGGAAGTCACTGATGTCCTGTATGTAAGATGGAAGGGTTCTAACAAAATTGTTTAGAAACAAGTCTACATATTTAGAGGTATGTTCAAAAGCAGAAATTATGGGGCGTCCTGGAGGATTGACTGAATCTTTGTGTACTTTTGGAATAAGATATAAGACAGGTGTGGTGGGGTTATCAATTTTGAGGTACAGAAATTCTTCTCGTTTAATCAAACACCGTGTCTTCCAGTCTTGCAGCTCTGAATTGTAGTCAATATATGTTGCTGACATTACATCCTTTGTTATTCTTACATAGCATGTACTGTTATTTAACTGTTCAGAAGCTTCTGTCAAATATTTGTTTTTCGCCCACAACACCACATTACCCCCTTTGTCCGAATTTCTGACAATGCAATCATCATTATTTGATAGCTTATTAATTAATGGATAGTATTCCTTTTATCTCTGCGAATTCACATGTTTTTTATTATTCACACGGGTATGCAAATCTTTAAGCTCATTGGTCACTAATTCATTATAAATGTCAATAGCATCCCTTCCTGTTACTGGCACAAATCGGGATCTGGGTCTGAACCCTGTTGGTGCTTCTCCATAAACATCCACACCTTGTTCTGCTGCTAACATTTCCTCGTTATATGTTGTTACTTCTCCATGTGTGTTTTCGTTTTCCAGTTCTCTCAGATCCATCATTAGACTCATATCATCCACTGACAGTCCTTCATTTCGTGTTTCACCCACCGCCCTTTCGGGTTGGCCTGATCTCTGCTGTGACAGAAAATGTTTCTTCAGTTTTAGCATCCTTGTAAATTTAAACAAATCGATCCGAGTTTGCACATAATCCATATTTGATTCAACACAGAAGGATAGGCCTAGCTTCAAAATTCTCTTATCTTGATCTGATAGAACGATATTTGTTAGGTTGATAATGGTGTTATCATTTGCAGCATCTGTTCCTTCTACTTATTGTTCCATTTCTTTTTCTCTGTTGGCTCGTCTTTGTTTTGCGCCTTTCCTCCTTTTGCTCCGCTGCCTCTTCCTCTTGGAGTCCTTGGATTTGATATTTGTCGTCTGGGTCTCAAGTTGAATTTCCGGTCTTGACGTAAAAAATCCAATTCGTCAATGACAGATGGAATTGGACCTAACATCTGGCCACTGGTTCCCTCATCCACATCAGTGTCTACTTCAGAGCTGACCAGGCTGATTTATTCCGACTGGGTCAGGGTTTAGATTGGATTGCGCCTACATGGTGTTCTCGATCTCTTACATGAGGGGAACTACATTTCCCAGAATGCCTGGGCCGGGAGGTGAAGACGGCTCGAGGTACTTAAGACTTTGACGTACGCCGGCCAGCCTGCGTAATTCTTTCGTGGAATTGAATCTGGAGTTTGTGTTTGGAACTGTTCTCTTGCACCTTGGATTTCTGCCTCTCTCATTTGATCGAGAGAGAGGTGTTTTCAGATCACGAGGAGGCCTGTGTGTGCTCTGTCCAGGTTTTCTGCTTGCGGTTGATGGCTGTCATACCGCAGAGCCTTGGGTTCTTTTCCGTAATCCGGGGTCCGGCTTGGAGGAGCTGGAATCTGCTCATTTGGGCGGAAGCCTTTCGGCGCTACTCTGCAGAGGTAGCGGTTTGGCAGAAAGTCGTTTTCTTTCTGCTGCTGAATCTACAGAGCAGAGGGAAGTTGGCATTTCTTTCGCTCCTGTGTTTTGTTTGGACTTTCAGGTAGGATGTCTTTTTGGATTATTCGTTTCCTTGGAGGCAGAGGAGTTTCTCTATAAAGGCAGCATAAGGAATGAGATCGATGGAACAGACAAATTAATTTGCATATTTTTTTCTGGGGAATTAACTCTGTTGCCTTCATCATTTCTTTGGAGTGAAACATTAATTTTTTGAAACTATATTATTGCTTTGGTGCTCTTTGTTCTGGATCTTTTGCAAGTACTTGGAGAAAAGAACTACCTATTCTTTTGCCTCTTATATTACTTGTCACTAAGGAGAGAAACCAGCCTTATTATTTGTTTCCTTTTGCTTTGGATGCAATGAATGAAAGAAGCTGGTATGTACGAATGGAGTTGGGTGTTTGGGGTAATTTATGATCAGTTGGAAAACGGAGATGTAATGTGGTTGTACTTTATTTCTATAGGTGTATGTATCTGAGAATGGTAACTCGCTTCAGAAGCCAGAGATACAATCAGAGGCAATGTCGGCTTGGTTTAAGGTATATACAGCTTTAGTGAGATTATATGAGAGTAGCCTTTATATTTTGGTTTGGTAATTAACATTGTGTTCTTTCCTTACAGGCATCCCGTTCCCAGCTGTTCCTTTCCTAATTCCCTTCCCTCGCTTGATCGCTCTAATACTCTGTGTTGTTTTCATCAGAGAGTTAGGGATGTCAAGAGGTGGACATCTTTGTGCATCGCCCGGATTCTGAGGAGCTCTCATCAAAGGTTCATGAGAATCTTACAGAATTACGCACCCAAGATATATAGCTCCTCCTGATCTTGGTGATCCATTGAGATGGCATCCTTAGATGACCTGCTTCAAGCATTGGTATTAGTGCAACAAGAATTGGTTACGTCCCGAGCTGAAACGGCGGCTCTTAGAGAGAAGGTTGACAGGCAAGCCAGAAACCCTTTTGATGTATCTGCATCATCCTCACAGATACAGGTTAACGCCCCGCCACCCATACCTTTGGCCAATCCTGAGAGATACTCAGGGGATCCCCAAAAGATACAAGTGTTTTTGACTCAGGTTATGCTTCATTTTCTTGCAAATCCGCTTCTTTTCCCAACAACCATTCTAGAGTGGCTTTTCTATTTCCTATTTGGTGGGTGATGCTGCTAATTGGGCAGTTTCGGTATTGAAATTCGATGATCCGTTGCTCTCAGATTGGAATGCATTTCATAGTGAATTTGAAAGAGTATTTGATAGACGAGCTACTACGTTTAGTGCAGATAGAGAGTTGTTGGAGCTACGACAGGGAAAACAGGATTTGGTAACTTACTTAACCACGTTTAAACGTTTGATAGCCGAAACTGCTTGGCCAGAAGAAAAAAGGATGTCTCTATATTATCAGGGATTGCGGGCTGAGTTGAAGGATGTGATAGAACAGGTAGACCCTCAACCAACCTCATATACTGATTTGATGAATCTAACCCTACGTTTAGATCATAGGTTAACCGAGAGAAGTGGGGAGCGAAGGAGAGGCGAGAGGTCCTATGCTAGATTGGACAGAGGAATGAGGAAATCAGTAACCAGTACCGAACCATGCACGGAACCAATGGAAGTGGTGGGCCATTAGAGCACCTTTGTCTAGACAGGAGAGAGAGAGTCGACGGATACTTGGATTATGCATGTACTGTGGGAAGAAGGGACATTTCGTGAGAGAGTGTCCTTCAAAGCCCAAATCTCTGGGGTCTTTCTCTACTAACAAAAAGGTAGCTATTACTGTGGTGCACAAAGAAACCAAGAATTCCACCCTAGAGGGATCATCAGCCTTAGTTGCTCACTATGATCATGAATGGAAAATACTTTCTTTGTCTATAACCGATTTGAAGGATACGAAATCCCATATTGTGCTCTCCATGACCCTTAAAAATGATCATCAACTCCACCAGGTGTGGGTGGTAATCGATTCTGGAGCCACTGGTAACTTTATTGATTATGGTTTAGTCCAACGTTTAGAACTACAGCTTGTACCCAGAGAGATTCCAGAAAAAGTGTTGACCGTTGATGGCAAACCGTTAAAATCCGGTCCCATCACAGAGCAAACAGAAAGAGTGGGGTTAATATTGACAGGTGATAAGCAGGAACATGTTGAAACCATCTCGTTGAACATAATTGAAGCCCCCCAGTATGAGGTAATATTGGGCATGCCTTGGTTATGGCAGCATAACCCTTCAATAGATTGGAAAAAGAAAACGGTATTATTTCAATCAGAAGAGAGCAAACAACATTGTTTGCAAGAACCGTCTTCCCACACATTAGCTCTCACACACATGTATCACATTGCCACTGCATCTGAGAAAGATATGGTTTAACCCTCCGTCTATGCACCATATAGCGAAGTATTTAGTGAAAAACAAGCTGAAAATCTCCCTCCTCACAGAGAATATGATTGCCAGATAGATTTGGTTGCAGGGGCCACCATTCCTTCTTGTAGAGTCTATGCATTGTCAGAGCCGGAAACCAAACATCCCAGAGAGTACTTAGATCAATACTTAGATATAGGATATATAAGGCCTTCCCGCTCTCCAGCAGCCTCACCTCTCTTCTTTATATCAAAAGCTAATGGTGATCTGAGGACTTGTATAGATTATCGCATGTTAAATAAGAACACAATGTGAAACAGATACCCTCTTCCTCTCATCGCAGTGTTGTTGGATCAGGTGAGAGAGGCCACCATATATACCAAGCTTGACCTCAGAGGTGCCTATCACCTGGTACGGGTGAGAGAGGGGGATGAATGGAAGACGGTGTTTAAGACACGTTATGGTCTATTCGAGAATATGGAAATGCCTTTTGGGCTATGTATCGCCCCTGCAGCCTTCCAATACTTTCTGAATGATGTGCTCCCGGAATGTGTGGACAAATTTGTGGTCGTATATATAGACGACATATTGATTTATTCGATGAATCAAGAGGTGCATGTGAGACATGTCACTTTGATACTGCAAAGATTACGAGAACATAGTTTGTTCTGTAAGTTGAGCAAATGTGAGTTCCATGTGGAAGAGGTTGAGTTCCTGGGAGTGATATTGAGTCCTTCAGGATTGAGCATGGCTGAGAGAAAAGTTCAAGCTGTTCAAGAATGGCCGGTACCTAAAAATGTAAGAGATGTGCAATGCTTTTTTGGGCTTTGCCAATTATTATCGCAGGTTTATCTCACATTTCTCACAAGTGGTTTCTCCTATCACAAGGCTGTTGAGAAAGGGAATGCCCTTTCTCTGGAACAATAATGCTAAGGAAGCTTTTAAGTACTTGAAAACAGCATTTACCTCAGCACCAATACTGAAACATCCTCAAATGGAGATTCCGTTCATAGTAGAGGCCGATGCTTCAGATATTGCTGTAGGGGCGGTTTTATCACAAAGAGATAAACAAACAGGACAGTTGCATCCAGTAGCTTTTTTATCCAGGAAACTGAATGCTGCTGAGTGTAACTATACCATCGCGGGAAAAGAACTATTGGCCATTAAAAAGGCTTTCCAGAATGGAGGCATTATCTGTGGGGGGCACATCATCCAGTCACTGTGTATACTGACCATAGAAATCTTCAGTATATGAAAACGGCTAGGCAGCTAACTCAAAGTCAAATGCGATGGATGCTATTCTTTGCTGAGTATGACTTTGTTGTTACATTCCGTCCTGGCACAGAAAATAGAAAAGCGGACACTCTACCTCGACAAGAGGACTATATCAGGCCAAGGAAGGGAATCACAGAGGCGATTGTTAGTCCCACCAAGGTATTGTGTGCGATAAAATTGGAACACTTTCTGGAAGAGGTAAAAAGACATCAATCGATCACCTTTTGGGAAAGATGGGCAGATCAGAACACTCATAGAGTGCTCAAACAAGGGTTGCCTTTCTACAAGAATAAATTGTACTTACCTTCACAAGAACTCCGGTTAAAGGTGTTTAACTGGTGTCATGACTCTGTCCTTGCTGGTCATCCAGGTTGTTTAAAGACTAAACATCTACTGCTGCGCCAATTCTGGTGGGATACTTTGTCAATGGATGTGATACAATGGGTAGCTCATTGTGAAGTCTGTGCTCGAGCTAAGGGAGAACAAGCCAAAGCCAAAGGAAAATTGATACCAATGCCAACACCCTCGCAACCCTGGCAAACCATTAGCATGGACTTCGTTCTCGGTCTGCCCTTGGATCAAGGGTACACCGCCATTTTGGTGGTAGCGGATAGTCTCACCAAAATGGGATATTTCATACCGTGTAAGAACTTGCCCACAGCAGGGCAGACTGCTCAGTTATTATTGTCTCAGGTGGTTCGGTTACATGGACTCCCAAAGGTCATTGTGTCCGATAGAGGATCACAGTTCATAGCTCGATTCTGGCGAATGTGGTGTAAGGCTCTCCAAGTAGAAATAGCCCTGTTGACCAGCTTCCATCTGTAGACAGATGGACAAACAGAACGGTTGAATCAGACCCTCAAAAAATACTTACGTTGTTATTCTAAAGATGCTACAGAATCATGGGTATCGTTGTTGTGGTTGGCATAATTGGCGTACAACAATGCTTGGCATAGTTCCATCAAAGAAACACCTTTCATGGCCAATTATGGATTCCATGCCGAAGTATTACCATTGTCCTTTCCTAGTGAGGTGGCTGAACAACCAACAGTTATGAGGAACATTAAGAGTCTACAGGCAATGCATAAGAAGGTACAGACCCACCTGAATCGCGCTAAACAAACTTACAAAAGATGGGAAGATCAACACCGCAGAGACGGGCCAAGTTATAAGCCAGGAGATTGTGTGTGGCTCTCCACTAAGAACATTCGATTTAGGGTTCGCAGTATCTTTCACCCCAGATTCATTGGTCCTTATACTGTGCTCAGAAAAGTTAACCCGGTGGCATATAAACTGAAATTACCGGCTACTCTGCGTATTCACCTGGTTTTTCATTGCAGCCTGTTGAAACCAGCGGTTGGAGCCAGATGTAGAACCGCACCCCCTGTGGTACGTGATGGCTTCCTGGAATACGAAGTACGTCGTGTGCTGGACTCCAAATACAGGAGAGGCTGGTTGTGGTATCTCATCTCATGGAAAGGTTTCCCCTCGGAGGATAATTCATGGGAACCATGTGGCAATGTCCATGCTCCGGCGGCGATACATTCTTTTCATTCACGCAATCCAGGTAAACCAGGATCTAGGAGGCGCATTGGAGGAAGACGTACTGTCAGGGTTTAGATTGGATTGCGCCAACATGGTGTTTTCGATCGCTTACATGAGAGGAACTACATTTCCCAGAATGCCTGGGCCAGGAGGTGAAGACAGCTCGAGGTACATTGACGTATTCCGGCCGGCCTGCGTAATTCTTTCATGGAATTGAATCTGGAGTTCGTGTTTGGAACTGTTCTCTTGCACCTTGGATTTCTGCCTCTCTCATTTGATCGAGAGAGAGGGGTTATCGGATCACGAGGAGGCCTGGGTGTGCTCTGTCCAGGTTTTCTGTTTGCTGCTTGCAGTTGACGGCTGTCATCCCGCGGAGCCTTGGGTTCTTTTCCGGAATCCGGGGTCCGGCTTGGATGAGCTGGAATCTGCTCATTTGGGCGGAAGCCTTTCGATGCTACTCTGCAGTGGTAGCGGTTTGGCAGAAAGTCGTTTTCTTTCTGCTGCTGAATCTACGGACCAGAGGGAAGTTTGCATTTCTTTCGCTCCTGTGTTTTGTTTGGATTTTCAGGTAGGAAGTCTTTTTGGATTATTCGTTTCCTTAGAGGCAGAGGAGTTTCTCTATAAAGGCAGCATAAGGAATGAGATCGATGGAACGGACAAATTAATTTGCATATTTTTTTCTGGGGAATTAACTCTGTTGCCTTCGTCCTTTCTTTGGAGTGGAACATTAATTTTTTGAAACTATATTATTGCTTTGGTGCTCTTTGTTCTGGATCTTTTGCAAGTACTTGGAGAAAAGAACTACCTATTCTTTTGCCTCTTATATTACCTGTCACTAAGGAGAGAAACCAGCCTTATTATTTGTATCCTTTTGCTTTGGTGGCAATGAATGAAAGAAGCTGGTATGTACGAATGGAGTTGGGTGTTTGGGGTAGTTTATGATCAGATGGAAAACGGAGATGTAATGTGGTTGTACTTTATTTCTATAGGTGTATGTATCTGAGAATGGTAACTCGCTTCAGAAGCCAGGGATACAATCAGAGGCAACGTCGGCTTGGTTTAAGGTATATACAGCCTTAGTGAGACTATATGAGAATAGCCTTTATATTTTGGTTTGGTAATTAACATTGTGTTCTTTCCTTACAGGCATCCCGTTCCCAGCGGTTCCTTTCCTAATTCCCTTCCCTCGCTTGATCGCTCTAATACTCTTTGTTGTTTTCATCAGAGAGTTAGGGATGTCAAGAGGTGGACATCTTTGTGCATCACCCGGATTCTGAGGAGCTCTCATCAAAGGTTCATGAGAATCTTATAGACTGCACTTCTGGATTTGGCTTACTACTTGTTGTCAATTTTTGCCTAGGTATGTTGTCAAACTTTTTCGCAAAGGTGTATATCTGCCCATTGTCATTATCGCGCTTATCGCGAGCAAATTTGTGCACTTTTCTTTCTTTTATCGATGTTTCCAGTTTACACATTTGTTCTTTCATATCACTATAAAACTTGTTAATTTGCTCTTGATCAGGTTCTTTTATTAGAGATGTGTATATTTTATCAATCTCTTCAAGGATTTTTTTCCTGTCTATATCTGCATACTTAATCAAGATTGCCAGCATCCTTCTGGAAGATTCACTATTATTGTATGCCAATTTGCGCAGCATGTCAGGGTTAGGATCTTCGTAGCTGGGAGCTACCAGGATTCTCAGTCCTCTGGGAATGCGTTTTACCTCCAAATACCTTTGGAGCGATTTAGATTCCCACCATTTGGAAAGTTCCGTACGTTTAAGTTTCTCCAGTCTCTTCAATCTGGATCCAACATCATTCATTTGCTCAGAATTTCTGGCACTAGCGGAGGCTCCTCTCTCACTTGTACTGTTATCATCAAATATTTTTAGTGCTGCCTCCTCCCATTTCTTTACCTCTGCGGCCGACATCTCTGTATATCTTTTACTCTCGTAAGTACTCTGTATCCACATCCGTCACTGACCTCTGCGCAATCGCGTTGGATTTCTGGTTTTACAGTGACTTTCCGTTCTCCCCGCTACTGTGCTCCTTAGTCTTACCTGGGTGCGTCAGCGTTCTCCAGGGGTCCTCCGACTCACCAGACACCACTCCACAACCCAGTGCTGCTGCTTCAGTTTCCGCCCAACAGCGTTGAGGGGGGACAGCGGTTTCCCAAATCCTTCTCTGTGCTCTCTCGTGAACTGCCACTGTTTCTCCAGATCGAAGGGCGCGTCGCCTCAACGGACCTCACAGGAGCTGGTCCATAACAATTTCACCTCTCCCTTGAAACAAGGATGACGACGCCACGTGTGGATACTCTTATGTTTTATTGTCTGGCCACCATTGTACGCGTTTCAGCTGTACACAGCCTTGCTCACCAATGACGAGGCGGCATTACACGCAGTCTTTTGACTATTTCTGTTACCACATGCAATACTCTGTGTTAAACAATAGTGAAGAAAGACTGGTAGTTTAATGCATTTGTCACCATTAACCACATTCGTTTTGTTACCTTAAAGCATAATTATTTGAATCAATTCATTTAAGTGATGATAAGATACCGTAATTTCCAATTTATCATATTGCGCTTTAACCTGCAAAAATACCTCTCGCTGTTCACATAATTCATCAGTATGTAAATTCTTATCCGCTCTTGCAGTGCATTACGTAACACTTAATAATTTTATTAAATATCAATACACTCCATTATAGTGCTGTTGTATCCAAATTAATATACAAACTTTCGTAATGCGTCAACCTATGTAATATTAGCATACATTCAGTCTTTACGGAAATTTAACATCATTGCATAGTGCTGAATTCCTCTGCTCAATTGTACGATTAAGCCCCAGTGGGCATTATATCGACGGTAAATTAGTCTCTTGCCTTTTATACTCCTCAGTCATAAAGAAAGTGCTCTAGTTCGTGCTCTGTGCTGTTAAGAATTATTAAAAATTAGCTTTCTGGGAATGGGAGAGTTCTTGCAATATAGTGCTGCTATACACAGTTTACAAGTGAGTGTGTAAATCTTCTCCGATATTAAGGCCTCCTGGGCTCTTCGTATCGAGCTCTATGATGTACTGCCATTCTAGCTTTCTTAGCTTTTTCTCTCTGTTTCCTCCCCTGATGCTTGGAGCTACTGCATCTATGACAAAATATGTCAGACCTTTCGTAACTTTTACGTGGCATGTTCAAAGTGACGTGCCACTGGGTAAGTTCTGTCCCCATTCTTAATGGCACGCAAGTGCTGTAGAATATGTTTATGCACTTCAAGAATAGTACTTCCCATGTATCGAATACCACATTGGCATCGTAGTACATAAATTGCATATTTGGTTTTGCATGTGAATCTCCCTTTTATCTTTTTTGCTCTGCTTGACAGGCCTGATGTGTATGTCTCCGTATTTTTGCCATAAAGGCAAGCTTTACATTTAGGGCATCCTGCTCAACCATGTTGTTGGTGTTTGTACTTTTGTGTCCTTCATGATATTACTTACTAGGACATGTTTCATCGATTTTGCCCTCCGGAATATAATTTGTGGACTGCGTGGTGCCACTTTGCCCAAGATAGGGTCATTCTTAATGAGGTACCAGTATTTTCCTAAGATCCCTCTTATGTTTGCTGTATGGTTTAATCAGCCTGAAATGTGTGGCCTCAGCTTGCTGCTTACTGTTCTCTTTGCTTTTTTTACTTCTTTTGAACAGCAACTGTTTCCTGGACTGTTTGTTGGCTTTCATTACTGCCCCGTCCACACAGTTAAAGCGCAATATGATAAATGGGAAATTATGGTATCTAATCAGCACTTAAATAAATTGATTCAAATAATTTTGCTTTAAGGTAACAAAACTAATGTGGTTAATGGTGACAAATGCATAAAACTACCAGTCTTTCTTCACTATTGTTTAACACAGAGTATTGCACGTGGTAACAGAAATAGTCAAAAGACTGATTGTAATGCCACCTCGTCATTGGTGAGCAAGGCTATGTACAGCCGAAACGCGTACAATGGTGGCCAGACAATAAAATATAAGAGTATCCACACGTGGCGTCGTCATCCTTGTTTCAAGGGAGAGGTGAAATTGTTACGTACCAGCTCCCGTGAGGTCCGTTGAGGCAACGCGCCCTTCGATCTGGAGAAACAGTGGCAGTTCATGAGAGAGCACAGAGAAGTATATATATATATATATATATATATATATATCACTAACCAGCAATTATGCAATGTCAAGGCACTCTTGATGTAAAGGTACACCAATGTACTGACCGCAATGTAATGACTCCTTCTGTGAAATAATGTAAAGTAAAGACTGACAATATATGTGCTTGGCCTGACTCCCCCTTTCTCTGTGTGTGCCACTGAAGGAGAAGGAACCAGATGAGAGAGCGTCATGATGGTTATTTTACGCCGGGACACTTTGGAGTCAAGAAGTGTAAGAATGAGGATGTCATACCAGTCATTACTAAGATTGTTCTACTTTACGACATTGTTGTCATCCTAGAGGTCTTCAATTCCAAGGAAAAGGCAGCAAATCTACTGAAAAACAAACTGAACAGTTGCTGAGTTACAGCATTAAATATTAATAGCTAGCTTTACAGTGCAAACTACAAGTTGAAGCTCCTAAACAATAGGCATTGCAATATCAACTTATCTCAACACGGTTTTTATGTGTCTGGAATGGATAAAATGCTGAGTAGGCCCAATGGGATTGAGGTTTGTTACTTACAGGTTCATACAGATCTCTGCTGCTATCATATACTTCAATGAGCTGAGTCTTGCTATTGTTACCTGGAAGCCATGGTTCGTCTGTAAGACAGCCACCTAGACTCTGACACCTTATCTTGTACACTGACATGACAGAGCACTTTCATTTGTCTTAGTCGTACAAGGACTGACTCCCTTCCAGATTCCCTGGTATCCCACATGGGCCTCCGTCATCCTGTTTACTTCAGAAATGTTCTGGCGGGTTGCACCCACACCCGCTGCTGAGCCACCAACCCTGCTTTCTGTCCAAGCAGTGTAGAACCTGAAGGCAGGTAATGGCGACAGAGAACACAGGCTATATCTCTTCCCACTTCTCACACACAAAGGCCTTGATGGTCTCCAAGGTAACCGTTGCATGTGCATTGCATCTGCTTCCCTGTGTTGGGTCTTGGCTTCTTTAAGTCTTACTTGACAGCGCATCTGTCGGTGACCAATTGCCTTTGGTTTTTTTCATTGAATTTCATTTTTATTTTTTTTATTTTAAAGAAAACTTTTTTTAAATCATACAGTTTACTGTCATCAAATGGAGTATGGTACAGTAGAGTGGAGGAGAGTGTCATAAGGTGTACTGCCATAGAGTCGAGACGAGTAGAGTGGAGTGGCAAAGAAACCAGTGGGGTGAAGTGGAGTAGCGTACAGTGGAATAATATACAGCGGAGTGGGGTAGAGTGGAGAGGCGTAGAGTTGAATAATGTAAAGTTGAGTTTAGTGTTGTTGCGTACAGTGGAATATTGTATAGTGGAGTGTCGTAGAGTGGAGTGGGGTACAATGGAGTGTTGTAGAGTGAAGTAGCATAGAGTGGAATAGCTTACTGTGGAGTGTTGTAGGGTGTAGTGGCGTAAAGTGGAGTGGAGTGGAATACAGTAGAATAGAGTACACTGGAGTGGTGAATAGTTGCTTCTTTGAAATATACATAATGTGGACCTTGGTTTAACAGAGAGGAGTATTTATTTCTCACCTCATGTTATTGTCTGTTAAGTGTATCATTCCACTGCCTATGAAGTGCTTGCATTTCAATGCATCAGGGACTATTTTACATTTCAAATATACACTGACTCATGAAACACTAATTTCTTTATCTCCTAGATGCATTGTATACAGAAAGCAACAATCTCCTTCTGGATGCATTCCCACTAGGTATCACACCCATTTCATCCTTTCTTGCATCCCACACAGGGGCTTGTTCTTTAGCCTTTCTTTTCGGATTTTTGGGTTAAACAATGCACTATTTGGATAATGACTCTGGACTTTCTCAAATCTGGAGACAAGCCCCCAGAACTGGACAGAAAACATAGGCTTGGACTGAAGACCTAGACATAAGACTCCAAAATGTAACCATGAGAAGTATATGCAGTACTCAAGATGTAGGCTTGAGAACTGGAGACAAAACTTCAGATGTGGCTGCCAACATTAAACACAATACTCCAGACATGGCCACCAGAGCTTCGCTCAATATTCCAGATGTAGACTAAAGAACTGTACAAACAACTCCAGCTGGAGACTCAAAAACAAGAAAATTACTCCAGATGCATCCCCAGAAATTAGGCACAATACTGCATAGAGGGCCTCCAGAATGGACACAGTACAGAAAAGGTGTTAGACTTGGCATCTTTTGGCGTGTTTCCCCTGAGTTTTTGCTTTCTGACCTCCCGGTTTTGACTCTGTTTTTGCTGGCTTCGTGTTTCTGCGCACTTGTCTCACTGCTGATCAGTGGTAAAGTGCAAGTGCTCCTGTGGTAAAATGTGTTATGGATTGGTGTTTCCATGATTGGCCTATTTGATTTATGTGTCAGTCCCTAGTAAAGTGCACTGAGTGTGCCAGGGCTTGTAAATCAAATGCTGTTAGTGGGCAGCAGCACTGGATTGTGCCACCCACACAAACAGCCCGTAAATGTAACTCTGGCCTGCCAATACAGAGCCTGTGTGCAGTCTGGTACTGCCATGTCGACTTGGCAAGTGCACCCACTTGCCAGGCCCTAACCTTCCCTTTTCTTACATGTCAGTCACCCCTAAGGTAGGCCCACGATAACCCAGTGGGCAGGGTGCAGTGTATGTGAAAGGTAGGACATGCCCTGGTGTGTGTGGCATGTCCTGATAGTGAATTACTGCCAATTTCGTTTTTCATTATTGCAAGGCTACCTGTTCCCCATAGGACAGAATGGGGAGTTTGTTTATAACATCTTATAAACATAACTGGCCCTGGGAACTAGGTAGGAAAATAAAGTTTAGTATGCCTGAACTCAGAATCTAAAGATGCATCTCTTACATTCTGTGTTTGAAAATACCACTTTTAGAAAGTAGGTATTTTCTTCCTCAGCCATCCAGCAGGCCTCTGCTGGGTTTGTGGATTGACTGTCTGGGTTTTGGATGACAGGGGCTGAGGAGCAACAGAGGCTCCAGAAAGTCTAGGTGGGTCAGGAAAGGGCTGAATAGACCTGGGCTGCATTTAGAGTAGGGGAGGAGATTTCCTTGCACCTGAATGGGCCTGGTCTGCCTCTGACAATGCCGTCTCCACCTCCTGCCAGGAAGCCACACCAGAGAGGGCAGAACTGGTTCTGGCTGGGCACAGACACTCTCTGCCTGGGAGGACGAAGGATTTTGGGCTATAAAAAGTCGAGCCCAAACCCCTGAACTTTAGAACTCTTTTGGACCAAGAAGACTGCCAAGAAGAAGAGCTGGAGAAGCTGTGAGGAGGAACTACCACTTTGCTGAGTGCTTTGCTGTGTTGGCCTGCAGTGGCTGCTTCTGTCTTGGGCAGTGAAAGGACTGGACTGAACTTTCTGCAATCTATTTTTGTGAGTTTCTCCAAGGGCTTGAGGTAGAGTTTGCCCCCTGTTCAAGAAGTCTCAGGAACAACAAAGACTTCAAGTTCTTCTGCCCTCAGCACTGGGGACTGTGTGTTTTGTGCTGCAACAGAAGAAAAAGCAACCCGACTCCGTCTACCACGCCGCTGCCGGCTCCGTGTCCTGAAGGCACCGCAGAGGGCACCGCCGCAATGCCGCAACGCAATCCTGGTCTCACCGACGACGCCTGCTGACGCCGCCACCGAGCCACTGCCACCGAGCCGCTGCTTGCACCGCGCCCTGTGGGCACCGCACTCCGCACCACCTCGCTTCACAATGCCGCCTTGGTATCCCCAACGCCGCCGCTCCACGCCGAAATTGACGCCGCTGCCTGCACCATGGTTCGGGGGCACCGCTCGTAAAGCTACACGACGCAACGCCCTCATCCCACACCGCAGCCTTGGCCTACTGACGCCGGCGCCATGGACTCCAGTTCATCAGCCGACGACAGTGCTTCAGCAACGCCAACGCCGCTGCTTGCACTGTGACCTGTCAGCACCGCGACGAGCATCGCATCACTTCGCACCGCGACACTGGTCTCACCGACGACGCCATCTGACGCCACCACTGAGCCGCTGCTCGCACCGCAACCTGAGGGCATCGCACGCCGCACTGCTGCAGTTCGCACCGCAGCACCTGACGCCTGCCGACGCCAGCGCTCCTGACTTCAACAGAGAGGAGTTCGATCTGCAACGCGTGTGACTTCAAGGGCCCGACGACTCCTGCACCGACCTCCGGAGCCGATGCCTGCGTATGCCGTACTTTTGGAAGCTCAACGAGAGGTCGCTCACGCCCTGCATTTCTAAAGGTACTGTTTTGCGGGTCTTCCCGACACCGTAGCTGGCCCACGATGCCGCGGTCAGCCAGAACTGTTTGGATTTGTTGTTCACGACACCGTGATAGCCCCAGAGGGAGCTATCGACTTCAAGGAACGGTTTTTCAAGGCTATTTTGATAATTGAAGATTTCTAAGTACTGTATTGTGGATTTTTTATCATTTTTGGTCTTGTCTTAAGTATATAAAAATATTGGATATTTTTCTAAACTGGTGTGGTGTCCTTTTGGAGTGCTTACTCTGTATTAATGTTGGTTATGTGCAAATGCTTTACACACTGCCTCTAAGATAAGCCTGACTGCTCGTGCCAAGCTACCAAGGGGGTGAGCAGGGGTTATTTTAGGAGTGTAACTCCCTTATCCTGACTAGGAAGAAGGGTCTGTATTTGGACAAAGGTGCCTACCTCTGCCAACTAGAGACCCCTATTTCTAACATTGGTGGCAGCCGTGGGATAGGACTTGTGTTTGTACTTGACTTACAGTGATTGGTGTGCACTACTACCCTATCGCAGACCATTACGTGCCACATACTGGTTCTTTTTCTTTTTGGCCTATTTTTGATCTTGCCAGTTTGAACTTGCTACTTCATCATGCCTGAATCAAGAGCATCATCTGTTGCATCCCTGGAAGTTGCCTTTGAGGAGGATAGTTTGGAATCCTACAATTTGAAAGAATTGAAAGCGATTTGTAAAAACCTAAAAGTCCAAGTCAGAGGCCTCACTAGGAAGGAGGAGCTACAAAAGGCGCTGAGGGCCTGGGTAGCAGCCGGACATGCCAATGGGCAATCTGGAGATCTCAGTTGAGAGGCGGCGGGGCCTACTCCTAGAGTGGATGTGCTTTTGGGAGAAGGGGAACCCTCCAGACCAGGCAGAAGTGGCCTGTCCCCAGAGGAGCTGGAGGACAGGCGGGAAGCAAGGAAGTTCGAATTGGAGAAACTCAGGATGGAGAATGAGAGGGAAGAGAAACGAATAGCCATGGAAGAAAGGAAGATGATCTTAGATCATGAGAGAAGTCTTAAGGAGCTGGAACTAAGGAGTAGGCCCAGCTCAGATGGTGCCAAGAGGGCACAGCCACCCACCGGTGGGCAGGCCAAGGTGTTGGCTAGTGTAGCGCTTGGGGAGGAGGGGTGCCCACAGGAGGGTGGGGATCCCGCATAAATGACCCTCGTCTAACTAGGGGACAGTGAGATGGTCCCAGGAAACCAGGTGCCCCCTAACACAAAGAAATACAGCACCTGAGTGACCATCACTGGGAAAAGGGTAGAGGCTCTCAGAGATATTGGAGCCAGTGTGACCTCAGTCCGGTGTCACCTGGTCTCTGAAGAGCAGGTAGTCCCAGGGGCATTCCACCAAGTAGTTGCTGTGGACAACTCAAAGCGCCAGTGTATGGTAGCACAGGTTCCCTTTGAATGGGGGGGGTCTCAGGTCCCTTGAGGGTGGTTGTGAGCCCTACCATGCCTGTAGATTGTCTGCTAGGTAACGACCTGGAGCAGTCCTTATGGAAGGATGTTGAGCTCAGGTCTCACTTGGAGATGCTTGGGTTGCCAGAGTGGGCATGCGTGTCTACTCGGTCAATGGCGGCCAGAAAGGGTGATCAGAAGGACCTGGAGCCTGAAACAGTGGCCCAAGTCCCTGCCAAGAGAAAGGGCAGGGGGCGCAGGAAACCGGCCCCTGAAGTTCCCACAGACCGGGAGGAGGCTGACCTTAAGGGGGACCCCCCGGTGCCTACAGGGGAGCAGGTAGCTGAACTGGGGGACATCTCTGAGCTGACCCATTGGCAGCAAGAAGGGGGTCCCACCAGGGAAGAATTCTGCAGGGAGCAGAAAGAGTGCCCTTCTCTGGAGGGTCTGCGGCGGCAGGCTGCAGACCAGGCAGCTGGTGATCAGTCTGGATCATATTGGATCTACTGGGAGAATGGTCTCCTGTATAGTGAGCCTAAGGTCGCTGAGCCTGGGTCAGCCCGTGTGCTGGTGGTACCCCAGCTCTTCAGGACCTTCCTACTGGGTCTGGCTCATGACGTGCCTTTGGCAGGACATTTGGGGCGGGACAAGACCTTTGACAGGCTTGTCACCCACTTCTTCTGGCCCCAAATGCGAAGGCAGTCGGATGGACATTGCATGTCTTGCCACACTTGCCAGGCAAGTGGTAAGAGTGGGAGGGAGGTCAAAGCTCCTCTTCAACCTTTTCCAGTTGTTGGAACACCCTTTGAAAGGGTAGGGATGGACATTGTGGGGCCACTGGATCCCAAGACAGCCATTGGCAACAGGTACATCCTGGTCTTGGTGGACCATGCCACCCGGTACCCGGAGGCAATCCCTCTCAGGACAACGGCGGCGCCAGTGGTGGGCCCGGGTGTTAATGGGGATCTTTTCCCGCGTGGGGTTCCCCAGAGAGGTGGTTTCTGACAGGGGGACCAATTTCATGTCCAAGTATATGACATCCCTGTGGAAGGAGTGTGGTGTAACCTACAAGTTTACCACTCCTTACCACCCACAAGGTAACGGTCTGGTGGAGAGATTCAACCAGACCTTGAAGGGCATGATTAAGGGTCTAACAGAACCCATGAGGCGTAAGTGGGGCGTCCTCTTGCCATGCCTTCTCTTTGCATACAGGGAGGTGCCACAGAAGTCTCTTGGGTTCAGTCCCTTTGAGCTTCTGTATGGTCACCCTGTGAGAGGACCTCTGAGTTTGGTGAAGAAAGGCTGGGAGGCAGCTCCCAGGAAATCTCCCCAGGATGTGTTTAGTTACATTCTGGCCTTCAGAAACCAAACTGCCCGCTTCAGGAAACTCGCTCAGGTGAACCTAGAAGCAAGCCAGGAAGAAATGAAGAAGTGGTATGACCAGAATGCCACTCTGGTCGAAACTCAACCTGGGCAAAAAGTGTGGGTCATGGTCCCAGTGGAACCTTGTTCCTTGCAGGACAAGTGGACTGGGCCGTTTAAGGTGGTGGAGCGCAAAAGTGATGTCACCAATCTGGTGGATTTGTGGACTCCAAGGAACCCTTTGAGGGTCCTGCACGTGAACCCCCTCAAGCCCCACTTCGAGAGGTCCGAAGTGAGCATGCTCTTGGCGACAGATGATGGGGTGGAAGAGGAGAGTGAACCTCTCCCTGACCTCCTGTCTACCAAGGAGCACAATGGGTCAGTAGAAGGTGTGATCCTCTCCCCTACACTGACCCCCGAGCAGCAGAGCGACTGTTACCAGTTGTTGGGACAGTTTGCCCCACTGTTCTCTCTGACCCCAGATGTTACTCACTGGTGTACCCATGACGTGGACACCGGTGACAGCCCTCCTGTGAAGCACAAGATTTACAGGTTGACTGACCGGGTCAGGGCCAGCATCAAAGAGGAGGTCTCTAAGATGTTGGCGTTAGGGGTGATCGAGCCCTCCAACAGTCCTTGGGCCAGCCGAGTGGTCTTGGTCCCAAAGGCTGCTGCACACGGTGCCACTCCAGAACTGCGGTTTTGTGTGGACTACCGTGGGCTCAATGCCGTCACCAGGACTGACGCGCACCCCATCCCCAGAGCTGATGAGCTCATTGATCGGTTGGGAGCTGCCAGGTTCCTCAGCACGTTTGATTTGACGTCTGGGTACTGGCAGATTGCCTTAACCAATGAGGCCAAGGAGAGGTCAGCATTCTCAACTCCAGAAGGACATTACCAGTTCCGGATGATGCCCTTTGGGTTGAAGAATGCCCCTGCCACCTTTCAGAGGTTGGTCAACCAGGTGTTGGCTGGACTGGAGGATTTCAGTGCCGCATTCCTGGATGACATTGCAGTGTTCAGTTCCAGCTAGGAAGAACACTTGCTGCACCTCGGGGGAGTGTTGAGGGCTCTACAGAGGGCAGGCCTCACGATCAAGGCCAGTAAGTGCCAGATCGGGCAGGGTTCTGTGGTGTACTTGGGACACCAGGTAGGAAGCGGCCAGGTAGCGCCCCTACAGCCCAAGATTGACACCATTCCGGCTTGGGAACCCCCCATGACCCAGACAGAGGTGAGAGCCTTTTTAGGTCTCACCGGTTACTACAGGAGATTTGTTAAGGGCTATGGCACCTTTGTTGCCCCCTTAACAGAGCTGACGTCCAGGAAGCAGCCCAAGAAGGTGATCTGGACTGAGTCCTGCCCGAAAGCTTTTGATGCCCTGAAGACCGCCATGTGCCCGGCCTTCAGGGCCTCAAAAGGCATGCTCAAGGCACCCGACTTCTCCAAGGAATTTGTCGTGCAGACCGACGCTTCAGAGCATGGTGTGGGAGCGGTGCTCTCACAACTGAACGAAGAGGGCCTAGACCAGCCTGTAGTCTTCCTTAGCAGGAGACTACTCCCCAGGGAACAGAGGAGGAGTGCCATAGAAAGGGAAGCTTTTGCTGTGGTCTGGGCGCTGAAGAAGCTGAGACCATACCTGTTTGGGACTCACTTCCGAGTTCAGACAGACCACCGGCCCCTCAGATGGTTGATCCAAATGAGGGGTGAGAATCCAAAACTGTTGAGGTGGTCCATCTCCCTACAGGGAATAGACTTTACGGTGGGACACCGCCCTGGCACAGAACACGCCAACGCAGATGGTCTGTCCAGGTTCTTCTGCCTTAGTGAAGAGAACTCCCAGGAGGTTGGGTAGTTCTCCCTACTTTCAGCTGGAGGGGACATGTGTTAGACTTGGCATCTTTTGGCGTGTTTCCCCTGTTTTTTAGCTTTCTGACCTCTCGGTTTTGACTCTGTTTTTGCTGGTTTAGTGTCTCTGCGCACTTTCTCACTGCTGTTCAGTGTTAAAGTGCAAGTGCTCCTGTTGTAAATTATGTTATGGATTGGTGTTTCCATTATTGGCATATTTGATTTACTGGTGAGGCCCTAGTAAAGTGCACTGAGAGTGCCAGGGCTGGTAAATCAAATGCTACAAATGCAGCACTGGTTGTGCCACCCACAGAAGTAGCCCTGAAAAGGTAACTCAGACCTGCCACCGCAGGGTCTGTGCACAGTTTGTAACTGCCATGTCGACCTGGCAAGTGCACCCACTTGCCAGACCCCAACCTTCCCTTTTTCTACATGTCAGTCACCCCTAAGGTAGGCCCAAGGTACCCCTGTGGGCAGGGTGCTGTGTATGTTAGAGGTAGGACATGTACTGCTGTGTGTGACATGTCCTGGTGGTGAATTACAGTGTATTTAGTTTTTCACCATTGCAAGGCTGCCTGTTCCCATAGGACAGAATGGGGAGTTTGTTTATAACATCTTATAAACATAACTGGCCCTGGGAACAAGGTAGGAAAATAAAGTTTAGTATGCCTGACCTCAGAATGTTAAAATGCATCTTTTAGTGAGGGTGATTCTTACATTCTTTGTTTGAAAATACCACTTTTAGAAAGTAGGTATTTTCTTGCCTAACCATCCAGTGTGCCTCTGCTAGGTTTGTGTATTGCATGTCTGGCTTTTGGATGAAAGGGGTTGGAGAGGGGCAGCGGCTCCAGAAGTCTGATGGGTCAGGGCTGGGCTGAATAGACCTGGGTTGCATTTAGAGTAGTGGGTGGAGATTTCCTTGCACCTGAATGGGCCTGGTCTGCCTTGCACAATGCCGTCTCCACCCCCTGCCAGGAAGCTGCACCAGTGAGGACAGAACTGGTTTTGGCTGGGTACAGACACTCTCTGCCTTCAGAGAACAAAGGATTTGGTGGTATAAATATTGAAGGCACCGCAGAGGGTACCGCCGCAATGCTGCACCGCAACCCTGGTCTCACCGAAGACGCCTGCTGACGCCGCCACCGAGCCGCTGCTTGCACCGCGACCTGTGGGCACCGCACTCCGCACCGCCTCACTTCACGACACCGCCTTGGTATCCCGCTCCACGCCAAAATCGACGCCGCTGCCTGCACCTTGGTTTGGGGGCACCGCTCTTAAAGCTACACAACGCACCGCCCTCATCCCGCACCGCAGCCTTAGCCTACAGACGCCGGCACAATCGACTCCAGTTCGTCAGCCGACGACAGTGCTTCAGCAACCACGACGCCGCTGCTTGCACCTTGACCTGTCAGCACCGTGACGAGCACCCCATCACTTTGCACCGCGACCCTGGTCTCACCGACGACGCCATCTGATGCCGCCACCGAGCCGCTGCTCGCTCCGCAACCTGGGGGCATTGCACGCCGCACCGCTGCACTTCGCACCGCAGCACACGACGCCTGCCGATGCCAGCGCTCCTGACTTCAACAGAGAGGAGTTCGATCTGCAACGCGTGTGGCTTCAAGGGCCCGACGACTCCTTCACCGACCTTCGGAACCGACGCCTGCGGACACCGTACTTTCGGAAGCTCAACGAGAGGTTGCCGATGGCCTGCATTTCTAAAGGTACTGTTTTGCGGGTCTTCCCGACACCGTAGCTGGCCCGCGACGCCGCGGTCAGCCAGAACTGTTTGGATTTGTTGTTCACGATGCCGTGATAGCCCCAGAGGGAGCTATCAACTTCAAGGAACTGTTTTTCAAGGTTATTTTGATAGCTGAAGATTTCTAAGTACTGTATTGTAGATTTTTATCGTTTTTGGTCTTGTCTTAAGTTTATAAAAATATTGGATATTTTTCTAAACTGGTGTGGTGTCCTTTTGTAGTGCTTACACTGTATTACTGTTGGTTATGTGCAAATGCTTTACACATTGCCTCTGAGAATAGACTGACTGCTCGTGCCAAGCTACCAAGGGGGTGAGCAGGGGTTATTTTAGGAGTGTAACTCCCTTATCCTGACTAGGATGAAGGGTCCCTGTTTGGACAAAGGTACCTACCTCTGCCAACTAGAGACCCCCATTTCTAACAAAAGGTGACCTCCAGAAGTAAAGACAATACACCTGACAAGGCTCTTTAACTGGAGGCTAACTGTTCAGGCTCACTATTTAACAATGATGTTTACTGGGGTGACCCAGTCTTCCCTTTTCAGCAGGGTATGCCCTTCCTTCTGCACCCCAACCTCACTATTGCTCTTCCCATGATTTGCCAAACTCTTTAATAATTTAATTTTTATTTACTAAAAAAGTTTACCACCTCATCCATGTGTATATCTCAGAACAAACTTTCACTTACTAGATATACCTAGTCAGAACATTAGAAATTCCATCCTTGCTGGATTACCTCAATTGTACATTGCGCCTCTCAAAGCCATCCTTCACTGAGTGGCAAGACTAGTGAACTGAGCAAAAATGATCTAATTACACCCATTCTCTAAGCCCTAGGCTGACTCCTGATCCCATCCAGATTTCAATTCAACCCATGCTGCATCGTACTTGAGTACAGCCATGATTAACGCTCGTTATAGCTAACCTGCTGAAATTCTCCAGCAGATCAAGGGGGCTGAGAACTACAGAATTTCTCCCTTTAAGACTACCTTGGCCTGCAAAGAGTCCTTCTCTTGGACATCCATTTCAGCATAGAACTCTCCTCCACCTGACCTACAAAAGCTAACCTCACTCACCGCTTTCAGGAAGCATCTCAAGACCCACCTATTCAGACAATTTCTTATGTAGTTCTCTGACTGTATCATCCTTCTATCATACTTTTGGAATGTCTACATCTTAACTATAATGCGCCCCTTCTCCATTCACTAGTTATACCCTTGCATATTATGTCTCCTATACCAAGTGAAATCATAGCATTCATAACACTTATCTCAAATGAAATGATTTGTGAGAACACAGTACACAGTAGAGTGGCGAGTTATAGTTAAGGTAGGGTGGCAAGTGAGGCAACAAGACTTTGTATGAAGGTGAGGGACATATAGTAATTTGAAGGTGGTGCAAAAAATGTTTTTTCTTATTTTTAATTTTAAAAAAATTAAATCATGCAGTTTACTGTCATTGAGTGGAGTGCCATTAAGTGGGGTGGGGTGTGGTACAATAGAGTTGAGGAGAGTGTCATAAAGTGGTCTGCAGTGGAGTAGAGTCGAGTCGAGTAGAGTGGAGTGACATAAAATCCAGTGGGGTATAGTGGAGTAGTGTGCAGTTGAATAGCATATAGTGGAGTGTGGTAGAGTGGAGAGGCGTAGAGTTGAATAACATAAAGTTGAGTGGCGTAGAGTGTAGTTGCGTACAGTGGAATAGTGTATAGTGGAGTATCGTACAGTGAAGTGGGGTACAGTAAAGTGTTGTAGCGTGAAGTGGTGAAGAGTGGACTAGTGTACAGTGGAGTGTTGAAGAGTGAATAGTATACACTGGAGTGACATATAGTGGAGTGGCATACAGTGGAGTGGCATACAGTGGAGTGGCGTAGGGTGGAGTGGCATACAGTGGAATAGCATTCAGTAGAAAAGCATACATTGAAATGGCATACAGTGGGGTAGCGTAGAGTGGAGTGGCATACAATGGAGTGGTGTGCACTGTAGTGGCGTAGATTGGAATAGCACCGGTGGAGTGGTGTAGAGTGTATTGGTGTATAGTGGATGGCTTAGAGTGGAGTGGCATAGAGTTGAATAGCATCAAGTGGGGTGGTGTAGAGTGCAGTGGCATACAGTGGAAAAGCATACAGTAGAAAAGCATACATTGAAATGGCACACAGTGGGGCAGCATACAGTGGAGTGGCATGCAATGGAGTGGTGTACACTGGAGTGGCGTAGATTGGAATAGCGCACAGTAGAGTGGTGTAGAGTGTATTGGCTTAGAGTGGAGTGGCGTAGAGTGGAGTGGCATGGAGTTGAATAGCATCAAGTGGAGTGGCGTAGAGTGGAGTGGCATTGAGTGGAGTGGCGAGAGTCAAGTTGCATAGAGTGGACTAGTGTAGAGTGGAGTAGCATACAGTGGAGTGGCGTAGACTGGAGTGGCATAGAGCAAATTGGCATAGAGTGGTGGGGCATAGAGTGGAGTGGTATACAGTTGCATACCATGGAATAGTGTAGAGTGGATTGGTGTATAGTGTAGTAGCGTACAGTAGAGTGGCGTAGACTGGAGGGTCGCACAGTGGAGCGGCATACATAGGAATAGTGTACAGTGAGTGGTGTACAGTCCAGTGGCGTAGAGTGGAGTGTGGTAAAGTGGACTAGCATACAGTGGAATACCGTAGAGTGGAGTGGCATACAGTGGAGTGGTGTAGAGTGAAGTGGTGTAGAGTGGGGTGAGTTACTGTGTAAGGGTCTAAAGTCGAATAACATAGAGTGGAGTGGCGTAGAGTGGAGTGGCATAGAGTGGAGTGGTGTACAGCGGAATAGCGTACACTGGCGTGGGGTGAAGTGGCATAGAGTTGAGTGGAGTGGCATAGAGTGGAATAGCATAGAGTGCAGTGGCGTACATTTGAGTAGCGTAGAGGGTAGTGAGGTACAGTGTAGTGGCGTACAGTTGAATAGCATAGACTGGAGTGACATAGAGTGCAGTGGTGTACAGTGGAGTGTTGTACAGTGGAATACCATAGAGGGGAGTGGAGTAGAGTGTAGTGGGGTAGACTGTACTGACATACAGTGTAATAGCATACTGTAGAGTGGCATAGAGTGGAGTGTTGGGGAGTGGAGTGGTGTACCGTGTAATAGCATAGAGGTTAATGGTGTAGAAAGGAGTGGAATAGAGTAGAGTGACATAGAGGAAAGTAGCTTACAGTGGAGTGGTGTAGAGTTGAATAACATTGAGTTTAGTGGCATACAGAGTAGTAACTTAGAGTGGAGTGGTATATAGTGAAGTAGTGTAGAGTAAAGTGGCATACAGTGCAGTGTTGTACAGTGGAACATCATAGAGTGTAGAAGCGTAGAGTGTAGTGACGTAGAGTGGAGTGGCATTCAGTGCAGTGGCATTGAATAAAGTGTTGTACAGAGTAATAGTGCACACTAGATTGTCGTAGAGTAGAGTGGTGTATAGTACAGTAGATTGGAATAGCATACAGTACAGTGGAGTTAACTGAAGCGGTGTACAGTGGAGTGGCATAGAGTACAATAGTGTAGAGTGTAGTGCCGTAGAGTGGAGCTGTGTACAGTAGAAGAGCGTACAGTTGAGTGGCGTAGACTGGAGTGTCACAAAATGGAGTAGCGTAAAGTATAATAGCACAGAGTAGAGAGGTGTAGAGTTGAGTGGCATAGAGTGGAGTGATGTAGAGTGGAGTGGTGTACAGTGGATTAGATTAGAGTGTAGTGACGTATAGTGGAGTGACGAACAGTGGAGTGGCGTAGAGTGTAATAGCGTAGAGTAGAGTGGCATAAAGTGGAGTGGTATAAAGTGGAGTGGTGTAGAGTGGAGTGGCATAGAGTGGAGTGTGTTAATTGAAATAAACATAGCGTGAAAGTGTGTAAACAGATGTAGGTGTAATGTGGCAGGAATATACATTATGAGGTGTAAATGGTAATGGTTATAAAAAACATAGTTATATATTGTACTGTGATATACCACAGGTAAGTTTGCAGTATACCGTGGCACATACGGATGAGAAGTCAGTATGTGACTGGCCAGTTGAAGTTCTCCAGTCTGCGTTTTGCTGCGTTCTGGGTTAGGGTCTTAGATATAGGTAAGTAGTAGGTTTTATTGTTGTTTACTACCTATTAGTATTGTATTAAAGTGGTAATAGGTAGAGAAATGTATTTATAATTTTCAATATATTTTTAGAGCAGTCTAGGGAAAACTGCTCAGTAACGCCGTGATTTGTAGGTATTACTGTGCTACTCCATAAACATATTCATACATATTTAAAAATGTTAAAAATAGAAACTACACTTTAGTACACTATGGCCCGTATTACAGAAAAGGCACACTTTCCATGTTTGTGCCATTGCACACCTTAAAGCAGGTGCACCGGGTGAAAACATGGAAGGTGCGCCCTATCAGGAAGAATGCACTGCCCTCAGGCAGCTGCGAACTCGCCCTGCCCCCAGGGCAGCACATTCAAGAGAAATACCGAGCAGCTTTGTTAAAGCTGCTCCATGTTTCCCTGTTCAGATGGCAACCCACCTTCACTTTTAAAAGAGATTAGAGATCCCCTTCTAGGTGGGTGCAGTGAGTAACTGTGCCTGCCTGCAAAGGGATGTCTGAGGAGTCCATGGGACCACTTTTCATCCCTTAGGAGGACTGCATTTAGAAGGTGCACTGAAAATGTGCCACATTTTTGTGGCGCACTTTCAATGTGCCTTCTAAAGGCATGTTTGCCTCTGTGCCCATGTCAGTAATAAGGCATGGGCTCAAAGGCAAAGAGATTTCCTCCTTTGAATGGGGCCACGCCTCATGCACATGAGGGAACATCCTATAATGATAGGGCTGGTGCTATATGTGCACCAGCACTATCTGCATTACAGAAAGGGCCGCACAAGCATTTGCGGCCCTTTCTGTAACACCAAAGTGCCCCACGGGCACTCAAAACAGGCGTAAATGCCTGTTGCACCCCTGGGGCACTTGTGTAATACAGCCCTATATGTGTAAACTATAGTGTGTTATAGTGAATTTTTAATTTTGTAACATATTTTTTTTTTTGTACTATGGTACTCCTGAGGCAGTCATGGTGCTCCTTACAGTTTTAAAAAAAATATAGAAATGTATAAATATTTTTACCTACCTATTAACGCTTTAATAAAGTGGTAATAGGTAGGGGCAAAATACCAAACCAAATACTTACCTAGATCTGAAGGCCAAACACAGAACACAGACAAACTACCTAAAAACAACATGGCTGCCTTCAACTTTTGTAAAGGCAGTCATAAGCCAATCACCTAATGACTTGTTATCGCTATGTACCGCAGTACTTCTGGGAAATACCACAAAATACGGCAAAATTCCCAACAACAGATATCACTATGTTAAAAAGCATTATAACTTTTTTTTTAAAACTTACCCTACTTACCTGCAGTACCCAAAAGGATAATCTGCGCACCATAATGTCTAATGCTGCCAAATTTCATATAAATCAGTTCAGCCATTTTCATGCTAGGTCCAATATAAAAGTCTCTGGAAAATGCATTGCTGCAAAAACACGTTTTGGCACCTGTTCGAAATGGGGTCTCTAGTTGGCAGTGATTTGCACCCTTTCCACGTAGGGGCCCACAGTCTAGTCAAGGAAAGTGTAGCACACACTAAGTTTACCTGTGCTCATCCTCTGGACAGTCAGGCTAAACTAAAGAGGCAATGTGTAAAGTATTTGTGCACACACACAGTAACACAGTGAAAACACTACAAAAGTACTCCACACCAGTTAAAAAAAATAGCCAGTAAAACAAGGCCAGAATGACAAAATACCAACATACACAAGTCAAGATATGAATCCTTCAGTATCAAATGCAGTTATAGCGCTTAAAAAACAATAACTCCAACTGACGATATTTCGTCGCGCTTGACTGAGACAAATCCACAAGTTCAGTCCGACCACGATGGAGCACGATGACCAGCTACGGGAGTCGCACGACCACAGTACAGAACCTTGAATGCATCACACTGTCAAAGACGGTGCGATGCGCAGCGGAAGTGAGGCGTCGCAAAGGCAGGTGATGTGTCAGTTTGTTAATGCTATGCAGTTCGTTGGCACATTGGTGCTCAGAGATGATGCGTTGCGCCAAGGAGGTGAGACCTCACTGTGGCAAAGTGGTGCGTTGGTTCCTGGAGTCGGTGCAGGGTAGTTGAGCCACTAACGCCTGGGGATGATGCAGGGCACAGGGGAGGTGATGTGTCGATTGCAGGTGCAAGACCTCAGGTTCTGAAGGCAATGCGGTGTTGATGATGCATTGATGTCACAGCACGGTGCGTCAATTCCACAGCGTCGATGTTGAGTCACCGGGCCGCAGGCGCTGCGTCAGAGTCAGAGCGGTGCGTCACAGATTTCAGTGAGGCAATGCTCGAAACTCACGTAGTGGCAGTACTTCAGAGGTGCTGCGGCAAAGTCGGGGCTTGTGTTGTAAGTCACAGCCGTTGCGTCGCGCACTCAGCGGGTGGGGACCACAGCTTTGGTGCAGGCAGCAGCGATGTGTTGATTTCACAGGAATGTACCAGTGCTGAAGTGACGCTTGGAGTCAATGCGTTGATTTCTTGGTTGCAGCACCAGAATCACCTCCAAGAGCCCAGGGCTGGGTTTGGCATCACTTGGCAGGTCAGGACTCACAGCAGAGGAGGTCAGGTGCTGGTAGCAAGATGCAGGTGAAGTCTTTGATGGCCCTGGGACTTCCAACAGGAGGCAAGCTCAACTCAAGCCCTTGGAGAAACTTTTCGAAAGCAGGATGCCGAGAGCAAAGTCCAGTCCTCTCACACTCAGGCAAGTAGCAGCAGACAGCAGGCCAAGACAGCAAAGCAAGTGGCCGTGCGCTCTCCGTGAATAAAGTAAACTCTCAACATAAACTGCCTCCTGTTTCATGTTGTAAGTCACAACACGTTTTGGCAACAAATGGCTAGTTCCCCTTGTGCCACAGACAGCACCTGCACGACCTTGAGGTGCTTTGGGATTTTGGACTTTCTCTGGTGCTTGCCATTCAGCCAGTGAGTAGCGCTTTGCGCACATCAGCTGAGTGGAGTGTGGAGTGGAGCCTGTTTATTAGGCACTTGTGCAGGTGAATTGAAGGATTTTGGCACATTCCAGGTTGCTCACGTCAAACATTTCATGTACAGTTAGTTGCTTGGCCTCACCTCGCACTTGCAATTCAGAATGTCGGCCCCCGGGGGAAGCAGGGTCGCAGACCAGTCTTCCCCCGGGGAGCTTCGCTCTGCCCGGAAGGACAAGGTGGGGGGAGGTCACTGGGGTGGGTTTAGGGGCGGGCCGGTGGTGCCTATAAAGGTGTTAGCGAGGGAGGTTCCGGCCTCTTTCGTAACACCTCGCACCACCGGGTTAGGGAGGGTTTGTAAATTGAGCAGCCGAGTACAGGGTTAAGAGTATTAGGCCATTCCCTGGGGGTAGGCTAGCAGTAGGGCAGGGTCGGCGCTGGTATTTTTCAGCAGTACCTGTTCCTTTGGAGCTCGATGGCTGGCCCGGACAATGCCGCGGTGCGGGAAGCACTGCGCGTACTCAAGCAGGCAGGCCATGCGGATCTCCTCCGTCCCGACGTATTAGAAGAAGCGTGGGTCGGCATGGTCCGGCCCAGGCATATGGCATCGGCGGGTGTGGCGGCGGCGGCGTGTGTTGAAGAGCCACTGACCGCCAAACAATCCTCTGGGCCCAGAGGGCGGGGCCCAAACAAACCAACGCAGCCGAAGCGCGGAGGCAGGAGGCAAAGCCTGCCCGCAAGGCTGCCGAGCGACGAGGAGGCAGGTGAGCGTTGCAGGGGGGGCGGAGCCAGTATGCAATGATGCGGCGCCGCTAAGCTCGGGCGCCGGAATGGAGACTGAGGGGCAGGGGGCCCTGTGGGAGGAGAGCGTACCGTTGGACCTTTCCTGCAGGTCCATAATGGTGAATAGGGGGAGGGAGGAACCTGGCATGCAAGGCCCAGCAGTTAAGAAGGCCAAGAAGGCAGGGCCTCAGGGCTCAGGCAATGTGGCTGGCACTAGTTTTAAGGAGCAGAGATTTCTGGCCACTGCTGCAAGGGGGATAGGGCTGGGGATATTCACACCCCATCATTGCCACGTTGGGGAGGGCTTTCATTGGAAGACAAGATTAGGGAACAGAGGCGCCTGATTCAAGAAGCAGAGGACAGGTGGGCAGCCATGTGCGAGGCCAGAGAGAGGGAGGGCCGGGGAGACTATGCATGGGGGGATGAGGCAGAGGGGGAGTTGGGGGAGGGGGATAGCTTTCAGGTGCAGTAGCAGGGACCAGCAGGGGGTCAGTCGGTGTGGGTTCCTACTGAGCGGCAGTCACGCAGGAGGGCAGGGACAGCCTGCACGGCATTGAGGCCCGTGGTGCTGGGGACCCTCCAGGTTGGAGCAGCCTGGGGGGGTCACACCCGGCAGCGGAAGCCGGGAAAGGGAGGTTGATACTGGCGGGACGCACTACGGCTCTGGGATGCCGGTCAGAAGCAGCAGGGGGGTCCACGGCGGCCAGCCTGCCACCAAGGGAGCGCGCAAAACCGGCGGCTGGGAGGAAATGTGCTAAGAAGAGTGCTGGTGTTGTGCGTGAACAAAAGAGAATGGTACAGGAGAGAGTGAGTGAGCAAGTGGTGAATGAGGCAGAGTTGGTGTTGGACTATCAGGAGGAGCGTGATGAGTGGGAGGAAGGTGAGTTGCGTGACAATGAGGAGGGAGACAAAGGACCCCCCGGGGTCCCGGAAGGGCAAACAAGAAACTTGATGTTTTGCAGGAGAATACTACAAGCAGGGAGAAGGCAGTGCACCAGACGAAGACCAGCTGCCGGGTCAGCGACAAGGAGACACAAGGAGGACCCTCAGGTATGGGGGAGTGGTGGTCAGCCTGGGGGGATGGGGCTGTGGGCAAAAAGGGGAAATCCTGCCGGTCGGTAGGTGTGGGGGAGGGAAAAGTAAGGGAAGTAGGCCTAATGAAGGATGCAGCAACGACACAGGAGGAACACGAAGGAAGCCGGGGACGTCATGTTTGGTAGGGGCAGGTGTCCAGACGGACAAGATTGAGGGGGCAGACGACAAAGAGGACAAGACAGGGAACAAACATCAGAAAAAACTGCCATATATGGGTTTGGCGATGCCATTGGGTTCCCATCTATCAGATAGGACCCGTAACAGGATTTGGAAGCATGAATATGTAGACGTTTTTAAACTGTTACACCGGGAAATACAGGCTAACGAGGGGTCAAAAGAGGAAGAATGGGAATTGACGAGACGACCGAGAACCCATAACTATGGAAAACTGGACCTCGGCGTTTCTGATTTTCGCCAGTATATACTGCGAAAAATACCTAAACAGAGCGATCGCTCTGCTGAAATACATGGACATAATAAGAAAGGCCCAGATGCATTTCGGGGGCTGCACATGGCTTAGCTATGACGAAGAGTTCAGGGCTCGAGTTAGCCTCAATCCTGATAGGCCCTGGGGGGAGGTGGATCAAGAGTTGTAGATGCAGTGGATGTCGTCCACACAATCAACGGCATCTACCCATACGGCGAGCGGCCTGCCGGTGACCTATCGGTCCTTTCAGGCGCGTCCCGCCTAACACGGGGCGGGTGGGGTTAACATGGGAACAGATACTACCAGTGGCCCGTCAAAAGCGGCAGGAGCAACAACAGGGGCCTGCTGGAATTTTAACAAAGGTTTCTGTTCACGGCACCACTGTAAGTTCAAGCATGGATGCTCCAAAGGCGGGGGCAGACACCCTCTCACCCAATGTTTTACCCTGGTCACACCAAGTGAGCAGTGGAGGGCAACAAAAGGGAGGGGTCAAGCTGGTCCAATTAAGATTGAGGCCATCGGCCCATTGCTCTCGGTCTACCCCGACAGCGAGGCGGCTCTGTGTTTGCAATGGGGTTTCCAGGAAGGTTTTCGAGTGGGTTATCAGGGACCTAGAGTACGGCGGTGGGCAGACAATTTGAAATCAGCCAAAGAACTACCGGAGGTGGTAGCAGCAAAATTGGGGAAGGAAGTGGAAGAAGGGAGGATGGCAGGCCCATTTACGGACTGGCCATTTGAGGACTTGATCATGTCACCTTTGGGGGTGGTCCCTAAAAAGACCCGGGGGAGTTCAGAATGATTCATCACCTATCCTGGCCGGAAGGGGAATCAGTCAACGATTTCGTCGCGGAGTACGACTCAAGGGTGCTGTATGCCTCAGTGGACGACGCGATCCACTTGGTGAGGGTGTGTGGGGGCCGATCAGAAATGGCAATGTGTGATGTCAAATCTGCTTTCCGCCTATTGCCTATTCATCCAGTGGATTTTCCTCTATTGGGAATGCAGTTTGATGGGGCCATTTACGTGGACAAGGTCTTGCCCATGGGATGTGCCATATCCTGCGTGCTTTTTGAGATGTTCAGTACAATTTTGCAATGGGTGTTCATCAAGAAGAGTGGCCACAGGGAGGTGTCACATTACCTGGACAAATTCTTGTTCATTGGTAAAGGGGGCTCGGGAGTTTGTGAAAGAGCTTTACAGCAGTTTGAGGATTTGGCAAGGTCTTTCGGGGTACCTTTAGCACCTGAAAAGACAGCTGGGCCCAGCTGTAAGCTGACATTCCTTGGCATTGAACTGGACTCCGTGCAATGGATGTCACTCTTGCCCCAAGAAAAAGTGGTTGACATGCAAGCTTTTTTGTCACAAGTAAGGGGAGAAAAGAAGATCGAGTTGAGGGCGGTGCAGAAGTTGCTGGGCTTCCTGAATTTTGCGTGCAGGGTGGTGAGAGCAGGGAGGACATTCTGCAGGCGGCTTGGCATGGCCATGTCAGGCGCGGTACTGCCACATCACAGGGTTAGGATCCCACTGGGGGTCAGGGCAGATCTGGGAGTGTGGCAGATGATTTTTGATGATTTCAATGGTGTCTCATTGGATTTTGTGGAAGAAAACACAGTTTGGCAGGTGCAGATATTTTCTGATGCCGCTGGTGCTTCTGGTTTCGGTCTGTTCTGGGATGGGCGTTGGTGTGCAGAGCAGTGGCCGGCTCATTGGTTGAGCCAGGGGCGGAGCATTGCGTTTCTGGAATTCTTTCCATTGTTGGTGGCATTGGTAGTGTGGGGCATGAAGCTGCAGATCCGGACAGTACTTTTCCACGTAGACAACACCACAGTGGTGGAACTGGTGAATGGACAGAAGGTGAGGGATTTGAGAGTGTTGAGACTGTTGCGTAGGTTCATGTTGTGTTGTTTACGTTTGAATGTCGTTTTTCGTGCCAAACATGTGCCTCTGGCTAGCAATGATGCAGCAGATGCTTTGTCTCGTTCCCAGTGGCAGCGGTTTCGGAGATTGGCACCTGGAGCGGAGCAGTGCAAGACGCAGTTGGCGGACGACATGGGGGGAATGAGACTAATAGGTCTGGTTGAGAAATCACTGGCAGAATCAACTCGGTGGAGTTGCAGGCTGGCTTGGTCCGAGTTTGGAGAGCTTTTGGGTCCCGGAGTGGCGTCACAGAACATCACTCGCCAAGAGGTGGAACAGGGAGACCTGAGTTTTGTGTTGCGTTGTATTGATAGGGGGCTTTTGCAGACGACCATAGCTGGGAAGCTGGCAGGGATATTTATTTATTTATTTATTTATTTATATAGCGCCTGAATCGACCCCCGAAGGGGTATCTCTGCGCTGCGGACACGGCTGCAGGGCTAGCTGAAGCTAGCTGAAGAGCAGGATCAAAATAGGATGGTCTTAAGGCGCTTCCTGAATTGAAGATGATCCGAACATAGTCTCAGGTTGATGGGGAGCTGATTCCAGTAAAGAGGGGCCAGGTGGGAAAATGCTTTACCACCCAACCTGGCTCTTCTGACTCGGGGGACCACGAGAAGGGATTTGGTTCCCGAGCGGAGGGATCTGGAGGGCACATAGAGAGTGAATTTCTCTGCAAGGTAAGAAGGGCCGATATTATGTAGGGCTTTATGCACCGTGCAGCAGATTTTGAACTTAACCCGCTTACGAACTGGGAGCCAATGCAGCTGGCGGAGGAGAGGGAGGGAGGCGGTTTTAGGAGGGGCATTCAAGACCTGGCGTGCCGCGGTGTTCTGGACCACCTGCAATCTGCGTAACGAGGACTCATTGGCTGAGACCAATAAGGCAGTGCAGTAATCCAGGCGGCTCAGCATAAGTGTCTGCATCAGAGTTTTACGAGTAGAGGGATATCCTTCTACAGTAAATTGTATCTGGGTTTTGATCCGGCAAAAGATGAAATGCTGAGCAGGATGTTAAAAGGTTGGGGGCGGGGGATGGGGGGGTTGTGAGGGGAGCCATTACTTTTGAGTTGTTGAGGGAGTTGTTGGGGGTCTTACCCGTTTGCTGTTATGATGCAGTTGAGGTGAACATATTCAGGCTGTGCATGATCTGGATGTTTTTTCGGAGCTTTCTGAGTGTCAGAACTGTTGGGTTCACCACGGCGGGATGGTTTGTTGCATGGCGAGGTAAACTTGGATCACAGGAACCTGGGAATTTGGCTGAGGCAATCAAAAACGGATCAGGCAGGGAGGGGTAGATGGGTATGATTGAGGGAAAGTGGATGCAGCGAAGCTTGCCGGGTGCGTGAATGGCAGGGGTACGAATTGCAGGGAAAACGGGATGGGACAGAGATATTCTGCCATGTCTCTGGGGAAAGAGTCACTTCTTTTCAATTATTGGCGGTGTTACACAGGACCCTTCAAAGGGCGGGTAGGGAGCCGGCTGATTATGGGACACATTCCTTCAGAATAGGCGCGGCTACATCAGCGGCGCGCCTGGGGTGGTCATAGGGTCAGATTTGCCAGATCGGACGTTGGCGCTCACGTTGTTGTGAGAGACAGGCGCGCAACACCCATTGGGCTCACCGGGCTTCAGCCCCCGTCGTGTGTGTCAGCCCGGTCTGAGACAGCTTCGCGGGCTGGCGACCGTCTAATTGCAGCCGCACCCGACTACTTCACAGGTCTTTAAAAGACCATTTACTTGTTAATGAGGCTTTTGTTGTGTTTTCACACCTTCTTAGAGCCACTCTGCCTATGGCTGGAAGAATTAGCCCCCCCGAAATCTATTTCAGCCCCCCCCCCCCGAAATTTGGCTCTAGTTGCCCGCCTGGTGAGAGATATGTGAGGAAGTAAAGAGGGGAACGAGGGTAGCTACAAAGGGGGAGGGAAAAGGGGGTTCTGAAGAAAGGTTGGTCTCCAGAGGATAATTCTGATTTCTTTATGTCACAGGCTGCGTGAGAGGACCGGGGACCAAGACGGTCACCTGGATCGTGGGACACTCGTTTGTTCACTGGGCAGCCAAGTATTCGGACCAGCAGCTATACGGATGAAATCTGGGCTTGAGGAGCAGTCATCATGAAGTTAGCTGGTGGGGTAAAGGGGGAATGCGATGGGGTGCGCTGCTGCCTTGGCTAACTAAGATGGTAACTCAGAGGGGCTGCACAGATATGCTAGTTCTGCACCTGGGGGAGAACGACTTGGTGCGAATGTCAGGCCTGGCTTTGCTGCAGGACATGCAAAGGGACTTGGAGGTTCTGAAGAAAAACCTGGTGGGGGCATGCCTAGTATGGACTGAACTAGTGCCGAGGAGGATTTGGAGGGGAGCTGCCAATCATGCAGCTATTGATAAGGCTCGAAGGAAACTGAATAGAGCAATGAGAGTTTTTTACCAGCCAAGGAACATTAAGTTGATTGCTCACTGGGGTCTGAGGATGGAAGAGCCTGTCTTATTCAGGGATGATCGGGTACACCTTTCGAGAATGGGTAATGCATATTATATGATGGAGGTGCGGGACACGATCAGCAAGCTTTGGAATGAGACCATCTGGTGCCGCAGGGGTGAGTGAGGTGCGAAAGGTGCACAATGCAGATTGGGGCAGGTAACCACCCTACGGGGGTTCCCTGGGTGGCGGAACTTTGGAGGGGTGGTGAGCCACGGACGGGCGGAGCCACCCCTTGGGGGGGAAGGTACACAGGTGAATGAGGGCCGAGCGCAGGATGGAAGGTGCAGCAGAAGAAAGGCAAGAGAGGATGTTTAAGAGGGCTGTGAAGGTGAGAAGGGATGTATGGAGAAGTTTACAGCAAGAATGGGGAGGAGTGAAAATGGTGAGACGGTTGGAGAATGAATGAGGGGTATGGGTTTTTATTGTTGAATAAAGTTATAGAGTTGAATTGTTATGTTTTAATAAACGTTGGGAGTTATGATAACCTTGTCCTAATAAATGGCCTTTTACGCTTCAAGGCAGCATGAAGTGTAGTTATTGCGCGATGTCGGCCCCCGGGGGAAGCAGGGTCGCAGACCAGTTTTCCCCCGGGGAGCTTTGCGCTGCCCGGAAGGACAAGGTGGGGGGAGGTCACTGGGGTGGGTTTAGGGGCGGGCCGGTGGTGCCTATAAAGGTGTTAGGGAGGGAGGTTCCAGCCTCTTTCCTAACACCTCGCAAAACCGGGTTAGGGAGGGTTTGTAAATTGATCCACCCACCCACCCTGCAGCTAAAGGGAGAGGGGGTGAGAGTTATGCGTGCCAGTTTAGGACAGGTTATACGACTCCAGGTTTGCGGAACTTTGGAGGGGTGGTGAGTCACGGACGGGCGGAGCCACCCCTCGGGGGGGGGAGGTAGACAGGTGAATGAGGGCGGAGCGCAGGATGCAAGGTGCAGCAGAAGAAAGGCAAGAGAGGATGTTTAAGAGGGCTGTGAAGGTGAGAAGGGATGTATGGAGAAGTTTACAGCAAGAATGGGGAGGAGTGAAAATGGTGAGACGGTTGGAGAATGGATGAGGGGTATGTGTTGTTTATTGTTGAATAAAGTTATAGAGTTGAATTGTTATGTTTTAATAAACATTTGGAGTTATGATAACCTTGTCCTAATAAATGGCCTTTTACACTTCAAGCCAGCGTGGAGTGTAGTTATTGCGCAATGTGCTCCATGTTCCGCGCCCTGCTTCGCAAGCCTTCATTGTGCCTCATTCCACCCTACCGGTCTTGGTCACGTCAAGATGCGCCTCTACATACTCTCACAGTGTTGTGAGCCCTATTTCCTAGGGAAAGCATGGTGTTTATGTCTGGCGGCCATCTTTTGGGGAAGAAGTTGCATTCATTGCCTGTCTTCGGCGATAGGCACACCTTTCACGCAATTCTTTGTTATTTACATGTTACGAAGTACAGCAAATTTATTAGTTACAGCTGACATTTATCCTCTGCGTTTCTCTTGGGTTTAGTCTTCAGCGTCAGGCACTCTTTTGGTTTCAAGGATTCCTTGCCTGTCTTCGAGGACTGGCACACCTTCTCCATTCTTCACTAGTACAGTTAAACTTTTTGTTTGGTAATGTGAGGTTAGAATTGTTGTTTACCATAGTTATTTGGTACACTTTTGTTGTTTCAGCGACTGGCACACTTTTGTTTCAAGGATTACTTGCCTGTCATTGGCAATAGGCACACCTTCTTCATTTTCAACAAATATGTTAAGTTGGTTTATGGGTGGTTATAAATTTGTTTATATCTTACAGTTTATGTGTAACACTGCATGACTTCCTGGAACACTTTCTGTCAGTGTTAGGCCTTTGTTACAGAATAGCAACTATTTTAAGCTTTCGATTTTAGTCAGGATTTTTTTTTCTTTGGAGTATACAATGCAAAATACCAATCTTCCCCCACCATTTTTAGCAGAAACAGGAATCCAGAAGTACAAGTGGATCCAGTGATTCCAAATTTTTGATAGTTATTCAGGTGCATATTGACGGTGACAAATTTATTCCAAAAAGGAAGCTAGCTTTGTTTTACAATTGTTTGGGTGCTGAAGGTCAATGCATATTCAATCATTTACCCACAGCCCTGCGTCCTCCCAATGCGGAGCGGTATACCTATATTGAAGCAGTCAATAGGCTTAAAAACCATTTTAATGACAATACCAGTAATATTGTTGAAAAACACAGATTCTTCACCAGGAAACAATTGCAACATGAATCCATTGACACCTTCTTAGCTGAATTATGAGTGTTGGCTGCTACTTGTGGGTTCGATGGTAACCTCGACAACTATTTCAGAGATCAGATTGTGGTCAATTGTTCTGGCAAATGCATCCAAGAGAAGTTGCTATGCTGTTGTGATCCCACTTTTCAGGAAATTTTAGAAATAGCCAGAGGCATTGAAAGATCTACTCAAGCTTCCAAAGAGTTGAACAAGGTGAAGGACCAGATAGCCACTGATCAAGTAAATGCTATCATTTCCAAAGCAAAATCACACAGTGTGGTAGATAAAGACACTGGAAAAGTAGGAGGTCATTCGGAACGTATTTTTAGGTGTGGTTCTTGTAATCACATGGCCAATGCTAAGAACTGTCCAGCTATTAATAAGTCATGTTTAAATTGTAAAACAATAGGCAACTTCACGAGAGTGTGCAGACATTTTTTTAAAAGTGGGATTTGTCAAGGAAGAAAATCCTGTTTGCAACTTTGATTTGGCTGATGGGATTGGACAGCAGAGTGGTCCAATCCATCAATATGCTGGAGGTAAGTCAGTATAACAGTAAGTCTGGTGACCCCATTTGTGATGTGCTCATTAGTAAGGTCAAATTAAGGGTCACAGTGGACTCGGGGTCACCTTTCACCAACATTGCTGATACAGTATACGATTCTGAGTGGAGTTCTTCCCGTTTGTCGGAATCAATTAAAAGTACATGTAGATAAATTGGCTTCAATAAGGTTACTGAGCCTGTTTATTCCTCTGAGTGGGTCTCTCCTATAATGGTGGCTAAAAAAAAATGGAGAGATGAGACTTTGTGTAGACCTCAGGTCCCTCAATAGGAATATTTTGGTGGGCTGTTTCCCTGTCCCAAAATTCAAGACATGCTGGCACAGTTAGGCGGGGCTAGGTATTTTCCACCATTGATCTGAGGGCAACTTACCATCAAATAGCCCTTTGCCCAAATTCCAGATCTTTAACCACATTCAATACCCCTTACAGTGCATTTTCTTGTTTTTTTGCAAGCCTTTCGGCCTAGCGTCAGCTGCATCTGTTTTCCAGAAGTTAGTGTTTGAACTTTCTGGAGAGAACAAACAGGTCCTGGCCTATTAGGATGACATTCTGATATTCACATGCAATGAAGAAGATCATTTGGAGGTTTTGGATGAGGTACTGGGCACTTTGGAGAGGCATAGCTCAATGGTAAAAAAGGAAAAATGTTGCTTTTTGACACCTGAAGTCAAGTATCTCAGGCATGTGCTATCCAAATCTGGTATCAGGCCCAAGTCAGAATTAGTAGATGCAATCAAGTCCCGAACCTATGGACAAAGACCAATTCAGGTCGTTCTTCGGTTTGTGCGAATATTACTCGAGATTTATAGAGAATTTTGCTTTTCAAACAGAGTCTCTTAGGAAACTGTTACATAAGGGGGCTGAGTATGTTTGGGGGGTTGATGAAGGTGAAGCTTTTGCTGGGTTAAAGAGCCTGCCTTGTGCCCTTTCAGGTATGATGTTAAATCTATTGTGACTACTGATGCTAGTGGAGTTGGTCTGGGGGCTGTGATTTGGCAGATGGTTGATGGAAGAGAATGCACTGTAGCCTTTGCTTCCAGGTGTTTGTTGTTGGTTGAGCCCAATTACAGCACTATTGAGCATAAAGCTCTAGCTTGTGTGTGGGCTATGAGACATGTTTTGAGATACCTATGGGGATGCAAATTCTCCCTCATCATGGATCATAAACCTTTGGTATCCTTACTTTCTGAAAAGAATCTTGGTAAAGTGAGTCCCAGGTTGGTCAGACTATTAGCAAGGATGTATGAATTTAATTTTGACATTTAACACATCCCAGGAGCTAAGAATGCTAAGGCTGATTTTTTTTATCCAAGTGTCCAATTAAAGGTGGTGAGGAGAGAGCAGTGGGGGAGGAGGCTGAATGTGTGGTTGGGATGGTGGATGGTATTGTGGTGACTGGTAAAACCATTTCCTTTCAAGAATGGAGGAAATGTGCGGTGAGTGACAGTTGTCTAATTAAGTTAAGGAGGGTCATTGTGGAAGGGTGGCCCCAGGAAATGTATGTGTGTAATGAAATCAAGCCATTCTTTAAAGTCAAGGATAAGTTGTCCATTGAGGATGATTTGGTGCTGCGAGTTAGTATGCTCATTCCCCCATGTGTACTTAGGAACCGGTTGGTGAGTTTAGTACACCAAGGCCATGTATACATGACTGGCACGAAAAAAGTGTTAGTAATTTCTACTGGTGGCCGGACATGGATAATGAAGTTGACTTGTGGGTAAGTAAGTGTCCAGGATGCAGAAACGCTGACAAATTCCTGCGGGTTTACAGCACACCATTATGTCCAGTTGAGTTTCCCAGAGGCCCGTGGGGAAAGTTAGGCTGAGATTTTGTGGACCCCATGTTTGATTTGCCTGTGCATAAAAGGCATGCTTTGGTAATTAATAGCTACCACTCCAAATGGGTGGAGTTCAAGTTTTGGAAAGAACTCAATACGGAGGTTGTCATTGACTTCCTCACCTCCTTGTTTAACAGTTAAACTTTTTGTTTGGTAATGTGAGGTTAGAAATTGTTGTTTACCATAGTTATTTGGTACACTTTTGTTGTTTCAGCGACTGGCACACTTTTGTTTCAAGGATTACTTGCCTGTCATTGGCAATAGGCACACCTTCTTCATTTTCAACAAATATGTTAAGTTGGTTTATGGGTGGTTATAAATTTGTTTATATCTTACAGTTTATGTGTAACACTGCATGACTTCCTGGAACACTTTCTGTCAGTGTTAGGCCTTTGTTACAGAATAGCAACTATTTTAAGCTTTCGATTTTAGTCAGGATTTTTTTCTTTGGAGTATACAATGCAAAATACCAATCTTCCCCCACCATTTTTAGCAGAAACAGGAATCCAGAAGTACAAGTGGATCCAGTGATTCCAAATTTTTGATAGTTATTCAGGTGCATATTGACGGTGACAAATTTATTCCAAAAAGGAAGCTAGCTTTGTTTTACAATTGTTTGGGTGCTGAAGGTCAATGCATATTCAATCATTTACCCACAGCCCTGCGTCCTCCCAATGCGGAGCGGTATACCTATATTGAAGCAGTCAATAGGCTTAAAAACCATTTTAATGACAATACCAGTAATATTGTTGAAAAACACAGATTCTTCACCAGGAAACAATTGCAACATGAATCCATTGACACCTTCTTAGCTGAATTATGAGTGTTGGCTGCTACTTGTGGGTTCGATGGTAACCTCGACAACTATTTCAGAGATCAGATTGTGGTCAATTGTTCTGGCAAATGCATCCAAGAGAAGTTGCTATGCTGTTGTGATCCCACTTTTCAGGAAATTTTAGAAATAGCCAGAGGCATTGAAAGATCTACTCAAGCTTCCAAAGAGTTGAACAAGGTGAAGGACCAGATAGCCACTGATCAAGTAAATGCTATCATTTCCAAAGCAAAATCACACAGTGTGGTAGATAAAGACACTGGAAAAGTAGGAGGTCATTCGGAACGTATTTTTAGGTGTGGTTCTTGTAATCACATGGCCAATGCTAAGAACTGTCCAGCTATTAATAAGTCATGTTTAAATTGTAAAACAATAGGCAACTTCACGAGAGTGTGCAGACATTTTTAAAAAAGTGGGATTTGTCAAGGAAGAAAATCCTGTTTGCAACTTTGATTTGGCTGATGGGATTGGACAGCAGAGTGGTCCAATCCATCAATATGCTGGAGGTAAGTCAGTATAACAGTAAGTCTGGTGACCCCATTTGTGATGTGCTCATTAGTAAGGTCAAATTAAGGGTCACAGTGGACTCGGGGTCACCTTTCACCAACATTGCTGATACAGTATACGATTCTGAGTGGAGTTCTTCCCGTTTGTCGGAATCAATTAAAAGTACATGTAGATAAATTGGCTTCAATAAGGTTACTGAGCCTGTTTATTCCTCTGAGTGGGTCTCTCCTATAATGGTGGCTAAAAAAAAATGGAGAGATGAGACTTTGTGTAGACCTCAGGTCCCTCAATAGGAATATTTTGGTGGGCTGTTTCCCTGTCCCAAAATTCAAGACATGCTGGCACAGTTAGGCGGGGCTAGGGTATTTTCCACCATTGATCTGAGGGCAACTTACCATCAAATAGCCCTTTGCCCAAATTCCAGATCTTTAACCACATTCAATACCCCTTACAGTGCATTTTCTTGTTTTTTTGCAAGCCTTTCGGCCTAGCGTCAGCTGCATCTGTTTTCCAGAAGTTAGTGTTTGAACTTTCTGGAGAGAACAAACAGGTCCTGGCCTATTAGGATGACATTCTGATATTCACATGCAATGAAGAAGATCATTTGGAGGTTTTGGATGAGGTACTGGGCACTTTGGAGAGGCATAGCTCAATGGTAAAAAGGAAAAATGTTGCTTTGTGACACCTGAAGTCAAGTATCTCAGGCATGTGCTATCCAAATCTGGTATCAGGCCCAAGTCAGAATTAGTAGATGCAATCAAGTCCCGAACCTATGGACAAAGACCAATTCAGGTCGTTCTTCGGTTTGTGCAAATATTACCCGAGATTTATAGAGAATTTTGCTTTTCAAACAGAGTCTCTTAGGAAACTGTTAAGTAAGGGGGCTGAGTATGTTTGGGGGGTTGATGAAGGTGAAGCTTTTGCTGGGTTAAAGAGCCTGCCTTGTGCCCTTTCAGGGATGATGTTAAATCTATTGTGACTACTGATGCTAGTGGAGTTGGTCTGGGGACTGTGATTTGGCAGATGGTTGATGGAAGAGAATGCACTGTAGCCTTTGCTTCCAGGTGTTTGTTGTTGGTTGAGCCCAATTACAGCACTATTGAGCATAAAGCTCTAGCTTGTGTGTGGGCTATGAGACATGTTTTGAGATACCTATGGGGATGCAAATTCTCCCTCATCATGGATCATAAACCTTTGGTATCCTTACTTTCTGAAAAGAATCTTGGTAAAGTGAGTCCCAGGTTGGTCAGACTATTAGCAAGGATGTATGAATTTAATTTTGACATTTAACACATCCCAGGAGCTAAGAATGCTAAGGCTGATTTTTTTTATCCAAGTGTCCAATTAAAGGTGGTGAGGAGAGAGCAGTGGGGGAGGAGGCTGAATGTGTGGTTGGGATGGTGGATGGTATTGTGGTGACTGGTAAAACCATTTCCTTTCAAGAATGGAGGAAATGTGCGGTGAGTGACAGTTGTCTAATTAAGTTAAGGAGGGTCATTGTGGAAGGGTGGCCCCAGGAAAGTTATGTGTGTAATGAAATCAAGCCATTCTTTAAAGTCAAGGATAAGTTGTCCATTGAGGATGATTTGGTGCTGCGAGTTAGTATGCTCATTCCCCCATGTGTACTTAGGAACCGGTTGGTGAGTTTAGTACACCAAGTCCATGTGGACAGGAC
This sequence comes from Calotriton arnoldi, assembly GCA_963921515.1. Lineage (NCBI taxonomy): Eukaryota > Metazoa > Chordata > Amphibia > Caudata > Salamandridae > Calotriton > Calotriton arnoldi. The sequence goes on along the minus strand of CAWUFW010000913.1, from coordinate 1,884,782 downwards.
TGGCACGAAAAAAGTGTTAGTAATTTCTACTGGTGGCCGGACATGGATAATGAAGTTGACTTGTGGGTAAGTAAGTGTCCAGGATGCAGAAACGCTGACAAATCCCTGCGGGTTTACAACACACCATTATGTCCAGTTGAGTTTCCCAGAGGCCCGTGGGGAAAGTTAGGCTGAGATTTTGTGGACCCCATGTTTGATTTGCCTGTGCATAAGAGGCATGCTTTGGTAATTAATAGCTACCACTCCAAATGGGTGGAGTTCAAGTTTTGGAAAGAACTCAATACGGAGATTGTCATTGACTTCCTCACCTTCTTGTTTAACAGGGAAGGTTATCCCCAGGTGAATGTCACTGGCAACGGGTGCAGTTCAATTCAAGTACCATGCAGGAGTTTCTTAGTAACCATGGCATTAGACACCTTACAGTAGCTCTGTACAGTCCTTAAGGAAATGGAATGGTAGAAAGGGTGAATCGGATGTTAAAAGAATGTATTCAGGTGGCCTTGGTTTCTGGGATGGATATTTTAAAGGCTGTTCAAAGCAGGTTATGGAGTTACCATAATACTCCAAATTCATCCACGGGTGTCTCACTGTTTGATTTGCTGAGAGGTTGGCACTCTTCCTGTGATTTATCTCCTACGTGGGTGTTGGATAAAACTGAAGCCAGTAGTAGGATTCCTAGTCATGAGGAGGTGCGAGGCAAGGTGTTAAAAGGACAAAACAGAAGCAAGGTTAGGTATGGCACTTTGCACAAAGTCAAGGAAGTCTCTTTTCATGGTAGCGATGTTGTAAAGATTAGAAGACCTCATGGGCAAAAGAGGGATGTTCTAAGTTTTTCGCTGCCACATGGGTGGTGAAGGTTTCCGTTCATGCCATTATGGTTGAGAATGGTAAATGGTGGAATAAAAGAAATGAGGCATTGGTTGTGGGAGTTACTGATGGAAAGGTGTGCAGGGAAATATTACCTGTGATTGCTCCTAATGTTGAACCTGGTTGGAGAAAGAGTGTAGTAGTGCCAGGAAAGAGGGTGCTCTGGGGTGTAGTCCTGGTATGACTGTTGAGTGTTGGGGGGATTTTGACACCACTCTTTGTGGTGGGTCTCCTCCCAATTCATTTGTTAGCCACTTTGGATGAAGACGATCTTGATATTGACATTATACAGATGGCGGGTTTGTTGGACATTTGTGAGGATACCACAGTTGATAGTGGCTGTAGGAGAGTAGGATCTGCCTCTTATGTTGCCCCCACTTTTTTTCTGATGTTAGCACTGGTTTCTGACTATAGTCTGGCTGGGTCCCTGCCAGTCAGGGCCCCAGCCTCTCTGTTCTCTCTAAATGACATGGAGTGCACTCTAGGTGCACTAGTGATTGGATACTGTGGTGCCTTATGAGTCCCTAGTATATGGTACCTTAGGTGCCAAGGGCATAGGTACTTCACAGGCCTCCCAGGGGCTGCAGCATATGTTATGCCACCCCTGGGAAGCAGTCTAAATCTGACACCACAGGCCTGCTACTGCAGCCTGGGTGAGGTGGTGCTAGCACCCCTCACTGAGATATAGGTTTCCTATATCTCTCCTGCACACACATATAAACCTATCAGTCACCCCTAAGGCAGGCCCTATCAATCCTGAGGGCAGGGTGCTTGGCTTCTATGTGAGGGGGTGCCTCTGCCTGAGCAGGGCCCCTCTGCAGCTCTCAGAGTCTATTCTCTGGTGCTGTTTGTGGATGCGGTTAAACCATATACTATTAAGTGCATTATATCCTCGCGGTAAATGCTAACTTTGGAATGGCTGCATCAAAACATGTCGTGTTTGGTGTCAAACAGCTTGGAATACTACCCCCCCGCCAATCTTGGTGGCGGGGGTAGCATTCCACCCTTCTAGAGGGAGAAGACATGTACCTGCTGTGGAAACGCGGTAGAATCCTAAAGAGCCCTGGCATCACAAAATGGATGCCACCAGTCACAGACACTGGGCTGCCCTCCTGCTGATGACCGAAACTCGCAGTGGAGGAAGCCCAACAATAGGCATCCTGTCACAGGGAGGTGTAACCACCTTCCAGACAGGGTTTAGTGTATTGGGGTTGGGTGGGTGCACTCTTAGAGTGCTTTGAAGTCCTGCACTGGGGGAGCAGAAGGCTCCTCTGTGCATATGCCAGTTCAAACCAGCTCAGGGGCTACCTGCCCCTGCTCTGGCGCGAAACTGGACAAAGGGAAGTGGGTGTAGCCACCCCTCCCTTGACCCTCCCATAGGTGGGGTCATAGAGCTAGTCCATCCCCTCTTTTTAGTATAAGAGGGGGAACCTTGCCATTGCAAAGCAGATAACCCCTGGACGACGCTCTACAGAAGAATCCTGGCCCTTCGACGTTCCACTACCTTTGGAAGACAGAAGAATCTCCCTTGGAGTCAAGGAGTGACTCCCCTGCTTGGCAGGCACCAAAAATGACAACGACGGTCGCAAACTACGCCGCTCCCGCCGGAGTCCGAAGTCCCTGCAGCCCAAGAAGTAGATTTCCTGACCTCTCCCAGGCCATCGTGAGTCCCCAGTGAAGCTGAGGCAAGTGGACCCCACGAGTAACGAGGAACCGCGACCCCTGGGTACCGTGCACTATTGTCGAGTGCAACCCCTTCACAACGTTCTACGAACTTGTGCTTTGGACCACGTGTGGTCCCGACCTCCAGCAGGAATCCCTCCGAAGATCAGAGGCCTACACCGTCCCGAGTGACCGTGGGCCCCTGTTGAGTGATTCCGCCCGAGGTGTCTTCGCGATCCCTTGCCCGCCGGCTTGTGGGTCCCCAGAAGACTTCTTAAAGAAACCAAAGAGCTCCCCTGGTTGCTCCAGGCCTGCCCTGACTTACCCTCGCTGGGTGAGTCCCTCAGACCTTGCTGGTCTGCGCCATCGACTTTTCTTCATCTCCCCGAGACTTACTGCTGCCAAGGCTTGTTGGCTCCAATCGAGTTGCCGACACCGCAGTCAGCTGCAGACGTCGAGGGACCCACCGAATCCAGCTCCTGGTCGTCGTCGACACCTCCTGGACCACGTGGCTGAAGAGTCAAGGCACCCGCAACCGACCTGAATCAACCGACGACGGTGGGCATCCATCTTCCTTGCCCCGGGTCACTGCCAAGTGACTTTGAACACTGTCCCCTCTGCTTTCAGGTCATCCTTCTTCAGAATCCAGGCTTGGATTCCACCGGACACTTCTTCAGCTCCCGCAAGCAGCAAGTCTTCTTTGTTCGCCATTGAAAACGACGCCGCGACCCGACACCAAAGGACACCTATGCACCCGGCTTCCCTGGGTGAGGTAACTCCAGCACTACGGTGCTCCTGTGGGTGTGGGCCCTAGAACTACTTACCCTGTAAGTGACTTGCTTGTAGGTTCTCCCGAAGTATCCTAAAACTCTTTATTTCCAACCGCGACTTGCCCCATTGAAGTTAACGGCGATCCGCGCCTGTGTATCCACACTGCACGCGTCCCCCGTGGGTCCTTTACTTACCTGCCTTGGGTGGTTTCGTGAGGCCCCTGCACTTCTGAAGGCCCTAGGCCTTGTCTCCCTGCAAGTCGTTGTCCCTAAGTCTCTTACTTAGTATATGGTCTGGTACGCCCCTAGGGCCCCAGCCATATTTTGTGCTTAACTTATTGTGAAACGTTGATTTGTGCATATGTTTGTCTTCTAATCTCATAAAGAGATTAGTAGAGAGTTATTTAGAAATAAATACATATATATTTGATATATATACCTGTGTGGTGTCTTTTCATTTGGTGATTCAAGAGATTATATGGTAAAACAAGCTGCTTTACATTCCTCCGAGACTTAGCCTGAAGGCTGCTCTCCACAGCTACCACTAGGATAGCTTTCTTTAAAAGGTTGTCTTAAACCTATCTACCATAAGAGTCGATTTGCCCTGGTGCAAGGTGTCCACTTTAATTAGTGAACAGCATATACCAGGCCAACTTCTCACATTGGTGGGCAGCGTGTGGGATTCCAGCTTGCCATTGTTTTACCAGAAAATCTCTATTTGAATTACTAACTGAAAACCATTATAGGTACTCAAGGTACATATAAAGTCAAGCTTAGTATCAATAAGTTCTACTGAACTTAGAGCTGTGTGCCAAGGGATAGCACACCCTTTCCACAGCTCAAGCTAGGATCAGTAGGCCACAAACTAGTGTAGGTAGTACAACACTGCACAACACTAGAATGTCCTTAAGGGGTGGACCCAGTGGATCCACTCAGCCTCAGTATAAGGACATGGCTTTCTCTGACTTGAGAGCCATGTGTGTTGACAGACACCTGAGACTAGGACAGAGTCCCTCAACACTACACCTGATAGATCTGCTGACAGCAGATGACCTTAGATTGGCTCTAGGAGCTAAAGGGTTTGAATCAGTGGGTGGGTCAGTCATAGTATCTGGGTCAGATGATGAAAATCAGAATGACCAAGACTCTGTGATTGAAGGGCCAGGCTCCAAGGGGCCTGAAAAGGACAGAGGAATTCTCCCTAAGAGAACTGACAGAGAGGAGGAGAGGCACAGATCCCCTTCCAGGGAATCTGACCACTCTTATCACTCTGGCAGAGAATTTGTCCAGCAGAGGAGCTCATACTTTTCCTTAAGAGAGACCTCCTCTGAGAGAAGGTGCAAACTGCTCCAGTATGAGGAAGCCAGAGTGGCCCTCAGAACCAAGCAGTTGGCACTGGATAGGGAAGCCCTGGAGATCCAGAGAGCTTCTAGAAAAGAGGGGTTAGAACCCCCTGGTGGCAGCAACAGTGTCCCTAGAGGCAGAGAATATATTCCTGACCATAGGAACCTGAGCAAGGTTGTTCCTCCCTACCAGAGTGGGGATGATATCCACAAGTGGATAACTGCTATGGAGAGGGCCTGTAGAGTACAGCAGGTCCCCCAAAAGCAGTGGGCAGCAATCTTGTGGCTCTCCTTTTCAGATAAAGGAAGAGACAAGCTCCTCACTGTTAGAGAGGAGGATGCTGATGATTATGAGGTCCTGAAGAGTGCACTGATAGATGGGTTTGGCTTAACCACTGAGCAGTACAGGTTGAAGTTCAGAGATACCCAGAAGGCACAGACTCAGGACTGGACTGACTTTGTTGATTGTGCAACCAAGGCTCTAGAGGGTTGGCTGGTTGGCAGTAGGGTTACTGATTTCAAGGGATTGTATAATCTGATGATGAGAGAACAGATCCTAAATAATTGCCAGAACCAGTTGTTGCATCAGTACCTGGTGGACTCTGATCTGACCTCTCCCCAAGAATTGGGAAAGAAGGCAGACAAATGGGTCAGAACCAGGGTGAGGCAGAAAACCCAGAACCAAGGGGGTGACACTAAGAAGCAAGATCCTAAAGGCTCTGAGAAAGGTGGGGATAAGTCAAAAGACCAGAAGTCTTCACAAGGGCCCCAAAAATCTGCATCTGGTGGGGAGTCACAGTCCAACAAGGGAAAAGGCCAAAAGAAGCCCTGGTGCAAATTCTGTAAACAGAAAGGGCACTGGACTTCTGATTGTACCAAGTCCAAAGACCAAACCACCACCACTCCTGCCCCTAAGGCAACTGTGCCCCCTAGCTCAGCTACTGGTGGAGGTGGTACGCAGAATAAGGGTGTAGTAGGGTTGACCCTGGGTTCTGAAGTGGATTCTGACCTAGTCAGAGTGACCACTCAGGCAATGCTGATTTGTGAGGGAAACATTGATATGTCCTTCCTAGTAAGCCCCAGTAATCTGGGCAAGTACAAACAGCAGCCTTTGATAAATGGCAAACAGGCTTTGGCATTTAGGGACACAGGTGCTAGTGTCACCATGGTGGCAGAGGACCTAGTGGACCCTGGACAGATCATCCTGGGTGAAATGTACCAGGTGACCAATGCAAGCAATGTCCAGACCAACCATAGTCTGGCAGTTGTGAATTTCTCCTGGGGAGGGGTAACTGGCCTCAAGAAGGTTGTAGTCAGTGCAGACCTCCCTGTAGAATGTCTATTGGGCAATGATCTAGAGACTTCAGCCTGGTCTGAAGTAGAGTTATGGACTCATGCTGAGATGTTGGGCATCCCTGCAGAGGTATTTGCTGTGACCAGGTCACAAGCAAGAATGCATGACACTGAACCAGCTCTGGATCCTGGAACAATGGACCAGATGCTTCCCAAGAGGAGGAGCAGTAGGGTTAAGGCAGTGCCTTCCCTCTGTCTCAGATCAAGGATTCACTTCCAGAGGGAGGTGAAGCAGAACCTGAAGAAGGAACTGCCCCAGAGGGACTTGAACCTGACCAGGTTGAGTTCTTGGGGGCAGGGGGCCCTTCTAGGGAAGATCTGAGTAAGGAGCAACAGTGCTGCCCCTCTCTTGAACCCCTCAGACAGCAGGCTGCTGCTGAGGCTGCTGGGAGTGCTACTGGGTCCCATAAAGTTTATTGGGATGAGGGACTTCTATATTCTGAGGGTAGAGACCCAGCCCCTGGAGCCACCAGGAGGTTGGTAATACCTCAGAAGTTTAGGGGGTTCCTCTTGACCTTAGCACATGATATCCCTTTAGCAGGTCACTTGGGCCAAAACAAGACCTGGGACAGGCTTGTTCCACATTTTCATTGGCCACATATGTCAGAGGACACAAAGGAGTTTTGTCGCTCCTGTGTCACTTGCCAAGCCAGTGGTAAGGCAGGTGGCACAACAAAGGCCCCCTGATACCACTACCTGTGGTGGGGGTACCCTTTGAGAGGGTAGGGATTGACATTGTTGGTCCCCTTGACCCTCAGACTGCATCTGGGCACAGATTTATCCTGGTGGTAGTGGATCATGCCACCAGGTACCCAGAGGCAATTCCTCTGAGGACCACCACAGCCCCTGTGGTGGCAAGAGCCCTCATTGGAGTTTTCTCCAGAGTGGGTTTCCCAAAGGAGGTCATTTCTGACAGAGGTACCAACTTCATGTCAGGATATCTGAAAGCAATGTGGAAGGAGTGTGGTGTAACTTATAAGTTCACCACCCCTATCACCCACAATGCAATGGTTTAGTTGAACGCTTCAACAAAACCTTGAAAGGAATGATTAAAGGACTCCCAGAGAAGCTTAGGCGGAAATGGGACCTTCTTCTTCCTTGCCTGTTGTTTGCATACAGAGAGGTTCCACAGAAGGGGGTTGGTTACAGCCCATTTGAGCTTCTGTTTGGGCATCCTGTGAGAGGTCCACTATGTTTGGTAAAAGAGGGCTGGGAGTTACCTCTCAAGCCCCCCAAACAAGATGTGATGGACTATGTACTTGGTCTCCGCTCCCGGATGGCAGAGTACATGAAAAAGGCAACCAAAAACCTGGAGGCCAGCCAAGAATTGCAAAAAGCTTGGCATGACCAAAGGCTGTGCTGACTGTATACCAGCCAGGACAGAAAGTGTGGGTGTTGGAGCCTGTGGCCCCAGCAGCCCTCCAGGACAAGTGGAGTGGCCCCCATACAATAGTTGAACAGAAGGGAGAAGTCACCTATCTGGTGAATCTTGGAACTCCCAGGAGCCCCCTAAGGGTGCTTCATGTCAACAGATTAAAGCCATATGTTGACAGGGCTGACATGGGCTTGCTCATGGCAACTGATGAGGACCAGGAGGAGGAGAGTGACCCTCTCCCTGACCTGCTCTCTCAGAACCCTGATGATGGGTCAGTAGATGGTGTTGCTTTGGCAAGCAGCCTCACTGACCATCAGCAAACTGAGTGCAGACAAGTTCTGCAACAGTTTAGACATATGTTTAGCCTGACCCCTAGTCAGACTACCTGGTGCACCCATGAGGTGGACACTGGGGACAGTCTGCCTGTCAAGAATAAAATCTACAGGCAACCTGACCATGTCAGGGACTGTATCAGGACTGAAGTCCAGAAAATGTTGGAGTTAGGCGTGATTGAGCCTTCAGATAGCCCTTGGGCTAGCCCAGTAGTCCTGGTACCCAAGCCTCATACCCAGGGTGGTAAGAAAGAAATGAGGTTTTGTGTAGACTACAGAGGCCTCAATGCAGTCACTAGGACTGATGCCTATCCCATACCAAGGGCAGATGAGCTGATTGATACTTTGGCCTCAGCCAAGTATCTAAGCACATTTGACCTAACAGCTGGCTACTGGCAAATCAGATTAGCTGATGATGCAAAAGCCAAAACAGCATTTTCGACCCCTGGTGGGCACTACCACTTTGTGGTGATGCCCTTTGGATTGAAAAATGCACCTGCCACTTTTCAGAGGTTGGTGAATAAAGTTCTGGCAGGGATGGAAACTTATTGCTCAGCTTATCTAGATGATATTGCTGTCTTTAGTTCCTCCTGGCAGGATCACCTGGTCCACCTCAGAAATGTTTTGGAGGCCCTGCAGAAAGCAGGCCTCACTATCAAGGCCACCAAGTGCCAGATAGGGCAGAGTCAGGTTGTGTACCTGGGCCACCTTGTAGGTGGAGGCCAGGTTCAGCCTTTACAGAGCAAAATCCAAACCATAATGGAATGGGTTGCTCCTACCACCCAGACACAGGTGAGAGCCTTCTTAGGCCTGACTGGGTACTATAGGAGGTTTGTCAAGGGATATGGATCTATAGTGACCCCCTTGAATGATCTTACCTCTAAGAAAATGCCAAAAAGGTTCAGTGGACAGCTAGCTGTCAAAAGGCATTTGAAGACCTAAAGCAGGCCATGTGCACTGCCCCCATCTTACAGAGTCCAGACTACACCAAAAAGTTCATTGTCCAAACAGATGCTTCTGAGCTGGGTGTGGGAGCTGTACTGTCTCAACTGAATGATGAAGGTCAAGACCAGCCAGTAGCTTTTATTAGCAGAAGGCTGACCCCTAGAGAGAAACGTTGGTCAGCTATAGAGAGGGAGGCCTTTGCTGTGGTTTGGGCCCTGAAGAAGCTGAGGCCATACTTGTTTGGCACTCACTTCATAGTTCAGACTGACCACAAGCCCCTCCTATGGCTAAAACAGATGAAAGGTGAAAACCCAAAACTTTTGAGGTGGTCCATTTCCCTACAGGGGATGGACTATACAGTGGAACATAGGCCTGGGACCCAACATGCCAATGCAGATGGACTCTCAAGGTATTTCCACTTTGAACACGAAGACTCAACTGGTCAAGGTTAGTTTAGTGTCCCTACGTTTGGGGGGGTTGTGTAGGAGAGTAGGATCTGCCTCTTATGTTGCCCCCACTTTTTTTCTGATGTTAGCACTGGTTTCTGACTATAGTCTGGCTGGGTCCCTGCCAATCAGGGCCCCAGCCTCTCTGTTCTCTCTAAATGACATGGAGTGCACTCTAGGTGCACTAGTGATTGGATACTGTGGTGCCTTATGAGTCCCTAGTATATGGTACCTTAGGTGCCAAGGGCATAGGTACTTCACAGGCCTCCCAGGGGCTGCAGCATATGTTATGCCACCCCTGGGAAGCAGTCTAAATCTGACACCACAGGCCTGCTACTGCAGCCTGGGTGAGGTGGTGCTAGCACCCCTCACTGAGATATAGGTTTCCTATATCTCTCCTGCACACACATATAAACCTATCAGTCACCCCTAAGGCAGGCCCTATCAATCCTGAGGGCAGGGTGCTTGGCTTCTATGTGAGGGGGTGCCTCTGCCTGAGCAGGGCCCCTCTGCAGCTCTCAGAGTCTATTCTCTGGTGCTGTTTGTGGATGCGGTTAAACCATATACTATTAAGTGCATTATATCCTCGCGGTAAATGCTAACTTTGGAATGGCTGCATCAAAACATGTCGTGTTTGGTGTCAAACAGCTTGGAATACTACCCCCCCCCGCCAATCTTGGCGGCGGGGGTAGCATTCCACCCTTCTAGAGGGAGAAGACATGTACCTGCTGTGGAAACGCGGTAGAATCCTAAAGAGCCCTGGCATCACAAAATGGATGCCACCAGTCACAGACACTGGGCTGCCCTCCTGCTGATGACCGAAACTCGCAGTGGAGGAAGCCCAACAATAGGCATCCTGTCACAGGGAGGTGTAACCACCTTCCAGACAGGGTTTAGTGTATTGGGGTTGGGTGGGTGCACTCTTAGAGTGCTTTGAAGTCCTGCACTGGGGGAGCAGAAGGCTCCTCTGTGCATATGCCAGTTCAAACCAGCTCAGGGGCTACCTGCCCCTGCTCTGGCGCGAAACTGGACAAAGGGAAGTGGGTGTAGCCACCCCCTCCCTTGACCCTCCCATAGGTGGGGTCATAGAGCTAGTCCATCCCCTCTTTTAGTATAAGAGGGGGAACCTTGCCATTGCAAAGCAGATAACCCCTGGATGACGCTCTACAGAAGAATCCTGGCCCTTCGACGTTCCACTACCTTTGGAAGACAGAAGAATCTCCCTTGGAGTCAAGGAGTGACTCCCCTGCTTGGCAGGCACCAAAAACGACAACGACGGTCGCAAACTACGCCGCTCCCGCCGGAGTCCGAAGTCCCTGCAGCCCAAGAAGTGGATTTCCTGACCTCTCCCAGGCCATCGTGAGTCCCCAGCGAAGCTGAGGCAAGTGGACCCCACGAGTAACGAGGAACCGCGACCCCTGGGTACCGTGCACTATTGTCAAGTGCAACCCCTTCACAACGTTCTACGAACTTGTGCTTTGGACCACGTGTGGTCCCGACCTCCAGCAGGAATCCCTCTGAAGATCAGAGGCCTACACCGTCCCGAGTGACCGTGGGCCCCTGTTGAGTGATTCCGCCCGAGGTGTCTTCGCGATCCCTTGCCCGCCGGCTTGTGGGTCCCCAGAAGACTTCTTAAAGAAACCAAAGGGCTCCCCTGGTTGCTCCAGGCCTGCCCTGACTTACCCTCGCTGGGTGAGTCCCTCAGACCTTGCTGGTCTGCGCCATCGACTTTTCTTCATCTCCCCGAGACTTGCTGCTGCCAAGGCTTGTTGGCTCCAATCGAGTTGCCGACACCGCAGTCAGCTGCAGACGTCGAGGGACCCACCGAATCCAGCTCCTGGTCGTCGTCGACACCTCCTGGACCACGTGGCTGAAGAGTCAAGGCACCCGCAACCGACCTGAATCAACCGACGACGGTGGGCATCCATCTTCCTTGCCCCGGGTCACTGCCAAGTGACTTTGAACACTGTCCCCTCTGCTTTCAGGTCATCCTTCTTCAGAATCCAGGCTTGGATTCCACCGGACACTTCTTCAGCTCCCGCAAGCAGCAAGTCTTCTTTGTTCGCCATTGAAAACGACGCCGCGACCCGACACCAAAGGACACCTATGCACCCGGCTTCCCTGGGTGAGGTAACTCCAGCACTACGGTGCTCCTGTGGGTGTGGGCCCTAGAACTACTTACCCTGTAAGTGACTTGCTTGTAGGTTCTCCCGAAGTATCCTAAAACTCTTTATTTCCAACCGCGACTTGCCCCATTGAAGTTAACGGCGATCCGCGCCTGTGTATTCACACTGCACGCGTCCCCCGTGGGTCCTTTACTTACCTGCCTTGGGTGGTTTCGTGAGGCCCCTGCACTTCTGAAGGCCCTAGGCCTTGTCTCCCTGCAAGTCGTTGTCCCTAAGTCTCTTACTTAGTATATGGTCTGGTACGCCCCTAGGGCCCCAGCCATATTTTGTGCTTAACTTATTGTGAAACGTTGATTTGTGCATATGTTTGTCTTCTAATCTCATAAAGAGATTAGTAGAGAGTTATTTAGAAATAAATACATATATATTTGATATATATACCTGTGTGGTGTCTTTTCATTTGGTGATTCAAGAGATTATATGGTAAAACAAGCTGCTTTACATTCCTCCGAGACTTAGCCTGAAGGCTGCTCTCCACAGCTACCACTAGGATAGCTTTCTTTAAAAGGTTGTCTTAAACCTATCTACCATAAGAGTCGATTTGCCCTGGTGCAAGGTGTCCACTTTAATTAGTGAACAGCATATACCAGGCCAACTTCTCACAGTGGCCTACGAAATAAATCTAGATTTATTCCACCTGGATGTCATGATGCACATCTTGACGAATTTCTAGACAAGGTTACACAACAATTGTTTCAATTAGAGGACAACCAAGGAAAAAACTCTCATTGTAACCATCAATATAATCTTTCTAAAGAAGACATGACCCTTTTAAAAAATCTACAGGAGGATCCCGAGTTGGTAATACGTGAAGCAGATAAGGGGGGCAATATAGTTCTCATGGACCTTAAAGACTACTTGGGAGAGATTGATAGGCAATTAAACGACAACAATTGCTATGAGCGACTAAAAGAATATCCCATCCCTAATATTGAGAAAACTATTAATGCCCGGCTACAGAACTGGCATGACTCAGGTCTTATCTCAGATATAGAACACCGATATCTGCAGGCTCAGGACAGTAGACACCCTTGCATATACATACTCCCCAAAATACATAAAGGGGGAGCCTTCCCGCCGGGGAGGCCCATCATTTCGGGCAATGGGGGCCCAACTGAACATCTATCAGAGTATATTGATGGCTTCTTACAGCCACTAGTGCGAAATCTACCGGCATATCTCAAAGACAGCAGGGATGTACTTTGTAAACTCGAAGATTTTGAATGGGACAGCAAAGACCTCATGTTCGTTACAATGGACGTGGAAAGTTTATATACTTGTATCCACACAGAACGGGGTCTGGAAGCCTTGAAGCATTTCTTATACAAGAGAAATGCGAAACACTTAGAACACACTATGATGCTCCTGGAAATGGCGCGGATGATTTTGACTATGAATGCTTTCCTACCTAATGGGATGTGGTTCTTACAAAAACAGGGAACGGCCATGGGATCCAGGTTTGCTCCATCTTATGCAAATCTTTTCATGGGTTTGTATGAGATGAAGCATGCCTGGGGATCAGGCGCTAGGAGGTGGATTGACAACATTATCTTCTGCACAAGATACATAGATGACATTTTACTTATTTGGAATAGAGGGGAGGAAGAACTATTGGCCTATCAATGTTATCTGAATACAAATAGGTTTAATGTTAAACTTACCATGAAACACTCGAGAGAAAGCATTGATTTTTTGGATCTCAGACTTTTTGTCTTTAATAACAAGATCCAAAGTGATATGTTTAAGAAACCTACCTCGTGCAACAGCGTATTACACGCTGAAAGTGCACACCCGGGCACCACCATTAAAGCCATCCCGTATGGTGAGATGGTCCGCGCCAGACGAAATTGCAGCCAGGATGAGTCTTTTGATAAAAATCTAGAGAGCATAAAAAAGAATTTCTATAGCAGGGGCTATTCGAACAAATGCCTCAAACAGGCAGAGATGAAAATTAGGAAAGTGAACAGGCAGAGTACGCTGGGTCACACACCTAAAAATGAACAGAAAACCAAAAATGAAAATGTGGTTTTTATAACACAATATAATGCCTACAGCCATCATATTTATAACATCTTACGTAAGAACTGGCACTTACTGACCTCGGCTAAGCTAGCGGCTGGTACAATCTCTGATAAACCTAGGGTTGTATATAAGAGAGGCAAAACTTTAAAAGGTATGCTTTGCCCCAGTTATGTGAAAGACCAGAAAAAGGACATAACCTCGTGGTTACCAAATAAACCTGATGGGTATGTGGCTCATGTAATGTGTGCCAATTGGGACTACATAAAAAACAAAATTCAAATACAATACTGAAAGAGAATTTACAGTTAACACCTTTATAAACTGTAATACCACCTTCACTGTGTACATTATTGGATGTGCCTGCAACAAAATCTATGTAGGTAGCAGTATACGTAAGCTTAAAATACGGATACAAGAGCATGTGAGGGCAATAAAAAATAAAGATGAAAGTTACCCTGTTTCCGTTCATATACATGAAAACCACCCAGACGATCCTAAAATATGGTTCCACGCAATCGAGCAGGTGAAACCATTAGAGAGAGGTGGCGACAGGGTCAAAGCATTAAGACAGGCTGAAGCGAGCTGGATTTGTCGCCTTAGGACGATCTCTATGGGCCTTAATATCAACTGTGAAATGTATCATTTTTTGTAAGACATGTACTGTTTGATTAGCACCTCTTGTAAGATGTATACTGTTTGGATTATGCTTTCTTCCTTCATTTAGTCTTTTGATACCAATGGCGAAATGTTTGATTTTCTGTGAAACAGATACTGCTGGGTTACGCCTTCTGGTGGTACCTGATCTTTATATGACGTATTGGAATTCTTTTGGAAATATGGAAGTAGGCTGTATGTAACGACTTAAACAAGTAGAATTCTACCATGTACAAAGTTCAATCGATGTATAATACAATATGGGGAGGGAAAATAGCCAGTGGTACTTTAGAGTGATAAATTTAGGTATAGATATAGGACTAATATTGGTAAGAGAAAAATAAGTTACCACTTTTTAATATCTTCCTAATATTGATATAGATAGCAATTATTACGTAAGATGGTATGGCATAGGGCATTGAGGTCCTGTTTCATAAAGATTCTAGGGTGCCGGTCTTGCTTTTATGCACCCAGTAGACGCTGTCTGATGATTAGAACAGCGCACTCAAAGGTTATCTATTGCACGGCACGTCCGGGATTCCAATATGGTGACGATTTTAAGATATGTCAGTTTCGTAACATTGTGTTTACACCTTTTTGTTCGCTATTCCGTTGCTGGCATGCACTTGTTGACTTGCATTGTCTAAGTCGGGAAAATGTGTTCCCGTTTGACATGGTGCATTGTCATTTTCCCGTTTTCTGAACAGGAGAAATACATCGTAGTGAATTTAAAGATGGCAGCCATAGTAATATTCACAAACCGCGAAATACCTCGAAAGTAAACGTAGGTTCCCATTCCTAAATGGCCATGATTCACGTACGATAGCCTATATTTATATATCTTGCCGTATTTAATAGTTCGCAAACGTATATGCATTGGATATTTATAGCAAATATAATTTGGTTCGATTCTCTTTGGTGAGAATGTGAGTGAATCAAATAGGGCAATATACTCAGTACCTAACTGATGTACTTCAGTTCATTACAAGATGGCGGCCACGGTCATGACTGCAAACCGAGCGTCACGGGCTAATTAGAAACATGTGTTTGGTAACGCGGGGTATTTAAATGCCGGCGTTTTTTGGGATAGTTTAACAACACTTGGAAGAACTACGCGATGGATGCAGACTGATGCCACTTTACTAGTAAGTTTTTGGGTAGCGTAACTGCTTTGATACTGGACAAACTTTACGTTAGTCTTTATATAAAGGGGGTTTTTAAGCTTGAACTTTGGCTCTGGTAGGGGGGACTCTTAGCCCTGTGTACATAAGCATATTGTATTGTATAGTGCGCATTGAAAACGCGATGTTACAATGCTTAATGGCACATGTTATCCGTTTTATACAGGGTTTGTAAATAAATATGCTGAGTAACTCTCGGGGTAGCTAAACAGTTTAGATACTTGGCACAAATTGCGGTAGTTACATTGTATATATAAGAGGGAATCTAGGCATTGACTTGGGCGCTATCAGGGGGGCGGTCGTGCGCTTTGGATATGAGTATATCTTATTGCGTATTGCTCATTGAAACGCTAGGTTACAATACTTTATGACACATGCAATTCTTTCCATATAGTCTTTGAAAACTGATGTGCAGGGCTTTAACCCGGTTTTTATCTTTTCTGGTGCTAAAAAACGTCTTAATTTACTTGTAGATTGAGACTGGGTAACGCCGTTTACGTTTGGGGTGTGCACTTACTATAACTGGATCCCCCACTCATAGGGAGAACGATTTTGCAAATTACTGAGGTATGTTAAATATCTTTATTTAACTTAGTTAATAGGCTTAGTTACATCTTCCTTGATATAAGGTTTGGACATTAACGACGCTTTTATGTCCTGGATATATAGGTCGTAGATGGCTTTAAGAAAAAAAGTTCACCAAAGGAGAATTTACAAAGTAACAATCAGAGGAGTGAGGGTCTAAAGGATAAGTTCTTCCGTCTGGAGAGACTGAAGAAACAAGAGCTGGGAAAGTGGTGGAGACCGATCCACGGAGTTCTGGACCTTTGCTGCTGGCCCCTGGCATACCCGCACTCTGCACTTTAGCCCTAGCCCCTGGAGGGGCTTGAAATACACTGCGGCGGTCCCACAGCGCGGGAGACCGATCTACGGAGTTCTGGACCTTTGCTGCTGGCCCCTGGCATACCCGCATCTGCACTTTAGCCCTAGCCCCTGGAGGGGCTTGAAATACATCGAGGCGGTCCCGCAGCGCGGGACGCGCGTGGGGCGTGCCCGGGCGAAGACCGGGCCAAGACGGGCCCGTCTTAGCCCGTCATAGACCGGTAGAGGCCGGGCAGGGCCACGGCTCTTATATTTTGCGCTAAAGGTACTGTGATTTTGTTTTAGATCGTTTTGCATAAACGGAGAGGGACTACATCGGATTTAATAAGAATCTCCACACATGACTTTGTTATTGTATGGTGGCTGCAACTAAATTATGTTTTACTATTTTTGATTTTATGTAGTTACCTCTATCTGATTCTTGTATCTGCTGTGTAGGTATATAGTGAAACATTGGTTTGTCGAGCTATAAGCTATCCGAAAATGGAAAAACGCAAGGGAGTAGCGGGTACGTTAGATGCTTTTTTGGTTAGGGCGGAGTCGCTTTTAACACATGAAATAGAACTCACTGAGTGACGCCTTTCTATGGACCCGTCTACCTTGCAGAGACATTTAACAGCAGGTAGCCTTTTATCTGTAACAGAGTGTCCTGCCCAAGATTGTGTGCCCAATACTGCCATAAATGCTTCATCTACTTCTTCCCCCTCTCCCCCTGTAATACACTCAAAATCCCCGGTAGTCTCTGGTAGACCTATTAGGATGAAGGCTTTGAAGAATGGGGTAGCTCGAAAGGTAGAAGCTTTGCCAGCAAAAAGAAAGCGGGGGGTTGGGCCAAGAAAAGTAAAAGCCGTCAAGGGCTCTCAAGTAATCGATTGTGCCAATATTGCCCATAATACCACTTCTTCTTTTTCAACGAGTATTTCGGTTGGAACACAAACTGATATGGTTCTGCCCTTACCCGTTATGAGTGTTGTTAATACTAAGGATGCTATGACTACTATGACTGAGTCTGACGCCTGACCAAATGATCCAGCATTAGGAGTAGTGCTATCTTGTGTCCATGACCTGGTCGAAAAAAAACTTGTTTTACTATGGGAAAAATGTACGCTCCTAGACACTGCTATAAAAAACTTAAGTAGCAACATTGTGGCTCCGCAAGTGACCAGAGTAGAAAGGGAAGACCCCAGGACAAAGGTAGATAGTTGCCCACCATCAGTTCATGATGGGAAAGTCAAGAAAAATCATCTGACCATTCCCACTTCGAATAGCGTGGGTGGTAATCTGCAGGAAATCTCCACCGGTATGAATGGTATGAATGCTCTAGGCCCACATGGCCAACAGAACAGCTGTATGACACCTTTAGATGCAGGAGGTGGTGTGAATGTTCCTGTTAAGAACTTGAGTCGATGTAACTAATGACTCTTCCATTCCAAACTTAGAAGTATTAAGCCTTCCCCCAGCTTCGTGTCCTTACGTTTTAATTTTGGCTGGTGTTCCTACGTTAAGGGCAGGACAGAGAGAAAGCTGGAATGATCTACGGAATAAAACTATGGACTGGCTGATAAAACACAAAAGGTTCCATCCTTCGGATATTGAAGAGATTTTAATGGTTCGGAGAGTAGGGTGGGTAGGACAATCCATAAAGAGTATAAAGGGCGATTGTGTCGTGGTTAATTTTCGTAGGCCACAGATGGTTCGTTACCTTTTAAACCACCGTGAGACAACCTTTGCTCCTAATTCTGGCATTTGTGCACTCCCTTTAGGCTATTTCTACAAACCGTCTGCTGGATCCTTAACTAATAGACCTGCACCAGTTGCAACATTTAATAGATTCCAGGCACTGTCGGGCTTGGATTCCCAAGATTGACAACTACCTATAGCTCAACTGGGAAGGATACTGGCTGTTGATTCTTACGTCTTGGAGCCTATGTATTCAGTAAATGACCATAAAATGGAAAACACCACTGACAAGGTTGACGTAGGAATTGCTTCCAGTATTTTAGAAAAGGATTTAGGAGAATTAAGTACGAATACCTGTTATAGGAACCAAACATGTAATCCTAACAATGGTGAGAAGGCTACAATATACAGTAATTGTGGTGGACCATTGTTGGGTATGGCGGATGTAAATGGTGTGTATGTGGAGATTGGTTCCTCAACTCAGAGTAGCGAGGGGATATTGCAAAAATAACTCTATCTGTAATTTTATAAACGAATGTGAGGAAATGCCAAGATTAGGGACCGAGGACGAAGGAATAGATTACGAACAAAATATGGAAGAACGCCAAATTGAGATAAAACTGACTTCGTGGAACATAGCAGGGCTCAGAAGAAACCAAGGGGATGTAGTATGGCAAGAATATATTGGCAAAAGCGAAATAATTTTATTTCAAGAAACATGGGCTTTGGAAAGCCCCCACAAAGTAGGCTTTAAAACTTTTAGTGTTGCTGCTATACCTTCAGTTAGAGGGAGGCCCTCAGGGGGTCTTACTATTTGGGCAAAAATTACACTAGGTGTTGATATAAAACAGATAGATTTCCCTTGTCAGGATATTTTGGGAATAAGGTTTCTAGCACCAGACAAAAGTGAAGTCTATATTTTAAATATATACCGTAGACCAAACTTAGCAGAATCAGAGGTTATTGAAAATTTAGATCAGTTTTTAACCTCAGTTAACCAAGGGGCATTGATAATTGTGGGGGGTGATTTTAATTGCAAATTTGAACCTGTGGTCGGACTTGAAAATGTTTTTGATGAAGAGGATATGGCTAATAATATCCCATTACTGGACAGTAATCCTGTAGTATCCTGTACAACTGCCGTTGCGCAGCTATTAAGATTGGTGTCAGGCCATGGTCTACGTGCCTGCAATGGACGATTGCCTTCTGATAGCCCAAATGCCCCCACTTTTAATAGGGGTAACTCCAAAAGCTGCATAGATTATATATTAGTATTTATTCCCTTATGGTCAATGGTATATGATCTAGTAATTGAGGACAGAACTGAGAGTGATCATTACCCGTTATGCCTGAAACTGGATGCTAACCTCTTCCAGCTAGCCACCCAGAGGGTAGGTGACGCTAATAGTAGTGTAATTGAGCCAATATTATCCAACAACCGTAGAGCCCTTAG
Source organism: Calotriton arnoldi (assembly GCA_963921515.1). Lineage (NCBI taxonomy): Eukaryota > Metazoa > Chordata > Amphibia > Caudata > Salamandridae > Calotriton > Calotriton arnoldi. The sequence continues at coordinate 1,865,631 of CAWUFW010000913.1, read as the reverse complement.
GTGGCCTTCGATAGGGGAAATAAAATGGCTATTAAAAAGATTTATGAAACTTATGTCGAGATAGTTTCCCCGTACATAGATCTATCAACAACAGAGATTCCAATTATGGAAATACACCATAGATTGGTAGAAGATCTGACGCCCATATTAAGTAAGACTCAAACAAAATGTAAAAAGGGAGCAACAGAGGTAGCCACAGTGGATAATCCATGGTATAATAAAGAATGCCGAGAGGCAAAAAAGGATCTTATTAAGGCAACGAAAGCCAACGATATATTGACCCTAAGGGAAAATAGGACCCAGTATAAGAGGTTACTAATCCAAGCGAAAAAAGCTGGGAAGATAACATCTGGACTGAGTTAATTACTGCAGCTAAAACAAATGACCAATCCACCTTTTGGCGTTTGATATCAAAGGGCAACAAAAAGGGGAAATGTAGCAAAGATCTTTTTTAGATGCAAATACATGGGTATGCCACTTTTCCCGCCTTTATTCTTTATCTACTAATGATATCGAGTACAGCATACAAGATTACGAAACATCTTCAAACAGTGCCTCATTACACTTTAGCTTGGAGGAAACAATGGTAGCAATAAATGCAGTAAAACCAGGGAAGGCACCCGGACCTGATAAGATACCAGGTGACTTATGGAAACACGATAAAGAGGTTTGGGGTCCCTATATTAATCTTTTATGCAACTCGGTCGCCAAAGGCGCGCCCATACCGGAAACGTGGAACGGGGCTGAGATTGCAACTATTTTTAAAAAGGGTAACCGCCATGACCCTTCGCATTACCGACCGATCAGTTTAATTGATGTTTTACAGAAGATATATGCACGCCAAATTTTAAATAAATTGAGTGATTGGATTGAGGAGCATAATATTTTATATAAATATCAGGCAGGTTTTAGATCTAAAACTAGTACAATCGACCAGGTTTTTAGATTCCTTTGTATAATCTGGAAGTATACTATATTCAGGAAAGGCCACCTGTATATTGCCTTTGTGGACCTAAAGGCAGCCTTTGATCTCATCCCAAGAAACCTCCTTTGGAAATCATTGAAGGATCAGGGAGTTCCAGGGGAAATCCTCTTGCAGATAATAAGGTTACATGAGGAAAATTTTGCAAGAGTAAGATGGGGTCTAAAGGGTGAACTTACCGATCCGATTCATGTAAAGAGGGGGGTAAGGCAGGGATGTGTGCTGGCCCCCACTTTATTTTCGTTGTATGTCAACGACATTCCTGATTATCTTTTGGGCTGCGAACATGATTCTCCCAAATTAGTGGGGGCGCCAGTACCGGCACTTTTATTTGCTGACGACACAATTTTAATATCACAAACCCCCAAAGGTCTCCAAAGTTTATTAAACACCTTTGGGACATATTGTGAAATGAAGGGCCTGGAAATAAACTCTACCAAAGCGAAATATATGGCAGTTAACCCACACAAATCTTTTTTAAAAAATTTAACTGTCAACAATGAGAAGATAGAATATGTGCTAAATTTTAATTATTTGGGTATCACTCTCGACACCAAAATGAATTGGAGACCCCAGTTGGAAAAAAGCAAAACTATTCTACTCTAAAATTCTCTGCCAATAATAAGAAAACATGAGAATAGCTGGTCTAAAGCAGTATCTCCTGCCCTTGAGGTATACAAATATAGGGTGCAATCGGCATCGCTATATGGGGCAGAATTGTGGGGCCCTGCCACTAACAATACTTTTATGGTGGACGAGAACAAATTTTTTAGAAAATTATTAAGCCTTCCAGTTCGTACACCGCTAATACCAATAGTAATGGACCTAAATATACGCCGCATTGACCAACAGGCAGTTCTACGACCATTATTGTTTTGGGTCCACCTATGGTCTACGGACAAACTTGTTCATTACAGAGAAGGACTAGAGGAAATCCTTAGACTCAAAAATGGCACTTGGTTGCCATGGTTAAAACACGTCCATGATTGGTTTTATAAATTAGGACTCAAACATTTTTGGGACGATCCCCTAGGATTGTCCATGGGTTCAAAGAAACTGTTGAAGCAAATTTTCTGGGCTTTTAACCAAGACACATTGTCCCATTGTTCAAAATTAGGCACACTATCCTCACGGTTCCTCTCAATTAAATCAAACTGGAACTTTGAGTCTTTTTTGGACGAAATACAACCACAGTTGGATAAATCCTTATATTTGAAACTTCGCTATGGTGTCTTACAGATAAATGCAAATACAGCAAAATGGCTCCATAGCGATGGGGATTCAAACGTGGGATGTTGTGTTCTATGTCATACAGGTGCAAAAGAAAATGAATTACACCTATTATTCTTCTGCCCAGCTTACCTACACTGCAGGAGGAAATGGATCAAACCCATTTGTCGTCTTCTGGGTGTTAGATCCTGTCGCGAGGCAGAAAGAATACTGCGAACAGATACCACACAAGTAGTGGTTTTTAGTGTCAGCAGATACCTGTTTGGTGTAAATCTAATAAGAAAGAGAGTAGGGTTGAAACTTTGAGAATTTGTGTGCGTGTTTTTTAAGTATATATATGGAACCCCTAGTTAGATCTACAATAGTTTGGTACTGCACTAAGAGGAATTATGCTCTATTATGCACCATATCAGGTGTATGTTTCGAATCTTGTATATATAAATATATATATATATATATTTTTTTTTTTAATATTATACTTGCTAAACTATGAAAGATGAAAATATTTTATGAATGCCAAAAAATTAAATGCTACTCAGTGCCATTTTATTGACAAATGTACTAAATGATGGGATTTTAACTATATTTAATTTTTTTAAATGTTTAAGAAAGGTCTTGTATTGGGATACTGATTACCAATAATTGTGTATTTGTCTGGCGGAGTCCCTTTGTAACATTATAATATGATGTCTTTTTTTTATTTTATTTTATTTTTTTATCGTGAACCGTATTAATTGAATGTAATCTTTTATGGTTTTTCAAATCGAAATAAAGATCATTGAATTGATAAGATGGGTTATAATTAATTTTCAGCACATGCTTTCAGAAATTGCCAACATTGGCTACAGTAATATTTATAGAAAAATCTTTTTTGTATATATAAAGACTGTACATAGAAAATGTCCGTATGTTTTTAATTGTATATATGTTTGTAAATATTATTGTAAATATAATGTATATTTTGTATACTTATTTGTAGCCCTGAAGAAGTCCTTAGGGACGAAACGCGCTGGCTACGTTTGTGTGCTTTTTAAGAAGATTAAGAATAAAGAAACTCTATACAAAGACCTGCTGAATGGATTTCAATTTTGTTGAACTTGATTATTGTTTACTTTAAGTGGAGTGCTGGACCATTGTGTTTTATGTTCTAAGTTTTTCCCTGCCACATGGGTGGTGAAGGTTTCCCATCATGCCATTATGGTTGAGAATGGTAAATGGTGGAATAAAAGAAATGAGGCATTGGTTGTGGGAGTTACTGATGGAAAGGTGTGCAGGGAAATATTACCTGTGATTGCTCCTAATGTTGAACCTGGTTGGAGGAAGAGTGTAGAAGTGCCAGGAAAGAGGGTGCTCTGGGGTGTAGTCCTGGTATGACTGTTGAGTGTTGGGGGGATTTTGACACCACTCTTTGTGGTGGGTCTCCTCCCAACTTGTGTGTTGGTCCTTCTGGTGAACCAGCCAACTGTGTTCAGGGCTCTGTGGTGGGCCCTTCTTGTTGTTCCACTCTCTCTAGGAGGTGGGCAGCAGGAGGAACGCTGTTCTTCTTAAACATTTAAAGGATTATATTTTGAAATAATATTTTCACTGTCGGGTTGCTGTTACATGCATATTCTGGGATGATAGGCATGGTCATTGCCCATCAGATTATAAGTGTCCAACATTCTATAGCTAATCTATTTTTAGGGACACAAGCTAAATTCATTCTAGAGAGAGGATGCTGCATAACGGGCAGAGCTCCCTACTTTGGAACTGGGGAACCGGGTTGAGTCTCAGCATCTGCTCAGCCTCCCGTGATTCTGGGCAAATCACTTAATGTCCCTGTGCCATGATAAAAATGAATGTGTCCTTGTGTAATGTAACTGGTGCTCATTCAAAGTGCTCCAATACCTGCGGGTAGAGGTTGCACTATATAAAACTGCAACAAAAAACCCATGTCACAACTCTGCTTCCTGTCTGGCACCCTGACTGGGCCCAGGATTCAAGCAGGGAAATTAGTAATACAGCTATGGGACAAGTAAATTCTGTCTTGAATTGCAGGCCCCTCTAGCCATTGTGCACTAATGTGCTTCAGCAGATGCACACAGAAGCAAGGGATCGTGCAAGAAGCAAATTCAATGAGTGCAACTTGCACACATCCTCTTCTGATTCATGGAGGTACTGCGTCTGGACTATCTGAGCAAGGCAGACCAGTAGGCCTACGTTTTCAGAAAGATGGGCAGAGGCCAATGCAGAGAGTCCAGTGAACAAACCAGTAGCCATGACCACCATGTACTGTAAAGTATTGCACAAAACCCACAAGCTATCCATCTACAGCCTGTGGAGAGGCTGAAAGATGTGCTTTACTGAGCTCGTGAACACCTCTGGTTCATTCTATTTACCCTGATTTACCAGCTGATGGTGTGGGAGGGAAGTGGTAGGGTGGAGGCAGAGGCCAGGAGTAGTGTTCTTATCCCTAACACCCCCCCCCCCCTTGCGCCAGCCCCAGGGGTTCATGGAGGAAGCAGTATGTGGTTCCACCACTCCCTACTCTGCTCTTATAAGTTAGCCTTTAGCATTCTTCAATGGTCTGTAATATATGTGGATGTGCCTAGATTTGTGATCTGGGCCGGAGGATGCCACTGCCAATGATCAAGAATGGCTGGTGTGCTGCCAAGTGGTCCGCACAATTATGATTGTCACTTCACATTGGAAGCACTACACCAGATAAATAGCGCTCTCACTTCTATGAGATTGCCGAAATGTAACTGAGAAACTTTAGAGCTCTGTGATTAAGCCGCCCTAATGATCTGCTGTTGATCGCCTAATTAAAGCTACTGTTGCTCCTTGTTCTTTCTGCCCACCACTGATATAAGTATTGAACAGAACTCTTATGATGCTAACCCTACCCTGGTGACTATGGGAATCAGCCAAGACCGCATCTGTGAAGCTTCCTTTCTGTGACGAAGTACTTGGGCATTTTGTCATTCCATACAATGAGGTTCTATCATAAATGTCTGATTTCTGCCAAGATCTGATTTTGAGTCCAATCTATTCACCATGATATTTATAATAAAATAACTGACTACTGTCCAGGGCCCTCAAACTGGAGTGCATCGAATAAGGTGTCTAGTGAATACATTAAACATAGCGAGATCTTCCACTATGGGGACATGCCTGGCCAGGACACGTGACCTAGAATAGAGTCAATCAAAAGCTTAAAAATGTAAACAAACGAAGTTACAGATGAAGTACACAGGAAACTGCAAAAACTTGCAAAACGGTCTAAAAAGGCCACCACGTAGAATCTCAGGCCTCAGGTTCACCTGTTCTCTGCAGATCTCCTAGACATTTTGCCTACCCCACTCTGCCCTTCGTGGTTTATCTCACATGAATCCCAGGTTGAGCTTAATCCACGATGTGTTTTACTTGCTGTACATATCCCTTTCCACACTGTGAATTCATCCACCAGTGAACAGAATGTAACAAAAACAAACACTGGCAAAGCCATTAGTTCTGGCTAGCATTTTGAGTCCTAATTAAATATTTAAAATAGCCTACTGCATGAAAAAACAATACAGAAAAGGATTGCTGTCTGTCTAGACTGCATCTATAAGATAAATAATGTAATACGTGCTGATTCATCTTACTGTTGACATGCACCTCATTCATTGCATTACAAACACTCCACAGTAGACAAAATAATACACTAAATAGCCAATGGCATGAGATAAGAGAGGAATACTCATTTAGGTGTAGCCAAGTTCACTATATGCATATTTTAAAGGCCTGATAACAGTAGGTGTACTGACAGCTGTGCTATCAAGCTAGACCTAAAAAGTTTGAAAACATTCTTGCAAGCATAAACTCAAAAGACCATGCCCATTTTAGTGCACACTACAGTGGATGTTGGTTTTGCAATTTGCTATATCTTCTCAGGTTGCATTATGTCATGTTATGTTTTACTATGTTAATTTATATCATGCTGCGAGATATTTGTATAGTGCTGTATTGACATTAGAAAGGCCTTGCAATGCTGCCGGGTTCAGTAGATTCATGCCCTGGTCTTGAGGATTCCCTAACAGCCGCAATCGGTTTTATGTTTGTTTGAGAAGAATCAACAACAATGCGGTTGGGTTTAATATTCTGTGTATGTGTTTGGTTGTAAATGTGTTGTTATAATCAGGGTTCCTTCATGTATGTAGCTGGATTCTCTTGTCACTTTGGATACGTGCCATGTGAAGGATTCAGGTACGCTCTGTTTGAGGAGTGTGTATGAAGTGATGGAGACCATGGCTCCTTGTTAAAGTCCACAGTTATCCTCTCAATGGTATAGCTGTAGGGTGTTGGGTGGTTGTCGGTTAGTGTTTTATGTGATATCTTAGAGAGGTAGTTTAGTGAAGAGTACATTACTCTTGCAAGCTTGGGATGGATCCTCTAAGTTGTTTAATAATCATATTAAATATGTCACCTTTTGGGGACATTAAATATGTGGCACTTTCTGATGCTCCAGGACAGCCTCAGTGGCATATGACACTTAACACTACACAATAATAAAGAAAAATATAGATATAAATAAATGCATAAAAATGTAAGTATGTAGGTGTCACAAAGCACCATCTAAATACTTGTGTTTATGTATGCACTCCTGAACTGCACTGGTATCCATGGCACAGTCCTGAGATGGTTCACGTCCCATCTTTAACATCGCTCCAAACAAATAAAAATCCACAGATGTCTCTCGAAGCCTGCACCAGTACCTCAAGGAGTACCTCAAGGTTCCATCCTCTCGCCAGCCCTATTCAATCTTTTCATGGAACCCCTCATAATTATCCTGAACCAAGCTGGTATCAAATATCACCTATATGCCGATGACACATAACTCTACTACAGAATAAAATCACCCAGTGACATCCAACATCTTAATGCCACACTAACTAAGATTCAAACTTGGCTTAATACCAACCACCTTAAGCTGAACCCCAACAAGACTCAACTTCTACTCCTCTCCCCAAAGAGCAAAACACAAACCTGTCAGTGAAAGAACATGTCAAAAATACAGCCAAAGGTGCGCTCTACACACTAAAGCAACTCAAAAAAATCAAACCGTTTATCCCACCTGAAGATCTTAAGACAGTAGTACAATCCCTAGTCCTCTCAAAACTTGACTATGGCAATGCCACCCTGACAGGAACTCCCGAAAGCCACCTTAAGCCCCTAAATGCAATCCTCAATGCGGCTGCCAGGGTCGTCACAGGAACCGACCGGTCTGACCACATCTCTCCAGCTCTCAAAAGACTCACTTGGCTCTGCATCGAAGGAAGGTACATCTACAATACAGCATGTATCCCCCACAAAGCCCTACATACTAAAACCCCCAAGTATCTAGAATCTAAACTATTGCGAGAAGGAAATGGCCGGGCTCTGAGAAGCTCCAACTCGCTTCTTCTCATACCCCTAGACTTAAAAAAAAAAAATCATCACAGACACACTCCTCCGGAAATGCCCCCAAGATCTGGAACTCACTCCCTAAGGACCTGCACTGCAACCCCTCCTTTTCTAGCTTCAAACAGGACCTCAAATCTCTATTACTCAACAACTACTTCAACTAGAACATGTGACGACTTACGCCTCACAAAGACCCAACTCTCTTGGACAATTCCTGCCGGAAGTCCCCTGACAATTTGACTATATGCTGAATCGAAAGTCTATCCCCTTCCTCAGTACCAAATTGCTTGATTGATATATATTACTGTGCCCTCACTTTGTCTACTGGAATGCTGTTGTCCTATATTTTTCTATATGACTGCCTGTGATTCCCACCTGACTCTCGTCATGTACTTGTTGTAAACGTGTCCTCTAAACATGTAAAGTGCTCTGTTACCTTTGGGTCTAGCCAGCACTATATAAAAATCAAAAATAAATAAATATGCCTGCGTGAAGGCTTCTCCTACTATATAAAAGTGAGTGCTCCAAACTGTAATTATTCAACTAAAATATAAGCTGCAAAAAGGAATAAGCACAGTTTCTTTTATCAGCTGTGAGTTATGTTTTTTAGCAAAACTTCCTGTTCGGTTACAAATAAAATCCAAAGGCAAAGCACTGTAGAAAAGTGTACGTCTACACTAAAGTTAGGATTGCTGTTTTTAAACTAAGTTTCTCTAGAGTCATTAGTAGAGGTTCTACTTTGTGTTTGTGCTGATTAACTTAATTTCCAGTTAATACTATCACGTTATCTGCTCTTCCATTTCTCTAACTCGTGAGAAAGGAGGCGCTAATCTAGTCGCCCTGAAAACATGTTTAATCTCCCACAACAGCGCTTTTGCCTGGATCTGTGATCTGCACGGATGGGCGGGGAGGCGACCGCTTTGCACGCAGATAATGTGCGCAAGGTTTTCTGCTTGGCATGAGGACAACAAGCTACAAATGTCACCCGGGGGCCCACGGTGCTGACAGCACGGCACATGTGCTTGTAAACTGTCTCAAGGAGGAGGTTTGATTGCCGCCTTTCTTCTCTGCTCTGGTCCCAGACAAAGACGTTCTGACCTCCTGCGTGACCTGGCAAGTGCTGGATTCCCGAAACACATTTCCCTGTTGTGTCCCGGCGCTTAACAAAACGAAAAAGAAGCGGCCTCTGTACGCTTGAATGATGAGATGAAAATAACTGCTGTGCTCGGCGGAGAGGGTGCCGAGTTTCACCTCAAAGCGCGCCCCGGCAGTTTCTCATGCTGCCCGTGTGATTGTTGCTGGTTATTTTTATTTATTTATTTTTAGAGGGGGGGGCTCTGTAATTGCCATGTGCACTGTGTTCCCACGCTACTATTGTTTGCGCCTTCGTGTTTCCGATGCCTGTCACGTGTGCTAATTAGCTGGCGTCGCTGGATGACTGTTGAGACGTGTGTCCCATCCCAAAGGACCAAAGGGGATAGACGGCTTGGTGTGAAAGAACGGGGCAATCTATACAGCGTGTTTGTGTGCATGTGTGGGTGCACGTGTGTGTGTCTGCGTGTGAGTGTGCCGTCATGTGGCCTCCGTTGCCTTCAGGCCCGCTTTTCTATGCTTTTGATGGGGTGAAGGGTGCAGCTACAGAGAGCGAGTGCTAGCAGTATGTTGGCCCCTTCTCTGTCGGGGTGAAAAAAGGCTCAGGTCACCGGTCATGACCGGAGGATTAGCGTCAGATCCCGGTCCCCGCTTCCTGCCTCTCTGAGGTGAGACTTTCTGAGACAGCTCTATGCAACGGAGTAGCCAGAAAACTAACCCCCTCCTTTGAGCCAAACCTCTGATGACAGAGTGAGCAAAGCAAGCATGCTCAACCTTTCCTACAATATTTTCCTTGACCCTTGCATCCACCATCTATCCGTTCATCCTACCATCCACCTTCATCTTTCTATCCTTATATCCTTTCATCTCACCATCCATTCGTTCACCATTCCTTTCATCCACTGACCATCCATCCATTGCTACATTCATCCACCATTCTTACAACTTTCCAACCTTCTATCCTTCCTTCATCCATCCATCCGTTTTTCAGCATTCCATCCAGTGACCATTACATTCAAACGCTGACCCATCCACCCCCTCATCTATCCTTTCACTCATCCATTCTTCCTATAGTCCTTCCATCCATCCTTCTATCCATCTAGCCATGCTTCCATTCACCTATCCATTCACCCTTTCTTCCACCCATCCTTTCACCAATGAAACCTTTCACCTTTCCATCCATCATTTTACCTTTGTACCATCCTATGTTCTTTTCACATTTCCTTCCAACTTTCCTTCCTTCCTTCCATGTTACCTGTATACCTTTCATTTTTGTGCATCATTAAAAATGCACCATATGCAATTACACACACAATTTCACATCAAGAGACTGATTTAATATAATTGCTTTTGAAACAAATTTCCTGTGATGTGTTGAAGTGTGTATTCTAATGTGTTTTAGTTGTATCACATTTCTGTGTAAAACACCATCTTGAACAAGATGGAAGTCATCTCTGTCACTCATTCATGATTTCCCCACTGCACACATCCTCTCACACAGGCAGCACACTGTCAAGCTGAAGTCATAATAGTTTATTTTCATTGCATTTATTGTTCGGCTCACAATGAATCTTCCACCGCTCGGATGTAGCAACATCTTCCGTTTCTTCACTGAATCTATTCATTCAAAGAAAGTTTTATTGTCAGTGTTTATTACATGTTCGAACATCTCTGGTTGACATTAGCATAGAGGGTGCTGAATAAGTATTCAAGAAAATCGCATAGTTCTTCGTGTGCAGGTAATGACGTTTATTTTTCATGTGCTCTGATTTTCTGAACAAATCATACATTTGCTCATACCGTGGTGAAGCTGCAGAAATGTTGATGTGATATGCAAGGATTATGTATAAAAAGCCCTTGATTTGAGAATGAGCCAGAAGCCTTTCCTGTTCTACTAGTGATGCTGCCTGCTTTTTTCTGATTTTGCTACCTATTGGGACTTAAAATATTTTCTGGCCTTTTGCTTACTCTGTATAACTCTAAATCTGTGAGCCTTCATGGCTTTGACTCTGCACCGCTTATTTTTTAATTTTGTAATAAAACCCTTTAACTTTTCATTGATCTAGAACTCAGTTATTCATTGGGCTTATTCAATTCAATCATTTTAATGAGTGGAATTTTAATTGATTTTGATGTTTTGAGAGGTGTTTTAACGCGGGGATACATTGCCTCATGAAAATGAGGTTTAACACTGTCTCCGATCCAATAAATCGTGGGATGTCCAGTTGAGGTAAATTTTGGGGTGCCTCAATTTTGGTTACCCTTGATTTGCTCCCACATCTTCACTTAACTTCATTTACTTTGCAGCCCTTGGCCTCCACCCCTCAGTCCTGCCCTTGGATTCCCTCAGAGCATATTTATTAGTTTTTTGCCTACTGAAAGAGACTAATATACACCTAATAAATGTTTTAGTTGTACCCGGATTTTCAGGCGATCAGTTCCAGTGGCAACCCCCAAGTTAGCTGCTAAAGCAGGGGCTTCACGACGCCACTGGTTCTGTGCATGCATGGATTGGAGGAGGAGGTGCTTTGCACATGAGGATTTGTATCCAATCCTCGTGGCCAATATCATTGTCTAAAAGAAGACTAGGGGGGATATTCTCAAGAACGTGTGATAATTATCGCAAAGTTAGCTTAACGAAACTTGGCACATTGCAGTCTATCGCGGGAAAACAACGCCGTGTTCTCGTTGTATTCTCAACACGGTGGCACCATGCAATAGTCTCACGCTAACGCGTCAAATGTCCGCAATAAAATTACCGTGACGGCAAAAAAACGCGAAACACGAATGCGAAAAAAGTGGCGATGTGGCCAACCACGATAAAAAAATCAGTGATAACCAGCGACAGGCCTGCAATTCCCACGCGTCATGCGGGAAAATGCACTATAAAAGCACCGAAAAACACAAACAAAATAATTCAAACTGCGCAGCACCATGGTGGAAGCTGGAGCAAGTACAGAGGACGACCAGAACCCCACAAGTCCCCAGGAGGACCAGCCTGGGACCTCGGGGTCACGGAAGGGCAAGGAGAAGAAGACGAGGAAGACGAGGTTCAGTCCGCAGGAAAACAGGATCATCACGGAGGTGATAGAACACCACCAACAACTGTTCGTCACCTCCAACGTGTCATTGGCAAATAAAAATGCAATATGGCAGTCCATCCTGGACAAGGTGAATGCAGTCGGAGTGAGGAGGAGGACAATTGGAGAGGTCAAGAGGCGCTGGAATGATGCGAAGCGCAAAACCAAGAAGAAACTCGCTGACAACCATCAGGCAGCAATGCAGACTGGAGGTGGCAGTCCAGCGGAACACCAGGAGCTGGATGAGATGGAGGAAATGGTGGCCACAGTCATCAGTGGGGAGACGGTGGCAGGAGTTGGGGGTCCGGACACTGCTCGACATGACCTGACACAACAGCACCAGGGTGAGTACCGAACAGGGACTGGGGGGACGAGGGGAGATGGGCACAATGGCACACAGGCACAATTAAGTAGAGCACACTGCACACCCACAATGACTCTGGATCATGTCCCTGATCCCCTTGGCACACTGCAGCACACATACAAACAGCAAGTAGGTCCCCGTCCACCATGGGCACAAAGGGGTCCCTCCCCACACAGCACCAATCTCACAACCAACCCATGCACACGTGTCAAAACCAGCAAAGCTGCGTGTCTGAGAGCCACACTGACAATGAAAGTGACACTGCATGACGAACAGCATGGCTGCAGTCCAATCATCATGACATGGTGCACGCCACGACACTGAGGTGGCTGAGTGTGGAACACATCCGTAAAGGAGCAGGTCACACTCTGACACATCCACGTGCACAAACAACCCCTGACGTCAACAACACATCTGCGGATAAACCATGCCTAGGAGTCCAAAATCCGAACTAGAGCCAAAATTAGCCAAGTCTGCAACATCTCAGCACTGTAGAAGCACAGAAGTCAAAGGCACACCGCCTCAAAGGGATATGGGGCAGCAGAATCACAGCTGCAGGGGCGACTCTCCCACAATGCAGCACACACACATAGCAATAACAGCACATCATCATTGACGACAATGTGGTACAAAGTGCAACACTCTCACTACAGAACAGAGGACACAACTGGTTCCGCTTGTGCGTAGAAACTTGCCAATCACATCTGGCATAGCAGGAAACTGTGAGATGATAAGGTACGTGTACAACCTCACATCCGTGATGTAGTTCAAATGTCCACTGTCCCGCATCAAATAGTCAGCTCCTCCCAAACAGTCACAATGTACATTGTCATGCAGTCTGTATGTAAACTTGAACAATGTGTCAACATACATGTCAACACGATGTTAAAATGCATCTCCCCTTCACATTGCAGAGGGGCAATCAACACCTCCTGCAGAGCAGACCAGACAACTCATCAGTGATGATGAAGAGGACCTCCACACCTTCGACACCGACGCCCTACAACAGCTCATGGACAGCTACGGCAACCCACCTCCAGGAGCAGGGCAGCCCAGCTGTATCGAGGAGACCCCACCCCCTGCACAGACCACACAGCAGGAAGCACCCACCACCACGGCTGGCTCCCAGCACCTCACCGAAGAACACATCGCATTCCAAGGCCATGTGTTAGACTGCCAGAAGGAGGTGGCTGAACAGGTGCGGGTGGGGTTTAACCTCATGGCAGCCAAACTAGATGACATACGTGGGTGTCTAAGTCCCATCAGGGACCACTTACACTCCCTAACGGACACCCACAGTTCGCTCCATGATGTCCAACAATCCATGCCCGACATCGCTGGAGTCATGACTCTGAGAGGAGAACAACTGTCTAGTCAGAGTGGCCTCAGCGATGTCAGCCGAGAGTTGGCACAGATGCTGAGGATAATGGAGAACATGGAGCGGATGCATGCGGAAAGAATGGCTGCCAAGTATGCACACCAGCGAAAAGTTGTTGGGATCTTCCATGCCCTGCAGATCCTCATCATCGCATTGCTGCCACTAAGGCAGTTGCTGATGAATGCTGCTGGTACTTCTACACACACATCTCCGGCCCCTGATGTGTCAGTGGCACACAGTGCTGCAGACCAAACATCAGCACCCACATGTCAGACAGATGACATAGAGGACGAAGATGCGGGTGATTCCACCTTTGTAGTAAGAAGGAGCCAGTAGCATTCTTCTCCGCCATATGCCCTGTTTCAGCTTGGTTCTGCCCTCGGCATCAAGCCCTGTAACAACACCTCCCACTGTCCCCCGAAACACTCTGCGACACTCACCTTGGACCTCGACATGGACTGCCATATTTTGTTTGCTTACCAATGACACAGCAATCAGACTGCGGACTGTACTCTTCCTCTTCCGATGTACTTGTCAATCCCTAAATGACTCTGGCTGGCCCTCCACTGGGCTACAATGTAATGTGGGGTTTCAGAGGAAAAAGGGGGGGAAAAAAGTCCCAATCCCTAAGTGACCGTATTATTGAGTTGAATATAGGTGACGTATTTGTCCTTAACAGTGGGTATCCCCCATCCCACTGGCAATGAGAGAATTCCAAAGGAGTGTCAGGACAAATCTTGGTTATTCAGCTGAAGCCGACCGACGGGACTGATCGCACGCGGGCAATGCGCCCATTATTTCTTGTTACCAGATAAAAAGGATATTCCTTCTGACAACACGGGGCATTTTCGTGTCCCTTCTTTCTTTCGGACGCCCTGAGGAAGCCCCAGGCCGGATGGCCATGTCAAGGGGCGAAACACGTGTTGGCTGTAATTTGATGTTGCTCTCCTAAGAGAAAGTTACAGTATCCCTGTAACTGCATAAAAAACGTTTGCAAAAGAGTAAACTGCTGTCTGGAATTTTTCCGCATAAATTCACAAATAACCAAGATTTGTCCTGACACTCCGTTGTAATGGGGGGTTTGCATGGCCATGTACTGCTCCAGCTCCGACACTCCACCGAATGTGAATAAATCATTCAAATTCACACAGATGTGTCATGTCCATAATCGATCAAGTATGAAAGTATGGATGAATGTAAGGACATTGATTGCCCAAAAAGGTACACCCTGGGAAATGAAAGCAATGCGCATGTTTGACCATGACACACATAGGAAGTGAGATGACTGGGAATGTGTGCACTAGCTGTGGCCTCATTGCCCTGAAACAACAATCGCGCAATTCCTCAACTTTGCCCCACGCAATGTTAGAAATAGGGCTGTGTATGAAATGTCAAAGTTGTTGGCAGGCCTAAAGTAGTGTCCCCAATCACATTTGACAACAGAACATCTCTTCGCATACCTACTCACACTCAACTGGGTGGACACAGCCTGTAGTGATGGATCACATTGATCCACATGGCAAGAATATGGACACCATACTCACATTGCTGAAGACACGTAAGAGCATAGGTCTATCAGCAGCTATCCCAACCACTATGTCTGGCTCACAGAGGTGGAGCTGGCAATAGGGACTCACCCCTAAGTGAAATGCGTCAGTCAGTCCCTCCCTGTGGACGGACAATGCTCATTGAGGCACACGAGTTGTCATTCAAATCAACACTCATCACAGTTGAACACTAGTGAAGTTGAGTAGACTTTATTGCCATGTGCGTGTCAGTACGGGCAAGACAAGGGCCACAACATGCAGACCAATACATGAGACACTAACAGGCAGCATTCGGTCACGGTACAGTTCCACGTGACAGGCGTTGTGCATGCGTCCGGGATGTTCTGCCATTGCGTTGGTGGCTCTCGTAGAACCGGCACTCTTCTGACCTGCAGCAGTTATGTGGATGATATGCCACAGCTCGGAGCAATGAGTTGTATGTGTGTGCAACGTTTGGACGTATGGGTTGTTGTGCACGTAAGTGTCAAGGGCATTCCATGCAAGAGTACCTCGAGCAAGGACTTCTGTGTGTGGGGTGTGGATACGTTGGTCTATCATTAGCGCTGTGCGTAGTGTGGGAGTCGTCATCATCTGCTATGGTATCTCTCTCAGGAGGTGCCTGCCGCATGCAAGACCAAGGTCGGAGGTGCAGATGTCCTTCCGCCTTATGTATTGAGACAAAGGAGCTTTCATCCCTAATGTTAGTCTGACTACTGCTTGCATTCTGGAAATGTGATGTGGCTTTCGCGCTGCAATTGAGGCTAGGCCTTAGGCTTATGGTGCACCAATAGCGATACACACACAACAGTTGGCATGCATGAGCCAAGAGCCCGAGCGGCCTTGCGCTCCTTGTACAATCCCTTCGTGCGCGGCCGCCCTCCGGGTGGATGCAACATTGCAATATTGTCGATTGCGGGCCGTGTGGCGCAGACACTGCAACAGAGACACACGCATCAGTTGGTTTCCTGTCCAGCCCAGAAATGAACCACGCCCAGAGCCCAGGGATAATTATTCACACCCCTACGCTGGTCTGGCATACGCCGACCCAGCCCACTCGGCGTACGTTTAAAGGGGGGGGACGACGACGCTACGTGTCCCAGTTCTTCCCCACTGCCGGAGGTGACATGGCTGCGTCCACCTGGCATATCACGAGACTCAATCAGAAAAGGTCCATGACTTGCGTTGCACAGAGTTGGTGGCACCAGAAACACTGCGGCCGGCACCGGCCTAACCCGCCACGGGACGGTGACTTTCGGTGCACTGAGGTAGGGGCACCTTAGGTGCTGAGCGGGTGTGCAGCCTGCGATGATGCGCCGTCCTGGCGGTCCGGACTGGTAAGGGTTTGTGTGAGCCCTGATGGACCGCAGTGTAGGCCTGAGCCAGCGGGCAGCGCGGGCCTACCGCCACGTGGCGTTGCCTCGCGGTTCACAGAGTTAGTGGCACCTATAGAGCTGAGGGGGTGTGCAGCCTGGGATGATGCCGTGTGCACTGATATGATCTCTGCCATTGTGAAATCAAGACCCAGAATCACGTGTGACCTGGTGGCCCGCGGGGCGGGGCTGCATGATGTGGAGGATGCCAAGGTCGGGGTCCCCGGGCTTGGAGCTTGCACCGGCACGTGGTGGGCCCTCTTGGAGACACGCTGGTGGCGGAAGGTGAGCAGTGAGGCCTGGGTGCGCAGGGGCGGGCAAACACTGCTGGGTGGCGGGAGGGGCTGGGGTGCAGCAGCCTGTGTGCGCAGGGGCAGCCAAGCGATGATGGCGTGTGCACTGATATGAACTCTGCCATTCATAAATCTGGACTCTGTTTCAGATAAGGGACCTGGTGGACTGCAGTGTATACCGGCACATGGTTGGAGACACACCGGTGGCAGCAGGTGAGCAGTGAGGCCTGGGTCCGCAGTGTCGGCACTCTCTCTCCCTCTCTTCCTTTCACTGTCTCTCTCTCTTCCTCTGTTACTCTCTCTCTCCTTCTCCCTCTCTTCCTTTCACTGTCTCTCTCTCTCTTCCTCTGTTTCTCTCTCTCTCTCCTTCTCCATCTCTCCCCCTTTCTCTCTCTTTCTTTCTCTCTCCCTCTCTTTCACTCTCTCTCTCTCTCTCCCTTTCTTTCTCTCTCTCTGTCCTTTGATGAGCGCATGACACACCTTCTTATCTTGACTTTTGTCTTGCAGGCTGTGTCTTACAGATTGTCCAGAGAAGACTCGCCATGACTCTTCCAAATAGTTGTTTTGGGTTAAATTTGAATAAAATAATTTGTTTGGAAATTCAAAGATGAATGAATGATTCTCCTTTTTCTGACCACACATGAATGTTAATTGTTGTACTTGTGCGACATCAGGCGAATTGTTTTGTTCATGATTTCGTAAAGTTGATGTAAAATATCTTTGTCCGGGGTAGGGCCCGGAGGGGGTCCTGGGGGGTGGCGGTGGGTGTTGTGGCCCTCTTGGGTGTCCGGCTGCATGATCAGTAGCTCCATGGCATCTGTTGTTCTTCTGGTGTGGCTGTGGGCTGGGCTCCCATTTCTGGTGCAGGTTATCGTCCGACTTAATACCAGGAAAGAGCAGGTGTTAATTCCCTGCTGCTAACGCGCCTTATTGCATGTTTTGTGATCTTATCCCTGATCTGGCTGGTCGTTGAGAATGTTGTGAAGTGGTGTTATCGCGGCTTTTTGCACAGGAACGCCTACTCTGCATCTCATTAGCATTAGTTGCCGGTGTCATCCGTGGCGATGTTTTTTGCGGCTGCTATCGCAGGAAAACTGGCGATATCGGCTGTTAGCACCAGCTTGTGAATAGGGCGATAAATCTATCGCCACTTTGGCTGCGATAAAGTGCTGCTAACTCGGCGATAAGTCCTTGAGAATATGCCCCTAGAACTCTGAGAATATACAGCGACAAGATGCCCCACCAAAAGTGAGCCATATACAGCAACAAGATTTCCCACCAAGAGCAAAATACACTCTGTTCATCCACCTTCGTCCAACTGACAAACTGTTGGCATACCTAGCATGACCCACCAACATTTCCGAATGGAACCATATTCTATGGTGAGCAGAGGCACTAATAGAACACAGTGGTTATATCAAAAACAAGGTCCAACAAACATTTTGTGTCTGAAACAATTTAAACGGGTAAATACATGCTGACGGGATAGCATCTGATGCTGACTTTTCACATATGCATTGTCTTACGTTTATGAAGAGCAGGATCCACAGGGGTAAATCCCATCTTCTAAATGCTTGTTACATTGATAAAAAAACATATATGTTTGAACTATCTAGGTGGTAACACAGAAAAGAGGATTATTTCTAGCTGTCATATATGGGCAGCCCGAGTCTGTAATCATCGTGGTGATGATACTTTATGGTACTCATTTTCTGTACATTGTTCCACTCCTCCGAAAATTGAATATGTTGAAAAAGAATAGCAACACTCGTTTTCTCTCTCTCTCTTTCTCTTTCTCTCTCTGTCTCTCTCTCTCTCTTTCTCTCCCTCTCCAGAGGGAGCAGGAAGTTGGCTGCATAAACTAGGTTCCCATCTCCTTCTTTTAAGCCTTCCATCTCGGTGTCCTTTCCCTACTCCTAATCTTCATGGTTCTCCCCTGGATATGAGACTCAAAAAGCACTCTGAGTCAAACCCAGAGGCTAAGGGGAAATGAGTTGCTAAATTGGATCTGCTAGCAGTGGTTGTTAGGTGGTGGAGAATGTTAACCTTCTACTAGAGGACAAGCATTTTGGTTGAAGTGGGACAATGGTTCACCAACTCCACTAATGCTCTTCCCAGCTGCCAGTGAACAGAGAATATCAGAGTTCTTTCTCATAGACTGGAGAAACTGTTGTTGCTGTTGTATAAGCTTTATTTCGACAACTCGTGTCATAACAGCTATAAAAAATGCCAATTATAATAAAAGGAGGAATATAAAGATAGACAGTTCGTGCAGCATCTTATTACAGTTAAATACAAACAAATTATTCGTCATGATTTACAGCTACGGCAAAAAGCAATATAAAATTCAGCAGATCAGTAATAAAAAACTATTGGCACAACATTACAATAATAACACGTACTTAAAACAGTGTGGGAGAGGAAGGAGAAGCGTCGCAATGTTTTCACATTTGGGACCTCTTCAATTGGATCTAATTCACAGTACCCGGCAGTCCTTTTAATTGCATTTCCAACCCTCTCAGGACAAAATTGCAGAGTGATTAAAAACAATAAAGTGCATGTGCATAGCATTTGTGTGAGACATAAATTACCATCCTATGAGCCTTTAGGCAGCTGTGTGTGAACGTCATCCTGCTGGATACTGTGACGTTCCTATCTGAGCCTTCCTCCTTATAAGCCATGCATGATTTAAAAACTTGGCCACTCCACAAGCAAAGAGTGGTCTAGAATCAGATCTTAAAATGTGCAAGGCATCCAGATGGTTCCATGTGCCCAGTTGCCGGCAGATCGGTTTTAGCCATTCAGACCTGGATTTGGCGTAAGCCTGGCAAACAAACATAACATGGGCAACGGATTCCAATGGGTCCTTGCAGCATGGGCAATCACTTGGTGTTGGGTTACATGGATGCCAATTAGCTGTTACCTCACAGACAGGAAGTGTGCCAAGCCTAAAATGGATGTATAATATCCTGTCTCGGGGGACCTGAATTATGTCTAGGTAGGGCTCCAGATATCTAGTCTGTTTGTGGAGATAACATTCTGTGGTAAGTCTCCCCAGGTTTGGTTTGCTGGATTCTTGCTGTTCCACCCATTCCCAGTAATGTCATTTAAGCACTTCTTTCCGGGGTGGGTCTTGCTTGGCTCAGTGGGCTTGAAGCCCTAGTGCAGATATCAATTTCCTAGCGTTGGTAATCCAGCCTACCTTATTTCTTGTGTTTATCCGGATAACCTCAGATAAGGCTTCCGCATAGTCTAGGAGCTCGGGGGTCCACCTAATGCGAGTCCAAAAGAGCAGCGGGCGAAGCCTCACTATATCACCAATGGAGCGCCTACCCATATCAAGCATTAGGGGAGTAAGAGGAATGCTTTGGGGCAGCATCACAAGGTCCCTTAGGAATTTGTGCTCAGATCTGCAGAGATTAGGAATCTTGTCGAATCCCCACAACTCTGCTCCATACAGTGCTGTAATAACTGCTTTTGAATCATAGTCCTGAAGAGCTGGAGCTACCAGTCTACTGTGTGAGGAGCAGTGTTCCTTTCCTAGGGACCCCGTTACTCGCTTGTGGCCCAATAACATCTTGGTTAGGTGAGGCTTCCACGACATTTTGTCTGAAAGTTGGACACCGAGATAATCAAAAGTGCCAACTCTTTCCAAGGGAGTCCCTCCTAACATTGGGCTGCCTTTGTAGGACTTGTGGGAGTTAAAGGCCATACATTTGGTTTTTGAGGTGTTAACGACCAGCCCCCTGGTGTCGCAAAAGAGATGGAATCTATTAAGTAGACGCTGCAACCCTGCTGGGCTCTTCGACACCAGCAGGGTGTCATCTGCAAACAGAAGAGTCGGTACCTTGTCACCCCCCAAGGTTGGTGCATCGGCTGGTTCTTCTTGCAGGAAGCTATCCACTCCATTCATGTACAAGGAGAATAGGGTGGGAGCCAGAACACAGCCTTGTCGAACTCCCCTGCTGACTGGGATGCGCTCGGTCAATTGACCCTGCACCCCCCATCTAATCTGGGCATAATTCCCTTCGTGCAACCGAACTACCAGGTTAAGAATGGGTAGCGGGATGCCCATGTCTTTAAGTGCCAGCCAAAGTTTGCACCTGGGGACTAAGTCTAAGGCAGTCTTTAAATCAATAAAGGCTAAGTAGAGACTACCCTTGCCGATCACTACCACTTTCCAATAAAGGAGTAAAAGCCGGAATGCCTGATCAATGGTCCCCGTCTTCACCCTAAAAATCAGCCTGGTACTGGGATAAAATTGCATTATCGCCTGCCCATAGCTGGATCTTCTGCAGCATGGCTCTGCAGAAGACCTTTTGAAGGGCATCGATCAGGCTAATAGGCCTATAGTTTGAGGGTTCATCTCTGGCTCCTTTTTTGTAGATTGGGACCACCTCTGCGCCCTTTCAAGACCCGGGGACTGGGGCACCGCTAGCTATTGCATTTGACAAGGGTAGAATATAGCGGGCCCAGCTTGGGATATCAGCTAGAAATAGATCCCCCGGGATGCCATCTGGCCCTGCAGCTTTGGACGGTACTATTCGACCTATTGCAGCCTCTATTTCGCCCAGGGTAAAAAATTCATCATCCGGAGGATGAATGTAAAAATCAGCCACCTCCGCTGCGGGCGTGTCCTCAGAAGTTGTGTAGAGCTTCCAGAAGTAGTCATGCCATTCCTGACCGGTGATATGATTGGGGGGTGATTGGGCCCCTGAACTACTACCCCAGGTGACTAAGGACCAGAATGACTTGGTGTCCTTCTCTGCCCTTGCTTCCTTGAGTTGCTGCCAACGGGATTCATCCCATGCCCTTTTTGCAGAACGCAAAGTAGCCTTATAGTGCTTCCTGGAAGCTTTAATCAAGGAACAGTTCTTAGCTTTGATGGCTAAAGCTAAGAGCGAGCGCTCGCGTCTGCAGTCTTTTGTATACCACGAGTAAACTTCTCCTGGTGAGATGCCAGGCTTTCGCTCTGACCTTGGAGCTAAAAACTAGGAACTAAGTCAGTCATAAGTTCGAGAGTGAGCTGCGGCTACATCGGCCACTCCGTTTTCGCTTTTGGCCAAAGACTGGAGCTCAAGAGTGCCTACTGACAAGTCGTGCTGTATGCCCTTGATCTTATTGTCTTGCAGAGCCACCTTTCACCATTTTAGAGATCGCCTGTTGTTAGTGGGATGGATCTCCCTGGTGTAAGTCGGGGGTAAGTTGCTCTTAGGATGATAGGAAACATCCCACATGGGATTCATACTGAGGCAAAGGGGATTGTGGTCGCTGTGTGTTGTTACACCCACGTCGACCAAATCTCTCCAGAGCCTCACATCGAGAAGGATGTAATCGATGCAGGATGGACAATTAACTCTGTTATACGTATTCGCACCCTGCCTGTCCGAAGGGGTTCTACCATTTACTGCCCTCAGGCCAAACTCGACATTAAGGGCATTGAGTTGGAGCGCCATCTGTGTCAATTTTTTAACTGGGGGTAGGTCTAGGAAGGAGACAGCCCAATTGAAGTCATCATCCTCCGAACCTGTTAGGTCTTCTTTATCGAGAGGCTCGAAGGTGCTGTTGAAGTCACCTGCTACTATTAGTCTTAGTCTTGAGTGAGTTGAACATCTAGCTAGGCTCTCTTCCAATTGGGTGAGAATGGGCGAAAATCTACCCCCTTTGGTCCCCCTCACATAGACGTTGAACAAATCAATAGGATCTCCCCCAATGGGTCCCTTGATACAGATCCCCAGGATATCTGGACTAGAGCTTGAGTGGAGGGTAATCTGGCATCCCAAATCAGTGCCCACCCAGATGATCAGCCCCCCTGCCGGGCACCCTCTCCCTATTGTGGTTGCGGGTGAACAGTATCATGCATAACCTGATTTAAATAGGGGAACCAGACTCCAGGTCTCCTGAAAAATGCAAATGTCATATCCCTCAATTAGATCATTCCAGTGAGGGAGTGACATTTTGCTATTTAGCCCAGCCACATTCCAAGATATTACCCTAAGCTGTCGGTGGGAATCAAGGCTAAGGGACAATGCGGCATTTAGGTTAAATGGGCAATGGTTAGTGGGGACCTGGGTTGTTACTTGGGAGTTGTGGTTCATGCTGGAAACCAACCCGCTAAGATTGGTAGAGGTGCTATTCGCATCTACGTCTGACAGAAGTCCTTCCTCCCTTGAATAAGGCAACTTATATAGGTCCGCAGAGCCTGGGCAGTTATCTGCATGGGTGGAGGTTATAGAGCGTGGCCTGGAGTGCTGGTGATCTTCCTTCGGGAGTCAATCATTAGATTCTAAGTGGCAACCTCTAAGTATTCCGCCCAGGGATAGGGGTGGAATGGACTTACTCTGTTCGTGGGGTATACAGGGTTTAAACTGGATTGAAGAGACGTCAGGGGAGCAAGTTCGGTGTTCGAGGACAAGGAGATTTTCAGCCAAATCTATCCGTTTAAATGTGAGTTTGATGCAATCGAAAGGTTGAGCAGGGAAGGTACATCTTTGCGCCATTATGATGTCGTCACGGATCACTGAATGGCATGCCCTGACGAGACGGATCCAGTGGATCGCTTTGTTGATCAAGGAGTCTTCCCCCTCGTATCCCGTTCTTCTACCAAGTTTTGGAACATTAACCATAAAGATTTTCTGGGCTTGTGGCAGGCTTGGAAGGGCTGGTGGTGTTAGCTGGTTCCTGCCACGGTATAACAGTGATTGCCCCTGGTGCAAGTTGGTATTACTGATCCCAAGGTGATTAGGGGGACCGTGCATATCTGTTGGATTAGGGGGATAGTTGACCCGATTAACAGCGGGTTTAGGTTGTACTTGAGTACAAGGAATGATACAAGGGTGTGGCTGGGGGGACCCATGATGGAGAAAGTCCCTTTGGTATATAATTGGCCGATGTGGCATGGGGTAGTTACGAGTGGATTGAGTGTCTGCTCCCAGCGTGGGTTTGGCAAGCAATGGGGGTGGTGAGCCATTCTGCAGTAGTGATTTAACTAATGTTGTGAGACCATCAATCATTGATCTCATGATCCCTACTTCGACCCTGAGATCATTAATGAGTTTATAAGTGCTCAGATTCTGAAGGTCTATATTAGGTACAGGTGTAGTCTCTTTGGGAATCTCGAGAAGCTGCTGGGGGGTGTCGTCCCTAGGGTCGTCAGGCAGGTCCAGAAGGGGAGTGAACCTGTTGGCACATAGAATGGTGGGTTGTAATTGTGATGTTGAACTGCAAGGGGGATTGGGGGGAGGGTGAACCCTCACAGTGTGGGATGTGACCCCCTGATTGTTTAAAGGGGTCCCCTTGGAAAGTGATTTCTTAAACATGGCTGGGATGGCTGGTAAGCCGCTGGGGCTAATGGTACTGGGGGAGGATTGGCCAGTAGGGGTGCATAAAGAGGTGGCTGGTTCAACGTCTAAGATGCCTTGGCATTCGCTTAACAGGCTGTCTATGCGATCTAAGACGCAATTGCTGCCTGGATGTTTAGGAAATTTCCTGACCTTTTTCCCCTTCCCAGATTGCCTGCCACCAGTACCCTCCATAGCTTTTCTCTTCCTCATCCCTCGGGCCTCAGGGGACAGAGCCCAAGGTAGATGGAAAACAACAGCGGTCTAGACCTTTCCAGCACAATGTAACAGAGTGCTAAAACAGGGTGGCAATAGTGAAAGCGCCCAACCCAACAGATAGTCTGCACAGCCAGAGGACTTTAACCCAGCCCACAAAATAGTTAATAGTAAAGAAAAGAAAAAGAAAAAAAAAATACTCTCCAGAAAACACAAAACAGAGAATGCCTGGGTAAGTCTCACCCCACAACAGATAGAGGATCCCAAGAAAGCTGCTGTGAACGAATAGCTAGGTTTACCAGAGGGGGACCTAGAAACTCAAGAAATAACAGACAGCCAGCGTCAATGGACAGTGTCGATGTCAAATAATGAGTCAATAGACAATCCCAAATTGCTTATTGCCAAGATGATGCAAACTGAAACCTGGGCCTGGACCGACAGATGAGGAAACAGGAAAAAGGCACAGTACCTCATATGGCAGCGGTGAGCCTGCAAAAGACTGCGGGGGACCAGGCATAAGGGGAATGGCCCTGCCCTGCCTCTTCCTGGCAATGACGGGCAAGGACGGGCCGGCCCTTAGCGTGTCCCGCGCCGCGGGTGTCAGGAGGCACTTAAAATCGCGTCATCGGCCCCTCCCTCCTGGGAGTGATGGCTTCTGGTGCCTGTAGTCCCCCAAGGATGCAGCAAGGGTTGCGGTGGCGGCGGTGGCAGCGTCCCGCGCCGTGGGTGTCAGGAGGCACTTAAAAAGCACATCAGCGGCCCCTCCCTCCTGGGAGTGATGGCTTCTGGGGCCTGTAGTCCCCCAACGATGCAGCAAAGGTTGCGGTGGCGGTGGTGGCAACGTCCCACGCCGCGGGTGTCAGGAGGCGCTTAAAAAGTGCGTCAGCGGCCCCTCCCTCTTGGGAGTGATGGCTTCTGGGGCCTGTAGTCCCCAACAATGCAGCAAGGGTTGCGGTTGCAGCGGTGGCAGCGTCCCGCGCCACAGGTGTCAGGAGGCGCTTAAAAAGAGCGTCAGCGGCCCCTCCCTCCTGGAAGTGATGGCTTCTGGGGCCTGTAGTCCCCCAACGATGCAGCAAGGGTTGCGGTAGCGGCGGTGGCAGGCACTGGATAAACACTTATGCTGAGTTGAATGCTGTCCATGCTACCGAGTCATTCATTCCAGTCTCTTTGGTCTCATAGAGCATAACAGTGGCAGATCCCATGGTTAGGAAAGTAGAGGCTGCACTCAGGAAACCATATGCGGACTTACCTGAGCTTTCTCCTACAGAGTGTGATGAAAGTTTTCCAGTCTCTATCTAGTGTCTGTCCTCAGGTTTCCAGACAGATGAAGAGTGCAAAACTGTTAGTTAACGTGCCTAGGCAGGCTATTTTTTATTGTGATATGCATTTCACTGAATCCACAGCCTTTTTAACTAGTATGTGGTTGCAGGACACCAAGCTATTCATCTTCAAAACTTGAAGATAGGGCAGTGCAGGATACTTTTGATTTTTGATTTAAAAAACAAGCTAACAGTTTGAGAGTTTGTTTTTGAAAGACAAGCAGAAATGCAGAGTGAGGTTAAAACAACATGGCACCCACTTGGCGTTTCCCTCTGTCTAGAGAGGAGCCGCTGGTACAGTAGCTCCACTGTAGGCTTAAAGATCCCTGCCTGTCGGATGTAAATCTAAATAAGGCCCTGAGCCTTATCTTGCCCAACTCCTTGTCTTCCTCCTCTTAGACCATTTACCACTGGGGAACAGAGACTATGAACAGGAAAGCTGGTGGGGGAACAGTCAGGTGGTGCACTTAGACTGAGCACACTACTTGTCCCTCTCTTTTCCAATTTTGGCACAGGTGTGTTTTTTCAGTTAGTCATTGCAGCCGTTAATGTCCAGAGGATTTGCCATAATCCACTGCCCCTTCTGCTGCTGATCCCTGGACTTTAACAGCTTCAAGGCACTTTGTAACTAGCGGCTCATTAGTCTCAGGATGTGGCATGACAGGTGACTCGGGATGATAATTTCTGAAACAGATGTTCTGTGTTATTGAATGATAAGTTGATGACACCGATACAATGCTTCATTTAATGCCATTTAGTTGCTGAGGTCTGGTGGGTCAAAAAATCTATCTTTTTTCAGTTCTATTTTGTTTCACTATCTCCAGATGGGGGAACTTTACCATGCATTGCGTTGCAAAGTGGGTGTGGCATGTGGCACTATCTTGTCCCATGGTGGGGTGTGCACCGGTGTAGGAGAATGGGAGGCCATATCTGTAGCAGGGCATTGAGTTTTTGCTGGCCTCAGTGTTCTTTTTATTCTTTAACCAACTTTCACCAACAACTCATCTCAGCTGTTTACCTATCTGTACTCTTCCTTTCTTTATGGTGATAGCATGGCAGTCAGCTTCTTGCTTCCATCCTGACCAATGTCAGTATTTACATAAGCAGTAATGATTTTAAGATGTGTTTTGATAGGTCATGGAGCAACATTCTTCAATTTTCCGCAGTCAAACAGCATCATTCTTAACACACAGCTGTGACAGCCACAATTTGCATTCCGTATCATCATGGCACTATCATTCTTGACAGGCCTTGTTGAACATTTCTCTTTGGAGACCTTTATCTCTCTGGGAGTGGTTAAGGGCTGAACATTAGTTTAGGCATTCCCTGAGTTCACCAGATGTACGACTGTTTAATGCGGTCGCAAACGGGAAATCGTCCCGTCTGCGACCACAAAAAAGGGTGGTGGTATATACAAACACTATTTTGCGAGTCGGTGACTCACAAAATAGTGTTTGTGAGTCTCTATTAGAAAGGGGCGTGCAAGAGCGTACCTTCCTAATAGCGAGTCAGAATGGTATGTTCCATTGTTTTGAGACTGCATTTGCAGTCGCAAAACACTCGCAGTTTACCACATACTTCAAGTAGGTAGTAAGCCACTTGCAAACGGGAAGGGGTCCCCAGGGGACCCCTTCCCCTTTGTGAATGGATGTAAATATATTTTGTAAAAGCAGGCAGAGATTCACGGGCCACTGCCTACTCTTAAAAAATGAAACAGAAACGTTTCATTTTTCTTTTTTAAATGCAACCCGTTTCCCTTGAAGGAAAATGGGCTGCATTAAAAAAAAAATCTGCTTTATTGAAAAAGCAGTCACAGACATGGTGGTCTGCTGATCCCAGCAGGCCGCCATCCCTGCGAGTGCTGGTCATTTCTAAGGGGCCACAAATTGCGACCTGCTTCATGAATATTGATAAGGCAGGTCATTTGGGACCCCACTAGGAATCGCAAACAGTGTCTGAGACACTGTTGTACATTCCATTTTGCGAGTCGCAGATTGTGAGTCGCACAACGTCGCAATTTGCGACTCGCAAAATGGAATAGTCGTACATCTGGCCCAGAAAGTCTTGATGTCATTAGGAGGAAAGGTAACCAGCAAATTCTCAACATCATCTCCTACTAAATTACAAATAGAGCCATTGCTTGCTCTCCAGGTAGCCATTTGCAAGTGGCATAGAGGTGGCAGTTGTCTTTTGCCACCATCTCTTCTATCTTTGGCCAACCATTTGTGCTGTCATTATCAGCCTTTTTCCAATCCAGTTCAGCCCAATCCCATACATTAGAATTAGGCAACGCAGATATAATTGCGCCTTTGTATTTAGCAAATAGTGGATAACGCCAGATGACACAACAGATATGTGTCAGTGACAACTGCCGACAACCCTAATGTTCTCTTTAGTTTTCACTCACATCTTATTTCTCACTGCCACTTGTAGGCAGGCACGGTACTTCAAATGACTTGATCAAGTCCTCAAACTTTTGCGAACATTATATGCAGAGCCCTTTATATGCTGCCTTAGTCTGTCCACATCAAGGTGTCCAGCAGCCCCATGTATTTGGGTGACCATATAACCAATTAGGTTCCCTCCTCTGATAGTGCAGCCACTGCAAGACACAAATATGGTGCCTTGGAACAGTGCAAGTGGTGACTTCAATGCAACACATTTCACCGAGTGGCAAAGTAGCACACCTAACAACAGTTTGTACTTGCTAGTGTTATCAGGGGCCCTCAGCCATGATATGCAGGCATGCAACACAGACACTGAAGCAGCAAGCCAAGCACAAAGGTGTTATGGATCCATTTCTTCTCCTCATTACCAGTTGTCATGTGAAGCACAGTCAAAATGAGCAGATTAACACCGGGCTTATGTGCCTCAGCTCTTTATTCT
Organism: Calotriton arnoldi; assembly: GCA_963921515.1. Taxonomy (NCBI): domain Eukaryota; kingdom Metazoa; phylum Chordata; class Amphibia; order Caudata; family Salamandridae; genus Calotriton; species Calotriton arnoldi. The sequence goes on along the minus strand of CAWUFW010000913.1, from coordinate 1,837,110 downwards.
TATTTACTCTACTTCGATACATGAGCCTGCAACTAATAGAGTATAATCTCCAGCTATGGCTATATCGCTTCAACGCCTGGAGGAAGCATTGTTCCTGTTCTTGCTCTTTCTAGACCTTTTCTTATTGGGGCGCATGGACTGCAAATCGGCAAGCTGATTGGGAACAGTCAGGTAGCACAGTTAGACTGAGGACACTCTGCCAAAGGCCATTCTCCTAGTTATATCTTCCTATTTGCTACACCTGGGTTGAGTAAGGTGACCATAAGTTCATACTTTGATTACTTACTGATACTGTGGTGTCCGGTGTTGGAATCTTGGGCACTAGAAGTCTGGAGGCTTAACGATTCTTGGGTGTCAGTTGTGAAGAAGTTGCCTCTGACAGGTGGTGGTTGAGGTCTTTGGAAATAAAGCTTCTGCTTAAAATACTTACCTGCCACCAGGAGTTGTAATTTCACACATATTGTAGAAAATCTCCCTTTTATGTGTGTTCACTCTGTATTTTTTGCCTTTTGCTGAGCCCTATTTTTTGCTGGTTTTAGAACTCTGTGCAGCTTGCCCTGCTAACCAGTAGTAAAGTGCCTATGCCCCCCTTTAAATGTGTGAGAATTGGCATATTCCTAATTGGTAAATTTAACTTACACATAGGTCTCTATTATGGGATACAAAATGTACTCAGGGCCTGTAAGTTAAATGTCACTAGTGGAACGCCTGACTTATTGTGCCAACCACTACAGTGACATTGTAAAACATGCCTTCAAGCCTACAATTGTAGCCTGACCGTGCCAGTTTAAACACTACAATTTGACATGTGAAATTAAACCCTTTGGACAGGTCAAAAGCTCCCTGTTAAATATTACTAAGTCACCACTATTTAGGCCTTGTCGCACACAAGGCAGGGCACATGGTATTTAAAAGAGGTAGATGTAAAAATGTAATGTTAACATGTCCTTACAGGGACTAGCACCCAAAAGCTATTTTTCAGTGTGGCAGGCCAAGTTGTCCTATGAAGAAACCCAGAATACAGATTAAAACTACCAATACTGTATCTTGGAAATGGGACTAGCTAGAAATTTTTAATAGTTAGTTAAAATCCAATTTAATGGTGAAGTTGGATGTTCAGTAATTATTTAGGAAAATTACTTTTATAAAGTTACCTTTTCCCTGCCTGAAGTTCTTAGAATCTAAATTAGAATTTGCTCTCCCATTTCTGCCAGCCAGTAATTAGCATTTGAATAGGTGTGAAAAAGGTGCTTATTTTTTCCCAGTAGCAAACAATAGACAACCTGAATGGGCAGAGTTGACCACTATGACCCTGACAGAATAGGCAGGGTGGGACTGCCAGCCTCCTTTTTTACATTACAGTGTCACATCCTGCTTGGATACCAAATCCTGCTTGACAGGTCTGCTGTGTTTTATATATAACATTGGAGGAGCACTTTAAAGGAAGGTTGCAAAAACTATTTTTGTGTTTCCACTGTCTGGTTGCTGAAAACCCCTGCTTTGTTCTACCAGACGCCTGTCTCTGAGTTTATTGGGGTACAGTGACTGCCCCCAAACTGGACTTTAGTATTAGATCTGGGAGGAAACTTGAATGGCCATAATACACGCCCCACATACAACCCCAACACTCAGAGCCCAAGTTTAGTGTGGCTTTCGCCATCTTGAAATGCCCAAAGTGGGTAGGGTTGGCCCCGGAAACTGTTATCCCATGGGTTAGAGCATGTCCAGGAGTCATTCCTGTCCACTAGCTCATGCTGGGCATAAATATAGCACCATCATTTACCCACTTCAGAACACTCCATGACTTGACAAAGAAAAGAAGAAGACTGGACCTGCTGTATTTGACCTGATGGAGCCCTAAAGGACTGGACCTCCTCCCTCTTGTACTCAGGACAAAGAAGTGGACTGCAAGGGTCAGAAGGCTGATCTCTTGTTCAAGGTAGAGTGATACAACAAGCTACTAGAGGCTTTTCCTGTAGATACGCAGCTTATCAGTGGCAACTCAACCTGGACTAGACCCTGCTATTCGGCCTCTGCCTGACACCCTATGAGTGTCTGTGTGTCTCCCCTGAGGTCCCGATGAGGCTTTAGAAGTGTAGTTCTGTGGTGAATTGATACTTAAAGGACTAAAGTCAGCAGGTAAATACTTTGACCAGGATGAACCTGGTTGGTGTATTTGACACACGCTCCTTCACGGTCTGCGTCACATTGCGCCTGGTTCCCAGTCTACTGAGACCATTGACTATCATTTGCATTTATGTTTCTTGGTGCTACTCCTAGTGAAAACTTTAAAAATTCATATCTCCGGTTTCTCTTATTGAATTTTCTTTATTTTGTTTTTTAAAATGTACTCTATTTTTCTAATTTGGTTTGTAATTTTTATTGTCTGCATTGCAACTTTATTACTGTTTTGGGCACTGCATAAATACTTGACACATTGCTATACGTTCCTAAGTTAGGCCAGTCTGTTCTGTGGCATAGCTATCAGGGGGTTGAGCTCAGGTTAATTTAGTACCTTTGAGAGTAGTTTAATATTCACTATTAGTGTTATAAAACATGGAGCCGCAAGATCTGGACCTTCACTAGCATCTTAGATGAGAAAAGTAAAATGGTTTTAATGTATGTTGTGTGCATGCCTGTGGGTGAGAGTTTGGGTGAGGGAGCATGTATATGTGTGAGCATGTATGTTTGTATATGGGATTGTGTGTGTGTCAAAATGAGTGAGTACGTACCAGTAAGTCAGAGTAAGAGTGAGTGAGAAAGTGCAAATGAGTGATTCAGGGTGAGAGTGAGTGCACAAGAGTAGGTGAAAATGAATGAGTGTAAGCCAGTGCTAATAATAGAATGAGTGTGAATAAGTGAATGAAAGTGAGCATGTGTTGTTATGCTTGCAAATGCGCTGTTGGACCGGGCATGCTTCTTGGCTTATAGAAGCACCCTTGACAAAATGTTGGCACTGGAATACTGAAGGCAATACTTGCATATGGGATACCCTCGGAAAAATGCTAGTGCTGGCACTTTGTAGGTAAATTTTGGCATGGAGCACCCGTGAAAAAATGCTAGCACTGGCTCCAGGAGGAAAGTATTGGCACAGTTGGCACCTGGGCAAATTGCTTGTGATGGCACATTTCCATTCTTGCCATATGGAAAGACAACTGTGGCAAGGTCATGGGGCCATCCATGACAAAATGTGGTCCTTGACATATTAGACATAACCTTTGACATAAGGGACCTCCAGAGTGCAAGAGAAGCAGTATTAGGAAAACTCTGGCACTGGCCTATTGTTTCGAATGTTTGGGCGAAAGGGGTCACCATGGCAAAATGATGGTTCTAGCAATGGAGGTAATTTTTGACATTAGGAGGCACCCTTAGGACATTTTAAAAACATAATTGGGTGAACTCATGGGAACTGTTAGATTTCAGTAGCTTGGCACACTATGAAAGGAGAAAAATATTTAGTGAGTTTTTTTTTTAAAGCCTGTCACTTTTTAGCAAATGTATGTTACAATTGTGCATTAAAATGAGCTAGTAAAGCCCATTTTATCAAAATGTTCTCACGGAAGAGAGCCCCCCACCCTTTGTTCTCCCATAGAAGAATATATAATGATAATTATGCAATTATGCAACTTCAGCGATGTTAATTATTGTGATGTCATCAGGATTAAGGTTATATGACATCACTTCTTGGGACACTGCAATGTCAAAGGTCATATGATGTCACTTCCTGTGACAACATTAAGGTCAAAGAGTATATGATGTCACTTCCGCTACACCTGGTATTTTGGTGAATCAACGTCCATGCACACCTATGGTGCATTAGGAACAGATGTGTTTTGTAAACACTTACCCCCATGAGCTGGACCCATGCTGTACAAAATTCGGTCAACAAGTAATTTGGTACTCACCCGCCACTATGTAAACTATAAAACAAATTAGCACGCTCATTGGATGAGGTCATTAGTGATGTCATCAGTGATGTCATTTGAGATGTCATCAGTGATGTCATAAATGATGTCCTAGAACATGTCATGAGTGATGTCATGTGTGTGGTCATAACAGTGCACGGCGGGGGTGCAAGTTATAGTTAGCGCTGCTAACTATATCTGGTGAATTTCTGTGTTTTTTTTGTTCAAGACAATAATGTTATCACTGACATATTCACCTAACTATAATGTTGCTTTAACCTTTGTTTTTTTTAAATTAATTTCTAAGTTAAAAAAAAAAAAAAAAATCCTTTTATCACACCTATCTATGGCATTACTTTAACTCATCATATTTAACAGGGGGTGGAGGGCATGCAGCCCACCCTCTCCATGCCGATTTTGGCCCCTGGGGCCCAATCCCCGGGGCCCAGCTTTATTATCAGGGGGAGGGGGCATGTTACCCTACTCCCCAGGCTGATTTTGGCCCCGGGGACCCTATTCCCTGGGGCCCGGCATGCTTGCTTGGGGAAGGAGGCATACGGCCCTCATCCCTGGGCTGATTTCAGCCCCAGGAACCCCATCCCCAGGGCCCAGTGCAATTTTCGTGGGGAGGGGGCACGGGCCCCCATCCTGGGTCGACTTTGGCCCCAAGAACCAATCCCCTGGGGCCCGGCGCAATAAAAGGTGGGTGCCCACCTAGCGCACCCACCATTGTGTTATTGGCAGCCGCAGGGGGAGCTGCAAGAACCCCGCAGCCCCAGCTGGCTCCCTGCATCCAGCGGGAGTCGGTATTGCTCTCGAATGCAGGGAGCAGCTCTTAATGCTGCTCCCTGTGGCCGGGAGCATTATTTCGATCAATTTCCCTGCCTGCATCACTGTGGGGAAAGAGATCTAAAGTCCACTCCCAGTGGGTGGGAGCATTTTTGAAGCTCCCGCCCACTGAGAGCAGACTTGGTGTTTGCTCCTGCTTGGTGAGCAATTTAAAAATGCTCACGCCAAGCGCGAGTAAACACAGGTTTCTGTGCCAATGCTGCTGTGGGCAGGGAAACCTCTATGTCCTGGGGGTGGGCTTCCCGGGACATAGCATCTGAGCCGGCCCGGGGGTGAGGTCCCCAAGGCCATAATGACTCATGGAGGAGGGCTGTGTGGCCCCCTTCCTTAAAGGAATCGGGGTGGGCTCCCCAAGGCATTTTTAGGCTCAGGGCGGTGTGCTGCACGCCCCCTTCCCATTTCCTATAATTAGCCCTGGGGGCGGGCTCCCCAGGGCCTCTCGAGGCTCAGGGAGGGGGGCTGCACTGCCGTCTCCCCATTTTCATAAATTTCAGCCCCAGGCGTGGGCTCCCCGCGGCCTCCTGAGGCCTGGGGAGGCGGGCCATGCTGTTCTCCCCATAAAAAGTATAGTACCCCCAGGGGTGGGCTCCCTGGGGCCCATGGCGGTTTGGGGAGACAGGCAGCGCATTTCCTCCCCATACAAACAATTTTCGAACCCGGGGGTGGGCTCCCCAGAGCCTTTGGAGGCTCAGAGAGGGGAGCCAAAGAGCCTCAGCTCCCCTTTATGAAACCAGCCCCAGGGTTAGGCTCCCCAGGGCATTAAGGATTTAAATGTAACCCAGCCGCCATTTTTTTTTTGATCCCGTGAAAGTTTCGCAGGTTTACGGTATAATTTTCCAACTCTTTTTTTTTTGGGCCCCGGGCAGGCAGACGTCCCTCTGGGTCCTACCCACGGGGCCTATGGGGTCAGGGTATACCTGCCTTGCCCCCATATGTCTTTACTTTTTTTTATAACTTCAGGACAGGGGACTAGTCTCTAATTCCTGTAATGGATGCCAGCAACATTTTTCTCATAAAAAGATGGTGGGATCACACTGCCTCACATATCAGCACTCAGTTCACTAAAATGTGTTATGGTAAAGGCAGTGCATAATTACACTCACTTCGGTGACAGTCTTTAGTTTTTTGCCCTTGTTGGTGCAGCCAGCTCTGTGTATCTCTAAACACACGTTAAAGACTACTACTGGAGTAAGTGTTATCATGCACTGCATTTACCAAGATGCAATGGGTCAAACTGAGTGCGGGGATGTGAGGCAGTGTGCTTCCACCCTCCTTTTGTATGAAAAGGCTCCCTTGAGCTACTGAGCTGACAAGCTTGTGTTGATGCACCTGCACTGAGTGAGTGGTACAGAGGCCTGAGTGGACTTTGGGCAGCATTTTCAGCACCCTCAAAATGACGTGTTGCTGTCTACTGATGAAGTAATTAATCCAGAAACGCATGTCTAGAATTGCACTGCACAGGCTGCCCCAACAAGTGTGAAAACGTAAAGACTACTACTTGAGTAAGTATTATCATGCACTTCATTTACCATGATGCACTGGGGCAAATTGAGTGCTGGGATGTGAGGCAGTGTGCTCCCTCCCTCTTTCCTTCTGAAAAGGCTCCGTTGAGCTGCTGAGCTGACGAGCTTGTGTTAATGCACCTGCGCTGAGTGAGTGGTACAGAAACCTGAGAAGACTTTGGGCAGCATTTCCAGCAGTCCCAAAATGACTTGTTGCTCTCTATTGATGAAGGAATTAATCCAGAAACACATGTCTAGAGTTACACAGCACAGGCTACACCAACAAGTGTGAAAAATTAAAGACTACTACTGGAGTAACTGTTATCATGCACTGCATTTACCATTATGCATTGGGGCAATTGAGTGCTGGGATGTGTAGCAGTGTGCTCCCACCCTCTTTCTGTTTGTACATTGTTCTCATGTTGCTGGCAGCCAATCAGTGCGCTCGCCCTTCGTGGGAGTCTGGCTCTTGTGGGAGTGAGATGGCCCAGGGGAAATAAAGCTCCCTGGGCCAATCAGAACGCTCTATTTTTAATTTGGCACTCACGTGAGAGTTTCTAAGAGTCTTGCGAGCCCAACCATCCAAATATCTATATTTTTTGGACCCTTAATGTCTAAAAACCTAAAAAACGGATTTACACCAAATCTCAAAAAGGAGAATCTGCGGACCAAGATCTAGCTTCCTGCCGAATTTGGTGTAATTCTGTTCATCAATTTTTGCTATAGCCTTATCTAAAAAAGTCTATGGAAAATGCATGGGGATTTTGCGTTTTGGGACTCCCCTTATTTCTCGGCCCCAACTTAACGGATTACCCTGAAACTTTCCAGGAAGGAGCTGAGGTGGATGAACATTTTGTTTGGAAAGTTTCGTGACGATTCTTCAAACAGGCCAGAGTTATAAGCAAAAGCAAAAAATGAAGAAATGAAATGGCTGCCATTACTGTTTACTGTGAAAAATTGGAGGTCTTGTGGAAATAAAATAAAAAAGCTATGTTAGGGGGCAGCAGAAAGGCATGCTGCCCCCTAAGTTTAGAGAGGTGTCTAAGGGATAACTATTGTAAAGAAAATACATGTATATTGTTTTTAACTATGTTTTACAATCTGCAGGACTCTCACGGGATTGTAAGTAGTAAAAAGGAGTAGAGGAGTTCTCGATTCACTCCATTAGTAGGAATGCAAATTCTGGTCCTTGCTTTTGAGAGAGTGTGTAAGAGATAAGCACTGTGATGAGTAGATGGTTATTTTTTATGGTGTTATTTCGATCTCATGAGCATCCAGTGAAACTTGCACGGGAAAGCCTGCCATGAGGTGTTTGCGATCCCACGATCCTCTCGTGAGATATGCATGGAAAATTACTATGCCTGACATGGGGTATTTTAAGATCTTGCGTTAGGTCTTGTGAGATTGTATGGGGAGAAGTCATAAAACAAGCATTGGCATAGCCAATAGGTCTCGCTTTTGGGACCTTATAAGTATTTAGTTATGCAGCACAATCCTTATAAGGTCCCAAACGCGAGACCTATTGGCTATGCCAATGCTTGTTTATCATAGGCTCAAAGAAAAAAACATTCCTAAATGTGTGCATGTTTGCTTACGACTGGCGGCCATGTTGCAAGTTTATTATTCTTTTAAATGTATTTTCTGGGGTGGAAACAAACATTCACAAAGTCAACAACTCTATGCCTCATTATAAAAGGCGACAATAGGCTTTGTTGACTCTTGTTCGGTACGTGGCACAAGGACCCAAACTAACATACCAGTGCAAACCGGGGCCTAACGGCTCACTGGTGATCTGGGGCCCAGTCCTGCACTTGAAGACGTTCTATCGGTTACAAAAGATGTATTCGCAATAGTGCTAAAAGTTAACGCAGTGCTGTTGGGCCGTCTTTAAGCTCTGGTGACGCCAGAAATCACTCAACTTTCCCTGTCACAATTCCTTGACGGCCTAATAGCGCCGCTATTCACGGTTGTCAATCTATAAAACTAAACACTGATCCCCACCGTAGCAAAGGCTCCAAAATCATAGGTGTGCGCCCCCTGCCCCCACCCACCCCCGCATAAGCTGCACTCCGCTCCGAGACATAACAGCAAATAATTGTCGTGTTCTGCTTACATATTTGGAGAAGGGCTTTCCGACAATAAGGTTCTCCAGTTGGACGAGGTGAAAGGTCACACCTGCTATCATTAAATGTTGTGCTTCAAAAAGCATGCACACAAATGCGGGCCTACCAAAGGAATTCCGACGCTGTAACCAACACCGTGCAGCTGTTATAACGAGGACTTCATTATTCCGCCTAATGGGCAACGCTATCCCCCTGAAAACGGCTTCCAAAAATCACTTCGTTCTGCCCTTCGTGAAGCGCATCGAAGCCCGCCGGCGCTTCCCAGGCTCCACGTGAACCCGGCCTTCGCTCGCCTTTAGTGCGCGATTCTTTACTGCAAAACAGTATTTACCTGCTGTGCGACTTAACTTTCAAGGAGCGGTTACGAGGAAAATACACATCAATTTCCCCGCTCGCCGAGCTGTAATTTCAGCATTGCCCCCTTCCTCTCGGCTCGGATGCACATATATTAGTCACACAAGCCCACTGAACGGTTGGCGCGCAGGGACATTCCGGGTTTGCGGCTGCTAAAACATTCAGCGCTTCAAAGCGTAAAGGTGGGGGTGATTTATTGGAGCAGTGATGGTAAAACATTTACCGGCGTACACCCCGTGGACAGTAAGATTTATTCTACTTTAATTATATGGAAAACATTAAGACCGACGCTCGTGGCAGATTTTTCTACGGACTACAGCGCCTTGGTTTTTTTTTTTTTTGCCTCTTAACTAAGCCTGACGAGAACGTGGTCACTGCCCAGCAAACAAGAGAGGAGCGGGGGCGAGCGAGCGCGGCAGCCTGGGCTTTTGAAAGCTGGTACGGTTCTGGGCACACGTAATGAGGGTATAATACTAGTAGAAATGTCTCATATTGTTGAAATGTAGAAGGTCTACACCAGAATGATAATCATAAGTGTTTAATATAGCAACAAAGCAAAAGCAACCAGCCGACACGTGTTTCGTCACAAAGGGGTAGTAACCCGTGACTCTTCAGGGCTGGGGAGGATACAAAACATAAAATAAACTGGTAGGAAATCATACAGAGGATGTATAGGCCGAAACTGAGAGTCATGAATAAAAGTGGAAACCTAGTTACAAAACCTGAACATAAAATGAAAAGTAAATGAGCAGTGCAACAAGATCAAAAGGTCGAGCTGTGACTGTGTGGGGGAGAAAAGTGAATGGAATTGCAGACAAAGAAGCGAAACAAAAAAATAAAAACATGGTGAATAAGGTGCAACAGTATTGGAATTAAATACAGGAGAAGGCGACCAGTGTTGAAAATGAGCAGGTTCTAAGGGAGGCTGTGTACGCAAAACAATGTATACGACAAGCTAATCAGGCAGAAGACAAAATTAGTGTACAAGGGCTCCAGAAATGGAGTAAAGGTCACCAAGAGTTAAAAGGTAGACCTCTGATACACGAAAGGTTAAGACAAAACGCACAGTGAACGAAATGGTGATCACAAGCAAGCTCCATGGTGAGCTGGATAAGCGAGACAGAAAAACATGCAGGAAATGCGAGTAAAACAAAACCTTATATGTAGCTCTATGGGAAGTAGTGGGCTGCCCTTAGTAAAGATTAATTAATGAATAGTACTAGTGGGTGGTAGAGGAAACAAAAGGGTTAAGGCAAATACCTGAGTAACGGTGCAAACAAAGGTGGTTTCTATAGAGAGGAAAAGGGAAACAGGTAAGGAAATGGGGTGAGCTGAGAGAGGAAAATGGTGCGTGAAGGGAAAACTGAAGTAAACGCTTACCTAGTGGCCGTTGAAAATTCCAAAACGGCAAGGGAGTGCAAAGCGGACCAAGGTAGGGGATCCACTGCAGGGTAAAATGGAAAGGGAGACGGATATCGAAGGGGGGCGGATGGGCCACGGTGGACTACTGACCTGAGGGAAGAAGGAAAGGGGGAATGAGGTGAAGCACCAAGGAGGGGGGGGGGGAAAACAAGCAAGGAGACCGAGGATTCGGAGGCTTACCTACAGTAATGCTGATGAAGTCTGTGGCGATGTGTATTAGCCAGGTGCTGAGTAGCACGGACGGAGGACTTGGACAGTGCGTTCCAGGTCAGTAATCCAGAGTAACAACGGCGGATGCGCCGGAGTTCAGGAAACTGAAAGGATGAGAGAGGGGGAGAAAGGTGTAAGGAGATACACCAGGGCATGTGAGCTCTCAACCAGTCGGCTCGTGTGGAAGAGACTGAGTGGCTTACCTGGGAGATGTGGTGTTCAAGGCGGAGAAAATGGTTCGGGCGGATATCCGGAAGGGGAGGGGCGGAGGTGGAGTTATAAAGGCGCGGTGGAAAAGAACTAGAACGCGGAAGGAAAAGGCAGGGGCAGGCCGCATAGGACGTCATGTTTAGAGTAGAAAACGTGTAGGAAGTAGTACAGAAAAGGGGGGAAACAATGCCCCAGGCTGAAAGAAAGAAGGAAAAGGGAAGGAGAAAATAACCCAGGCTGAAGGAAAAAAGGGAACAGGGTGGGGAGAACAAGCGTACGTAAGATAGAGAAAATCCGATAGGTTGAGGATAGCAAAAGGAGAAAAAATGATAGAACATTTCAGAAATTATTATCATACTCCTGAAACATGGAGTGCATGTCAGATCATGGAAACAGTAATGTTAAAACTTAGAGGGAGGTAACTGAAACGGAGTGTACCACGATAAACATATGCTCGCAGGGTGACACGCATATACAATATCTTCATGAGTGACACTATGAATGCTGTACTTGCATGATGTTTACCAAAAGGAAAAACTAAGTGACATGAGACATGAATGAGGTGACAAAGTGGACGCCGCTATAACATGACGTTTACCCGTTAGGAAAAGCGGAGTGACATTAGACCATAAGTTGTGACATTATACAAGCAAACGTGAGTGAGAATCGCTCAAGGTGACTTAGGTTAAAATAGTATATAATCCAATTAACAGATGGCTGCTAGGTTCCTGTCTCATGACTAGACAGAAAAGATGAAAGTTCTTGATCATAGTAACACGAACAGGTGCACGAGAATGTCTGGTTCATCATGTATTCAAACATAAAAATGATGAGGTTCATGGCTCGTGGAATAGTCAGTGACCAGAGATTATTCACCTAAAAAATTATGAAGCTCATGATCCGTGTTTAATCCGTGTTGCACCGTCTGGAGGCGCATAATCCATGTTGCTTCCAGACGCCTGAGCCTCAATTCTCTGTTACCACCTCTGGCGTTAGTGGCAGCCACATCAAAACCGAAGAACGAGAGGCGTCTTTTGGAGGCTTGCGTGGGACAAGTGGCTACGTGTACTGCCATGGGGTATCTGGAATCCTGGCGTTGGAGTGCTCTGATGTGTTCACCAATCCGTTCTTTCAATGGACTGATGGTGCTCCCTACATACCATTGTTTGCAGGTGCACTCTAGAATGTATATCACAAATTTGGAGTTACAATTGATGTTACAGTTGATCAGGTATTTCTTCTTGTTGATTGCTGTGAGATTCTTGATGCCATTCTGGGCAAATCTGCAGACACCACAACAACCACATTTAAAGAAACCCAACGTGTGCGTTTTGAGCCATGAGTGACTGATGTAGGGACGAGGCACAGTAGGACTGAGTCTCGTTCTAAGAGTTCTGCCACGTCTGTAGGTGATCAGAGGTCTTGTAGTGATGACATCTCAAAGCGTAGTATCTGCTAGTAGTACACCCCAATGTTTGTTAAGACTTCTCTTTATGGCTAGACCCATGTCACTAAAATCGGTAATCAATCTCACTGGTTGATCTTGTTTGGTGACTATGTTTTTATCACATAATGTCTCATGTCTCTCTACCCTTTGGATTCTTTTCTCAGCTTTATTTATGGTGCGTGCATTATAACCTCTAGCTTTGAACCTAGATTTCATGTTGGAGATGCACTTCTGAAATTCAGGTTCTTCACTGCAGTTCCTTCTAGCTCTAACGAATTCACCGTAGGGTATCCCTTGAAGTTGATTAGAGGGGTGGGAACTTTCAGCATGCAGGATGGCATTGCATGACGTCTCTTTCCTATGTAGTCGACTATGTAGTGTGTTAGACTTGATGTAGAGTTCCACATCGAGAAATGTGATGCTCGACTTGCTACAAACACTTGTGAACCTCATGTTCATGTCATTGGAGTTGAGATAAGTGAAAAACTCTTCTAGTTTATCTTGGGACCCTGACCAAAGTAAAAGACAGTCATCTATGTAGCGTCCCCAATAGATTATGCAGTCAACCCATGGGGCTCCCTTGATACCCCAGATCCAAATGGATTCTAGAACACCCATGTAGAGATTGGCAAATGATGGTGAAAATTTGGAGCCCATGGCTACGCCTTTGGTCTGTTTGTACCACACATTGTCGTAGAGGAAGAAGTTATTATTGAGAATGATGTCCATCATGGCAGTTAACATGTTGGTGTGTTGCCAAAGTGTGGCTGGCCTGTTGTGTAAAAGGCTAGTGATAGCTTTAAGTCCCACCTCTGGTTCAATGGTGGTGTAGAGAGAAACCACATCTAAGGTAGCTAAAGTCATATCAGGTTGCCATTGGACATCAGCCAGGATACTCAGGATATGTTTGGTGTCCTGTATGTGTGATGGTAAATTCTTGACCATGGGACCCAGAAAAAGGTCAACATATTGGGCAAGTCTCTCCGTGGGTCCGCCTATACCTGATACTATTGGTCTACCCGCTGGAAAGGGGCCCGGTTTGTGTATCTTGGGGAGGGTATACAGCCAGGGGAATGCAGGTCTGTGTACCTTCAAATAAAGCAGTTCCTGATCGTCAATAAGACCCAAAGCATGCCAATCAGAAAGGCACTTATTGATCTTAATAATGAGTGTACCAGTGGGATTTTGAGTCAATTGTTCATAACAGGAGGTGTCCTCTAGTTGAGTAAGAATTTCCTTGTGGTAGTCGGTACGGTTCATAACCACGACATTCCCGGCATGTGTTTCCAATTATCGCGCCCGCGTCTGGGCACGATAATTGGAAACAGATGTCTGCCGTGCGGGTAACCGCAGGGAAAAGGCCATGACGCACGAGCGTCTGGTCAGCTTTCAAAAGCCCCTAACTTAAAGTCTCGCAGGGCAGCGCTTGCGCGCTACTCGAGGCTCGACCTAAAAAGAGACAACGTTCAACCAATAGTTACCATTCTTATTACATGGTTGAAGAAATGCTGTTGTGTGATTGGGTGCAAAACTAGAGCTAGCTCACTTTGTCCTTGGTGCTTTGGAGGAGAAGGAGGTCTCTTTGAGTTGTGCTCAGCAGAAGTGAATTTATGTGGAGCTGAAAGAGACTGGTGTGTTTATCTGCATTTAAGAAAGAACAGTAATTTCAAGTATTTAATAATATATTTTATAAACTTTGCTGTGAAGTGTCAGTAAGTGTACTAATGTTGGTAAACCTATTCCGCATCATGTTTACAGAGTAAAAAGCTGTTTGGGGAGGTGTTGATGTGCTAATATAGGTTTTGAGAGGTACACATTTTAATGTAGAGAGATGTGAGCAGGGTTTGCAGATTGTGTTAGTAAAAATTAAGGGACATATTCACAAGGAGCTATCGCCGAATTAACAGCACTTTATCGCAGCCAAAGTCGTGATAAATTTACCTCCCCATTCACAAGCCGGTGTTAACAGCCGACAGCACCAGTTTACCTGCGATAGCAGCCGCAAAAAACATCGCCACAAAGGACCCCCGCAAATATCGCTAATGAGATGCAGAGTAGGCGTTCCCGTGCCAAAAGTCGAGACAACATCACACCTCAGCATTTACAACGACCAGCCACATCGGCGATAAGAACACAAAACAGGCGATAAGGCGCGTTAGCACCAGGAAATTTACACCTGCTCTGACCTGGTGTAAAGTCGGACGGCAGCCAGCACCACAAAAGGGAGCACAGCCCAGGGCCACAACCAAAGGGCAACAGATGCCATGGAGCCACTCATCATGCGGCCCGGACACCCAAGAGGGCCACAACACCCACCGCCACCACCCCAGGACCCCAACCCACACCCGGAACACCCCCCCCGGACCACCACAGACGCAGCGCAGACAAAGACAGCGGACCCCCAGGGAGCGTACCAGCCTCACAGACCCAACATCTGACAATGTCACTATCCACTACAGGCTGAAAGTGACAAACATCCTACGCATCCTGATCATCATCGCATAACAAGCCTACGGCACCAACACAGCGGACAACCAACATCCCACCCCACACAAAGCTGCTGGCTTGGCTGCCCCTGTTGGCCCCTGGTACCCCCCAACCAACACCCACCAGAGTCGGAGGAGTCTCACAGCCAGCCACATCCAAGTCCCCCACACCTGTCCTGGACATCACCATCACCCTGGCACCCCAGTCCCCATACGTACAACACAATGCGCAGGATCCGCTGGAGACCAAGCAAGGACCATACGCCCAAGCAGGATGCACGCACGTGTTGGGGCAATACACAGCACACATGTACTACCTGTGCCCCCTGGTGACACAGCACACAATCACTGCAACAGGAAGCACACGTCTCACATCAATGTGCAGGCAACAACAGAACACCGTGGAACCCCCAACAATGTCGCCTTCAAATACACAGCCAGTGTGCATGATACCTTCATCCTCCGACAGTCCATCATCAACCAGCGTTCCCAGGATGGCAACAAGGGAAATGCACAGCCCCTTGGCAATATCCAAATGAACACCCCACAAACCTCAACTCCACAACCATGCAACTCACAACTCTGGCAATGCACACGTCACAAAATCACATACAACAGGCACAACAACATGCCCACCCACCAAACACGACAGAACAACTTACAATGCTCACATGGGCAAGCCCTGAACATGAGCCAGCAACGGCATGGCACCTCAGCCACATAATAGCCAAATGTGGGGAGAGGTGGCAACCAGGCATGTGTGAAGGATGCAGTAGAACCATGATTGGGAAAGTACACAATGCTAAGAGTGGCGGAGATGTGCTGGACACACCCCTATCCATGGCGACATACACCGCTGATGTATGGAGTGTAGTGGACAGTGGACGCCACCCTGTCACCCCAGCCAATGGGGGACCTCGTGGAAATGTTGCCTGTTACGCCCCCCCTAAGCGTCACCGGAGTGGGATGGCCTGGCGTACGCCACGCCAGCGTAGGGGTGTGAATAAAAAGCACGTAGGCCTGGGCGTGGTCCTCTTCCGGAAAGACCCACGTCTCTGCCAGGACGGCACCTCCCACCCCACCACGAGGCCGACGCCGTCCTTGTGAGCGGAGTTGCCTGCGATGCTGTGCGCCTGCCGGACCCCGGCATGCTGGACCACGAACCCGTCAGGCCCGCCCCTGCGCAGCCAGGCCACACTGATCACCTGCCGACACCGGCGTGTGTCAAGGAGGGCCCACCACGTGCCGGCACAAGCTCCAAGCCCGAGTCCCGCAACCTTGGCAGCCACCTCAGACCATCACGGCCTCCACGACACAGGCCCGCTTTATTCCTTTCTCGTTGACGTACTCCACTGCCGCCTTCGGCCTATCTTCGGACCAGTAGGTCCCATATGTGAAACTGTGTCCTGAGTCATGAATGGCAGTGACCCCAAATCCAGGCCAGCGGCCACAGCACCAGACCCTCCCCCGATCAGTGAGGCATAGTTCCATATGGGCATCTTGCGACACGTGGTGCCACTAACCCTGTTCAACGCCAGCCGGCTACACGTGGTGCCACTAACCCTGTTCAACGCCAGCCGGCGACACGTGGATGAGGGACCAGGACTACCCTGCGGACCAGTAGGTCACACATCCAGCACCTAGTCGCAAAGCACGAATGGCAGAGTCCACACCAGTGGTCGCACGGAGAGGTGTAAGAGTAAGATGCGGCTCAGTCCGGACGAATGCCGGGTCACATACACGGCGGTGACCGAACACGTGGTGCCACTGAACCTGAACTACGCAGGCCAGTGGGGCCATCCAACCTATGCCGGCGACACTCGGTGAATGGGCCGTGCTGACCGCTGCCTCAGGCCTACACCACGGTCAGGTAGGTCACACATTTGGAACTGAGTCTTGATTACACCATGGCAGTGAACATTATTTAAGGCAGAGAACAATTCACTATACACCCTTCGATGTGGTGGCAACAAGTCTGTGCATGGCATCACAACCACACGTGTCTGTGGGCTTACGCGGGCTACTGCCCTCGGCCTACGCTGCGCATGAGTGGGATCACAGATTTGGAACTGAACATCGGTAATTCAAACGGCAGAATACATTTCATCGCACGCACGGAGAGGCGTAAGAGGATGACGCGTTGCAGTCCAAAGGGAACAGGATCATCGTTACGGAGGTGATTGAACACTACCAACAACTGCCACTGTGTCACTAACTCTGTGCCTCGCGAGCCAACGACACGTGGCTGTGGGCCACTGCTGACCGCTGACTCCGGCCTACACTGCGGTCCAGTAGGTCACAGAGTCTTGATTTGGCAATGTTGGAGTTCACATCTGTGTACTGGCATCCCCTCTCAGCACCTGTGGCACTAAGTGTGTTCCCTGACATTCATGGACACTCACTGGTCGTACATTGGTGACGTTTGAGTCTATGGACTAGGGGCTAGTTTTCATCCTCATGTAGCTGATACCGAATTATTGGTGAAAACGAGGGTTGCGCTTTCCACTCCTCCATTTGCTGCTTCCAGATAACATCAGACCTTCCACATCATGCCCTGGAGGACACCTTCCACTGTTCCCCGCAACCCTCCGCAACATACACCTCGGACATTGATGGGGACCCGCTCAGGTCGCATGGCCCATCTGACTGCACCGCAAGTCACCGTCCCGTGGCTGGGTGCCTGTGCCGGCCGCAGTGCATCCGGGGCCACTAACTCTGTGCTGCTCAGGCCTGGGACCCCTTCTTTTGAGACATTGAATGGCCTCTGTAGCAATGGTCTTGGGGTCATCAAAGCCATGTGTCTGTGGCCCTGCGCTGTCCGCATCATCTGGCCTCAACTGCGGGCCACCAGGGCCCACACATAGCATCGAGTCTTGACCGGCTCAGACGTCGCATCACCGCAGGAGGCACACGCCACCACCGCAAGGACCACCTCCAACCGCCATCTGCCAGAGTTGAAACGGTGGTCCTGACAGACCTACGGAGTTGCTCAGGCCTGTCGTGGATGCCATCATCGGCCTGATACCCTGATCAGCACTCCAGGTGCCAGTGACTCAGTGCACCGCAAGCCATTGTCCGTTACTGATTGAGTTTTGTGCTGTTGTGAGGTTACGCAGCAATGTCACCTCATGCAGTGGGGAAGACCTGGGACTATGATGAGGAAGATGTGTCAAGTGTGCGGACGGGAGAAGGCACAGACAATGGGAGGGCAGGAGGCAACAGCCCCAAGGCAGGAATGCAGACTGGTGGTGGTAGTCAAGCTACACACCCGGATCTAATACTGGGTATTGCGCTGTGGACTGCGGACGCAACTATCACCTCAGGCAGTGTGGGAGACCTGGGACGTTGATGAGGAAGTTGATGCAGGTGTAACACACCCCACTGCATCTGCATCACGACTAACCCGAAGGGACACAATCCTAGCAATTTCTTCACATGAGCGCGCTCTTCTTTAGTGCCCCTACCTCAGTGCACTGCAACTCACGGAACCTCCTGACTGAATATTGGGTGACCTCTGTCCTTACTCCGGATTCCTCCATGTTGCTCTGCAGTTGACTCTGTTATGCTGGTGTTTTCTGTTTCCATTACACTGGTGTCCACTGTTCAGGTTGTTGCCAGCACCAAGCACTCTGTGCGGGCTGGCTTATACTCACCCCACACACATCCAGCACAGGCGTCACTGTACATGTGGCCCTGCCAATAAAGGGGCCGGGCGCACGTGCCCGTAGCCAGTTCAACATGATATGTGAATGTGTCCCTGTGGTCTTGTTGTATGCATGGGGGCCCTGGGCCCTACGACATTACATTGTGCTGTGTACAGCGGACGCAGACATGTCACCGCAGGCATCGGGCTAGAACCTGGACATGTAGCTTTGTCGTCACCCACTCAATCCGTAAGGGGAGTGGACTGTGCCGTCGTACGCAGAACCAACGTGGGTGTGTGACTGATATGTGCGTGCCCCTGGGCGTGGTTCTGTACTGAGTATGTGCATCTGCATGTGTCTCTATGGCAGTGTGGGTCTCCTTTGTGGGGTGTAGGTGGTCCCTGAAGGGTATTGGACACCCACGTATGTGTTCTAGTTCGCATTCCATGGGTTGGGAAACACCTGCACCTGTTGGGCCACCTCCTTTTGGCGTTCTGACACCTGGCATTGGGGTGCCATGTGTGGGTCGGTGAAGTGTTGTGAGCCAGCCGTGATTGCGGGTGCTTCATGCTGTGTGGTCTGTTGCAGGGGCTGGGTTCTCCTGTGAGTAGCTTGTCTGCCCTGGTCCTGGTGGTGGGTTGTGTGGGATGTCCATGGGCTGTTGTAGGGCATCGGTGTCGAAGGTGTGGTGTTCGTCTCGGGCATCACTGATGGGTTGTCTGTTCTGACCTGCTGGAGGTGTTGTTTGTCCCTCTGCATTGTGAAGGGGAGGTGCATGTTGGCATTGTGGTGGCGCCTTGTTCTTGTCGACATGCAGACTGTGTGACAATGTACATTGTGACTGTTTGGGCGGTGGTGGCTATTTGAGTTGGGACAGTGTACATTTGGCCTACATGGCTGATGTGGGGTTGTAGCCGTAGATATGCATCTCACAGTTCCCTGCTCTGTCCATTGTGATTGTTCTGTTTCTGCGCCTGGGCGGACCCAGTTGTGTCCCCTGTTCTACAATGTGGGTGTTGCACTTTGTGCCACATTGTCATGGTATGTGCTGTGATTGCTATGTGTGTGTGCTGCAGTGTGCCACAGGGATGGGGGACATGTCCCTGGGTAATTGTGGGTGTGCAGTGTGCTACACCTCGTTGTGCATGTGTGCCATTGTGCCCATCACCCCCCGTCCTCCCAGTCCCTGTTGGATCCTCACCCTGTTGTTGTTGTGTCGGGTCCTGTCGAGCTGTGTCCGTACTCCCACCTCCTTGCACTGTCTCCACACTGATGACTGGGGCCTGGGTTTCCTCCAGCTCCTCCTGTGGCGCTGCACTGCCACCTCCTGTCGCCGTTGCTGCCTTCCTGTTGGCAGCGGGTTTGTGCCTGGTTTAGGTTGTCACATCCTGGCGGCGCCTCTTGGCCTCCTGGATTGGCCTCCTCGGCACTCCGACTGCATTCCAGGTGGTCTGCTTGTAGGTCAGTTGCTGGTGGTGTTCTGTGACTCCACGGCACTGGTCTTGTTTTCCTGCGGTCTGCACCCCGACTTCCTCTCCCTTGTCTCCTTGGCCTTCCCGGACCCCGTTGTTCCTTGCTGGTGGTCTGTGGGGGTTGTGGGGTTCGGGTTGACCTCTGCGCTGGGTCAGGGTGCATCCATGTTGCTACGTGCTTTGGCTTGTTTCTGGTGTGTTGTTTCTGTGGTTTTTATGGTGCGATTTCCCGCCAGATGCGTGGGATTTCCAGGCCTGTGGCTGCTTTTCGCTACTTTTTGTACCGCGATTGGCCTCATCGCATGATTTCTCGCGTTCGCGTTTCGCATTTTTTCGGCGTGGCGTTGATTTTCACGCTGACATTTGACGAGTTATCTGGTGACTATCGCATGCTACCGCCTTGTTGTGAATTTCACGTTGACACGGGGTTATTTTCCAGCGATGGGCTGCGATATTGAAAGTTGCGTTACGCTACTCTTGTGGTAGTTATCGCAGGTTCTTGTGAATATACCCCTAAGTGTTTCAACTGTATATACTTTTAAGTAAAGGAAATACTGTTTCTGAAGTAAGAATGTAATAATACAAGCTCTACTGTTCTTATGAACCTCGTTGTGTATATATTTAAACCCTATGAGATTTTGAGTTGTGATATTACTAGTTCTAGAGTGAACCGCTGTGGTGAGTGTTAGCAAAGGCATGTCAAGATGAATGTGTTACTTTACAAACTGTTATAGAAGCAGAGATCACGCCATTGTATAATTTAATTGTGAAAATATGAAAGTAGACTGTTTAAAGGTGTGGAATTTTTCAGGAGAAAGGAATAACAAGTTACTGATGCACTAGATGTAAATATGTGATTGTGGGTTAAACATTTAGTAAATCTTAGTCGATATAGTGATGTATCACTGTTATCAATTATTGATCAGTATGTAACATATCTTTTTTGTTATTTTGCCTCTTTTTAGGAGGAAAATGGAAACTTGTCTCTGAGGAAATAATTATCTGCTTACATAAGCAGCAACAAAGAGCCTTGTTAACACTCACATGATTATTCTGCTGTCCAGCAATGACTATCTCTTGATGCACGGTGTTTTCAGGTTGGAAGGATATGGAAGTGCCTGAACAGTTGTGCAGTTCAGCAGCATGAGCTAACTGTGCATGAGCTAGGCTTTGTGAACTGTAAATCACAGATATGCTGTTATGCTGAGACATTTTTGCCACCAAGCCGGCTATGGTATAGCAGGAAAGTAAAGACTCTTTGGCAGGCTAATATGGCTAAAAGACTGAAAATGACGTGCTGTCCAGTTGGCAAAAAAAGCATAAAGGGGGAGACATTAGTGCATGCTGATGAGCGCCAGAGAAAAAGTTATATATTTCTAAAGTTGTTTTGTTTGTATTATAGTTGTTCATATAGTTTGCTAATATAGTTGTTGTCGTTTTGTATTGTTGTTAAATTGTTCTGTTATAATAAAAAAAAAAAATTACTTTTGATTTCTTTTTTAACAGTTACTATAACTTTTAATTTTATTATAATATGGAAATATTGACTAAAATAGGCAGTTCTCAACAGAGAGGATACTCCATTGTATACTCTACTTTGGACATAGATCACTATGAAGAGAGGTATGCACAGAGAGAATAGTATCTATCCACAGTCTACTTTGCATATACGTTACTCTGGGAGGATGTCTCAGCTGACAGAGCAATGAGTTTCCATACCATAGTCTCTATAGTTGTTTTGGAAGACAGGCCTCTTGGCACAGAGGTAATTGTATCCCTACACCTTACTTGTACATCTGTCATCTTGTGGAGAACTGTGACCAGATAGGTAAGCCCCTTTTCACACCCTAATTTGCACACCCATCATCCAAGACACAGTAGAGGGGTCAGTCTCTTTCCACAATATACTACGGAGGCTTATCATGCAAGAGAGATCTGTCAGGAAACAGGGCAGTTCCTCCCAACAACCTACTATACATACCTGTCAGCATGGGAAGAGGTATGTGCAGAGAGATAAAAAAATTTCAAACCCTACTACAGACACCTCTCACCCTGGTAATATGTGTTAGCGGACAAACTGCATATACCTGTTGGTATAGGGAGAGGTGTCAGCAGAGAGGCTACTCCTTGCCAACACCGTATTGCATGTTTATGTTGTTCTGGAGATAGGTGTTTTTAGGAGAGGAGAATGTTTCCCTACATACTACTGTCATCCTGTGGAGAGCTGTGACTGGACAGTGAAATCCTAACATATGTGGTTATTTTCCTGGGGACAGGTTAGTACTTGTTATCTTTACTATGGAATAGTGAGGTCTTACATGTTCCCTACCCTACTATGCATACTTCTGAGCCAGGGGAAAGGTGTGAGTGGAGAGACAGTGTCTCTTTACACCCTACCCTACACACTGGTTACCTTCATGCAAGGTCTCACTGGAGAGGCCAGTCTCGCCCTATGGTCTACTATACACAGTTGTTAGGCTGTGGAGAGGTGTCAGTGAGATACAAGTGTCTCCTTACACCCTACTGTGCACTGCTGTTATACGGTGAAAAGGTCTCATTTGAGAGTCTACTTCTCCCCACACCCTACGAATGGAGACTATAAGGCGTAAGTACTGTAATAAAGTAAATTGTAAATTCTTCCTCTAAAAAAAAGTTTATGATCTCAGGAGACTCATGGGATTGTAAAAAAAGTAGTGATTTAACTTTTTCTAATAATAAATGGGCTTTAAGTAAATAAATGAATATCAGTGTGTGCTATGTACCAATGTTCGTCTCATACAGATAAAACAAGTTGTTTTTTTCATATATCTAAGTGATTTATTTTTCTCCACAATTATATAATGGATTGCATTTCATTAAACTAAACACACTTTTACTATTCTGGTGTATATAAATTGTACATACTACATCAGGATATATTCAGTGTAAATGCAAAGTCCATTATAAAAGGTACAATCTCACGAGAGGCTCGCAAGAGCAAACCAGGAAGCACTGCCCCCTCGGACTGCTTGCGAGTCTCGTAAGAGCTTCAGAGAAGGAAAAAATAGGGAAACATAGTACAAACAACATGGATCATGAAACTATAGGGTAGCTCTGAAAAGAGACATTTTGCTAACAGTTTTGAACAACTATAATAATTGTTTGTGTTTTCAAATATTTTTTATATTTTTTTTATATTATATATTTTTTTAAAGTGTAGGACAAAAACATATAAACTGAGGCGTTAAACAAACAGGAACAGCATCTTCTTCAAAAGAGATAGGAGGAAAACGTACAAAAAAATTATCCCAAAAAAATCTACTGCCTAGGGGCGCGCTTGTGCTCTTGGGCAAGCTTGTCCTTGGCAGACCTGCTTGTCTCAGATAAAAAAGTGATCTGCTTGCATAAGCAGCAAAATAGTGCTTTATTTTAAAAAGCAGGGTTATTGTCCGTCGGTGCAGTTAGAATCTGTGCAGGCACAGTATTTCCTGGTGCAAAAGATGTTGAAAGCCCAGTAAGGTTGTCTGCCTTTGCCACATGAGCCAACTCTGCCCATACAAGCCTTTGCAGATGCACAGACCTTAGATGTCCCCACATCCATGTGGCACTCAAACTATATTTCTGTTCCCCCTTGCTGAACTCTTAATTGCAAAGTTTACAGGTCACGTACTTCGCAGATACCTTCTTGGCACCTGCCCTCATTTAGAAGAATTGCCATAACAAGGATTCATTGGGTGGCTGAGGTGGCTGAGGTGGTACATAAGCCACTGGTTGTTTATCTGAATCAGATGAAGACATCTTTCTGCTCAAAGGGAAACAGGATAGGAGAGCAAGTCAAATATGACTACTCTCACCAAAATCCAATAGTGAAGTAAAGCGAAAAGGGTGGAATCTTATTCTTCTAAAAAAAAAGACACCATATGAACTAATCACAATCCTTCCTTAGGATGTGGTTCCTCTCCCAGACATCTTGCAAGATTCCCACGGGCATCTCACGAGATTGTAAACATATTATTGCTTTATATATCAAATAGAACAATTCATAATCAATTTTTCCAAGCTAATCAACGTCTCTAATATCTTCATTTGTTCAAAATGACAAGAAGCAACTGGTATTAACTTAATTACAAATGAACAATCTCGCAGGTAGATAGCAAGAGCCGAACAGGAAGTACAGCTCACTCAGAGCCCACGCAGGGGATTGTGTGTTTGATTCCCGAAAGCATCTCGCAAGATCGTAAAAATATTATTGCTATATATAATCAATGGAACAAATCATAATCAATTTTACTACTATAATCAACTTCTGTAATTTATTACTTGATTCAGAATTACAGGAAAACACTGTTTTTAGCTTAATCTCAAATGTACGATCTCGCGAGAGGGTCCATGAAGGGGATTGTGTGTTTGACTCCCGGGAGCATTTCGCAAGAGTAATCCCTTTTTCTTTACAAAATAAATTAATATTACAACCATATTTTAATAACTCTCTCTTTATAGATTAACATGACATAATAACTCAACACATGAAAAATAACTCTATACAGTAGATTAAAACAAAATATAGAATTCTAGTGAGTAATCACACATTTACAAAATAGATTTATATAATGAAACTTAATACTATACAATATTTGAAAAAACTGATAACTCTTTTTAAATTATAATTACGACTTTAATGTAAAAACACATACAAAGGCTATAAAGAGTATGCTATTTCAATATTAATGGACTTGCTTGGAAAATGTCTCAATATGAGTGTCAGAAGAACTGAGGAGATAGACATTCTCAACACAAATATTGTATTACTCTGTTTTATATTCAAACAATTTTTAGAAACATTTTGCAAAGTGTGCACCCTTTCCTGTGAAGATACATTATGAAACCAATTCCCTTTCTGAATAATCTGCGCACCTAGGATATATTAGTCAGTTATTCTACCATACATACACCTAAAAAAAAATCACTTTTTAAAAAAACCTAGAAATTCACTGAAAAAAACAAAGGTTAAAGTAGCGTTATAGTTAGGTGCAATTAAAGGATGTTTCTTTTTTTTTAAAAACCTTAGAAATTCACTGAAAAAAACAAAGGTTAAAGTAACGTTATAGTTAGGAGAATTTCTCAGTGACAATGTTAACATTTTAAGCAAAAGAAAACACAGAAATCCAGCGGATATAGTTAGCAGCGCTAACTACAAGTTAAGCCTCTGCCATACACTGCTTATGACCTCACATATGACATCACTCATGACATGTTCAATGACATCGTTTATTACATCACTGATAACATCTCAAATGACATTATTGATGACATTACTGATGACGCCACTGATGACTTCATCCAATCTTCTTTTGTACACAATGCTGTGTAAATGGGTATAGCATTGGCGCTATGAAAGTAAGTGCAAAATAGCTCAGAATAATATGAAAGATCATTACTGCCATCATACATACAACCTCTATAGGAAACGCAAGCTTGTGGTATTTGTAACTTTGACCCTATACCATACACTTCATGGGTAGCCGAGTTCATGTTTACTATGAACCACAGATGAAAAGGCAACCTATCCTGCACACTATGTTTAATCTGTATACAACTGTTCAGGGAAAACCAAGTTCCTCAAGATACTCAAGCCCTGTTACATAACTAATGCCCTACTACGGACACTCTTTACCTGTATCAAACCCCTGACAGTCACTGAACCTACATTGAGAAATGAAGTGGATATGAGTAGAGAAGTGGGTACTGTTAACACTATTTACTCTATTGAGAGAGTTTACTCTGTACCACACTGCTTGCAGACAGTGAAACTCTCGTGAGAAATTCACCACAAATTATTTAAAAGTATCTACTAAGCACAGTCTACACTCTATGCAAAACGTGTCCAAAGAGCGACTATTCACTTAAAATAATGAAGGTATGAAGGTGCTAAAGATCATACTACCTGCAGCCCTCATACTGTGGTGAAAACGTTACAAATAGCCCATATTCTGAAGCAAAACAAGCTCATGTACATAGGTTAGTACCTGGTGCACTCAGTCTTCTATGTGAAGGAGCAATTATGCTGAGACGATTCTGTCTTATAACTCAAGGCTGCTTACAATACTTAGTATGTAGTACGCAGAATCTTTGCCCTGTTGGAAACTTTTTATGCAGAACCAAAAAACTTGTGTGGACAATGTTGTCATCTGCACCCAGAGTTACTCTTCAATACAAGGATTTATAATGCGTTCAATACCTCTACACACCTTTGATGCATTGGGAGCACATATGTTTTGCAAACTCTTACACTCATTAGCTGGACACAGGCTGTACAAAATTAGGTACAAAATTAATATTGTATTGTATTATAATTGCATTTATATAGCGCTTACTACCCCTGACGAGACGTTGAAGCACTTCTTCGGCGAATAGCACAGTACTCCGGATCCCAAAAGGATTAGTGATGAATTAGTATAGTGAAATATGAAATTCATTTGAGCGGTGGATATGTTAATCTGTCATTTGGATTGAGAAGGATAGTTGATGAGATAGATGCGGGAAAGGCTTGCATTTATATAGCATTTGCTGCCCCTGATGAGGTGTTGAAGCACTTTTTGGCGAGTAGCACGCTACTCCAGAACCAAAAAAGGATTAGTGGTGAATTAGTCTAAGAAAATATGAAATAAATTTGAGCGGTGGACATGTTAGTCTGTTATTTGAATTGAAAAGGATAGTTGATGAGATAGAAGCGGGAAAGGCTTGCATTTATATAGCACTTGCTGCCCCTGATGAGGTGTTGAAGCACTTTTTGGCGAGTAGCACGCTACTCCAGAACCAAAAAAGGATTAGTGGTGAATTAGTCTAAGAAAATATGACATAAATTTGAGCGGTGGACATGTTAGTCTGTTATTTGGATTGAAAAGGATAGTGGAGGGATGGAAGAGGAAATGGTTTGCATTTATATAGCTCTTGCTACCCCAGATGAGGTGTCGAAGCACTTTTCAGCAAGTAGCATGCTACTCCGGAACCCAAGAAGGATTAGTGGTGAATAATTGTAGGGAAATATGAAATTAATTTGATTTGAGCAGTGGACACGTTAGTCTGTTATTTGGATTGTAAAAGGATAGTGGAGGGATAGAAGAGGGAAGGATTTGCATTTATATAGCGCGTGCTACCCATGATGTGGGGTTGAAGCGTTTGTTGGTGGGTAGCAGGCTACTCTGGAACCCAAACAGGATTAATGGGGAATTAGTATAGAGAACTATGAAATTAATTTGAGCGGTGGACATGTTAGTCTGTTAATTGGATTGAAAAGGAATAATGGAGGGATAGAAGAGGGAAGGGTCTAGAATGCTTTTTTTTCTTTTTTGGACTTCATAGCAGTAGAAGGGGGTTTGGGATGAGTAAAGGGGAGGTGGAGGGGAAAGAGTCAGAGGGAAGGGTTTAGAAAGGCTTGTTTGGGAGATCTGAACAGTAAAAGAGGTAGGAGATGATGCAAAGAGGGGTAGAGGAGGAAGAGTCTAAAAAGGGTTATTTTGGGGTTTATAGTAGTGGTATGGGTTTTGGGATGAATGTGAGAGTGGAGGTAGAGGATATATTGAGAGAGGTATAGGGTGAGAAATAGGGTAGTGCATTGGAAAGAGTAGTAGAATGAGGTTTGAGATGAGTCAGAGAGTTGAGATAGAGGATATATTGAGAGCGGTATAGGGTGAGAAATAGGGTAGTGCATTGGAGAGAGTAGTAGAATGAGGTTTGAGATGAGTCAGAGTGGAGGTAGAGGATATATTGCGAGAGATATAGGGTAGTGCAGTGGATATGCTGAATTAGAAGCAAAGTAATAAATATAAAGATACATAAGTACATGGAAGGTATATATGCATAAGGAAGGAAATATATGTAGATTAAAGTTGCATTTAATAAACTCAGACTTTCAAGTGTTGCTGTACTTTAAATTCATTTCTTTGTTTTTATTTTTTTTAATGTTTTTGTAATTCAATAGTGAAGCAATTGTAGATAAATAGTTATGATAAAAGAGTTACTTATGTATGCAGTCACTTATATACATGTTAAACATAGAATAATATAACTATAAGTAATATGTACAATTGTTAAGCAGAACTAACGAATATCTATTTCTTTAAAAACAATTATTATACATGTTTATACAAAGCAATACACATATGTAGGTACACATCTATAGTCCAAATAAATGCTTATATACGAAGGGATATGCTGTATATTTATGTTTGAGTATGGTGCTTATGTGGGGAAGTGACAATTCTTGAGTAGTCTTCTGAAGATAAGGTGGTTATCCCTGGATCTTATGTTTGGGGTAAAGGAATCCATAGTTTGGCTGTTTGAACAGAGAAGGATGTGCCACCCATGGTTTTTGTTTTGTATGGTGGGATTTTGAAGTGAGGTGCCACTCTAGAGCGGAGGTTCCTTTGTTGAATGTATTTGGAAATTTGATTCCTGATGAAGAGCAGTCCTGTTCCATGTATCGCTTTGTGGGTGATACAAAGCAGCTTGAATGTGGATCTTCTGGCAACCGGTAACCAATGTAGGGCTTTCAAGGCAGGTAAGATGTGAGCTTGTGCCTTTATATGTAAGAGTCTTTTCATAGTTGTGAAAGGTGATCTGTGGTAGAGACTATTGGCGTAATCGAGTTTGGACAGAAAAAGAGAGATGGTAGCTTGGACCTTGTGTGGAAATCCCAGGTGGGGGAAGATGCGTCGCAGAGTTTTTATAGTAACGAAGCTACTCTTGGGCATTCATTGCTAGCTTGGAGTCCGTAGTAATTCCAAGGTTTCTTACTGCTTTTGATACTTTAGGCAGTGCTTTCAAATCATCAGGCCATGCGGCGAGTGGGTCATAATATTTCCAATCGCCACACGTCAGTATTTCTGTTTTGGAAGCATTCAATTTGAGATGGCTTCGTGTCGTCCATTGATCTACGGCTCTGAGACAACTGAAAATTGGTGAGTTTCCAATGTCTTTGGGGAATTCCAGTTGAAAAAGTATTTGTGTGTCATCTGCATAATTATAGCATGTGAGGTGAAATTGATTGATCAGTGCCGGTAATGACTTCATGTAGATGTTGAAAAGCATGGGTGAGATGATAGAGCCTTGAGGGACCCCTGATTTTGTGAAGTACGGTTTAGAAGAGAAAGGGTGGGGGGTATGGATGTCATTAGTTCTGTTGTAAAGGTAGGTTATGATCCAGTCTAGAGCAGTCCCTTCTATGCCGTCTTCGTAGAGTCTTTGTATCAGAGTGTCATGGTCAGAAGTGTCAAAGGCAGCTGAGAGGTCCAAGAATAGTAGTGCAGCAACCCCGTTCCAGTCAACTGTGTTCTTAAGGTCATCCCAGATGGCAACAAGGGCAGATTCTGTGCCTCTTCCTGGATGGAATCCCGTTTGGAATTCTGAAAGTATGGCATTATCTTCAACGAATTGTGACATCTAGGCGAAGGCTGCTCTTTCTATCAGTTTGCCCAGGAAAGGTCCATTTGTAATCGGTCTGTAGTTGTCGGAGTTCAGCGGATCCAGGTTTGTTTTCTTCAGTAATGGGCGTATGTATGACTTTTTTTAGTTCTTCTGGAAATATTCCCAAAGTTAATGAATTGTTGATGATTCTTCTTACTGGTGTGGCAGCAGAGGTTGTTAGAAGAATTCTCTTGAAGGTTTGTGGTAGACATGGGTCAGAAGGGCTGCTGGCTGGCCTGCTTGCTTTGACCAGGTCCATAAATTAATCGTGTGAAATTTGTTGGAAGAAATGCAGGGGCTGGGTTAGTGTATTTTTGGATTGTTTTTTTGGAAAAGGGTCGGTGCTGGTGGTTTTTCTTTGTTTTAAATATGAGTTCAATGTGTCTGCTTTGGCTGTGTAATGATTTGCCAGTTTGTCTGTGAAATCTTGGGTAATGGGATGAGCTCCTTCTAGGCAATGTGTTTTACGAAATTTAATGAGAATTTTTTAGAAATCCTTATTTGCACATTTAGCATTGTGAATTCTGTCTGAACAGTATCTTTTTTTTTAGCTTTTTTGATAGCTGACTTGTATAATCTGTTAAGTTTCTGTAGGTGAAGTTTGTCTTGATTGGTGTTTGTTTTGAGCCAGGCATGTTGCAGCTTTCTAATTTGATGTTTTATCTCTTTTAGCTCTAAATCTCGCCAAAGGGCCTGTTTTGTTTTGTTCCGTTGTGTCATTTTTTGTGGTATTAGAATATCAAAAGCTTCCTGTAGCCACTCATATAGTTTTATAACAGAATTTATTGTGTCTAGATCTGTACTGGATGTTAGCTGTGTATCGAAGTGTTCAAAATTGAGTTTGTTCCACGGTCTATGGGTGGATGCCCGTAAGGTGGCTTTAGGTGTGCTGCTTTGTGTTGTTTTATGTTGGAAAGCAAGCAAATGGTGGTCTGACCATGTGAGTGGAGTTATTGTTTGAAAGGTAACTAGTTCTGTATTTTCAAAAATAACATCTTGGATGTGTCAAGCAATGTGTGTGGGTTTGTGGACGATCTGATGTAGGTTCAGTGCGTCTAGGCCAGTGATGATTGTTTTCGGATGGGGCATATTGGGTTTGTCAAACAAAATGTTGAGGTCACCCAGAATGCATAGGTTGGAGTGTAGTGTTATCAGGTTTGAAACCGTGTCTAGAAGTGTGTCTGGGAATGTTGCATTGCTAGGTGGAGGTCTGTAAAGGAGCAGGAAGGTACAGGAGGAAGATTGTGTATAGTTGCATCTGGTGAAGAGGGCCTCAAAACCTTGTAAGCAGACGTCATCAGCTTTAGAGATATTTAATGTTTGCCTGAACACAACAGCTAGGCCACCTCCTCTTTTACCTATACGATTTTGCGTGATAGTTTAATAGCCTAGAGGAACAGCTTCATGCAACACTGGAGCCATATTATCTCCCAACCATGATTCAGTTATGAAGAGTAGGTCAGGGTTTGTGTCAGTGAGATGGTCGTAGATGTGATGCTTATTTTTAGAGAGTGATCAAGCATTTATTAGTAGGCATTTTAGAGAATATGCTTTGGTGATAGTGTGACTTTGTTTTGTAGAAGAGTGAGCAGTATGTTGTGAGTTTGTAGCAGGTGTGTCCTTAGTGCTGGTATTAGCTGCATTAGGATAGCAATACTGTAGCTGTTCTGTATCGTGTTCCTCATCCAGCAGGATAAGAAGGCATTTTGATGGGTCTGCATGTGTAGATGGAAGAGAGGGTGGTTGAGAGGGAGTTGGTGACCTGTGTTGTTTTTGTAGTGTAGCCTTGTTGTCCAGTAGGCATGGAGAAGCGAAGTTGTGAGGAGTGGCATGTTGCTTATTTTGTTTGCGTCTGAGAAGGATTTGTATGTAAAGTATTGTTGGTGAGTGGAAGTTGTAAGGTAAAGGTGGTGGTGATGTGTTTGTGAATAGAGTGTATGTGGTGTGTAAGAGGCGATGAACTAGAGGTAAGAGTGTTTGCGTTAGATTTGATTGCTGAAAGAGGTAATATGTGTGGTGCGTTGTAGTGTCAGTGTTGTGTGGTTGTGTTATGGTGGTAGAAGGAAGAGGAGGTTGTTTGTGGGTGAAATGATAGCAGGCTGAGTATAGGTTTGTTAGTGACAAAAAAGGGGCTGTTTGGGGTAATTAGAGCTGGGAGTTTGTGTCTGGATGGGATATAGTTAAATATGGTATGCATTTGGGTTGTGTTTGGATGAGGGAATTGGTTAGTAGTATAGGATAAAGTGGTGTATTGTTTGTAAGTGATGGTGCAAATGTGTGGTAGCTGGGGTAGAAGGGTGTATAGGTGTGGTTTGTGGGGTTTTGTAGTGAGTGCTGAGACATTGAACTTTGTGTAGGTTAGTTTGTAGTAAATGAGTGGAGTACATTTGCTGTGAGTGTGATAGTCTGGTTGTGGATGTGGACGGGGAGGTGACTGTAAGTTTGACCAGCATTCCTGGCCCTAGTCCCGACCAGTCTCAAACAGGCAGCTGCCCTTGTCCTCGCCGCCCTTAACCTCGACGCCCGGGCTGAGACGCCCTGAACCCTGACCTTAAATAGCCTTAGTGATCAGGTGAACCCTTCGGCCAATGGGAACCCTAACCAATCACACCACTAGCCCTAAGCCCTAAGACTAATAGGAGACCAGCCCCTTACAGCCAATCACTATGTAAATTATAAAACAGACTAACACACTCATTAGTGATGTCATTAGGGATGTCATTTGAGATATCATCAGTGATTTCATAAATGATGTCATAACAGTGTATGGCGGGGGCTCAAGTTATAGTTAGCGCTGCTAACTATAACTGCTGAATTTCTGTGTTTTTCTAAATTTAAAACGTTAACCAAACAATAATATTACTTTAACCTTTGGGTTTTTCATTACATTTTATATATATATATCCAGACACTTTCGTGAGTATTCCTGCCCCAGATGGCAACGGGCTCACGGCGAGGTCACGAACCTCAAAAATCCAAAATCTTAGTTGTGCTTAAACAAACCAATGCCGAGCCCAATTCCTTTGTAGCGTGGATAAGATTATTTCATGTAGCGAAGAACGCCCGACGCGTTTCGGAGCAGCAGCTTCTTGGTCACGGGTCAAGAAATGTTTGTTTTCACCAATAACATATAGTGCACAAGTATATCAACATAAAGGTAGGACTACAATATCATATCCATTTTGAAAGGGTCAATTCATTTTGAACAAGTTTACTCAATATCATGTTAACACTTCATGTTAGGTTAATATGTCCCTATTACATGAAAATTCTTGAAATGACCAGAACATCTATAAATGCTTTTATGCTATGATAATTAATTGAACCGAATTAATTATTGTCTATTTCTTTCAATTCTGCCCGAGTGGGCTAATGAATTACAGCAGTCAAAGATATTCGTATTACAGTCACTTCAATTCTGCCCAAGTGGGCATATAAGTGTAGTCACTACATTTCATCACTTCAACCTTTGAAATTAAACAGTGACCCAGGTACTGTGGCTCTTTTGCATTCATCTTCATTACTTGATGATAACCCCGTCTCCTACAAAACTAAAAACAAAGTGCATGATCATAATGATCTTCCTATTACCATTAAAAACAACAAACATTTAAACAAAAGAGGTGTAATGAGATTACATTTCAGTTACATTCTTTACTTAAACCTTTCAGCCCAAGTGAACAGATAATTCTTCATCCTTGTTTATATGCAAATGAAGAATCCCCACCGCGCTGTTTTGCAGGAAACGGGGACACGGACTACACTTCGTGCTGTTAGAATTAATTTATTAGAGATAAGATGGCTGGATGACGAGTTTCGCCCACCTCCCTGTGCTTGTTCACATATCGAGGCACACTTCAGTTCTAACATTTAAAGTGCAGTATACACCATGTGATGAAGAGCAAGCATGGCCATGGACAACAGACTATCGTGGTCATTATGCTTGACAATACATGTAAGTATAAAACTTTCCATGGCTTAAAAAATGCCTATACATATAAAATATTGCTAAGCTTTAAATAAATTTCACTGGGTTCGACATAAGACTTTTGAAATAATTGTTCTTCAAATATCATTGAAGTTAATACCTCGTAATATAAAGTTCGAGACATTTGTTGATGAAATGTCAATTACATGATGTCTTAATACTTGCTTAAATGCATTATCATGTTCATCTTGACCTTGTTACATGTTATATCTCATGATGGAAAATTATTAAAGTGCTTAGTGCATGTAAACCGTGTCTGAATCTCAAATATTACCATAATGTTCCTAGTAAAATGTCGAATCTGAACCCATTTGATAAGCTATAGCAATACCTTTAATCTTGTATTTAAGGCTTAAGAGACCTATCTGACGTAAGATAATATAGTCTGCATGCCCCTTACCCAAAGTGCTTAAGTATTCCTAAAAGTGCTGAAGTGTTAAATATAAAAACCCATATTAACACGGGCTTGGGAAGGCTAGCGGCGATATAGCGGCGATATAGCTGTACTTAAAATGTGTCTAGTCTAAAGCGTAGCTCCCTACTGATGCTATTGGACTAGTGGAATTCTGGATGACTGAAATTCCATGGCGCACAGCCATAATCAATGGCGTAAAATATGAGACTAAAGATGGACCTATATAATTGAAAGATGTACTTAACGAGCCATTATCTTAATGTGAAAAAGGTCTTCAATTTTAACTTTACAGAAAATTGTGCAGTTCTTCCCCATTGTTAAGTCCATTAGGAGTACGAGTGTCCAGTTCCAGGATGAATTTCGACTCCAACCTTCTCAAGAGTTTCTATCTGTTCCCTCCTCTTCTGAGAGGGGGGTCTGCCCCTATGACGAAGTTCCTAAGACTACTCAGGTCCTTGTTGTGGACTGTCTTAAAGTGCCTGGCCACTGGGTAGGACATGTCAGAATTAACAATGGCCCTAAGGTGTTGCAGAATTCGCACCTGTACCTGCAATTTGGTACTACCTACGTATTGTAGGCTGCAGGCACAAGTTAAAATGTATACCGCGAATTCTGTGCGGCAATTGTATATCCATTTGAGTTGGTTGATGGTTGAACCAAAAACGGAGGAATACTGGATTGTATTGATGCCGAACTTGCATGCTCGGCAAGAACTGCACTTATAAAACCCATTTTTCAAAGCTAACCAGGCTTTTTTAGATTTACAGTCCCCGAATGGTATTTCCAGACTGCTCCTGACCAATGAATTATGCATGGATTTAGCTTTCCTAAAAGTAAAAGAAGGCTCAGATGCAATAAGGTCTCTTAAAATTGCGTCAGTTTTAATAATGGGCCAGTTGGAATTGATGATGGCTCTTATTCGTTTATACTGACTGCTATACGTTGTTATTAGTCTTGTTTCCTGACTATGTAATGTGATGGTTTGCTCAGTGTTACTTTGCCTGTGGGGTCTGCAATTGATGGTACATAATATGTTATCTCGTGGAACATTGCTGACTTTCTCTAGTGCTGTCCGTATGATCTGTTTGCTATAGCCTCTTTCAGTGAATCTGCTAGTTGCTTCTTTTACACAGTCCTCTAACGCCTGGTTAGTGCTGCAAATTCTCTGGAGTCTAAGAAACTCACCATAGGGGATACTTTTAATCAAATGGTGGGGGTGGAAGCTGGAGGCATGGAAGGTAGAGTTACCTGCAGTACTCTTTCTGTGTAGTGTTGTTTCCAGTTAATTGTTAATAACCTGGACATGTACATCAAGAAAATTGATGGCTATATTGTTTATCTCTGCAGTAAATTGCAAATTTTAAACATTGTGATTGATATTTTCAATGAACGCAATGGCTTGTTCTTTTGATCCATTCCATACCATGAAGACATCGTCTATAAATCGCATCCAGCAAGATATATGTTTGTCCCACACCTCTTTGTGTGTGACCCTGAGTACCCGCTCCTCCCACCAACCTACGTGTAAACACGCATAGCTGGGGGAGAAGCAGGCTCCCATGGCAACACCTCTCGTCTGTTGATAGACTTCCTTATTGAACAAAAAGAAGTTATTATGCAAACAGAAGTCAATCATCTCCAAAATCATCTTTCCATGTTTGTACCTTTCAATAGCTGCATTTTCTAAAAAGAAAGCTATTGCGCGAACCCCATCGACACGATTAATGCTGGTGTATAAAGCACTGATATCGAGCGTTACCAGATGGTATTGGTCTGACCAGGAAACATCTTTAATTTTTTCCAAAAAGTCATTGGTGTCCCTTATATAAGACGGTAGTGCTTTGACGAAATCCTGGAGGTAAAAATCCACATATTGTGACATCTTCCCCAATAGTCCACCTCTAGCTGATATTATTGGCCTTCCGGGGACTGGCGAGATTTTCTTATGAATTTGGGGAATAAAATAAAGTATTGGCGTGATAGGGAAATCTGTTTTAAGAAAAAGGTATTCTTCATGTGACAATAGACCTTCCCTTTTCCATCTGTTGAGCTGTTGTTTGACTTGTTCCTGTATCTCTTTGAGTTTCTAGTGGTTAGATTTGATGTAACATGCTTGGTCGTCCAGATGTTTGTGAGCCTCCTCTAAATATTCGTCCTTTGGCCATAGAACGATGTTTCCCCCTTTATCCGATTTATTAATAATGAAATCATTCTGGTCCTGCAATTTCTTGATGAGATCATGATACTTTTTTTGTTTGAATACCATTTTCTTCTTTTTGTGTTGAACATTTAACTGTAGCTTCTTTAATTCCTCCACTACTACATCCTGAAAAATGTCAATGGCATTACAGGGCATGTTGGGCATAAAAGACGACGGTGGTTTAAAAGGACTTGATTCCAATTTTCTTAGACCGATGCCCACATTCTGTAACATCTCCTGTGTATTGGGCGTGTAAACTCTCTCGTTGCTTTCTGATGCTAGAGTTTCCAATGTATGAAGAACTGGAATATCCGATACCGTTAATGAGGATAGTTGCCTAGTACCTTCTGCTTCCTTGTTGACGTTGGATTCTAAATCATTTTTGGATTGTTTGATGGCAAAATACTTCGTGAGTTTCATCTTACGAATAAATTTGAAGATGTCCACACGTGTTTGCACGTAGTTGAAATTGCTCTCGGGGCAAAGGGACAAACCTAGCGATAAAAGTTGTAATTCCGCTTGGTCTAATTGAGTCTGGGACAGATTGATAATGGTGTTAATGTTGGTATTTATTATTGTTTCCTTCTGTTGTTCTGCTGTTTTCTGTTTCTTACATTGCCTGCACTTCCTTCTTGCCCTCCTCCTTTGGTTCCGTCTTTGCCTTGTGTTGACATTGGCTTCCGCGGTCTGAGTGTTTGACGTCTTGCTCGCTGTAAAAAATCCAGCTCTTCTGCTGGGGTCAGGGTGCCGAAATCCTCACTTCCGTGAACTCTTTCCAGTGAGCTTTTATCAGATTCCGTTTCGCTTTGTAAGGAACTCACATCTGACTCTACTGGTGTTTGGGGCCCTCCAGTGGCTGATGCTTGTCCACTGGTGTCTTTACTTTGATTGGTCTGTGAGAAATGCTTGCGTTTAATAACATCATATTTTCGAGCAAATGTAAATATCTGTCCTGATTCATAATCTTGTTTGTCGTGAGAAAATTTGTAAGCTTTTCTGGACTTGATTGTATTCTCATGTTTTTTCAATCTATTGGTGATTTCACTCCTGATTTTAATGATTAACTCCTGATTTTAATGATTAACTCTGATTTGTCCAGTTCTGCATTGGTTTTCTCTATTTCCTTGAGAACTGTCTCGCGATCAATGCGGGCATATTTTATCAAGATATGGACTAAACGCATGGTGGCTTCAAGATTGCTATCGGCCCACTCTCTAAGCATGTCTGGATCTGGGTTGTCAAAACTGGGGGCGATCATGATACGCAGTCCTCGGGGGATCCGACCCGCCTCCACATATTTTTCCAAAGATCTTTGTTCCCACCATTTTGTTATTTCTGATTTCCTCTGTTTTTCCAATAGCCTTAGTAATGTTTTAATTTCTCCCTCCGGTGATGCCGTGGGTACTCCTTTGTTACGCCTTGTATCAGTGACTACTGGGAGATTTGCAAATAGCTCCAAAGCCGCTGCTTCCCTTTCCTTAAGTTCCTCGTCTGCCATCATCAATATCGCTTTAGTTTGACTGCACACGGATTCGTCCAAACCATACAATTCTCAGTGGCAAATAAATGCTTAACGGGATAGGTTTGGTATTACGATGTGCTTTTCTTCACCAGTACACCAGTACACCTCCCCACCTGCTGATAGGCTATATATATATACCGCTGCTCATTTATTATTCACTGCTCCCTTAAGAAGCGCCCCTTAATGCCCTGTAAGGGCTAGTTGCATTTTTTTGTTTTTGTTGATGTCCCTAGATGGGGAAGGAGCACCACCAAAAAATGTTTTTTAATGTTGTGGGGGGCTGCAGGGAGATCTGCAGCCCCCCAGCAATAGTAAAAAAAAACTGGGGGCGATCATGATACGCAGTCCTCGGGGGATCCGACCCGCCTCCACATATTTTTCCAAAGATCTTTGTTCCCACCATTTTGTTAGTTCTGATTTCCTCTGTTTTTCCAATAGCCTTAGTAATGTTTTAATTTCTCCCTCCAGTGATGCCGTGGGTACTCCTTTGTTAAGTCTTGTATCAGTGACTACTGGGAGATTTGCAAATAACTCCAAAGCCGCTGCTTCCCTTTCCTTAAGTTCCTCGCCTGCCATCATCAATATCTCTTTAGTTTGACTGCACACGTATTCGTCCAATCCATACAATTCACAGTGGCAAATAAATGCTTAACGGGATAGGTTTGGTGTTACGATGTGCTTTTCTTCACTAGTACACCAGAACACCTCCCCACCTGCTGATAGGCTATATATATATACAGCTGCTCATTTATTATTCACTGCTCCCTTAAGAAGAACCCCTTAATGCCCTGTAAGGGCTAGTTACATTTTTTTGTTTTTGGGATGTCCCTAGATGGGGAAGGAGCACCACCAAAAAATGTTTTTTAATGTTGTGGGGGGCTGCAGGGAGATCTGCAGCCCCACAGCAATAGTAAAAAAAAAAAAAGAGTAAGCATCCTGGGTCATCGAAGACATGACCCCAGAAGAAATTACCATGTTTTTTAAAGCACTACCCAAGCTAGATTTTTTGCTCTACAGCTGGGAGTGCTGTGCCGTCTAGGGGCTGATACTGCGGTTGCTGTTACACGTGGCTTGAAGATGTACAAAAAATGCAAGACCTTATTATGGTTGTTTTTATGACTGCATTTTTTGGACTGAAAAAAATTAAAAGGACAGACTCAGAGACATATTTTTTTTAAGCAATATGTCTTTCACTATTTATTTTAACATTGTTCACCCACAAAATGTAATAATAAAAACTATGTAAATAGGTGTCACAGACATGTATTTTAATATCACTTAATTAAATATTTTT
This sequence comes from Calotriton arnoldi, assembly GCA_963921515.1. Taxonomy (NCBI): domain Eukaryota; kingdom Metazoa; phylum Chordata; class Amphibia; order Caudata; family Salamandridae; genus Calotriton; species Calotriton arnoldi. Next base: position 1,798,623 of record CAWUFW010000913.1, on the reverse strand, counting down.
AAGTAATCAATATTAATAAACATTGCATTATGTGTTTCACTGCGGCCAACCCCAGGCGGGCCCTGGCTGAAGGCCCTGTGCTGTGTGGGGGCTGGTTGGCTGCCTGCAGGAGGTTGGAGGGGTCAGAAGCGTGGACTGGCCGCAGGGCCTGGCCATGTGCACCATGGGGTTGGCTGCCTGTGGGGATTGGACTCAGGGCCTGGCTGCAGGCTAGGCCCTGTGCCCAACTCCCTGCCAGGCTCGTCTAAAGTCATGCACGGCAAGGGGTTGGTTGCCTGCGTCCAACTGCACGCCGCTCTCAGCTGAAGGTGGGCATGGCGTTGGGTTGTCTGCCTGCAAGGGGGGGTGGCCAAAGGGCCTGGCCAAAGGCCAGGTGCTTTGACCAACCCCCGCCCCACATGGCAGAAGGCCATGTGTGGTGGGTGTTGGCTTTACCTATGTTAAAAAAATGTTACTTTATGTTAAATAAACTAGGAATACACTGAATAAAGTAAGTTATCAATATAAAAAAATTGCATTGTGTGTACAGCTGCAGCCAATCCCCAGCCGAGCCATGGCCTTAGACCCTGAACTGTGGGGGGGGTTAGTTGGATGCCTGCAGTGAGTTGTAGGGGTTGGATGCATGGCCAGGCCGCATGGGCTGGCTGCAGGGCCTGGCTGTGCACAGTGTTGGCCTGGCTGCCTGCAGGGGTTTGGACGCAGGGCCTGGCCGCAGGCAAGGCTGTGCAGCCAATGCCCTGCCAGGCTCGGCTGAAGGGCGTACACATCATGGGGTTGACTGTCTGTGGCCAACTGCACGCTGCATCCCTCCGAAGGCCTGGCACGGCATAGGGTTAGCTGTCTGCAGGGGAAGGTTGGCCACATATGGCCAAGCCCTGTGGCTATCCCCCTGCCGCACATGGCCAAAGGCCGCATGTGGTTGGCTTTAAATATGGTTACAAAATATTACTTTATGTAACAAAAACCCTAGAAATTCACTGAAAAAAACAAAGGTTAAAGTAATGTTATTGTTAGGTGAGAATTTCAGTTTTAAACGTAAAAAACCACTAAAATTCATCAGTTAAAGTTATCTCTGGTAACTATAACTCTTGCCCTAAGGTAACTATAAGTCGCGCCTTTGCCATGCACTACTAATTAGCCCACATATTACATCACTCATGACATCTTCTATGGCATCATTGATAATATCACTGCAACATTTGCAATTAAATTATTGATAAGAAAACTGTGCATGGCGGTGGCGCAATATATGTATATATGTGCGAGAATGAAAGGGAGTGTAAATATATATATATATATATATATATATATATATATATATATGTATTCACTGAAAAAACCATAGGTTTCAGGCACGTTATAGTTAGAAATTAGCATTTAAAAAACCTTAGAAATTCACTGAAAAAACCATAAGGTTTTAGGGACAGTTATAGTTAGTTGGACATTGCACTCGTACAAAACCCGTGAAATTCCCCCGTTATAGTTAGTTCAGGTAACTATAACTCGCGCCCCGCAATGCACTGCTGATGACGTCACATATTACATCACTCATGACATGGTCAGTGACATCACTGATGACATCACTGATGACATCTCAAATGACATCACTGATGACATCATCCATGTGAGAATTTAATGCACCTCCTCACACCCTAATATAACCTTTGATACACCCACTCTAAATTACAGACTGCCATTCTCAAAACCATAGACACTCCAACACCAAAACTATGGTTTTTTCAGTGAATTTCTAAGGTTTTTTAAATGCTAATTTCTAACTATAACGTGCCTGAAACCTATGGTTTTTTCAGTGAATTTCAAAGGTTTTTTAAATGCTAATTCCTAACTATAACGTGTCTGAAACCTATGGTTTTTTCAGTGAATTTCAAAGGTTTTTTAAATGCTAATTCCTAACTATAACGTGTCTGAAACCTATGGTTTTTTCAGTGAATTTCAAAGGTTTTGTAAATGACAATTTTTAAATGTATTAATTGTTATATTTATTTTTTTGATACTGATTTACAATTTTTTTTTAACTATTTCTTTTTAGATATTTTATTTTTTAAATTACATTGTAATTACATTATACATTACATTACAAAATATACTTTCTCAGAATGAATTACTTTAGTTTAAATACTTTGCAAATAGGCAATAGACTTTTAAGTACAGTAGTTACAGTTGTTGCAATGGGCAACACAATTTCAAAAACAAAGCAACATTGAGCTCAATGTGAATTTCTAGCTAAATGCAATTAGTTACTTTATGGATTACTTTTCTAACCACTGGACTGGATCCTAGATTCAGTCCTGGGACATCTCCTGTAAACAGTTGAGTAAAAGCGTTTTGGTTACAGTAGTGATTTTTAAGGAATATTATTGTATTTTAAAAGTTGACAGAAACTTTTTCATATAGAATCACCAATGTTATCCTATGGGAGGAAATTCACTTAGCAGGTAAGTAGTGTTATCGTTACTTTTTCTTACTCAGTGGTGGATCCTGGAACCAGCACTGGTGCATCTCCTGTAAACAGTTGAAAGAATGCGTTTAAGTCACACATGCGATTTTTAAGGAATATTTGTAGTTTGTGAAAATCGACACTTTGAAACTTTTCTGTTGAAAACCAGACAATGGATTCCTATGGAAGGAAATTCAAGTTACTGGTAAGTACGGTTAGAATTACTTTTCAGGGTCAGTGCTGGGCTAAAAGATGCTGCACTGGGTTCTCTCCTGATAACAGGTGAGTAAATCGGAATTCATAGTTCGGCTGATTTTAGAGAAATATTATAAAGTTCCAAAACTCCACACTTAGAAGAATTTCCAAGTGAAACCAGTCAATGTTAGCCTATGGAAGGAAATTCAAGTTACTGTTAAGTACGGTTAGAATTACTTTTCAGGGTCAGTGCTGGGCTAAAAGATGCAGCACTGGGTTCTCTCCTGATAACAGGTGAGTAAATCGGAATTCGTATTTCGTCTGATTTTAGAGGAATATTTGTATGTTTCAAAAATCGACACTTAGAAACTTTTTCAGCAAAAAGCAGGCAATGATATCCTATGGAAGGAAATTCAAGTTACTGGTAAGTACGGTTAAAATTACTTTTCAGGACCAGTACTGGGCTGAAAGATGCAGCAATGAGGTCTCTCTTGATAACAGGTGAGTAAATCGAAATTCGTATTTCGGCTGATTTTAGAGGAATATTTGTATGTTTCAAAAATCGACACTTAGAAACTTTTTGAGCAAAAAGCAGGCAATAAAAACATCAAAATGATCCAGCACTCCTAAACAAATTCAGATTAAAGCAGTTAATAAGAAATGAGTTCAATATAATCCATTCAAACATTATCAAGGGCCATTATTATCAACGGTGCATGTATGATAATCCCATTGCTATTTGTAATCCGGCTTTTGAACTGCTCCGTGAATGCGATCGGGTCATGACCCGATCGCGTTCACGGAGCAGTTTGATAATGTTTGAATGGATTATATTGGATGATGTACACACCATTGGAAAATACTTAAGGATTTAATTCATTCTATCCATAAACTGAGTTTCCAAATAAAAGAAACTTCCTTCCATGAAACCTAGAGGAACAAACGTCTTACTGTCTCGCCCTGAAGAAGTCCTTGATGGACGAAACGCGTAGGCTACATTTTCTCTTTTAAGAAGAATCTGAATAAAGAATTGGAACGAGACCAGACCTGCTGAATTATTCTTTGAACTCATTTCTTATTAACTGCTTTAATCTGAATTTGTTTAGGAGTGCTGGATCATTTTGATGTTTTAATGATTGGTGGGATCTTGTATCCTAGGGGACTTAAGGGTATTGAGTCTCAGGTCCCTGGCACCCAGTCAACTTGATTTACCCTTCACCCCACATAAGGGTTAAGTGCAGTCATTATTGCCCCATACCCCTCTTTGTTGTGCATCAAAAAGCAGGCAATGATATTCTATGGAAGGAAATTCAAGTTACTGGTAAGTACGGTTAGAATTACTTTTCAGGATCAGTACTGGGCTCAAAGATGCAGCACTGAGGTCTCTCCTGATAACAGGTGAGTAAATCGGAATTCGTAGTTCGGCTGATTTTAGAGGAATATTTGCACAATGGTGAAGGAAGGGGGTGGGGCCTAAGGTGACATGTCTGCAAACACGCCCTGTGGCGCGTTTTAAGTTGGACAATTAATTCCTCCTCAATACCGAGGGTCCCTAGGGGCCAACTAGCCCACCAGGTACCTCCAGTATGCGCCAGGGGGCTGCGTTGCAGAGAGGTGTTCAGAGGCCACGCCCCTTTTTACAACACTCTGCAACGCAGCTCCGTGGCGCTTACTGGAGGTACCTGGTGGGCTAGTTGGCCCCTAGGGACCCTCAGGATTGAAAAGGAATTTATTCCCCATCTTAAAACGCGCCACGGGGCCTGTTTGCACACATGTCACCTGAAGCCCCGCCCCTCCCTTCACCACTGTGCAAACGCGCCCGTGGCGCGTTTTAAGTTGGGGGATTAAGTCCCCTTGAATCCTGAGGGTCCCTGGAGTCCAACTAGCCCACCATATACCTCCAAAAAGTGCCACAGAGCTGCGTTGCAGAGAGGTGTAAAAAGGGCGTGGCCTCTGTACACGTCTCTGCAACGCAGCCCCTGGCGCATACTGGAGGTTCCTGGTGGGCTAGTTGGCCCTCAGGGACCCCCAGTATTCAAGGGGAATTCGTTCCCCCTCTGCAAACGCGCCAGGGGGCGCGTTTGCAGAGTACTGCAGGGAGGGGGGCGGGGCCTCCGGCACGATGCCGGTCGTTTTTTTTTTTCTGTTTTTTTTTTAATGGGAGGGGGGCTGCGTGGCCCCCCTTCCCTTGCCCACTTTTGGCCCCGGGGACCCCATCCCCCGGGGCCTGAGCATTTTATTTTATTTTTTAAATAAAAAAAAAAAAAACGGGCCTGTATTGGCCCCGGGGACCCCATCCCCCGGGGCATGGCCTCGATTTTTTTATTTTTTATTTGGAGGGGGCTGCGTGGCCCCCTCCTCAGGCCATTTAAGGCCCCGGGGACCCCATCCCCGGGGCCGGCCTTGCACTTTTTTTCTTTTTTAAAATTTGGGAGGGGGGCTGCGTGGCCCCCTCCCTGGCCACTTATGGCCCCGGGGACCCCATCCCCCGGGGCCTGGCCTCTGGTTGGGGACTGTGGGGGTCCCCAATCCCCCACAGTCCCAGCCGGCTCCCCGCCTCCTGCGCGATCCGGCATTGCTTTTCCACATGGGGAGCAGCTAACATGCTGCTCCCCATGTGGAAAGCAATCAGCTTTGGATATTGGAAGCGAGAGCAGGTTTCCTGCTCTCTCTTCCAATATCCAAAGCAAGTTTGCAATGACAGGACGGGAGCCGCGAGGCTCCCGTCCTGTCATTGCAAACAGCAGTGTCCCGGGGTAGGCACCCCGGGACACTGCAGGAGCCGGCCCTGGGGGTGGCGGTCCCCAGGGCCATCACTGGCTCCAGGAGGGGCCGCGTGGCCCCCTCCCCACATTTTCAAAGCCCCGGGAGGTGGTGGTCCCCGGGGCTTCGGGGGTCCAAAACGGACCCCCATTTTTAATTTTTTAGTGCCCCGGGGAGGTGGCGGTCCCCGGGCGTGTGGGGGGGCTCGAGAAATAAAACAGAAGCCTCGGGGAGGTGGCGGTCCCCGGGGCAGCGGGAGGGCAAAGAGCCCTCCCGCACCATTTTTTGTTAAAGCCCCGGGGGGTGGCGGTCCCCGGGGCTTGGGGGCCCTTACATACATTTAACCCCCCCACCATGCCCCCGGGACTTGGCCCACCCGGGGGCAAATTAACATCGAGCGCGGGAGACCGCGCTCGATTTTTCCGGCAGGATCCGCGCACCCTGAGCGCATCCTGCCGATTTCTTTTTTTTTTTTAAATGCTTTTTTTTGCCCAGGGGTTCCTTGTGGGACCCCCTGAGCAGGCCTAGGGGGTTAGGGTGTTTCTACCCTGCCCCCTTTGTGCGCTTTGCGCACTTGTTTCTGTCCCTCGGTTCTACCGAGGGACAAAATGGCTGCCAACACTTCCTGAATCGGAATGTTGACAGCCAGCTGACAGCCAATTAGCATGCAGCTCGTGATCGGGAGGGTACGCGGACCCTACTCGGCCATAGATATATATGTGACTTTACTTGTGAATTTCTCAGGAACTACTGAACGGATTTACACCATTTAAGCAAAAGGCACCAGTCTGAACCAAGGGCTACCTCTTTGCCAAATTTGGTGTAATTCCGTTCAGCAGTTCGGGCTGTAGCTGCGACTAAAGGTTCCTATGGAAAAATGAATGGGGAAAACGCGTTTTGGGACCCCCCTTTTTTCTCAGCCCCCGCTTGACGAATCAACCCGAGACTTTCAGGGTAGGAGCGGAGCGGAGCGGAGCGCCCCAACAAGTTGGAAACTTTCGCGAAGATTCGTCAACCGGCGCCAACGTTATTTCAAATAGAATGTCGCGGATTTCCTATGGATAATAGGTCCTAACTATAACTATCTACTGGCGACCGACAGTAGATAATATGTGTGATCAAGGCCGCATGTTTGGCGGCCGAAACGCGTCACTTTTGGACATAGATGTGTGAATAAACCCATCTGTTGAATACTTCTGCCTTTGGAGTCTGTGCCTGTGGTGTTGCGCTGCTGCTGCTGCCGTAGCGGATACATTCCTGGGATTTTCGTGGTGATATATATATATATATATATGTGTGTAAATACAAGCTTTCCTGCCTTCATCCCGATTACATCCACCTCAAGGGGTTGGTGCCGGGCATGACGGGCGCAGGACCCGTAATCATGAAGCAATTTTGCTCATGCGGCCGCGCAAGCAAGGACGCCCGCACTCCAAGATGTTTCCTCATAAGCAAGTTTATTAAAGCTGACGCGTTTCGACCACCTGGGTCTTTGTCAAAGCCATAAACTTAGTGTTGAAAAGTGCCCTATTTACCATAGAAAACAAAGCATAATAATCTATAAACATGGTGGAAAAACTTTAAAATACATTTCATCTATGTATTTTACTTTAGACGACAGACTCATTTTTGTATATATATATTTATTTATTTATTTATTTAACACTCCCCTTCATTCTCGCACATTCTCCAAGCTCTCTTTTGGGATGGGTGCATTTCCAAGTTCCCAATAGACCAGTCTGTGGGTGCGCACTCTGGTCATGACACAGAGTCATGACAATTTGAAACAGAAACCTCTGATAGAACCCATTATTTCATCAAGGATTATGAAATAAAGAGAAACTTCACTGGCTCGACAGTGGCAACGCAAACTTTGTGAGAAAGGGAGCAAGCAGAGTCGCAGGAGTGGGAAGCACCATAACCAACAGGATAAGGTACACCGAATTTCGGGTCACTGGACTAGTAACAGCTGAGGAGAACTTGCCCCACCATGCACAGTGTTGTCATCAATGCATATAGTTAGATGACAATGTCAGTTTAAGCGTAATGTTTTAAACAAAAACAAAATTAATTCACCAGTTATAGTTATTTCATGTAACTATAACTTGCGCCCTCGCCATGCACTGCTTATGACCTCACATATTACAACACTCATGACATGTTCTATGACATCATTGATAACATTACTGATGGCAACTGTGGTAACACCATTGATGACAATATTGTGCGTGACAGGAGGGTGAGTTATAGTTCTTGAAATAATCATAACTGGTGAATTTCAGTGTTCTTTTACGTTTAAAACCTTATGTTTAAACTGACATTGTCACCTAACCATAACGTTACATTAACCTTTGTTTTTTTAGTTTATTTTTAATTAATATCGATCCCCCAAGCCATCTTCTTTTAATTCTCTCTTAACCTCCCTTTACCACTGCCCACTCCAAACACTAAAATTACCCTTACCGCTCTTCAACACTACCCGCACCTCAACCCTTTTTTAAAAAATAACATATTAACTATTTTATTAAAAAACAAACGTACTTGTGTGGTAAAGGTATGGGTTGTAAAGGTACCTGCGTGGTAAAGGCGTTGTGTGGTAAAAACGTAGTTGTAAAGGCTGTTTCCGTAGGCACACTTGCCCTTCTGCGTGCATGCACCATGCCACTAATGGATTACCCCCAATACTGAAAGCCCTAAATCTGGGGACCAATACCCATCGAAGAGGACTCACGCTGATGTCTTAGTAAGTTAACTGCCTATAAGGTAATACTGAGGCCTACTGCAAACATTTTAACTTGATGCCCTAATCCTGCATGACTCAATGGATCACCTATTCATGGCTGCATTCAATTAATCAACTTCCCCTATCTGGCAGAGAGGAAAATCAACAGCCTAGCATGTGGCCTGTCCTAGAACAAGAAGTATGCCTGTCACAGAAAGAACCTGTAAAACAAAGAGGCTTATGGGTAAGTAAAGCTCCAATCTAGCACCTTTGATATGGTGGTCTGAGCTTTGTCTTTTCATGCAATGTTAGAACAAGAGGTTATTGTCTCGGAGCTGGGACTCTCTTCCACCTACACAGACTGGAATGAGATGGAAAGGTGTGTATTACTTCCACGTTGAATAGGGTGACCACTTGACGGTAATTTTCATGGACAGTCCGTAATTTGAGCCCAGTTCCCGTTGTCCGTAATGAAACTTCTCATGAACAGCTTTTGTCCTTAATTTTAAAGATTCAAACTGACAGGCAATCATGTGGCCCATTCGTCATCCAATGGCCGCCCTGGACTGTGGACACTGGGAGTGAGTTGACCTAGGGTTGGCTAATATGCCAACTAGTCTATAGTATCTCTCAACACACTGCAAATTGTGCAGCCTGGCCCTGTTAAGTGGGCCCTGAAGTTACTTTATGGTGGCCCATGGTCATATTTTGTATTTTACTTCCTGTTACAATGAACTTCTTTTTGTTCAGGACTGCTTGGGTGAAACCTCACCCAGCCTATGAGGTGACTACTGAACCCAGAGGACTAACCTGAATGGCCTGCTCCTCTTCTGACATGCTTATTGGACAGTCAGCGTCATAACAGGAGTCTTGTTACAAGACCTTTCTCGGCTGCGGCCCCTCCCGTCCTCCATAATATAATCTCTGAGGCCTAATCGGCAGACGTCACCCTTGATAGGTTATGTAGCACTCTCTATCTCTGCCTCGTGGCTTTGTTTAGCAGTAAGCATGTTGTAGTGAGGAGGTCCACGCAGGTAGGATGTAATTCAGGAAGTTTTATTGTAGTAGGTTACAGGTTACAGGATCAGAAGAGCAAGTAGTAAAGCTCTGTGAAGCAGCCCCACCAGGAGCAGCCTGCATGCTGCTCAGCCCATTCTCAACTGTCACTTCCAACCTCTCAGGCACCCAACATTCCAAACGCATCATCACTCCAACATTCTGTGAGCACACACACAAACACACTGGCTGAACAGGGATGTAAAAGTCATAACAAGAACATGAGTAGGATACTACATATCCCCCTTTCTTACAAAACGGAAGCAAAGGTCCTATACCTAAAAGAGATGTAACAATAAATAACCCAGTGCAGAAAGGAATGCAAATGCAACAGAGAAAGTAAGGTGAAGAAGACGACAGAAAGGAGCGAGCGAAGAGATGGTAGGAGGAAAACTAAGTGGAAGCAATGGGTAAGTATACACAAATAGAAATGACCCATACTCTCCAACAACGAATAACAAAAGAGAAGAAAACAGTAAACATGCGAAAGAAACAACAAGTAGCAGAATGACATAGTCGCACCAAAGACTACCCCCAAACACACCCACTGGCCAGGCAGGCAAGCAAAGAAGGAAAGACGAGGCACGACGCGAACTGGACACAAGACTGGCACCCAGACACACGAAGAAGAGAGGGAGTGATCTCCTCTTGAACAAGGAAGAAAGAGAAAAACACTACACAAGAGGAAAGACTAGAGGCAGAGGTATAATAACAAACAAAGTGTATAGTTCAGGTTCCAAGGATGAGACAAGATAAAACATCACGAGGATCACTGAACAAGTCTGAAAACAGAGGAGAAGAATAAAATACAAATGAGTATAATTCAACCTCCCCCACTTTCATAATGATTTTAAAAAAAGAATATGAGAATAATGTTGGATGTACAACAATGTAAAATGATGTAAGCATGACATGTAAGAAAATGACAGCCAATGGGAACGAGACCCATAATGTGAAAGCCCGTGTAAGGACAACCCCCGTGTAGGGGTCACATAATGTGAGATGTAGTAATGGGACTATAACCCATAAGAGACACCCTGTGTGAGGGTAACAGTGTAAGAGAAGATGGGACAAAAACCCATGACCTACCCCGAGACGTAAGGGAGGGTAGCTAGTGTAAATGGGACTGTACCCATAACCTATCCCTAAACATAGGGATGGTTAGATAATGTAGAATGGGACTAACCCCCATGGAACGATGCCCTGTGTGAGGGTTAAAACCAAAAGTAGCCCGTGAAGGCAAACGTACTCTGAGAGAATGGGGCTAAAACCCATAAGCATGTACCCTATAAGAGGCAAATGTAAAGAGAACAAATGGGACTAGAACCCATTGTCATCCCTGTGTAGGGAAACGTAAAATGTGGAACGTACCCATGTAAAAGGGACAAAGAACCCCTGAAGGTGAGTACCAGGAGAACATGTACGTAAAATGTGAAACCCATAAAGCCTACCAAATAATCCCAAGGAGGATAATATAAGAGATAGACATTTTCTTCCTTATTTATTTATTTATAAAGTTTTATATAGCGCGAACAAGATCCCGAAGGATATCAGAGCGCTTCACAATATGATGGGAGGAAGAACATAAATGCAATATCAACATCCGGTATATAGAGAGAGAGAGGAAAAAAAAAAAAAAAAGAAAAGACTGGAATGGTCGCAGAGTGCGGGACATTTGCGCCCAGGAGGGTAATACAATAAGCAGGTGTACACGGGCAATGAGGGGGGGTCACAGTGTGCATTAAAGAAGAGCTGTTACAAATGGAGGTACCATGATAGTGGGAACAGTGTCAACGAGCAAGTGAGCCTATCCCTCTTAGGGTAAGAATTTGTTCATTAGGAATCGTTTAGCTTCCAATTTGAAAGCCTACGTTGAAGAGATTCTGCGTACCTCCGGTGGAAGAGAGTTCCATATCTTTGGGGCAGCGCCGGAGAAAGCTCGGTGACAAGTTCTTTTTTTGTTAAGGATGAGTGGTTTCAAGAGAAAGGTAGTGGCGCTTCTTGAGGCTCTTAAACCACAGGATAGTTCAAGTTTTTGCGCAAGGTACCTGGGAGTATTGAAGTGAAGGGCTTTGTGCGCCAGAACAGCAATCTTTAACTGAATTCGTGCTTCGTAGGGCAGCCATTTGAGAGATTTTAGGACTAGGGATATATGTTCGTATCGTTTGGTGCCTGTGACCAGTCTAGCCGCCGCGTTCAGTGATGACCTTAGTGGAGCCAGGTGCCCCATGATGCATTGTTCTTGGTGTTCTTGGTGGTCGATTTGCCCTTTTCAAAGGGGTCAAGGGGGGAGGCGGCACTTGAGGAAGGCAATAGAGCCTTCTTAGAGGCGAGGTCAGCAGAGATGAGTCTTGATTTCTCCGAGAAGAAAGCGGCAAGCTCGTCGCAAGTGGGTGGGCTGCCACCAGGTTCAGAGTGGTTTGGACCAACGACTGATTGCTGTTTGACCAATTCGAACAGTTTCTTGGGGCGGTTTGCCGCTTGATCCAGTTGGTGTCTGAAGTAATCAGCCTTAGCACTCTTGATTTGTTTGTTGTAGAGGCTCCTGACATCTCTAAGGAGTTTTAGTTGGTCCAAGGACGGATTGGATCACCAGGAACGTTCAACTGCCCTAAGGTTGCGGCGTTCTGTGTTTAAGTTGTCATTATACCACGGTTTGGATATTTTTGTTGAGGCATTTTTATGTTGGAGTGGAGCAATGTCATCCATGATGTTGATGATTGTCGAGTTGTAGGCGTCGGTGAGTGATTGCACCTCGACCAAGTCAGCTTGGGAGGAGAGGGCAGATTTACTTTGGGCAGCTAGTTCGTCAGAGTTTATTGATCTGAGGTCTCTTTTCCATATCTTTGATTTCAATGGTTGAGGCTTCCTCATCAGCACCTCCCTGTTAATGTAAAAGAGGATGCTATGGTGGTCGGACCAATCACAAGGGGTAATGGAATCTATGGTGATGGTCTGCCCTTTAGAGATGATGAGGTCTAGAGTTTCTCCTTTAATATGAGTTGGTTGGTCGCAGTGCTGAGTCAGATCTTGATCATTTAAGAATGATTTAAGGCAAGATACAGCGGAGTCGTTGGGGTTAGACCAGTGAAGGTTGAAATCACCAAGGAAGATTTGGGCCACCGCTGAGTCGACATTGCTAGTGATGATTTCCATTAGTTGCTCAATGAAGGGGAGATTGTCACCCGGGGGGTGGTAAAAGGTGTGAAGTTTGCAAACCGGTAGGTTCTTACTTGAGATGCTGAGACACAGGTATTCACTGGAGGAAGATGCAGAGGACTCCAAGTGAGAAATCGAGAGTGTGTTCCTGTGAATACAGGCTAGGCCACCACCCAGCTTCAGAGCTCTGTCTAGCCTAATAATGCCATGAGTGGGAGGTACTAGGAGGTCTAAGATAGGAGTGGAAGCGGGATTTAGCCAAGTTTCAGTGAGGATGATAATGTCTAAATCATTGTGTTGGATGAGGTCGAAGATATCGGAGGCGTGTTTACTGGCTGATCTGCAATTAAGTAGTACACATTTAAGTTATAGTGGATTATGGGGGGAAGGAGTCTGGGTGATGTTCACAGGGGTGAGGTTGTCGGAATTGCTGCATCTAGGATTGCGAAGAGGTTCTCTGTTCGGGTTAGAAAGGATAGAATGTATTTGTCTCGGCTGGACCTTGTTAGATTTGGACCAAGAAGAGCAAGAGTTGTGACTGTCCAGGAGATCAATGGACGCCGGGTGCGTCTCACATCCTCTGGGGCTGGTGGAGGCATTGGGTAGGGGAATGGATTTCGAGATGGAGGGGGCTGGAGGCTGATCCATGTGGTCGCTATCCCTGGTGGACGCTCTGTGCCAATTCGCAGAGGAGAGAGCTGATCACGGGGAAAAGATCATTTGAGAGGGCTTTCAGGTCATGTAGCTCAGTAGTGAGAAGGTGCAACTGACGAGATATCTCGTCAAGGCGCGTAGCCAAGTCTGAGTGTTGGTCTAGGGGTGGAGGGTGTGAGGGAAAGACGAGCGGTGACGGGGGCATCGGTGTAAGCCAATTGAGGCCTGTGTGAAGGATCGTTGTCCAGATTCTGGCATAGCATGTGGCAAAGTTATAGGGATGGAGGAAGGGGCATCGTCTAATAATCGAGATGACTGTAGGTCTTGAGGGAACCTCTCAGCTCGAGAGAAACCCTGTGACGGACTGACAGACGGTGAGGAGATTGAGCCCATAGATCCGCCAACCACCTGAGAGGAAGTTCTAGTGGATTGACATAATTCAACCGGAAACAAGGCGGCTCTGGGATCAGCTAAAGGAGATGTGGGGTTAAGGGAGAGTGGGGTACTCACAACTGTTAAGGGGGGAGTACTGGTTAAGCCCAGCGGAGAAGTGGTGGTTGAGTAGGGGTCAGTGGAGTTGCCATATACCGCTTTTCTGAGAGTGGGGTAAAAATTGGCCATCTTTGCTAGGTTGATATTAGAGGCTTGGATTAGGATGATACCATTATTGTAGAGGGTGATAGTGGTGGAGGCTTTGAGGGTGGACGAGGGAGACGTTGTTAGTTTGAGGCCATGTGGGATTTTCTTAGATCCTGTTATTCGAAGCAAGGAGTAGAGCACAGCTCGCCAGCAAGCCCGTTTTCTGGTATAAAAAATGAGGTCATTAACCAGAGTACCTTTGTTGGTGCAGAAGTAGGGGTCTGAGAATAGAATTTCAGGTCTAGCTTTGAGTATGCGATGTTTGTATTTTTTGCCGCATTTTTAGAGAGGTCAGTTGGGTAATTGATGATGAAGGCATTGGAACCATTGGGGTCAGGATTTATCTCCATTGTGAAGTAGAATCCTAGAGAGGATGGGAGCCCAGAGAAGAGAATAAGGAGGTGAGAGAACACAACAACAATCCTGGGACTCTCAGCGGAAAGGTGAGGGGGTGGAATGGCAGCATGTTGGGAGGCGCAGAGATCTTGCTGTGCAGAGCTAGTGACTATGGCCCCCTAAGTCGCTGCAGTCGTGGGATCCCGTAATTCGTCTCGGCTCTATAGACTGGCACTGGACGGTACACAGGGCGATGGGAGGTCCATCTAGGAAGAAATAAGCGGGGAGCAGAAGGAGGTCTGCTCTACAACCTGAGCACAAGACTGCGAACTAAGTGAGAAAAAGTGCCCGACCATAATGTGCCACAAGCCAAAACATGTATGCAAATGGTGAAACAGCAGCCATAATTACAAAAGGCTACAATATGAATCACAAAAACGTTTCATTTGGTAACTGATACTGTAGAGTTAATGGTGTGCGTGTCACCGTAATCCTGTGACACACACCAACGTTCGTAAATAAATGAACTTAGCAGGGATAGCAGACAGCTAAACTGGTCACGTTACTCCAACGTGGCCTGGCAACTCATAGAAAGAAAACGAACGTGGATGTTGTATTCGGTGGAGAAACCCACTTAAAACAAACAGATGCAGAAGAAATGGAGCCAGAAGGGGGTCGCAGAATAACCACAGTCACGAAATGAACTTTGTGAAATACACCACACGTTTGGCAAAGTAAATTTGTTCATGTTCATCGTGAGTACACAGTTCCAGAGCTGAAATCTGGAGTCAGTCCTACCTTTAACACAAACTCGGGTACTGGCCAGAAAAGATCCGAAGCTGCTGCTCCTGGGAAGAGCCTGCGTTCCGAAGCAAGGATGGAGGAGACAACAATCGTTGACGAGCTCCAGAAGTGAAGAAAGGATGCAGCTCCAACACTGCGCTGCACCAGAAGGCAAAGTCACAGAGTGAATGGAAGATGAAAAGGACGTTGCGTGCAAGCGCCAACCACAAGATGGCGGCACGCACGATGCGTGTGCAGGACGGCTCCAGGCGCGCTCGTGCGCTCAAATTGTGCTACGCAGGGAAGTCTGGAGGATCCCTCTGGAACACCGCCCAACTCCAACTGTCAGGTAAGGAGCGCGCAATCCCCTCATCGATTTGAAATGGAGCGCAACTGCCAAACTGTCAAACAGGCCCCATTTATAGAGGTCCCTATGTGTTACCTGCCGAAATAAACACATAGTAGGCAGAAAAAAAAGCGCCAGAAATTCCGTGCGGTGAGGCGAAGAGAGCAAGCAAGGACTAGGCACTCACCACTGACAATTTGAAAGAAACATCTAGTTGTCCCCGAAGTCCATCGCCACCTCAGTACTTGCGCTGCATGAGTAGTGGGAGTACAAACGCCGTTTAGAATTTAATCCAATGCTGAAGGCACAGTGTGGAGAGATTAGTCCCCACCTCAGAAACACGACATGACAAAACGTTGCAGCCACTATTTTTACCATACCTCAGGAATTTTAGGCCGAATGTGTTCAGGATCACACAATGTAGCCTGCATAATCCACAGTGTCAACCGCAAGGTTCCCTGACAGATCCAGAAAAACACTCATGACGAGCTCAATGTAATATGGAGGCAGTCCTTTCACGACAGAATCTTCTTACCATCGTTTTGAAATAATGTAGAGATGAACAGCTGTCTGAAAGTCATTGAAAGCATAGTACAAACTGCATTGGTAAATCCAAAGTTTATGAAAGAGTGACAATGAGTGCAGCACGCTTAGATTGAGGCTGTCTGATGGAAAGACATAGGTGGTAAAATACAGAGTCAATAGGTAGTAATTCATATGAGCACTGAACGCCTGGGCTAGGGCTGTCCGTTGGTGAGGACACTGGTGGGGCTGAAAGGCATAGTGCTTCATCTTTACCTGTATCTTGTTGTCTTCTTTTCTTTTCTGTGAGGAAATTTTTTCTTTCATGTAGACGTCTTTGATGTTCACAGTAGAACTCCCTTGTTCCTTGTACGTAGATTTTCCTTTCCTGTGGAAACCTCCGCTTGTGTACATTGTGGTAGTTGTCACTGTAGTCTCTGTAGATTGCGCCATCTCAAGGTCCACCTTTGTTCGCCAGGTTCCTGAGATCCGCTTGTTCCACGTAGGTACGTCACCAACTCGTCGCCAAGTAAATGTAGTGAGGAGGTCCACGCAGGTAGGATGTAATTCAGGAAGTTTTATTGTAGTAAGTTACAGGTTACAGGATCAGAAGAGCAGGTAGTAAAGCTCTGTGAAGCAGCCCCACCAGGAGCAGCCTGCATGCTGCTCAGCCCATTCTCAACTGTCACTTCCAACCTCTCAGGTACCCAACATTCCAAACGCATCATCACTCCAACATTCCGTGAGCACACACACAAACACACTGGCTGAGCAGGGGATGTAAAAGGCATAACAAGAGCATGAGTAGGATACTACACATGTCTCTCTTTAATGTGCCTTTTATCTCTGTGTTTATTTCTCTCTATTGTGCTTTCCTCTCTTTGTATTATGCGTCTCTCTCTCTCTCCTTAATGTGCGCATCTCTCTCTATTGTGCCTCTTTGTGCAAGAACTTTCGTGTTTCTTCATTAGCGAAAGAAAATATTGAACTGGTCCAGGACTTCTATTAAGACACGCACAGACTATAAATGCATATGCATATCATAGAGGCGATGCAGCCTCTGTTTGCTTAATTTAAGCTTTATTAGCAGCAGCTGGGGTAGGAGGATGTTTAATCACATAAGTGGATACTCCTGTCAGACCTATATCATTTTACTGGTGGCCTGCAGAGGGCTCAACAGCAGGGCTGTTCCACAATGATCAGTCTTTCCATACAAAGTTGTACAAAGAATAATACATTTTATTCACATTTTTTTAAAAGTTTTATGTATATTCATCATTTTCTATTTTTTTTAATTTTCTTTTTATAGGATCTCAATTTATAAAGATATGTACATTTCTATTTTAAGATCTCAATGTGCAAAAGTACAAACAAGTTAATAGTGAACATTTCATTTTTAACATGTGCAAGATGTATTATTTACAAATAAAATGCATGGAAAAGACATATGAGTACATTATATTGATTCATACTTATACCCCTAAAAAAATCCAATGCAACCTCAAATCAACCAATCTCACCTAACAAACCACACTCTCACAATCGAAAGAATCACACACATAAGAAATGGGGGGGTAAAGCCTCTATTTATTTGTATGACATACACCGATGACGGTCAAGCGGACTGAGCAAATCACAATTTATTCCACTTTGGTTTTGTCTTTGAAGGGTTTCCCATGATCTGGTCAGCGTATGTTTCGGTGGGTATACATGACTAAAACCTTCACCAGGACCACTCTTTTAATTTACTTTCAGGAAAGTGGACGGGGGTCCTCTGTTAGCGTGACGCGTAGTATGCAGACAAATGTAATGCAAATGGTCCGTATGTTGTACATGCGCTGCCGGATAGCTCCTTATTGATTAGATTAACAGGTTAACTTTTTTATGTCTCTGTATTCAAGGGTCTGTGTGGATGTGCCTATCCTGCGATTGATGCTTTTAATCATGCCCTTTTGTTGGCAACGATGTCCTCCGCTTTCTTTTAGTTATGTACTTGTTGCTTCTGGGAAAGCTGCGCGTTTGTTTCCTTGCCTGCAAAGTCTCTTTCCCCCTGACTCCTGGACCTAAAAGTATCCATAGGGGGGTACCTTTTTGCGTTATTCAGTAGGAGGGTGTTTAGTCAAAGGCCGACTGGGGGACAATCATTATTATTGTGTCAAATTTGTGCACAAAACGAAAGGGGTGTTACAGGAAGATAGTGTGGCGGTGAAAAAGTTGAAAGAGGGATGGAAGGGTATATGCTTAAAGCAGATTTTCACTCAAATTATTTCATGCTTTGTATAGTGCACACTTATACCTTTGTCATTCAGAGAACTGTACACTATTAAAATATCAAAACATAACTCTTCCAAAAAGAAAGTATTAGAAGTAGAAAAACACATTGAGGGCAGTAGTGCTTAATTTATGCTGGCAGTTGACGGTGGGGCCACCAGCACTCAATTTTGGGGAACGCCACTTATTTTTTCTCAACAGATTTTGATTCAGAGCAGGAGAGAGAAAAAATAGAAGGGGAAAATATGGAGGAAGAAAGGATTAAAAGACAATGGCAAAGTGAGAAAGCAGAAATGAAAAAGAACATGCAAGAGTGAGACAAAGAGGCAGGGTGTGTCTGGGAATGAATTTAAGAGGCATGAGGTAGAATTAAGGCTACGCAGCCTTGGTATTCAGCAAACAGACCTTTGATTGCACCAGCAGTGGCTTCTGAGCAAAACTTTGGGTCCTGGCGCTTTTTTATTATTTTACAAATTAAGCACTGGTGAGTAGGGTACGTTAGTAAACATAGCCATCTTTATTTCTCTTTCTGCTTCATGTCTCGCTTCCTCTTGTGCCTGTCTTTCTCCTCATTGCATCTCTCTCATCTTTTCGCATCTGTCCCTCTCATTGTGTGCCTCTTTGTGTTATATGTGTCTCTTGTGCACCTCTCTCTCTGATGCTGGAAAATGTTGAACTGCTTCCTGGACTTTGATGGTCCTGTATTAAGACACGACCCTTTAACCAATATGCAAATAAACCAAATGCATATCAAGTATCACTGTGATGTGCCTGTTTGCTTTCTTTAAACTCTCTTACCTGCTGCTAGGATGAAATGTTGTTCAGTCAAAGGTGGACTTGCCACAATCATAATGGTGGGTTCAAACCGAGGAGTGTCATGGGGTGATTCTTAAATGAGAAAAAGATAAGGAGAGGCATGAGTATGTGCTTAACCTAGGATTTTCACTAAACATTTTATTTTGCCGCTTCGTATAGCGCACAACTGGTTAAAAGGGCAAAACATATCGCTTGTTCATTTAAAAAAAGATGGGATTGCAGTAAGGAAATAACATTGTGGGTACGGTACATCAGTGAACAAAACAAATGTTCTATCTTTCGCTCACTCAGTCTGTCCCTCTCCACATTAATGTGAAACATTCATACACAGATTTCTATTTCTTTTCTCTTGGGAACAAAGAACCTCAGAAGTCCACTGCTTCTGATAAAAAGTATTCTTTCAAAATCAAAACTTAAAATGAATAGTACTACTGCCCAAGGGTCCATGTTCAGCAAAAGAGTGCTTCTTCTGGTAGGAGCACTCATGTTAAGGGGGCAGAATCCTGTGACAACTGGTGGCCAAATTTTGCTTAGTGTACATGTTTGCTAGTTTTTAACCCGTTGCGTGCGTCAGTCGGCCAACGGCCGTCGCGAGCACTACCTCTGTAGTGCTGCGAACGTCCGTTGGCCGACGCGGCCCCGCCCACTCCGCTAAACCGCCGCACCGCGGCGGATTTGCCGCCGCGGTTAAGCGGTTAAACAAATCCAGTTCCATATGCATATATGAGCAATACTGTTATGTATTATACAGACCATAGAACATAAATCTATTTTGACTAGTACTTGTGGGTGTCTATTTACTTATATAAAAGCGTGTGACCTCCTCCACTGTGTCAGTAAAATTGACCTTTAGTCCCGAATTTTTGTCCTGAATTTCGACTTTTTGTCCTGAATTATTGTCCTTAATTTTGAGCCTTTGTCCTAAATTTTTACAGTCTCTGTGGAGAATTTGGCTTCATGTATGGTGGTCACCCTAACGAAGAACCTAAAAAGATGTCAAACAGTTGTTAACGGCCATTCCTCTGTGGGTGTTTTCATGTGAACTTTGTAGCTTGTTTGTTGCTATTAAACAGTACAGTATGTGAAGGGGCACTGGAATTATGCGATTGTGTGGCCGCAGCAATTTTTGTGTAATTATAGATTTGCCACATTTGCCACATAATCCATCATCTGCCGCATAATCTGCAGATTTAAAAAACGTGTTTGTAGCTCAACCGGTTCAAAAGTTATTAAAAATGCTGCGATACATGTTGCCGTGCAGTGGAAGGGCTGCTGCAAAGCTGGACTGGTCACCTTTCTGTTGCTTATTGCTATATTTGGGTGTTAAACTTGTACTAATGAGGTGCAACCAATGCCCAGACAGTGTTACCAAGTTTAAAAATGACAAAAGAATGAAGTTATACTATTACTAAATGTACCGCACTATGCTGAATAATTTGCCTTTTCTTGCTGCATAATTTACTCAACCCTGGCGCATAATTTGGTCCTCTCCTGTCGCATTATTCCAGTAGCCCTGAGTATGTGCCACCATTGTGTGGTTTTGGAAGCTCTCTGCAGTGCACCTCTTTTTGCAGCTTCCACAGCTCATTCGCGCAGTGCAGGTAGCTCATTTCAGCTCAATATCCCAGTATTGTTATACACAAAACATCCTACAGAACTTTCAGTGAAGACTGCACATGTTCCCAGTAACTCCCACTTTTACTCAGGCATCAACTCCCTTTTCGAAAAATACCCTCAGTCTCATATTAAACACTCTTGCAGACACATTACAAAAATTACTACTTATTCCACGAACGAACCCACGGTGAAGCATGAATTTTACAGAACTTAAAGTTCTGCATGTCTCATTCTTCCCACACCCTCCACGTGTGGATATCACGGCCATATTTCAACTGACCAGCAAACATACTTCCCACTAAACTTACACTCCTGGTCTGGGAAACGGCTCCACGTTGTGTGGTCCAGGGTGGGCTAATAAGTGGCCTCTGAAGGCTCACGTGAAATGCCCCATGTCCACAGGAAGGAAGGCCATGCGTCAAGAGAGTACTTCTGACCGACCTAGAGGAAGAAAGCAAAGCGATGCTCCCTGGGGGGAAACCCCGGACCAAGGCGCCTAATTGTTAACATGTTCTGGTGTGAAACAACTTCCTCTTTGCTTAAAAATCGGAACCTGATGTGCCTGGCTCTCTGATTAACTGCAGCCAGTTTTTACTTTGAACGAATAATTACACAAAACAAGTCTGCCGTGGCCGGGGCTTTGTTTCTCCCGAAGCGCATCAGAGCAGAGCGTATCATGTAACGTTCTATCTGCCCCGGCGCGCGGGGACAGGGCCGCATTCTTGGCAGGGACTGGCGCGGGCTTCCCGCGCGCTTCTCAAGTGATCGCGTGCTTTGTCTGATGCTTGACAGGGGGTTTCTTATACTGTCACTCATCTTAGCGAAGCCCGTATCAGAGCAAACCTCAAAATGCAGACGTTTGAAAAGCAGCAACCTCACTGAGGGTCGTGTAAGGTGAAGGGCACCCACTAATTACGTGGCGCATACACCTGGTATTGCACAGCAATAATTAATTTCCAGCACCTCATTGTCTTGCCCAGGTTACATTTGAAACTCCTCAGCGTTTCTCTCCTTTCAATAAGCTATCCCAAAATTAAAGTATGTGTTTTAATTTATTGAGTTATTCATCGGTTTATTTATTCATTTATTTATGTGTTTCATGTTTTGTGTAGTGCCAGCAGGTCACCTTGCACTGTACAACAGTAGGCCCGTCCATCCAATGCTTTCCAGTGTCTGGGCTTATGTGGTCGCTTTCCCATCTCGATGGTTAACTCTGGGGTGATCCCACCAGCCAATCGGGTGGTAAGGAGAGTAAACTGTGGTGTGTGGGGTTTGATCTCTTCTGAGAGAGATTACGTTGGTTCCGATGAACTGTCTGGAATGGTCCAGTACCTGTTGCGGCAGGAGGGTCTGTCCCAGTAGGACAGCCTTGGAGGAGGAAGGCTTCCAAAAAAGAGTCTTGTATTGCCTCTTCCTGAGGATGGCAGGTTTGGCAGAGTTCGGAGCTCAGGTGGAGTTGTGGCCTTGCTTGTGCCTTGTCAGTGCAGTTGTTCTGATTGTCCCCGGGCTGTTGTATTTGAGTAGGCCAGTGGGTATGCAGCGCAGGACAAACTTAGTAAGTACTCTGGGCCAGTGTCACCTAAAGCTCTGTGCATCATGCTCAGAATCTTTAATGTAATTCTGTACTCCACAAGGAACCATTGAAATGATTTCAGGTTGAAGGTTAAATCTTTCATCTCTTTAGGAGCTGTCTACACAAGAACAATGTTAGCGCCCTCGTGATTTCCACTCTATGGTCAATCTGAAGGAGTGGGAGGACCACGCTTAGAATCACCAATTGGAAGTTGGTATTCTTGACAACATCATTGATTTGAGAAATTAAGGAAACATTTTATTCAAATAAAATCTCTACATTTTACCTTCTTGTAATGGGGTCAGGCTATACAAGTTTTAATGGGTACGCGAAAGCTGTTGTATTTCTGGCCAGATTTCCTGGAATCAGGATTTGGATCCATTCTGCCAGAATAAGTTCCCCTTCATCGACATCTGTATGTGCTACAAGTATCTGATGATGTTTGCATAAGCTGCTGATCTTTCACCAGCCAAGGATGTAATCGCCACTCCTCAGGGCACATCTGGAATTGGACCTGTTGGTGGGTGATCATTATATTGAAGATGATTTTTGTAGTTGCTGCTATGCTATGGCCTTAATGCTCGTCCGCGGTATGCACACATCATTGTAAAATGCAAAAGGTGATTCATAGGCAACAGGATTTGAAAGATGGATTTATGACATTACAGAATAATATGATAAAATGTTTGCTGACTACACATATAAATTTGGGGTTTGATCCACCTGCTTGGCTGGTGCAGTTTAATTAGTTGGGCACCCCAAAGCAGTCCCAAGACACACCAAAGCCTTTGTTTAGACTCAGAGCTGTGCCAATGCCTTGCATGAAAAGTGGGATCTAAGACAAAAACTAGGCCTCTGCATTGCCTTTCCGGGTGCTGCTGTGCCGAAGGCTGATGTACTTCAAATATGCCAGATTCTCATGGAAACCTCCCCCACATTTTGTAGCTGGGAGGTGATTTTGGATTACCGAGCCAGCCTGCTTATTCAATACACTTTAATTGATTAGACAGGCTTGGCTACTTGACTTTGGCTCCCAGTGTGAGAGGAATACTGCACCTGAATTCCACAGTTTTTAAATACTGATTCTGTCAGGTGAAATACACTTGTTTCTGTGTTCTTAACATGCTCTGTGCAATTGTTATTATATGTGATAAATATAGGGTGCGAAAGATACACTATGCTCTGAACACTACAAAAATGGTGCTTGCAGTCAAACAGAGCATCTACAGTGGTGGAAACTGTGGAGACCCACTAAAGAACTTACGTGCAGCCAGAACAGCACATTTGGTGACTCCCCTCCCCACCTTTGTTCTTCATTTTCATGCCAAGCAGGCAAGGAGGTGGGCATTTTGTTTGCAGCACAGTGTTTTCAGACCACCGGGGTGGATCCATTGGCATCCTCCGCCACCTTGCAACATCTTCAACAGCAAGCATTCTGACCACACCAAGATGGCTACCAGCAGCCAGAGGACATATACGTTTACCGGTGTACTGGCACTGGAGATGGACATCAACTCTGACCATGTGTTAGCAGACTTCATGATGAAGACCCTGCCAAACACTCATGCAAGACTGTGGCAGAAAATAATACACATAGTAAATGCCCTCTTCTCCTCCCCATGTGACTTTGAAGACTTTAAGATACTTTTCAACGATCTGCAGAAAAGTGTGCAAGACACACAATAATGTCGGCAGCGAGAGATCCTGGGAGGAGTAGGCCTGGGAGGAGTAGGTGTTGGGATTCTTCTCTAGGGCCAATGGATCACGCAAGTCAGTAGAGGAGTGGAGTGTAAAGGCATGAAAGAGCTTAGAGGTAGGTGCATCGTAGTTGGCAAAAATTGTGGCAGAAATTAAATGCCCTTTGGTGTGGGTGCTAGAGAAGCATCTGTGCACGTAGGTGTGTGGCGAATTCAAAAGCAAATGGGGCAATTATCTAGTTTTGATTAGTGACTCCATGTTCAACTGCTGTCTGTACCTACGGGTTAATCAAAGTAAACCCTTCCTTTTTGTCCACCTTTTAAATGCACAAAATGATTCAACAACTAATCCATTATCAATACTTCCAGTTTTATTCATCACACTACATTTAAAAACAAGCTCTTTCTTTGTGGTTTGGCGATCTTAGTTCATAAACTACCATATCATTAAATCATTCCATTTGCATGTCTCCATTGCATTTCATGCTGAGGCGGTCCTTCAAGAGGGGAGAGGTTTAAATACGACATAATGCATATATCTAAAAGCTGAGTGCAGTGGTGTGTAACAAATCCCTATAAACGCCACCCTGGCAACTTGGTGGGCCAGGAAAGCTAAACTAATGCTAAACTAAATGACTAGTGCTCCTGGGACAGTCTTATCCAGTGCTTAATTTGAGCAAGTGGTTTCCGGTGCTTTATACTGGAACTTAATTGTCAACACCAGCACTTGCAACAGTCTGCCACAAGGCGGCGCTCTCTGGCTAATTTAGAGACGAGCACAACAACAGTGAATTATTAATTCAATATACCTTAAAAATGACTATTAACTACCACCTAAGCCATTGTTCTGGGGGCCTGAAATAGTACGAATTGCCACACTTGTAGAAGTGTGACTGGTGTGTTTTTACTATCATTGGCAGCATAGCAGGGGCAATGTGTGGTGCAAGCTGCAGTAGCCTCCTGGCGCGAGCCCTGGCACTTACTGTTTTTTACAAATTAAGCACTGAAGGAAGTATGATGGAGTGCTGCTGGAGGTGTTGGCTCCGATGCTGGCAGCATGCCCCTATGACAATATCGAAGTAAGTCTAAGTGAGCGGCCTGGCTGCTAAACTGCTGCTTTGGCACAAAAACTAACACCAAATATAGAGATGTTTCTCATTTTGGCAAGGCATTATTCCCTCTATACATGCATTGTTGGCATGTGGCAGCCATTCCGCCTTACCATCGTGGCATGATGGGATTTCTAAATAGGTCTCTATCTCCAAGATACACATAGCTAAGTGTCCAATATGATGCCAGATTTTTCCCTCCACTTGGTGGGCTTTTCAAGAATTTTCTGGCCATGACCACCATGGTTTCAACTGTAGTCATGGACAGAAGGTCTGCTCTGGGGAATGAGGTCAGAGAGGCTGCCCCTGTTTGGACCGCCCGCCATTCCTGATGGCAGAGTTAGTAGAGGCTCGGCCATCCTGGAGAACACAAACTGTTGCCCTCTGTATGGGCTAGTGGTTCAATGAGGTAGGCAGATAAGATATCCGCTGCTTTTAACACTGTTTGTAAATGGGTTGATGTAAGAAAACATACTTGACAAAACATTCCGTGTTATGATTATGATATCAAAGAAAAAGCTTGCCCTCCTTAACTGAATAGTTGTATTTTTCAGTATACCTTTTTACTGTAAAATCTACTGCAATAGAAGCAATAGCTTGGTGAGTTTACCACTTATTGCCGTAAACGTTGTGCAACCTGAGGGCAGAACAGGCCTGTGCTAAGATGGCGCCCTGGGCTTGGGCAGAGAGAAATATGTCGCCCTTACTAATGGTAGTGAATTAAATGAGGCAGCAGGGGGTCTCTTTTGTGTTCACTGGTCAGTACCTGGATGAGCAGGGACTGGCCCCTGAACACAGATATCCCGAACCTCCCCCAGCTTAGCTAAAGCACAGATACCTCAGCTGCCTCACGCAGATGATGGTTTTGTTGACGTGTACCAGAAGGGGTCAGAGGGTGAAGGGATTCAAGGAAGGGGGCTAAGGGGTGTTAAAAATATCACCCGCCATATGATAATGAAGGACTAAAAACACTTTAAACTGGCAAATCAGACAGAAACGAACAGGCTGAAGCAAGATGAGAAGGGCACTGCTGTTGGCATAACCTCAATGCATACAGCTCCATGCGCCCCTCAGAATATTGGTGTCCTGGGCCTGGGCCCAGCTTGCCCAAGCTAAAGGCCGGCCCTGCCTGAGGGTCACATGTTTGACTCTCAGGTGGGTTGTATCTGCATTCTATCCTGTCAAATGCGATAGAATGAGTTTGAATGCAGTATGTTGGTTAATAGTAGCAGCTTTTAATTGCAGGGCAATGAATGGAGAGGTTGCAGAAGCAAGCACAATACAATTACACGATGTTTTTATTATTATTATTATTGTTCTTATTATTATTATATTATATGACTTTGACAACGTCAAGCATATACATGCCTCTCATGGCTTTTGATTGACTTGTGCTGAGTCAATGACTCCTGTAGTTACTAGCTCAATAAATTCCCTTGCTTGACATAATTGCAAACTTTATTTATGCCCATTGTGTATTTTTTTGTTCACTACACCACTACTGAGAGGGAGCAACCAAATGCAAATCAATCTGGCATTGATTTTGTTTCTGTTTAGAGGGCACACAGCCTACAAGTTCATGCCGGGCTTTCACCTTTGGGGCGGGACCAAAATGAATTGGATATGCTTGTCTTCGGTCTGTAATGGCAAGGATGAGCTAAAAACGATGGAATGGAATGCAAACAGGGTAATTACCAGTGGTTAATTCAAGCATTTCAACCCGTGTTTATAGTCTAGTTCACATAGAATCATTAACCATCCTTGGCTCAGCGCTCTACCATTTACCATTGCTCATCAATTACTTGCGTGTTAGGTTGCCCTTCATATGACTGACCGTGATTGACTCATTGTTGCTCCTTAAGGAATTCTTCCCAGAACTGAAGCCTGTGTTATAGTGGATTGCCTCCTTCTTGCATAATACAACTCAGCAAATGGACAGTGATTAAGATTTTTCTGCTTCTGGGTTCCTTTTATGGGCTGCTACAGGTTTTGCATTTCACTCTTGATGTTTACTGATAGGCCTCTGGTGGCATCATCTACTGGCATGGACCATGCTGACCTCAGCAATCTGATGCTGGTCAGGCTTACTACCTTTCATTCAAGCCAACCGGATTATTGATATAACCACATGGAGTGACTGAGGCGGCTCTTAGACTGGTAGTCTAATAGAAGGAAATAAAGTCAGCCCATTACTGAGGTTGAGGGTAAGATGAGTGTGGCCCCTTGATCAATTCCTACCATACCATTGACTGATGAAGCAGTCAGCGAAATATTGGACTGCTTCCTGGGTGCAGCCCCTGCATGTGGCTTCTTATATGGCATGATGGAGTTAGAAATCGGGCTGGTGGTTATAGTTAGGGCCTTAAGCACTCATTTTTGCAAAGAACACTTATGTTTCCTCATCAGTCTATGATCCAGAACAAAAGAGAAAAAAAATCACAGAAGGAGGGTGGGGGGGGGGGGGTGAAGAAAAGTGACCAGAATTACAGAAAAACAGTGATCAAGAAACAAACTAGAAATGAAAAAGAGCCTGAAAGAGTGAGATAAAGGGGCATGGAGTGTCTGGTGTTGGATAAAAGAGGCACAATGTGGAATCAAGAGTGTGCAGCCTTGGTATTCAGCACCCCTGATATCTGACAGCATGGGCTACTGAGCAAAACGTTGTGCCTCCGAACATATTCTTTTACAAATTAAGTGTTGTGCACAAACCTCGAAACTGTTTCCCACAAAGGTATCAGATAGCCAAAAACACCCCACAACTCCAATATATGGATAAGTGTGAAGCTGTTTTTAGCAAAAACTGTGATGAACACATAAGTAAAACTGTATATCATGGACTCATATTAGCAAAGATAAAGAAATCCAGGTAATGGAAATTAAATAAAGACTTGCTCCATAAGTGGCTCTAGGTAGATCTTGCGGGGAGGACTACTTCCATAAGCTTATCTCCTGCCCCACCAAAAAAAATGATTCCCCACCAAGGCCAAAAGGAGCTTTAAAATCATTTGTCTGTCCTGTACCAGGCAGGAGGTGACAAGGCATTCGACTGTAAAACATAGAGGTCTATTCAGGAAGGCATTTTGGAGAATGTAGTAATCTTTTACATACTTTTACATGCTTTAGGCATATAATCAAATCCAGTTAGAACCAACAGAAAGAACTGTGCCCTTTTTGCACTTTTATTAATAGAGAGTTGGATGTTTCAGAGCTGATTCACATAGGCATCTGAGAGTATGTAAAAGAGTATTCCTGTGTTATTACGTTCTGGACCGATAAATGCTTTTGTGACTCGGTCCTATGTTTTCCAAAACATTAATCTCCAAAATCTGTACTGCCAAAATGTTCTTACATAAGTATCTACCTACAAACATTTTGACATGAGTCCGAGTTAATCTGTGAGTGGGTGCATGAGTGAATAGGTCTGTGAGTAGCTGTGAGAGTGTCTGAGTTGTTCTGTGAATGGGTGCATAAGTGGGTTCTGCTCGTTTTCTACTCATTGTGTGTAGGCCTGGGCAGAGCTCACAGAGTTTCACTCTGCAGAATTCCACGGAGTTCCTGAAAAACTCCGCCAAATTCTGCAGAGTTCATGAGCGGGTGGACTATTGCTCTGCCACCCTGATGAAGTACCCTTGGCTGCTGAGGGTTGTTGGGGGCCTAGAACCCCTATTGTTGCCACTAGTAAGCCCTCCACAGTGGGATTGCTGAGACCTCATCGGAGGCCCCACCTCCTTTCTCAACCACTCTGCAAATGCGGCTCTTGGCGCATTACTGGTTGGGGAATGAAGTCCCCTTGGCTGCTGAGGGTCGTTGGGGGCCAAGAACCCCTACTGTTGCCACCAGTTAGTCCCACACAGCTGGATTGCTGAGACCTCATCCAAGACCCTGCCACCTTTCTCAACCACTCTGCAAACGCATCGCCTAGCGCACTACTGGTTGGGGAATGAGCTCCCCCTGGCTGCTGAGGATCTTTGGGGGCCAAGAACCCCTACTATTGCCACAACTAAGTCTCCCACAGCGGGATTGCTGAGACCTTGTCGGAGGCTCGCCCCTTTCCTCAACCACTCTGCAAAGGGGCCTCCTGGTGCACTACTGGTTGGGGGATAAAATCCCCTTGGCTGCTGAGGGTTGGTGGCCAAGAACCCCTATTGTTGCCACAAATTAGTCCCCCACAGCGGGTTTGCTCAGACCTCATTGGAGGCCCCGCCCTCTTTCCCAGCCATTCTGCAAAGGGGCTTCCTGGCTTACTGGTTGGGAGAAGAAGCCTAGGGTGGGTACGTTGGTAAACTATGCTCTGCCGGCGGTTGGCGGAGTTTTTAACAAAATCCGCCGGCAGAGTGGAGTTCACCGCCCACTCATAGTTTTCTGTCTTTTTTATGCTCACTTCTGACCTTTACTTTGCCTCTTTCTGCTTGTTGCTGACCTTTATTTTTCCTCTTTCTGACCTGTATTTTGCCCCTTTCTGCTCCTTTCTGACACTTATTTTGCCTCTGTCTGCTCGTTTCTGACCTTTCACTTGCCTCTTTGTGCTCATTTCTGACCTTTATTTTGCCTCCTTTTGCTCTTTTATGATCTTTATTTTGCCTCTTTCTGCTAGTTTCTGATCTCTATTTTGCCTCTTTCTGCTTCTCACCTTTATTCTGCCTCTTTCTGCTCGTTCTCACCTTTATTGTGCCTCTTTCTGCTCATTGTTGACCTTTTTTGCCTCTCTCTGCTCGTTGCTGACCTTTATTCTGCCTCCTTCTGCTCATTTCTGACCTTTTTTCTGCCTTTTTCTGCTCATTTCTCACCGCAATTCTGCCTCTTTCTGCTTGTTTTTCTCCTTTTTTGCCTCTTTCTGCTCATTGCTGACCTTTATTCTGCCCTTTCTGCTAATTTATAATTGTTATTTTTCCTGTCTCTCATCTTTTCCCCCCAGGACCGCAGGGGGAGCCTCAAGGCCTCCACGGTCTGAGCCAGTTCCCCGCCTCCTGCGGGAGCTGGCATTGCTCTCACAGACACGGAGCTACTAAACATGCAGCTCCCAGTCTGTGAGAGCAATCTTTTCATCTGTTTCCCTGCCCACTTGAGAGTGGACAGGGAAACAGACGAAACCTCTTCTTCCAGCAAGGTAAAGTATATATCAGCTCTTGCTTGCTGGAAGTGGAGCTGTCAAAGCTCCAGCCAAGTCAGAGCAAACAGCTTTGTCCCTGGGGTGGAAACCCCGGGACATGCAAGGAGCCGGCCCTGGGGGTTTGCGGTCCCCATGGTCATAATTGGCTCCAGGAGGGGTGCCGCGCAGTCCCCCTCCTTTGATCTGCATGGGCAGGCCCTTGGGAGGTGGTGGTTCCCAGGGCCATATATGGCTCAGGTGGGGGGCTGCACATCCCCTCTCCCATTTTTAAAAATGATTTTGCTCCGGGAAGGTGATGGGCCCCAGGGAGGTCCGCGGGGCCCCCCTCAATCTTCTTTAGCCCCGGGGAGGTGATGGTCCCCAGGGCTGATAGAACCCATGGAGGTGGAGCCTGTGCGCCCCCCTCCTTTTTATCAATAAAGCCACAGGGAGGTGGTGGTCTCTGTGGCTCAATGAGCCTTAGGAAGGGGGCCCCGTGCGCCCCTCTTTTTAAAAAAAAAAATGCCTTCGGGACCGGCTGTATTCAAAACAAGCCAGGGAGCCCAAGCTTGCTTTCTTCTTTTACATTTTTGCAGCAGATTCGCGGTTTGACTCTGTCGCATTTTTGCAGCAAACATTTTAAAACAAAAAGTGATTTTTGGACCTGTAGGGGTCACAGGGGGACCCCATCACCACACTAGAGGCCCTCTTTTCTTTTTTTCGAAAGTTTTTTGTGGGACTTGACTGAAGCTGGGTCCCAAGATGGCTGCCAACACTTCCTGGTTGAAGTGTTGGCAGTCAATCAGATCTGACCATGAGATCTGTGCTTAGGCTCCGCCCAGATACCTACATTTCCTTTCCTTTCAAATTTTCAACAATTACTGAACGGATTTACACCAGATAATGAAAAGCGTGATATGCGAACCAAAATCTACCTTCCTGCCAAAGTTGGTGTAATTCCGTCCAACAGTTCAGGCTGTAGTCATGTTCAAAGCTCCTATGAGAATTAACATTGGATATCATATATTTTTTTAACCCCCCTTTTTCCCAGCCCCCATTTGATGGATCACCCCGAACCTTTACAGACACAACAAGACTCACTATGACACTTTTTTTGGAAAATCTTGTGAAGATTTGTTAGACGGTGCCAAAGATATAGGCAAGTCAAAAAACGCTTTTTCTATAGAAACATGGTCCTAACTGTAACGACCGCCAGTAGGTGATGTGTGTAGTATATATATATATATATATATATATATATATATATATATATATATACATACATACACATATATATATATATATATATATATATATATATATATATATATATATATATATACATATATACATATTATCTACTGGCGGTCGCCAGTAGATAGTTATAGTTAGGACCTAGTTTCCATAGGAAAAGCGTTTTTTCTTTATATATATATATATATATATATATATATATATATATATATATATACTTATTTTTCTGATGTCACTTAAGGCCGAGTCTCAAGATGGCTACCACCACTTCCTGGTTGAAGTGGTGGCAGCCAATCAGCATTAGTTCTGTCGGATCCGCAGACCCTCTGCGTCCATAGGTATACATAAATCTTTTTTTAATTATTTAAAAACTGCTAAACAGATTTTTTCTAAAAAAATCTTTTTATTGAAGTCATAAAGTATTGCCTTACATCACCACTTAACAACAACGTTATATCAACATACCATGATCTCACAGCGGCTCTTCTACAATCAATGAGATATAATGCAGCTGCCCCCGCTGTCCTTTTTAATTTTTTTCCATCTTCCAAGTCTTCTCGCCTTATTGTGGCCACTGGGGATGTGCAAGGCAGGCCCCTATATTCATTCCACTTGTTCCAGACCATACCCCACTTTTGGGGACAGCCTCTATTTTGATAGACAGTTTTTTCGGCTACCATGCAGCAGTCCATATCTTTTTTCCAATTGCCCAGTCTCGGAGTCTCTTCTTTGCCCCAGTTCCGTGCTATGTTTCTTTCAGCGATTATCAGAGCTAACGATACACCAATTCTCTCCCCTCTTCCCAGATCTGTTGCCTCCCACACATTCAGTAAACACATCTTAGCCGACATTGGCAACTCAGCGCCATACACCCCACTTAGACATTGAGTTATCATAGACCAGTAGGATTGGATTTGAGGACAGGTCCAGATAATATGGAAAAATGATCCTTCCTGGCCAAACCCCCTCCTGCAGAGAGGATCTGGATGTCTGCCCATCTTTGCCAGTGTGGTGCATGAGCGGTAAGTTCTATGAAGTACTTTAAGCTGTATGAGGCGGAAATGCGAACAAATAGCAACTTCTCTAGGGGAAGAAAGTGCCTCGGGCCAATCATCTTCCTGCATGTCTATAATGTCTCCCTCCCATTTCTGCCGTAACTTTGTCAACATGTCAGGGACGTTATTTACCAACTTCCTATATGTCAGCAAGATCGCTTTTTTAGTTATGTGTTCCTTAAGAAGCCTGCTCTCTAAAGGTGTAGATTCTGGCAGTATTTCTTCCCTGGGTATCACTGCACTCAAGGCGTGGCGGAGTTGTAAATATCGGAATGTCTCAGTGGAGGCCAAATTATATGATTTTTGTAAGTCTGCAAAGGGTCGTATTCCTGTTGAGGAGTAAATACCCCCCACCTTTGCGATTCCCAGCAGGTCCCACTTATCGAATCCCTGTTTCTTCCCCAAATCTCCAAGTAGGTCAGAGTCCCATAGGGTTGTGGCAAGTGTGATCTTATTTTTCCAACCCAACTGTTGTTGAGTAGAGTGCAAGACACGTACTGTCAGCGCCATAGGCCCCACCAGGGAATTTACTCGTTTTGATGAATATAGCGCATGCAGGTACCCCCTTGGTTGCAGTGTCAATCTGTCCATACGGTATGCCGGCTCCGACATTGGTTGGTGTCCCCAATGGTTAACGACTGTCAATTGCCCAGCACGGTAGTACGTCTGGATGTCAGGAAGGGCAATTCTGCAGTCGAACCACCCCAAAATTAATTTATTAAGAGCGATTCTGGGGGCACCTCCATCCCATAGCAGGGTTCTTACCTCGTTGTGTATATCTCTAAAGTAGCTATCTGGTACTGGGTAAGGGGAATTCTGTAGGACATATAGAAAATGTGGCAGTGCCATCATTTTAAAAAGTGCCGCCCTACCCAGTAAGGAAAGTGGCAGGGAACACTAGTGCTGCACATCTCCCCTCAGCAGATGCAAGGGGGGGTAGGAGGTTATTTGTTTTAAATAAGTCTGGATTGATTGTAACAAAGATCCCTAAATAACGGAATCCTTCCGTTACTACATGCGCCTCAACTACTGAACAGATTTACACTAAATTACAAAAAGAGATCTTTCGGGACCAAGATCTAGCTTTCAGCCAAATTTGGTGTAATTCCGTTCAGCGGTTCGAGCTGCAGTCGTGTCTAAATCCTTATGGATAATTGCATTTGGAAAATGTGTTTTGGGACCCCCTTTTTCTTGGCCCCCACCACAAATATATATATATATACACATACATACTACCTAGCTTTGACAGCTCCCGCCAAGTCCAGTCCCAGCGGGCGGGACCAGGAAAACTGCTCCTGCTTGCTGGGAGCGGACTGTTCATCTGTTTTCCTGCCTGCTGTCAAACGGGCAAGAAAATTGTTGAAAGAATTGCTCCCACATGCAGGGAACAGCATTTTTTACTGCTCCCTGTGTGTGGGATCAATGCCGGCTCCCGCTGGAGGTGGGGAGCTTGCAAAGACCACGAGGGCATTAAGGCTCCCGTTTGCAGTCTCCAACACTGCACACTGAGTGCCCTGGGTGGGCTCCAGGGCACCCAGCATCAAGTGGCCATACCCCGGGGGATGGGGTCTCCAGTGCCAAAAGTGGCCCAGGGAGGGGGGTCACATGGCCCACCTCCCCTACTTTAAAGGACTTTGGTTGAGAGGAATGCATCGTTGATGTATCAGAGTGCAAGCTGTACTGCGTGTGATGAGTGGGTTCTTTCTTGGGCTCTCCTGATGAGAGCAGAGTCCATGAATTTCAACGAGTTTGTAGATGTGCAAAATCACCTGGAAGTTTCGCCCATTTGACCTCGCCCCTTCCACCTTAGTATGCAAAGGTCTTCCCCCTTTTGCAAGGATGATGGGCAGCTTACCAAAAGGCCCCCCAACGCATTTCCCGCAGATTTTAGTGACGCGTTCTTGATGCCGAAGAATATGAGGACATCTCCACCAAACAAAGAAGAACTTGCTTTATAATGTTAGGAGGAAGTACCCTTGTTTGGTGGAGATTCACCTCTTTGTAGTCTTGTTGCCTTCTCTATAGGAAGGTTCATGTTATCAGAGATTTCTGGATGAAGATGCACGAGGAACACTCACATTGCCGAAATGCACTCATGGTCACTGGAGACATTTCCTCTTAGTCCAATATGCAGCTGTAGTGTACAATATGCACTACACATTTCCCCAACAAAGGTAGCATTTACTAATTAACCAGTAGAAAGTACTCCAGTTGGCTAGACATTTTGTGCAAAACTGTGGACCATAGCTGGATAAAGAGGCAGGTGAGGTTTTGTTTTGGCCCAGTCACTCACACAACTACTGACACACCCACACAGACACTCAAACATCCACTCACATACCCATTCTGACACTCTCACATCCACTCACAGACCCACACAGCGACTTACACACTCACTCACACATCCATACAGTCACTCACACACCCATTCGCACATCCACAAAACCACTCACACACCCACTCAAAGATCCATACAGCCACTCACACACACATAACCACTCAGAAACCCATACACACACATACAAAACCACTCACACACCCAATCACAGACCCACACAACCACTCACATACCCACTCACTGACTCAGAAATCGACAGACACGCTCTCAAAACTACTCACACACCCACTTATTCACCCATACAGTCACACACCCAGTCACAACTCACACAGCCACTCACACACCCAGTCACCGACCCATACAGCTACTCATACACCCACTCACTCAAATTTCACTCATACAAAACCATTGAGATTCAGCAGTTATAGTTACCTGAGCTAACTATAACTTATGTGCCCACAATGCACTGCTTATGATATTACATCACTCATGACATGATCAGTGACATCACTGATGACATCTCAAATGACATCACTGATGACTTCACTGATGGCATCATTCACAGCACCACTCACACACCCATACAACCGCTTACACACCCACTCACTCATCCATAGAGTCACTCACACACCCACTCACTCATACAGCCACTCACAGACATTCACTTACGCATACACCTACTCACACAGCCACTCACTCATCCAGTCACTGACACAGCCACTCACTCACTCATATAGCTACTAATAGAGATAGTCACTCACCCATACAGCCACTCGCATGCCCATTCTTTCACCCACACAACCACTTGCATACCCATTCACACATCCATACAACCACTCACATGCCCACACACTCACCCCTACAGCTACTCACACAGACACACACTCTCCAATACAGCTAAACACACACCCACTCACTTGCCCATATACCCACTCAAACAGCCACTCATTCACCCATACAGCCACTTACACATCCAGTCACTCACTCATACAGCCACTCACACAGCCACTCAGTCACTCACACAGCCACTCACTCACCCATACAGCCACTCACTCACCCATACAGCCACTCACACACCCACTCATTCACCAATACAGCCACTCACACAGCCACTCACTCACCTATGCAACTACTCACACATTGACTTATTAACCCATACAACCACTCACACACCCATACGGCCACTCATATTCCCACTCACACACAGATACAGACAGTCACATAGCCACTCACATAATGTATGTTAGAAATAGGCCTAGGCGGAGCTCATGGAGTTTCACTCGGCAGAATTCCACAGAATTACTGAAAAACTCTGCCGAATTCCACAGAGTTTCATGAGCGAGCGGAGTAGGCAACCTTCACTATGCCCCATGGCTGTAATTATTTGTTTTTCTTTAGTGTTACATTGCTCCGGTGTTACTATCTTACTTTGTATCCTGTTGTTCTAGTCTATATTTCATTCTATTATGTTATTTTGTATTTTTATGCCATCCTAGTGCCTGGGTGGTCATCGATGGTCTTCGAGGCGCTCAGGTGATGCAAGTCTGTGGCAGTATTTCCTCCCTCAGCTGCATTAACACCGGTATTTGCAGGCACAGATTAAGCTCTTCCTGAAGAGATGCTCGTGCAGCACGTGAAACCACTGCACCCACAGTGATGTGGTCACCACCAGCGCTAGGTGGAAGGGAGGCTCAGAGCGCCCAGGTTCTGTGGCCTGCCTGGCACTCAGTGACGCGTGTCAGCCTCTCCAGTGAGCCACAGGGACTTTTGGGACTTTCTGGGGTCAGTCGGTGAAGCAAGAACCGTGCTTTGTTCTCACAGCACCCTGGACAGCACAGAGACCCTTCTGCTCCAGAGAGATATGATAACATTACCTGGAAGCCTGGCAAGAAGGGTTTCTTCTGTTTTTTTAAATACACAAGGGGATTAAGTGATTCACACAATCACTGGATGTGGAGCTGACACCGTGTCCCAAACCTGGATCCTCAGTTCCAAAGTCAACAATTACGGAAGAATGTGTAACTGTGGAGAGCAGAAACTGTCTGTGGCGTAGAAACAGCAAAGTGATATCATGTGCCAGTGAAATTGAATGCTTTATTTATGGTACGTATTCACATGGAGCAACGGGCTGTTGTTTTCTGCTTATGTGCTAGAGAGGCTCCTTCAGTGTTAAGGAGCTTGGCGTCTGTGCCTGCTTGGTTCCTAATACATCAGCACAGTGCTCCAGGCCCATATATTTTTTCATAGCCATCTGGTTAATTAGTGATTGCAATCACCCATGATGTTATACCCTTATTCACATAGTAATTGCTTCTTACATAGGAGAGCATATTCTGTTAGCAGCAGAGCAGACGACAGGCCCATACAGTTTCTCAAAAGCGTGGATTTGCCTGCCAACTGCTGCTGTGCTTCTCTGATGTACAGTGGAAAGATTGTATATTTTAAGATTAGAACAATAATGTTTTACTGTTCATGTTTTGAGTGAGTGGCATCGCAATGGTACAAGGAAACTCATACTACACCGTGCACCCGGGGCAGCTAGGTAAATTATAGCAAACACCGCATTACAGGGGTATAAAGCACTCTCCGCCATGAACGTTACTGCGGGCCCACCAGGATGTGCAGAAGTAATGTGCCCTCAAATACTAATTTTTAAAACTAATTTATTGTTCTTCTTGCCATCATTTGAATACCATTCCCTTTTCGCACAGGGATATGTTCACTGCACATTAGGCAACGCACTCATTTTCCATTTTTTGTAATAAATCATAATGAAATAATCATTCATGATACCTTAGCCTACATGCGAAAGCCATTCCACTTGAGCAGAGATTTCGGAACACGGATAGGACTCACCTTCAGTCTCCTCACAGAACATCAACCGAGGGACTGTTTTTACTTCGGAAGTTCCGAAGTGTCAATAACATGATGGGCTTTGTGTTTTGTTACTTCCCAGTAAACCCAACTGACTACAAGCATAAATTACCTGCCACGAAAGGGACAAGCCCTCTGTATGCCCGCCACTGAATTTGCTCTGGAAGAGATGTCTCTGCTCTGGGAACATGTGGTCCAGCCACAAGAGAGCAGGTGTTCCAGGCATTCCAGGTTGTTTTTCTGTGCGCTGAGTTCTCTAGTCTCTCTATACTGCTGTTGGGAACATGCGGTGGAGAAGGGTGGGCATGTGGACATCCTAATCCGCAAATACACAACTTCTGGCATGTCGGAGGAAGCTTGGTGAGAGGATGAGAACAGCGCAGCAGGGATGGACATTGACCTGTGAGTACTGGTGGGTGGTAAACTTCGCTACGTAGTGGTCGGCAGAGTTTTTGCCAAACTCTGTGCTTCAAGTGGAGCGCGGAGTGGGAAAAACTCTGCAAACTCTACCAGCGGAGCAAAGTTCATCTCCCACCCCTACTCCTGGTGCACTACTGATTGGGGATGAAGTCCTTTTGACTGCTGAGGGTCATTGGGGGCCAAGAACCCATATTGTTGCCAAAAGTAAGTCCCCCACCGTGGGATTGCTCAGACCTGGTCTGAGGCCCCGCCCTCTTACGTAACCATTCTGCAAAGTGGCCTCCTGGTGCACTATTGGTTGGGGGATGAAGTCCCCTTGGCTGCTGAGGGTTGTTGGATGCCAAGAACCCATATTGTTGCCACAAGTAAGTCCCCCACAGCAGGATTGCTGAGACCTCATCAGAGGCCTGCCCCTTTCTCAATCACTTTGCAAACGTGCCTCCTGGTGCACTACTGGTTGGGGGATGAACTTCCCTTGGCTACTGAGGGTCACTGGGAGCCAAGAACCCCTATTGTTGCCACAAATAAGTCCCCCACAGCAGGATTGCTTAGACCTTGTCGGAGGCCCAATCCCCTTTCTCAACTACTCTGCAAAGGGGCCTCCTGGTGCACTACTGGTTGGGGGATGAATTCTCCTTGGCTGCAGAGAGTCGTTGGGAACCAAGAACCCCTATTGTTGCAACAAGTAAGTCCCCCACAGCGCGATTGCTCAGACCTCATAGGAGGCCCTGCCCTCTTTCTCAACCACTCTGCAGAGGGGCCTCCTGGCTTACTGGTTGGGGGAAGAAGTATGGTGGCCGTGCTGGCAAACTCTGGCAGAGTTGTTTACAAACTCCGCGTTCAAAGCGGAGCACGGAGTGGCAAAACCTCGCCGGCAGAGTGGAGTTTACCACCCGCCCCTATTTTTTCTGCCTTTTTCTGCTCACTTCTGACCTTTATTTTGCCTCTTTCTGCTCGTTTCTGACCTTTATTTTGCCTCTTTCTGCTATTTTCTGACCTGTATTTTGCCTCTTTCTGCTCGTTTCTGACCAGCAGCGCGCCAGAAGGCGAATTTCCAGAGTGGTGGAGAAAGGGACTTGGGCCTCCGGCGAGTTGCCAGCTTTTAAAAAAAAAAAAATCTATTTTTTAGGAAGGTGGCCTCGTGGCCCCCCTTCCCTAGGCTGTTTTAGGCCCCGAGGACCTCATCCCCCGGGGCCTGCCCTTGTTTAAAAATTATTATTTTTTTTTTTAAAGGGAGGGCCCGGGGACCCTATACCGTGGGGCCCGGCTGTTTCGTTTTTAAATTTTATATTTAAAGGGAGGGGGGCCCGAGCAGCCCCCCTCCCGGGCTGATTTTGGCCCCATGAACCCCATCCCCCCGGTGCCCGGCCTGTAGTGTGGGTGCACTGGTCCCAACTCAGGGCACCAATTGCCAATGTTGGGGACTGCAGGGTGACCCTCAAGGCCCCTGCAGTCCCTGCCGGCTCCCCGCCTCCTGTGGGAACCAGCATTGCTTTGAGAACCAGGGAGCTGCTGACATGCAGATCCCTGGATCCCAAAGCAATGTGTCTGTTTCTCTGCTCGCTTCACAGCGGGCAGGGAAACAGACACTTGCTCTGCTTTCAGCAAGCGAGAGCATTTTTGATCTCACTTGCTGAAAGCAGAGAGTTTGCTATGGCTTGGCGGGAACGGTGCTCCAGCCATGCCGTAGCAAACTGCAATGTTCCGGGGGTGGGCAACCCAGGACATTGCTGGAGCCTTCCCTGGTAGGTGGTGGTCCCCAGGGCTATTTGCCCAGGGGAGGTGGCAGTCTCTGGGGCTGTGGGGGGTTTGCACAGGCCACCCGTATCATAATTTCCACATGCCCCCAGGACCTGGCCCACCAGGGGGCATATATTAAACGAAGCCCGGCAGCCCGGCATTCCCTTGTGGGACCCTCCAAAGAGGCCTATAGGGTTAGGGTGTTTCTACCCTGCCCCTTTCCTTTTTTTTCGTTTTTTCTTGTGACTCGGTTCTATCACAGAGGAGGTCTCTTGGCCCCACTGACAGATATAGCACAAGCTCACAGCAAACAATGTCAAAATGGCATCTTCAAATCTAATCAAGGAGCATAATAATTTCAGCACGTGAGGTAGAAAATTGTACTCATTTTTTATTCATGAAACAAGAATCTATACAATCCATTCAATATACTTTCTCTTCTTATAGTCCATAAAATTCCATCATATCCCTCTGTCCATAGAAAACATGATGAATTGATGAAAAATCGACTCCATCTTAATCCTCGTACCCTCGCCACCCACATCCTAGCATTTAGTTTGATGAATGTTTTTTTAAGGATCCCATCTGTGAATCTAGAGTGCATTCCTTGAGCGTTTACTTTTTTTATATCCTATGTGGTCTGTGTATAAGTACCAGTCCTTCACCACAGACCAAACCACACCACAATCTCTGGGGTCTAACATTGTTGAGGTCTTTTGGTATGTACGTGAGGGTATGTTTGATGCCCATGCAATCACTGTGTTACACTTCAAAGTTTTCTTTTCTCTCCAAGCGCATGGATGCTTTTGTGATGGGTTTTCTAGTACATGGTACAGAGAGCCTACAGAATAGGGTGAATTTATTCTCTAAAGGAATTAAACGTTTATTTTAAAATGCCCATACTTGCTGCCCCCAGACCTAAACCTCCTAATTACAAAATACCATTGGTGAAGGTTCAAATCTAAATTGAGGTGCATGACCACTACCAAGATGGCACAAGTCGGGGTTTGCCTGACTTGACCTGGGATTGAAGTGTTATGTGTGGCAGGGCTTTTCTGTTGAAACATGAACATGTCGCATGCAAGCCAAGCCTAATTGTATGTCATCAAGAGGGGCACCAACTCTGTAGAGTGTTTATGCATAAGGCTTGGGGCCTAGAAATCTAATAATCTGAATGGTGATGCTAGTTAACAGGGTGTGCGAGATCAGCATATTATTTTAGCAGCAGGTTGACATTAGTCGTGCTATCAAAAATAACAGAAACACAATGGGGAGGGCTCTCCCATTCTGCTGTCTGGAGAACTGTGTGTAGGGCTTAACACTGAAAGGCCATCAGACCTCACATGGAACTAGTTTAGAACAAAGGAAGAAGAGAATTGGCTGCTTTTCGAACGCATCTCTGACAGAAATAT
This sequence comes from Calotriton arnoldi, assembly GCA_963921515.1. Classification (NCBI taxonomy): domain Eukaryota; kingdom Metazoa; phylum Chordata; class Amphibia; order Caudata; family Salamandridae; genus Calotriton; species Calotriton arnoldi. The sequence continues at coordinate 1,757,725 of CAWUFW010000913.1, read as the reverse complement.
TGTTCATGCTTTACAGTACATATACGAAAGGCTGCACAGTAGTTATCCCTTCCTTCTCCATGGAAAATCATTGAGGAGAGAGGTATTAAGATACCTGGGGAGTAGACATGAAGACTCATTGCTTGAGGACACATACCGAGTGCCTTTATTTGAGACTGTAGACGTAACAGCTTTCTGAGGTATGTAGGGACAGTTAAACGGCTTGCATTAAAATAGTTAGGGAGATTACTAATACTTTAGCCAATATAACAACCATGTGGCTGATAATAAATATATATATAAGTGTTAGGAAGGGAATAGACTAATCTATTATTGAAAGCAGGGATGTGTGTTGTAAAATGCCTTGGGTTTATCTAATGTTCATCTTATATATAATGACTGCTGGAATTACCCTAATATTTCCCTCATTCTGATACATCGTATTTATGTGCTGATTGTACATAATAAATAACTTTTTATTGTAAAATACAAATAGCTGTGTGTGCCGTCTGTTTCCAGAAGCTGGGTTGTGGGTTGAGCCCCTGCAGAAAAGATTTTCTCTGGCAGGGTTGTCTGACTCATAACACACCAAATCTGGACGAGCCTAACTCACTGTAGAGAAGAGTAAGAAACACTGTGACTGTTCCTTTTTCTCTAAATAGGGTGCAATATGCATTATCCCCCTTGGGTTAAGGAGATCTCACTCGGTGTGCCCTCCCCCACCCAATTGGAGGGTTCATGGTTAGATCTGGATGCAGTTTTAATTACTCTGGAGTCATTGGAGTAATTTGGTAATTTTGCATTATGCAAGTTCTTCGTAATTACCGATATTAACACCATGATGCCATCTCACCTAATGTTTCTTCTGTTTAGGGAAAATCGTATTGCAAGAAACACTGAAACAAAGAAATAACGCAATAGCAGGAACATTTGTATTTGTCTTCTTTTGCAATGCCGATCTTGCAAACTCAATCAGAATATTAAGCAGATTTTTTAACATGAGTGGGAATTCTTTAAAATACATGGTCGTCGTCAACATTTTGGATAGACTGGCCAGAAAATCAACTCGAAATACATTTTTGAGTAGCTACCCAAACGGACCGTTTTGGTATTTTTTGTAGCACAAAACACAACGTTTATTTATTTGTTTTTTTAAACGGAAAGGAAGTGAGTCTACCGTACATACAGTATCAGCTTCCTCTCCCTTTCCTGAAGACTCCTCCCTCTGCTTTGTATAGCCCCAGGTCTCTTTATTTTGGATTTTGGAGGGAAAGTAGCACTCTCTTTGTCTTCAATCTTTGCTGCATCCACACCCTTAGGGGCATATTCTCAAGGACTTATCGCCGAGTTAGCGGCACTTTATCGCAGCCAAAGTGGCGATAGATATATCGCCCAATTCACAAGCAGGTGCTAACAGCCGATATCGCCAGTTTACCTGCGATAGCAGCCGCAAAAAACATCGCCATGGATGACACCGGCAACTAACGCTAATGAGATGCAGAGTAGGCGTTCCCGTGCAAAAACCCGCGACAACACCACTTCGCAACATTCTCAACGACCAGCCAGATCGGCGATAAGATCACAAAACATGCGATAAGTCACGTTAGCAAAAGGGAATTAACACCTGCTCCTACCTGGTATTAAGTCGGACCATAACCTGCACCAGAAGTGGGAGCCCAGCCCACAGCCACACCAGAAGAACAACAGATGCCATGGAGCTACTGATCATGCAGCCGGACACCCAAGAGGGCCACAACACCCACCGCCACCCCCCACCCTCCAGGTCCCCCCCCCCCCAGACAAAGATATTTGACATCAACTTTACGAAATCATTAACAAAACAATTTGCCTGATGTCGCACAAGTACAACAATTAACATTCATGTGTGGTCAGAAAAAGGAGAATCATTCATTCATCTCTGAATTCCCAAACAAATCATTACATTCAAATTTAACTCAAAACAACTATTTGGAAGAGTCATGGCGGGTCTTCTCTGGACAATCTGTAAGTCACAGCCTGCAAGACAAAATTCAGGATAAGAAGGTGTGTCATGCGCTCATCAAAGGACAGAGAGAGAGAGAAAGAAAGGGAGAGAGAGAGTGAAAGAGAGGGAGAGAGAGAAAGAGAGAGAAAGAGAGAGAGAGAGAGAGAAAGAGAGAGAAAGAGAGAGAGAGAAAGAGAGGGAGAGAGAGACAGTGAAAGGAAGGCCCTTGGCACATACATGCCAACTGTTGTGTGTGTATCGCTATTGGTGCACCATAAGCCTAGCCCCAAATGCAGCGCGAAAGCCACATCACATTTCCAGAATGCAAGCAGTAGTCAGACTAACATCAGGGATCAAAGCTCCTTTGTCTCAATACATAAGGCGGAAGGACATCTGCACCTCCGACCTTGGTCTTGCATGCGGCAGGCACCCCCTGAGAGAGATACCACAGCAATGATGACGACTCCCACACTACGCACAGCCCGACGAAAGACCAACGTATACACACCCCACACACAGAAGTCCTTGCCCGAAGTTATCTTGCATGGGATGTCCTTCACACTTACTCCCACATTAACCCAGGCGTACAACCGTTGCACACTAAAACAACTCATTGCTCCGAACTGTGGCATTTCATCCACAGAACTGGCGCAGGTCAGAACAGTGCCGCTTCAACCAGAGCCACCAACGCAATGGGAGAGCATCCCAGGCACATGCACAACCCCTGTCATGTGGAACTGTACCGTGCACGTATGCTGCATTTGTTGGGGGCACTGCCACTGGCAGTGTTGCGCATCAGTTACCGTCTGCGCTTCCGTCTAGCGTACGTCACCTGCGTCCAGCCCTGGTTCCACTGCCGATCATGCATATTCGAGTGGCCCATGGATGTCTGCCTATCCAACACAATGGTAGCTGAACTGGATTATGACTTGTGTGTGCGCCCCCTGTTGGCCCACGACCAGGAGTGTAACCGTGATACCCGTTCATGGGATGCCTTGATATTTGGCGTATGTGCTGGCAGTTGGGGATGGGAGATTGCACAAGTCCTCGTGTGCAGTGACCACATCGAAGCGCTCCCCCATTTGGCTGTGTTGCGGATTGGTGAAACGGCGTGGAGGGAGCACATTTGTCCGGACCAGTTAATGGATTGGCTGGCCCCCGTGTTCGTTGAGGCCGACAACGACGTACTCTTGGAACTGATTGCCCAGGAAGCTGCGCTCGCATTCATGGACGAGTAACTACGTTCCTGCAGCCACAACTGCTTGTAACCCAGAGCACAGGTCCCAACACCTTCTTGCATCTTGGAGAAATGGTCACATATCCCACCACAACAGTGGACATGGCTGCATTCGCCTGGACTCAGAATGCATGTGCGTGCACCTACGCGTGTTGACACATACCTGTGCAAGGTGAGGCAGTCCCATGGGCGGAGCTGCACAGCGTCGCTTGGCAAGGTCCCTTACTCTGACATACTGCTGGAGGGAGTGTACACACATGGCAATGTAGTACTACATGTGACCTTGTTGGACCCTTTCACCTGCTCACTGTCAGCAGAGCAGACAGTCTGCGCAGTCCGGCGGTACAGCACAATGCAGATCCCATGGGCTGTGAGTCGTGTCCTCTGACACGGGGCAATGAGCATACACCAAACATCACATGACTCGTCCAGCAAGGCAAGGTGGGCTGAGACAGTTGCCATCCGTAATGATTGGTGTTCATTTTTGCCTCCCCAGTTCTTGCACCTCTTCATGTTCCCATGCTGCCTGTTAGTGTCTGAAGCATTGGTCTGCATGTTGTGGCCCTTGTCTTGCCCGTACTGACACGCACATGTGAATAAAGTCTACGCCACTTCACTAGTGTTCAACTGTGATGAGTGTTGATTAGAATGACAAATCGTGTGCCTCAATGAGCATTGTCTGTACACAGGGAGGGACTGACTGACGCATTTCACTTAGGGGTGAGTCCCTATTGCCAGCTCCACCTCTGTAAGCCAGACATTGTGGTTGGGATAGTTGCTGGTGGACCGGTGCTCTTACGTGTCTTCAGCAATGTGAGTATGGTGTCCAACTTCTTGCCATGTGGATCAATGTGATCCATCAAAACAGGCTGTGTCCACACAGTTGAGTGTGAGTAGGTATGCGAAGAGATGTTCTGTTGTCACATGTGATGGGGACACTACTTTAGGCCTGCTACCGATTTAGACATTCTTACACACAGCCCCATTTAGTATATGGACGTGGGGGTACGTTGGGGGGTTGCGAGATTGTTGTTCATGGGCAATGAGGCCACAGCTAGTTCACACGTTCACAGTCATCTAATTGGCCATGTGGGTCAGGTTCAAACATGCGCATTGATGTCATTTCCCAGGGTGTACCTTTATGTGCAATCAATGTCCCGACATTCATCCATACTCTTATACTTGATTGAACATAGACATGACACATCTATGTGATTTGGAATGTTTTATTCACATTCTGTGGAGTGTCGGAGCTGGAGCAGTACATGGCCATGCAAACCCCACATAACATGGTTGCCCAGTGGAGGGCCAACCAGAGTCCTTTGGGGAATGACAATTTAATCGGAAGAGGAAGAGTTCAGTCCGCAGCCTGACTGCTGTGTCATTGGTAACCAGTGCGGATATGGCAGTCCATGTCGGGGTCCAGGTGAATGTCGCAGAGTGTTTTGGGGGACAGTGGAAGGTGTTGTTCCCGGGCATGATGCAGAGGGCTGAACCAAGCAGGTACAGGCCATATGGCGGGGATGGATGCTACAACCTCCTTTCTCAAACAGAGTCATTGCCATCCAGATCTTAGTCCTCTGATATGTCTTCTGTGTCAGGTGTGTGTGGTGGTGTTATGGCTGCATCAGTGTGTGCCACTGACACATCAGGTGGCGGAGGTGGTATGGCTGCATCACTGTGTGCCACTGACGCATCAGGGGGCGGAGATGTGTGTGTCGAAGTTCCTGCAGCAGTCATCTGGGACAGGCTCTGTGGCAGCAATGGCGAGATGATGTTCTGCAGGGCATGGTAGATCCCAGCTACATCTCGCTGGTGTACAGCCGTGGCAGCCATCCTTCCAGCCTGCATCCGCTCCATGTTCTCCATTGTCCTCCGCATCTGTGCCAACTCTGTGTTGCCATCGCTGGAGCCTGTCTGACTAGACAGTTTGTGTATCCGAGTAATGGCTCCAGCGAGGTCAGCCAGGGATTGTTGTAGAGCATGGAACGGACTGTGGGTGTCCATTAGGGACTGTAAGTGGTCCCTGATGGGACTCATACACCCACGTATGGCATCAAGTTTGGCTGCCATGAGGTCAAAACCCACCCGCACCTGTTCAGCCAGCCCCCTCTGGCAGTCTGACACACGGCGTTGGAATGCCATGTGTCTTTCCGTGAGGTGCTGGGAGCCAGCCGTGGTGGTGGGTGCTTCCTGCTGTGTGGGCTGTGCAGGGGGTGGGGTCACCTCGATGCAGCTGGGCTGCCCTGCTCCTGGAGGTGGGGTGCGGAGGCTGTCCACGAGCCGTTGGAGGGTGTCTGAGCAGATGGCTAGGGGTTCCTCCTCATCATCACTGAAGAGATGTCTGGTCTGCTCTGCAGGAGGTGTTGATTGTCCCTCTGCAATGTAAAGGGGAGATGCAGATTAACAATGTGTTCGATGTATGTTGATGCATTCTACATGTTTACATACAGACTGCACGACAATGTACATTGTGACTGTTTTGGATGAGCTGGCTATTTGATGGGGGACAGTGGACATTTCGACTACATGACGGATGTGAGGTTGTACTCGTACATTATCATCTCACAGTTTCCTGCTATGCCAGATGTGATTGGCCAGTTTCTACGCACAAGCGGCACCAGTTGTGTCCTCTGTTCTGTAGTGAAGGTGTTGCACTCTGTACTACATTGTCGTCAATGTTGATGTGCTGTGATTGCTATGTGTGTGTGCTGCATTGTGGGAGAGTCGCCCCTGCAGCTCTGATTTAGCGGCCCCTTATCCCTTTGGGGCGGTGTACCTTTGACATGTGTGCTTTTGAGGGGCTGAGATGTTGGCGACTTGGCTCATTTGTGCTCTTGGACAGTTTTTGTACTCTTGTGCAATGTTTGTCTGCAGATGTGTTGTTGACGTCAGGGGTTGTATGTGCACGTGGATGTGTCAGAGTGTGACCTGCTCCTTTGAGGATGTGATCCACACTGGGCCACCTCAGTGTCATGTTGTGCCCCATGTCATGTATTTTGACTGCAGCCATGCTATTGGTCATGCAGTGTCACTTGCATTGTCAGTGTGGCTCACAGAGCCTCTGCTTTGCTGGATTCGGCACATGTGCATGGGTAGGTTGTGATATTGGTGATAGGGAGTGGGGCCCCTTTGTGCACATATTGGACGGGGGCCTACTTGGTGTTTCTATGTGTGCTGCAGTGTGCCAAGGGTATGAGGGACATGTTCCACAATCATTGTGGGTGTGCAGTGTGCTACACATAATTGTGCATCTGTGCCATTGTGCCCATCTCCACCCGTCCCCCCAGTCCCTGGTCGTTACTCACCCTGTTGCTGATGGGTCAGGTCATGTCGGGATGTGTCCGGACCCCCAACTCCTTGCACCGTCAACTTAAGTAGAGTCCGTCTGATGCTTATGCGGTGATGAGGTACTATTTTTTTCTTTCCCCCACTCTTCCTTGTTCGTGGTGCTTCTTCCCCTCCCACCCACCCCTTCTCTGTGTTGCTGCCCCGTCTGGTGCTCCCTCCTCCCTGCCTCTCCTAAGCCCCCACCCCTTCCTCGTTTTGCTTCCCCGTACCCCCTCCCCCCCATCTGTTATTGTTGCTCCCTCCCTCTCCTCGCACCTCCCTCATGTTACTTCCCCCTTTCACTCTTTTTAACATATTGCACAGCAGCAAAGGCTTCTGTGCAACATGGCTTTAAAAAAGTGCTATGACGCAGTCAACGCTGGCTGCATCATGGCGTTTTTTTTCCAATTTTTAACTAAGCACTAAACACCAGAACCCCCTCTCCTCCCCAACCTTTGGAATCTCATTCCCTGCTTCCCACCGCAGCTTCCGTCAAGCATCCAGAGGCCGAGGGTTCTTGCTGCGGCAGGGCTATTACTGGAGGCACCTGGGCCAGTCATCTACGTCCCTCTCTCCCTCCCACTAGTTCAGAGCTCTGCAAAGGTAACTTATGTTCTCAAAGGTATAGTTGTGAAGGCTTTGCAGTTAAATGCTTCTTTTACAGTTACTGTGTTATTTCTAGTTGCACTTTGGTTAAAACTATGTATAAATGGAGTGCTGCATATATGGTAGGTATCCTTCCACATATTTGGTATCTTCAGGTGGCTTTTGACCCAGTCACTCCGTGATCACATTTCTCTTCTACGCAACATGCCTTACTTATTTGAGAGTTTTGTAGTGTTATTCTTGTATTTTATGCGGTTAGGCCAGAGCTCAAGGTGAGGACCACAACAGTGTACAATGAGAAAAAAAAGCATTGACAAAGCCAATAGGTCTTGCCTAAGTGAGATCTATTTGCTTTCTCAATGCTCAGTGTTTTTTTAGTTATGTTGTGCAGCAGCGCCAGTGCTGTGCAGCATGGCTGAAAGTGAAAAATACAGGTGCAATGATGTGATCAGCACTGTCTGCATCATAGTGATTTTTTACTTTACTTTCAGCCATATTGCATGGCAGCCACGCTGCTGTGCAACATGGCTAAAAATAATTGACAGAGCCAGCAGATCTCACAGAGGTGAGACCTATTGGCTTTCCCAATGCTTGTTTTTGTCTGGATGTGCCTGTTGATAACTAAGGGGCTGATTATGATGACGGTGAGACCGCCAATGACAGCCCTTCGGTGGCGATCCCACCGCCATCGGAACCATGTAATCTGCCTGCCATATTACCATGGCGGGCAGATGATTGGTGGTTGGAAAGACCGACCGCCACGCATCCGATGGGCTCCTTCAGCCTGTCGGTGCGTCGGAGGGACATCCAATCCCTAGAATGTTGGCGGTGCCTGCCAGGCATCGCCATAAGGATTATGATGTTCCTTTCCACCTGCCTTTTCATGGCAAGTAATCCACCATGAAAAGGCAGGTGGAAAGGGAATTTGGGGTCCCGTAGCAGGCCCCCCTTCCCTGTCTTGCCCACAGCTGTGGGATGTGGGGGACACCTATGGTGCCCCCCTACATATCCCTGCACCATGTGACAGGCAACACATCGTGCCTGCCACGTAGTGCAGGGATATGTAATGTAGGCCCTTTCTGCATTGCAGTGTGTGCTGCAGCCAGCAGCACCCGCCGCCATGCAAATGATAGACATTGGCGGTCGCATCGTAATGCTTCTGTTGGGACCGCCGACAGCCTGTTGGGCCGTCCCGTTTACGATAGGGTGGCGGGCGGACAAAAGTCCGCCCGCCATCCTAATCAGCCCGTAAGTTTGGGGTGGCTCCTGGAGTCCAGCCCCGTGTAGCCAGATATCATCCTTTGTTCTCAACTACCTTCTTCTTCCCCATGTGCTTGCCCACCATTTTTTGTGAGATTGTGTATTTGTGACATGGTTAATGTATTGCACTTGAGGAATTTTAAAACGTAATTTATTTGTCATTTTTGGCACTGCTGATATAATAGTGGTGGGTAAAAGGCAGTTGCATGTGTGGACCCAGACACATTGGGCAAATAATTTCATCTCAATCCTTTCCCTGCAATGCTCCAAGATGTTATTTTGGGGGAGAATGGGCTCTAGGCAGAACAGGCCAGACTATCTTCTTTGTTCTCCATGTCTCCTTCTTTGCTGGCCATGCGGCGGTGGCCATTTTGTGTAGCTAGTGTGGGTTGGCCATAGGCTTCTACAAGTTCTTTGTTCTCCAATCCCTCCTTCTTTGCTGTTAATGCAATGGTAGCCATTTTCTGCAGACGGTGTTTGTCATAGGCTGCCATGTATTCTTTGTCCCCTGTGCCTCCTTCTTTGCTGGCCATGTGGCAATGGCCATTTTTTGTTTCCAGTGTGTACTGTGTTTGCCATAGGCCACCATTTTGTCTTTGTTCTCTATGCCTCCAACTTTGCTGGCCATGCAGTGACCTCCATCTGGTGGAGCCAGTCAGGTGTTTGGTCCCCATTTTGTCTTTGTTTTCCATGCCTCCTTCTTCAGCGGCCATGTGGTGGATGAGCTACCTACCACCATTTTGTGCAGACAGTGTGTGTTTCAATCCTTTTCTACCCCTTTTAAAAGCAGTTTCTAGGAACATTGATAGAAGAGGCCTATAACATTGCTGTTCATTTTTCCTTTTTTCCAGATATATTTATTTGCGCTTGTGGCTGATTGTAGCACAATGTTTTTTTTATTCATTTGTTCAATTTTGCCTCCTAAAGGGTTTCCATCAGCCCTGGAAGAGCACCAGGAATCATTTTATTTATTTGATTGTTGCCTGCCTCACCTTGCAACCCATAGAGCCCCATGTGCCCTGGGGGGAGGGGTGGTACAAGCATTTATTTAATTTATCTTTTCAATTAGTGCCTGCGTCTCATGGAGTCCTGGTGGACCATAGGAGGCACCAGCAATTATTTAATTTATTTTTTCAATTTTTGTGTGCCACCTTCTACTGCCTCATATAGTGTCCTCATGGGCCCTGGAGGGGCACCAGAAATTATGTAATTGTTTTATTCAACTTTTACCTGCCACCAAAGAGTCCCCATGGGCCTGAGTAGGGGGTTGGAGGGGGGGCAGCAGCAACTACTTAACTAATATACTTGTTTTTTTCCCTGTACCCCATTTCTCCCATAGGAGTTCTATGTCCCTGGATGGGCACCCACAATTACTTAATTTATATATTCATTGTTTTCCTGCACATTCTACCTTCCATAGAATCCCAATGGGACCTGGGGTGCACCAGCAATTATTTAACTTATTTGTGGAACTTTTCCCTGCCACCCCCTGCTTTTCATAGAACCCCCATGGGGCTGGAGGGGCATCAGCAATTATTTAATGTATTTATTTGATTTTAGCCTAGCTCCCATAGGAATTCCATGGCCCTGAATGGACACCAGACATTCATTCATTTATTCAGTTCCCATAGGGGTCCTATGGGCCTGGAGCGACACAACCTAACCTTTTCCTGCATAAGGTTGTCATGAGAAAAATAATTTGTTTATCCATGGTTTGGGTAGACAATTGTTAATCATTTGAGGTGAACATGATGATGATGACTCTACTTATGTTACATAGGCTAGATTCTGATTGTCCACAATTTACTGACTTTTTTGTTGCTTGCAGAAATGACCCACAGTATTGATATGGAGAGAAGTCTGCCAATTACCTGACCATGACACCTAAGTCCTCCTTTGCTAAGTGCCAGCTGTTACTGCTAAGAAGATGGCCCCAAGGAAGGAGATTCCTGCCAAGAAAGTGACTAATGGGGAGGAGAAAAAGAAGCCTCTTACAACCACTGGCATCAAGCCCTCATCCATTTTTAGGAAATGTGACAAACCTGCTGCGCCCTCTTCTGGACAGGAAGAGGCTCGAACAATCATTCCTGCATCAACAGCACCACCACCACAATCAAAGCCCATGTCTCTCAATGCTGCAGTGACATCAGTCATGGAGAGCAGTGAATCTGAAATGGCACTGTCTCAGTTACAGTCGTAAACCGAATCATCTCAGGAAAGTCAACAAAAGGAGCCGCTGTCAGCAAAAGATCTTCCGGAAGTAGGAGCAGAACAGGGGGTTGAGCTTCATGCTAAGCAATATGTGATTGAGAAGACTGCTCTCCCTCCATTGGCTTCACCCATCTCCAGCAAGGAAAAGAAGGTGTACTTCCCCATCTAATTCAAGACCCCTTCGGATGATCTGGACTTGGAATGGGCCCCGGCTGAGTCCGAGCCTGCCAAAAGAGACAAGTTTAAAAAGGAAGGTTACTGAAATCCTTGCAAGTGAAGAAGGTGTTAATGATAATAATGATGAGTTAGTGATTGCCAGTATCATGAGTGGCACAGAGAAAGTACTGCTTACCTCTATTATACCTGCTCAGAGGCATGTGGTTCCATCAACACTGCTGGCTCCCATATTTGCAAGAACCCAAAAACCTGCAGCCACTACCACCCTTACAATAGTCTTGGCAATCCTCACAGAAAGGCAAATAACACAACCACATAACTTAACTCCAGTTCTTCAGAGGCTGTGGCAAAATAAGAAAGTTGTCTTGTCCAGTATTGGGCTTCTTTACGCTTAACCAGCATGAGGATAACATCGCAATATGCTCCATTTGTCGCAAGAAAGTTAATCATAGCAAGGCTCCATTTGTCGCAGGAAAGTTAATCATAGCAAGCCAGGTGGGCATTGCGTTATTTGAGGCTAACTGTTCCATTTGAAAAAACAGCACACAATCATGTGGAAAGAACACCTTAATAACATATCTACTGGTGGTGAGAGAGAGGAAGCAGCTGAAGTGACAGAAGACTTGGTGATGAGGAAGAAGAGGAGGCCAGAATCAGCATTATGCAAAACAGCCCTGTGAGCCTCACCCATAGTGTGCAATCCTCACCCGCAACAACCTCTCCATGGCACAAGGCACAGCAGGATCCAATGACTTACAGCCCAAAGCACCCAAGCAGCCTATCTACTGCTGGTACCCGTCGGTCACTTGCGGCAGTAGTACCACAACAAAAACATACTAGTATTAAGGTTATGTTTACCAAGGAGTCGCTATACCACTGAAACCACAGAAATGCCTGCTTATACAACAGAAAGCTGGCTAAAATGCTAGCGCTTGACCTCTTGCCATTTTCTTTTTTGGAAAGAGTGGGCTTTCTGGAATTTGTGGAGGCCCTCTGCCCAAAATGGAAGGTTGCCAGTAGTACTTAATTTGCCACAGTTGCTGTGCCAGGGCTGCATTGTGCAGTGATGCAATTGGTTAGCAAAGGTATGACGCAGAGCGCTGTTCAGTCCATCCACTTCATGACAGATATATGGATCAATTGTCAAGCAACAGATTACATGTGCATCACTGCACACTGGATCTCTTTCCTGGGAGATAAGCATAGGCTAGCTGGTGGTCTCACTGCTGATAATGCTTTTCGGGGCATTTAGAGGCATGCAACAGTTGCGATGTTCTACATGGAGAAATCACGTACTTTAATGCCAAAGCCTGCAAATGACTTCAACACAGAGGTCTCACAATTTGTTGCCACTGCCAATGGTAGTAATATAGTCAAAGCCATGGTTGATAGTGGATATTTCAGAGTCCTGTGTTTTTATTGCAAGATTTTAAATGTATGTCCAGTATGACTCAGGGGGTTTGGTAGTTCGCATGGGTATGCCACCTCCCCTCAAGTGTTGTCTATGGGTAAGTAGTTTCAGTAGACTTGCATGATGGCTAGGCATGAAACATCCAAGCAATAGTAGTCTTGAGGTTGGAGGGATAATACGCTTTACATCATAGATGATAAAAATTGCCCTCAATTGGAGACTGTAACAGAATCATCATAAAGGGTTCCTCTGATTAAGTTGTAAATTAAGAACAAGTAAAAATCTGAGCAGTTTCTGGTGGAGTGAATGATGTAGAGGTTCAACGAGGGTGCAATAGCTTGTTCACCATACAAAGAAATGTGTTGGTTAATTCTTCATACTGTCAAGATCTTCAATGACATTAGGTGTCCTCATGGCAAAGTTTTCTTTTTATTCACCAGGTGCTGACCCTGGACGGGTAACCAGTTTTCATGGAACTTCGGTTTCTGGAAATGTTGCTCCATGTAGGTCATCTGTGTACCAGTGGGGTTTTTGTGTGTACCACACAATGACCTCATGACTAGTCCTGAGCTTTGTCAGTGGTGAAGTGTAGGAAAATTGTTTGTTTTTTTGTCTAGTGGCAGCACTAGCCACATATTCTCCCCTGGTGCTGATGAAATATCTTGTCTGCCCAGATCAGTTGGAGTGTGAAGGCTTCTATTGAGCTAGGAACTGTTTTTAACACTGTACACACAACTGGGCAGTGGTGATGAGGTAAACAATGATTCAACTAGACAAGGTGTGGAAGGGTCATGTAGGTGTCGAGACCCACCTAAGAAACCAACATTGACACAGTCTGGATGCACTCCAATGGAAAGAAAGTGAGTCAAGAGGTATAAGATCCTAATTCATGCTAGTGCTGGACCTATTGACCCACTGAATAGTACAAACTAGTTGTATTTTCAAAATGGCCAAGAAAGGCAAAGTCCCTTAAAATGTATGCTATGTATAATTGTTGCTGTATCTGTTTCCCTATTTATCATTTTGGACCATTAAATAAGACAATGGAGTCACAACTCAAACAGGACTGTAAGTGTATCCTTCAATACATTCCAAGTTCCACAGAATTAAATTTTTTCTTATCCAAGATGAGTTGAATGCTTGCACTCTTCCATTATTGGTTCTTCCAGTTGGGACTCTTCATGTCACTGGTGCATTGTGAGATGACGTTTGATAGATCAGACAGCTGAGTGTGTTATGTTCTTGTGTGTTTCTAGAGTGTTCAAACCATCCAAAGGGTTTCTTGGTGCTTGGAAGATCAGTGCCAATGTTAGCCATTAGCAGGTCCTTCAATGTCATGCCACTCACCTGGCACTTGTCCGCAGAGACAATGCTGGACCTCCTGGGTGGTGTTTGATCAGGGAATGGTAACCGGGAATCAACTGCCACGCCAGAAGGGAAGGGTGGTTGGGACAAAATAACAAACAGGGAGATTTGAGTGCCTTCGAGATCAGCCACAATCTTTTTGGAGCCGTACATATGTTTTACGTCTTTTCTCAGTCCTGGAGAGCGTTCTCGTGATAAATGCGTGATGTACTGTCCGGTGAGCCGTACTGCAAATACAAGTAGAGAGGTTATTCAACGAATGAGTAGTCATGAAATATTCCCTCCCGCCTTTGACACATGTCAGTACACTGTCACTTACAAAATAATAAATCTATTGCTGCACTGACTTCCATTAATCAACTGTTACTCTTGGAGTTGTGGCGCTCCCGGCAGAGGCTATATTGTGTTTCCACATCACACACTAAGGTACACCTTGTTTGTTTAACGCTAGGCATAAGGCACGCAAGAGTGTGCTTTTGGATTCACAGACTACAGCACAATAAAGGACTGGGCGCTAATGCCAAGTCCTCTGTATGCGCGTTAAATAATGGCAACAATGTCTCAATGTTTGAGAGTTGTCCTGTTTTCTTATTCTCAGCATCATAAAAACAAGTCTTTGGTTGAAATGCGTTCCGTTAGTGCGCTAACCTTAAGGATGGCATGTAACCATGCTTTCTCCTTTTACTCTGTAAGTGCGGCATTGCAGGGATGTTGTTCGCTGCATCGCTGGATTTGCAGGGGAGAAGATGTATGCAGCGTCAGCGATTCACAGGAGAGCCCCAATGCAGAAGAAGCTCATCTGGGTTGTGGAGACGTTCAGATGAGTGGAATGGCTGAAGAGGATCTGTCCTCTTCAACCAGTGGCCAAGCACTGCCTCGTTGTCTGGGTGCGGTATAAAAACTGTTCCCAAATCTGAGATGACAAGGCAATCTGAACGTGAGCTGCCCTGGGGGGCTATAACTCAGCCCAAATATCACCATAGACATGATGAGTCAGCCAAAATATCCCAGTAGTCATGTGCCTATGAGTCAGCCCAAATATCAACATAGTCAGAGTGAGTCGACTCAAATATCACCATAGTCATGATGAATCGCCCTGAAGGCCCTGGGAGATGTTACTGTGTGTGCTTTGGTGTTTCATGATTCCGTGGCCTAGGGCCCTAGGGGATAATTACCATGCCAAGAATGGTGTCAAGCCTACAGGGCAATGAGTCCCATGAACAGCCAGGGAGACATTGAGATGTGTGCTTGATCCCACAAGCCCCCCACACATAAGGTGCAGGGGGAGTGAGAACACAAGGAAGTCATGGTCATGAGAGTCACCTCCCTCCAGGTCATTATTGAAACTAGGCCCTATTCACAAACTATATTTTGTAGTATTTTACTAGTACTACCAAAGACCTGCAAAATGTTATTCACAAACATACGAGTGCAAATCTCCACCTCCACCTCTTATATATTGTCTATGGGGAGATCCTCACACAAGTAAGTTTACTACTTACTAGTAAATGTGGGAGGGACCTAGGAGGGGGTTGCTGGAAAAAGGGACATACTTACTACTAAATGGGTAGTTTAGACAGGAGTAAGGGGGGTTATGGAAGGTTAGGGAGGGGTTTTGGAGGGACATGCACCCACCCACAAAATACCAAGGGCCTTATTACAAGTATGGTGGTCTTCATCTGGGGCTGCTGCCACAGCGGTCCCAGGAAGACCGCTAAGCCTGTGGTGCATCCGCCCACCAGATTACAAGTGTAATCGAGGGTGGGCGGGCGGTGCTGCAGGGGTCTCACATCGGCGGATTTTTTAGGGTCATAGGAGAGCCTATATAACATACTGCTGCCATGAGAGAGCCTGCTGCAGGTATGTGCACTGTATGGCGTGCACTATGTCGTACAAGCCACACAGTGCACGCATAAAAGTGCAATTGTTGGGCGGCAGGTTCACCCGGGGGCCCTTACCTGCATTTCCACCAACCTTTTCATGGCATGGTGGACCATGGAAATGCAATTTGTAAGATGCTCGGTTGTGCCGACATCGGCACTTTCAGGATATTCAGGCCCCTTTCCGCACCACCACCACCGTGAGATCCTGGATCCCAGCAGAGGCAGCGGTCCCACCGCCATATAGCAGTTGGACCGCCGGGGTGGTGGTGGACAGACCGCGAACCCCCTAAGCCTTTTGCTATTCACAAACTGCACTTCTAAAGTTACCACAGCCAAAAAGGACACAAAATAATAGTAAATGTACTCCAGCTCAGAGTTGGAGTAAATTTAGCACTACACATGGCGAATCGCTGGTACTGCAACACTCTCACATAGAAAATAATGGAGGTAGGGACTTAAAATAAAACCACGTAGTAAATATAGTAATCATTTAAAATAGTTAAAAATATAAATAATTTTAATTCAATGTTTAAAAAATTACCAAAAAATAAAACATACTCTATATTTTTATTTAGCGTATTATACAATTTTAGTTAAAAATTAATGTAAAAATATTAAGTCAATTTTAATTAATTCCACACAACAATTTTAATAATTATTAATGCATATTAAAAATATATTTTGTACTTGTACTAGTTTTTTCCAAATATAAACTTGAATAAAATAATTTTATTTTAATGTAATATATATTCAAAATAAATAAATTATACATTTAAATTGTCCAGGGTGCCCCTTAGCTGTTGAGTCGCTAGCCCATATATTCTTTGCTTGTCCACTATAGTGTCCCAAGATCGAGATGCCCCTGTTTGTAAGTTTCTTAGTACCCGTTGCCATCGAGCTGCACGGCGCATCCTAAAATCTGATACAAGCTTGCTTATAGTCTGCGCAGTTGCTAAGTTCCTTGGCAAGATGTGGGCTACCAGAAGATCTTTGCTGAAAATCGCTAATTGATTATCTTTGGTGGATGTATATAGAGCTTACTGTTTTAACTTTTTCAACTATCACCCAGTTTTGATCCTCCACAGTCTATTTATTCTAAAGAACCTTCAATGTGTTATTGCACTGTTCTGTATCCACTTGCACTTTTCATGGTCTGTGGACCGGGGAACTATGACGCGGCTAATGCTATTTGTACTTGGATATTCCCCCCATATTGTTTTAAGGAGTGCTTGATAATAGAAATATGTTACACCGAGAGGTTTTAATTTGCATTAGGTAGTATTGACCTAAATTGGATATTGCTTGGGTGTTTGGCTATCTTATATTTTTTATTTTTTTTATCTTGAAATCTTAACCGCAATACCAGTGTATACAAGCATTTTATGCATTGCATGTTTTTATCTGTAGTTGTCGTCTTTTATTAATTCCCGCCGATATCTACCAAAGGTTTACTCTTGTAGTTTTATACACTGTACATTGGTGATAAACTGTGAATGTGGGAAACTTTTATGGCACTCATGCCGAAATAAAGTATTTGATTGATTGACATTTAAATTGTTATTAATGCTGTAGCATTTTTCTTATTTTCTTCTACATTTAAAATAAGTATATAAACTTAATTTACAATAATATATAACATAAAAATGTTTTTAGTAATTTTATTGAAGTTTAATAAACGTTTTTAACTTTACCCATAGAGAGATCTCCGTCACTGGGACATAGCTCTTCCTATGGCAGAGTAAAGGCAACATTTTAACTGTTTATTAAAATTGGAATAATAACTCAAAATATTTTATGTTAAATATTATTATTAATTAATTTTATATAGATATATATATATTTTTTTAATATTCTTTATTGCAAACTTTCTTACATACATATGGCAGTACGGAAAAATTAACTTTCCACGCCATCCCAGCTCATCCCACACCCTCCCCACATTTGATCCAATCGACAAATTTATTACCATTTTTAAAACGCAAACCATAAGGAAAAAAAACAACAGGAAAAAAAAGAAAGAAAAAGGAGAATAGGTACGCCAGAAAGAATAAGGAAAGAAAAAAAAGCCTATGTATGCAAGATCAAATTCAAGACTTTACAATTTCCAGCCCTTGCTAATGACCGAGCATACTCTCTTGTCCCCCCAATCTCCTTGTCCCGAGGACACCCCCGTTGCCCGAATTCAGTAAATCCCTACTCTTCAATCCTATTGATCCACCGGCTGATTAGATCCCATATTTCCGAGCCCCTTTCCTGAGCGCTACGTCCCCTCCGTTCATATACTGCCATTTCCGAGCGATATATTGCTAGAAGTCTACCCAGCCATTGTTGCCCAGATGGTGGTTCAGGATCAAGCCAGTATGTGGCCAAACAGAGTCTTAGCACGGACATGGTAATTAATAAAAATGTCTGGGTCCGCCATGAGACTTCCAGATCGCTCAACCCGAAAACCATCAGCTAGGGAGATAGAACTGCTCGGAATCCCAACTGTGCTTCCAACAGCTTAACAACATCTCCTTTCTGAATATCGAGCTTAGGGCAATTTGCAAACATGTGGGCGAGATCAGCTGCGAAGCAGCCACATCGGGGGCAGTGTGTACCGGCAGATCCACCCCATTTAACAATCTTAGCTGGGGTGATATAGAAGTTAAACCAGGTTTTATAACACTGGATCTGTAAATTGGCAGTTATAAATGAAGTCTGAGCTAAATATAAAGAGTCTTCGCATTCCCCAGTCCTAACTTGCAAAAGCTCAGACCAGCAAGCCATATGCTTAGTGAGATCATCGACCATTTCTTGATTTACTAGTTTATATAGAGTAGCTATTGAAGGTGGAGATTTCGGCAGTAAGTCAACTAGTGCTACCCGAGAGAAACCAGACCTTCCCCCGCCCTTTTAGCCAAAAAATCTCTTACTTGTAAATACTTTAAGAACTTGGTATTCCCGATCCCGGACTTATCCTTAATTGTATCGAAGGATAAAATCCCCCCTTCGTCTACAAGGTCCCCAATCTTTCTCAACCCCATCTGGTCCCAATACTTCATATGTCCATCTTTAAAGATGTCTGGGAGTAAATCATTGTCGTACATAGGGGTATAGCTATTCACCCGGCCTAGTCCAAGTTTTTTCCGGACAGCTGTCCATACCTTAAATGCACACATCAAGATTTTAAATCTGACCCTTTTGAAATAGCCAAATTCTATATGGCGCAGAAGACATCCTCTAGCTGCTATACCCAGTACTAATTCATAAATAGAAATTAAGGCCTCCCCCTCTAAACCAACATTGTCCCTTGTTAATAGACCTGCCATCTGCTGCAGCATCGATGCCCAATAGTACAATTGAAAGTTGGGAACAGCCCACCCACCCCAGTCCCTCGGGAGAGTAAAACATTTTAAAGCCCTCCGGGGGCGTTGACCGGCCCATAAAAATCGAGATATCATCTGGTTTAAAGATTTAAACCAAAAGCTTTCCACCTCTAAAAGGATGGCCCTAAAAAAAGACAAACTTTTAGGGAGAAATATAATTTTGATCGCATTACTTCTCCCGATCAATGTAAGCTTCAAGTTGTTCATTCGAGCCAAGTCGGTCTTAAACTTCCGAAGTAATGGGCCCAGGTTTATATTTACAATTTCCTCCACATCCGCCGTAATATCTACTCCAAGATACCTCGCATTCGGAGCGACCCGATAGTCATTGAGCTGCGCCGTACTATTCATCACTATTTGGGTTTTACTTTGATTAAGTTAATACCCTGAGATACGCCCAAAGCAGGTGGCTTCCCTTTCAATTTCAACAAGGGCATCCCGGGGGTTGGGAGTAGCGATTGCAAGCTCATCAGCATATGCTAAAATCTTTGTGTCCCCGCCCTTGTTATGCATAGATAAGATCCCGTTATTCTGCTCGATCTTCCTGATTAAAGCGTCAATGTACAGGGCAAACAGCAAGGGAGAGCAAGGGCATCCCTGTCGTGTTAACCCGATGAATCGTGATTGAGTCGGACATACCTCCCATTGCTATAACCCTAGCAACTGGATTCCGGTACATCATCTGAAAAGCCTTAATAAAGCCCCTGCCCAAGCCTTTCCTGTCCAATTTAGCCCATAAATAAGGCCAGGAGACCCTATTGAAGGCTTTCTCTGCATCCAGCAGAATTAACGCCATAGGGTCTCCGGTGTTCCTTGGGGCATCAAATAATGCGATCGTCCGCCGGATATGGTCGATCGTACTGCAACCGGGGACGAAGCCATGCTGAACTGGCGAGACCAATCGCTGAATCACCCTTGCCAGTCGGCTGGCTAGAATTTTGGCGTATATCTTAATATCGCTATTGATCAGCGTAATTGTTCGATAGGACCCCAGCTCATTAATGGGTTTATCCTTCTTTGGAAATACCACTATGTTGGCCGACCTCCATGAGTCTGGGGCCTCCCCCCCTGATTGAGCGCTCAAAAATAGCTCCCTCATAAGCTCATCTAGCCAAGGGGAGAATTTCTTATAAAATTCCCCTGGGATTAAGTCGGTTCCAACCGCTTTCCCTGACGGGAGTAATTTAATTGCCCCCCTTACTTCATCTTCTTTAATAGGAGCCTCTAGAAGATCTTTCTCCACCGAAGATAACCCTCCGGCAGGCAGGCCCATTAGATATTCCTCTAGTTCTTTGTTCTCATAGCAGGTGTCTTCCATATATAACTGCTGGTAAAACCTCTGAAATGAGGAGCGCACATCTGTTGGTTCAGAGATTAGGCCATGATCGGATCCCTAATTTTAGAGATATCCCCCTGCACAGTCCTCTCCCTTGTGCGCCGAACTAGTAACTGTCCCACCCTTTCATTATTTTCATATATTTTACAACGCCAGGCCATATATTTCCCAGCTGATTTTTTAGCTGAGAGATCGTTTATCGCTGATTTCCCCACTGCGACTCTTGATTGCACTTTATCGAGGTCTCCCCCTGCTACAATTGTCTCAATCAGTTGTCTTTCGGCCTCTGCTAATTCCTCATATAGATCTTGTATAAGTTTCTTCTCCTTCTTTTGAGCTGCCCAACCATATCTAGATGTCTCCCCCCTTATCCCAGCTTTGAGGGTATCCCACACTATATCGAGCCGGGCGCTCCCTTTGTTCTCCGCTATAAACCTAGGAATCCAGATCTTCATATGTTAGATATATCCTTCGTCACAAAGCAGCGCCCTGTCAAAGGTCCAGCGTGCCACCGGTGAGGGTTAGCTTGTATAGCTACTTCCAAAACTAGTGGATTGTGATCGGACATGACTCTAGGATTTTTGTATATATGACAGATCTGTGCTATCGCCTGGGAGACAAAAAAATAATCAAGCCTAGCATGAACTTGATGTGGGTCAGAGAAAAAAGTATAGCCAGGGTCTTCTGGTTTTTGCGTAGCCCATACATCCGATAACCCATGCAACGCATATAAGTGTATTAAAGATTTAAAGACCTTAGGTTTGCGGCCCTGGTATGGTCTTTCCCCTAGCTTGCCCCCTTGAGATTTAATATTTATATTAAAATCCCCACAGACTATTAGGGGGAGCGGCCACCCAACTAGCTCTGTGTTCAGCCCCTCAAACAGAGCCGGGTCATCCAGTATTGAGCCATACACAGAGCACAAAGTGAATGAGCAATCATTCATACAACATTGGGTGATAACCCATCTACCCATTTTGTCCGAGCTTGACCGTGGGAACCTGGCTCTCCCCTTACGGACCATTATGGCCACCCCCGTGTTCGTGTCCCCTGTGATGTGCTGGAAATTAGTTGATAGCCGGCCAGCTCCACAACCTCCCATCTGCTTGCCTCGACGTGTGTCTCTTGGAGGCACATAATATCCGCCTTCATATATTGGATATCCTCGTTAATTCTGTGTTTTTTCTGAGGGTTATTTAAACCGCAGATATTAATAGAGGCGATCCTTACCTTACCCATTCGCCCAAATACTCAATTCCATTGTACCCTTTCCCCACATTCAACATTGCCTTAACCCTTAGAGAATCTTTTGGATCAAACCCACCCTTCCATCCCCACCCCCATTAACTGGGCAAAATAAGTCCGAAGACCCTTGGGATGGCTCCTGCCCTCTGCCGCCCTCCCTATTGAAAAAAAATAAATAGAGAACTTAAGGAAAAATCAGAACCACAGGGAATCGGTAAAGATAGAGCCGCTTCCTATTAGACCTTGCTTCATGAGAACTTGGATTCTTCCTGTCCCATTCTCTATTTCCCCCCACCCGATATTTCCTGCAGATATTCTTGTGCCTGGATTTCTGAGGAGAACACCCTGGGTATTCCCTTATGGATAACCTTAAGACGAGCAGGGCTCATTCAATACACTTCACATCCTAGCTTCTGAAAAGGAGTGATCAATTGTTGAAGCCGCCACCTTCTCTCCACTGTTGTATGGCAGAAGTACGGCCTAACAAAGAAGGTATGACCCTCAGCCGAGTGCCTAGCTTTGAGTCTGGCCTTATTAAAGACTGCCTGTCTCAAAAGGAAGATGCCGAAGAAAATCAAAATGGCCCTGGGTTTCTCGTTTTGATCACTCTGTCCCCTTTTTTTCTTCAACATAAGTGAGAATCAGTGCACTCTCTGCACCTCCGAGTCCCAGTCCCAATGTGCCAGTTCCGGAAAGGCCCCCTTCAGCAGCCGTAAGACGAACCCCTGAATGTCTTCCCCTTCCGCATTTTCTGCTATGGCTAGCAGCCTTAGGTTGTTCCGCCGCTGGCGATTCTCAAAATCCTCCATCTTCCACATGACGTCCATCATTCTGGCCTCATTCGCTGTTGCTTGTTGTCCCATAGTCTCTGCCCCAACCTCGAGTACCACTATCTGTTCTTCTAGCGCAGTAGTACGTTCTGCAATCTCAGTGCATGCCTTGTTCACTTTCCTTATGGCTCCCTGTAATTTCTTTGTTGCCAAATGAGCCCTTTTATGTTCTTGCAGTGCCGCTACCTGCATCTGCTTAAGGGTAGAGTAAATCAGTCCCATTGAGGGGGAGGATTCAGCGACAGCATTGGGTTCTGGAAATAACTTAGCTGCTTCAAATTGAATTCCATCTTCTCTTAGCTCTTTAGCCTCTGGCCCGAAGTGAGTAGCTGAGTAGTCCCATTTCATCTGGCTAGATCTGCTAAAGTCAGATTTCTGAGCCCTTTACTTCAGGACTCTTCCTCCCAATGTTCTTCCTCTTTTTCAAAACAGATGCCCGTTTCTGAGTAACTGGTTCGACCGTGGAGCTGTCCATGCCCCCTCCAGAATTATCCAGATCAGTGACGCCCATTTCGCTACCATTAGAGATTTCTGAGTCATCGGTGAGGGAGTAAAACGTATCCCCTGCCGGGGTTCCAACTGCTTTTGGGCATATCAGGGCATTACTAAAATCCATTGAACCTATGGGATTCCCCATATCAAGCTTCTTCTCTTGCCTCCCTGAAATCAGTTTCTCCGACCGAATCTTATCTGCCCCCCCTTCCGCCCAGTCATCCTGCTGCAAGCACAAAGCATTCATCTCGCTGTCAGCCCGCTTTAAATGCGCTTCTGTCTGTGCCTCTATACTCACGCTTTGTAGCAGAATGTGGTCGCCAGCACAAGCTTGTTCTTTCTGTAGCTTGGCATTTGTCCCTTCTCTGTCGAGTGATTTCTTGGTGCCGGCTGGTCCGCGTCCAGAGAACATCCCAGGGACCATCGGCTGCTTTGGCTTCCCCGCTGTCTCGCCGGGACGCTGCTCTTTGACTTTCAGTTTTGCGCTTGTCTCCTCTTCCTTCTCGTGACCTGTAGAGGGAGTAGCGTCTTCACTCTTATGGCTGGCCGGCGTTTTCCAAGCAGGCTGCGGACCACGCGCCCCCTCCGTCTGCTCCAACCTCGATCCGTTCCTTAGGGAGTTTGGGTTGCTTGGGAGGCATCCTGTGCCGCTGCACGCAACGCCTACCACTCACGCGACCACCGAGGAGTTTGGAAATGATGTGAACCAGCAGGTATGTAATTTGTTGAATTCCACTAGAGAAGCGTCTCATAGTGCAGACACACAACGCACCGATTCCGTTGCCTTGACTCATTCATTTAGTTTCCTTATTCCATATTGTAGCCTGAAGGGAGAGAGAGCGGCACCCGCAGCAGTCATACAGCCGCCATCTTGCCCCTGGGCCTTATATATTTATTTTGAATGTAAAACAAAATAAAAAATCCTACAGCCCTATTAAGTTATTTTAAAATGAAATAATTGAATAATTTTAATATAATAAATAAAATTAACATTATGTTATGAAGATTTATTCACAAAAAATCCTACCTTATTATGTATATAAAATTACAAAACATTATGTATAGAAATAATTTAAATTAACTTAATTATGTTTTACACATTAAAGTTAGATGAATTTTTAAATAAACAAGGGTTATTAAAATATATATTATAGGGGGGCGTGGCTTGGGCGCGCATGGAGTGAGACGTGCATCATCGAGTCTCCGCTCCAGCGCCTCTCGCCCGTATCTTCAGCTTGGTCTCCGGGCTCCGCTTTCACCTGGGGCTTGCTTCGATTCCGGCCGGGACCCCCCGGGCAGTGTTTGGAGGC
Organism: Calotriton arnoldi; assembly: GCA_963921515.1. Lineage (NCBI taxonomy): Eukaryota > Metazoa > Chordata > Amphibia > Caudata > Salamandridae > Calotriton > Calotriton arnoldi. The sequence goes on along the minus strand of CAWUFW010000913.1, from coordinate 1,733,701 downwards.
TCGGGGGTCCTTTGGGGGCTTGGTGTTCCCGGTTCTCCCTGGCCGGCCCTGGCCTAGCCTTCAGTGACTGCCATCTTGTCTCCTGGCCGCAGCGGTGCTCCGGACGGCGCTGGGAGCACTGCGCCGGCCGGGAGCTGGGAGCGATACCGGCGGCGGGGGCACACGGGGGCCTGATGCCTGCTGCAGCCTGGTGACTGGACGCCGCTGCATGGATCCCTGCGGCCTTCTCTCCTCGGCTGGTCCGGATCTGCTGCCCGCCGTCCGCCATTTTGGGCCCCGGCAGAAGACGCGCGCCCGTTGGTGCCTACGGCGCCTCCCTGTGAGGGGGTGCATGAAGTCGCCTCTGGACAGTGGATCGCTCCGCTTCTCTGGTGCCCCGCGACATTGCTGATCCTGGTGTGGGGCCCCTGGAACACACGGGGCCTGGCGACGGCCCCTCCCTACCTGGCAGACCCTGGACGGCGCGTCGCCCGGGGAGGGCCACCGAGCTGCGGTTGGAGCGGCACAGGTACCGGGTCGGGGGGTCTTTTTCACCCATATGTGGGCCCCCTGACGCCCAGCTCGCCGCTGCGACCCTGCCTGCTTTGGGGGGCCTCCTGGCGCTGGCCTTGCCTTGGTCCCTTGCCCTGGTCCCTTGCCCTGGTCCCCTGTCTGGATTGTGGTGCCTGTGAGAAGGGGCGGAGGGGCGCTCGCATCCTTGGGGGCCTCTTCACTGGCGCTTGCCTTGGGCTCCTTGGACTCTGCTTAACAGCTGCCACGACTTGGGCTGCCCTTGGACTCCGCTGGGCGTTTGGTGTACTCTGCTTGCCCCTACCCTCTGCCTTGAGTGTCCCCCCCAACGCTCCTGCTATGATAGCCCTTTGCTTGGGGCGCTCTTGCTTCTGGAGGGGCCACGGAATTGAGCTGCCCTGCCTCCACACTGCGGGCCGTGCTTGCCGCCTAGGGGAGGCCCCCCTGGATCCTGCCCGTGGCTGATCAGACTGGCCCACATCTCGGCTGTCCCGTCGACTCTCACCCTTGGCCCTGACTTCGGCGGCTACTGGTCTTTTGGAGTCCCGCCGCCATGCCACCTAAACACAGGGGTCACAAGGATGCGGATGCGGCCGCCTCCCGCGATAACCCGGTGACCTCCATGTGGGCCAAGGTGCCCCCTCTATGCAAGAGAGCCCCCCTGTCTCTTCAGGGCTCTCAGACACGCCAGCTCAAGCTATCCCTATCACTCAGGCCTACATGACGTCCTTTCTGCAGGAAATCAAGTCGGAGATCAGCTCCCTGCGGCAGGACTTTAAAACTGGGTTGCAGGATGTTCGCAGGGATGTTGTGGAAATTGGTGATAGGGTCGACGGTCTCGAGAGGACGATGGACGCCAGGACGGAGGACATCGAGGGCCTCTGGAGGAAGATGTCAGAACTGGAGGACCAGAACATCTCCTTACAATTGAAACAGGAGGATCTGGAGAACCGCGGACGGCAGAACAACCTCTGTATTCGGGGTGTGCCATTGGGCACAGAGGGATCTGATGTCTTGGCGTACACCGCAGACCTCCTACATGCAATCCGCGAGAGGGAAGGTACCCCGCCTCCTATGCTGGACAGAGCCCATCGCGTCCCGTGTCCCCGCAACCGCCCTAATTTTGTGCCGGACATTATCACACGAGTCCATTTCTTTGCGGACAAAGAAGCCATCCTTCGTAAAGTGCAGGGGATCCAGTCAGTCTCCTACAATGGACTATCCATTCAAATCTTCCAGGATCTTGCACCGTGTACGCTTCGTCGGAGGAAAGCTTTTAAACCTGTCACCGATAAATTGCGGGCCATGGACATCAAATACCAGTGGGGCCACCCCTTTGCCCTGATGTTCTCCTGGGAGGGTCGACGACGGGTTATCCGGTCCTTGCAAGAGGCGCTGCGGCTTCTTCGGTTGCCTGTGGACTCAGACTCTGATGATCCCCCCTCCTCTGGTGTTCGCCCCGCGGATTCGCTCCGGCCGGAGTGGTCCACTGTTCCCCCGCCTCGCTCTGGACGCTCCTCGAGGGACATCGACTCCACGCAGGCCAAACTGGACGCCGTCAATCATGTCCGCTCCCTGATCACCTCCCCATCCCTGGGGCTTTGAATGCTCTTCCCCTTGCGGCATGGCGCTTGTTAATGCTCCCGACGAGGTTTCGCTCCTGGGGGCCCTTTGTCTGAGCCTGGAGGCTGAAATGTGTTACATGCTAACCGTCGCTTGGCGGAGGACTGGTAGCGGAGGCCTCCCGTCCTCAGTGTGCCCACCACTTCCCCCTACTTCTTCTTGCCGAGTCCTGAGGGAGAGTGACTTCTCCGGAATGCCCTACCTTTGGGGATCTGGGCTATTCGGCGCCAACTCTGCACTACTTTGGCCCAGTAGGCCAGTTTATTTTCTTCTCTCCTTTTTCTATTTCTAGCTTTCTCCTTTCTTGCCCTGCTTTGGGCCCTTTTCGGCAACGTCCTTGCTTGATCCTGCGGGGTGGCTTGGCTCTGGGGGACTTTGGGGTGTTGGGGCATCCTGCTTGGGGCTGGTGGGACCTGTCCCTCTGTGCTTGGCATGCTTCCCCTGTTGGCGCTCTTGGTGGAGTGTCTCTCTCTCTCTTATGTGGGGCCTCAGCTGACCTTCCCTTCTTTGGGGTTCCTAGCCCGTCCTGTGGTGTTTGCTGAGCGCTGTCTCCCCTCTCCTTTCCCCTTCTTCTCTTCCCCTCCTAGCCGCTACCTGCTGCCCCATCAGCTGCTGCGCGCGCTTGGTCTCTCTTTCTTCCAGTTATGGCTACCGCACCTGGTTTGAAACTCGTATCCCTCAATGTGAAGGGACTTAACTCCCCCAACAAGCGGCAACAGGTTTGGAGATACCTTTTCCAATTGAATCCTGACATTGTCTTCCTTCAGGAGACCCACCTGATCAAGGAGGATGTCGCCCGCATGGCCCATCCTCGCTTTCCGCTTCAATTTTGGGCTTATACCTCTTCCAAGGTAGCTGGAGTAGCAATACTTTGTCGAACAGGCATTCAGCAGGGGGCCTCCAAGGCGGTTCGCACTCCGGATGGCAGGTTCCTCCGGGTGGGGGTTCGGATTGGCCACAGGTCCTTAACCCTTTGTAACATTTATGCCCCCAATCAGGCGCAAGACTCATTCCTCCGGGAGACCTTGCGGGAACACGTGTCAAACTCGGATCCCCTCCTTATCCTCGGGGGTGACTTCAATCTGGTGTGGAATGCCACTGATGATCGCAGCGACGGTTCCTTCCATGGCTATGTCCTCTACCCTCAAGAATCAATTGACCGTGCTTGATCTAATAGACGCCTGGCGCTACCACTCGCCCGATTCGCGCGACTACTCGTATTACTCTCCTGTACATCGCTCATATTCGCGCATCGACTATCTCTTTGTCTCACATTCCCTCATCGGGGAAACGCTTTCGGCCACCATGTCCGACATTTCAATTTCAGATCACGTGCACCTTGAGCTCCTCTTTAGGGATCTGTTTTCCCACTCTAGCTGCCCACCGCGGTGGCGGCTTCCGGCCCACATACTTCGTGACCCGGTTGATATTGAAGAACTTAGGGCTGCTATTGTCGCTTACTTCGAGACGAATGACTTGCCAGAAACCCCTTTTCCTGTGGTCTGGGACGCCTTTAAGGCCACTATACGAGGCCATATTACTTCTATAGCATGTGCCCGGGCCAGAGAGTCGCGCCTGCTTGAAGTTAAACTCTCCAGTGACATTAAGGTGCTGGAGCGCCTCGATCAGACTCAGCCACGGGCTGCTCACAAGCGGCGTCTGGCCGTGCTGCGCGGCCAGCTCCGAGTACATTGCACCAACAAGGCTGAACGGGCTTTATTGGCTCTCAAGCAGCGATATTATGAGGGAGGAGATAAGGTAGGTATGGTCTTAGCCCGGCGATTGCGGACACGAGCAGCCAAAGCACATATAGCTAATATTAAGTGCCCCGATGGCACCCGGGCCATTACTGGGAAAGCTAAGCTTGACGCGTTTCATGCATACTATTCGTCTTTGCACGCTCAGGCTCCGATAACCCCTTATCATGCACAACTACTGGAAGCCCCTCTTTCACAGAGCGAACTTGCGGGCGCTCTGAAGGACCTCCCTCTTGGGAAATCACCGGGCCCGGATGGTCTGCCGCTTTCCTTCTATCGGGTCTTCTTTCCGCAGCTTCAGCCCTATCTTCTCCCTCTCTTCAATTCTTTCACGGACACGACGGGCCCCTCTGCTTCCATGGGATTAGCCGAAATAGCGCTACTTCCAAAGCCAGGCAAGGACCCCGCATTATGTTCCTCCTTTCGCCCCATTGCACTACTCAATACGGATCTTAAACTTTACACCAAAATCTTAGCTAAACGGCTGGATCCGCACCTCCCGGGCCTGATCGACCCCGACCAGGTCGGTTTTATTCGGCAGCGACAGGGGGCTGACAATGTGCGTCGATTCACCCATCTTGTTGGGAAAGCCCAACACTGGAATATACCTGCCTGCCTGCTGTCTCTCGACGCGGAGAAAGCGTTTGACCGTGTGGACTGGACCTTTCTCCGCGCGGTGCTCTGTAAAATTGGGCTTGGCCCCTTGATGGTGTCCTGCATCATGGCTCCTTATCTCTCCCCTACGACCCAAGTCTGGGTCAATGGCCAACTCACACACCCCATTTCTATACATAGAGGTACGAGGCAGGGCATGAGGCGTGCCCCCTCTCTCCTCTTTTGTTTGCCCTTGTGGTGGAGCCGCTTGCCATCTTGATTCGCCAGGCGCCAGACATACATGGCATTCCTCTCGGAGGCCAACAGCACAAGGTAGCCTTGTTTGCGGACGACCTCCTTCTCACACTGTCGCATCCACGCACGTCTCTTCCCGCCCTTTACCATCTTTTGTGTCAATTCGAGCGGGCGTCTGGCCTTAAGATAAATCATGACAAATCCTGGGCCCTGAACCTTACCATTCCGGCAACGGAGCTCTCGACGTTGCAAGCATTGGTCCCCTACAAATGGGCCCAACGTTCCATTCGCTATCTTGGGCTTAATTTGACTCCTACCCTTGCTACCTGGTCGCAAGCTAACTGGCAGGAATGTCGTCGGTCTGTGCTGGAGGACTTGCGGGTCTGGAAGCCTCTCACTCTCTCCTGGCTGGGCCGTATCCATGCCCTCAAAATGTCCATTTTGCCCAAAATCTTATACGTCTTCCAATCACTTCCCACTCCTATCCCGCGTCACCAGATTCTAAGCCTACAGCGCGAATTCACCAGGTTCATCTGGGGGGGGTCGTCGCCCGTGCTTTTCTAACAAAATTCTCATGTCGCCCCGGGCTTGGCTTGTCCGAACCTGTTGGACTATTATTGGGCGGCGCACCTTCGCTTCATCTCTGAATGGATGGCATGGGAGAGTGAAAAGGTGTGGTTTCAAATGGATAGGGCGGTGACCTGGCACTCCATATGGGATTTGTCCTGGCACTCCCGGGTCTCCCGCTCCCATAGTGCTTACATAGCCGTTCCTACCAAAACTGTCCTTGACATCTGGGACCGGATTGCTGTACCCAAGGGTCTCACCATCTTCCCTCCCCTCACACCCCCATCGCAGGCAATTCTCTCTTTCCTCCTGCTCTGAACCCTACCGTTTTCATTGACTGGTTGGATGGCGGGTGCCATACGATACGGGACCTCTTTGTCGGTACCACCTTCAAGACTTTTGAACAATGCAAGCAGGAATTTCAACTTCCTGAAGGGGCTCGGCTTCAGTACTTGCAACTTCGGCATTGGGTTCACGATGCATCTTTGGCGTCGGCGGCCACACGTGCTCACACTCCCTTCAAGCGGCTGGTCCGTTCGTTCGATAATTCCAGGGGTCTTATTGCACGCACTTATCGTATTCTCCAACACCCCCCGCGGCTTACTCCGCATCTCTATCAAACTCGATGGCAGTCGGACCTGGCCATGGACATTGCGCCCGCGCAGTAGGAGCGCCTTTGGCAGGTCATTCCGAAGGTCTATCGCTGTATCTCGCAGCGAGAAACCGTGTACAAAGTAATGTCTCAGTGGTATTACACCCCTCGACGATTACATAAAATGTACCCTACGACTTCCCCTCTTTGCTGCGATGCTTGACGTCACCCGGAGACTTTCTTCACATCTGGTGGTCCTGTCCACTCCTGGCCACTTACTGGAAGGAGATCCTCAGCCACATCAAACTGGTTCTTGGCTTCCCCCTGCCTGAAACTCCAGCTACGCTCATTTTGGGTATCAAGCCTACTAATTTGCGCGCACTGACGCGTGGCGATTGGCATGTCTGTCTCCACATGCTGGGTGCGGCGAAACAACTTATAGCCCTGTACTGGAAGAAAGCAGAGACCCCCCCGATCACGGCTTGGTTCACCCGTCTATGGCATACCATGGCCATGGAGCTCCTTACAGCGCGCTTGCAGGATCGAGACACTCGCTTTAACAGGCTCTGGCAACCATTAATCGATTACTTTTGTAGAATGGAGCATGCTCGCTTCATGCCCCCGAAACTCAGGGCGTTACGTCTCTTTGAGGATGCGCTGCTTCCCTTTGCCTTCACTGTGCCCTCCTGAGCCCCACACCATCCAGCTGCCCCTGTTCCACCAGGTTGTCGTTCTTTGCAAGGATCACCTCCAACACCTCTCGTTTTTATGTCCCCTTTCCTCTATTCTTCCTTCTTTCCTGCCCCCCCCCTTTTTTTCTTTCTTTCTCGCCGTTCCTTCTTCCTTTCTTTCTCTAGCTGGTCTTTCCTGTTTGTCTTTCTTTCTCTTCTTCTATTATCTTGTTTGTTTCTTGCACAATGTGTGCGTTTGTTTTATGGTTCTGGTTCAATGCTCTTGGAGCTGTTGTAAAACGAACGCCTGCCACTTTTGATCATTACATCACGCGGCCGGCCCTAAGCGGGTTGTAGGCGACTTGCTGTGTAACTCAATATGTATGCCTGTTATCTTTATTGATATGCCATTGCCTTCCCTTTTTTTGCTTACCTTACTTTGCGGCCGGCCCGCCACAGGGTTGTAGGCGACATGCTGTGTAGCTGCAGCTTATTTTTCTCTGTCTTAATAAAACAGATTTATGACAAAATATATATTATAAAATAATATTTTTCATTATATTTACATTTGTTAACATTAAAGTAATTTTATATATATACTTCAAAGGTGAAAATAATGTAATTTAGTCTAACATTATTTCCTAAGGGGTTGTATTTTCTTTGGGTGTTTGTTGCAGTTTCAGAAGTTGGCGATATGTGGTGCTAGACTTACTACTGTTCCTTTTTGGCAGTAGTAACTGTTCAAGCATACATTTAGCTGCACCTCCTGTTTCAGGGGGTGCAGACGTTGTAAGTCTAAACCTTTGAGTAACTTTAAACTCAGATTTTGTGCATAACCCAAATAAGTAAAGTTACTCAAAGTGTATGAGTAAATGTAAATGTAGATTTACCCTTGTGAGTAGGGCCCACTGTCCTGGACTTTTGTGTGATAGACTAAGGCCTCCTGGCTGTTGTAGTTGTGTTTTGCTTTCATTAAACTAATCAGACTAATTCGCTTGAAACCAATGATTTGTAGGTGAAACGATCAGTACTGGAGAAAGTGTCCATAATGACCTAGAATGAGGTGGTCACCCTAAACATTAGTCTATTACTTGTTTGAACTATACTTTTCAGGTTTTTACCAAAACAATCAGCTCAAGGTAGAGCTTTCACAACTGATAGCTACCAAAACATTTACTCAGGCTAAAGATGGACTGACCATCGGAGGTTTTGTGAACCATGCAGAGGATCTTAAACAAAAACCCTCATTTGTACAGGAAGCCTGTTGCAAAGATTAGGGAAACGATGCTGCTTAGCCTAGTAGCATCAGTAGCTGGCATAGCAGCATTATTTGTGTGTGGTGTATCTATACATTAGTATGTTCATTGCAACCAGTCATATCTAAAGGGTCATCGATGGCTGACATCTGCAACCTGAATTGTTGCCTGTTTGTGACTGAAGAAAGGATTTGCTGTAGCAAGCATGACATCATCAGACAAATACAAACTGGCTATAAATCTAAAGAAGCTTGCCCTCACACTTCAAAAAGGAGATGTTGTACCTATGCTTTGATAATCAGTGGGATTTATTCAACTCTAATAAATTTCAGGGTGCATATCTACAGGTCCCCATCTAAATTGGTCATCAGAGATTTGTAAGGTTCTGTGCGTCTGGCCCCTTGGTTAGAAATCTTTCCCTCAAATGTTTACCAAACAATTGCCCTCCCTGATGGCTGTTGTTCACAAGAATGATGTAATGGTTAATCCTTCTTTAGACAATCTCCTTGTGCATGCTTTGACCCGACCCAGCATTTCAGCTTACACGGCGGATGGTCGAGTTTCTCCAAAAATATGGATGCCTAATCAACAGATCCAAATCCAACATCCATTCAAGTCAGAATCTGGTGTATATTAGTGTATGGCTATGCCCTGACTTCAGAATATTTTTCTTGATTCAGGCTCACTCAAGTAAGCTGAAGTTCCATGTGTCGCTCTTCTTGATGAAAGACTTGATGATGGACAGGAGTTGCTCCAGGTGCAGGGTGGTATGGTTAGTGGCACACTGAAGGGATTCTTCTTTCTCCTTCGGCTGGTCTTGCATTGTATTATTGACTTTTTGGTGTTCTTCTATTAGTCTGCCTGTGTCTTTTTAGTACCATGAGCTCCTCTGCACCTTGGCCACACCTGCACCATTGCAACGTGACATTAGAGGATTCAATTCTCTCCATCCTGTGTTGGCGGGTGACATAAGGGAACTATTGTGGTGAATGTTGACTGCCAGTCTTTCTGTGAGTACCCTCCTCTATCCTCCTCCGCCTCAGATTCTCAACACAGGTGCCTTCAGATTAGGCAGGGTGTCGGGGATGCTGCAGTTGACCTCAGCTTAGGGATGGTAAACAATTGTTCCAACTGGAAGAAGCTAATGGAGGTGCATGGGTCTCTACAGATTTTTGCTTTAGAGTTCCAGGGCAGAGCAATTGTGTTTCGCACTGACAACACTGTAGTGGATACATACCTGAATTGTCAGTTTCTGAAGAGATCCAGGATCCTGAATGAACTAGTTTTAGGATTGCTGTCATAGGCAGAAAAAATGGTGCTCTCCATCAAGGCAGTTCACATTCAGTGAGTGGACAGTTCCAACGCGGATGCAGTGAAGTCAGATATTTCACTTCTCGCTAAAGTTTACTCTGGTTAACCTGTCTTCAAGAAGATCTGCAGATGGTTCTACTCTCTAATAGTGGATTTATTTGCCAATTGTATGGGTGCGCTACTTCTTTAGTAATTCTCCAGGTGTTATTATCATGCAGCCTTGGGAATAGATGCTTTCCTGAGTCCATGTCTTTAAGGCCTTCTGTATGCCTTTCCACCTATCCCACAGATTCTTCTTATCCTAATCAGAGTCCAATGGGAAGAGGCTGTCATGATTAAGGATCTTCCATTTTGACCCAGGAAGACATGTTCCCCTCTCATGTCAAATCTCAGTAGTGCCAGAATGGATCCTTTCTCTGACTCCATGTCCACTGCTCCATCCACATATGGCCTCGACCTGCTTCTGTTGCCTTACATTGATGGTGTAGAAGTTGAAAGGGCAGGACTTCAAAATCTACTTCTCTTCTGGTGTCCACTTTAATTCAGCTTCAAGTAAGGTGGCCTCTCTATGAGCCTATAAACATCACTGGGCATACTTTTGCCAATAGCATCTGCTGTGAGATACTCCTCCATTGTAGTAATTTCAGAGCTGCTTCTTCAGTTCCTTCTGGGAGGATTTCACTTGGGCCTCTCAGATTCCACTTAGTTTTACAATTGTCTGCAATCTGAGCATTTCACACAACATGAGGTGGCTTCACATCTGTTGAGCCTCCCGCTAGTCACTTATAATGTGGCTTTGCCTTATTGCAACCTAATGTTAAGACGTTGGTGCCTCATTGGTCTTTTGATCTCTTCTGGATGCTTCATCTAAGCCAGCCCCTGTACCAGGTTTCTGAAAAATATATATCATTTACAGATTTTGTTGTAGACGTTACATTTGCTAGGAGATTATGTAAGATGAATTCTCTTCATTGTGCTCCTCCAAATTTTAGAATTTTTAAACACTGAATGATTAGATGGCTGGGTCTGGGATTTGTCCCAAAGGTCAACTCTGCCTACCGTCAGGAGCTGGATGTGATTCTTCTCTCCTCTTTGCCTCACCATTCTTCAGATCTTGAAGCCAGTTGCATTTGTTGGATATGGTTAGGCACGTACTGATTTACCTTTGGACATCAGCTAATTTTCGGACACGCGATAGCCTTTTCACTAATTCTGGTGTAGCAAGACATGGTTTCAAGTCATCCTTGATTACCCTGGGCCATTGGGTACATACAGTGATATCCCTCTCATTCTGTCAAGCTGGATTGTCACTCCAGAGTCCGATTAAGGCTTGGTCAACTGGAGTATTTTGCAGCATCCAAGGCAGACTTTGGGGGCAGGAGGGCTTCTATTTCAGGTATTTGCACTGTGGCAACATGGATGACTCCATTTGCTTTTGTGAACCACTGCAGACTTGATGTATCACAGAATTCGGAACTAGATTTTGATACTAGTATCTGTAGTGTTGCTCAAGTGATGCAACTGGAGCGCAGGAATGTTTGATTTATATATGTAAACAAAGGGGGTTTGTGGCGATAGCCCTGTTATTAGCTGCAGTGTTGGTAAACTCCGTAGCCCCTTGGGGTTTGGCAATAAAGGTTGCGTTCTGCCGGGCGTGGCCTCTAGGGTGACTCTGACTGAGCAGAGTGCAAGTAATACATAACGCTACCTCCATGTCATATTTTCCACACCGACCAGAGTCATACCCGGCTGCAGAGTAATCCTATGATCGGATCCCATTGCACACTCACCATACGGGCCCCCGACACAACACTGGCAACGAGCGGGTCATTCGTCTGGTCCCTGGTGCACCGTGGTGGCTGCGTGCCTTCCTGGGGTGCGCAGTGCTTGTGCTGCGTGTGACCAGTGCGAATGGTTTAGCCCCGCTTGTGTGTCTCCTTGCTGTCAGAGCACACTCGATCTTCATGTAACATGGTGGGTGTCGGCCCCAGCGCTGGCAGTTTCTGAAGGAAGGAGTTGTGTGCCCCCCCAGAGGCCGGTGTGATCATTTGTGGCCTTCCATCAGCACCATTAAGGAATACGGAGGCTCAAGGTGAAAGCACCCCCTGCTGGCCTATTCACGCACGTCGTGCAAGCTTGCCATGTGTGCATGGTAATGCTTACTACTGAAAATGAAAGTGACCTTGTATGTGTCAGTAGCCTGCTGATATGAGTGCTGGAAGTTGTGGGACACTGTGAGGAGTCTCTCTCTCCCTCCTGCCTGCTCTCTGGGTGTATGGTGCAGACTACATTCACTGAAATATAAAGTACCTTCTCTACCTTCAATATCTGCAACATGGCCAATATATCAGCCATTGAACCATTCATAGTTGAGGATGCCCCGGCAGCGCAAGCACCTAGGTGGAAGGACTGGGTTGAGAGGGTACTACTCTTCTTTGAAGCCACAAAAGTGGACAATGCACAGAAAAGAGCAATGATTATAAATTTAGGGGGCAAGGACATTCATGAAATTTCCAAGTCAATCATTGAAGCTGCTCCCAAGACACACCTTACTCTCATTGCGGCTCTCAATGCTCATTTTGAACCAATGGCAAACCAGGACTATGAGAGGTTCGTATTCCGCCAAGCGAGGCAGTAGGCCGAAGAATCTATTGGCAATTTCTATGTGCGCTTGAAGGAATTGACCAGCACCTGCGCTTTCACCGATAAAAATGAGGAGATAAGGGGCCAAATAATTCCAGGGTGTGAGTTAGTAAAACTTTGTGGACGAATACTGGAAGAGTCAGGTAAATCTCTAGCTGACATCCTAATGAAGGCTGGACCAAGGAACTCTCAAAATTCTGTGCTGCTCACATGGACCCTGCTATTCACAAGCCAGTCTAGACCGACCAAGACAACGCTGTCGCACCGAGACCCAGCATGAGGTCATTCAGGAGGGGTGGTGCAACTCCCTGGACCTGTGGCTATTGCGGAGGACCTACCCACCACCCATTGGAGTGCCCAGCGAGAGGCAGGAATTGCGCCGAGTGTGGGAAGCTTAACCATTCTTGATGGTCTGCTGATCGGTAAAATGCCTTACGTGAAGTACAAGAAAGATGGAACAGTGACATGGATGATGATGAGAGCGAAGAACAAACCATCCACTCAGTTTTTACCATCGGCACAGCCTCCCTACTACACGTCGCCTGTCGCAATGCCAGATACGAGTTGGAGATCATTCAATGCTTGCGGTAGTGGACACCGGGGTGACCATTAACATAATGTCTTCTGAGGGTTATCTTACCATGCACCCACCTCCAAATCTAGACCAGGCTGTGATTAAAGTATTCGCCTATGGCCAAGACAAGCCCCTTGTTATGCGAGGGAAGTTCAAGACTACCATAACATATGGATCCGAGTCTGTGGACTCTCAGATTTATGTCGATGAAGAAAGGCTCCTAGGATGCCCAGCCACGAAAGCTCTTGGCATTATGACTTTTGCATTTGGAGTATATCAAGAAACCATAACTCAGATCCTTGAAACTTTTCTGAACGTTTTTGAGGGTATTGGATGCCTGAGAAGCAAGGAGATCCACCTCCACATAGACCAGTCTGTGCAGCCTGTGGCCCTCCGACACCGGCGCATTGCGTTTTATTTGAGACCCCACATGGTAAAAGAACTAAACAAACTCGAATCCGCAGGCATCATAGAAAAAGTAACGGGGCCCATCCCATGGGTATCTCCTATCGTGGTAGTAAGGAAGCCCAAGCAACCTGGTGAGGTGCGAATATGCGTCGATATGCGCCTGCCTAATGTTGCAATAAAAAGAGAATGCCAGCTCACACCTACGATAGATGACCTGATTGGTGAACTCAGAGGAGCCAGCAGGTTCTCCAAGCTGGACCTGTGTTCAGGATATCACCAACTAGTCCTTGCCGAGGAGTCCCGCTATATTACAGCATTCTTAACACATGAGGGCTTGTGGCGCCACAAGAGGTTGAGTTTCAGCATCTTGAGTGCTTCCGGTGTTTTTCAGAACGCTATCCAAGAGCTTCTTGTTTGCCTCCCAGGGAGTCGTCAATGTCAGTGATGACATTTATACATATGCTAAGACCGTGCCAGAACACAATGTGAGGTTAAGGAAAGTGTTACAGAGAATTCAGTACTCTGGCCTCATTCTACATTGCAGCAAGTGCGAGTTTCTACAGCAGAAGCTTCACTTCTTTGGATCTGTCTTCTCGTCAAAGGGAGTGGCCCCTGATCCTGACAAGGTTTTTCTGGATATTAAGGAAGCACCTCACCAGCCACGGTGACAGAGGTGCACAGTTTTTTAGAAATGGTTAATTACTGTGGTGGCCGATTCATCAAGGACCTCACAACACTCATGCAACCTCTCAGAGAGCTCACCAAGATGTCAGTCCCTTAGTCATGGGGCCACGAGCAAGAAGCAGCTTTCCAATCAGCTGACACAATGTTGGTTTAATTTGACCCCCGGAAGGAGACTACTATAGCTGTAGACGCAGGCCCAAAAAGTCTGGGGGCAGTGTTGATGCAACGACATACTAAAGAAGAAGAATGGGACCCAGTTGCATTTGCGAGCCGATCCCTTACCATGACAGAACAGCAATAGTCTTGAATTGAGAAAAAGGTGATAGCCATTCATTGGGGATGTCACCACTTCCATATATATGAATATGGCAATACGTTCACTGACAATACTGACCACAAGCCTTTAATTCTGCTTTTCAGAGGTACTGCTTCAAAACCACCTCTGCGGATTGAAAAATGGATGCTCCAACTACAGGAGTATAATTGTCAAGTGGAATACCGCCCTGGATCACACAGCCCGGTGGACTACCTGTCCCGGCACCCTCGTGCCGCCACGCAGGATGAAGAAGAAGAAGCAGATGAGACAGAAGAGTACCTGAGGTACGTGGCAGACCGGTCTCGTCCCATTCCGTTGTCCATGGACACGAAACATCAAGCCACTAGCCAAAATGAGTGTCTCCAAAAGACATTAGAAGCCGTGAAGAACAATCACTAGAATGCGTTCAAAAGCAAATGGGCCATGCTCACCCCAGAGGCTTGGCGAATCATGGAAAGCCTATATCACGTTTGCCAGGAGTTGAGCGCCGACCTGGATGGCTGCCTTCTGCAAGGACATCTCTTAGTCATCCCCACCATATTCACTGATCGGAGGTAAAGCTTGCTCATGCAGGACATCAGGACATGGTCAAGACCAAGAACTGGTTGAGAACTAAAGTATGGTTCCCCTTGATGGATAAGAAGGTTGGGGCAATGGTCAGGTTGTGTTCCTGGTGTCAAGTTTCAGGTGACGCTTGTCCGCCTTCTCCAGTGATAACAGAAAAAGGAGTGGGACGTCCTTGGGTCTATGCCAGTCTTGACTTTGGGAGTCTCCCTGATGGACGGCATACCATGTTCAGGATTGATGACTACTCAAACTACCCTGAAGTTGAGATTTTATCCTCTCTGAGTGCTAGTGAGGTAGTGACCAAAACGGAGAAGATTATGGCTACCCACAGCTTGATCAAAGAACTAAGGATGGACAACGCCCCCCCTTCCAAGAGCAAGAAATGGCTTCATATCTAACATCACTTGGCATCATTCACAAAAAAGCACTCCTCACTGGCACCAAGCAAATGGGCAAGCTGAAAGGTTTATGAGAACTTTGAACAAAGTCATTCCGATTGCCTCTGCTAGTCAGCAAGCTACTGAGCTGGCTATTTATGTGTTACTCCTTGATTATAGGCAAACTCTTCACTCGAATACTGGGCGAGCACCGGGTCACCTTTCCATGGGTCGTGTAGTCCTGTATTCGATCCCTCACCATCCCCGATGGGTCCCTGACCCTGTTGATGACGAACAGGTCTATGAAAGAAGATTGAAGTCCAATGCCAGACAGCCATCGCCGGCGTGCCAAAGTGTCCGATCTGAAGGTTGGTGACTTGGTACTGATACAGGATCAGTTCTCTGGCAGTAAATTCAGGTTGCCTTTTGAGCGCAACCCGTGGACTATTGTCTTCTTGCATGGCACCAAGGTCACTGCGCGTCATGGGACTGAAACAATCACAGAGAACATTTCAGTGTTCAAGAGGTTTTATCCAAGTAGCAGTCGTTCCCTGGATGTGAATAAGAGTATCCTAGTGATGCACGAACAGGACAGTTGTTCTGAACTGGGATGCCTTGATCCTGGATCGCCGGGATCTATTGACAGTGGACCTGGCTCTCCTAGCTCCGTTGTGGACATCCCAAAGAGTCCCTGCGCCAGCTTGCCTGACCCACAGTACTGTCGCACTACTTGCACCCGGTATGAACTCAGGAGCAATCCAGTGCCGTCGACTACGCTGAATGATCACTTGGTCTGATGGTTTTGATGTTTCCTGTCTCAGGTAAACCCTTGTCACCAAGTATGTTACATGTCGATATGTATCAGTGGTTACTGTGTGAACAACGGACCTTACATTCTGTATTTACATTGATGTTGCTGAAGTTTAACTGCAGCCTGTACATTGACAGGTCTGACCACCGGTCAGATACGTTTTTGTTTGTATTTTGGGGGGGGGTGTAGTGTCGCTCCATTGATGCAACTGGAGCGCAGGAATGTTTGATTTATGTATGTTAGCACAGGGGTTTGTGGCGATACCCCTGTTCTTAGCTGCGGCGTTGGTAGACCCCGTAGCCACTTGGAGTTTGGAAATAAAGGTTGTGTTCCGCCGGGCGCAGGATCTAGGGAGACTCTGCCTGAGCCGAGTGCAAGTAACACATAATGCTGCCTCCGGGTCATATTTTCCAGGCCAACCAGAGTCATACCCGGCTGCAGAGTAACCCTATGATCAGGTCCCCGACACAACAGGTGTCAACCTGTCACTGGGAGTTTGCCTGCTGATTTTCATTTTGGTCTTTCTCTTTTTGATAATAGTAATAAATTATTGAGCATAGCGAGTCTTTTTTTATTGACCTCAATAAAGGGATACTGTATGGGTCCTTCCTCATAGAGGAAGGAATAGGACGGGAAGAAGATTAGGGGGTAACAACAAAACACTTGGGTGCTGGGCAAGGGAAGCAGACCTCCTGAGTAAGAAAGAATCAGAGTAGGGAAGATTTCTCCAAATTAATCCAGCCACTAAATAGGGTAGATGAAAAGTAAGCACAGCTATATATTCAGAGTGTTTTTAAATTATATTCATCATGTAATGCAGTTTCTGCAGTTGTGCCTGCATCACGTGTGGAATTAAGTTGCAAGATCTGAGTTACGTTCATTGTTATTAACTTTCTTTTTATAGAGCTTCATATCCCACTTTTGCCCTTTCTAAGCACTGTAAATAAAATGTGTTAGTATTACCCACTTTGATACTACTCAATTAACAGTGGAAGAATGGAAGGCTGGGTGGGCTTTGTATCCTTCTGACGGTCATACATTCTGTGTAAGTCTTTCCGGGATTCAGACTTGTTACCTGAAGTTCACTCCTTCTTTAGCAGTAAGAATTCAACTCACTGAGCGCTCCTGCTTGCCATTAAAATAAATTAAAATGCATTCTACAATAAATATTTAAACACCTTTGCAGCAGCATGCTTTTTGTGTCGTTATTTTAGCTGCATGTCAAGTATTACTGTAAACTCTAGGGTGTCAAAACTGCTTTAAAGCACTTGAGAAGTGAAAGACACATGTGAGAACAGCCATCAAAATTCAAGGGGGTGCCTCGGGCATTGGAGGACAGCCAGGCACCTGCAGAGGTGTACAAGAGCTTACGCTTTGGCCGCAAGACCAGCATGCATCAGCATGATGAATAGCTTGTGCCTTCAGCGTAGAGAGCTCATTCTTCAACGTGACAGCAATGCAGATTTTCCCAGTGACTTAATGAAGAAAAATCTAGATTTAGAAGAGTGAAGAAAATATTATGCTTTCAACTCTTGCTTTAATTAACTATGAGCAGTCAGGAAGAACCTCCAGAAAACTACAGTTCCCATAAGACCTTGAACCAATTGCCAATGGGAAAACATTTGTATAATAGTGCACCAAGCAGAGTTACACCATACATAAAATACTCAAGGACTCACAGAAAGCAGCCCTCTTTTCTTGTAGAGAATGCGGAAATAAGTACTGGGAAATAATGGAACAATAAGAAAAACAATGGAAACAGCCAACAAAAGAGCAAAAAGTTCTTGGGATGGGTAAAAGGCCCTTTCCTTGCAGCTACATATGTGAGGCAGCCAGAATAACATCATGGATTGAGGAAACATCCTTCCTTGAATGGCGACTCCACGAGTCATAAGAGAAATCCAAGAACCTCCTATATACTGATCGTGACTTGATTGACTGAAGCTGAAAATATAAGTGAGAGAAAAAGGAGTTTTCTTCATTAAGGCATTAGAAAAATCTACATTTTACGCCTAGACCAGAGCCTCCTATTATGCTTTGTTAAAGCCTGTCCACAACTAAAGAAACATCAGTAGATACTGGTTTATGATAAAAGGTACGAAAAAGTATTATCATTCGACCAATGAATCCACCAATCTGAGATTGCCCTTCAATTTTGCCCATGCCCAAAATGTGCTGGAAGCAACTGCCCCCCTTCCGAATGGGGCACTATCTGCCAGGACATAGCCTTTTGACCCATCATGCCAAGGTGAGGGAAAAGATTGGCTTGTGGGTTTACTGAATGAAATTGGAAGTTTCGAGGC
Organism: Calotriton arnoldi; assembly: GCA_963921515.1. Lineage (NCBI taxonomy): Eukaryota > Metazoa > Chordata > Amphibia > Caudata > Salamandridae > Calotriton > Calotriton arnoldi. Next base: position 1,715,882 of record CAWUFW010000913.1, on the reverse strand, counting down.
AGAGGATGTTCTCAGATGGCTAGTCTTCTATTAGTAATGTTTTAAAGCATTGCCTACACATAACTTTGGATGGTTTGGAAAGTAAGAATAAAAAACTGATATCAAATTAGTTTTTGTTCTTTTTTATATGTTAAACTAAGCCTCATTAGGAGTAAAATGTCTAGCTGTCTATCAACTGCTCTTTCACCAAAAAGGCACTTCATGGAAACTAAACTCAGTAATATTGTCAATTTTGTAAAAAGCATCTTCAGTGACTAATATGTATTCTACCAACAATTAAACATGTTAAGAATATCAATAACATCCCATAACTGATGTATTTAAGAAGAGGAGGATTACAAAAATGTACTGTCTTTAGTATATGGGAGATCGATGGGTGTTCATTAACCAGTGTACCGGTCACAGGTGTTTCACAGAAATTGCTGAAAAAAGCAGTTTAACATTCATTATGTTTTACTTTGACTGGCCTGAAAAGCTATAAAGTTTGCCATCAAGGTGACATCTGCTAAAAACAGATTGGCAGACTTTCCCATACACCAGCTTGACCAAACCGACCAAGCCTCACAATAGGCCTTTAAGCTTTCTGGAGCCCAAGATTTTCAGCTGTGCTCTGAAGCTCATTTGTCCCTGAGGATTGAGGAGAAGTCTGGGGAAGGACGGAATAAGGAATGGACAGCCCACTGTTAGTTCTAGAAGGGTTAGATATCAAACTTGTGGTTGTCACAAGGGAGCTATTAGCTGAGCTGAGCTAACAACCAGCTGATTATTATTGTTGTTGCGTTTTTCAAAATAGGTAAAATGTACAAATATCGTGAGAAAATTGTTTTGAAATGCTTTAATTTTATTGATGCAGAGGGTAGATGAAGAGGGAGAATGAGGGGATGTCCTGGTGGGGAGTGACAATGGATCTGCACTGAAAGATCAACTGGATGGGCAAATAGCACTGGGAGAGGCCTCTAGTCAGCAGAGGTTGAATGTACGTTCTCCCGATGAGGCTGATAAATTCTATTCACTGACGGACGACTCGGATTTATCCGGAATAAGTGAAGACCTGACAGATGAAGAGTTCGCAGTAGGTACATCAGGGGACAGCAGTATTGCTATACCTGCCACACAGAAGCGTATCTTCACTCACAAAAAGAAACGTAAAGTCAAGAGGGGTAGTGAGGGTGGCCAGGATTCAGACATCAGTGTTACTAGACAGCTACAGTGGGACTACTCTGCGACACAGGAGATCTTGGAGGATGCTATTCCAGGGGCTGCAGGTACAGCGCAAGGTGGAACAGAAGCGGGGTTAGAAAGACGGAAACACCCACGATGGATCTCATATATTCCACGCTGAAGCACATATAAGTAGAGGCCTGCACAGAGAATAAAAGATCCCACCCAGCCACTAAAAAGCTACAAGGGGCGATAAACAAAGTGAGTAAGTCTTGCTCTGAAATGTCTAAAAGGATCACCCAGGTAGAGGAACCGACGGAGGTGTTCGAGGTTGGGGTGAGTGCTCTGGAGAAACAACACGGGGCTCAGGAAACTCAAATTACGGATATGATGTGGAAGCTAGAAGACTTCGAAAATCAGCAACGAAGAAACAACTTAAGGTTCTTGGGGGTTGAAGAGGATGCAGAGGGAAATGATATCAGGGCTTTTATGGTGGGTTTGTTAAAAGGAGCCTTTCCTGAGCTTGCACAATGGAACTGGGAAGTTGAGGTGCAATGAGTGCACAGATTTCCACTGATGCTAAAGAAAAATCGACATTTACAACTGCCGGAAAAACCAAGAGTGATCCTGGTGTTTTTTGGAAACTTTTTACTGCAACAAGCAATAGCGGAGAAGTCCAGACTAACCCTGGGCAAAGCACTACGCTACGCTCGCGTAGTTTGCGAAGTTTGCGCTACTTCGCACAACGCGAATTGCACGTAGCACAGTGCAAACACGCGTAGCGTAGCGTAGTGCAGCGGTCATTTTTTGCTTGCTCGCGGTCCTCAACGTCAAGTTGGCGACCGCGAGCAAGCAAAATGACATCCCGGCGAGACTTTTTCCTCGTTCGCGATCAGCAACATCAAGTTGCCGATCGCGAGCGTGGAAAATAAACCTCCCGGCGAGATTCTCAACGCGGGGAGGTCAGGTTTCTCATTGCGAGTGGTCGCGTATGCTCGCGACCGCTCGTGATGAGAAACTACCAGTCCGCGTTGAGAAAGCTGCCGCTCGAGTAAAAATCTACTCGAGCGGCAGTAAAAGACAGCTCTCACTGTGCAAGATGCTGTTTTCAATGATTGCACATTGCGGACAAGCATCCGGCACTGTGCAATCATTGCGAACAGTGCACTACGCAGTTCGCGTAGTGCTACGCGTAGCTCGCGTAGTGCGAACTGCACTTTGCGTAGCTTCGCGTAGCGCTACTTCGCGAACTACGCCCAGGCTTAGTCCAGACCCAAGGCAAAAAGATCATTCAATGGTCATACTTTTTTCGCTTGACCAGACTTCTGCCACGCAACTGTAGAAAGAAGGTGGCGACTACGCCAGATGTTTGCCCCATTCCAGGGGCTTGGATGTGAAGTGTACCTGATGAATCCAGCCCGCCTCAAAGTTGTTTGTAAAGGGAGGACTCAGACATTTACCTCAGAGATTAAAGTACAAGAATATTTAAAAGAAAAATCGGGTGGCTGGTTAAGTTTAAAAATAAAAAGGAATGGGTCAGGTGTGCAGATTCTATAAGGGGAGCACACAGACTTGATATGCTATTGTTTCACGAGGTCTCATGAGGTCATAGGCAAATTGGCCTGGAGTTGGGGGAGGGAGGGTGGTGTGTTTGGTAGGTAGTATCACTAGGGTCTCTGTAGACCCTATAGCCCGTGGTAGAGGTGGAGGGGGGATGGGGCTTTTCAGGGGAGGTATGCAGGGGAGGGAGGGAAGAGAAGGGAGAGGGGGGTGCTTTCAAGCAGAGAGAATGGGCAGTATTAGCAGCAGCAAAGAGGGAAAAGTATATTCTGAAGGCTGAGCAACGTACGGGTAGCTTCAGTTAATATATGTGGCTTAAACAACCCACAGGAAAATCGAAGACTTAATCTGGGAATGCAATATTTAAAAGCAGACATAATATGCCTTTAAGAAACCCACATTGAAGGGGGAAGACGCAAAATGCTAGATTTTAAAGGTTTCCAGGTTATATGCTGTACAACACAAGGGACGCGAACAGGGGGGGTTGCAATATTAGCTCGGAAGGGGAACTGCCGCTTTCCGTGTCATAAGGCAGATAAGTATGGCCGCTGGACCATTACGGAATGCTGGTACATGAATGGGTCTTTCACTTTCTGTTCGGTTTATGGATCCGTAGGAGACGATCCGGATTCGTTAGAATGGCTAAATATTGGGCTGACTAATTGTCTGCTGCCGCTAGTTATATGTGGAGATTTTATTGTAAACACGGACAGAGAAGTGTTAAGGGCAGGATGGGAGTTCTTTAATGGTCGAAAACCAAAGGTCTTTAGGGCATTAAGTAACCTGGTGGGGACTCATGGGTTAATTGATGTGTGGGTTGAGAAAGTGACTCTGGACCCTGGGTATACATTCTTTTCGGCACCCCATAAGGTACATCCGAGGTTGGACTATTTTTTTATATCAAATACATTTATGCCCACCTGTAGAATTTTTAAGTACCCAAGGGTGATGTCAGATCACAACCCGCTAGTCCTAGATAGATATAAATTCCGTGCCATTGTTTAAACTGTAGTTGGTCTTTTGAGAGAGCATTGCTGCTGGATGAGGAATATGTTAGGGGGTATGAAGGAATGGTTCTCCCAGTTTATGTCGGAGAATATGAGAAGTGCTCCAATAGGCATGGTGTGGGACGCATTTAAGGCAAGTATCCAGGGGAGACCTCTAGATTTATTTGGTCCCATCAAAAAAAAGAGAAACAGCAATTACAGGAACTGTATGAAACTCTCCTGCAGGAGGAAACCAGCTTAATAGAAGCAGTGTCAATGGGACGTGTGATTGAGGAGGCTCAATTAAAAGTGGCAGTGGCCAAAGCACCTATCACTGACATCTCACTAGGGAAAGCAGCAGATAAAGATATGATATGGAAGCATAGGGCCTACGAATATAACGAAAGGGTGGGAGCGACAACTTGCAATCCATACAAGACAGCAGATAACACAATGTGACATAAGGAAAATCAAAGATCCAAGTATGGGAATAATCTCAGATCCAGCTGAAATACGAGCTGCCTTTCAAAGGTTTTACCAACAACTATATGCTGAGGACGAGGGCTTGGATGTAGATGTGGGAGAAATGGAAAGGTATTTGGATGCGGTGGCAGGAGAAGAGCTAAATGATGAGGATCGGGAACTAATGGAACAACCCATTACGACAGAGGAGATAATAGCGGCCACATTAAATTTAGCCTCAGGAAAAGCAGTAGGGACAGATTTCATACCCGGAGAATTCTATAAAACTTTTTGGGATGATTGTAAAATATATATGTTGGAGGTTTTTTCACAGATTGAGAGGGGAGGCGTTCCACCGGACTCTTGGGCATTAGCACACATAGTGGTTTTTCCAAAGAAGGGGAAATCTCGGCAGGAACTAGGATCCTACTGCCCAATAACTTTAATGAATAGTGATAGTAAAATCTACTCAAAGATACTGGTGACACGACTGTCCAGTACGATAAAAAGTGTAATCTTCCCTCTGCAACATAGGTTTATCCAGGGACGGGTACAACGGATCACATCCGTCGAGTCATTACGTTATTTGATGCGGCCCCGAATGGCTGGAGACCCTATGGCTTTAATATTGCTGGATGAGGAGAAAGCATTTGATAGGGTCTCCTGGCCATACCTCTGGATGGTCATGGCCAGGGTGGGCTTAGGGTCAGGCTTTATTAATTCTGCTAAAGCCCTGTATTATAAACCTAGGGCCAAGATATTACTGATGGGAGGACAATCAGAGACAGTAGCAATCCAAAGAGGTACAAGACAGGGATGCCGTTGCTCTCCCCTTCTGTTTGCATTATATATCGATCCCCTCATTAGGAGCATCAGAAAGTATAGAGCAATTCCATCAGTCTGGATGAAGGGATGCTGATGATCTTGCAATAGATTCTCCTGACCCGGGGAAGTCGGTAAAAGAAATTGAAAGGGAAACAAATAGATTTGGGTGTTTTTCCAGATATAGGCTTAACCAAGATAAAACCCAGGTAGTAAGCAACAGCAGTGGCGGCTGGTGACATGTGAAAGTGGTGAGGTGTAAAATTATTGTCATACTGCACTGCGGCGAGCGAGCCCGAACAACCTACGGTGGGTTAGGGGGTCCTCCCCTTGAGAAAATTTTGAAAAAAGAGTGGACAAATGGTGCATTTTGAAGCAAATTTGAGGAAGCAGGAAGGTTAATAAAGCAATACGATTGAATTATTTATCATTTAAGAAACTTTAGTGAGTTTTTATCTTTCGCTGGTGAAAAAGCCCTTTGCTGTTATTGCTGTTGAGTTGCAGTCCAGCAATCTCACTGACGACTGAAGAGCCTGAGAAAACGTACATTTCCTTCTCCACTCATCCTTGTGCATGAATACACTATTGCACTGTCCACTGCCACATGGCACAGTTAACAGATTAATACCAAATTGGAAAGTTATGGCAATGAACTACAAGAACGGAAACTAAGGAAGTTTAAGAGAGATACCATAGATTATCGTCTTAACGAAGTATACACATGGGCTGACATGTATGCACAACGCAAGCCATTCAAGAATCCGCATACTTCCTCCGAACAAAGTATTGTTTCAGATCGTGAAATTTTACCTTCCAGGACTCCTCTCAACCATGACACAACAAGAAGTGAGACTGCTCTGGCGGTCAAACAGAAACTGAGAATGCAGACCTTCGCGTAATAAGCCAAACCGAATCTTTTTTAATCCAAAGGCCAACATCCCACACAACCACCAGATCCAATGTCTCCAAAACCAACCGGAAGCACATCAAAATCCGCAGAGGAAAAGGAAAAAGCAAAAGAAAAGGGCAGGCAAAACTTACGGAGTCAGAAAACATCGTAATCAACATTTCATCACAGTCGCTGACGTCTAAACAACTGCAAATCTTAAACAAAGGTACATCATTTGTACCTACGTACAACACTAATATTCAAGAAACAGAAATTGCATTGTTCAGTTTCATGCGGTCTCTAAGATTGCGGCATTTTTTTGACAACGTCATTACCGATCAGAGAATCGAAGAAGATCATGATTTTCTTGAATTCAAACCCAAAAGCACCTTTACATCACCTGTGTCTCATAGAATGCTTGACACATTTGAATCTCTAGTGAAACAAGATCTCAACAGATTAGAATTCAAACCACGAAAAGGTTGGAATTTATCCAAGTCTGAGAAATCAATCTTAAATCAGTTAGCGAACAACGAAAATCTGGTTTTTCAGCAAGCTGATGAAGGAGGGGCACTCGTCGTTATGGATAACACATACTATCAAAGTAAGGTATTAGAACTTTTTGCTGATGAAACTACATACCTCAAATTGGATCATGACCCCCACTATTGAGATTAAACAAGTATTAATCAGGGTTATAGACAATGCTTTAGACATGGATTGGATTACTTCTAAAACTTGAAGCTTTTTGATCAAGCAATTTCCTAAGAGACCCCACATGTATATGTTACCTAAAATACATAAAGACCCCATTGACCCACCTTTCAGACCAATTGTGTCTGGGTGTGGGTCATTGTTTGAACCTTTAGGAAAATATATTGATCAGTTCTTACAACCTATCGTATGCTCTTGGATATCGTACATACGAGACACGACTGACTTTCTATCACACTTAAACAATTTGAAAACCACTAACATCAAAGAATGGTTGTTGTGTACGATAGATGTTACCTTGCTCTATACCTCAATTCCACTTCAAGAAGGGATAGATGCCATTGAATGGGCCCTATTGCAACAACCCCAAATCCGTGCTCATAAAGCGTTCCTATTGGAATTACTTCAATTCTGTTTGCAACACAGTTACTTTCGTTGGGGCGAAGAATTCTTCTTGCAAATCAGTGGGACCTCCATGGGGTTCGGGGGGCTCCAATGTATGCGAATATATTTATGGCTGCTTTTGAACAAGTGTTAAGCATTAAAAGGGTAAACCCGGACAAATGCTACCCGACCTGGGTCAAAAGTCAGTACATATAAGAGATGGTCGTAGCAGAAATACAAATTAGAAACATGAACAAATAATGAAGCATTAACCTGTATAGTTCCACAATGCATAGATTTATTCACATTAATCTATCGTGGTTCAGGAATATAGAGCATCTGAATGCTTCAATTACATATGGCAACACAGTTGCACAATATATAAACAAATTCACGATATATTTACAGTGCTCGGGTGAGGAGAAAGAAACAGGATGGAGAAGTGAGTGAACTCGTGAAAGTGAAGGACAGGGAAAAGGGGTATGTAGTGACATATATACATCAGTTAATCATACTGTAAACCTTTTCGGCCTGAAACAGATCATCCGTTCCTACAAAAGAACATAACTAAAAGGAAATGTCTTAATCTTCCAAATAAGTCCTTAAAGTTTGTAATGAATATGAAAAGTCGACGTTTCGACCCCAGAGGTGTCGGGTAACTACGATCCTCAAGTTGGGGTCTTCTTCAGGACAAGGTGTAATTGAAGCATTCAGATGCTCTATATTCCTGAACCACGATAGATTAATGTGAATAAATCTATGCATTGTGGAACTATACAGGTTAATGCTTCATTATTTGTTCATGTTTCTAATTTGTATTTCTGCTACGACCATCTCTTATATGTACTTGCTTTTGAACAAGAACACATCTATGAAAATCCCACATGGAGTGAACACCTGGTTATGTATTGTCGGTACATAGACGATATATTCTTGATTTGGTCCCACACGGAAGAATCTTTGAAAAAGAACATCACGCTGTTAAACACCAAAAACAGCAGGATTCAATTCACGCATACCATTAGTAACACCCAACTACCATTTCTGGATGTCCTGGTTGAAAAAAATGATCAAGGATTAAACACCAGTGTATTTGTTAAACCCACCGATCGAAACAGCACATTGCTGTTTCAAAGCTTCCACTCTCCTCATTTGATCCAGAATTTACCATACTCCCAAATGTTGCGTATAAAAAGGATTGCCTCCACGAGGGAGAAATGCGACTTTGATATCACCTGCATCAAACAAAGATTTCTACAACGAGGGTACCCTTCAGGTATTGTGAAGAAAGCAGAGAGACGCATTTAAAATATTGATCGCAATGAATTACTGATCATTAAACAAAAACCAGCCACAAACCGCATTGTTTTCGTGTCTAAATTCTCCACTAGATCAAGAAGCATCAAGAAGGCGATTAGTAAGCGGTGGTAATTACTACAACATGAACCGGATTTTGGCAATTCATTTCTTGAACCACCGTTATTTGCCTACACAAAAACCTGAAGGAGCTGCTATCTTCTAAAAAGGATAAACTCATCTCAAATTTTGTAGGCATGAGAAAATGTAGCAATTGTACTCATTGCAACAATGTGATTCAGCAGAACTTTATTACACATCCCAGAACAGGAGAAAAGATCACATTGAAACATTCATCAGACTGTAACACCACGAACGTTATCTACTGTGTAAAATGTCCCTGTGGATTACTTTACATAGGGAAAACGAAAGAAAAATCAAAATAAGGATCGGAGAACATAAAAGCATGATCCGGACCAAGAATACCAATTCTAATTTGGTAGTTCACTGGTTGGAGCTCAAGTACGATTCCTTGTCTTGGAAAAAGTTCAACCAAAAGAAGGTTCAGACCCAAGTAAAACACTGTCCCAAAAGAAGTTTTTTGGATAAAGAAATTTAACACAATTATGCCATTGGGTCTCAATGACAAACTTGACCTAAGTTGCTTCTTATAATGGGTTAGATCAGTAAATAGGTCCATCTGTACCTCCTCAGCCATTCACTTTTTTGAACATATTACACAAAGGGCAATGGATTCACACTCATTTATTTTATTTTTCACTTTATGCTTCGTATAACTATAGGTTATATTTCAACAACGCTGTTAATTGTTGTATAATGATGACATTGCTTATCCGCTGTATTACTGATGTTACCTTGTAGTAATTTGAGGTTATTCTGTGAAGAATTATTCATGACAATTACGTGAAGCAAGCTGAATTCAACAGGATTGTGCTTTTTGTTTGTAATGTTGCTCAAACACCATTGTCTAAATACCACAGTGCAATGTAGTGACATCCCTCGGGGGTCACATTATCATGTCCTTTTGTGTATTTACCCTATATCATGATCAGTATACCATGTCACCCTGCTTTATTCGCTTCAACTTCTCATATACCAACACTCGCGATAGGTTGAAGTATTCCTCTTTTATTGCACATTGGTCAACGTTAGTGGCTAGATGCTTAACCGTACCGTGTTTTTGCTTCAGGCGATTTATGTTCATTTTTTTCCGTCCGATGTATTTTGCATATCGTGTTTTTCTTTTGATGATTACCTTGTGGTAGCTGGGGTTTCGCATATTACTTACATCGTACCTCCATCACTTTCCCGTCAGATTCGGTTTTCAGGAATTGTCATGTTTGGTCTTTCAAACAGTCAGACCGGTCGAATTTGTCATTTTAATTCGTTGTATAATTCCCCCTTTTAATATGGCCGCCGTAAAGTCCTTGAAACTTGGATGGTTTCAGCTTTGGGTGGAGTCACGATCAGGTGACTGTTTCAATGAAGAGGCAGAAACAATTCCGTGTACATGTAGGAGACAGCAGATAGCGTCTTCCAGCACTCTTCAGTTTTTTCCAGTAACACGAAGACTACAATTTCTGATTGGGTAAGCCCAGTCCGCCAGTGGACAAACTCTGGTAATTCTATTGTGGTTAACGTTAGAGGGACGCGTTTCATGCGTTTCTTTTATTTATGTCACATAGGTACAGCCAAACCTAGCGGTCTTTCTTCCTAAGCGCAAGGTACTTTTATCCTCGGCACCGTTTTTGTTTGTTTGTTTTTTGGAGCACTTCTATTATACAGAATTCTTACGTATATCCGGTTATGCTTTCAGGACTATACGGCTTTATTCCACTATACATTGCTTATACGCTGTCTACGTGTGGCAGTAAGTATTGGTTGTTGTGAGCATTTCCACTCGGTTAGCATAAACCCACGCATGCTCATTACCGTTCAACAATGTTTGGCACATCGATGTTATTTCCATTGTTACGTTTTTTCTTTAGACGCTTTCTAGCATTTCTTGCATGGAACTGTGGGCACCAGTGGAATATTGGTTATTACTATGTGGGGGACTGTAGGTTTCTTTTCTTTTCATTCAATTTCCAGCACCAGTGACTGGTTGAAGCGGTTACACACTGTTTTAATTTTTCAAGCTCAGTATGCATGCAGGTGATCTTCATGCTATGGATTGACTTATTATTTTGTTGTTTGACCCAGTTGGGTGTGACAAAAATGTTGGTAGCCATTGTCAGTGGTTATTTCAGTGTTTCAGTAACTATTGGTTATATTTTGTTCATTTTTCAGTGGCCCCTGAAGAAGGGACAATCCGTCCCGAAATGCATAGGGCATCACACAATTGAGTGGAACCTGAACCAAGAAGATTGTACTATATTGTATGATTTTGTATCACACATGGAGTTAACTATACAACATGGTTTAATTCAACTGTAATCGCCATTATCGATTGATACCAATGTAAACACCATTTGTTTTGTGAAACAATGAAAATGTTTATGTATACACACTTTTGATTATGTGGTTCTTTTGTGATTACATTGATTAATGTTGTGTCATCTATGGTCAACTATTGTCATAAAACTATCAAAGCATTCTCTCAGTAGTGCACACAGTGTCTTCAGGCAATTTTTGCTTGATCAACCACTTTATCAATTCTAGATGTGGGAGAGGCAGCTCACAAATACTGAGTAGCACACTTTACTAGTCAAGCTAGGTGAGCTGTTATCACATAGCATTATTTTTTAAATATTTTTTGCAGTGTGCGCCACTTAAATTTTGTAAGTTTGTTACAGTTAACCAGGACATCACACAAGTGACAAAAGACTGTGGCCTAGATTTGGCGCAACTTGCAAAAAAGTTTCTGGCTGAGCCTGTGATCATAAATAGTGTGTGTCTGTGTGGGGAAGCGTGAATATGTTGTTGTGTTTCAACACTAGCACACTGTAGGATGTGGCATGCATTACACTAATCAGAGAGTGGCAATGCGTGCCCCATGGGGTGAACAGCCATGAGGGAATCATAAATGTCTGCCCATCACTCACGTGAGATGGAACCACACTGCCAGCTCGTGTATGAGTGTCTGCCTGCTCCCTGCCATGTGCCATGCTCTATCTCAAGTGAGATCATGTGGCGGCTGAATGTATTCTCACCAGTATCGCAGGGCCACAAATGTGAGCATTTCATATTCTGGGATCGTGGTACAAAATAATGCACATTTCAACGTTAAACATATCTTACTCTTTGTCTAATCACATTGCGTCCTAATGGCGCTGATCATAATTCAATACAATAAAGGTGTATCACGGGTTATGTGTGCAACGTGGCATGATATTCACATGGTGGCATTAATGCTAATTATCCAAACTTATCTCAGCATTGAACAATTTTTTCCACAGGTACATTTTAAAATGGCCTTCTCTACAGTCTTGCCACACACAGAATAGGATTTTCCGATAAATGGATAGTCTCTGCGCACATCAATGATATACTTTATACAGTTTCAATAAAACAAAACATGTATAGTTTTAAAGGCAAAATTGCATTAAATTACTTTGTACCTTTCTTAAAAAGCGTTTACTTCTTAAATTTCAATGTGCAGCCCTGGGTTTGATAAGGCTCGCGGATACACCAGGAGGTTACACATCTGATGCACCGGGTACAGAAACTGCAGAGCGCGGGGCCCTCGAGCTGCAGGGCCAAAAGCCTGGATCACGTACACAATCAGAATATACAGGCTGTGGTTGTCTGCTCTCCTCTAATAAGTTATTGTGTCATTTTATCAGTGCACGCTCATCCGGTGTTTGATTAACACAAAGATACCACACAAACAGGCACCCACCACATGCACAAACACCCCATTATACACACACACGAGTCGAGCATAAACTAAAAAATGCAAGATGCTGAATGCGGACGTCAAAGCGGCTTCTCTTTTGATCTGCCTTGTACTGGCTCATCACATGGTAACCAGTCACAAACCCTCTACCCTAACAGAGATGAATCCAAACAGCACTCCCAGGAAGTAGTTTTAGCGATACAAATTTCTCCAAATAAAAATGGAAACCACGACCCGGGTGAGCAGCTTTCTCAAAGACAAGGATATTATTTCAAAAATGAGAAAGATGGCACCACCAGACAAACCTCACTGGGTATTCCTTACAAATGCAAACCAACACACCACTGGCATTGAAAGAATGGTGCGCATGACCGGTGGTGTTTTGAGCCTCCATGGTTACCGTACCTGACATCTTCACCTGACAATTTATGATTACCCGTCATTGGTGGAATGTGGCCGTAGCTTTCTGAGTTAAATGAGCTTAGAATTCATTTGGGTTTCCGTGGTCCAGTGACCTCGACCCGAGGGTGTTTCTCCCTTGCATAACTATGATTGTTCTTGACTTTAGAAATTACCGAATCTGCATGCCAGCAGGCCGCGAGCAGCTCTAAAAATGTCTGTGATTGCCGAGTTCCTATGAGGAGTGCCAGGAAATGTTTAAAAAAATGCAAAACGCGAAACTACCTGTAGCACAATACAAAGCAAGAAATCAATGTAAATAAAAAATGGCAAGCCTGCCTCTTCTAACGGGGAGCACGCGCTTTAACAGACAACTAATTTGTAGGAGTAAAACCACACCATCTTTACTTCCATTTAATGTTCAGTGACTCCCAATCTGACATCATGGATGCATGCTTATACAGTCGCGGCTGGCATGACGGTCGGGTGGGGGGGTCGCGCGGGTTTGTGGGGTGAAGCGGGATGGTAATTGCAATTAAAAAAAAATTACCTTCCCCCGGGTCACGCGTTGCCGCCTCAGCTCCTGCTGCTCCTGGCCGGGTATGCGTTCGTTTTCCACAGGCAGCCTCCCTCCCTCAAGCCAATCACAACGCTGCAATGGCAGCGTTGTGATTGGTGCGGACGGCGCCCAGCCAGGCGCCTGTGGGGAGGCCATTTTCTCTATGTAGGCTGCATGCAGCCTACATAGAGAAAAAGGGAGAGTGTGCATGACTGGTTTGGTCGGCCCCAGAGGGCCGGCCAAACAGTCAGGGCCCACAACAGTGGGCAAGCCACTCCCCCCTGCCCTTGAGCAGGACCGCCCACCCGCCCGCCCCCAACCAGGCACTTCTGCTTTCTCGCAGTGCGAGAAGCAGAAACATAAAATGGTAGTTTTACCATTTTATGTTTCTGCTTCTCGCACTGCGAGAAAGCAGTGGGGCAACGCCCCTCCGCCCTAATGGAGGAGCCGCCCCTGAGCAACAGTAACGGACAGTAGGAAGATATTCGGGTAGTCTCAGGTGCGACTTATCTTGGGGTTAACATCATGGCAGACGCAGCTAAAATTGTCAAAATAAATTTAGAACCATTGATCAAGCAAACGAAAGTAGACTTTGTGAGATGGAACAACCTTCATTTAACCTTGGTTGGAAGAAACAATCTAATGAAGATGATGTTTCTCCCAATTTATTTTTATTTTTTCAGGGCCATCCCGTTGGAAGTAGGGAGCTATTGGTTTAAAGTCTTGGACTGGATGATCTCGAGATTTCTGTGGGCTTTCACCCGACTCAGAAGGGCCCTGAAATTTATGACTCTCCCGAGAGAACGGGGGGGTGGGCAGTACCAAACCTCCGGCTATATTACTGGGCCACAGCTCTGCAACAGATGACCATATTACTCTATGGGAAAGGGGAGCGGAAAGGGGTAGATGAAGGCTTACCCACGATCTATGAACTACTGATAGGGAAAGAGGCAATAGGCTGTCTACTGCGTCAGATAGAGTTTGGATATTATAAAAGAGTTCGATTTAAAACTTTTTTCTGTTCCTTTAGAGTTTGGTCTGCTGTACGGAAGAAACTGGGTATCGGTCTATTTAATTACTACACGCCAAAACAAGAAAATCCTATCTTACCTGAGATCTTCTGGGATCCTCATGTGAGAAGATGGAAAGAGAAAGGTCCATTTACTTTGGGTGCATTTGTGTTAGATAATTGGATAAATACATTTGAGGATGTTAGAATGAAATTTAAATTAAGACAGAATGAGTTCTTTAAATATTTACAGATTAGACATTTTCTGGATAAAAAATGGGGGGTAGTGGAGTTTAGTGGAGCTAGTAGAGGGTATACTAGAACAGAAGTCTCTGATAGGAATTTTCTATAAGATTCTAAATAGTTTGATGCATGATGATATTGATAAACATATTAGACGACGGCAGGGAGCACTGCAGACTGAAGATGGGGAAGTGGTAGAATTGTTAGCACTAGCCCAGACATTGCTACTATCTGCTAACTTGTCAGCGTAGCACTTCAAAATGTGGTGTAATTGTTATATTACCCCTGGGAAAATTGCTAAATGGTGGGGGGACACGGTTTCGGCTGTCCAAGATGTCAAATGACTGGGGCGGACTTGGTACATGTATTTGCTGAATGTCCAGGCCTGGAGAGATTAAAGAATAATATCACTGAGTTTCTAGGGATAAAACTGACCTTGCAAGTTGAGGTGACTCCGCAGCTAGTGATATTGGGGTTCACAAAATCCCAAAAATTGAAGACGTGTATCAGGCTCAATCTTTTATTTTTGTAGCAATGGCAGTGTTAAGGCTATGCTTAGCTACAGCCTGGCTTGATCCTGTGCCTCCCTCGTTCCAGCAATGGTTGGCTCGATTGCTCTCTGTCTATCATATCGAAAAAGCTGTACATGCCCGGAAAGGTAAAATAGCGAGGATAAGAGTCTGGGCACCTTTGAGGGAATGGGTATTGTCACTACCAGATGGCGGAGGGGCATCAAGGATAGGTGGGAATGATCTGGTATACATATGAGGGGGAGATAGGAGTTGGTCCTGCTATGCACAAGAGGATTATGGGACTTACATCCGCACTCTATGATGAATTTTAAAATGTATTTGCGAAATGATTCATATGCATTCTCAATGTTGTTTTTTTTTTTACCGTTTTTTAGAGAGATTATGTATTTATCTTTACTGCTGCTAAAATGGGTGTGATACAAGATGAATTACTGCTTGGAAGGGGAGGGGGGTGTCGGGTTGTTTGTATTATTATGGTGGAGAAAAAAGGCAAAATAAAAAAGATAATTAATAAAAAATTGATGTTTAGGTCATATAGAAGTCTAGGTTATACAATGAATAGTTAGGCCATATTTTCGTGTTATACACCTCTCATTTTAAACTAGATGTTGTTTTTGTGTTCCATTCAACTTGCTCCTGCTCATTCCCCTCCTAATCAGAGTCCCGCTGCAAAAGACATTTCTCCTCTGCTTCCGCGGAGAGTTAAGGATACGAAGTAAATTAATTAGTATTGCACACTATCATGTTAGAAAGTGTGTATTGTGAATGAGGCTTCCATGATGTACCCAAAGTATCATTTTCGAGGACTTCTCCTGGAAGTGCTGCAGAAAATGGGTGAGTTATATGAGCCATTGTTCAAGAAATGTTTCATTTGTGTTATACATCTCTGGAGTGCAGTTGCTTTGGAAGCAATGGAAGATTTCTCTTACCTTAGGAAATGGGTTACTCTTTAAATAATTGCGTAGTTGTTATTATTTTGTTGTTGTTTTTCCAAATGCAACACTTAACCATGATTATGCTGTGGCGAATTTGCAGAATCTATTAATACAATGTGGGGTTTTACTCTAAAACTTTCTGAGTTCTTGTATTTGTGAGAGAAGATCATTATCTTGCTCATGTGCTTTCTGTGAGCTTTATCCTCCTTTGTCATAGATGGGAATACTTTACTATTTTTAGAGGTTCTATTGAACTGTCAGTACTTCTCATGAGTTGGACATTTAGGACCTAAGTGCGAGTTTGGCAAAACTCGTGGTGGAGGTGCGGTGGAGACCGCCGCACCAGCGGTCCAACCGCTGTATTACGAGTACGGTGAACGGACCTCCATGGGACCGCCCTAACTGACAGGGATCCGAGATCCCTGGCATTGGTGCAGCGGTCTTGAGGCCGCAATATGCTTGGTGGTGCCATCGCGGCACCGCCAAGCATAGTACGAGTTTCCTCATCACCAGCAGTCTCATGGCGGTTCTCATACCATGAAAATGCTGGCGGTGAGGAAACTTAGGGGGTACTACTACTTCCGTCAGGGCCTAGGGATGTATGCAGGGGGGCACATGGTGTGCCCCCGTGTCTGCATGCACCCACAGTTCCAGCACGGCATGAACTTTAAAGTCCATGGCATGCTGGAACGCTCTGTGGTGGGCCCACTGTGCTGTCTTTCTAATGCTCTCCTATGAGCCTTTGAAAGGCAGCGCCTTGGACCTGCCACCACAGGACCGCCCGGATTACAACTTGTAATCCGGCAGGTGGTCGGCTTTGGCACTGCAGGAGCATGGCGCCCCACTCCCACACCGCTAAAGTCGTAATCAGGCCCTTAGAATTTTTGTTTAAAATAATGCCTAAGTTTTATGATTTTGCATTGTTTTCCTGTCATTTCTTCTCTGACCATTTAATGACGGTATCTGCTTATTCTCTATTGTATCGTCCTTTAATTTTTCTGTAATAAAAATGTATTTTGCCTATTTTTGATCTAGAACTCAGTCCTTTATGCGTCTAATATTTTATTCCATTTAACTTTCCTAAAATATTGTTTCCTTGAGGAGGAGTGTAGTCTCTATCCCGAAGATCAATTGAGGATTATTGGAGCCGAAATAGTTTAGTAAATATCAGGTTGATAAAAATATTGAGGTTCAGATACTTATTGGGGTTTGGCTCCTACAAAATGAAAGAAGGGAAGGCATAATTGAGTTCCTGAGGCCAGTCCAAGGAAAGCATCTGTTGCTTCTGCTGTCAGGTGATTTGGTCTACAGCTGAAATAAGATGGGAGGTGCATGTTCAGACGAGAGGCAAAACGATCTGTCATAAAAGGACCCCATTTCTAAGAGATATTTCTGGATATGTGAGGATGAATTCTCCACCTGCTGGAGTCTTGGAAATTGAAACCGAACTGGGATTGCCAAGGAGCAACTCTGCTCAAACAGTAGTTTACGTTGAGAACAAATCTCCCAAAAACTCATTGCTCATTCTGCCAATGGTTTAGAATTTGTGCCTCCTAGATGGTTCATATATCTGACAGCTGTCAGGTTCTCCATGCGGAGTAGCATAGAAAAAAGTACCTTGTTCTTTGTGTAGCTCCAAATGGCAAAGGCGCTGGAAAGCATCTCTAAACACTTTATGCGCATTAAGAACTCTTCTTTTGACCATGTGCCTCCAGTCGAGCATTGACCACATTGGGCGCCCCAACCCGATAGACTTGCATCTGAATATAATAAAAGATCTAGGTCAAAAGTGAATATGGTCCTTCCGTTCTAATTTTCTAGATGGTTCTAACCACAATTCGAGTTCTAATTGAGAGTCTGGGTCTAGAGAAATTACATCTGAGTAAGCCAAACTTCAAAGATGATGAATTTCTAATCTCTGCAAACCCAATATTCGAGTACCAGAAAAAACTGTTTGCATTGAAGAGCAAAGAAATCCCACTATTCTTGCTAAAACTGTGTGGGAATTTGAAGACTTCTGAAGAACCCGAGGTATCTCAGCATTTATGGCATCAAATATGGATTGGGGAAGCTGAAGAATGGAATACACTGAATTTATTAGAAATCCCAGAATCTATATCTTTCTTCAGGGAGTTACAATAGAGTTTTCTAAGTTCTGCACAAAACCTAAGTCTTGAAGAGGGCTGGAAGCAAATTTGATCTGCTTGTGCCATATCTGATGCCATGTTCAATAGGTCATCTAAATAGATGATTACAAATATTCCTTGGAGTCGGAGTACTGAAACCACTGGTTTCTTAAACTTTGTAAAGCACCACAGTACTGATGGCAGATCAAAAGGAAGACAGGTAAATTCATAGGTTTGGTTGTCCCATTGGAACTTTAGAAATTTCCTGCACTTTGGATGAACTGGGACTGTAAGGTAAGCATGCTGAAGATGTAGATGGACCATCCAGTCTCCTTGTAACAGGGAATACTTTAGATGACTGATAGTCTCCATCTTGAAATGATGGTACATCACAAAGTGGTTGAAATGTCTGAGGTTTATCACTGAGCATATTTTTATGCCCTTCTGATCAAGAAATATGGAGCTTAGGAAACCTGAGGGATGTAGCAAAGTTGTTTGAATTACCCCTTTCTGTAGGAGAGACTGTATCTCTTGAAACACTAGATCCACTTGATCTTGAAAAAAAACTAAAGGTTGAGGGAGAGACTCTTGAAAATGAGTTGCATTAACCTCTACGGTGTGTATTTTAGTGTGTATGTCAAGGAACCGAGGATTTGTTTTCGACAGCCTTACAATGCTTCAACATTAAAACAAGCTTTTACAACCTTATAGCATGTCCATATTGTTTTCTCCTGCATCCTTGAATTTGCTGGCAGACAACTTACCAACTTTAAAACTTTGTAAATGAAAAATGTTGATATAATGTCACACCAATTTTGGGTATATTGCTGTAATCACGAGAATACATATCATCAGTGCAGTTAAGCACCATCACTAACAGTATTCCCGTTCATATGTTCATAAAACACCCGTACCTAAAATGCTGTGCATGGATCTCTGTGCCTGAGAAGCAGAAGACTGATAAATGAGAATATAGTGCTGGCTGCTTACAGAAAGCTTCTTGGCGGAGTTGAGGGGTAGTGATTGGGAGGCACATGATGGAGAAAACCTGATACTTAAGTTTTTAAGGCACTCCTGATGCAGCAATGTTTTACCTGAAAATTCCGAAAACATGGAAAGTGAAAATTCCCGGGTATGGTGTTACCCTTCCTTTCGGAAACTGCCCCTGAGGAATGTAGAGTTACTGCTGAAATTGTTGTTTTCACATTTCTGCATTTAATTTCGACACTGGGCTATATTACATGGACAATTTTTGCCAGATCGTATCTGGTGAAATGTGTCCTTGAGTGCCTTGGGGGTTTGCTGCTACTGCGCTCCTTAGAATCAAGATTCAGGCAGAAACTCCAATTTCTATCCAAATTTGAATATACAGGGGGTTGACTTTTCATTATTTTGCCCTGGCAGCTCATATGAGGTCAAATAACCTGAAACAAAATACAATAGAGAGGCATTAGGTCAGTGATCCTAATACAGGCAGCTTGTTTATAGACATTATCTGAGTTGTCCACACAAGTCAAACCTTGTTTTGCCTGTTTTAAAAAGAGGTTAATAGAGGTCATAGGACGTTCTGAGAATGTGAGGTTTGCTGAAACCGAGGCCTGAGCTGCTTGCGTCTGTTCCAGGTTCTCAACCTTATCTGGTTCGGCTGCCTCTGGCGCTTTGTGGTCACGCAGAATGCCATCAAACAAAGGCCTCTTACAGTGGCTGCTGAGTGGCGAGTATAGGGTGTCGGCGCTGCGAGGGTACAGGACACAGGCTGTTGAAGTAAAAGTGCAGGGCGGGGACCGGGGGGCGGAGGGGGGCATGAACGACAGGGACCCGGGTCATGAGCGTGTTATTGCTGCAGACAGTCTCCGCATCCTGGCCGGTTGACATTGTAAACCTAGACACAAGGGTTGTTTGAGGGGAGCCTGCCAGATTGACAATGTAAATGTGTAACCCGCACACAGCCTGAGAGAGCGGGCTGTCGGCGGGTGGGGGAGCGCTGGCGCGGGGTTGGTCACACGGAGATTGAGTTTCGTCTGAATTAGATCAGAGCTGTGGGAAACGGCACCTCCCAAACACACACTCGCGCACACACGCACACACGCGGGGGAGGGGGGTGGACGCAGGCGGGCAGCTGTGCTCCACTATTAAGGGCATCTCGCAGGAGCTAACTGCGAACTTAATTACTGTATAACTCACCACAAGATGCGTGCCAGCATCTACCGTCTCCAGCGCCTACGATTAAAAGGCTCCACCGGCCATAAACTATTTTAGGAGAGGGAGTCAGAGCTGAAGGATGTCAGCAAGTTCCTATTCTTTTCCTTTTAAAGCGAACCAAAGCCTTTGAAGAGGTACAAAAAAGGGAGTTTGGTTTTTCGGAAGTACCTAAAGTAGCACTCGGGGGCTTGGTGGCGCTATGTAAACTAGCTAATGAACCCTCGCGTTTGACTCTATGCTGCTATCAGCAAAAAAAGTACGACAGCGTGAAAACTAGTAAGACCATTAACTCTTCCTGTCCTACCACAAAACCCTGTTTTTAATGGTGAACGAGCTTTCTGAACAGCAGTGCCTCACGAGCAGAGTGAAGGGGAGGGTGGGAGCGGACCTCTGTGAGCACCTCACGCACTTCAACCTCTGTTAAATAGAGTAGGAAGTGAGTTGCCTTTGAACATGAACTCACCCAGCTGGAGCAAGGAGGCCTCTTCCGAGAGAAAGCAGGAACACATCTGTTTCTGGCGTGACTCTGCAACACGGGAGAGGAGCAATGGCGCCTCTGGTTATACGTTGTCCTTCCCAGAAACTTCACCTTATTTATTTACTTTATTTGAAAGGTTTTATATAGCGCTGGCTAGACCCGGAGGTATCAGAGCGCTTTACATGAGTATCAGACCATAGTTGCAGGTTACATCGTTACAAAGGTTACACAGTTATTAGAGCATAGCTACATAGTTACATGTTCGGTCGAGACAAACAATAAGGGCATATGCGTAAGGGAAAAAGTAGGCAAGGGGAGCGATTCAGGGGGAGGGGTAGGAGCAGGGGAAGCAGACAGCGAATGAAGGAGGGGAAGAGGAGGGGAGGGTGAGAGACACAGCATGAAAGAAGAGGGGAGGGTGACGGGGGCACAAACCGGTAGACGAGTAAAAGCTGCGTCCAAAGTCCAGTAAGCTGTGATCCCAGGGGAAGTGATATCATTCCCCCAACTCAGATGCGAGAGGCTCCCTTTACACAGTGGACTCTCTCAGAGGGGTCTCTGAGACTCCAAGGCCTACCTACTGGATCCTTCCCCAAAAAGGGGAGAGGGAGTGCTTTGGCAAGGGGCGCCATACCAAACCTCAACTGTGAGTGGCTCCCTTAGCGCAGTGGACTTTCTCAGGGGGAACACTGAGGCTCCAGAGTATAAGTAGTTGGATCTTTCCCCAACAAGGGAGAAGGAGTGCTTAGTTAAAGGGCACAAGGGACAGGGGCGTAGCAGGCAAGGGGAGAGATAAAGGGGGAGGGGAAAGGAGCAGGGGAAGTAGACAAAGAATGAAAGAGGGAAAGCGGTAGGGGAGGGTGAGAGAGAGCATGAAAAGAGGGGGGGGAGGGTGCTTTACGCGGTTGTCTCTCTCAGAGGGGTCTCTAAGACTCCAAGGTCTACCTACTGGATCCTTCCCCAACAAGGGGAGAGGGAGTGCTTTGGTAAGGGGCGACAAAAAGGAGCCAATAGGAATATGGCTATTTTATTTGTTTTATGTCCCTCTTGTTCTTGCACAGCACGCACTATAAAATGAATCGTCTGGGGCAGTTGGCTCTAGTTCGGTGACACAGGGCCTGATTCAACAAACTGCACTTTGTAGTACTATGTAGTGCTACAAAACACTCTACAAAACGTACTACAAGGAGTAGGCTTTGCTTATACTTCTAATCCGCCGCGACTGCGGAGTCTCCACACATGCAAGTGCAGATTTTAGTTGTAAATGTGGTAGGGACACCAGGGAGTGGGAGGGTAAAGGGGCAGACTCGCTTCTGAAGGGGATGGGATCAGGGAGTAGTTGGAGGGGTTTAGGCAGGGCCAGAGTGGGACGTCACCCACCCACACAAGAGTCAGCCAATCGCATTACTCTGGGGGTGGAGACATGCAACTTACACTTTTGTAGTAAGTTTACACTCAGAGGTTGTGAATACCGAAAGTAATAAACGTACCACAAAGTGCAAACTTACTCAAAAGTGCAATTTACCGTTGTTGATCAGGCCCTGCGTCGCCAATGAACAAATATGAGTACAGATAGCTCCACAGGTTTTACTTTACAATGTGTTGGCAGAGATGGTCCAAATACTTCAGCGTAGACCCTGGCAAAGGAGAGGCTTTTAGTGTTCATGATCAGCAGTGAAGAGTGCCAGTCTATCTCAGATCCTGGTGGTTGTAACAACCACTAAGCAGTGTCAGAGGCACTAGAGCCGGCATGATATTCAGATCGAGGGTTCTGACAATTGATGTCAGCTCACTATAATCACAGGGGTTTTGAAAAATACCTGTCACTGAACCAGCAAGCATAACAAATGAGACATATTTCTCCCCTCTTCAGTGTGTGGTGTCTCCACAAGACATTTTTTAAATCAGGGGCTCCAAGGGTGCCTTTTGATATATGTGCAGCAGTTTCCTACATACATAGGTAAAAAAGCATATATATATATATATATATATATATATATATATATATATATATATATATGTGGTACAAACATGTCTGCTCATTTACAGTGGCTACGTTCTGTAACAAGACGGCAAGTGAATGCAAGAAAATCACTAGAAATCTGCACAACAAAGTTTTAAATGTTTTTCACAAATTATGTATTTTTTCAGGGCAGGTCGGATAAAGACTCTGTGAGTTCAAGTAATATGTAACAATTTTCAACAATGCTTAGATGAAGCAGTCCACAGGAGCTCAAAACGTCTTTCTATTCCCATCAGTTACAAATTATATGTTGTTCCCAGTTGAAACCATAGATGGCCTGCCAAACGTGTTTCACAGTCAAACTTTGTTTCGCTAAAACATTGATTCATAGTTTTATAAATACCCATCACAAGGACAATGCTATGAGAAACCGGCATAAAAATCTGTTACATGTTAACAAAAATCCCCAATGGAATACTGATCGAGACATATTTTGCCCTCATGAATACTCTGCATCCAGTTGAAATAGTGCCCCAAGGTAGCACTCTGCCTTTGATTGGGACATTGCTCCTCAAAATATTGGAACCAGACCATGCTCTCTAATACTCTGCCACAGAATTTGACTTCAGGGTATTGTATGGTACAATATACACCTGAATCCTTCATGGTTTGGTGCTGATGCGAGAGCCACCCATAGGAAGCTTCTGTATAGAATGTGTCAATTCAAAAGATATCTTGAGATCTTGATGGGACTCTAATGTATGCAGATAGGCAGTGAGACCAAAACTCCTCATCAAACATAATGATTTTGTAAGATTAAGTGGTCCAGGATGTGAGACATAATTATAGAGGGAAAAGACAGGTTATTTTGGAAAGTCATGCCCAAAGAGATATGCCAAAATACTGGCCATTCCTTGGAGGTATCCCTAAATCGTCCTGGGACCACAATTTTTAATCTCAGGTTCACTATCAAAATGATGGACTAGTCAAAGAGATAGCTCCTTCAGCCCTCCGCGATAGACGGGAAATTTGATGGCATCCTTGCTACAGTTCTGGGGATAAAGAACTCTAAGGCACTTGAACCTGATGGAAAGTGTTCCTGTGCCATTAAGAGGCACATTGACTGGTGGATCTTAATGCTGATAGTGTTGTTAAGGGAAATATTTAAAACCGTCACTGCCGCTGAATCTAAAAGAGTACCATGTTGGTGCCTGCCTACAAAAAAATATAAGCGTACCTTCAAATTCTATTATCAATGCTCTGTCCATGCATGAAAGTCGTCTCCAAAATCCTGACGATAATTCTGCAAGAGTTTGTTGAGAGTCCAAGAGTTGTCCCTAAGGTTGAAACTAGAATCCATGCTGGAATTTCTGGAAATGCTACAATGCACAATGCATGTCTAGAGCCACATTGCCATACATAAGCGTATCGGTCCACTGTACTGTGCATTTGTGGAGCTTTCCAGGTCTCTCAACTCCATAAGCAGGACTATGCTGTGGAAGGCAATGTTTGATAGAATTACCTCAGGGTGGTTGGTACATATTATTAGTGAGATGTACAGGGATACATGGGTTGTGCTGAAGTTTACCACTGGTCTTGATATGTATCGAAACTCAGGAGCTGTTATGCTGGCATGAGACTGGGCTATGTGTCGCCCTGATCCTCTTTAATATATATACAAGTGATCTGGCCAGGGAGGAACAGCTAAAAATTTCCACTGATGTTTGGTAGCGAGCAGATAGGCTCATTGTTCTATGCTGACAACATCGTTTTAATGGGTAGGGTGCCTGTGAGTCTACAGCACAACCTCGACCATATGAAAGCCTACTCAATGAACAACAGTGTCATGGGTAATCTAGATAAGACACATGAAGGGTGATGGGAGGAATGCTTGAAAATAGACTAACCCCACCATTTTTCACCCACTGTGCTATTCTAAACAGAGGCCTGCTTTATGCAAATCAGTACAGTATGTTTTAAGTTATATCAGTCAATATGCCCTAAGGCTCTCCCGAGACATACTGAGGCAGTGGCCATCTCAATCCTTTGGGTATAATTTCCTTATGTTGTATGGCATTCATTGTTAGGCAATTGATTTTCGTGTTGCTGAAACAGGAACCTTTTTTGCCAGGAGTACGATTTCTTTTCATCTTCACATCAGAGTTATTCAGGATCTTGCCCGCAAAATGGCCTGCATGATAACACTGTAGACATGAACTCTTTACCAGTGTTCTGGTTTTGTGCTGTGAACTTTGTGCTATGAACTCAATACTGAAGTCATCTTGCTTTGTGCTATGAACTCTATACTGATTTTGTGTTATGAATTTATACAGGAGTTATCTTGTCAAATTTTATGAACTCAGTACTGCAAGTATTCTTAAGCCCATAGTCTCCAGTGCATAATTTGATCCGGTGGTTGCAGATGGGGTCCACCAGCACTCTTTTTTGGGGCCCGAGATTTATTTTTCATCATCAGCCTTTGACCCAGAACAAGAGAGAGAAAGTCTGCAAAGTGAAAAAGGAAGAGGAAGTGAAAAGACAGAAAGTCAGTGACACAAGGAGAAAGCAGGGATGAAAAAGAACCTGCAAGAGTAAGATATATGGGCAGGGTAGAAGTAAAAAGATTGAAGTGAAATCAAGATTAGGCAGTCATGGGCTTTTTAGGAAAACTTAGGACCCTCTACTTATTATTTTACAATAAAGCACTGAAACTCTGGACCTCATTACGATGTTGGTCGGAGTTTCCTCCTCCCAACACCGACTCGGGACTGACCGACTCGCGGTAAGCAGTTCCTCCCTACCGATTACGATGCGACCGAACACTGTTCGGTAGGATTTCCATTGACTCCTTTGGGAGCCCAAATTACGCCCGACAACACAGGCTCCTATGGGGAAATGGGGGGTGTGCGGAAAACTCGGCACCCTGTCGCAGGCACCCCATGGTGCCTGCCACACAGTGCAGGGTTTTACAGGGGGGTCCCTTAGGTACCCCCTCGGCCCCCAACCAGAGGCCCCAGGATGAAGGGGGCCCTGATAGGGGCCCCAAAAGTCACTTTCCGACAGCCTTTTTGTGTCGGACAGGCTGACTAGGAAAGGCTGTTGGAAACCGACATCGAAATCGCTCAGTCTGAAACGCAGTCCGTAGAGCTGTACGATGCGGATCCGACCAACACGGATTCTCCGACGGCTGGTCGGAACCGATTCAGAAAGACTGTGGGGTTTACAAACCGACCATGAACATTGTAATCGGTCAGTCGGATTGTAAACCGACTGAGTCGGTCGGAAGGGTTCCGACTCGGTCTAGGAGATTCCGACTGTCAGGAGGAGGCTTTCCGCCCGACATCGTAATCAGCCCTTCTATTGTACAACATTTTTTAGGTGCTTGACTCAGATAGTAGTAAGGTGGTAAATGAAAGAAATATAGTTTCAAGAATGCTTGAAAATAGACTAACCCCACCATTTTTCACCCACTGTGCTATTCTAAACAGAGGCCTGCTTTATGCAAATCAGTACAGTATGTTTTAAGTTATATCAGTCAATATGCCCTAAGGCTCTCTTCGAGACATACTGAGGCAGTGGCCATCTCAATCCTTTGGGTATAATTTCCTTATGTTGTATGGCATTCATTGTTAGGCAATTGATTTTCGTGTTGCTGAAACAGGAACCTTTTTTGCCAGGAGTACGATTTCTTTTCATCTTCACATCAGAGTTATTCAGGATCTTGCCCGCAAAATGGCATGCATGATAACACTGTAGACATGAACTCTTTACCAGTGTTCTGGTTTTGTGCTGTGAACTTTGTGCTATGAACTCAATACTGAAGTCATCTTGCTTTGTGCTATGAACTCTATACTGATTTTGTGTTATGAATTTATACAGGAGTTATCTTGTCAAATTTTATGAACTCAGTACTGCAAGTATTCTTAAAACCCATAGTCTCCAGTGCATAATTTGATCCGGTGGTTGCAGATGGGGTCCACCAGCACTCTTTTTTGGGGCCCGAGATTTATTTTTCATCATCAGCCTTTGACCCAGAACAAGAGAGAGAAAGTCTGCAAAGTGGAAAAGGAAGAGGAAGTGAAAAGACAGAAAGTCAGTGACACAAGGAGAAAGCAGGGATGAAAAAGAACCTGCAAGAGTAAGATATATGGGCAGGGTAGAAGTAAAAAGATTGAAGTGAAATCAAGATTAGGCAGTCATGGGCTTTTAGGAAAACTTAGGACCCTCTACTTATTATTTTACAATAAAGCACTGAAACTCTGGACCTCATTACGATGTCGGTCGGAGTTTCCTCCTCCCAACACCGACTCGGGACCGACCGACTCGCGGTAAGCAGTTCCTCCCTACCGATTACGATGCGACCGAACACTGTTCGGTAGGATTTCCATTGACTCCTTTGGGAGCCCAAATTACGCCCGAGAACACAGGCTCCTATGGGGAAATGGGGGGTGTGCGGAAAACTCGGCACCCTGTCGCAGGCACCCCATGGTGCCTGCCACACAGTGCAGGGTTTTACAGGGGGGTCCCTTAGGTACCCCCTCGGCCCCCAACCAGAGGCCCCAGGATGAAGGGGGCCCTGATAGGGGCCCCAAAAGTCACTTTCCGACAGCCTTTTTGTGTCGGACAGGCTGACTAGGAAAGGCTGTTGGAAACCGACATCGAAATCGCTCAGTCGGAAACGCAGTCCGTAGAGCTGTACGATGCGGATCCGACCGACACGGATTCTCCGAGGGCTGGTCGGAACCGATTCGGAAAGACTGTGGGGTTTACAAACCGACCTTGAACATTGTAATCGGTCAGTCGGATTGTAAACCGACTGAGTCGGTCGGAAGGGTTCCGACTCGGTCTAGGAGATTCCGACTGTCAGGAGGAGGCTTTCCGCCCGACATCGTAATCAGCCTTTCTATTGTACAACAGTTTTTTAGGTGCTTGACTCAGATAGTAGTAAGGTGGTAAATGAAAGAAATGTAGTTTCAAGAATGCTAAGTTGCATGAATAGCATGTCAAAAAGAATATCTTTTTTGTGTATAAAATATTGTTTGTATAACTATTGTATACAATATTGTTTACTTTTTTATGGTTGTATTAAATACTGTTTTTTAATTCATATAGTATATATTAGTCATTATATTAATGCTAGGTTTTAGTGTTAATATAATTGTTTTATGTGTTTTTAGTATAGTTTGTAACTTAATTAATAATATATAATTTAGTGGTGGGTTGTTGGGTTTGTAGGGGACTAGGATTGGAAGTTATTTAAACCATAAATTATTATTATAAATAGTTTTTTTACAAATTAATTTTTATGCACATTGAATATTTAATTGGTAATTAATCATGTAAATTATTTAATTGATTATTTGTTATGTAAATTATTTGTTGCATTTTAAATAACCGTTTATCTATTGAAAGGTGTATTTAGTAATAAACTTTATAAAAATACATTTTATAGTTACTATTGGTTTTAATTGTGTTTGTTTAATTTAATTGCTATTTTAATATTATTATTGAATTATTTATCATTTATGTTTTTGGGGGCTTACTTTTTTTTGGGATAGTCAGGAGGTAGTTGTATGTATTACAAATGTTTTTATTTTATTTTTATTTGATAAATTGTTTTATATTATTTATTGCATCAATTACATTAAATTTTATTCATAAAGCATATATTTCTTTTTATTTTGAACATGTTTTTAACAATTTTTTTAGGTATTTAATTTAGCTAACCCTCATTACCTCCAACACTTTCCCAATTTTGGAACTCTCTTCCTCTGGACATTAGATCGATGACATCATATTCTCAATTTAGGAAACTTTTAAACACCTGGCTATTTCGCCAGGCTTATGAATGAATCACTTACCACATAGACGCCAGCGCCAAGAAACCGTGTGGTGTATGAGCGCTTTATAAGTATTTTTAACATAACATAACATTTCCCTGCTTGAGCTTACATTGGAGTGGGAATAGTAAACCTAACCCCCTCCAAAGTCCAACACCTTCCCTACTGTTGCTTGGATTGGAATGGGAATAGAAAATGGAATTCCTCGAAAGCACAACATTTTCCCTACTGCTGCTTACTTTGGAGTGGGAATAGTAAATCTAAACCCCCTCAGAAGTAAAACACTCTCCCTGGTTTTGCTCATGGGGGAGTAGAACTATTAAAGCTAGCCCCTCCAAAGCCCAACACTTTTCCTACTTTTGCTTAAATTGGAGTTAGAATAGTCTATCTGATTACTCTGAAGCCCAAAACCTTTGTTAGTGTTGTTTGTTTTTGATTGTTATTTTTAAAATATCTTATATTTTTTTCTTTAAGGTATTTATTAATAACAAAAATGCATTTTTTAAAATTTTAAATGTATTTTTATATACATTTTATTTTTTCAAATAAATGTGATATTCAGTTTTTATAATATATGTTTTCAATTTAGTCTTTACTGTTAATAATATTGGGCAACATGTATCAAGCTATTTAGCGTTCGCAAACGGGCCAATTCGCACAATCAGCCCGTTTGCGAATGCTAAAAAGGCTTATTACATGTAACAAAACCCATTTTGCGATTCGGTAACCTGTTACTGAGTCGCAAAATGGGTTTGCGATTCGCTATTGGGAAGGGGCGTGTTTAGGGCGTCCCTTCCTAATACCGAATTGCATCAGTATGCAGGAATGTTTTGTGACCGAAATGCGGTCGCAAAACATTTGCATTTTACCACCTACTTCAAGTAGGTGGTAACCCATTCGCAAATGGGAAGGGGTCCCTAAGGGACCCCTTCCCCTTTGTGAATGTTTGTAACAGCATTTTTTAAAGAGCAGGCAGTGGTCCCACGGACCACTGCCTACTCTTAAAAAATTTAAAGAAAACTTTTTATTTTTGTTATTGAAACGCATCCCGTTTTCCTTTAAGGAAAATGGGCTGTATTTCAAAAGAAAAGATTGCTTTATTTAAAAGCAATCACGAACATGGTGGTCTGCTGACCCCAGCAGGCCACCATCCCCGTTATTTTAGTGAATCCTAGGGGGTCGCAAATTGCGATCTCCCTCATTAATATTAATGAGGTAGAGCGATTTGCGACCCCCTAGGAATCACTATAGGAAACTCTTTGAGTTTTAGGTATTCGCAATTTTCAATTTTGATACATGTAGCGCATTATCTTTTAAATTGTTTTAATATATTTTTAGTTTAATTTGAAGTTTGTATATAGTTCACAACATTAGCTATTTTTATATCACTTTTAATCTTTAAATTAGGTTACATATGTTTCGGTTTCAAATATATATGTGTGTGTGCTAATTTGTTATTGTTAACATTTTTATTTAATATTTTGTAAAAAAGTTTAATTGCTGTTCTTATATTTTTTAAATAATTTGCATTATTTAATAAAACTATTTATTTTTAATTATATTATTATTATTTTGTAGTTGAATATTTTAAATAAATTACTTATAATGCTTAATAATTACATAGATGTATATAAAGTAACATAGAAATCCATAACCACAAGACATATCCCAATCACTTAGATACAAGTATTGGTTCAAATACATGGAATGTATGATGCACAATCATGAAACAAGCATGTTAATATGAGTTTAACTCACATATAACACACAAGGAGCTATTGATCGGAGAGCACACATTGAAATACCAGTGGTGAACAAGTGTCACTATACACACTAAGATTGAAAAAATATCTGCACTTGCCATACGATAGAGAACAAGAAGGTGGGGTATCACTCTGTTTCCGAAGGTTGATATGAGAAAAGATGAGGCACGTAGCCAAGTCTACAACACTATCATTTGAACATTTGATCAATAAGTGCACTTAGCCATCAGTAAGAAATAAGAATAGATAACAATAAGAATACCCTAACAGATCCACTTGCAAAATATGGGCACTTAGCCCATGCAGGGAAAACACTACATGGACATATAAATAAACGAGTGATGTGTACATGCAAAATATCACATTTAATCACTGGCATTATGGTTGATATGCAAAATTCAAGATCTATATAAGTCTTGGTTGTATTTTGAAACGTATACACCTTTTATTGTGCCACAATTTGCTGTTAAACTGAATTGTAAATGTGTATAAGTACATTTCCCAGAATGCATCCTAATAAGCAGGTCGGGAACTATGATTAAAAAGTAGCATAGTAGAGGGACTCACTGACCGTGAGCAAGTCTCAGAGGAGTTGAAACGCGTAGGTGTTTGCTATGTGACAATAAAGAAGAGTGGTTTATAATCATTGGAGACTGGAGTTCAGCGTCTTTTCTTTCATTAAGGAGTGGAAGTGGATGTGCGATTTACCAGGGGGGTCTGGTCAGCCCCCAACGCTGGCCCCCACAGAGGAGTGCGTCGCAATCACAGGACCGTTTTTAGGTCTCGCCTGAGCCAGCGCGCATGCGCTGCTCTGCGAGGCATTAAGTAAGGGCTTTTGAGCTCTGAACACACACTCTTGCGTGTGCTTTTTTTTCTGAGGCCGCAATTGGCGTGTGCGTGTGTCTTTTTTCAAAACATAGCACGCAATTGGTGCAAGGTGGGTGATTGTCCCGCCTTGTTTGTTGGATGGCCTAGGGTCCTCGGGCACGAGCTTTAACCCCATCTGTCTCCAATTATCGCGTTGGCGGTAATTGGAAACAGATGGTGCTCGCGTTTTATTCTTGTTTTAGCAGCAGTCCACGCCGCTCCGAGGGAGCTGCCTGGTTCTGGAGGTGATGGTGCTCACGTTTTTTTCTTGTTTTAGCAGCAGTCCGCGCCGCTCCGAGGGAGCTGCCTGGTTCTGGAGGTGTTGAGAGGGAATGAATAATACGTGATGCTGGTTGGTTGTGAAACGCACTTCACGAACTCTCTGCGCCCCCCGAAATCTGAAGCTGCATTACATTGCATTCCAGCAGAATCGGGGTAACCTCGGTAGCGGAGGCACAGACAGACGGGGAACCTCGAGGGGTAGAAAACCAGCCTCGGTGCTACATTCTAGCTATTTCAACAGCTGCTGCCGGTGTCACTGCCAGAGGGGGCCAGAGTAAAACATACAGCCGCTTTGTTGAAAGAATAGCAGCAAAAGTGAATTCCGCAGCTGCTGGGGGGCTGTACTGGGCGGGGTGCTGGCAGTTTCATCTCGGGGGCGCTGCGTCTCCTGGGTTCAGTCTCTGAGTGCAGACACCGGGTGCTGTGCGCTTCCTCGCTCTCAGCTTTGCTGAACACCTTATAGAGCAGAGATGGGGTGCACCTGGGGTGCTGACGAGAAGGGGCCTCTCCCAAGCCAATGTCCGTCTCTTCTGGGAACAGTCTGCACAGATCAGCCCTTTGTACCTCACCCTTGGGGCTCATTCTACTAACTGGGGCAGAAATATCCATAGCGCATAGAAGCCTTACTGAGAGGCCAGCTCTGTGCAAAAGTCTCTTTGGGGAATGGGGTCTAGTGCGACAGCCCTGTGAAGGGAGGCGAGGACAGCTGATTTATTTAACTAATGGACTGTTCCAATATGTCCCTGGCTGACAGCTTGTAATAAAAGGGATGCGACACAGGACTGCAGCGCCTCTCGGTACACACCTGAGGTAGACGCTTGTTCTGCCGTACTCCGTGGCTTCTGTCGTGCATACCTTTAACGCTTTGCAGGAGGCAGCAGAGCACCCCCACCCTTTGTAAGCCGGTTTGATTCAGCCGAGGCCTGTCTCGTGTTTAGCCCCTTGAAGCGCCTCGAACTCGTTCATCACAATCTCTAGTGACAAACGACAGCAGCCCGTTGTCTACCGGCCTGTGAAGCCTGGCTCTGTCATGTTGTAAAGAGACCTGTATTGTTTAACTGTTGTGTGAGTGCCGGCCATGCATTAACTACATGTCTCTGGTGACAAATAGGACAGAGGCACCCTCGTTCATGGATTAGGGAAGCATAACTCCTTGATGCTGTGCAGAGTGATGCTCTTAAAGTGGGTTTGGGTGTGCAGGAGCAGCAGCGCCCTAGCTTATGGCTCTATAGAGTATAACCTTATGATGCTCTACTGAGAGATGCTCATGAGGTGCAGGAGCAGCAGTGCCCTAGCGTATGGCTCTATAAAGTATAACCTTATGATGCTCAGACATGCTGCAATGCTGACCTCATTATCTTCCCCACCCCGTCCTTGCATAAATGTGGTAGCCGCCCGCTTCTGTTTGGTTCGGCATATCAGCGCGCCCTCCCCCCCACACTGGGTAACTAGGTTACTCGCTGCTCAGTTATTACTGTGCTGGTTAGTGCCGGGTGCTTCTTGAAAGCACCTCTTGGCGCTATACAAGTGTAAACGCTTTATCTCGCAGCAGTCCACGCCGCTCCGAGGGCTCAGACATGCTGCAATGCTGTGGCAATGCAATGCACTCCCTCACTTAATCTGACCCCCACCCCAGACCCGCTTGAGGGCGTCCCTCACGCCTCTCCTATAATCTGTCCCTGGTCTTTCTGTGACTGTTGTGGCCTACCTCTGTCTGTCCTTCCCTCCCCTGCCTGCCAGGCTTTCCCTCATTCGCTGTATGCATGACTCCCTCCCTGCCTGCCTATCTGCCTGTGCATCTTCCTTCATGTCACCCCTTTCTGTATATTTAGTTAGTGCCTCCCTCCACGTGCACCTGCCACCTTTGCTGCCTGTTTTCTCTTTTCTAAATGGCTTAATGTCATCCGTCTCTCTTCTTATTTGCTTTGGTCTCGCGGGAAACTGCCAATCTCGGTCCCCATTATCTCTCCCTCACTGTGCCGGTCTTCTATATCATACCTTCCTATAACAAGCATTAGAACAGGCAGGAAGAGGTTGCCAGCATTGCAAAGTCAAAAATAATAGAAGACATGTTTTATGTTAACACTTATAAAGTCCCAAAGGCGAGACCTATTGGCTATGCCAATGCTTGTTTGCTTTGAAGTGACGATGTCACAGCCAGCGACAGCACCCGATACAATGTATCCAAGCGTCTGCCTCAGATCACAGACGTGAAAACCTTTCCGTGCCAGTTCGAAGAGGAGCGGCTGACAAAATAATTGCCTACTCTTACGGACATACAGTGTGGAGAAATCTGAAGTTTTCAAAAACAAATCAGGATACGTAAGCGGCAGAGGAGTTATAGCGCCTTTATACCTTACCAGGGGGAGCGCGAACATACAGGGTCGGAGGACGCCGAGTGATCGGAAGCAGCCTAAGGTAGGAAAACATTCTATTACTTCATTTTCTGCCATGAGAAATACTGTATCGATGTGGCTCACACAAAGGGTTCTGTGAGCTAGTCTCCAATTACCACCTAATTTGCAAAAACACAAAGTAGCAGACAAAAGTGGGTAACGAACAGCAACGGTTATCAGCATGGAAGCCAGAGCTGCCAAAAGAGCGCTTAAAGCGCAGACGCATTTTACACCCAAGCAAATCATACCAACTGACAGAAATTTTAACACGGGGACACAGACATTAAACCTACAACAGCTGTTATCACTAGTGGAAAAAATGTATCGAAAAGAGATAACAAAAAGCTGGGAAATAATTACACTCGAAAAATATGTAGAAATGGACAGAGTGCCTAGGGGACTGCGCATATTTACGATGCCAAATCACCTGGATGTGAGACCGGAAATGTTGTTAGAATGGAGTGAAAACAACATGATATGCTCCAAAAACATGATGAGAATCATCATAAAAGATGCCAAAATGGATGTAGATGAGTTAACCAAATCCATCTGAGAAATAGAGGAAAAAATTTCATCATGCCCTAGTACGGATGAGACCAGTAAATAAAGGAAACAGATGGAGGAACGATTGGAGAAACATGAATCAGACATAGAAGCGAGGAAACAACGGAAATTCTTAAGGGATGAACGGGACTATGTCAATGGGACAGTATACACATTTGCAAGACGCTTTGAAGCATTGAAAAAGCGACATGCTACGCAAGCACAACCTAATGCAATAATACCAATGGCAGAAATAAGTCAATCGGAAACGGATTTCAGTGAGGGGGAAGGTACTGTGGAAGGTGCAACAAGAGCGACACTATTGGAAGAAATGCAACTTATGTACTTGGACAACCAAACATCAAAAGGAAGAGGCCGAGGACACAATATTGGTGAAGGCCAAACAAGAAACATCCAAAGAAACGTAGGAAATGCAGAAGAGGGGTTGGCAAAAAGAACTTACCCTCTGAGCAACAGAGAGAAAAAGTGAACAAAGACACCACACTATTAATGGAAGAGGAACAGGAGAAAAATGAAAACCTAGTCATCAATCGATCAGACTATGTTTTGAATAAACATGAAACATCCTTACTCAATAAAGGCCTCTCTTTTTGTCCTGAACAACATATAGACCTAGTGGAAACCAAAATAGATGTTTATAAATTCATAACAAAATTAAAACTGATGAAACATTTTTCCAACAAGGAGTCCAAACCAAAAGAATTCATCACTGCAGAACCAAGGGATGACATAACCTCAGAACAAATAAGTGATATCAAATTGTTATTTGATTTAATGCATGATCTAAACGGCGAAGACATGACAGAGACACAAATTTTGGAACACCTAGAATGGGACACCAACGATCATGTACACAGTTCTTTCAAACCGAAATCAAAATTTTGTCCAATTCTACCTCCTGGCAACAAAGTCGATATCTTTCACGATGCTGTCATTAATAATCTTGAGAAATTACGAATGAAAGCAGATAACAAATATAGCAAAGAAAATCTTACTATATTGGAACGGACAGCCTTAAAAAATCTATCAAAAAACCAATCAATAATCGTGAAACCGGCAGATAAAGGAGGCAATATTGTGATTCAAAATAAACAAGATTACTTAAGAGAAGCATATAGACAACTGGATGATCAGAAAAATTACAAGAAATTAAAATACAATCCTATGGAACCTATGATGTCAAATCTAAACATAAAGCTTACGGGATGGTCTGATGACAAGTTACTAAATGACGATGAATACCAATTTTTAATCACGGCTCATCCAATCATGCCAACAATATATTTTGTCCCGAAAATTCACAAAACACTTATCAACCCACCGGGCAGACCAATAGTGTCCGGGTGTAGATCAATGTTTGAAAACATCTCAAAATACGTGGAGCACTATATCTTCACCATGGTCTCCACGCTGACGTCCTACTTGAAAGACAGTGGAGGATTTCTCAAAATAACATAAGGGATTGAATGGCAAAAGACCTATTTGCTTGTGACCATCGACGTAGTCTTTCTATACACCTCAATCCAACATGAAACAGGACTGAATGCAGTGAAATACTTTTTAAAGCAACAACATGTGAGAGAAACCGAACACTCCAAGATGCTCCTTGAAATGATTGATATATGCCTACAAGACAATGTTTTTTACTTTAATCGACAACTATACCAACAAATCTGCGGGACCGCAATGGGACTTTCCTTCTCCCCCAGCTATGCCAATTTGACCATGGGCTGGTGGGAGAGGGAAGTTGCATGGAGTGACATATACGTACAATATCTATCCACAATAGTGATTTGGTTGCAATATATAGATCACCTATTCCTGATATGGAATGGGTCAAAAGAAGAATTTCAAAAATACTTTCAAGCGTTAAATTGCAATGATCACAACTTAAGATTCACACATAATATCAGTGACAAGGAAATTGATTTCCTAGACATCAACGTATATATCAAAAACCAGAAATTGGAAACTACCATGTATAGGAAGCCAACTGCAACCAATAGTGTGCTACATGGCACCAGCTTCCATCCCAAAGCACTCATCAAGAGTATCCCATATGGAGAGTTCTTAAGAACCATAAGGAACTGCTCGGAAATAGAAGATATGAATGCACAGATACATAAAGTAAAAACAAGATTCTACGAACGGAAATATCCGAAAACATACATTGAAAAAGGAGCTAAAAGAGCAAACGAAAAAACAAAACAACAAATACTTATGGGGAAACCAGACAAAGACACCACGAGTGTGGAACCTATCAGGATGATAACAACATTCAACAAGGAACACCAATCGATATATAAGATCTTCCAAAGACATTGAAACATTCTGATAAGTGACAAAGAAATTGCAAAAGCAGTAGGCGAGAAACCACAAATAACTTCCAGAAAAGTACGTTCCCTTAAAGATCAACTAGTGAGAAGCCACTTTACAGACCAACAACCGGAGAGCTGGTTGCAACAACAAGGCAAAGGCTTCGTGAAATGCAATAGCTGCAAGGCATGCAGGATTGGCAAGAACACAAAAAGCATAAAAGATCCAAATGGCAAAGAAATAGTGATTGAATATAAGATAACTTGCAACACACAGTATGTGGTATACGTCACTGAATGTGAGTGTGGTCTCAAATATGTGGGGAGCACAATATGCCCGTTAAAGAAACGAATTTTAGAACATATACGGGCCGTTCAACACAAAGATGTAAGCTATGCGATTGTGAAACATGATGCCCAACAACATGATAGTAATTGGAAAACCGTAAGATACTATGGAGTAGCACATGTTCCGATAAATGAGAGAGGTAGGAACAGAACTTTACAACTACGAAGATTGGAGAGCAAATACATAATAAGACTGCATACCAAAATACCATTTGGTCTCAATACAGATGAAGAACTGTATGTACACTTGTAAAACAAGGAACTGTTGTTGCTATATACTGGAGGAGGAATACTGTAAACAATGCAACTGCCAAACTGTTTGAGAATAACTCATATAGAAACATACATACAAGGAAAATTGGTCAACTTAGTGGTACAAACCACAAATATCACCACAACAGAATACTGAGCAGTGGCGGCTCGCAGTGGGATGGCTGCGGGGTGGTGGGGCGGGGTGGGGGAGGGACAGGGTGGGGGGGTAGTGGAGTCGGACATACGACGTCCACGAGTAAAGTAGGTAAATAAATAAATAAAACTATTTACCTTCCGCGCACTGCATCGCCGAGTTGGCGATGCAGCGCGCGCAAGGACAAATAAATAAATGAGTGATGTGTACATGCAAAAGATCACATTTAATCACTGGCATTATGGTTGACATACAAAATTCAAGATCTAGATAAGTCTTGGTTGTATTTTCAAACGTATACACCTTATATAGTGCCACAATTTGCTGTTAAACTGAATTGCAAATGTGCATAACTACATTTCCCAGAATGCATCCTAATAAGCAGGGTGGGAAATATGTATAAAAAGTAACATAGTAGAGGGACTCACTGACCAAGAGCAAGACTCGGAGGAGTTGAAACGCGTAGGTGTTTGCTAGGTGACAATAAAGAAGAGTGGTTTATAATCATTGGAGACTAGAGTGCAGCGTCTTTTCTTTCATTAAGGAGTGGAAGTGGATGTGCGATGTATATATTTACAGTATGCTCCTTCCATTCTCCCTCGTCCTGCGGTAGTTGGAGCGCTACAGCTGGCGGAGCACACCGGACATAGTAATACAGAGTTGAATGAAAATAAAGCACTCACTCAGGGGATATTCCTTCAAGCGGTTGTTTATTCCAGTTAAATCTGTTTTGTGTGATGGATTAATGTACAGGCTGCTCCGTGCCTGTCAACGCCGGGCCTCCCTGCAGGGTTGGAGGCTCTCTTATTCGGAGATTCTTTTTGGTGGATTAAATTGAGAGCATGACCCGCTCGCTGTGATGCCGCAAAAGGATTTACTCTACGACGATGGCAACAGTGAGAAAGGGATCGAGAGAAGGGGGATATTTTTCTTCTCTTGACTCTTCGTGTTGCATTGCACTATTGAGGAAGCATCCTAAGAAATGTGTTCAAGGCTGTGCTCCGAATCACCATTGTGCTTGCCAGATTGTGTTATAATTTCACGAGACTTTTTCCATTGTTACATCTTTATTGCCCCAAATGCACCACATCATAGAATTTGACAGCATATAACTGCGTAAGTGAAATAATACAACTATGACTTACCTGAATTCTGTATCGCAGTTATAATCTTAGACTGTTTATATCAATGGTGCATTGTGGGACTTGTATGCAGTAATTTCAGGAAGGTCACGTGAGGGCAAGCCTTTAAAGGAAGCACGCAGCCGCCTAACGACAAACTGCCCCACCTGTGAGCAAGGCTCAATGGAGCCGAAACGTTAGGGAATTGGGAGCAGGTTGTGTTCTGATAATAAATGCAGTTGCTTTCACGAACTGGGCCCTGGCATCTGTTTTGTGTGATGGATTAATGTACAGGCTGCTCCGTGCCTGTCAACGCCGGGCCGCCCTGCAGGGTTGGAGGCTCTCTTATTCGGAGATTCTTTTTGGTGGATTAAATTGAGAGCATGACCCGCTCGCTGTGATGCTGCAAAAGGATTTACCCTACGACAATGGCAACGGTGAGAAAGGGATCGAGAGAAGGGGGATATTTTTCTTCTCTTGACTCTTCGTGTTGCATTGCACTATTGAGGAAGCATCCTAAGAAATGTGTTCAAGGCTGTGCTCCGAATCACCATCGTGCTTGCCAGATTGTGTTATAATTTCACGAGACTTTTTCCATTGTTACATCTTTATTGCCCCAAATGCACCACGTCATAGAATTTGACAGCATATAACTGCGTAAGTGAAATAATACAACTATGACTTACCTGAATTCTGTATCGCAGTTATAATCTTAGACTGTGTATATCAATGGTGCATTGTGGGACTTGTATGCAGTAATTTCAGGAAGGTCATGTGAGGGCAAGCCTTTAAAGGAAGCACGCAGCCGCCTAACGACAAACTGCCCCACCTGTGAGCAAGACTCAATGGAGCCGAAACGTTAGGGAATTGGGAGCAGGTTGTGTTCTGATAATAAATGCAGTTGCTTTCACGAACTGGGCCCTGGCATCTGTTTTGTGTGATGGATTAATGTACAGGCTGCTCCGTGCCTGTCAACGCCGGACCGCCCTGCAGGGTTGGAGGCTCTCTTATTCGGAGATTCTTTTTGGTGGATATATATATATATATATATACATATACATATATATTACCTACTGGCGGTCGCCAGTAGGTAGTTATAGTTAGGACCTTGTTTCTATTCAAAAAGCGTTTTTTCTTTTGCCAATATCTTTAGCACCGTTTGACGAATCTTCGTGAAATTTTCAAAACTAATGGCCCGCTCAGGTCAGCTCCTGTGTTGAGAGTTTTGGGATGATTCGTTAAGCGGGGGCTGAGAAAAAATGGGGGTCCCAAAACGCATTTTCCCCATGTTAATTTCCATAGGAAACTTTAGACAAGGCTACAGCCCGAACTGCTGAACGGAATTACACCAAATTTGGCAAAAAGGTAGCTCTTGGGTCAGAAAGCGCCCTTTTTTTTAAATGATGTAAATCCATTCAGTAGTCTTTTAAATATTAAAGGAAAAAGAAATTTATATATCTGGGCGGAGCCTAACCACACATCTCATCGTGAGATCTGATTGGCTGTCAGCACTTCATCCAAGAAGTGTTGGCAGCAATCTTGGGACCAATATACATGATAACACCCCATTAAAATGCATTGTAGTGAATGGAAGGTTTTGAGGGTCACCAAAAGGAGAACGTATAAAGGGTGATAAGAGTTTAGTTACATTATAAATCATTTGTTGATGGTACCATACTAATTTTAGGAATTGTGGTGTGTTCTAAGGTGATTTTACCCTGTGAAAAAGCCTTCTGCTGGGATATCATGAATCATGTTTGAGAGAAATCCATTTTCTCATACTTTTCCCATAGAGGTTTGGAAGGTGATCTAGAAGCTAAAATGAGAGCATATGTTCTGTAAATTCACATTATCTTTCTCAGTCATGTGAGAATGAAGTCTAACAATCTCAGTAAAACATGTACACCTAACAAGGGCAGAGACTGTCAGTTGATTCCTTTGTGTTCTACTGCAGCTTCCCAGAGTGTTCTAAAGAACAACTAGAGCGCTAACAGTCTTACTTATGACAAAAGTATGGCACACCTGAAGCCATCTTGATTGGAATAAACTGGTAACACTTAAAACATTTAATTTAAAAAGGAACAAAATGAGGGGGTTCATTTTGCCATAGAAATTATGATTAGTGCTGAAGAAAAGAAAAAATTAGGGCACATTTTGAGTGACTTCTCAAATCCTCTTCTATTTCATAAAAAAATTCTGACATGCAGACTGAAACATGCACTTTCAATACCAGCAGCAGAACTTCCCTGGTGAGCAGTAGCTTTACTACAGTGATCTAATGAGCAACTAGAGTGCTAACATTCTGAATTTATGGCAAATGTGTGAAACATCTGAATGCCTTCTTGATGGAATCAAAGTAAAAAACTGAAAGTATTTCCTACTGAGTGGACTGCAGTAAATGAGGAAATTAGGAAACTTCATAACAAATAAGTCTCCCAAGATGGCCACCTGAGACAAAAGAGCCCAAATGTAGCACAAATATCACCCAGATGTAGCCCACATATAGCCCAATGACAGAATGTCCCAGAGTGTTCTAAAGAACAACTAGAGCGCTAACAGTCTTACTTATGACAAAAGTATGGCACACCTGAAGCCATCTTGATTGGAATAAACTGGTAACACTTAAAACATTTAATTTAAAAAGGAACAAAATGAGGGGATTCATTTTGCCATAGAAATTATGATTAGTGCTGAAGAAAGAAAAATTAGGGCACATTTTGAGTGACTTCTCAAATCCTCTTCTATTTCATAAAAAAATTCTGACATGCAGACTGAAACATGCACTTTCAATACCAGCAGCAGACTTCCCTGGTGAGCAGTAGCTTTACTACAGTGATCTAATGAGCAACTAGAGTGCTAACATTCTGAATTTATGGCAAATGTGTGAAACATCTGAATGCCTTCTTGATGGAATCAAAGTAAAAAACTGAAAGTATGGGGGGGCGTGGCTAGCCGCCTAAGATGGCGTACGCGATCTGGTGAGGCTCCAGACCCCGGGGGGAATTATCCTGTAGAATCGCCAAACTGTGGGTCATCCACACCGCCTAAAGGTCCCGGGCACTGCTGTTAAAGGCCCGGGAGGTGATTTGGCGGGTCCGACCCAGGGAGGCTGCGACGGCACAGCAGATCACGGTGCTCGCCTGGGGTCGCGGTGACTGCGGCCTAACTGCGGCGCTCCGCTGGGGTGGGAGTGCTGCGGCCTTGTTTGTTCCCGGCTGCCGGTGCTCCCTGTGGCTCCTGACGAGGCTAGCGGCTGTCCCTGTCTGGCCGGGGGTCCCTGTCTGGCCGCGCCGGCCTGGCACGCTCTGCTGGGCCGAGGTCTGCCGCGCCTGGACATCACCGGTGGGACAACGTTCTGCGTACAGAAGGTGAGAGCGGGCGCCTTGCATCGATTGCTGGACTGAGCGAGTGCGCTTCTCCCCCCTCCCCATTGTACCGATGCCTGCAGGATAAAGTGAGCGGACCGGACATTTCACACACGAGCGCTACCCCGCCGGGCATAGAGAAAGAGTGGGGTGTCGGCTGAACAGCGGCTTTTGGATCGGGCGGGTCGGCCCTCTCTGCGTGGCACCCTGCGAGTCACCCTTATCACCGCTGGACCACGGGGACACTGTAGGAGGTGTGGCTGCGGCCCCCCGACCCTCCGGACAGGTGGGTGGTGAAGCCCCCACCCCCACCAATAAAAGCAGCAGGCCCCCGCGACTGGCCCCTCCTGAGGGCAGAAAACACCGGAACGACGCGGGGCGTAGTGAGACAGTGGCAGTGGGCTGCAGTGAGTACTAGACAACAATATACCCTACAGACTTGGAGCCTAACTCCACTCAGAAAAACGGCGCCGACCAGGGAGCTTCGGTGAGGATCATCAGGATGTGGCTGGGCTAAGTCACGAAAGACACGGGGCAGATCTCAAACTTCCCCTCCCCCTTCTATCTCATAATAATTTAGCTGGAGCAGTGAGCAGCGCCGCTTTTAACGTGCTGCACCTCGGCTTGCATTAAATAACTGTCGAGAGATTTCAGTGGCTGCATTCCAGAGTCGCTCAAGACTGTCTGGTTGGACTACCTTCCCTCGCACTGTGGGGCGGTGCTGCTGGGCCTCCATCACGTTAGATGGCGGCATTCCCCCTTTATTGCCAATTTGTACATCTCAGCTGCACCTACTAGCTCTTGACGACCAAGATGGGTAGACTCAAGGAAAAGGTATTAGACAACAGCCAGACTACGGGTGGCCCCCCGGAGTGCCCGAAACAACCACCAGAGACCCATCACTGGGTGCCTCCTCCTCCGGGTCAGCTGAGACCCCCTCGGACAAACTGGATCTGATACTGAAGGAAGTTAGAGACTCCCGGAAAGTGATAGAACACCAAATTGGAGCCCTTACGACTGGCCTTACCCTCCTCAGAGCAGATCATGGGAAACTCGCCGACACAGTGCGGGAACATGAGAAGGCCCTGACCAGCATGGACCCTCAACTTTCTGAACATGCTACACAGATAAAACAGCTACAACACCAAGTTAACGGCCTTCAAGACCGGATCGAGGATGCGGAAGGCTGAAATCGCCGAAATAATATACGCGTCATTGGACTTCCGGAGCGCAGCGAAGGCACTAAACCTGCGGACTTCATGGAAGCTTGGTTCCGAGAATATGTAGCTCGGGATGGCTTATCCCCATATTTTTGTGTGGAGAGAGCGCACCGGATCCCAACTGGAGCACCAAAGACCGGAGCGCCTCCTCGGCCTTTGATTGTTAAAATACTAAACTATAGAGATCGCGACGTGCTCTTACAAAAAGCGAGAGAAAAATCGCAAATCCAGTTTGAAAACCAGCGGATCTCTCTCTACCCCGATTATACCATACTGGTCCAGCGTCAACTGACTTCCTTTCATGCAGTCAAGAAAAAGTTGCGTGCAGCTCAGCTCAAATATGCCCTACTGTTCCCGGCCAGATTAAAAATTATCCATGACCGGAAAACCTACTTCTTCGACAGCCCAAACGATGTAGAAGAATGGCTGGAAGTGATGGGCTTGGAACGGAGTCAAGACGACCCATCAGACTTGGCACGACGAAGTCCCATAAAGACACAGAAATCACGCACCCGTGGCAATAAGCAGGGCACGAAGGACTCTACGAAACTTGGTCCGACACACGATCAGAAGATATCAGGCAGAGCGGAAGCGCTGGCTGTGGCTGGCTCCTTCCGCGAGGATACTTCCAAGATCTTGACGGACTCAGAGGACAGCACTATTCAGTCAGATTCTGATCATAGCATCACTCTGTTTCCCTCAGTGACGCCCCAGACTGTGGATGACTTGATCGATAATTGAATTGAATGGGTTTGTCTTATTACTTTGTTTAAATACACCGGCTGGGTCCATTATGCTTCAAGAATAATATACAAGGCACATCAGTATCCTTTTTAGGATCCGTTACATCACTTGTTATGCTGT
Source organism: Calotriton arnoldi (assembly GCA_963921515.1). Lineage (NCBI taxonomy): Eukaryota > Metazoa > Chordata > Amphibia > Caudata > Salamandridae > Calotriton > Calotriton arnoldi. The sequence goes on along the minus strand of CAWUFW010000913.1, from coordinate 1,671,951 downwards.
ATATATAATTGCTACAGTATGCTCTGTAATGCTATGTTCCCCTCCTGTCTATGTATATTGATAGTCGTAGCCCACATAGCCTAATATCGACTTTCGATTAGAGCCAGGTGATTATACTACCTCCTTGTCAGGACCCAGAGCCAATACTTAAGGCGATTCTCTTTACGAACTGCACTGATATATATATTGAAACCCCCCCCGGGTTCTGTAGAGCTACCGGAGCTCTGCAGCCAAGCAAGCTATACTATGGTCGGCGGCAACGACCCCCACGAGCTGAATGCACCGTTTTATGGAATTTGTATGTTGTGGTTATTTGTTTGGCCCAGCACAGTTTAATGGCTGCGCCGAGTACGTTTAGTTCACAAGCGGAAGGGTATTCCTGGTCTGTGTCAGTTAATTGGCTCCGAATCGCACGGAGCAACGTCCATAATATCCACCTATGCCTCGCAATAACACTACCTTAGGATCATATAATTTGCTGACCTGGAACGTGCGAGGGCTTGGGGCGGTACATAAGCGACACCGAGTCCATGCTCACTTCCTTAGACGGAGGGCACACATTGTCTTCCTCCAAGAGTCACACCTTATGGAGTCGGAGGCCTTGAAGACCCGTAAAAAATGGAGGGGCCACATATTCACTACTAACTATTCAGCCTTTGCAAGAGGGGCGACTATATGGATTCACCATGGGGTTCCGTTTACAGAGTTGGATCGCCGCACAGATGACCAAGGCCGATATATTTTGCTAAAGGGTACCCTAGACGGACTGCCTGTAGTTCTGGGAAGTATCTACGCCCCGAATTTTGATCAGGATACATTTTTTCATAGCCTGGGTGGAGCCCTGACTGGATGGGACACTATTCCCTGGATCCTGGGTGGGGACTGCAACGCTGTCCTCGATGTGGACTTAGACAGATCCCATCCTCCACTACATAGTGCTGGAGCCCGCAAACAAGCTGACCAACACATGGCTGCATGGCTGGGGACTGACAGATGTATGGCGCCTATTGCACTCCACATATAGGGAATATTCCTTTTACTCACCAGTCCACCAACTCCACACCAGAATTGATAGGTTCATATGCTCTCACACTATCGCCACACAAATGCACCAGTCCACCTACTTAGCCAAAACCTTCTCTGACCATAACCCCTTGGAGCTTACACTCACATAGGGTAGAGTCCCCACCCCAGTCCCTACCTGGAAACTGTGGCCCCAACTCCTGGAGGATGCCCCGTTTCGCGCCACTATATATACCACCATCAACAATTACTTAACCGAAAACTGGAATACAGCTTCCTCCAACCTCATAGATTGGGATGCGCTCAAGGCAGTGGTGCGGGGTTCTGCAATTGGGTCCATAGTGGGGGCTAGACAAGAAATACATAAAAGCCTTATTAGCATAGAAACCCTTATGACGGACTTGGAACAAGCAGCGGTGACTGACCCAGACAAACGGGAATCCCTACGAGACGCTCGCATTAGACATGCTGAGACCCCAGAAACCCTACGAGTTATTGACCACCAGGCTTTCACGCAGCGGAAACATACGGAGGCCAACAAGTCTGGTACGCTATTAGCCCGGATACTGCGGGATAGCCCGGAACCGCCCATTATCACTAGCATACAAACCCCTCACAAGGGCTTAGTCTATACTCAACTTGAGATTAACGAGGCATTCTGTAATTACCTTAGCAATTTATATACCGCACCAGCGTACACCAATGACGGACTAGTAGACGACTTCTTAAATGGCCTGACATTCCCCAAAATCACAGCAGATGCGCGGAAAGATATCTCAGGACCCATCACCCAACACGAAATAAGAGTTGCAATCAAAGGCTTAAACCGCAACAAGGCCCCCGGCCTAGATGGCCTGCCCGTTGAATTCTATGAAACTTACTCAGATATCCTAGTCCCCAAGCTGGAGGAACTATACAAGACGGCCTTGAACTCCGGTCACTTACCACACTCCAACATGCAAGCCCTAGTAGTATCACTCCCCAAACCAGGACGGGATGGCACAAATTTATCTAGCTATAGGCCCTTGTCCTTATTAGCAACTGAATACAAAATCCTAAGCAAGGCTCTAGCTAATCGACTATTACCTGTCCTCACTACCCTTATACATTGAGACCAATGCGGGTTTCTCCCTACACGCAGCACTTCTCTAAACACTAGAAGATTACATCATATTATGATGACTACCCCTGTGGAGCATAATAATGCTGGATGCTTGGCACTGGACTTACGCCAGGCCTTTGACTCCATAACATGGGGATACATGTTCACGGCCCTGCAACGCTTTGGCCTCCCTCCAGACTACCTCCAATGGGTACATCTGCTCTACATTAATCCCACCGCCAGGGCACGCACTGGGAGCCATATCTCACGCGAATATACTATACATCGGGGCACGCGGCAGGGGTGCCCTCTCTCCCCCCTTTTGTTTGTTTTAGCGTTGGAGCCACAAGCGATAGCCCTGAGACAGTCGGCCGAACACCTGGGGATACCAATAGATGGCACCGCACACTTAATCTCAATATACGCGGATGATATCCTCATTTACCTGCGTGACTTGACAGCTGGGGCGGAACCCCTTCCCAACATTTTCTCCACCTTTGAATGTATATCTGGCTTAGCCATCAACGAGGGGAAATCTAACGCCTTCTATTTCCGAGACGGACCACACCCAGATGTGCTCCAATTTGGCACCTACAAGTTGCCTGTAGCACATAATACATTCAAATATTTGGGAATTCACGTATATAGGACACAGGTGGATCAATTGGATGGTAACCTAATGAAAGCCATCACTGCGATACGTTCGAGCGTATCTTTCTGGACATCCCTACCATTATCAGTAATGGGGCGGATTGCCATCTCTAAGATGGTGATGCTACCTCGCCTTTTATATTTCTTCATAAATCTGCCCCTGATAGTTCCACAATCTACCTTTCGCACCCTCGACACACTCCTTTTGGAGCTCATTTGGGGGAAAGGTCGACGTAGGGTTAGCCTCAAGAAGCTACAATTAGCGTACACAGGGGTGGACTCGGGGTCCCCGATTTCCGGGCATATTATTATGCATGTCAGCTCCAGTGGCTGTCTTAATGGACAGCAGGTAGGAACCTGCAGGAAATAGGATACAGCACCCGTGACCTAGAACGCGGAACCCTACACAATTTACTGCTCCCTAAACTAAAAATCCCCCCGGAACGGACCTCCTTTGTTAAAAACTGCTCTTCATTGCTGGAAGAAGGCCCTACTCTACACCTCAGGTACGATCCCATATGCGAGTAATATCCCATTATTAGTAATACCAATCCCTGGGGGCAGACTCACGAAGACCAGATTGCATGACTGGGTGGAGGCTGGCGTGGAGGAGGTTGGGTCCCTGTTTGGGGATGGCACCCTATTAGCCCATGACACTTTTGTGCGGATTACCGGCGCACCGGATCGCCTTTATTTACTACACGCAACGATTGTTCACTACATTAGGGCGACATGGGCGCCTCACCGCAAAGAACCTCCACAACATGAACTAGTACATCTACTTTACTACATGGGGAGGGGTGGTCATCTAGTCAAATGGCTATACACAGGCATTCGAGCACAAGCCTCTATTACCCTCACGGATCTCCGCACGAAATGGGCAGAGACCACTGACATGGAACTCACTGATAAAGCCTGGGAGAATATCCTAGAACACCCCAAACGGGTTTCCCGTAATGCTAAACTCAAATTCATACAGACTATGGTCCTACATAGATCTTACTTAACCCCAAAGAGAATACAGCGCATGTTCCCAGAAGCCCAAAACTGTTGCCCCAGATGCAAGGCGGAGGAGGTGGGCTTCATCCATATGTTATGGGCTTGCCCTCACCTACGTGATTACTGGGGAAAGATCCGGAATACACTCGGGGAGGTTACACACCTCACAATTCAAGACAACATATTGGAATTTCTGCTTGGCCTCCGCAAGCGTACCAGTTCCCTGAAGGTCCAATTGCGCTTCTTAGACCTTGCCCTTATATTGGCCATCAGAGCGATTACTATGAGATGGAAATCCCCTAGGTGCCCTCCATTACACACATGGCAGGAAGAGGTAATTCGGTGGTGCAGTGCCGAAAGTGTGGCACTCAGACGCAAGGAAGCGCGTGGACTACGAAAAAATCCCATTTCTATAGAATGGGATATCATGTTAGAAGCAGATTGAGTACCTACCTATACACATCAATCCTACCCCATGAACTACTCTGTTATACATAGGGTACACGAGCCGAGGACCACGTCCAGGCTCTACCTACCATCCTACCGCACACCAGCAGCAATGGATAGACTGATATCAATCTAGGCGTACTAGGTCGACAAACACAAGAAGAACGGCAGACCAGGAAGGAGGGTGGAGGGAGGGAAGGAGGGGGTTTCTGTTAACAGGAATAGTTCAAAATTACAGGAAGCAATCGTCTTCTGAGTTTTTATCACATCTTATATGTTTATATTAAATGTTCCTTATTCGTACTGACTGTATTATGATATACTGTTACGTGCAACTCGACTTATAGTCTGTACAAAGCTGATATATGTAAATGATTGGAACACAAACAACAAAAAACACCATATGTACTTGATAAGACGCATTGCAACCAACTTAAGGTTTTCAATAAAGTTTGTTTTAAAAAAAAAATTGAAAGTATTTCCTACTGAGGAGACTGCAGTAAATGAGGAAATTAGGAAACAGTGTTGCCAGATTTTGAGACCCGTCCCAAGCCCAAAGACCCTCAAGTATAAGCCCAAATTAAGCCCAACGCAGACCAGTTTCAGCCCAAAAACCAGCCCAAAGTCGAAACTCTCAAATTTTGCGAGAGTAGTCTTCAGAAAACATTTTAAGGACGAATCTAAATTCTATTCAATATGCAAATAGTGGGGGGAGGATTACTGGGCACCTGTGTTAATAACTACTCATTTTCAAGACCAGTCACCACTTTGACTTTTCATCTTGTAATTGTGTCACCACAGACCCAAACCTGAACCTGGCATTCATGAATTACCTCTAGCTAGATACACATACATTAATAAATCCACGCATGAAACATAAAAAACTCACAAAACTTACCTTAGCTACACCTCTCCGAGAGGGAAGCCTCAGAGGTCCCACAAGGGTTGGGACTGCTGCCTTCCCTCATTGGCTGATTGGAAGGCAGTAGTCCTAACCTTATCACAGAGTGGGATGGGGTCAGTGATACTTCTGACCTCACCCCACTCTGTGACTAGGTGCCACTGTGACACTCTGCCCTTTGTACTTCAGGGCTTAAAACTGAAGCGCCCAGGTCCGAGTCAATCAGTGGCACTCCCCTTCATTACAAGGGGAGGGCCTCGAGGCACTTTTGCCAGACTGAGGTCACGGACACAGGGCTGTGAAAATCCTCAGCCTGGCAAAGCTCAGGCAGCCAGGAGTCTGCACATTTAGCGCATGTCCAGCTCCTGCCTGTCTGACCTGAACAAGAGGAGTGTCTGTAAGGCTGGCCTTTGTTCCGCCCCAACACCCATTGATTTTGACGCTGCCCCCTATTTACAAGGGTGACGTAAATAGGAGGCAGTGCCAAAATTAGGACCAGGGAAAACCTGGACTTTACATGGTGAAACAAGGAGAAATGCTTAATTTCTCCTTGCTTTTTGCTGTTTCTATGTGTGCTGCACTGTGCAGCACACATAAAACAGCAATTGCCATGAATGATTGTTCATGTGCAGGAAGGTGTCCCTTCCATAAACAATCATTTAAAAACAGATGATTTGCAACTTCTATGTGTGCTGCACAATGCAGGACACAGAAGTTACATTTCGCAGCTCTGGATTGTTTATGTGCAGGAAGAGAAACCTTCCTGCAAATAAACAATCATTCCCTCACGCTAGCACCCTTGTACTATGGTGCAAGGGTGCCTGCATTGGCGCTAGGCAGCTGAGTTTAGCGCCAGTGCTAGGCAAAATGCAGGGATGTGCCATACCATTGTAAATATGGCGCATTCCTGCATTTTCAGAAAGGCAGAGCGTGGCATTAGCCATGTTTGCTTAATGCCACGCTTCGCCATTCCCTTGTTAATCTGCCCCTTAGTTTGGTGTGCGTGCAAATCCTGCATTGCCGATCCCTGATGAGTTGCACTACGCCTGCTGAAACAAGGCCAATGGAGGCATCAATGGGTGAGGCGGACTGGCCTCAAGGGTCCTGTGACCTTAGTGACTGAGTCACTGCTGCTCTAGGGTGTGCTGATTTGTAGGCCTGCCTGCAAGAAGACTGGAGGTGAACTTCAGTATCGATTGTGGTGGACAGGCCTTCAAGGTACTAAGACACCAGGGCTTCTAAAGGTCTAGCTGGGGCTTCTAAGGTCTACCATGGGATTGTGCTCCCTCAGGAGAGTGGTCTGGTGGACTGTTCATGAAGGCTGAAGCTGGTTCCCCAGTACCAAATTCGGCAGCTCTGGCGTAGTGCCACATCCCCCAATGAACACCATACTGTCCCACTGAGAGACACTCGCACTGCCTTCAGCTACAACCCAATTGTGCCCTGCTATATATACCTGGATGCGACTCAATTCAAATTATGCACAAGAGTAATATGCTGCCTGGAAAAAAAGTACCTTCCTGGAAAAAGCAAACCCTCATATGGATGCAAGATTAAGTAAAGCATGTGAAATGTAAGTAGAACAACATGGTTACCTTAACACTTTTATACTCATTATTCAGAAATCAAGAGTGTTTTTGACTGAAACTTTAAGCACCACTACAGATCCCTGGAGGGACCAGTATCACGGTCCATTGCTTATATCCTTATGAACCGTGAGCAGTATGGTTTAAAAAGACTACATTCCTGAACACAGAGCCGTGGTACGCATTTTATAAACTAAAATAAGGAAAAAAGCGGATAAGGATCACATTAATCGATTTCCACTCCACCCATCAACCAGGTATTGCAGTACCTCCAGGAATGGTGCACCTCACCACCCAGGGAAAACAATGCTGTTCAAAGAAAGAGGAGAAAACAAAAAGTAGTGCTTCGCTGGCAAACTCTGTAAAGTGACACTACTGTGTTTGGGTGTTAATAAAACTAATCTGGCCACTTTGTGAATGCTCTGTAATGCTTTAGTTATTTATCTTTCGTATTTTGAACCCAGAGAGTGCAAATAAGATGATCAGAAGGACAGAGTTCGAAACATATGGGTAAAGATGGGTGGATGTCAGTCAGTGGAATACATTTATAGACTTTTTTCCTAGCTACTTCATCTGTTCCACATAAGCTAGTAAGAGGTTTGAGGTAGAAGAGCTTACTCAGTTTAGTATGCATAAAGTCCGGGATTATAATTGAGGTGTTCTGATGTTTATTTCTACCAGCCGATGACTCTCGTTTTGAATCTCCTCCACAGGCACCTGACACCAGTTTCTTTCTAGACCCTTTAATGGATATCCAAAGTGCTCTGCTCGGAACTTTCAAAATGTATATTTTGCAGTATTTTTGTAAAGATGTCTCCCCACAAACATTTCAGGATTTAAACCACACTGATCCTGTCTCAAGCAGATGTTCCTTTTTGTCTGCCTGTGGTGCAAAGTTGTGCAAGAAATGTGGCCTCAATCAAAGTAAGGCCATCAAGGAGCAAGAGGCCCGAGGCTGCACTTTGGAACAGAAAAATGTCAGAAACACTTCCAACAAAAGTGTTTCTTTCTTTTTGGATCCATTTCACAAGGGAACGAATGAAGAAAAGTAGAAGAAACAGACGGTGAGAGACGAAGCACGGTTTCAGCGAGAGAGACAGAAAGAGACGGGGCAGCTGACAGCGGCAGATCAGGAAAAGTGGACATTTCGACCACTAAATTAATCCTACCTTAATACACTGGCACCTAAAGAACCACCGCAACAGCAACAGAAGCAGGCTGCACGATCGGCCACCAACCAGTCCTTGCCACTCCTCCTGAGACTCCTCCTCAGAGTACGATGCGCGCCCAGAAAACCAAATGAAAAAGTTTTTTTTAAAAATGATGACAGGCCTGCCCCCTCGCAAGACCATTGGTCCATTCTCTCTGGGGGCAGGCCATCAACAAGAAGCAGGGCCGTCATACGTAGCGCAATGATTGACGGCCCTATTACCGATTCTCTGTGGGCGCCGCACAACCACTTATTTTGCGCACACTAGGGCAAATGTCACCCAATTTCCCGCAACCCGCCAGCGTAGTTTTTTCCCGCACAAATGGGAAAAATGTCACCCAATTGTGCGGGAAAACGCCCAATCTGGCAACACTGTTAGGAAACTTCATAACAAATAAGTCTCCCAAGATGGCCACCAGAGACAAAAGAGCCCAAATGTAGCACAAATATCCCCCAGATGTAGCCCACATATAGCCCAATGACAGAAGTGTGCAAGTTATGTTTTTTTGCAGTTTTATATAGTGCAGACTGGTCAGGTATTGGAGTGCTTCACATGAGCATTGGTTACATCACACAAGGACAAATTCATTTTGGTTGTAGACATGGGGAGATTAAGTGATTTGACTAGAATCACAGAATGTTGAGCTGAAGCAGAAACTCCAACCTGGTTCCCCAGTTGCAAAGTCTGCAGCTCTGGAAGTAACACCACATCCTCTCCCCTAAGTGCAACATTTAATCAAGTGGTCAACTGGATAAAAAAACATAAAGATAACAAATAATTTAAAAGTGCTTTGTCGCTATTTGAAAACTCAGAAAATATGTCCTCATTTTAGTTTTTTAGAGCACTAACCATAATTTCGATGCAAATAAGACCCTCTCATTTCTGTAATTTCTAAAGGAAATGCTCTATGTATTACAGTTTTGATTACATCAAGATGACGTCAGGCGTGCCACACTTTTGTAATAAATATAGAATGTTAGCAATCTAGTTGTTCATTAGGATACTGTTGAGAGGCAGAGGCCAGGGGCATGGACTCAAAAAATTGAAGGCAGGTAGGAGGGTGCAGAGGCAACAATTTGACCACACTGGGCAGGCAGGAAGGGCAGTGGCAGCACAACAGGCTATGGAGGGCAGTGGGAAGGGGGGCAGGGGCAACAAATGAACAATGCAGGACAGGCAAGAGAGGCTGTGGCAATATAATAGACCATTATGGGCAGAAGGAAGAGGCAGTGGTAGCACAACCATACATGCCAACAGACCCAATTCAGCCTGGAAACACCCAATGTTTTTAAGCCCAAATGGGCTTTATTTGATCTGTCTCCTGTCTACAATCTCCTCTTTTTCAATGTAAGTCAATGGGGAAAATCAATACCCCAGTTTTTTTTTTCAAAATCTCCCTCTTACCAAGTTCAAAATGTTAGCAAGTATGGTACATTGGATCATGGAAGGCAGGAGGAATTGGGGTAGGGACATGGACTCGGATAACAGAGGACAGGAGGGACATGGACAGGTGCACCAAACTGACCTTACAGGGCAGGCATCAGGGTTTGCAGCAGCACAATACACCACACAGGGCATGCGGGACGGGAATGCAGCACAACAATTCATGGAAAGCAATAGGGAGGGGACAGGACCATGCACATGGACAACAGAGAACAGAGGGGAAAGAGGCAATGGCAGCTAGCTGACCATAATGGACAGACAGGAGAGAAAGCTGCAGCATAACAGACCATAAAGGGCAGGAGGGAGGGATCAGGGGCATTACAATGGAACAGACAAGCCAGGAGGGAGGGAATAGGGTCTGCACATGGAAAACAGAGGGCAGGGGGTAAGGGGGCAGGGCAGGAGCAGCATGCTGACCATGGAGGTCAGGCAGGATGGGCACTAGAAGCAAGACACACCATGGAGAGCAACAGTGAGACTATAATGGCATACACACAGACCATGGAGGGAAGGTGGGAGGGGGTCAGGGGCAGCTAGCTGACCACACAGGGAAGGTGGGAGGGGCCGTGGCAGCACAGAAGACCATGCATGGCAAGCAGGAGGGTTAGTGGCAGCACAATGGCTATGATGGGCAAGAAGGAGGGGGCAGGGGCATGCACAAAGGACCATGGAGGATAGAAGGGAGGGGTAGGAGCTGGGCACAGACAAGAGAGTTCAGGTGAAGGGGCCTCACAACAGACCATGCGGGGCAGGCAGGAGGAGCAGTTGCAACACAACAGACCAGGGAGGGCAGAAGGGTGTGGCAGTAAAATGGACCATGGAGGACAGGAGGAAGGGGATAGGGGCATGGAACGTGGACAGGCAGGGTGGTGGTGGCAGGGACAGGTTACAGTCATCTGACAATGCTAGGTAGGTGGGAGGGAGTGGCAGCTCAACAGAACACTCAGAGTAGATAGGAGGGGCAGGTCCATGGAACATGGTGGGCAAAAAGGATGGAGCAGGGGCATGCACACAGACATCGGAAGGCAGGGGGAAGGAGAGTAGGGGCAGCAAGCTAAGCACAGAGGCTAAGCAGGAGGTCAATGATGGGGCATAGAATTTGGCAATGGAGGGCAGGAGGAGTGGACTGGGACATCATGCTAAATGGAGGGCAGTGGCAGCACACCAGACTATGCATGGCAGGAGGGAGGAGGCTAGTGCATGGATTCAGACAACAGAGGATAGGGAGGAGATAGATGTGGCAGCAAGCTAACTGTTCAGAGAAGGCGGGAAGGCCAGTGGCAGAACAACGGCCACACAGGGCTGTAATGAGGGAGCAGGGGCATGGACTTAGGCAACGGATGGCAAGGAGGAGGGGATGCAGGAGCAGCAAGCTTGGGTGGGGGCAGCACAATGCCAGGCCAGACCCTGCTTCCAAGCCCCCACCATCCATTGTGATAGGCATCTTACTTAACGTTAAAAAAACCTAGAAATTTGCTTAAAAAAACTAAGATTCCCCATGGACGTTATAGTTAGACTCAGATTTCACTCGTACAAAACCAGTGAAATTCAGCAGTTACAGTTACCTGAGCTAACTATAACTTGCGCCCCCGCAATGCACTGCTTATGACCTCAGACATTACATCATTCATGACATGGTCAGTGACATCACTCATGACATCACTCATGACATCTCAAATGAGCTGTGAATGGAATGGAACTATAATCACTAGAACTTTATTTAGGGATAGTGTGTGTATATTAACACCCCTTTTTTTCTTTTCTTTCGTGTAAGAACCATTATAATACGCAACGTGCCCAGATCAATATGGCCGATAGACTTTCACTTTAAAGTAATGTGTAGTCCATTGTTTATGTTGATGTTTGCAATCCTAAGTATGTTTATTATGAACAAGTCACGTTGACGAACATACAGGTACGGCGGTCACGGGGCAAGATATGCTGAAATGACATTGTGTGCATATTAATACTTGTTTTCTTTTCTTTATTGTATCAATTCCTGAATTTTCACATTGTGACCAGGCCAATATGGCTGCCAGCTTTTTGGATTAAAGTAATATGTAGTCCTTTGTTAATGTTGGCAACTGGAGGCATTTGTACATTTAAATAAGGAAGCTACAATGATGTCTTGTATCGTTATCAAGGTTCAGACGAGCCGAAATGCGTGGATCGCGTCCTTTGCAGATTAAATACTTCCAAACTACAACCTGAGTGCTGATTCCTTCCTTGTAAGAGTTAGAGGAGATTGAATACATATATATAAAATTCACTGAAAAAAACACAGGTTTCAGGGACGTTATAGTTAGTCTGACATTTCACTCATGACATGGTCAGTGACATCACTGATGACATCACTGATGACATCTCAAATAACATCACTGATGATATCACAGATGACATCATACAGTGACTGTGAGTGTTTCTAAAAAGTTTAAGAATGTGATATATATATGATGATTCAGTCAGTGTGTGAGTGACTGTATAAGTGAGTGATTATACGTGTCTGGGTGAATGTATGGGTGAGTGACTAATCTGTGTGAATGTCTGTATCAGTCTGTCAGTTGGTGTGTAAGTGGCTGCATGGGTTGGTGGATAGGTACATGAGTGTCTATATGGGTTATTGATTGGTTGTCTGAGTACCTGTATGGGTGCCTGAGTGTCTGTGTGTTGTGTGACTACCTGCATGGATGTGTGAGTGGGTGATTCACTGGGTGTATGGGTTCATGAGTGCGTCTGCCAGGGGCTGTATGGGTGAGTGAGTGTGCATATGGCTGTGTTGGTGAGTGAATGGATGTCTCAGTGGTATATGTGTGAGTAACTGCATATGTGAATGGCAGTATATGTGAGTGTTGGAGTATATAAGTGACTGTATGTGAAAGTGAGTGATTGTGAGAGTGGATATATGGATGAGTGTGTGCTTGTGTCAGTGATTGTATAAGAGTGTCAGTATGAGTTATTATCTGTGAATAAGTGAGGTGGTGTGTGTATATCTGTATAGGTGAGTAAATGGCATTGTGATTGACTCTTTGGGTGACTGACTAGGTGTGTGAGTAACTCTATGGGTGAATGGCGATGTGTGAGTGTCTGTATGGGTGTATGAGTGCATATAATAGTGGCTGTATTGATGAGTGACTGCATGTATGAGTGACTGTATGGGTGAGTGATTGGATGTGTGTGTAGACCTATGAACCAGTGAGTGGGTATGTACTAACTGGTATTGGTGTGTCTATGGTTTCAAGAATGGTAGTCTGTATTTTAGAGAGGGTGTATGAAAGGTTATATTAGGGTGTGAGTAGGTGCATCAGAGATTAAGTGGATGATGCCATCAGTGATGTCATCAGTGATGTCATTTGATATGTCATCAGTGATGTCACTGACCATGTCATGAGTGATGTAATATGTGACGTCATCAGCAGTGCATTGCGGGGGCATGAGTTTTATATATATATATATACTGCTCTTCATCTGAAACTTGGGAACTAACCCGGGTTGCCTCCTCTTTTCTTCTTTTTAAAAAAAAAATAATTTATGTCGCACACTAAGCCTTAAAGGGCATTTATTATATATAGAATGCCTCTTTTATGGCTCAATACATTAAAAATGTAAATATTAAATGAAGACAGCCCATGGTTTAGCTAAATGTTATATGCGACGATGAAGTCGACTCTACCCCATGTTTTGTGCAATAATTTATTGACATGTTTGGCACAAACTACCTCTTTAACTTACGGAGCTGCTATCCAATTTTTATTTCCCCCTGTATTTCCGACCCCTTGTACTACTCTGTGGATACTGCTTTCACTATTCTGTGGATGTTGTTCTTCATTTAAAGTGTTTACTTTTTTAAACTTTATTTTCCCCCAAACTCGCGGTAGTTTCGACCGCACCTAAACTCACTGATTTTCTGCGAGCTGACCCCTTCGTTGGCACACACTGTGTGATACGTGTCACATGGCAATACACCTGCATTATCGGCGCATCGCCTCACGCCGCACACTAGCAGCTGCTCGGAGGGACATTACATCTACTAGTATACCATACAGTTCCATAGAACCCTTCGTATGCTAAGATTGTTAATCATTTCGAAGAAACCATGGCCTACATATATGTGTAGCTATATAGATATTACGCACATTAAGAACTGCTGCATTCTTTTCGTGGCTGAAGCAAAAAAATATCCCGCGGTCAGCATGTGTAGGGGAACAGAAGGCACACCATGCCTGCATCAAAGAAGCAGAAGGCGAAAAAAACACCCACACTTTTTGCCAAAGAACATTATTTTTAACAGGGACTTTTAATTATTTTCGATAAAGTTTTGTATTCTAAATTTCTGCCTCCATAGTGAATTGGGAGTAGGGTGTGCATTTGGTGTTTTACACACAACTCGTTCATTCTTTGCAAAATGTACTTGTGTTTCTTCTAGCTTTCGGTTGTTTGTCTTTCTGCCTGTCTTTTTCTTTATTTCTAAGAGTGTTTTTTGTTATTCGCTTCCCACCGGTCTTTCTGTTGTCATCTCAGTCTGGTTTCACTCCATTTCCCTTTTATGCTAGTATCTCTCCTTCTGCCATCCACTAGCTGCAAACGTTTTTCAATCTATGTATTTTTCTATTTGCCCTCCCCTCTATCTAGAAGCCTGTCTTCTGCTTTTTAAGTCTTTCAACCGACCTATCTTTCCCCTTTTATCATCCGCTGTACATCAGTAGGGCTTGTCTTTTTGACATTTTCTATCTGCTTTTCTTGTTTTTTCTCCGTCTGCCCGACTCTCCTATGTTTAAGCTGTGCATGGCTGCCCGAATGTGTGGTTGCCATTTTCTGTCTGAGTTCCCATCTGCTTGTCATTCCATTTGTCTTTTGCCGAATTTCTTTTTTACCCTTTTGTGTCTGTGTGCAGTTTGCCCATTCTCTGTCCTAGTGCTTAATGGTTGTTTTACTTTTCAGTCTGTTTTTCGTCATTTTTTTATTCGTCTGTCTGCCTGGTTAAACCTATTTTTTGGCTTTTTTTAACTGCCTGTTTTTTTTATATTATTGTATCTGTCCCTTATCGTGCCTTTCTTCATTTTCCCCTCTTGGTTTACTTGTGTGTATCCCTTCTTTAACTGTCTGCCTGCCTTGTTGTCATTCTCTGTTTGCTTTTACTTTTTCCATAGCTAGCTTTTCTCCGCCTTTTATCTGCCTTCCTGTGTCTCTTTGCTGCGTGGCACCTGTCCGTCTGAATAGTTGTTCATCCTTTTGCCTTTTTTTCTATCTGCCTGCCTCCGCTTTAGCCATAGCTCACTGTAACTGTCTCTTTGCTGTGATTTTATTTTTTTTATCTGCGTGTTTCCCTTGTTACCTATGCTTCTGTCTGTCTTTTCTCATTTTCTATCTATCTTAATCTTTTCTGCCTGCCTTTTGTGACAGTTGACCACTCTGTCTCTTTTCCCCTCCTGCCCATCTTGTCCCATTTTCTATGTGTGCATCTTCTCTATTTTCTACTTTACTTGCCTTTTTTTGAACACTCCAACTGTCAGCTTCCTCATACCCCCTTGCCTTTTCTATATGTTCCTGTTTTATTCTCATTATATATATTTTTTTTTTCTAATTCTCCCGCTTGTTTTGTACCTAACTCTAAACATTTGTGAAGTCATGCCATCTTGTCCCCGAGCTCTTTGGTACAATGCATGTAGATGCTTAGCAAGTGACAGTGCCGCAGGACACGCTTCTGCAATGGTTTACAAGACTCACGTCATGGGTCAGAGGGACCTGAAGACAGACCGGCATTTCACAGCACATATGTGCCCACACAGCGTACCTCTCCACTCCCTGCAGCAAGCACGCCAGTGGTGGACCCTAAGATTCTAGAGAAGCAAATGGTACTGTGTGGATCAATATGTCATAAGCCTCTTTTTGCACCTCTGTTGGTTCTTTCTGCACTGCACCTCTTTTGCAAATTTCTGCATCCTCTTGCCTATTTCTGCACCCCTCTTCCCTTTTTGTCCACCTCTCTTGCTTCTTTCTGCACTTCTCTTGCTTCTTTCTGCACTGCTCTTGCTTCTTGCTGCACCTCTCTTGCAAATTTCTGTATCCCTCTTGCCTCTTTCTGCACCCCTGCACCCCTGTTCCCTCTTTCTGCACCTTTCTTGCCTGCTTCTGCATTTCTCTTGCCTCTTTCTGCACCCCTCTTGACTCTTTCAGCACATCTGTTGCTTCTTTCTGCACTTCTCTTGCTTTTTTCTGCACCCCTCTTGCCTCTTTCTGTACCCCTCTTGCCTCTTTGTGCACCTCTCCTGCCTCATTCTTTACCTCTCTTGCCTTTTTCTGCAGTTCTCTTGCCTCTTTCTGCACCTCTTTTACTTCGTTCTGCACATCACTTGCCTCTTTCTGTACCCCTCTTGCCTCTTTTTGCACCTCTGTTGGTTCTTTCTGCACTGCTCTTGCTTCTTTCTGCACCCCTGTCCCAAATTTCTGCATCCCTCTTGCCTCTTTCTGCACCCCTCTTCCTCTTTCTACACCTCTCTTGCCTCAGTCTGCCCACCTGTTCCCTCTTTCTGCACCCCTTTTACCTATTTCTGCAACTCTCTTGCCTCTTCCTGCAGTTCTCTTGCCTCCTTCTGCACCTCACTTGCCTCTTTCTGCACCTCTGTTGGTTCTTTTGCACTGCTCTTGCTTCTTTCTGTACCTCTCTTGCAAATTTCTGCACCCCTCTTACCTCTTTCTGCACCTCTCTTGCCTCTATCTGCACCCCTGTTCCTTCTTTCTGTACCTCTTTTGCCTGTTTCTGCAAGTCTCTCGCCTCTTTCTGCAGTTCTCTTGCCTCCTTCTGTACCTCTGTTGCTTCTTTCTGCACTTCTCTTGCCTCTTTCTGCACCCCGTTGCTTCATTCTGCACTTTTCATGCTTCTTTCTGCACCTGTCTTGCTTCATTCTGCACCCCTGTTGTCTCTTTCTGCAATCGTCTTCCCTCTTTCTGCACCTCTCTTGCCTCTTTCTGCACCTCACTTGCCTCTTTCTGCACTTCTCTTGCTTCTTTCTACACCTCTGTTGCTTCTTTCAGCAATTCTCTTGCCTCTTTCTGCACTTCTCTTACCTGTTTTTGCACCTCTCTTGCCTCTTTCTGTACCTCTCCTACCTCTTTCTGCACCTCACTTGCTTTTCTCTGCACCCCTCTTGTCTTTTTCTGCACCCCTCTTCCCTCTTTCTGCAACTCTCTTGCCTCTTTCTACACCTCTCTTCCCTCTTTCTGCACCACTCTTGCCTCTTTCTGTACCTCTGTTGCTTCTTTCTGCACTTCTCTTGCCTCTTTCTGCACCCTTCGTGCCTCTTTCAGCACCTCTGTTGCTTCTTTCTGCACTTCTCTTCCTTCATTCTGCACCCCTCCTGCCTCTTTCTGTACCCCTCTTGCCTCTTTGTGCATCTCTCCTACCCCTTTCTGCACCCCTCTTGCCTCTTTTTGCACCTCTGTTGGTTCTTTCTGCACTGTTCTTGCTTCTTTCTGCACCTCTGTTCCAAATGTCTGGATCCCTCTTGCCTCTTTCTGCACCCCTCTTCCCTCTTTCTGCACCTCTCTTGCCTCAGTCTGCCCACCTTTTCCCTTGTTTCTGTACCCCTTTTGCCTGTTTCTGCAACTCTCTTCCGTCTTTCTGCAGTTCTCTTGTCTCCTTCCGCACCTCTGTTGCTTCTTTCTGCACCTCTCTTGCCAATTGCGGCACCCCTCTTGCCTCTTTCTGCACCCCTCTTGCCTCCTTCTGCACCTCTGTTGGTTTTTTCTGCACTGCTCTTGCTTCTTTCTGCACCTCTTTTGCCTGTTTCTGTACTTCTCTTGCCTCCTTCTGTACTCAAATGGGAAGTGCAAGCTGTCAAGTTTAAAGGTCTGCGTGCTCTAGTGACTGAGGTATATGTCTACTTGTATATGTATTCTTACATGTGTTATGCATCTGAAGATGGTAGCTTAAAAAGCGGGTAACTTCTCCTATAGGTGGTCAAATCTTCTCAGTTCTGCTCTGTCATTCGGTTGCACAGGCAGACATGTCTTATGTATATATGTGTTATAGAGCCCCTCAAATATACTATTGAATACCCATGTGCCCTGTAATGTGAGCAGAAAGAAATGCATACACCTTCTTTTACACAAATTTACAGAGTATGCTGTTTGAAACACAGATATTCAAGTGTTTGTATGTTTATTTTAATTTAACATGTCACTAGGTAAAAGCATAGTCACGCATGCATACCTTCACAAACTTGGTCAGACTTACAACAGTGATATGCTTAGGATTGCTGTTTTATATTTAGTAGGCCTAACATTCTGAGCAGTCGATTAATAGTGAACCTTCAAGAGAAAAGTGAGGTTTAAGACATCTTCGGAGAAGGATTAGTGATTAGGGTACTTTGTATGAGTCTGTTGTAAGGTACAGTCAAAGTAGGCCTCTTTCTGCACCTCTGTTGGTTCTTTCTGAACATCTCTTGGTTCTTTCTGCACCTTTCTTCCTCTTTCTGGACTTCTGTTGCCTCTTTCTGCACTTATCTTGCTTCTTTCTGCGCCTTTCTTCATCTTTCTACACATGTCCTACCTATGTAGGGCATATTTAGAAATTAGCATTTAGAAAACCTTTCAAATTCACTGAAAAAACCAGAGGTTTCATGAACGTTATAGTTAGGAATTAGCAGTTAAACAACCTTTGAAATTCACTGAAAAAACCAGAGGTTTCAGGGACGTTATAGTTAGAAATTAGCATTTAAAAAACCTCAGAAATTCACTGAAAAAACCACAGGTTTCAGGGACGTTATAGTTAGTTGGACATTTCACTCGTACAAAACCAGAGAAATTCTGCTGTTATAGTTAGTTGTACAAAAGGGGATGATGGACGGAACGCTTGAGCCAATCAAACACTCACCCCCAGTCAACTGATCTGGGTTTAATCCATCATCATTCTTTAGCTCACTCCACCACCCCAGTTCAGACATGGCCATATGCAAATCAGTCTGACCCTGTGCCTCATGGGAACAGTCCAGCCCGAACTGCCAAGCCATGTCTTCCCTGGACCGGAAACAAGCATCCTAGGACCGGTTTCTGGCATTCCAGCCGTCATCAGCCAGGCTTGCTTGAATCCAGTGGCAAAGTGAGCAAGGGACCCACGTCTGGGCATACCCCGCCAACTTAGGGCGAACAAAGCGATACAAAAGGGGATGATGGACGGAACGCTTGAGCCAATCAAACACTCACCCCCAGTCAACTGATCTGGGTTTAATCCATCATCATTCTTTAGCTCACTCCACCACCCCAGTTCAGACATGGCCATATGCAAATCAGTCTGACCCTGTGCCTCATGGGAACAGTCCAGCCCGAACTGCCAAGCCATGTCTTCCCTGGACCGGAAACAAGCATCCTAGGACCGGTTTCTGGCATTCCAGCCGTCATCAGCCAGGCTTGCTTGAATCCAGTGGCAAAGTGAGCAAGGGACCCACGTCTGGGCATACCCCCGCCAACTTAGAGCGAACAAAGTGATACAAAAGGGGATGATGGACGGAACGCTTGAGCCAATCAAACACTCACCCCCAGTCAACTGATCTGGGTTTAATCCATCATCATTCTTTAGCTCACTCCACCACCCCAGTTCAGACATGGCCATATGCAAATCAGTCTGACCCTGTGCCTCATGGGAACAGTCCAGCCCGAACTGCCAAGCCATGTCTTCCCTGGACCGGAAACAAGCATCCTAGGACCGGTTTCTGGCATTCCAGCCGTCATCAGCCAGGCTTGCTTGAATCCAGTGGCAAAGTGAGCAAGGGACCCACGTCTGGGCATACCCCCGCCAACTTAGGGCGAACAAAGCGATACAAAAGGGGATGATGGACGGAACGCTTGAGCCAATCAAACACTCACCCCCAGTCAACTGATCTGGGTTTAATCCATCATCATTCTTTAGCTCACTCCACCACCCCAGTTCAGACATGGCCATATGCAAATCAGTCTGACCCTGTGCCTCATGGGAACAGTCCAGCCCGAACTGCCAAGCCATGTCTTCCCTGGACAGGAAACAAGCATCCTAGGACCGGTTTCTGGCATTCCAGCCGTCATCAGCCAGGCTTGCTTGAATATAGTTAGTTGAGCTAACTATAACTCGCGCCCCCGCAATGCACTGCTGATGATGTCACATATTACATCACTCATGACATGGTCAGTGACATCACTGATGACATCTCAAATGACATCACTGATGACATCACTGATGACATCATCCACGTGATCATCTGATGCACCTCCTCACACCCTAATATAACCTTTGATACACCCCCTCTAAAATACAGACTACCATTCTTGAAACCATAGACACACCAATCCCAACTAGTACATACCCACTCACTGATTCATAGGTCTACACACACATCCACTCACCCATACAGTCACTCATACACGCAGTCACTCATCAATATAGCCACTGAAATATGCACTCATACACCTATACAGATACTCACACAACGCCTCACACCTAGTCAGTTATGCAAAGAATCAATCACACTCCCATTTACTCACCTATACAGTTATACACACACCACCTCACTTATTCATACAGATACTAACTTACTCTCTTATACAATCACTGACACAAGCACACACTCATCCATACAGCTACTCTCACAATCACTCACTCTCACATATAGTCATTTATATAGTCCAACACTCACATGTACTGCCTTTCACATATGTAGTTACTCATACATGTACCACTGAGACATCCATTCACTCACCAACACACCCATACACACACTCACCCACCCATACAGCCCTTCACAGATACACTCTTAAACCCATACACCCAGTGAATCACCCACTCACACATCTATGCACAGAGTCACACACCACCCACCCACCCACACAGACACTCAGGCACCCATACAGATACTCAGACAACCAATCAATAACCCATATAGACACTCATGTAGCTACTCACCAACCCATGCAGCCGCTTACACACCAACTGACAGACTGATTCAGACATTCACACAGTTTAGTCACTAACCCATGCATTCAGTAAGACACGTTTAATTACTCACTTATACAGTCAGTCATGCACCTACTAAATCATCCATTCAGACACTCATACACCCACTCATTCTTCAAAACACTCAGCAGGCCTAGGGGGCCAGGGTGTTTCTACCTTCCCCCCTTTTCTTGTTTTTCACCTTTTTTTTACTCTTCTCTTGTGACTCGGTTACCACAAGATAGCTGCCAACACATTCTGGTTTAGAGTGTTGGCAGCCAATCAGAGTGAAGCTCGTGCCCGGGAGGAGTCGCGACTCCTCCTCGGTGCTCAGATATCGATATTTTTCTTTTTCTAATTTCTCAAGAACTACTGAACGGATTTACACCATTTAAAAAAATGGGATCTTTCTGAACCAAGACCTACCTTTTTGCCAAATTTGGTGTAATTCCGTTCAGCAGTTCGGGCTGTAGCTTTGTCTAAAGTTTCCTATGGAAATTAACATGGGAAAAACGTGTTTTGGGACCCCCCTTTTCTCTCGGCCCCGCTTGACAAATCACCCCGAAACTTTCAAGACAGGAGCTGACCGGAGCGGGCCACTAGTTTTGAAAATTTCGCAAAGATTCGTCAAACGACGCCAAAGATATTGGCAAAAGAAAAAACGCTTTTTGAATAGAAACGAGGTCCTAACTATAACTACTACTGGCGACCGCCAGTAGGCAATATATATATATATATATATATATATATATATTTATATATATTCACTGAAAAAACCATAGGTTTTAGGGACAGTTATAGTTAGTTGGACATTGCACTCGTACAAAACCCGTGAAATTCCCCCGTTATAGTTAGTTCAGCTAACTATAACTCGCGCCTCGCAATGCACTGCTGATGACATCACATATTACATCACTCATGACATGGTCAGTGACATCACTGATGACATCACTGATGACATCTCAAATGACATCACTGATGACATCATCCATGTGATAATTTGATGCATCTTCTCACACACTAATATAACTTTTGATACACCCACTCTAAATTACAGACTGCCATTCTCAAAATCATAGACACTCCAACACCAATAACTACATACCCACTCACTGATTCTTAGGTCTACACACACATCCACTCACTCACCCGTACAGTCACTCATACTTACGGTCACTCAGTACAGGACTATCATATGCACTCATACTCCTATATAGACACTCAAACACCGCCACTCATCCATAGAGGTACTCACACACCTAGTCAGTCATGCAAATAATTAAACACACTGCCATTTACTCACCTATACAGTTATACACACACCAGCTCACTTACTCATACAAATACTAGCACATTCTTACGCTCTTATACAATCACTGATACAAGCACACACTCATCCATACAGTCACTCTCACAATCACACACTCTCGCTTATAGCTATTTATATACTCCAACACACATATATACTGCCTTTCACATAAGTAGTAACTCACACATGTACCACTGGGACATACATTCACTCACTAACACACTCTTACACACACTTACCCACCCATACAGTCTATCACAGATGCACTCTTGAAACCATCCACCCAGTGAATCACCCACTCACACATCTATGCACAGAGTCGCACACACCCCACCCACACAAACACTCAGGCACCCATACAGATTCTCAGACAACCAATCAATAACTCATATAGACACTCATGTAGCTATTCCGAAACCCATGCAGCCACTTACACAGCAACAGACAGACGGATAAAGACATTCACCCAGTTTAGTCACTAACCCATGCATTCAGTAAGATACGTTTAATCACTCACTTATAGAGTCAGTCACGCACCTACTAAATCATCCATTCAGACAATTATACACCCACTCATTCTTCAATACGCCTTTCCCTATATATATTAAACATATTTAAACTTTACAGAAACACACAGTCACTGGATGATGTCATCAGTGATGTCATTTGAGATGTCATCAGTGATGTCATCAGTGATGTCACTGACCATGTCATGAGTGATGTAATATGTGACGTCATCAGCAGTGCATTTCGGAAGCGCGAGTTATAGTTAGCTGAACTAACTATAACGGGGAATTTCACGGGTTTTGTACGAGTGCAATCTCCAACTAACTATAACTGTCCCTAAAACCTATGGTTTTTTCAGTGAATTTGTAAGGTTTGTTAAATGCTAATTTCTAACTATAACGTGCCTGAAACCTATGGTTTTTTCAGTGAATTTCAAAGGTTTTTAAATGCTAATTCCTAACTATAACATGTCTGAAACCTATGGTTTTTTTCAGTGAATTTCAAAGGTTTTGTAAATGACAATTTTTAAATGTATTAATTGTTATATTTATTTTTTTGATACGGATTTACTACATTTTTTTAAACTATTTATTTTTAGATATTTTATTTTTTAAATTACATTGTAATTACATTATACATTACATTACAAAATATACTTTCTCAGAATGAATTACTTTAGTTTAAATACTTTGCAAATAGGCAATAGACTTTTAAGTACAGTAGTTACAGTTGTTGCAATGGGCAACACAATTTCAAACACAATGCAACATTGAGCTCAATGCTGAATTTCTAGTTACATGCAATTAGTTACTTTATGGATTACTTTTCTAACCACATGACTGGATCCTAGATTCAGTCCTGGGACATCTCCTGTAAACAGTTGAGTAAAAGCGTTTTGGTTACAGTAGTGATTTTTAAGGAATATTATTGTATTTTAAAAGTTGACACAAACTTTTTCACATAGAATCACCAATGTTATCCTATGGGAGGAAATTCACTTAGCAGGTAAGTAGTGTTATCGTTACTTTTTCTTACTCAGTGGTGGATCCTGGATCCAGCACTGGTGCATCTCCTGTAAACAGTTGAAAGAATGCGTTTAAGTCATACAGGCGATTTTTAAGGAATATTTGTAGTTTGTAAAAACGACACTTTGAAACTTTTCTGCTGAAAACCAGACAATGGATTCCTATGGAAGGAAATACAAGTTACTGGTAGGCACGGTTAGAATTACTTTTCAGGGCTCAGTGCTGGGCTAAAAGATGCAGCACTGGGTTCTCTCCTGATAACAGGTGAGTAAATCGGAATTGTAGTTCAGCTGATTTTAGAGGAATATTATAAAGTTCCAAAACTCCACACTTCGATGAATTTCCAAGTGAAACCAGTCAATGTTAGCCTATGGAAGGAAATTCAAGTTACTGGTAAGTACGGTTAGAATTACTTTTCAGGATCAGTACTGGGCTCAAAGATGCAGCACTGAGGTCTCTCCTGATAACAGGTGAGTAAATCGGAATTCGTAGTTCGGCTGATTTTAGAGGAATATTATAAAGTTCCAAAACTCCACACTTAGAAGAATTTCCAAGTGAAACCAGTCAATGTTAGCCTATGGAAGGAAATTCAAGTTACTGGTAAGTACGGTTAAAATTACTTTTCAGGATCAGTACTGGGCTCAAAGATGCAGCACTGAGGTCTCTCCTGATAACAGGTGAGTAAATCGGAATTCGTAGTTCGGCTGATTTTAGAGGAATATTTGCACAATGGTGAAGGAAGGGGTGGGGCCTGAGGTGACATGTCTGCAAACACGCCCTGTGGCGCGCTTTAAGTTGGAGAATTAATTCCTCCTCAATCCCGAGGGTCCCTAGGGGCCAACTAGCCCACTCAGATACCTCCAGTATGCGCCAGAGAGCTGCGTTGCAGAGAGGTGTTCAGAGGCCACGCCCCTTTACAACACTCTGCAACGCAGCTCCGTGGCGCTTACTGGAGGTACCTGGTGGGCTAGTTGGCCCTCAGGGACCCTCAGGATTGAAGGGATTTAATTCCCCATCTTAAAACGCGCCACCGGGCCTGTTTGCACACATGTCACCTGAAGCCCGCCCCCTCCCTTCACCACTGTGCAAACGCGCCCCGTGGCGCATTTTAAGTTGGGGGATTAAGTCCCCTTGAATCCTGAGGGTCCCTGGAGTCCAACTAGCCCACCATGTACCTCCAAAGCGCCACAGAGCTGCGTTGCAGAGAGGTGTAAAAGGGCGTGGCCTCTGTACACCTCTCTGCAACGCAGCCTCTGGCGCATACTGAGATTCCTGGTGGGCTAGTTGGCCTCAGGGACCCCCATTATTCAAGGGGAATTACTTCCCCTTCTTAAAACGCGCCAGGGGGCGCGTTTGCAGACTGCTGCAGGGAGGGGGCGGACCTCGGCACGATGCCGGTCTTTTTTTGTATGGGAGGGGGCTGCGTGGCCCCCTTCCCTCGGCCACTTTTGGCCCCGGGGACCCCATCCCCCGGGGCCTGAAGATTTTTTTTTGTTTTTAGATTAAAAACGGGGAAGGGGCCGCGTGGCCCCCTTCCCTGGGCCTCTATTGGCCCCGGGGACCCCATCCCCCCGGGCATGCCCTCTTTTTTTTTCTATTTAAACTTTTGGAGGGGGCTGCGTGTTCCCCTCCTCAGGCTCACGTAAGGCCCCGGGACCCCATCCCTCGGGCCGGCCTTAACGTTTTTTATTATTTTTTTTATTTTTTCTTTATGGGAGGGGGCTGCGTGGCCCCCTTCCCAGGCCACTAATAGCCCCGGGGACCCCATCCCCCGGGGCCTGGCCACTCGTTGGGGACCATGGAGGGGTCCCCAATCCCCCACGGTCCCGCCGGCTCCCCACGTCCTACGGGAGCCGGCATTGCTTTTCCATAAGGGGAGCCGCTGACATGCAGCTCCCCTTATGGAAAAGCAACTCTGCTTTGCTTCACTGAAGCGAGAGCAGGTTTCCTGCTCTCGCTTCAATGAAGCAAGCAAGTTGTAATCACAGGACGGGAGCCGCGAGGCTCCCGTCCTGTGATTAGCAAACAGCAGTGTCCCGGGTAGGCACCCCGGGACACTGCAGGAGCTGGCCCTGGGGGTGGTGGTCCCCAGGGCCATCACTGGCTTCCAGGAGGGGGGGCCGCGCGCCCCCCTCCTCCATTGGCAAAGCCCCGGGAGGTGGTGGTCCCTCGGGGCTCGAGGTCCGTAACGGACCCCATATTGAAATATTTAGTGCCCCGGGAGGTGGCAGTCCCTCGGGTCATGTGGGGGCTTGAGCCCCCCACACAGGTAATTTTTTTTTTAAAAAGAAGCCCCGGGGGTGGCGGTCCCGGGGCTGTGGGAGGGCCAAGAGCCCTCCCGCACCATTAGCTTTTTAAAGCCCCGGGGGGTGGTGGTCCCCGGGGCTTGGGGGGCCTTAGAGGCCCCCCATATTATTAAATAAACCCCCCATGCCCCCGGGACTTGGCCCACCCGGGGGCCAATTAACCACGAAGAGCGAGAGACCGCGCTTCGTTTTTTTATTTTCTCAGCAGGATCCGCGCACCCTAAGCGCATCCCACTGATTTAAAAAAAAAAAAAAAAAAATTTTGGGCCCTGGGGGTCCTTATAGGACCCCCTGAGCAGGCCTAGGGGTCAGGGTGTTTCTACCCTGCCCCCTTTTTGCATTTTACGCAGTTGTTTTACTGCTTTCTTGTTCCTCGGTTCTACCGAGGAACAAGATGGCTGCCAACACTTCCTGGTTTGGAGTGTTGACAGCCAATTAGCATGCTGCTCGTGATCGGGAGGGTGCGCGGATCCACTGCGGCCATAGATATTGAAACTTTTATTTTGGATTTTCTCAGCAACTACTGAACGGATGTACACCATTTTTAAAAAGGGTGCTTTCTGAACCAAGCACTACCTTTTTGCCAAATTTGGTGTAATTCTGTTCAGCAGTTTTTGCTGTAGCCTTGCATAAAGTTTCCTATGGAAAATTGATTTTTTCACTCTTATTATTTGACTTTCTCCGCAACTACTGAACGGATTTACACCATTTAAAAAAAAGGTCGCTTTCTGAACCAAGCGCTACCTTTTTGCAAAATTTGGTGTAATTCCGTTCAGCAGTTCGGGCTGTAGCCGTGGCTAAAATTTCCTATGGGAATTAACATGGAGAAAACACGTTTTGGGACCCCCCTTTTTTCTCAGCCCCTGCTTGATGAATCACCCCGAAACTTTCCAGACAGGAGCGGACCGGAGCGCTCCACTAGTTTTGAAAATTTCGCGATGATTCGTCAAACGACGCCAAAGTTATTGGGAATAGAATGTTACGGATTTCCTATGGATAATAGGTCCTAACTATAACTATCTACTGGCGACCGCCAGTAGATTATATATATATATATATATATATATATATATATATATATATATATATATATCCACCAAATAGCTTAAGGATTCATGTAAGCACGAGCCACACCGATCCAAGTTTGGCAAAAGATTATTTATTGATTTAAGGCAAAAAGACACGTTTCGAGCTATCCAGCTCTTGGTCACATGACCTTAGTTCAAAGTTCAGCCTTTTTATACTTTTCCATGAAACTAAAGAAAAGACTTAGGAATATATATATATATATGTCCAAGGGAAGATTCACTCCAACAGGAAAGAACCGGAGGGACACAAGCGGGGAGCCAAGAAGAAAGCCTTTATTCCAGCGCAAGCGGCATGACGCGTTTCGGGTAGAGTCCCTTTATCAAATGCCATACACTGAATACTGCTTCCTGTTACTTTTCTATGATCCATCTCACTGCCATTGGTTAGCAGCCCAGCTGAGCCGATTGGTCTCCTGAACACTTAAACGCCGCCTCATGCAGAAGACTGAGTTTACCAGCATGCACCATTTTGGCTGCCAGGTAAGTGTTTTGCTGCCGGCTCATTGAAACTGTAGAATAGTTTGCTGGCGATCGCGACAAAGTAAGTGTAGGTGCAGTAGCCATCACACAGTGTCCCTGCTGCAAAGAAGGTTTCTCCCGGGCCCCCTTGACGTCTCACCGAATGTATCCAAGTCCCACAGCGGTTGAGACCAACTTCAATAAGATTGTCCCTCCGTGAAGTCACGGGCTGCGCGAGCAACAACACTGCTGTGTCCTTAGTTTAGCGGGGGCCTGGGCTTGCCAATACCTTGGAAACAAAGAGGAGACTGCGAAGCAGTTGCCCTTGTGCTCAGGCCGCAAACGAGACGGGTCCCCCAATCACGCCCAGGGCTTGCGTGAAAAAATGTCCAAGGGAAGATTCACTCCAACAGGAAAGAACCGGAGGGACACAAGCAGGGAGCCAAGAAGAAAACCTTTATTCCAGCGCAAGCGGCATGACGCGTTTCGGGTAGAGTCCCTTTATCAAATGCCATACACTGAATACTGCTTCCTGTTACTTTTCTATGATCCATCTCACTGCCATTGGTTAGCAGCCCAGCTGAGCCGATTGGTCTCCTGAACACTTAAACGCCGCCTCATGCAGAAGACTGCGTTTACCAGTATGCACCATTTTGGCTGCCAGGTAAGTGTTTTGCTGCCGGCTCATGGAAACTGTAGAATAGTTTGCTGGCGATCGCGACAAAGTAAGTGTAGGTGCAGTTGCCATCACACAGTGTCCCTGCTGCAAAGAAGGTTTCTCCCGGGCCCCCTTGACGTCTCACCGCATGTATCCAAGTCCCACAGCGGTTGAGACCAACTTCAATAAGCTTGTCCCTCCGTGAAGTCACGGTCTGCGCAAGCAACAACACTGCTGTGTCCTTAGTTTAGTGGGGGCCTGGGCTTGCCAATACCTTGGAAACAAAGAGGAGACTGCGAAGCAGTTGCCCTTGTGCTCAGGCCGCAAACGAGACGAGTCCCCCAATCACGCCCAGGGCTTGCGTGAAAAAATGTCCAAGGGAAGAATCACTCCAATAGGAAAGAACCGGAGGGACACAAGCGGGGAGCCAAGAAGAAAACCTTTATTCCAGCGCAAGCGGCATGGCGCGTTTCGGGTAGAGTCCCTTTATCAAATGACATACACTGAATACTGCTTCCTGTTACTTTTCTATGATCCATCTCACTGCCATTGGTTAGCAGCCCAGCTGAGCCGATTGGTCTCCTGAACCCTTAAACGCCGCCTCATGCAGAAGACTGCGTTTACCAGCATGCACCATTTTGGCTGCCAGGTAAGTGTTTTGCTGCCGGCTTATGGAAACTGTAGAATAGTTTGCTGGCGATCGCGACAAAGTAAGTGTAGGTGCAGTTGCCATCACACAGTGTCCCTGCTGCAAAGAAGGTTTCTCCCGGGCCCCCTTGACGTCTCACCGCATGTTTCCAAGTCCCACAGCGGTTGAGACCACCTTCAATAAGCTTGTCCCTCCGTGAAGTCACGGGCTGCGCGAGCAACAACACTGCTGTGTCCTTAGTTTAGCGGGGGCCTGGGCTTGCCAATACCTTGGAAACAAAGAGGAGACTGCGAAGCAGTTGCCCTTGTGCTCAGGCCGCAAACGAGACGGGTCCCCCAATCACGCCCAGGGCTTGCGTGAAAAAATGTCCAAGGGAAGATTCACTCCAACAGGAAAGAACCGGAGGGACACAAGCGGGGAGCCAAGAAGAAAACCTTAATTCCAGCGCAAGCGGCATGACGCGTTTCGGGTAGAGTCCCTTTATCAAATGCCATACACTGAATACTGCTTCCTGTTACTTTTCTATGATCCATCTCACTGCCATTGGTTAGCTGCCCAGCTGAGCCGATTGGTCTCTGAACACTTAAACGCCGCCTCATGCAGAAGACTGCGTTTACCAGCATGCACCATTTTGGCTGCCAGGTAAGTGTTTTGCTGCCGGCTCATGGAAACTGTAGAATAGTTTGCTGGCGATCGCGACAAAGTAAGTGTAGGTGCAGTTGCCATCACACAGTGTCCCTGCTGCAAAGAAGGTTTCTCCCGGGCCCCCTTGACGTCTCACCGCATGTATCCAAGTCCCACAGCGGTTGAGACCAACTTCAATAAGCTTGTCCCTCCGTGAAGTCACGGGCTGCGCAAGCAACAACACTGCTGTGTCCTTAGTTTAGCGGGGGCCTGGGCTTGCCAATACCTTGGAAACAAAGAGGAGACTGCGAAGCAGTTGCCCTTGTGCTCAGGCCGCAAACGAGACGAGTCCCCCAATCACGCCCAGGGCTTGCGTGAAAAAATGTCCAAGGGAAGAATCACTCCAATAGGAAAGAACCGGAGGGACACAAGCGGGGAGCCAAGAAGAAAACCTTTATTCCAGCGCAAGCAGCATGACGCGTTTCGGGTAGAGTCCCTTTATCAAATGACATACACTGAATACTGCTTCCTGTTACTTTTCTATGATCCATCTCACTGCCATTGGTTAGCAGCCCAGCTGAGCCGATTGGTCTCCTGAACCCTTAAACGCCGCCTCATGCAGAAGACTGCATTTACCAGCATGCACCATTTTGGCTGCCAGGTAAGTGTTTTGCTGCCGGCTTATGGAAACTGTAGAATAGTTTGCTGGCGATCGCGACAAAGTAAGTGTAGGTGCAGTTGCCATCACACAGTGTCCCTGCTGCAAAGAAGGTTTCTCCCGGGCCCCTTGACGCTCTCACCGCATGTTTCCAAGTCCCACAGCGGTTGAGACCAACTTCAATAAGCTTGTCCCTCCGTGAAGTCACGGGCTGCGCGAGCAACAACACTGCTGTGTCCTTAGTTTAGCGGGGCCTGGGCTTGCCAATACCTTGGAAACAAAGAGGAGACTGCGAAGCAGTTGCCCTTGTGCTCAGGCCGCAAACGAGACGGGTCCCCCAATCACGCCCAGGGCTTGCGTGAAAAAATGTCCAAGGGAAGATTCACTCCAACAGGAAAGAACCGGAGGGACACAAGCGGGGAGCCAAGAAGAAAACCTTAATTCCAGCGCAAGCGGCATGACGCGTTTCGGGTAGAGTTCCTTTATCAAATGCCATACACTGAATACTGCTTCCTGTTACTTTTCTATGATCCATCTCACTGCCATTGGTTAGCAGCCCAGCTGAGCCGATTGGTCTCCTGAACACTTAAACGCCGCCTCATGCAGAAGACTGCGTTTACCAGCATGCATCATTTTGGCTGCCAGGTAAGTGTTTTGCTGCCGGCTCATGGAAACTGTAGAATAGTTTGCTGGCGATCGCGACAAAGTAAGTGTAGGTGCAGTTGCCATCACACAGTGTCCCTGCTGCAAAGAAGGTTTCTCCCGGGCCCCCTTGACGTCTCACCGCATGTATCCAAGTCCCACAGCGGTTGAGACCAACTTCAAAAGCTTGTCCCTCCGTGAAGTCACGGGCTGCGCAAGCAACAACACTGCTGTGTCCTTAGTTTGGCGGGGGCCTGGGCTTGCCAATACCTTGGAAACAAAGAGGAGACTGCGAAGCAGTTGCCCTTGTGCTCAGGCCGCAAACGAGACGAGTCCCCCAATCACGCCCAGGGCTTGCGTGAAAAAATGTCCAAGGGAAGAATCACTCCAATAGGAAAGAACCGGAGGGACACAAGCGGGGAGCCAAGAAGAAAACCTTTATTCCAGCGCAAGCGGCATGACGCGTTTCGGGTAGAGTCCCTTTATCAAATGACATACACTGAATACTGCTTCCTGTTACTTTTCTATGATCCATCTCACTGCCATTGGTTAGCAGCCCAGCTGAGCCGATTGGTCTCCTGAACCCTTAAACGCCGCCTCATGCAGAAGACTGCGTTTACCAGCATGCACCATTTTGGCTGCCAGGTAAGTGTTTTGCTGCCGGCTTATGGAAACTGTAGAATAGTTTGCTGGCGATCGCGACAAAATAAGTGTAGGTGCAGTTGCCATCACACAGTGTCCCTGCTGCAAAGAAGGTTTCTCCCGGGCCCCCTTGACGTCTCACCGCATGTTTCCAAGTCCCACAGCGGTTGAGACCAACTTCAATAAGCTTGTCCCTCCGTGAAGTCACGGGCTGCGCGAGCAACAACACTGCTGTGTCCTTAGTTTAGCGGGGGCCTGGGCTTGCCAATACCTTGGAAACAAAGAGGAGACTGCGAAGCAGTTGCCCTTGTGCTCAGGCCGCAAACGAGACGGGTCCGCCAATCACGCCCAGGGCTTGCGTGAAAAAATGTCCAAGGGAAGATTCACTCCAACAGGAAAGAACCGGAGGGACACAAGCGGGGAGCCAAGAAGAAAACCTTAATTCCAGCGCAAGCGGCATGACGCGTTTCGGGTAGAGTCCCTTTATCAAATGCCATACACTGAATACTGCTTCCTGTTACTTTTCTATGATCCATCTCACTGCCATTGGTTAGCTGCCCAGCTGAGCCGATTGGTCTCCTGAACACTTAAACGCCGCCTCATGCAGAAGACTGCGTTTACCAGCATGCACCATTTTGGCTGCCAGGTAAGTGTTTTGCTGCCGGCTCATGGAAACTGTAGAATAGTTTGCTGGCGATCAAAGTAAGTGTAGATGCAGTTGCCATCACACAGTGTCCCTGCTGCAAAGAAGGTTTCTCCCGGGCCCCCTTGACGTCTCACCGCATGTATCCAAGTCCCACAGCGGTTGAGACCAACTTCAATAAGCTTGTCCCTCCGTGAAGTCACGGGCTGCGTGAGCAACAACACTGCTGTGTCCTTAGTTTAGCGGGGGCCTGGGCTTGCCAATACCTTGGAAACAAAGAGGAGACCTTTTTTTTTACTCTTCTCTTGTGACTCGGTTACCACAAGATGGCTGCCAACACATTCTGGTTTAGAGTGTTGGCAGCCAATCAGAGTGAAGCTCGTGCCCGGGAGGAGTCGCGACTCCTCCTCGGTGCTCAGATATCGATATTTTTCTTTTTCTAATTTCTCAAGAACTACTGAACGGATTTACACCATTTAAAAAAAAGGGATCTTTCTGAACCAAGACTTACCTTTTTGCCAAATTTGGTGTAATTCCGTTCAGCAGTTCGGGCTGTAGCTTTGTCTAAAGTTTCCTATGGAAATTAACATGGGAAAAACGTGTTTTGGGACCCCCCTTTTCTCTCGGCCCTTGCTTGACAAATCACCCCGAAACTTTCAAGACAGGAGCTGACCGGAGCGGGCCACTAGTTTTGAAAATTTCGCAAAGATTCGTCAAACGGCGCCAAAGATATTGGCAAAAGAAAAAACGCTTTTGGAATAGAAACGAGGTCCTAACTATAACTACTACTGGCGACCGCCAGTAGGTAATATATATATATATATATATGTATATATATATATCCACCAAATAGCTTAAGGATTCATGTAAGCACGAGCCACACCGATCCAAGTTTGGCAAAAGATTATTTATTGATTTAAGGCAAAAAGACGCGTTTCGAGCTATCCAGCTCTTGGTCACATGACCTTAGTTCAAAGTTCAGCCTTTTTATACTTTTCCATGAAACTAAAGAAAAGACCGTAACGGTCGAAACGCGTCGCCAATAACACTTTGTTTGAATCACGATCCCTGGAGCGAGTCTTCTTTTTGCGCGCTGATCAGCTGGCGAAAATTCTACTATATATATATATATATATATATATATATATATAATATTTCAATATGCTTACACTTTTTGACATTATTCTGGTCCACAATATTTTTGGCATATTACTTTGGTAGTTTACACACATATAAACTCGATATTTATGTAGACGATGTGTTCGACACCATATTCTGGTAGTTTGATATTATTGTTCTCGATATTCTGTCATACAATCAGTGAGGTATTACCAGTCCAGTGGGAAGTGATTGTGTTTGATTAGGAGTAAAACACATAATATTGGTGCATACGTTTTATGCTGCCGATAATATGTGATTACTCAAA
This sequence comes from Calotriton arnoldi, assembly GCA_963921515.1. Classification (NCBI taxonomy): domain Eukaryota; kingdom Metazoa; phylum Chordata; class Amphibia; order Caudata; family Salamandridae; genus Calotriton; species Calotriton arnoldi. The sequence continues at coordinate 1,638,992 of CAWUFW010000913.1, read as the reverse complement.
TCACAGATTTAACTCCCAATCTGCTGAAGCTAGCTATGGAGACTAGAACACACATTATAGTCCTTTCTTTCACTATTAGAAAATCATAGAGTTGTCATCAAATGAGGTATGTTATTTGACATAGTAGAATCAGTGAATTATAATCTTGCTGATTGTGATATAAAAAAGAATTCTCTTGTTATAGATATCCACGCCTCTACAATGCAAGTTGAGACCGGCAGAAAGATAAGGTGAGTTGAAGATATCCAGTGTCTCTGTTTCTCTCTTTCTTGTCCCATTCCCTTATCCCCTGATCTACTGCTGACCGCCATACTATTCGTTTACATGATCACTAGTGGGAAGTGTGGTTATAAGCATTACTTCAGGAGATCTGGGAGGTCCCCCCGATCTTGAGAGTGGCAGGCAGGTTGCCTGCAGAAGCAGATGAATACCTTGTAGTGCCAGAAGGGTCAGTGAAAGCCAAGAGGTTGGCATCCACAGAGACAGAAGCTGCAATCTGAATATACAATCCTCACATCAGGGAAGGAGTGCCAGCGTTATGGGGAGACCAGGGAACACCTCAGGTGCAAAAGAACAGTAATCAGTAAGAGCTACATGACAGTGCAGGTCTACTAGTCCAGGGGTCACACACCAGTGTAAAAAATAGACAATCACGAGAAGCAGTTTGTCCTCAGGTGTGGGACAGCCGAAGGATGAGTGTCAATCCACAATCGTTGCCCAAGGAGTAGGCAGCAGTGTAAGCAAAGGGGATGAAAACAAAAAGGGGATATGCGAATGGTAAGGCCACTGTGGCTGGAGAAAAGGGGCAAAAGAATGTAAATGGAGGAATAATAGTGATGGCACAGGGAGAGAGAAGGTTGATGTGCCACCCCCGCTATTGGACACAAGTTAAAATGGCAAGAAAGTCAAACACAAGAGGAAGAACATAATAGAGCAGGAACTCTCTTGAGGTGTAACTCAAGAAGACTAATGCAAGATAATAAACTCAAAATGGCAAAAGGAGAGATGACATGGGAATCACTTACTAAAGTGAGGTGTGAAGGCAGCTAGTAAAGTACTACAGGCTGGCCCAGAGAAGCTGGAGAAGAGAAGTGGGTTCACCACCTGCCTCAAGAACAAATTGGTGAAAACAAGGATAAGTAGCAACAAGGACTTGGGAGAGGCAATTTTAGGATTAAGTAAGACATGGCCTAGGAGACAAAATACTCCAACTTGGTGAGGTCTTTGTCTGAACTGTATGAAGAGGAAGTATTACCTTGAGCAGGAGGCAAAGGCCTATTGCAAATGGAAGTGCCACAGTTCGGCCTGAGTAGCAGATATTGAGGAGTTGGCTGAAGGTTCCACAGGTGATGAGAGCCTGGGGAAAGGCAAATTGGATAGGTCAAGGAATGAAAGTGGAATGCCTGAAAGGAATAGTAACAGAATGGATTGGGATGGTGAGCCAAGAGTCTGATCCCCCTCTGTGGATGACAGATAGAGCAAGAAGGAACTCGGCATGATTGTCCTCCAATTAACAGGTTATCAGAACTGCGGTGAGAGTGAGTCCCAGGCGTGATATTGGAATTTGGCCAACGAAGGACAAAAGGCTGCTGTGGATGAGCTGGAGAAGCAGGAGGAACATGGTGTGCACTAAACAAATGAGGCGGATAAAGGAACCACAGACAGTGAGTATAAGGGAACTTGCTGGGAAACTTGGAAAGTTGATGAGTCATGGGACAACTGCCATTTGACAAGAATGTGGATGAGCCTGCCAAAGGAAGGGGACAGAGGCACAAAAGAATATTTGAAAAGGTACCAAAAGGCATATTGGGAATCTTAAAATAATACCTTGAGAAGAAGTAAAAAAAAACAGAAATTTTAGACAAAGGGAAGTACAAGGAAGTGGGAGAACTGATGCTGTTTTTGGGTGTGAACTAAGGGATTAGGAGTGAGGGAGCAGGGTTTTCTAAAACTCAATCTCTGCTGAGTCATTCTTTTTATTTTTCAGGGTTTCAATTTCCTTCAACTCCTTATATTTTCTATTCTTTTTTCTTCCATTTCTAATTCTCCTCTGATTTGTCTATCTCTTTCTTTAGTCTTCTTCTTTGTTATATAGCATCTAAATCAGTTATACAAAGCATATAAGCATATTAAACAAATGGCAATGATGAATGCAGATCTTCATATGACTCTAAAAAGTCCTCCTCCTACTGTTGCAAACCAATTGCCAATGACAGAAACTCTGTTGCCTAAATTCCCTAGTACACTAGTAGTTTCTAAAAGTTCTAATTCAGGTCAAAAATATTCTTTGCAAAGTCTTCTATCTTTCTACTCTCGTCAGGAATGTATAAGCAGCAATGTTGAGCCTTCAACATTTTGCAGACTCTGCCTTTCTCTGCTAAAAAAATATCTAAGGCTAATCGATCTTGTAAAACCATTGATGTAATAGCCACTAATTCTGTGTTACCAGCCAGCAAAGTGCCAGATGTACTAGTAGCCAGCTTATCCACTGCTGTTGAGAACTTTCTAATTTTCTCATCATTTAAAACTACTCCTACTGGTGGTATGATTGCTCCAAAAATGTATCCCATCATTTGTACTACATGGGTGTCTATGGGGTAGTGTCATGGTTAATGTGTCTGTACTATTCACATGATATATTTTTGAAAACAATAAAGCTAGATAGCAAACACCCTCCTAATTAGCAAATAACTGAAAATAGGCACCCTGGCCACACACAAAATAATCTCTGGGAATAACTGTCTCTTCCCCTATTAAAAATTTAACAGGTCCTTCCAAATCTTCAAATGTATGTTCACAATTACTTATCCGAATGTGCCTCTTTCTAAACTGGTTTCTCCTTTTGTAAACACATAATTTCCCTTTTTGTAAACCATTTTCTTCTTGTTTTCCTCTTCCTCTTTTTTCCAAACATTCTTTAAGTCATCTTCCTCTTTATTCGCCTTACGAAAAATGTGAGCTCTTCTTGCCTCTATTGTTAAAATGAATCTTCATTTCTAATGACCTCATTAAACTGGTTAAATTCTTCTTGTATGCTTTAACAGTGTCTATAGCTGTGGGAGATCTAAAGAAATACCAGGCAATTTCCATATCTGTTGCTTGTGGATGAGGATTTATTCTTTTCCTAAGGGGAACCTTAGAAAGGATCATGTCATAATTGGAAAAATAATATTCAATACGTTCCTGCCTATAAAATACTACAAGTAATTGCACATGAAAGTGGGATGTGATGGTAGGTCACATCTTCAGCAGCTGAAGAAGGTAAGTGTGCACAAACATAACAATCTTTAGTGTCTAAAGCTTGAGTGCATTCCTGAACTAATCTAGAATAAACATTGGTTGAAAACTCTTCTTCCTAAAAATCTATAAATGAAGCTTTTAGTTTCATCTCATCTATTGTGTGTGCAGGGGTTGTAGGTGAAGGTGTAGATTTAAGTGATTCTATTTCTGGTGTAAAACTCATTCCAACTTGGGGGTCGATTTCGATGTCAGATGGACCTGTGTCTGTCCGGCATTGATCTGGGACTGGGACTGACCGACCTCCTGTCGGCGGTCCCAAGCCAGCAATTAGGATACAACTGAACACTGTTCGGTAGCACTCCTATTCATTACATTGGGAGCATGCATTCCGATCAGAATGCATGCTCTCATTGTAAAGAGCTGAGGTGCAGTTCATCCCTGCACCCCATGGCAGGCACCTCAAGGTGCCTGCCACGGGTGCAGGGATCAACAGGGGGGCACCTGGTGCCCCCTCGGCAGCCATCCTGAGGCCTTGCCCCCAGGGGGGCCCTGCTGGGGGGTCCCCAAAGTCGACTTCCCACAGCCTTTTTGTGTCGGAAAGGCAGGCACAGAAAGGCTTTCGGAATCCAACATTGTAATCTCTCGGGCAGAAAGAGCCATCCTTGGGATTACAGGAGGCTTTTCGAATGGCAGACGGGCTCTCCGAGCCCATCGTATGCCATTCGGAAATCCTGTTTGGATTCATTTCCGACCGACTCCATCAAAATGGGTCGGTCGGAAATGAACTCAAGCAGGAGATTACGATGCAGTAGGAACGGCTCTGACAGAGGGCCGGAGCCGTTTCCTATGGCATCATAATCGGCCCCTAAGGACTATAACTGCTAATGCAACAGCTATTATTGTGACAATAATCACTAGTCTACACTTAGCTATGGTAAGGACACACATGTTTATCTACAGTCAGACCTTTATTAGAATATAGCAGCAGACAGATTTAATATTCTGCATTGACTTCTTGTGCAAATGAGCAACACTTTTGATAATTAGCTTGCAGTTATCGCATTCAGTTTGTATACAAATATCTTTGTGAGACATCCCTAACTCTACTCCATCTTCTTCTAAATGTGTTATCCCTACTCATCTACTGCAACCTTGGGCCTCAGGAAATCTTCTCAGTTCTTTTTATTCACCTTTGTTAATTGTTTGTTGTCAGGTTCATTTATTTCAGTTCATTATTTTTCTGTCTTGAACACAGCTCACCATTTGTCATATAAGTTCTTTCAGTTTCTGAATTCTCTAAGTAGTACTTGTTAATTCCTTGATTGTCATTTTTATTTTTAGAAATCTTATGTAATCAATGCTGTTTTAGTGTGGCATATCATGGAGATTAAAATGTCTCTGATCTCAGTTCATTAGGATTTTGACCTGATGCATTTGGCACATTCTCTAAGTAATAAGTGCATTCAGGTGCAGAATACCTGCGACAAAGTACTCTCACTCTTTTGGATCTCCTTGGTGTCTATTGATCTTCTTCTGTTTTGCTTACACCGCAAAATTCTGTTTCTTCAATAATGGTTTGTGGTATATGTTCAACTGACAAAGTTGATCGCAACTGCGTCCTACCATTTGGCCATTCCAATCTCCATAGGGGTCATTTTCTTTTCACACTTGTTCCTTCGCCTAGATCATTTGATTGCTCTTGTGATGCTTCAACAGTTCCTTTATCTTCAGTACTCAATTCTTCTTCATCAGTAGGTGTTTCCACGCCACTTTGCGAGATTTGAGGAACTTGTACTGGTGAGAGATGTTGCTGTACTTCACCCCCTTCTTGTCCTTCTGGATGGAAGGGCACAGGTGCTCTCAGATTTGACTCAAAGAACACTATTTCTTCATACGAACACCTCACTCTCTGGGTGTGCGAGACATGCACCCAATTAGGTATCCCAGTGCATTTGACAGCAGTGTTGGTAATCAAGATGACCTGATAAGGGCCTTTCCACCTTGGCTCAGGCAGGATTTTTGCAGAAGCTTTTTCACCAAAACCCAGTCACCTGGGTTAAGGTCATGATACTGCTCCTGATGTGGACTGGCTGTAGCAGCTCCAACCTGGTATGAAACAGAATCGACTAATCGAGTAATCCTTTGCTGTAATCGAGTATCATATCATCTGTTATGTTTACAAGTGCATTCGTGGGGACAGTAGGTAGTCTCATAGCACAAACCATGAGGCTTTTGTTTGGAGACAATCCGGTTCTCCTGTCAGGGGTGCTTCAAAGACTCATCAAAACCAATGGTAAAGCATCTGGCCATTTCAGAGAAGTAGATGCACAAACTTTGGCCAATTTACATTTTAGCGCGCCATTCAACTGCTCGACTATCCCTGCAGCCGCGGGATGGTAGCTACAGTGAAATCGCTGTTCCACTTGAAAAGCCACACACAGCATTCTAAGGACCTCATTATTAAAATGGGTCCCTCAGTATGAATCCAGAGAATCCAGGAATCCGAACCGCAGAATGGGTTCGTGTAACAGCAGTTTAGCTACAGTGAGGCTGTCATTTCTCCTTGTTGGGTAGGTTTCCACTCATCGGGAGAAAATGCACACTATAACCAAGACATATCACATCCCGCTCCAAACAGGCATTTTTATAAAGTTCAACTGTATCCTAGTAAAGAGTCCTCCTGATCTTTTAATGTGGCTAAGTTTTAAAGGGATTCTCCTTCCTACATTCATCTGCTGACATGTAACACACCTATGGCATAGCTCTTCCTTTAGAATTCTGAATCCGGGATTAAACCAATTCTGCCTAAACAATCTAACCATTGCGTCCCTTCCAATGTGTGCAGGACCATGGAAATGTTGTGTCATGGGAAGCAACAGGCTATCTGGCAACATTGGTCTTCCATCAGCTAAAACCCAAATGTCGTTGGCATTTTTAACACATCCTGCTCTGATCCACCCTTGCTGTTCTGCCTATGAAATTTCTTCCTGCAGTCTTTTGATTTCCTTCCATGTATCAGCTACAGACAGCAACATCGAAAAGGTAGTGTCCTCATCAGATTCATTTGTATAGTCCCCGTTAAATGTGCATGCCACAATTGCAGAATAACGTCCAAATTCATCTGCGTCTCTGTTGCCGACAGTAACATAAACATTGCCACTTCTGTGAACTGCACATTTAACGAGAGCAATCTCCTGGGGCATCTGTAAAGCCTCTAATAATTTCATCATGTATTCCACATTCCTGATAGGGGAGCCAGGTAATGTCATAAATCACCTCTGTAACCATAACTGCCCAAACTCATGGACCACGCCATAGTCATAGTGACTATCTGTAAATATAGTCACTCTCAATTTAGCTGAAAGATTGCATGCTCTTGTAAGGCCGCTTAATTCCACCACCTGTGCAGAGGTAACATCTCAAAGCCAGAAGGTTTCTACCACTTCCTGAACTGTGCAAACAGCATAAGCTGTTCTCAGAGTTCCCTCATTGTCTCGTAAACATGAGCCATCCATAAAAAAATACATTGTCGGGCTTATCAAGAGGTTCATCTTTAATGTCTGGTCTTGGCTTGGTGCATAAATCCGTAACATCCAGGCAGCCAAGTTCAACTTCATCACCACCAATTTCATTTTCAGGCAACAGTAACAATGTAGCTGGATTGAGTGTTTGACACCTCTTCAGAACAACATTATCAGCAGCAAGTATTTGTTGTTCATATTTTGTAAGTCACTGTGTGCCAAGTACTGTGTTATGGTACAGGTGAGCAATATTTCCACCGAGTGAGGTACCATCACTATGCTCTCACATCTCTCAATACTGACACCAACTGCCGCAACCACTTTAAGGCAGCCGGGCGGTGCTGCCTTAAAGTGGTTTTCAAGAGTGGTTGAAAAATATACCACAGGTCTTCGAGAGTCTCCATGCTACTGATTAAGCCCTGAGAGAGCACATCCCTCCCTTTCACTGCAAAACAATGTGAACATTGTTCTGTAATCAGGCATTCCGAGTGCAGGGGCATGACAGAGACTTTCCGCTCTAGGAATGCTTTCAGCCACTCGTCCCATGGAAGTGGATCAGGCACATCTTTGTGCGTCAGCCTCAGTAAAGGCTTGGCCATTAGGAAAATGTTTGGTATCCACTGTCTACAGTAGCCAACCATTCCCAGGAACATCCTGACTTCTCTCTGAGTTCTGGGTCAGTACATTTTCAAAATTGTCTCTATTCTCTCTTGTGACACCTTTCTCATTCCCTTCTCAATGAGATGTTCCAAATATAGAGCTTCTTTTTGACAGTATTAGAGTTAACTCGGGAACACCTTGTGTCGTTTCTGAGCCAGATGATTTAAAAGAGCAATTGTGTTCTGTTTACAAGCTTCTTGCATACTTGGTGCCACGAGCTAGTCATCAAAATACTGCACAAGAACAGAATTGCAAGGCATCTGCAAAGTCTCAATATCCAAAAACTGAGAGACAAGGGAGTGAGCCTTCTCTAGCTCCCCTCGTAAATACATTTAAACTCACCTAAAGAGAAGGGCTGAAGTATGCTGTAAAAGTAAAACAGCAACTGAGCGAGTATTCACTCTGTCTTTAAAAACACTAGATGTGCTTACAAGGGGGTAAAAGTTAAGTTTTGGGGGGAATTTGCGTAGTCCCGTTACGCAAAATTCCGCGAAACGGTAAAAAATGTCAGCGAGCACGCAGAATTCCGCGAGCACGCGGAATTGCTTGTTCCGCCCGTTCGCGATGCGTTTTTCCTGTTCGGGGACGCTGTTTGCGTGCTCGGGGGGAAATATCTCGCGAACTTGCCCATGCGGTCGCCAATTGGCGCGGCCATCTTGTTTCACTTGTCCCGCCCGCTTGCGATGCGTGTTTCCTGTTCGCGAACGCAGATGTCCGATGGCGCGTCCGAATGACGAGTTCGCGATCGCACACTCTCGCGGGATCGCGCGAACGGATAGGAAAACTCGTCGGCGAACGCAGGGATCCCAGTAAGTCGCTAACGCGCGCGTGAACACGCATTTTGAAAGCACGAACAAATTCCGCTATGCCGCGGATCGCGGAATTTTCGGCAATTCCGCGTTCTCCGCGGAACGCGGAATTGCCAAAATGTCGCAAATTCCGCGAGCGGAACGGAATTTACCGCCCAGGCCTAGTAAAAGTGTGAGTGTTTAAGAGATATAAAAACACAGGGGAAAATCATTAGATTTTTTAAGACTGCCCTCACCCACTATGTAGTGGCATGCTTCATCATAGGGCCGCTTTCAACACCCTGGTGCAGACCAACACACTGGGTGGAGCGCTGATTTTTTTAGAAAAAAGGGAAGAAACAAGAACGAAAGAAAAATTCTCCAAGTTAGGGCTCCCTAATTCAGAAAGAAATACAAATTAAAACTGCCTAAGAGGGTACCGTATTTAATAATGGTCCCCCTTGACAGGATTAAAAAATAAATGTTGAGTGTATAGGAGGAGTTACAGCTCCTGTCCCTCATCTGGGTGTACTGACATGTTTCAGCCAATAACTACTGCCCTAATGGGTCACTGGCTTTCCTTAGGGTATTGATCCCTCGTAGTTGTTTCAAGTATTTAGAGTCAAATTTTGACTTGCTTAGAAATGATTATTTAGGCCTTACTTGTTTCTTGTGAGTAACCACACTTGCCATTCGCATCCGAGTCACATTAGTGATTCTTTTAACCCAGGACCGAAGTGGGAACACCGCCCTGTAGTCACACAATCTTCAAGAGTCGGCATCTCTAAATCATCCCACACCGCGTCCTCCGACGTTTATCTGCAGAGTCTCAACATTCTTTTTCAAGATCTGATTAAAAATTGAAGAACTTTGTATACCCGTGTGGAACTCGGCACCATGCCAAAACTCTACCTCTAAATACAACTGAGAACAGGAATTGACTGTTTTCATGAAACGGGATAGAGAAAAAGACCTGATAGAGATCCACAATGGTAAACCATTCTGCAGTGCATGGAATCTGGAATAGTATTGTTCCTGGATTCGGTATCACGGGACAACATGGGACAACTAATTTTTCGATTATCCTGTACAACTCTATATTTCTTATTAGGCTTCTGTAAACCTATAATAGGCAAATTGCAAGGATCTCTGTCAATTTCTTTTAAAATCCCTTGTTTTAGCATATTTTCAATCAATGGAGGTATTCCAGCCACTGTCTAAGGTGTTAGAATATAAGATGGTGTTCTCTGGAAAACTGCATTTGGTTTTATTGTGAATTGGACTAGTTCTGTACCTTTGATTAGTCCGATGTCCTTCCCTGAAAAATCTGATACTTCTGATTTTACAGTATCTCATAAATCAGGAGGGAGATCCTCTGCCATTCATGCAGGGTACAATCCTATAGCTGTTCCCTGTCGGGCCATTTTAAATTCAACATCTTCATCACTCATCTGAAGTTCATCATCATCCAGTGTGCTGTAACTAGTGCAATTTAACTTGCACAAGAGATCCCTTCCTAACAGATTTACAGGACTTGAGTTGCATACCGCAAATTGGTGATCTTCCTCAAATGAACCTATTTTTACAGGTAGCTTTTCTGAAACAGGATTAGTTAATTGTTTATTTGTGACATCTACAACTTAGATCTTCTTTCTCAAGAGGTGTAGGTCTGGGACTTCCGCTGTTCTAATAGTGGAACAGGTAGCTCCTGTGTAAATGAGAAATGACACTTGGTGGCCATTAACCTCTCCTTCTGCAAATGGTTAATTTTGGTCTACCTCTAAGACTGTGCCAAGTATGCAATCTTCCTCCCCCTCAGGCACCGTCAATGGGAATTGAGTAATCAAAACTCTTATTCTCCAACATGGGGAACTGTTGAAATGGGTTCTGATTTTGAAATAGATTTGAATTTGCTCTTGATGCATGATTCATATTGAATCTGGGATTTACCCATATTCTGCGGGCCCATGGGAACTTGTGGGACCTGCATCATAGGGATTTGTGACTGCGTTGGCATCTGTATTCATTGGACTGGAACCTGAACTGGAACATTTTGCATTTGTGTTTGATTTACACCTTGCATTTGCCCATCACCGCTCACTCGATTTGGATTCTGTCTACATTCTCTCTTTCAATGCCCGAGCCTGTTACAATAGTGACAAGGGGTCAATTTCTTCAGTGTTGCATTGCCTACTTCAGAGTTTGAATCTACCACAACACCTCGACCTCTATCCTGTTGTTGTACCTGGCCCTTTATGCAGGGTTATCCCCAAACATTTTGCCTTCCTCCACCTATTTTTCCGACCTTTTTGTTGGCTTTAGGACTCTGGGCACTTTACCACTGCTAACCAGTGCTAATGTGCATGTGCTCTCTCCTCTAAACATGGTATGATTGGTTTACGTCTGTTTGGCATATTTGATTTACTTGTAAGTCCCTTGTACAGTGGTATACCATATACCCAGGGCCTGTAAATTAAATGCTACTAGTGGGCCAGCAGCACTGGTTGTGCCACTCACATACTTTGCCCTTCAAACCTGTCTCAGGCCTGCCACTGCAGGGCCTGCGTGTGCAGTATACTGTTACTTTGACTTTGTATTTAAAACTACTTGCAAACCCTTACTCCCCATTTCCTACACATAGGTCACCCCTAAGGTAGGCCCTAGGTAGCCCTATGAGCAGGGGGCTGTGTAAGTAAAAACTAGGACATGTGCCTTTATGTGTGGCATGTCCTGGTAGTGACAAACAGCCTATTTTGATTCTCAGTGCGGCGAGTCCTACTCCTCTCATAGGCTAGCATTTGGAATTCCCTTATATACTCTTAAATGGTAATTCCTGATCTGAGAGGAGTGGCGTTGCCATGTTTGGTATGTTTAGAATGGTAGTGAGAAATCCTCCTTACTGGTGGAGTTCAATTTTACATTACTATTTTAGAAATGCCACTTTTAGAAAGTGGGCATTTTTCTGTATTTATGACTGTTTGTGCTTTGTAGCCTGACTCCAATCGACGGCTAGGCCTGAGTGAAAGCTACACTTGGTGCATACTTTCCAGACAGTAACAACACAGGAAGGGTTGGATGTGAATGGGATTACATCTGCTTTCATCTGCATACTGATGGTCTTTCTGGGCCCGAGGAGGGTGTTCACACTTTACAATTGTATAGGTTGTGTCCTGCCCTCACCCAAAGGTCTGATTTACCCCCTATTGATGTCTGGAGCCAGGGCCGGGTTGAAAGGGATTATTGTGCACTTCTAATGTTTTTTGTGAAGTCACTTCTACATCAAAGACATTTATGAGTATAAGTGCAGTGGCTCTGACCCCATGTTTTTGGAGGCCCTTTTGGAACTGAACGTCTGTCATAAGGACTGCTGCGCTGCTTAAAGGACTCATCTGTTCTGCTTTTCTGCGTGTTGCCCTTCTGCCTGCTAATTACTTGGCTGCCAAAGGACTCAACTGGACTTCTTTTCTACTTGTTGCCCTGCTGCCCTCTATTCCCTGACTCTGGTCTAACCAGATACTGCATGGGACTTGTAACCAGACGCTGCTGGCTCAACAAATTGCACCTTGCCAGAGGACTGTTGTGCTGCCAGGAGAAACCGCCATTCTGCTAACTGCCTTATGTGCTGGCCTGCTGCCTGCTGCTCCCTGAGTGCCCCAGTGCTTTCCAAGGGCTTGTTTGCTTGCCCCCTGTTTTAGAAACCTCAGAGCCATTGAAGGTTTCATCTCCCAGCCGCTCCTGTAGACTCTGACATTTGCAAGTCCAGCAGGTGGTTGGGATCAAGGGTCAGAACAAATCTGACCATCAGCCCGGCCTGTGTTCCAATATGTGCTGCATTTTTTAGGAGATTCAGCACCCCTTGAGCAACATCAGCCAAAACCCCACTTTCCTACTTCATTGCCGCCAGAGGATTATGTGTCTGCACTGATTGAGTTTAGCACGTCCCCCGAAGCTGCCACGGTGGCTCCCAGCATGGCTCTTTTGTTTGGAAACGCATTCCCCCAGCAACTACAGGCAGGCCAGAGACACAGGGATCGATCACCGTCTCCGGCCACCCTTCACTGAGAACAACAAACACCCACGCCAGCCCTGCTTCTCTGGCTGAGGGGGACTGGCACCCAGACCTGGCTGGCAGCGTACAAAGGCAAGATGCAGTGACCCCGACCCGCAAGGTCCTTTTGCCACACTGTGCGCCTGCTGGCGGTGGGGATTCTCTCGCTCCCCAGACCGCGGCACCTTTCGTGCCCAGCGCACCCAGGCTGGACAAGGGGCTGTGAAAAAAGGGCTAAATCATCTTGTTAGTTTCCTGGGTTTGACCCGAGCGGTCTTGGCATTTCAATACTGCGCTCCTCACAGTTAGAGACACATATTTTTGAACTACCGTGCATGATGCAAATGGGACACATCTTGTAAGCAGAAGCAGCTACCGTATTGCGGTTAATAGGCACGCAGGTGTTTTCTGCCTTCCAGATCACGTCTGATGATCGTGGTAGCTCATAGGAATTACGATAACTCAGCTAATAGGAGTGCTGGGGTTTTTTGTGCCCTATGGTTGCTCGCTCTAGTTCATGTGCTTTTCTTGCCATACAGGTTACTGTCTCTGAACATGCTGCATTACTTGTAAAGTATACCTGGGGATTTGAGTGTTCCTCTTCTAACCAAACTGCTACTTTTTTATGCCCTGATGTTATAATGTATGTCGTTTTGATTCTTACATTGTCAGGCTAATGATCCTGTCTTTACCGCCTCAGAAGCACCTTGCACTTTGGGGACTCCATCCCCCATCGGTCCACGCGCCTGGAGGCGCCAACGCGTCTTGCTCTGCGCCGGAGGCGCATAAAGCAGCCTCGGGCTCCCGCGGTGCGGGAGCCCATCTTTACCGCCTCAGAAGCACCTTGCACTTTGGGGACTCCATCCCCCATCGGTCCACGCGCCTGGAGGAGTCAACGCGTCTTGCTCTGCGCCGGAGGTGCATAAAGCAGCCTCGGGCTCCCGCAGCACGGGAGCCCGTCTTTACCACCTCAGAAGCACCTTGCACTTTGGGGACTCCATCCCCCATCGGTCCACGCACCTGGAGGCGCCAACGCATCTTGCTCTGCGCCGGAGGTGCATAAAGCAGCCTCGGGCTCCCGTGGTGCGGGACGCGCGGAGGCGTGCCCGGGCCGCGCCCGGGCCAAGGGCTGGCCCGTCAGCGCCCGTCAGAGCCCGAAGGAGGCTGGGCCCACCCTCTTGGTTTTCCTGGGTTTAATATATACGGACTTAGATATCAAGCCATTAAGTTCAACCCTGCAAAAGCAACGTCAAGGCACAGGTACAGGTTTTTCTTCTTCTTTATTCCTCATAAAATTGTTACATCTTAAGTAAACTCTATCTGAAAGTTTATTTTTACTCACTATGGGGAAACGTAAAGCTGCCCTTGCTCCTAAAACAAATGACTCCACACTTGATGGCTTTCTGCAAAAGGCGGTGGGGGCACTCAACAAGGAGATAGAGCTAGCAGAGAGGAGATTGTCATTAGTGCCCCTTCCTGATCTACCAGCCACCGCTATCATTACTGCTACTGAAAATCTCCATATGGCGGATATTGGTGTACATCCTGGTCCAAGGCCACAACCCCCACTTTCGCCATCTATCACAGTCCTGACCCAGGTAGACCAAAGTGTCACGCTCATAAGAGATGAAATTACTCCACAGCAAACTGAAGGAAAATCTGGGTTCCTGAGTGGGAAAGGAGGGAAGAGGAAGCGAACTGATTTGGCTAGGGTAGACTCAAAAGCAAAGGGCCAGTCGCCAAAGGTCAAGTGCACGAAACAATCTCACCCTCTAGGTACAGTATGTAGAACCCATAAAGGTGGAGGAAACAGGTTGACCTGGACATATTGACCCAAAAAATCAGCCAGGCTGTTAAAGTTGCATTCGAACTTATTTTAACTCGTTTGGGTAGTATTGAAGAGCATTTTGTACGTCTATTGGACCAAAGGGATCATCTTGCTCCTAATGATCGTATCGCGACGGACCCTTTATCCTGTCACAACACCAAAATGGTAACCGGCAAACTCCTTAGTGTACCCCTGGCGACCCTGAAACCAATAAATGGACTACCTACTGTAGATAGCCGGGCTACTTTGCCCAATACCAGAGAAACTGGGATGGTTGGGACTATTAATGGGGATAGGCGTGGGAGGGGGTAGAATGGGAGAGAGAGACTAGGATCGGGGCCTGCTTGGGGGGGGAGAAACAAGAGAATTGCTAGGTAACCTGGACTCAGGGAGCAGAGGTTTAGCTGGGAAGGGGGCAGAAAATACTTTAAACTTACCACCTGATTGTACTCCTTATACAGTGGTTTTAACAGGTGTACCTCACCTTCTCCCAGGGCAACAAGAAAGCTGTTCGAGCCTCATCAACAAGTCAGCACATTGGTGCTCGAGGAAAATTCCATCACACATAAACTGGCTAGAACACATTATTATGGCAAGGAGGGTGGGCTGGATAGGTCCTACAACCAAATGTTTAGAAGGGGACTGCATTGTATTACATTTTAACGAACCAAGTTGTGCGCTTTTTGTCTTGGACCACATCAGAGACTCCCCAAAAGACCTGATAAAGGTCTGTCCCCCTGGGCTTCTTTTACCCACCCTACCAGGGGATTAGTAATAGCTAACCCTGGGCGGAGTTGCACTACGCTGCACTACGCGAAGTGCAAAAAAACCTCCGCCGCACTACGCGGAGCTACGCGAGCGGCGGAGTACAATAGAAAAATGCTGTTCGCGGTGATTGCACAGTGCCGGATGCTTGTCCGCACTGTGCAATCATTGCGAACGGCACCATGCACAGTGCAAGCGGTCCCTGCTTTCCTTTTCTGCCGCTCGAGTAGAATTTTACTCGAGCGGCAGCTTTCTCAACGCGAACGGGCAGTTTCTCAACGTGAGCTGTCACGAGCATACGCGACCACTCGCAAAGAGAAACCTGACCCCCCCCGTGTTGAGAAATCTCGCCGGGATGTTGATTTTCCACGCTCGCGCTCGCCAACTTGATGTTGACAATCACGAACGAGGAAAAATCTCGCCGGGAGGTTGATTTTCCTCGCTCGCAGTCGCCAACTTGACATTGACGAACGCGAGCGAGGAAAAAAACTCTGCAAACTCCGCGAGCGGAGCGGAGTTCACCGCCCAGGGTTAGTAATAGCCAACACCTCCCAGGGCGGGGTCCAAAAAGATACTTTCCCCTCCAGACCCCTCCTTTTATCCACTCTAACCGCTTTGATGCCCTTTTTGGCCTGATAGATATTGACTGTCTGTTCAATCACACAGTCCTGTCGATCCGAAAAGATCTTGCTCAAGGCGCACTGCTCCAAGGAGAGCTGTAGACATAGATGGTATTGGGTACAGGCAACAATCAGCTTTATGTGGTTCTACCTCATCAAACATCAGCAGCCCTAGTAATGATATGGTGAACACCGAAAGCCTCACCCGGGACTTAACTGCGGTCTCCAGTGCACATTCAGGGGGGGGGCGGGTCTGGTATAGCAACCCTGCTCACCATGCCCGCAATGCAACCAACAAAGGGGGGTTTGGTGAGTCAGGTATAAGCTAACCCACCCTGCAAAATCATTTCATGGAATATCACAGGCATACGAGCAAAATTAATTAACAAGGATTGGGTGGATTATATTAAGGGCTTTGATATTATTTGCCTTGAAGAAACATGGCACCAGGCTGATATTCTGTTGGACGGTTATTGTTCTTTTTCCGTCCATGCAATACCATCACCGGCTGGGAGGGCGAAAGGAGGGCTTGTGACTCTAATCTCAGTTGAATATGGGTACATACAAACCCATGTTGTAAAGACCTCACCTTGGTATCAGCTAATCCTCATTTCCAACCTATGCCGGGTTAAGTTACTGCTAGTAAACTGGTATTACAATATCTTTGACCAGAACAGCAGCTATGTGATTGAGGATTTACAGGCGCTGATTAACAATATTGCGGGGAAGTGGCAGCCCTTGTGTATCTTCTGGGTGGGGGACTTTAATTGCACAACTTGCTCTTTGAGCGACAGTGGAGTCTGTGGGCTGTTAGATATAGAGGGTCAGCCACAGCCACATTTCATCCATACTCCACAGGGTGAGGCCCTGAATTCTATTATTATTGACAATGACTTGGGCCTTATTAATACAAATAATTTGGCTTGCAGCACCATACCCCAGTGTCCCACCTATGTTGGAGGAGGTAGAGAAAGCACAATTGATTTTATGTTTATTACTAGGAAGTATATCTCGCTTGTTGGTGACTTTGAGGTAGCGCCAAACACTGCAAGTGACCATAACCCTTTAACTGTTTTCTTCTGTATAATAGCTAGGGTTGGGAAAGGCGATGGTCCCCCTATTGATTTCAGTCAAAATAAAGGAATGAGACTAAGATGGGGTAAAAATAGATCCTACTCAATTTGAAGTAAAAACTGTCACGGCAAATTTAAATCTCATCATGAGCTGTCTCCATGCTGATTCTCCTCCTGATAAAGTGGTTCACGACTTCGAACTGATCTGTGCAGATGTGGCAAAAGATCTGACCAGATCATCTCGGGGAGGGGAACCTCAGGAGGTGCGTTGGTTTAATGCTGAGTGTTCCAGGGCGCACAAGAATCTCAAAATTGCCCTCCACGCTAATCCCCGAGACAGAACATTAATTAAAAATTTAAGGCAGACCTACAAGTGCACTACTAAATAAAGACAAGATGAACTGAGGAGTATGGCTTGGGATGACTTGGAGAGAGCAAGCGCCCTGAAAGACTCTAAGAGTTTCTGGGATATAATTAATCGCCCCCTATTCAAGGACGAGCCTAAACCCTTGGATTCACTGATCTTGGGGGCAAACTGGGAATCCCACTTCTCAGCAATATTTAATCCAAAAAATGTCTCAATAGTTGAAGGAAGTGGGGACCCGGCCTTTGATTTAACTTTGGCCTTACAACTAAGCTCATCAATCACAGTGGCAGAGACCGAGGAGGCCCTTGTGAGGGGAATTAGCATGAAAGCCCCTGGCCCTGATGGGGTCCCTTTGGATTTGTTTAAAAGAAACCCCAAATTATGGGCACCCCTGCTCACTAATGTTTTTAAAGCTGTAGTGATCGGCCCCATTCCATCATCCTGGAAGGAGGCAATTGTGGTTCCAGTATACAAGAAAGGTAACAGGAGTGACCCTGCCTGTTATAGGCCAATCTCATTAATTGATGCTACGGCAAAGGTACTGGGGAGGGTTATCCTTGTGCGTCTTGAAACTTGGGTGAACAGTACAGGGATTGTGTCTAGATTGCAATATGGTTTTAGAAGGGGGATGGGTACCACAGAGCAGTGCCTCAATTTGTCCCTCATCATGGGCAAGTACATGAAGGCCCGAGGGGGTTCTATACATTTGGCCTTCATGGACTTGTCCAGTGCTTTCGACACGGTTAATCAGGACAAATTGTGGGAACAAATGGAGCAAATGGGTTTTGAAGAGGCTCTTGTATCCCTCCTGCGTAGACTTCATACCTCTACAACGGTTGCCATACGATATGGCCCTAGGGGGGAGAAGACGGGGCCCATCGTCTCCATAGAAGGTGTTCGGCAGGGCTTCATTTTGGCACCATTCCTGTTTTTATTGTACACAAATGGTTAAGAGGCTTTTTATTGGAGAAGGAACTTGACTTCCCAGAAATTGGAGGCAACATGATTCCAATGCTATCTTATGCGGATGATACCATTTTATTGGCTCTGACCAGCCAATAGCCTCCAAAAATCATTGAATGCTTTTACTGATTTTATGGCAGCGTTGGACCTAAAAGTAAATTTTATTAAATCTTATGTTATGGTGTGTGGCTCTAAAGTGACTAAAACAAGGAGATTTGACGTTGGGGGTAAGTCCATTGACAAGCTGAAAAATGTTACATATTTAGGGAATATTTTTAATGACACTATGAATTGGGACCACCTCATCACAGCTAGGGTACAACACACGAGTCGGGTTGTGGAGGGGTTATTTCACTTTGCCCGTAAGCTAGGTCATAAACGAGTGACAGAACTAGTTACCCTTTACAAAGCTAAATGTCTCCCTGTGGCATCTTGTGGGGCGGGGGTTTGGGGCTACCATAAAACCCGTCACCTGCAGGTTTTGGAAAATAAATTTATTAAGTGATTGCTGTTGGCCCCAAATAGTGCCCCTACACCCTTTTGTCACCAGGAGCTTGGGTTGGCCTACCTTGAGGATCGAATTGACAACGCCCCATTGCTATTATGGGCTAAGATTTGGTTATCTGAGGATTTAACGTTCTCTAGGGACGTTATCAAAGATTGTACCAACCTAAATAGCGCATTGTCCATCCCCTGGCTCCGTTTTGTGAAGGGCAAACTACACGAGCTAGGGTTGGGGCATTATTATGACAATCCTGCAAGTAGTGATACTAAGGCGAAAGATGTCATAAAGGAGGCATTTTATGCGAAGGCATACCTGCATCGCGCACAAATGGTAGCAGCTGGCGCCCCATGTTTATTCCCTGGTGAACAGAAATTTTATTTAACTTTTACCATTAACGTTCAAACTCGATTTTATTTGACTAGGTTTCGATTAAGCACATTGCACTTTCTAGTGGCATTCCCTAAACAATCAGGTTGTGCCCATAGTATACCACCTTGCCCGTGTGATAACCTGTCAGCACAGACCACGTTGCACTTTATTTTGTTCTGTCCTCTTTATAAAGAGCCAAGGGAGAAATTTTTAACCCCAATTTTGAGGGAAATACGGCCATGCACCTACATTAGTGGTTTTAATTTTTTACAGTCCTTGTCTACTTTAATTATTTGCATTGCTGTCTCGAATTTTATTAGAATTTCTATGGCTATAAGAAAATGTTATGAGCTATTGTAATTTAATTAAAACCTGTGTCACTCTTTTACGAAAATTAATTAAATGGATGAAATTGTATGGGTGACACTAGAGATGCATGATTGGGGTACTCGATGTTTTTTTTTAAACTTGTTTTAATCTTATATTGTTTATTTTCCTATGCCTCTGTAACCATGATATGAAAAATGTTATCTTTGCAACATGTTTTTGTGAACTTTTATGGTTTTTGGAACCGAAAAAAGATTTTTGATTGATTGATTGATTGAGTACTATCTCAGGATTTGCATAGTATGCACAGTATTAATGATTCATGTCGTTTTGGTCTTTTTTATGCGCAATATACTAAATACCAACTCCACCTTGTACAATTTGACCTCCAACCTGAAAACCAACACCTTCCATTCCACTAACATTTTCTCCATGTGATTGACTCTAGAATCCCCATTGAGTCAGCCTAGTCTGTGCCAGCATAAACTTTTCTTTAAGCCTTTTCTGCTTCATTTCTAGTTCATCACTGCAGTGCTTTGCATACTTCAGGATCTCATCTAAAAGTTTTGTCTGCCAACAAATCACATTGTATATGCATAGTGATCTCTGGTCGCAACCCAAGAATGAACTGTGACTCAAAACTCCCCAAATCTCTCTTTTCAGGATTTTCGTGTCCACTATGCTTTTAAACACCTGCAACAATTGTTCATAATAAGCATACACTGACTCTTTAGCTTCTTGAGTAGTTCTATTGATTTTTTACAAATCGATGTCCCTCGCAGGAACTTTTTCTTTTAGAAAGTAATCACTTCATCATACTTGGTCATCACCACAGGTGAAGGTGCACAAGTATGTGCATCTCTTGGAGGCTTAGTATGTGGACATTGCACAGCTATCTTATATTCAGCCCATAGATCACTCTGTACCACAACATCAAAGAAAGTATTCAAGTCTGTCCACAAAACATTTGAAATTTTTACAAATCTGTCAACCTGTGTATACAGCTGTTCGTAAATCTTGCAAGATCACCTCTACTCCATGGTACATGAACATACCCTCCACTTGGTATTCCCCTCATAGATATGGTTAAAACCTCATCTTCATCTGGGGGTACTGTTGGCTGCTTAACATTCACTTCTGTAGCATCTGATTGTTTCTTTTTCTTTACCTGTTTGTTTGCCCACTTGCTCTCTAATCTGTCAAAATCATCCATTTGTGGATGCACTTTGCCAATTCCGTAATGTGTAATCTCATTCCTGTAGACCGCACTGTCACAATTGCTTCATCATCTAACTGTGCCCTGAAGCTTTTCTGAAAAGGAACACTCCTGAAGAGATACAACTCATATTTTCCTCCCAATTTAGTTATCCTGTCATTGGTGGCAGCCACACGGAGTGAGATTTCTTTACTTAGCTATATCAATTCATTATGATATTGATTCAAATGTGAAAGGTCTAGGCTTCCTCTAAATCTCTTCTAATTCCACCTTCAGGTTTGGTACAACTAAAGATCCTTCTCTTTCTTGGCTGTTAGAGGCTCTCTCTGTTTCTCCCACCCTTTTATTTTCTCAAGTTTCTTCAAACCATGAGGAAAAAATACCATTGTCTAATGGTCCTGTCTCTCCCTGTGCAATTGGTGTTGTAACAGCAATCCTTCTCCATTTCTCTCAATAATTGAACATTTTGTGGTGGGGTCCAGGCAACAATTTGTAAGTTTTGGGATGTCTGGCTAAACCCTGTCCCAGCTACTGCTCCTACAGCACCTTGAACAACAGGATTCAGAACAATATTTATTGGTGCAGTTGCAACAGGCACTGCCAATGCCTGAGCACTGTCTCAACTTGTGACACTGGGGCAGGAAAAGTCACGATTGAAGAGGCAACACGTGGAGCAATTACCGTAGGGCCTGCTTCAACAGGTGCAGTTGTAATTAGGAGTGTTGGAAGCAGTCTTTCAATCTGAATTGTATTTGGATTAACAGGGGCTGCAGCCACTGCAGTTCTAGTTGTCATAACACCGTCTATGTTTGTTATGGGGGCCACATATGGCAGTGGACGTGAGGATAACAAAGCATCTAAAATGTCAGCCCCTGAATTGCTATCAATGTAATTTTTTCTTGCAGCTCCTCATCATTATTTCCCTGTTTTCAGTTCTTTTTAGTCTTTTCTGTTGTCATTGCTGGGTACATTGAAGCTCTCCCAACTATGCATTTTCTCCATCTCTGCTGCCCTTCATCACAATGAGCATCTGCATAATTTTGCACTGCCCTGTTTTCTCTACTCTGGTACTTTTCTTTCTATTTGGCATGAGCTGCTTTCTCCCAAGCATTTAATGTTTCATATTGTGTAAGTCTAGAAGGTATCATTTTTCTCTTGCGTTTTCAATAACATTTAGATCAAAAGTACCATATTGTGAGAATTTGAATGGTCCTTTGTTTTCAGTGATCTTGCACTATTGATGAAGCCACAAACATGTATGAAGCCCTACGTTTGTCGCCATATAATGAGCTAGTGTACCGTGTGTTTGAGTCGCTTCTCCTTCCTGAACTGGGACTAGTACATCACCCCTCATCAAATCTCTATGGGGCACATGCATCAAGGTAGGCAATTGCGATTCCATAATTGCGATTATTAAGGAATCGCAATTATGGAATCGCAATTGCCTATGCATGTAGGTTTCGCTAAAATATTAGCGATTCCTACATATTCCTTAATTGCGAATAGCAAATTGCGATTCACAATTAAGGAATAGCTTCCCATTCATTCCTATGGGCCTAGAGGCCCATAGGAATGAATGAGAATTGCATGCGCAATGTGCGAGTACCAAATAGGTACTTGCAAATTGCGCATGCAATTTCAAGGGTGCAAGGGGGCCAAAAGGCCACCCTGATGCACCCCCTAAATTGGCATGTGTGTGCGCCACATGGCACTTTGAAAAATGCACTTTTGTGCATTTTTCAAAGTTTTTGCAAATTACCATCAACTTGCAGTTGATGGTAATTTGCGTTTCCTAAATGCGAAGTCGCATTTAGGAAATGCTTGTCATTTTAGGAAATGCTTGTTGCATTCCAAATAGGGAATCGCAATTTGCGATTCCCTAAATGCATTCGCAATTTAGGTAATCGCAAAATTTGCGATTCCCTAAATTGCGAATTTGCATTTGTGTTGATGCATCCCAAATGCAAAAATACCGGTCGCAAAGGGGCCGATTCTGCGAATCGGCCCGTTTGCGATCGGTATGTTCGTTGATGCATGTGCCCCTAAGTGCCTTAAAAGATTTCATGATCACAAAAATTCAACATTAAATGAACAGCAATCAAATTCAGAAAACGTCAATGTTTTTGTTCAATTTACAATCCCGTTACCAGGTTTGTGGAGGGCCACTATAGTTGCCGTTCTTTGATCTGGCGGTAGCTCTCACCTGTCCAGACTGGTCTCATACATCGCAACGAGATAGGGCGTGAGTGTCGTTGCATTTCGTTTGTACCATTCTATGGGGATCCCGTTAGGGCCGAGGGCTTTTCCTGACTGAATTTTGCCGATCGCTATCGCTAACTCCTCCGTCGAGAGCTCTGCCTCTAGAAGTTGGGACTCTGTCTCTGTAAGCTTAGGGAGTCGGATATCGTGGAGGAAATCCTCTGCTTCCTCTTGCGTTACTGTGCGCGCGGAGGTGTAAACCCGTTCATAGTGACTTGCTAGGAGGTCTACTATGTCTTGGGGGTTTTGTGTAATTTCACCCGTGGGGAGTTGAAGCTCTGCTATCCACCTATCCGCTTTTTCTCGCCAGGCTAAAAGCTTGCCAGCCTTATCGCCCACTTCATATATAGTGTGTTGAGTTGTGAAGAGCCGTGTCTTTGCTTCCTCCCATAGGTGGTCTTTGTATTCCTGTTTTTAAGGAGCAATAGATGGGTGGTGGTGTCGGAGGGGTCTTGTCCTTGGTCTCTTTCCAGGTCGCCTACTGCCTGTTCCAGTGTTTCAACTATCCGAACTTTTTCCCTTTTATGATTTGTTATTAGTGAAATGGCCTGCCCACGGAATACTGTTTTGTGTGCTTCCCAGAGGGTGAGCGGGGAGGAGACTGAAGGTGTATTCTCACTGAAGTAGTGTTTGGTAGTGTCAGTCAGCCCCTTCCATATCTTAGGGTTCTTCAGATATCCGGGGTATATAGGGAATATTCAACGTTGTGTTGTGGAACACCAACCAATGTTAGTACAATCACAACAAATTGTTACAGTCCCTATCTCAATTGTGCAGTCAATGGTACCTCACGAATCTGCATCACACTTAGCAGACAAATAATACCACAACCTATTATTTCTTGACAATGCCTATTAACTTATCCAGGATCTTAGACTACGGCGAGTCCAATACCAACTTCCATTGCTCAACATTTAAGCATAAACACAATTATTCTATTAACATTTACCAAATTCAAAACACATAACTTCAACACAGTGCCAAACTCCTAATTAGATCATTGCGACCCGTAACCCTATTGATGCACACACCTCCACCACAGCAGCCACTTTCGAAACCACAAACTCCTTCAGTCTTCACCTTTGAGCTTGGGACATAAGGGACATCGGCAGTTCTAAACGTGGACAAAATATTTCAGCTCCTTTTGTCCTGTAACATAAACTGTCCTCTCACTACCACTTGAGGGAGTGGGGTTTTCTATATTGTTATATCTCAATCTTCAGGTGTAATCATGAAATAACCCCCCCCCACTGGTCATATGGACCTTTTTTCGTCAACAAAGAGACGTAAGGAACAATCATCTAAATTAATCCAACTGATATGTTAAATTATTAAGGACTTTTATTACAGTCAATAAAGAGATTTTTAAATGAGTTCAAGAGTTTTATTTTTTCAATGTCTTTCAAGCATCAGCATTAGAAATGAATATAATCCAATAATTTATATTTCAATGTAATGTAAAATAGAACATGAGTCAGATCATTGGTATTTATTGTTATAATGCAGCAAACGTGTTCCATAAAGGAAGTTCCCTGATCTAAATATATATTAGAATAAGGTGAAAATAAGGTGTCAATTCAGATACTCAATAAAGAGTTCTGATGATAGAAATCAGTGCACAACTATGAAGCCTCTACCTATCAAGCTGGATAGTATTATCAGCTACAAATCAGCAAACAGTCAATGAAAAATAGACTAAACTACCTCTCATGTGGACAAGTAATAGAAACTGAAAGATAAGATAAGAAAAACATCTTGTGCAAACAACAATCTAAATGAGAAAATGGGCCTTTGAATGTTAATGCATTATTTTCAGTTAACATGGCATCAATGGTTAGACTAAATTAAGCCAGCACTTATTTATTTCTATTTAAGGCTTATAAAATGTAAGTATGATTTCCTCCTACAAATCTTTGTCTTTTGTATATGTGCTATTTAAATATAGGCTTTCGCACATTATTAATAAAAGCATTTTTGTTTGCAAACAAAATTCTCTTTAGCAGGAGTGATTCCACAGTGTTGACTGCTTAGGGCAGGAGTGCAGGTAATGTTAGTCAAAGAATCTCACGCATGGTGCTACTCAACGAGAGCAAATTAAGTGTGAGTAGGATCAAAATGAAAGGAATGGGTGAATCCGGTCACAGTGCATGACACAAATGGGCCCTTTATGGGTATCTCTACACCATTAGGTACAGGAAGGGCATAAAAGATAAGATCATGTAATGTTTTTTTGTAATGAGTGATGGATTATAATATAAGCACATAAACAAGTGTCAAACAGAGTTCCAAATAAATAGACTCTGATGTTTTTCTTTAAGATGCCTTGCAAACTGCACTTAAAATGGATTCCATGTTACTACACAAAGACAGAAATCTGCACCATAGCAACAGTTGAGATAATTTATATAACATATAGATAGAAATTGTTTACGGATATCATGTATGCAACATAAACCTATACATGAAACAGGAACTCTCATGTCGATCCCAGGAATTTGGAACCAACTCCAGAGAATCTAAGACTGATAGCCAATCTGCTTCCATCAGAAAGGCCACAAAACCCACATTTTCAGGTTTAACCTATATATCAAGGGACTGCCATATGTGTAAATATTATCGCTGTTCCTTCTCAAGAATCACGGTTACTAGTATCTGTTACTTGTACAGTACTTGTTATCCTTGCGGGTAGGTTTGCGCTATATTAATACATTCATCTAGTAAATAAATAACTAACTAAATAAATAAATTAACATATGTATGAAAAAAAATTCTTTTGAATAATTAAATAGCACGAGAAATCCATTTGGAGCTCAGAATTACATTTTAATAAATTATCTTTATTGCATGATATCTTGCCTTTGGAATATTACAATGCTTTTCATATCCATCTGAGGCCAATTAAACTTTCAGTCTTTAAAGGGATATATGGATATATTTTAAGACAGGAGTAAGGTTTGTCTGTAGACATTTCCCACAGACTATGGTTCTGAATGATTTTTATGTATTTCACATCTGAGCCTTTGACAAAGCAAGTACTGAACATCGTCTCAGTAAAGTCCTCTATTGTGTCTATTGTGTGAAGAAGCCTACATTTCCTAAAATCAAATTAAAATCATAATTAGCTATCGTGGTTTTACCATGATGTCTTGCATGTTGCACAGGCATTCTGTGTTCAGACTTATAAAAGACAGTGTCAGGGAACAAAGAATTCTCAAAACTTTATAAAATGCTTGCAAGTTTGTTTTAAGTATGTCATCTTGGTAGAATGTCTACTAAAATAGGAATTAATATATGAAGTTATTTATGGGATAATACTGCTCTCAGTGGCCAAAGAATTCATTAGTTTAATATATCGATTTGGCGTGAAGGGTGGATCAAAACACTAGGGGGTATATTCACAAGAACGTGTGATAACTACCGCAAGAGTAGCGTAACGCAACTTTCAATATCGCAGCCTATCGCGGGAAAATAACCCCGTGTCAACGTGGAATTCACAACAAGGCGGTAGCATGCGATAGTCTGCCGAAACCGCGGACAATGTCCGCAATACAACCCCCACGATGGAGATAAAAACACAAACCACAACACCAAAAAACACGCAATGGGCCAAAGCGCGATGATGAATCAGCGACAAGCAGCGCCAGGCCTGCAACACACACCTGGCAGGCGTCAAAAATCTCCATAAAAGTAGAAAAAACACCCACACACAAACTGACCAAACACACAAGCACCATGGAGGCAGCCGGAGCAGGCACAGAGGACGAGCGCAACCACACAAGCACCCCGGACGACCAGCCTGGGACCTCGGGGACAGGGAAGGGCAAGGACAAGAAGACAAGGAAGACCAAGTTCAGTCCGCAGGCGAACAGGATCATAGTCACGGAGGTGATGGAACACCATCAACAACTCTTCGTCACCTCCAACGTGTCATTGGGCACCAAAACTGGAATATGGCGTGACATCGTCGACAAGGTGAATGCCGTCGGAGAGCACAAGCGGACAATGGACGAGGTCAAGAGGCGATGGAATGACATCAAGCGGAAGACCAAGGAGAAACTCTCCGCCAACCTGAAGGCAGCAACGCAGACCGGAGGTGGGGGCCCAGCGCCTCAGCTGGAGCTGGATGACATGGAGGAGCTGGTGTCGACAGTCATCAGTGTGGAGACTGTGGCCGGAGTCGGGGGACCGGACACTGCTCGACAGGACACAACACAACCGCAACAGGGTGAGTGACCACCAGGTACTGGGGGGACGGGGGAGATGGCCACAATGGCACACATGCACAAGCAAGCAGGGCACAGTGCACACCCACAATCACTCTGGGTCCTCGCCCAGACCCACAGACTGTCACAATGTACAATGCCATGCTGTCTGAATGTCAACCTGTACCATGCGGCTACATACATGTGGACACATTGTAATACACCATCTCCCCTTCACATCGCAGGGGCATCGTCAACACCTCCTGCAGAGCAGTCACAGCCACCCTTCACTTATGACGAGGAGGAGGACAACACCAGCATTGACACCCAAACCATCCAAGACCTCATTGACCTCATCAGCAACTCACCTCCAGGATCAGGGCAGCCCAGCTACATCCATGAGACCCCACCCACCACCCAAACCACCCATCAGGAGGCACCCACAGCCCCAGCACCCTCCCAAGTCCCCCAGGAACAACAAATGGCCTTCCAACGCCGTGTGCTGGAGGGCCAGAGGGAGACGGCCGAACAGGTGCGGGTGGGGTTCGAGCTCATGGCTACCAAACTGGACGCCATCCTTGGGTGTCTATGTCCGCCCCATGGACTCCAGCGAGCCCTGACTGACATCTCTGGAGTCATGACGCGGAGGGAAGAATACCTGTCCGCTCAGAGTGGCCCCAGCGATGCCAGCCGTGAGCTGGCACACATGCAGAGGCTCATGGAGGACATGGTGCGGATGGAGGCAGAAAGGATGGCAGCCACCGCTGCACATCAGCGAAATGTAGCTGGGATCTACCGTGCCCTGCATGTCCTCATCATGGCATTTCTGCCTCAAGGCGTGGCGATGATGAATGCTGCTGCCCCCACACCATCCACATCTCCGCCCCCTGGTGTGTCAGTGCCTCCCAGTGCGGCAGGCGTATCCACTCCGGCACCTGATGTGTCACTGCCACACAGTGCGGCCGACAATCCTCCTCCGGCCCCACACAGTGCCGCAGCCGGTACTGCAACACCCACAGATGGGGCAGGGCACACACCCGGGGACACCCGGGGACGAGGACGTGGATGGGACTGTGGTCAGGAGGGCCAGGCACTAGCATCCATTTCCGCCACCTTGCCTGTTTCTGCTTGGTGCCGCACATGGCCTCAAGACCTACCACTGACCCCCGATACACTCCGATGCACTCACCTTGGACAGCGACATGGACTGCCACATCCTTTTGACGACCAATGACATGGCGGACAGACTGAGGACTGTACCCTTCCTCTTCCGCAGTACAGGTCATCCCCGGATGGACACTGGCTGGCCCTCCACGGGCCCATATTGTGTAGTGTGCTCGGCATTGCCCTGTACCGCTCCAGCTGCATGACTGCACTGGATGTGCAAATAAACATCCAGTGACGCACTGCTGTGTAATGTCTTACGTCATTCATGTATGGATGTGTGGATGAATGTGGGGACAATGCCTTCCCTTGCATCAATGATGTTCATCCTGTGGGATGCCAGTCAGAGGGTGCGACATTGCATTTTGTGTACCTGGTTCCGTGAACACTACAACAGGGACACACGCATCAGTCACTTCCTTGTCCGGACATGGACTGGACCACGCCCAGAGCCCACAAGTCATTGTTGCAAGCCCTGCGCTGGTCGGGCGTACGGCAGGCCAGACCACTCCGCTAACGCCCCGAGGGGGGCCCTCATTGCTACCCGTCGCAGCCGTACTCGCTGGTGGTGTGCAGGTCACTGGTCTAGTTGTCAGCATGTCACAGCCACTCCCTGAGGGCAGGTTTTCACACACACCACACCCATCCGGCACAGGCGTCACAGGCCATGTGACTCCACCAACATAAGGGGCCGACGACGTCACATTCCCCTCTTCCGGTGGTGACTGCATGACGGCCACTCCACGGTTCTCACTCATGTAGGGCCCATGAGTTGCTGCGCACAGGGTTAGTGGCATCCGAGGCCTTGCGGACGGCACAGGCCTACCACCACGTGGCGTAGACTGGGGTTGCACAGGGTTAGTGGCACACAAGGCCTTGAGTAAGGCACGGGCCTACCACCATGTGGCGCAGACTGGGGTTGCACAGGGTTGGTGGCACCCGGGGCCTTGCGGACGGCACAGGCACCCCGCCACGGGACGGTGACTTTGGATGCACTGTGTCAGTGGCACCTTGAGCTGCTGAGCGGGTGTGCAGCCTGCGATGATGCCCCGTCCCGGCGGTCTGGACAGCTCAGGTTTTGTGTGCCCTGCTGGACCGCAGTGTAGGCCAGAGCCAGCGGGCAGTGCAGGCCTACCGCCACGTGGCGTCGCTTCCGGGATCCCAGAGTTGGTGGCACACATTGGGCTGAGCGGGTGTGCAGCCTGCGATGGTGCCGGGTGCACTGGTATGTCCTCTGCCATGGAGTAATCAAGACCCAGCACCAAACGTGAGACCTGGTGGCCTGCAGAGCGGGGCTGCATGATGTAGAGGGTGCCATGTCCGCGGGCCCCGGGCTTGTGGCTTGCAGCGGCACGTGGTGGGACCTCCTGTCTACGCGCCGGTGGCGGAAGGTGAGCATTGAGGCCTGGGTGTGCTTGGGCGGGCATGCTCCGATGGGCGGCGGGAGAGGTTGGGGTGCCTCTGCCTGAGTGTGCATGGGCGGGCAGGCGATGTTGTCTTGTGCAAGTGTGTGTACTGTGCCAGTCATGTATCTGGGCTCTGTTTCAGCTGACGGCTCTGAATCAGATGTGTGACCTGGTGAACTGCACTACATACCGGCACGTGGTTGGAGACACACGGTGGCAGCAGGTGAGCAGTGTGGCCTGGGTGCGCAGGGGCGGCACTCTCTCTCTCTCTCCCTCTCTTCCTCTCTCTCTCTCTCTCTCTCTCTCTCTCTCTCCTCTCTCTTCCTCTCTCTCTCCCTCCCTCTCTTCCTCTCTCTCTCCCTCCCACTCTTCCTCTCTCTCTCCCTCCCTCTCTTCCTCTCTCTCTCTCTCTCTCTCTCTCTCTCTCCCTCTCTTCCTCTCTCTCTCCCTCCCACTCTTCCTCTCTCTCTCCTTCGCTCTCTCTCTGTCCTCTGATGTGCGCAGGACACACCTTCTCATCATGTTTTTTGTCTTACAGGCTGTGACCTACGTATTGTCCCGAGGGGAGCGGCCATGTGTCTTCATTTCATTTCGTTGTTCATTTTAACGAAGTTTCATTTATTGCTTCGAAAGTGAATGTGTGCTGGTCATTTCTGTGACGACACATCCATGTCACCAGTTGTGATTTTGCGGCATCAAGCGGAATATTTTGTACAAGTTTAGGTGTGGCTGATGTGGCATGTCTTTGGTCGGGGGGTGCCAGGGAGGGGTGGTCCAGGGGGTGGTGGCGGTGGGTGTTGTGGCCCTCTTGGGTGTCCGGGCCGCATGATGGGTGGCTCCATGGCATCTGTTGCCCTTCCGATGTAGCCGTGGGCTGTGCTCCCTTTTGGTTTGCAGGCTGCCGTCCGACTTTACACCAGGTCAGAGCAGGTGTAGATTTCCTGGTGCTAACGCGCCTTATCGCCTGTTTTGTGTTTTTATCGCCGATGTGGCTGGTTGTTGTGAATGTTGAGGTGTGCTGTTGTCTCGGCTTTTGTCACGGGAACGCCTACTCTGCATCTCATTAGCGATATTTGCGGGGTCCTCTGTGGCGATGTTTTTTGCGGCTGCTATCGCGGGTAAACTGGTGCTGTGGGCTGTTAACACCGGCTTGTGAATGGGGAGGTAAATTTATCACGACTTTGGCTGCGATAAAGTGCCGTTAATTCGGCGATAGCTCCTTGTGAATATGCCCCTATATTTAGGAGGCCTAACTCTTTCACCTGTTCTTTTTTTCTCCTACTGAGCCCTGTCTTTTGTCTTGTGGTTTTTTAGGTCTCGCCTGGCGTTGCAGCGCATGCGCTGCCCGCTCGGCGAGACCTAAAGTGAGAGAGGAGATTTCAGAAGGGGACTTGAAGCCCCGCCCATCATTTTCATTGGGTGGCGTCAGGGTTTATGCTAAACGCTGGCTTCCCATTGAAAAGGATGCTTTTGGGCCACTGCCCTTTCTCCCTTTTGGACGGCCCATCCGGACTGGGTCGTCTTCTGCTTCACGGCTGTCGTGAAGCAATTCCTTATCTTTATAGGGGGCCATCTGTTTCTAATTAGTTCATCGCTTGTTTCATTCTGCAGAGCGAGCTTTAGGGGGCCATCTGTTTCTAATTAGTTCATCGCTTGTTTTCACTGCAGGCACGCACAACGTGCATGGCGCGCTTTCACTTTCCTAGTTCCCCTTGAATTAGGGAATCCACAAATAGGCGCGAGCCAATGGAAGTGAATCTTACTGTAGCAACATGACACTTGAGACAGCTGCAGCTTGGAGTATCTCAGAGAGGAAGAAGAAACATGGCCTCTATCAGGAGATGAAGGCCTTATCTCTAGGGTGACCAGACGTCCCGGATTTCCCCGGACAGTCCCGGTTTTTGGAGAAGTGTCCCGGTGTCCCGACACTTTTCTCCAAATTGAAGAAATGTCCCGGTTTTTGGGTAGTGCCTGGGTCATTTAAAGAAATGTCCCGGTTTTTAAGGGCTGATCAGGTGAGCCTGCACGTTAATCACAGTGTTTATGCAGGCTCACATTTCGACCAGCCCTCTTAAAACCGGGGACAGAAGTTCACTTCTTTAAACTCTCCTGCTGTGCTGCTTCGCCTCATTTAAGCAGCACAGCAGAATTTAATGAGGTGTGAATCAGGGCTGCAGAGGCCATAGGGCACGGCCAGGCCCACCAGCAGCCGGACCCTGGAGCTCTTCGCAGAACGGGAGGTAATGTGAAAATACATATTTTAAAGAACACAAATATATATATATATATATATATATATATATATATATATATATATATATATATATAATATTATATATATTTGTATTTAAGAAGCCCTGAGACCTAATAGGACATTTAGTCCTATTTCTATGTCTGTGCCCGTCCCGGTTTTTCAGTCGGAAAATCTGGTCACCCTACTTATCTCACAAGGCGTGCATTAGACACGAGGGGATGGAGATTCCTCGGCCCTGGGAGAATGGAGGCATGCCTTGTATTCGTGGGGGATACCGTGTCCCCGCAAGAGTAGAAAGATTTATCTGAAATCTGTGGCAACCTTATCTCAGGGAGAGCGAGGGTAGTCATCGAGACAACCGTTTATCTCTGCAAGGAGATGCAGCCAGACGATGAGGGGCATATCTCACTGAGATATCTCTCGCTTCACTCAGGGTGAGGGGACGTTCTTTGTTGTGAAATCTCCGCATGTTTCTCACCTCCGGCAGAAATCTTTCGAGGATGCGGCCTAACGGCCGGAGCTGCAGACTTCGGAGCTGGGAAACCAGGTTCGAGGCTGGGCCTCGGCTCAACATCGTGTGATACTGGGTAAATCACTCAATCTCCCCGAGCCTACCAAAAATGAATGTGCACTGTCCTTGTGTAATTTAACTGGTACTCTTGTAAAGCGCTCCAATACATTTGGGTTGAGTTCGCGCTATATAAACCTGCAAAAAAAAAAGATCTAAAAGGCATCGGATGAAATTCTGGAGCTCTGGTTCAAAACACAACATGTTCCTCTGTTTTGTCATATATTTTTTTTAATATTTTATTGTATAGTAGAAGTACGCAATTTAAAAACAACACATTTTAGCATGCTAACGAAAGAAATCATTAAATCAGTACGTATTCTGTTTAATTTCTCAATTAATATTTACCGACCGATAGAGGAAGATTAAAAGGAGAAGAGAAAGAGTTAAATAAGCTGATAAAATATGCACCATAAAAGCTGCAAGGCTATTCTGCATATAAAGTTAACAATATTTAATGATTCGCTAAAGGTCTCTTCATTGTCGTGTGGTCTGAATGTTGCTTTTCTGAAGCGGTTTCGTAGGTGGTCACTGAGGCAGGTTCTGAGCTTTAACTTGCATTTGCTTTTCCAGTTTCTCAGTACTATTCCTTAAGTGATACCGAGGCAATTGAAAATACAGAGTACAGCATGTTTGTTACTTATGTGTAGGTGTGTTAGGTCAATCAGCGTCATCGACTCTGGATTGAGGGTTAGGTCCCTTTCATTATTTTTAGGTGACGTTTTTTTCTGTCATGTTCAGGAGTCAAGGATCAGGAAGGCTCTAAATTACCCCCAAAGTATCATTCCTCACAAGGCGGCCAATAGCATGTTGGCAGTCTTTTATATGTATGCGTCTTTAAAGAGATGACTGAACATACTGCAATGTTCCAATGGGAAATAAGTTCAGAACTGCGATGTTGCCCCATGTCTTGTGCAACACCGTCAGCTAATCCTGTGTTTTTAGCCAACAGAGCATTGCATTTTGGGGCTCGTAGTTTCACCTTTAACAATTAAGGATGAGATAAAAAATGTCAGCATGCAAAGTGCATTAGTTTAAAAAGACAGGACTCGCTGAAGGTGCCACACGTGTTACACTGTTAGTAGGCAGCTAAGAATGGTAATGTGACAAAATAAAAGGCAAGAATAGAAGGAATATAAGTTTCTGTAAACGATCTCTTCGAATCCCCTCAAGTTAATTTAATATTTTGGTTCCTTTGCTTAAAATGTAGTTTACATTTCAAATGTGAGTTTTACCTAGAACAAGTAAGACGAGGCATTGCTTATGGACAATTATTTTAATATTCCCTTCTACCGAGCAGAGATCCCTGTCATTCTGTCAGCGCCGAGACATGCACGTGAACCTTAGTGTCTATGGCAATACGCATATGTACTATTTAGTATTCAGCGTCGACCTGTCAAAATCTTAAAGGAAGAAAGACCTGTAGTTGACGAGTGGCATCCCCTGAGGCTGCTAGTTAAGCTTCTCAGCCATGTTCATGTGTAGGCCTGGCGTTCGCCAATTATATATAAAAATCATAACAAAATTACTGCTGGATCCCATAAAATGGGGGCCAAGGTGTGACAGCTGAAAGGGTCTGGTGTCACGAGGGGCGGAGTCCTGAAAAGAAGAGCCTGACAGTCCACTTACACATAACACAGGGGTAGTGTGCCTGCTCTAAGGCACAATCGTAACATATCACAGATCTGTGTTTTTTGTAGCTAGTTTAGTTGATTACTGCTTTTTAGGTCGCTGATGAGCTTTGCGGGGGTCAACAGGGGGTAAAAGACATTGTCATTTACAACGCCATTACTTGATTAATGCTTCACGAAGGGAAAAAAACAAAAAACATTTTCAATGCCAATAGCTCAAAACAATGTCATTGCGAGACCTATTGCATTGTAAATGCTTGTTGGTCTTTGCTGACCTCTGATCCTGGTCTGTGGGTTCCTGTGGCTCCTTGCTGCCTACTTGCTTAGGTTCGAGCCCCAAACAGGGTTTGAAAAGAGGGGCTAGTGAATCTGACCCTTACCAAAACTGTATCACTGGGCGCTGAAGTAAATGCCGGAAAGCAACCCAATCAAGAGTTTGGTTAATATTAATGTGTTGGCGAAGGAATTTTTATTAATGTATGTTTTCCAGCCAATAAATTGTCAGTTTCAGCTTGCTAAATATAAAATCAATAGACCAAAATTCGTAATTGTCTCTTATGATTTTCCTATGTCTAATTAAGGTAATTTCTAACTCACAGCTACATATACAAATGTCCATGAATGTGTTCGGTGGCAATTGTCCATTGTTAATGACCTGAAGGAAGGAGTGCAACAATCATTGCTAGTTTACTCATTCTTTTAAATAAACAATGTACGCATCTTCGATGCACGCCTTCCAACATTCATTTAGCCAATTGTTGTCTGAGAAGCTCTCTCTCTCCTTGTTGCTGAGAAGATGTGTTTATGTTTCAAGATGTGCAAAGGCTGGAGGAATTTATGAGTGAAATGTGGTTTTAAAATGAACTTGGCTATGAAAGTTGAATATGCATGAGTCTGTTTTTGTGTAGAAAGCAGAGTCACTCCAATGGAGATAAAGTAATCTAATTCATGTACTAGTATTTCTTTGAAAAGAAAGACATGTCTAGAGTTTCATTTATGGAAAAATTTACTTGGTTTGCAATGCTGACAAGCCATCTTCAATCTGGTTTCAAGAGTGGCAGCCCACTGTATTGGGCAGTTACCCGTCTCCTGTGGCCACAGAGGGCAATCTGGGCTTTATTTGGATGGCACGCTAGATTGTTCAGTTCTGCCCGAATTGTCAAACTTACTTCCTCCAGTCGCTTTCATCTTAGACACCTGAGGAAGGGATTGCCTTACCTACCTGTGGACGAGAGATTTCTGTCCATTCACTCAGTGTGGGATCGCAGCCTGACTATTACAATGCTCTTTATCTGCCTAGTCCTAAATAACTGTTTAAAAACTAAACTTCAGCTTATTAAAACTATCTGCTGTGAGACTACTGCTGGGGTTTCTCCTCTGGGCTCTCATCTAACAACATTTTAAACAACTTAACTAGCTTTAGATAGCCAAACGAGTTTAATTTAAGAGCCAATACATCTCCCACAAGTCCTATGTTTATCCCTAACCTAGTTACTCACTACCAACCCATTAAGGCTCTTCACATGGCTTTGTCATGCATACTGGCTATAACTAATTTTAGGAGATTAAGGGCTGGAGGCCAATCTTTCTCATTTTAAGTGACTAAAGCCTGAAATTTGCTTCCAATTTTTCTCTGGTTTGGATTTAGATCTTGGTGGTGCTACCCCCGTCGTGCTGCGGTGGCGGTCCCAAGTACTCCGTCAAGCTGACGGCAGTCCACCTGCCTTATTTAGATGTTACAGCAATAGACAGGAGACTGCCGCTGCCGTGGTCTTCTCTGTTGGCTAACAGTATTCCGTCGTCGTTAAGCCAGCGTGTTTCCACCGAGCAGATTTAGATGTTCCCATTGTGCTGGCGGTGGTGTCCTGACGGAGTGAGGCCATGGTGGTGTGCAGACAGGAAAGTACAACTTTTTATCAGCACAATACACATATTTGTCATGTGTACTGCACATATTTGTGCAAATAGCATTGCACACCAACAACATACACACACAGTTGAATGTACACCCACACCCACCACAAAAGCCTACCTCAGATCCCGGCGACAATGGGGTTGCTGAGCGTCATGGTCAAGTAGCAGCAGTACAGGATGGACCTGGAAAATGGCGTTTTAAGACAGAATCAGTGGTAGGACCTTGAAAAAAGGTGGGTTTTCACCTCTTTTTCTTCCATTCTGCCAACTCGAGCTTGACAGCAGCTTCTGTCTCTGACTCCATCGACCAGTGACCAGCCAACATCTAAATCGAGCAGGCAGACCGCCAAGGCGGTGGGCGGGATGACCACCGAAAAAACGACAGCAGGACCAGTCCTGCCAAAATCTAAATCAGGCCCTCTGTCTCATCCCTAAACATTTGCATTCAGGAAATCATTGAAATGTATCTGTTCAGCGTTTAATCGTTCTCTGACACCACTATTTTTTATTGATTGGGCTTTTTGTTAGTGCCAGGATGCCCATAAAAGTAGCAGCGTGGACTATTTTAACAGTTTGCTGATTTATTTTAAAATAGACGTGTAGTGTTTTTGTTATTGTGATTTCTGTCCCAAGAGAAAAATATTTGAGGCTGGTCTAATATTATGAAAATAAAATTTGGTAGTTTATAATGCTTAGTTAAAATATTGTAATCAACTAAAGACCTTGTTTTTCTGTGCGCTGTTTGCCAGATAAATAAATGCCATGGCGATTTCAGTGCCTAAACGAAATATATTGCAGTTATTAACTTTGAAAATATCTGTCTGATCTAGTGGTTTTGATTTCTGATTATGTATCTTTCTGAATATTGAAATTTCTTGAACAAAAAGAATGTATTTTAGTTAGACGTGAAATATTTGGCAAACAGTGTTTTTATGATCATACGTTGAGGCCGTATAAACATCAGAATAGACAAATCACTTGATTTCCTCTGGGTCCTAAAGGAGGGGTCCAGAAAGGGATAGGCATGGTGGAGCAGCATAAATTTAGCTCCACCTTTACACATCACAAATAGATAACAGAACCGTGCATTTAGCACATGTTTTCTGTATTACCAAACAACATTAATATCAAGTGTTGCACTTGACATCATTACTGGAGTACATTTACTGTAGAATTAGGGAATTCATACATACGCTGTGCGCCTTAACCATTTTAAATGAGCTATTCTTTGGATTCTTGATGAATCAACCATCCTCACCTATTTAGAATGTGTTATTTTAGAAACAACAACGATTTATGTTATGTGAGAACTAATGGTTCATATATTTCATTTAAAATGTAGTTCTTAGTCATACTTACACATGCATATTAGAGATTTTTCTATATGCCAAATGTAATTCTGACATTTTATATTCATTTGTGTTTGAAAGTGCACATGTATATTAATTGTGCACCATTGATTTAATATTCTAAAGTTGCCCTGACTAGGCCTGTTTTCCATTCTGAATGAAATACTGTTTTCCATTTCTGCTTGCATGACTTTTCCCTTGCAGGTGCATTCCCAAACATTGTTAGTTTGAGAATAGATACAACACTGTACTAGCGATAGAGAGAGCCTGATAAGAAGACCCTAACAAAGGAACATGGAGAGCCAGAGCGTTGACTGAAGAGTCCTATTCAGCAATGTTACAAAATGGCTTGGTTGAACAAGGGCAATATAGTTCCCATGTTCAGTGTCGGACATTTTGTGAATGTTGCAGCTTAAAACGTGAGAATGGAAAAGGACAATGGGACCCCTGATGATGCAAACAGAGGGGTATTACCTGATAGCATCTGGTGGAAATATCTAGTGGTCACCCTGCCTGATGTTAAGCCACTTTTCCTTGGTCTTTAAACCGTTATGCTTATTCTCTTTGATTCTTGCTGAGTGTGGCTTAGGCTAAACACTCAAATTCCCCGAGCTTCTGTGATGCTGACACCTTTCCTTAGTCGTTTACTTCTTGAGTCTTCCTGTTGTTCCTATTTTCTGCATTTCCCTGAACTGTGAGAGTCCTTAGTCTATTGAACCATCCTCTTAGTTTGGACTTGAACTTTGATGATTTTAGATTTTACTCATATATAGGAGAGATAATCAGAAACTCTTCTCTGAGCACCAAATCTTGTTATTGATCTTTTGTATTGCTGTGACTGAACTTCTTGTTTCTCTCATACTGGTATGCCTAAACTCCTTTAGGAGGTTGGGTTTCTCAGTTGTTATTGTGTATTTTTACAGCCTAGTGCTAAGATTCATGTGCCTTAACTTGGCTGCTAATTTGTAATAAACCTTCTAAACTATAGTCACTAACTAATCCCTGTTCCTTATTGTGTAACCAAATGGGTTACATGGTTAATTGAAATTGATTGCTGTAAGGTTAACTCCCATCACCTCTCAGTCAGGAAAGAAAAGATTAATCGGAGGAAAATTGGTAAGAGGGTTGGCCCAGAGCACTGAATCAACTTGGTAGCACTTTGGTTGGTTTCCCACTGACGTGAGAAAGTTAGCATGTCACAATTTGAAATTCCCCAAGCCCACTCAAAACCCCAAAAGCCCATGGTTCAGTCAGAGGATTGATGGAGTTCCACTGGTTTGGAAATGATTTGTAGCAGCGGAGCAGTGTGAGTATTAATAGGGTTGCTCGTTGCAAGTGCTTATACTTAGATTGCGGTAATTTTCAAGAATAGTGTGGTGTTCTGCGGAGATGATTTAACTTGTTGTGTGAATGTGGCACTTAATGCAGAGAAGTTGAAGTGGGCATCGGGTCTGTCGTGGCCTAAGATCCTGGGCGAGACAAAGATAAGTTGTCAGTGTAAAAGACACTGGGTGTAGTTGTCTGCTGTGTTGTGGTTGCGGTGCTGGTCATGAGATGTCGTTGACAGCATTACTGAGATAGGGACTTTATCTCTGTTTGATTGTGAGGTGTGGTTGGTATAGTGAATCTCAGTGCACAGGGAGGAACTGTATCAATCCGGATAAGACCCCGCTGGTCGAGGTTTCATTTGAAGTGAATGTGAGAGTAGGTTGCAAAGTTTTGCTTCAGACGATTGCTTGTGTTTAAAAATCTTTTATTTTATTAGAGGAGCAGACAAAGTTAGTTGTTGAAAATTGCTTGCATTTGTTTTGTGTGTAAATTGCTGAGAGAACGTGCTCGTGAGATTTGTAAAGAAGAGTGAGCTGCTGCAAGTAGTGAGATTGACATCACAGTGTGCCGCGCTGGTATTGGCCGGCCAGTGTAGTGCTGCACTGGTATTGGTTGGATACGTCATAGAGAGCAGTGCTGCTATTGGTTGTGATTGCCAAACAGAGAATTGTAGGTGAAAAATAATTTCCTGGTTTAAACGAAAAGTAATGTGAGAATCTTGCC
Organism: Calotriton arnoldi; assembly: GCA_963921515.1. Taxonomy (NCBI): domain Eukaryota; kingdom Metazoa; phylum Chordata; class Amphibia; order Caudata; family Salamandridae; genus Calotriton; species Calotriton arnoldi. The sequence continues at coordinate 1,599,903 of CAWUFW010000913.1, read as the reverse complement.
TATCTTGATTGGAAAAGGAATTCTTTAAAGCACTACAAAGTCTAATGAAGGGAGATGTACCTGTTAGAAAGGGGGAAGAGGCACCACCCAAAGGTATGCCAGATCATCATATGGCAAAAGACATGGGTTTTTACACGTGTATTTGGCTCAAACAATGGCATAAGATCACTTAGAAGAATGGTCCTTTGACATTTCCTTATTATGGGACATTTAATTTGAGAATCATTGAACATTTAAGGAGGACGTTGTATGACATGAAACCACCTCCTAGACCTACACAATATGAAGTACTTAATGCCTGGGAACATACAGCTCATCTTAGGCAGAGAGAGAGATTTCAAGGAAGGGTCAAGAAAGCCATACACACTTGTGCAGCTGCTGGATGGGATGCAGAACAGAAAACTTGGAGAACAGACATGATTGAGGGAGCTAGATTGTACCTTGCATTAACGAATGAGAAAGAAGGGAAAGGTAAATGAATGGATTAGAAAAAGATGAAAGAGGCAGATGATACAGAGAATGCAGCTGAAGACAGTGATAGCAATTCAAATGAGGATTTTATAACCGAACTATTGTTAAACTGTCCACCCCCATAAAATGTGACCAAAACTGGAGGAGAGAGTACTGTACCTACTGATGGGAATTTTGATGTTCCTACTGCACCAGTGAATGTAAAATCTAATTCAATAGGAGAAATGTCAGGAATGACAGCCCCTTTAAATTCATTTGCTCTAAATGCCCCAGATACACTGACTGTTCCTGTTACAATTGGTCCTGTCATTCCTTTGTATAACCCTGGAGTGGTAGGAAATACTACACATACTTTGGCTGTTTCTACTGGGATGAGTACCTTAGATAGCAATCCTGTGGGCTCGACAACAAGACAAATTCATCAAACTCCTTTGGTTCCGACACAAGGGAATACCCCATGCACTGTGAGTGCAGACCCAACATTAAATCAGACAGAGTTTGAACCGAATGGAAGGTTTTACCAGAGATCACCACCTTTTTTCATGCCCAAAACGAATGTGATTCCAGACAGAAATGCCTATGGGTTCGCCAAGTTCTTATATATCCCTTATTAATTCTCCACATGATACAAACCGTGGTTCCTTTAGTGGAGAGATAATTCTTAATACTCCAGTAGAACAACCAGGTCTTACTGCCTGAGAACTCGATGATTGGTTCAGAGGTATAGACACCCCGACTGGTAGTAGAAATCCCGGAACAAGTGAAAGGAATCCTCAGGTTCCTGAAAAGGAAAGAACTGTAGATGTGGCTAAATTGAAAACAGAATTAGCAAAAATGATAGTTGGAACTCTTGACATGTCCCGATTAAATGTCTATCAGGATGATGAGCTATTGTTCATGTGCAAAGACATAACTAGATGTGCTGGACACGCTCATGAAAGGTTGTCTGAATTTGCTCACATATATGAAATTGACTTGCAGAAATCTAAAGCCCTACAGAGAGTTACAGTTCAAGCTTTAATGACCGTGGTATTGCTAAAATGAGACCATCAGGAATGACATTGCAGATCAAGGAATTAATTTCCTATGTTTGAAAATGGAGTGAGCTGGATAGGTGGGAAGGTAGATTGGCAAAGAAAAACAAACTGAGGTAGGTTAGATTAGAATTTCCTCCATCTGGAGCTAAGGAAGAGGATGAGGAGATACACATGCTACCCATGAGAGAAGTGCCTGGTGGAGGGTATGTCCACATACCTTGGAGCATGGTTGACCATGCGTCATTCACCAATGATTTTCCAAAACTCAGAGAGAGCCCAGTGGAATGGTACAGACAGGTTGAAAGGTTTGCAAAGATATCAAAGGTTCTGTGGAGTGATTTGAATACCTGAATACCTTATTTGAAATTGTGGTTACAGGTGATCTGTGGGTCAAATGCAATGTTGCTGTGGATTGGCCTGAGAAGGAGCCAATGAGACATACCACATGACATGCTCTGTCACTAGTGGTGAAGAAAAAGAATCAGGTGATTACATTTTTTAAATCAAAAATATCTCCTAAAGATATTGATTGGATCAAGATTGACAGAACAACCCAACAGTCCAAAGAAACAATACCTATTATGAGAGACTGTTGCAGGCATTTAAGCAGTATTTTGGGACAGAGACGATTGAGACTAAAGGCATGGTATATTTTGTGTATGGGTTTGTGCATGGATTGAAACCTGAGATTAACTCGCAGAGTAAGCCCATTGACAAGATATTGAGATATGCCACATATTGCAGTGATTAATTGGAAATGAAACATAAGAAATTGAAAGAAAAGTTGATGATGGCACAGATGAAAGCTGCACAGCGAGGTCTGAATCAACAGTTTGTTGGGAATGTTGGTCACATGCAGGAAGAGCATCAGCAGGGAGTTCCTGTGATTCAAGTTGGTAATGGGTTTGAGCCGCAAGGTAGAGGTCGCTGTGTTCCAATTGATCCGAGTACAGGGATTGATGTGACAAGTTTGAAAAAGTCGAATCCTTCCCATAGCTGTGGCAAGTTGGGACATTGGAAGCGGGAATGTCTATTCAATGCTGGTAACATGGCAATGGGAATCAGGTTCAGAATTGTGGATCTGTGCAATCTCAAGGTAAGAACATGGGTCAGACACAAGTACAGAGACAAAGAGTCCAGAATTTCAATGTGCCCCAAGCTCAGGTAAGGTATGTTCTACAAGCCCCAATGCCACACCAAAATGCAAATGTTCAAAGATTTAACTTGAATCAAGTTCCAAATTTAAGCACAAATCCATTCGTGAATCAGGGTACGTCTCAACAATACTGTATGATACAAACATACAAGGACTACAGAATACAAAATCAATTTCCTGAGCCACAATCATGTAGTGCATAACAATAATTAATTCACACAGTAATTTTCTTTAAGTGTTCATCCTTGGTCTTTATTCCATATCTTGTAATATTTGATTGCGCTTCAGTTCTTCATCAAAGCTACCGACAGTCACAGTTTTTGCCAACACGTGTTTTGTCTAATGGTAATAACCAAAGACTTCGTCAGGGCTACAACAAACAAATATATATCCTGATTACATTATGTTACATCTACATTAAATCAATTCGATATTGAACCTCCACCAAATTGTGGGTGAGACTACCAAACACTCGGTGCACTGTTTAAACCCTAAAAGGCAAAACCATCTTGGTGCACTGTGTAATAAAAGAAAAAGAAAAAGAAAAAAGAGAACAAAGGGAGAAAAAAGAGAGAGAAAGGCACCTGAAATGTTAGAGTGAGCGTAAAGAAGAGAGAAAAAAGAAGAGACCTTTGTAAGAGCTCCTAATAAAATCACCCGTGCTAACTTCTAGATAACCAAAATAAATCAATGCAACCCATGCACAACTCCATTGTTCAAATCACACAATCGTTAGACTCACCATGGACTGAGATCTACAAATGGTGTAATCAATATCCACCTAGATCAAACGTCTTCGGATTCAACTGATCAGTAGATAAACTTCTATATAGCATGTAAATAACAAAAATAATATCCATATGTATAAAGACTCCAGTCTAAATATAAAATTGTTCCAAAACACCTCTCCTCAATATTAGCGAGCACAAATAACAGGCACTCACCAGTTGTGGCACTTTCTGCATGAAATAAGTAAGAGTTCAACTTCAATTTATCTCCGATCTTCACGAAAGCAATCAATATCCTGAAACAACATGTAGAAGAACATCATCATATTATATCATCCCCCAATCTATCCATAGACTAATGTAATCTCCAACTAACCGGTAAACATAAGAGGCGTATATATCCCATGCACTGGGAGTAATACTGATAGCAGCTCCATATATTCCCAATGGGTCTCTAAATACCCGATTTGCATAACGGGAATATATGCCCCACACACTAGGCGTAACTGCAATAACAGCTCCATGTTGTCCCAATCAAAAGTGAAAATCGTCCGTTGTACTCAGGACGCCATTATATACTTCAGTTAGTTCAATTACTTACTAATTAAATTCGTCAGTGGACATTAGCCATAAACGTTATACACAGGATTACTCGCCCCCATACATATGTCACAATTACCTTACAAAAACGCCTATTCACACTCATGCATATGCCCCAAATTCAATAAAAACCAAAATCAAGGTTGCAGTGTGAGACCTTAATATAGCTCTTTACCTTAATCTCGAACAGCGCGACGGAGAGTACTCCGATCTGGTTTCGGCGTCTAGCATCGGCGCCATCTTGGAGTTACTATTTATGTAGTCTCGCTATAGGCAACATAGAAGACGTCCTTCTATCAACCTAACTAACCATCATCATCTACACGGGCGCCATCTTAGAAGAGTACACACTACGATAGTTTTAAACGATCTCCAAACTTAAAATCAACATGTCAATCAAAAATTCGTATAATCACGGAAAGACAACATTATTTAATGTTTGTCGGCAATAATCCTATTTATTAAAAGAAGTCCTCCCTCTAATTATTAATTACTATACATTTTGTAAAAAGCGGAGTCTAACTAAAAAAAACCCAACAAGGGGAAAAGAAATATCTATGTCTACGCAAAGGAAAAATAGTCCTAATTACCTAAAATATGATAGCACACCACACAACATACCTATACTAGCATCCAGAGTGCTAAAACTAATATTTAGGGCCGGAAAAGAATGACTGCTACCGGCTCCCACAGGGAATCGAACACCGGTCTATCGGGCAGAGAGCCCAGCGCTCAACCAGTTGAGCTAAACTAACCATACAATAAATGATTATTTAAGAGGTCTGTATCCTAATATTCATTATAGACATTCTGCCCGCATTTAAGATCCTTGCAGCAGTCAGTAATATCCCATGTCAACATCGCAATCATCATCATGGGCATTCTGCCTGAGTCTAGCATCACCAGCAATCAGTGCACTAGACTAATCAGATGGAACCTAATAAGATAATTTAGAATTGCGTGGCGCCAACCAAATCTTAAAGTACCAAAGCACAGCAAGTCATTATCTTATAATTTTATAACATCACCTATTATAAAGAGCGCTCACTCACAGCGAAAACCGTGTAAAAAGCATTAGAATTTCACAACCAGATTAATATAAAAGAGAAAACACAGCATGTGTATAACCAGAGGGCGAATAAGGAACACCTCTGAAAACACTATATTAACCCGTAAGATAATAACTCAAAAGAGTACAAAGTATCAGTAGTTATATAGAGACAAGATTTCAAAAAGATCAGAAAATTAAAAAAAGAAAATAGAAAAGAAAAGGAAAAGGAGGATTAGAAAACGCACAGCGTGAAGACAAATCACCTATATACAGTGTACAGTAAGCTGTCTATTCATTATGACTGCAGCAATGGACAATATTAGTTCAGCAATTCCATGGCAGTAACATAATCATAATGTACAATAAGATTACAAATAAATACAAAGATACAGTTGTACTTAATGCCTTGTACAGTCAGTTTTAACAGCCTAAAAAGTACTGCAATTCTGAATCAATATTAATGCCCCTCACTACAGCACGCAGTTTAAGGATCCAGCGAGCTTCACATTGGCGGACCCTGAGTTCTCTATTTCCACCTCTACTGTCACTTGGTATTGATTCAATGCCGTGGAACGTAAATGACAAGGACAAGGACTACAGCTCAGACCTGTTGCAATGATGGGGCCTGAGAGGGGAGGAGGATTGTGTGCTTGGCGCAACCTTAGAGGGAGACAAGAGTGGTCCATTCATGGACAGCGAGGTCAATGGTTACCCCATATCATTCTTGATCGACACTGATACTACCCGCTCTACTGTGAAAACTGCAGAGGTTCCCAACCTACCCCTCTTGGGAAAGAGAATCGAAGTTGTAGGAGTTGCAAACAAACAAATGACTAGGCCCTTTTCAGAAGCAGAACCTGTCAATATTAGGGCCTGTGAAGAGAATTACTGATTAGTGGTGTGTGATACAAGTCCTGTAAATCTACTTGCATGAGACCTTTTGCGCAAACTGAATGGTTCCATTTACTGTACCCCAGATGGCATTGAGTTTCAGACTCATGATGAAGACATTGTTTTTAAACTTTTCAATCAGAAGACAGGCATCGGACTTTACCACATGCTGACGAAAGATGATTTGCCCCAGAGCTTAGAGACAGTGTTACCTGAAGTCTGGGACCTTTCAGGGAAAGATGTAGGTGTCATAAAGGGTGTTGAACCAGTCCGCTAATAGTGAAACCTAATGCTGAGTACCCGAGAATCCCACAATACAACATGACCCCTGAAACCATTGCTGGGATTACTCTTGTGATTGACTCAATGATTGAGCAAGGCATTCTGAAAGAGATTATGGGGACCCCATGTAACTCACCCATTATGGGGTTGTAGAAACCCAGTGGAATCTATTGGATTGTCCAAGATTTGAGGAATATCAACCATATTGTTGTCCCTTGTTGTCTTGTGGTACAGAATCCAGCTGTGATCTTGTTTCAGATTCCATGTGAGGCTGAGTGGTTCTCCGTCACTGACTTATGCCAAGCCTTCTTCTCCATACCGTTGCATGAGAATAGCCAATTCCTCTTCGCATTTTAGTTCGGCAGCCATGTTTTGGCATGGTGCCGAGTTCCGCAAGGGTACATGGATTGTACATCTATCTTTAATCAGATACTTAAGAAGAATCTGGAGCCTTTGGTGATGCCCTATCACTCAGTCCTAGTCCAATACATTGATGACCTATGGGTGGCATCAAAGACGCAGGAGGCTTGCAAATGAGACACAATTGCTCTGTTGACCCACTTAGCTGAGAATGGACATAAAGTGTCCCAGATATAACTGCAATACTGTCAGAAAGAAGTCCTGTACCCAGGATATCACATTGAGAAAGGAGCGAAGAAGGTGTCACAAGAGAGAATCTTGGAAATTCGGAAAATGAATCCGCCAACTACCCAGAATGAAGTCCGAATGCTTTTTATTAATGATGGGCTACTGTCGACAAAGGATTCCCAACTTTTCCCTAGTTTTCAAGCCTTTACAGAGGCTGACACACAGAGATGTGTAAGATCCGGTACCATGGGATGACAGCTGCATGCGTGCCTTCTCAGAGCTGCAAGAATGTCTCTGCCATGCCCCAGCACTGGGAATGCCTGATTACAATAAATGTTTTGCTTTGTTTTTTGCAGTAGTGAGAGGATGGACTGCACTCTCTCAGTGCTAACTCAGATGCATGGGAATGCTCGCGGACCTGTAGCATATTTTCCAGCCACACTTGATCCAGTAGCTGCTGCTTTGCCCAGCTGTCTCAAAGCTGTGGCATCCACAGGTGTCAGTATCGAGCAGTGCAAGAGCATTGTCATGGGTCATCCATTAAGAGTTTTCATTCCCCATTCCATAGAGGTATTCTTAACTCGAACTAGAACCCAGTATCTCACCAAGTCATACTTGGTGCGGATAATGTCACCCTTAGGAGATGTACTACACTCAACCCTGCCACTCTCTTACCAATACCTGAAAGCAATGTCACTGAGGGTGAAGTTGATCATGATGTCTTGATGTTACTGAACTATGCAGCAAGCTGAGACATGACATACAAGATATGCCACTACCTGAATCAGACTATGTGATGTTTGTTGAAGGCTCCTGTTTACAAGACCATAAAGGAACCCTGAGAGCTCCCTACACCGTCTGTACTGTCTCAGGTGTGGTCGAAGCCTCCTGGCTTCAATGAGTATTTTCTGCACAAGTGGCTGAATTGATTGCTCTTACTAGGACATGCTGTGTTTCAGACAAGCTGAGAGTGACCATCTTCACTGATAGTATGGCTTTGGTGTTGTTCACGACTTCAGACAGCTATGGTCAATACATGGATTTATGACTTATTCGGTCGGGGTCACCAATCCAAAATGGCAAAAATGTCCATAACCTTTTAAAAGCATTACAACTGACAGCTTAGGCTGCGGTCGTGACGTGCGCTACACACTGCAATAAAACTGACTATGTTACTGTGGGCAACAGATATGAAGACGAGACCGCAAGGTATTGTGCCCTGAATGCTTTTTCCTTCAACTGGGAATATCATAATAAGAAGCAAGGTGAGCCACATTGCAATCTATTGTTAACCACAGTTGATACTTGGGAGGAAGTTAAGAGGTCACAGGAGGAAGTGTTAGAAGCAGAACAGCAAGGCTGGATTCGAGCAGGTTATGTCAAAAGAGATGAAGACGACATTGGGGTTTCAGGAGATGGAAGGCCTATGTTGACAGATAGTTTTTTACCTCCAATGACAAGACAATATCATGAACCTGCACATGTAGGTAGAGACGCCATGGTGTGATAGTTCAGGCAAACCTGGTTCAATCCTAGGTTCAGATGATGGCCGAAGGTATGTGTCACAGATGTGTAGTGTGCCAACAGCAGAATGTAGGCAGAAGAACAGCAGTCACACTGAGTCACATAAGGAGATCAGAAGGTCCCTTCAACTGGATGCAATTGGATTTTAACGAGACGCCTGTGTGCAACGGGCTGAGATATGTCCTAGTGATTGTGTCCATATTCTCACGTTGGGTTGAAGCTTACCCAACCAAAGGATGTGATAGTCTCACAGTGGCTAAGTTGTTGTTGAGGGAGCTAATATCATGCTTCGTGTTCCGGACTTCTATGGAGTCAGACCGAGGAGCTCATTTTAATAATGAGGTCCTGAGGATATTATTCGCAGCATTGCAAGTCAAACAGAGGCTACATTGCAGTTACTGACCAGAGGCTTCCGGAATTGTGGAACAGGTCAACAGGACTTTGAAATCCAGATTGGTGAAAGTGTGCACCTCAGCATCTCTGAAAAGGCCTGATGCTTTGCCTCTTGTGTTCATGAGCCTACCGCAGTACTCTGGATAGGACAACAGGATTGTCTCTCCATGAAATAATCATGGGTAGAGCCATGAGGCTGCTAGCTCTGCCTGTAAATGCGCTTGTGAATATTACAGATGACATGATTCTTGATTACTGAATAGGACTGCCTGTGTCTTATCAGGTTGAAGAGGCTACAGCCCCATCTCAACAGTAGCAGCGCCATGACCTCAATCCCGGCGACTGGGTTATGGTGAAGAAGTATGTGTGCAAGTCATGCTTGGAACCTCAGTGGTGAGGACCCTACCAGGTCATCTTGGTCACTACAACAGCTGTGAAGTGTGGGAGACTCGCAGAGTCCCTTGTTCCCTTGATGAGATAGCAGCACCTGTCCCTGAAGTGATAGCGGTTACAGTCAAACAAAGGGAACAGGTTAGTCAGGCTGTTGGGATCAGCAAGAAGCTGGGTTAGCACTTGTTCAGCCAGAGTGGGTTTGAGAGAGTCAACAGTTGAAGTCGGTACCAGAGGTTCTAATCCTGTAGTGTTGACAGCACTAGAATCAGACCCTGCTGAAGGGCCTAGTGCAGCAGTAACGTGAGCTGTGCCTGGAGACCGGTGGCCAAGAAGACAGGAGAGAGGGAGTTTGTCTGAAGTTCGTGGGCCATACACTATCCCAGAAGATGCTGAAGGATGTGTCCTAAGTGACAATGATGAGGAAGAAACAGCAGTAAGGAGATCAAAGAGAGCTAGAGTGCCTTGTCGGATGTACTCCTCACCTGAATGGACGTATCTTGTTGTCAATGACTGGTAGAGAGCCTTTTGGACATTTTGCTATAACAATTTGCATTCAACTGAGCCTCCTTAAACTGAACTTTGTGGCTGAACTGAGTTTTGAAATTGCATTGCAGCTAAACAGACTGAGTCAATTTATCCTGTATGAGATCATTATTGAGTTTGAACTGAGCATTTATAGAAAAATCTTTATAGATCTTGCCCAAACTACTAAGAAGAGTGCCAAGGTCCAAGTCTGCTGAAGGAGCATAAGGTTGTCACTTAGAAGACCATGGAGTGGGGCTAAGGAAGTCTCACAAAGATCATTTGTACCTATTTTTTCGAGAAAGGCACTTGAATTTTGCTTGCTGCTTGCGAAAGTGGAAACCTACCAAAAAGTCTGTGCTGAAATATTTCACTTAAACTGTCTAACCTCAGAGACCTCATGAAGCCTAGACCTAATACTGGTAGACATAGATGCTTCTGTGTAAGAGTATTTGTCTTTGTGACCGTAGTACTGATTGCTTTGCTTGTAATGTTGAGTTTCCTCCATGCTTCTCATGTAGAGGAGCTTAGATCTACAAGTACCCCTCAAACACCACTTCCTACTGACAATAGTTTACCTGCAATAGATAAGAAATACTTAAATGTAGCTGCATCTAGAGAAGACTATATATTGAATGCTTACTACAAGTTGATTTATGAGTATGTTGACACTATGGATGCTAGGGATTGTTATGTATGCATGTATGTATGCATTGTAACTGCTTCAGTTGCAGAGGGAATAACATACCACCATCTTCCCTTGAAATATGGCGTTACGTGTAGTTTATTGCTGAGCTTATTTTATGGAAAGGGTCATCTTCAATATAATTATTCAAATCATGACCTAGTGTTTACAGAAGTTCCTGTGTTAAAGCACTTGAATTGTCAACCTAATGCTAAATCTTCAGAGATAGTAGGACATTTCTTTAGACCCACCATGGCATTAGGCACTGCTTATACACATAGACATAGTTTAACTTGTTCCTTAACAGGTGTACAAAAGAAATTAATACATTCAGTAGAAGATGACACAGAGATATATTGGCCAAAGCAGCCAAACATTCAAAGGTACCTCAATGGGCCAAAGAGGAAATTGAGCATATTTTAGCAGCATTGGCTCTAGATTGGCAACAAAAAGCGACATTATGCCTATTCACTAGGAAATCCACAACAGACACAAATTATGTGGGAAACAGTGAATGTGATCATACATTTGAAGTTTGTGGAAATTGGGGATTATATTTGGATGGAGCATATCCTGTTTTTCCTGGAGTTTATTATATTTGTGGGAAAAATACATTTTCCAGGTTACTCAAGAGATGGTATGGAACATGTTGCATGGCAATAGTTTTTTCCAAAAATCTATCATGTGGGACAACTTGATGACCCAATAGGCGGGGAACATTTGAGAAGTAAGAGAGGTGCCAGTGCTAGTGAAATTGTAGGAGAAATCTTTGGTGCTGTAAAACCATCTTTAGGAGTGATACTGAATTTGCATACGATTAGAAAGCTTTCTGCAGTAGTTGATAAGTTATCTACTAGTACAGCTGAAGGATTTTAAGTTATAGATACTGAAATGGTTGCGATCAGATCAATGGTTTTGCAGAATAGACTTGCATTAGATGTCCTTCTCGTGAAGGAGGGTGGAGTCTGATGGATGTTAAAAGTTCATCAATGTTGTACTTACATTCCAGACAAAAGTAAGGACTTGAAGAAATACATTAAGAGCATTACTGACTTGAAGAGAGATTTGAAGGGGTTAGAAGCAACAGGTGCTTAGGAAGCAACAGGAAATTGATTTTCTGCTATTACCAAATGGTTTGGAAACTTAGGGAGTGGAATTGTTGGAAGCATCTTGAAACCTTTAGTGATAATTGCTCTTTGTGGATTATTTTTGTTTGTAATCTATAAAGGATACAAACATTCACAAGTAAAAAGGGATTGAAGAGAAAGAGAGCAGACGTAGAACTAAAAATTAGATGAAGCAAATACTTTGATGACATGAAGTAGCTTCAGTAATCCAGAAGACAATGATGAAAACAACCAGATTGTGATTTGTAAAATCTGATAAAAGATGATCTAGATGTTGTGGCTTGATTCGCCATCAGTGGGGGATTGGAGCAGCGTAAATTTGGCTCCACCTTTACATGCCACAAATACATAACATAGCCGTGCATTTAGCATATATTTTCTACATGGCCTAACAATATTAATATAAAATTTTGTACTTGACATCAATATTGAAGTGAATTCACTGTAGAATTAGGGAATTCATACATACGCGGTGTGCCTTAATCATATTAAATGAGATATTCTTAGGAGACTTGATGAATAAACCATCCTCACCTATTTAGAAAGTGTTACTTTAGAAATTACAATGATTTATGTACTGTGTCCACTAATTTTTCATATATTGCATTTAAAATGCAGTTCTCAGTCATACTTGCACATGTATATTCAAGATTTTACTGTATGCCACTGACATTTTATATTCATTTGTGTTTGAAAGTGCACATGCATATTAATTGTGCACCACTGATTTAATATTCCAAGGTTGCCCTGACAAGGCCTGTTTTCCATTCTGCATATAATACTGTTTTCCATTTCTGCTTGCATGACTTTTTCCTTGCATGTGTGTTCCCATACATTGTTAGTTTAAGAATAGCTACAACACTGTACTCATGATAGAGAAAGTGCCTGGGAAGAAGACAATGACAAAGGAACATGGAGAGCAAGATCGTTAACTGAAGAGTTCTATTCAGCAATATTACAAAATGACTTGGTTGAACAAGAATGATGTCATTCCCATGTTCAGTGTGGGACATTTTGTGACTGTTGCAGCTTACAACGTGAGAATGGAAAAGGACAATGGAACCCCTGATGATGCGAACAGAGGGTTGTTACCTAAGAGACTCTGATGGAAATATCTAGTGTTTACCCTGCCTGATGTTAAGCCACTTTTGCTTGGACTTTGAGAGGTTTATACCTCTATGCTTATTCCCTTTAATTCTTGCTGAGTGTGGCTTAGGCTAAACACTCAAATTCCTCTGACCCAATAGGACTCTTGACCGAGCTTCTGCGATGCTGACACCTTTCTTAGTCCTTTACTTCCCAAGTCTTCCTGTTATTTCTATTTTTCTGTATTTCCCTGAATTGTGAGAGTCCTTGGACTTCGACCTATCCTCCTAGTTTGGACTTTAACTTAGATGATTTTAGATTTTACTCATGTATAGGAGAGAGAATCAGAAACTCTTCTCTGAGCACCAAATCTTGTTATTGATCTTTTTTATTGCTGTGACTGAACTTCTTGTTTGTCTCATACTGGTATGCCTAAACCTTTTTAGGAGGTTGGGGTTCCCAGTTGTTATTCTGTTTCTTTACAGCCTAATGCTAAGATTTGTGTACCTTAACTTGACTGCTAACTTGTAATAAACCTTCTAAACTATAGTAACTAACTAATCCCTGTTCCTTATTGTGTAGCTAAATGGGTTACACTGTAAATTGAAATTGATTGATGTGAGGTTAACTTCCATCACCACTCAGGCGGGAAAGTAAAGTTTAATCGGAGGAAAATTGGTTGGCCCAGAGCGCTGAATCCGTGGCTTATCCAAGTAAGGGCCAAATAATCATAGAAACCAAAGGAGGTTGGAAAAAAGCTTTCCTAAAATATTTTTTAAGTGCCAACCTTCTTGTGAAAAGAAAGCATCTTCTGATAGGGTAGTCACCACCAAGGTCTGAAACCAGGGTAGTTTACCTGAATAGAGAAAACTTTAGGACCTGAGAAAAGCCACCAAAGATTACCCTAAAACCATCAAATCTGGGCTGATATATATATATATATATATATATATATATATATATATATATATATATATATATATATATATATATATATATGTGTGTGTGCATGTCATCAGTGATGTCATATATGATGGCATAGAAAATGTTATAAGTGCTGTCATGTGAGGTCATAAGCAGTGCATGGCGGGGCACAAGTTATAGTTAGTGCTGCTAACTATAACTGGTGAATTTCTTTTTTTTTTTAATTTCAAAACGTTAATGTTTTTATTGACAAATTCACCTAACTATAACGTTACTTTAACCTTTGTATTTTTTCCAGTGAATTTCTACGTTTTTGTTTTTTAACAAAAACAGATCTTTTTATCGCACCTGGCTATAATGTTACTTTAATCTTTGTTTTTTTCAGCGAATTTCTAAGGTTTTTTTCAACCTAAAATAATACTTACTTACCATATGTAAATAAACCCCCACCCCCAGCGTGCACAGCCTTTGTCCGTACGTGGTGGGGAGTTGGATGCAGGGCCAGGCCTTTGGCCAGGCCCTGCAGCCAACCCCCTCTACGCAGCAATCCCCACGCTTGCGACCGAGTGCAGTGGGGTATTGTCCATAGGGCCTGGTCCTGGGGACCCCATCCACCAGGGCCAATAGTTTTTTTATTGAAGGAGGGGGGGGCACGAGGCCCCCTTTCCAAGCCTTGCTAGACCCTGAGGACCCCATCCCCCAGGGCCATTTCTAAAAATAAAGGGGAAAAGAGCTGCATGGCCCCCCTTTCTCGAGCCCCTTTAAGCCCTGGGGGCACTATCCCCCAGGGCCGTGTATTTTTTTAAGGGGAAAGGGCCGCCTCCCTGAGACATTATTGGCCCTGGTGACCCCACCCCCAGGGGCCATTTATTTAAATAACAGGAAGGGGGGACGTGTGTGGCCCCTGTTCTGAGCCATGTTAAGCCCTGAGGACCCCATCCCCCAGGGCCACTCCTTTAAATAAAGGAGTGGGTGTGCGTGGCTCCCTCCCCATGCCAGTTTTGGCCCCAGGGACCCCACCCCTTAGGGCCCGGTGTTCTTTTGAGGGGGGTGCACTTTGTCCCCCTCCCCAGGCTGATTTTGACCCCAAGGACCCCATTCCCCAGGGCCTGGCATCATTTTTAGTGGGGGGCACCCATTCCCCCCTCCCCGGGCCACTTGTGGCCCCAAGGACTCCATTTCCCCAGGCCCATCATCATTTTTATGGGGAGGGGGGTACGCAGTCCCCCTCCCTGAGCTGACTTCAGCCCTGGGGACCCCATCTTCTGGATCCCAGCGTTATTTTCAGGGGGAGAGGGGCACACAGTCCTTTCCCGGGCAGACTTCAGCCCCGGGAAAAACATCTCGGGCCTGCTTCATTTATTAGGGGGAGGGGGCACATGGACCCCCTCCCCGGGCTGATTTTGGCCCCGGGGGCCCCATCCCCCAGGGGCCAACATCATATATTAGGGGGAGGGGGCACACGGCTTCCCTCCCTGGGCCAATTTTGGCCCTGGGGACCCAATCACTGGGGCTTGGCATCATTTTGAGGGGGAGTTGGGTGCGCGTCACCCTCCCTCAGCCCCAATGCCCCATCCGGCTCCCCGCATACAGTGGGAGCCAACATTGCTCCCACCCACAGAGAGCAGATAATATTGCTGCTCCCTGCATGTGGAAGAATCTTTTCCACTGTTTCCCTGCCCGCTACAGATGAAAAGTCCGCTCCCAATGGGTGGGAAAATTTCTGAAGCTCCGATCCACTGGGAGCTGACTGTGGCCCATATTTATGGGAAAGTAATGCAACGCAGCGCAGCAAGCCACCTTGCTGTGCTGCATTGCTTTAAAGGGAAAGGGTAGGAATGCACCATATTCAAAAGAATACAGTGCATTCCTGCCTTTGTCCCTGCGCTGGTGCCATTTTGGCTGCCTAGCGCCAAAACAGGCACCTTTACACCATGGTGCAAGGGTGTCTGTTTTGCATGCAGGATTGTTTTTGTGCAGAAAGGGGCACCTTCCTGCACAAAAACAATCCTGAGAGGCATATTCGTCTTCTACTGCAGAACTTGCAAAAGAGGAAGTAACAAGGAGAAATAAAGATATTTCTCCTCGTTACACCTCCCCTTGGATGGCATATCTTTTTGGCACATTCTCAGACATACCACTTTTGGAAAATCTGGGAACGCGTCAAAAACTATGGGAGTTGCACGAGAACACCCACGGAACGCCCATGGAACACCATCCTAGGGCAGAGTAACACAACGCAGCGATTTGTGCTCCTTTGTGTTACTCCAGATTTACGAAGCCACTCAGGGCCACACAAAATGGCCTTGCATGGCTTCATAAATCTCATTTTTGATTTGCGCAGCACATACATGATGTTACGTGGTTCAAGTGTGATGCAACTAGCCTCATAAATATGGCCCTTGATGTTTGCTCCCGCTTGGCGAGAGTTTTGCAAATGCCCACCAAGCAAGAGCAAACACAGGACGGGCAGGGAAACCCCTATGTCCAGGGTTGGGCTCCCTGGGGTATTGCATCTAAGCTGGCCACGGGGGATGGGGTTCCCGAGGATATTAATGGCTTAGGGAGGGGAGCCACACAGCCCCCTCCCTTCAAGAAGTCAGCCTCCTCGGGCCTTTTCAGGCTCAGGGGTGGGCTCCCCGTGGCCTCTCGTGCCCCCCCCCCCCATAAAAAGTAATGTTGGCGCCGGGGCCTCTGGATGCATGGGGAGGGGAGCTGCGCATCCCTAGGGCCTTTGGAGGCTTAAAGAGGGTGGCCACACAGTCCCTCCTCCCCTATATGAAATCAGCCACATGGGCAAGCTCCCTGGGGCATAAGGTATTTAAATGCAGCCCAGCCGCCATTTTCTTTCAATCCTGAAATAGTTTCATGTTATCGCAACATTTCTTGCTGCTTCTTTTTGGGGCCCCAGAGGGGTCCCTCTGGGTTGCTCCAAGGGTTCTTGAGTTAAGGGTACCCCTACCCTGTTCCTATATATATCTTCATTTTTTAGAACATCAGGACAGGGGACTAAGTCCCCGAATCCTGTAATGGCTGCCAGCACATTTTCCTCATGTTGCTGGCACCCAATCAGAGCACTCGTGCGAAAGCGAGATGGCCCAAGGGAAGTAAAGCTCCCTGGGCCAATAAGAACGCTCTGTTTTTAAATTGGCATTCCAGCGAGAGTCTCTGAGACTCTTGCAAGCCCAACTGCCAAAATATACAATTATTTTTTACTCTTAATTTCTCAAAAACTACTGAATGGAATTACACCAAATCACAAAAAGTACAGTTCTGTGGACCAAGATCTAGCTTCCTGCCCAATTTGATGTAATTCTGTTCAGTTGTTTTTGCTGTAGCCCTCCTAAAGAAGTCTATGGAAAATGCATGGGGATTTTGCGTTTTGGGATCCCCCTTTTTTCTCAGCCCCTGCTTGATGCATCACCCAAAACTTTCCAGGAAGGAGCTGAGGTGGATGAACTCTCTTTTGGATTCGTCAAACTGGACCAAAGTTATTAGCAAAACAAAAGACGCTCTTTTTATGGAAAAGAAGACCTAACTATAACTACCTAGTGGCGACCGCAACTAGGTTATTTTTATATATATATAAAGAACCACAATCCTGAATGAATCCAGTCCAACGGTATATATATATATATATATATATACATAAACACATTGCAAGAAATGAAGTGTACAAAGACAACAGTGGGACCTGGCAAGGAGGCTGTGAATGCCCACTAATTTTGGTACTTTGATATTGTCATTCATAGTATACACCGGAATATATGGCAAGTAATTCCCAGAGTGCAGCGTGGCATTTTTTAAATACATTAAGAGTATTTGACTACATAGATTAGTTTTGGTGGATTTGTCTGGCTTCTCAACAATTAAGGGTTCCATCTAGAGGCAGTGTAGTCCAATTAAGGGCATTCTGTTAGCATCTGTAGGAAATTGGGTTATTAGTTGAGGGAGGTGAGTACCCACTTCAAATTATAACCACAATACTTGTCTGGGTGAACCATTAAAGTCACTAAAAATGAACCTGAGCTCATCCCTGGTAGCTATGACACAGAGCAGGCAGGCTTAACTTAGAGGCAATCTGTAAAGTATTTATGCAGTACTCAAACAGTAATAAAGTCAAAACACAGCACAAACATCCAAACCAATTTAGGAAAATTAAGTAAATTTTAATAAATAAAATTACACCAAAACAACAAAAATCCAATTAAAAGAACTGGAGGTATATTTTTTTAAAGTTTAGGATTCAAAATAGCGTCAAAAAGCCGCAAGCACCAACCTCAGTGATTTGGTTGTGCTTGACTGGGACAAAGGGTAAGGTTTAAGGCTGACCGCAACTGAGCAAGGTTCGAATACTAAGACCAGGTCTGTCGCAGTTAAAAATATACCTTCACACTTAGAAACTTTTATTTAGCAAAAAGGCTTTAGCAGGGCAAAGCAATAGTATGTGGCCATAACTGGGCTCAACGACGATGCTAGCCAAAGTCTGAGGTTTCAATGAAGTCATCGATACAGGCAGGGAAACTCTGTGCAGGAAAACCTCACTTTCATGTCCAAATAAGCCTTCAACATCAATTAGATACAGGCAATGGCTTGGTCCTGTGAAGCTTTCTACGTTTGGACTTAGAAACTTTTCTGATGCACCCTCCGTGGATTGGCTTGGCAGGTTGGTCACAGTCCCTCTCCAGTTCTCAGGGCAAAATGTTTGCATCCCAGGTTTCAGGAAACTTTAGGAGGAGTGCACTTTGACATCAGCCATGTGTACAGGAACTTGGGGACAGCACTTGGTGGGGTCAAGACTCATAGCAGCAGAGGCCAGCAGCACTCCAACAATCTGGGAGGTCCTGTTGTAACTGGTAAGATGCAAATGCAGGAAAAGGGGGCCTCTTGAAGCTTGTTGTGTCACTGTGGCCCAAACATGAGGAACGCCTAAAGACCCTTGGGGCCAGATTTAACACTTATTCATGCAGCACAGTGCAGCAGCAGCAAAAGCTGCGCTACGCTGCGTGAAAAGGAGAGAGGAGGAGAGCACCTTCTTTACAGATATATGGCTCTCTCCTCCCCTTTCTCTAGCGCCGGCACTGAAATCAGCAGCCATGCTCCACGGAGACACCTTTGCGCCATAGTGCAAGGGTGTTTCCGTGAGTGTAGCATAGGTTTTGTACTGGAAGGATAACCTTCCAGTACAAAATACCATGCTTAGAATACCTTTAACCCTTTTCTCTCTTTGCATGTGTGCTGTATAGTGCAGCACATGTACAAAGTCGGAAAAGGAAGGAGAAATGAAAGCAAATCTTCTTCCTTGCACCTACTTCAAAAGGGCACAGTTTTCTGATGGTAAACCCTGTCTACTTTATTTAGTAAATAGGGTTTAGTGCCAGAAACCTTAGGTGGCTGCATGGGAACGCCCATGCACCACCCATTGTATGCCCCTTTGGCGCTAAGCAATGCAAAGCAGCACTATGCGATGCTTTCCGTTACTTTCACATTATTTTCAGCGCTAAACAAGTTTAATGCTGGAAGGTAAATCAGAAAAAAAAGATTTTGCACCAATTTGCGTCACTTTTGTGATGCAAACACAGCTTAAAATCTTAGTAAATCTCCCCCTTGGAGTTGACTTCTTTGTCCTAGGTAATAGAGGGTAAACAGGTCCAGTCTTCAGGGATCTTATCAGGTCACATACAGCAGGGCCCGGCCTCTTTTTTTCTTCCACAGGTCCAGAAGTGATGGGCGCTACATTTATGCCAAGTGCTAGCCTGTAGGAGGGGGAAACTCCTGGCCACTCCCTAGCCAATGGGGTAAGAGTTACCAGGGGTGACCCTATCTACATTTGCAGCACTTCCTGAGTGTATACTGTAAACAACCCCATAGTGCCCCTCTTTGCCCAAAACCAACATGGTGGAACCTTTCTTCCCCTGTTCAGAGCTCATGTGCTTCCACTGAAAGAGCAGCCAGGTAAATGAGCAACCCCTTCTCTGTGGTCATTCCAAACCGGTTCCGGGAGCAGCTACTCTGCCACTGGGCCTGGTGCCTGACTGGCTAGGGGGACAAAGGAGGGGGGCAGTCCCAGGTGTTAGCTACATCTGTGACAGGGTCTGCCCCTTTGAAGTTAATTAAGTTCCTGGGCACAGCCCAGATGGTCAGCCTGCCAGAGAAACAGAACACCTCCCAAATCCATGGCCTTTTTCTCCTCTGTGGGAGCAAGTTCACACCTCATTAAGGGGCACATCCAGCCCCTGAGTGATAATTAGAAGTGCAGAGCTCATGTAAATGGGCTTCTAGAAGCTTTAGGCAGGTAATAGGAAACCTTTCTAAAATACCTGTTCTAAAATATGTGTTAAATTCGACTTTTTGGCTTAACCAATGAATTGGGCTTGTAATGAATACTTTTAAATGTACAAATATGAACTCTATAGCAGCTTCCTAAGCGGAGACAGCAAATATTAAATTTAATATTGTATCGCAGTGCTTTCTTATGTAACAGCTACCCCAGCTACAGTGAAAATAGCTACAATGGATTTTTCACTGTAAGGACATGAGTACAATTAAACCCTTACATATCCTACTTTTACATACCATGCACCATGCTTTGTAGGCATGTAAGGCTAACTTAGGGATCAATTATTAATATTATTTTTGGGAGGGTTTAGGCCTATCAAAAGGGATTATTCTGACAGGTCGAATTTTGAGTTTACCTGCCCAACCAGGTTACTGGCAGCTGGCTTGCAGTCATGTTTACATTGCCACTATAGTTGATGGCGCAAGAAATGCTGCAGTCCACTTGTGACATTTACCTGGCAGGCCCTGGGTACACTGTGGTACCATGTACTAGGGACTTATACATAAGTTAAACATGACAATCAGGGGGTTATGACAATTTCATCATCTTTAAAGGTGGAGCACAGGTACTTCACCACTAGTTAGAGTGGGTAGAGTGCAAAAGAGTTCTAAAGGCAGCAAAAACAGTCAAGCAAAAATCTGGGGTGGTACCATGCAAAAGATAGTAATTTTCAACACTACATATAAAATGCTTGTAGCAATTGTGTGGGGGAAAGCAACAAAATATCACTGTTTCAACCTCTTTGTTTTGCACTCAACTCTTTTTGAAGGGCATTGACTCCCTTCTACAACTTAAATGCTATGATAACTGCCCTACCAAGTATGTAATGGTAGTACATGATTCTCCATGCATTGTTGGGGGGCAATCTGTCATGAATCATTGAGATATCCTCCATTAAAGGGATTTTGGATATTAAGGAAATTCTCTGCTTGGAATGAAACAGTTGTCAATAGTCTCTAGAACACAATTAGAAGCACTGGTTTTGGAATGTTACGACTATCACCAGCCCAGTGTACAAAAAGAGCAACTTCTGTAGCTCTTAGACTAATTCTCCATAACTTTCATATAAGTAAAGATAGCAGGCTCATCTTTGTGAAATGAAGGTGAGTGTTAGTGTGGATTAGAGCTCTCTTGATGAAGGTAAAAATGGCTAGTCTACCACTCTGAATTGGATTTCAAAGTTCTGGGACACGCCAAAAATGTCATGTAAGTCTAATTTCTGGCTTGCTGATAACCGGTGTTCTTACTGTCATCACCTTTCTTGGCTGAGATGCAGTTGAAGCAGTTTTTTTGTCAAATTTGTTTAGCTTTCTATTGCCCCCTTATTGTTGCTCCGTTAGGTCACTCTTTCCTATTTATATTTATGTGGACAGGTGTAAGGAGTGGCGGTGAACTCCATGTTGAAGATCTACTGGGGTGGGATGCTGCTATTGTGTGGGTAGACCTTCTCCCTGCGCAGCACTTTACTGAAGGTCATGTGTTGTGGCCCTCAGGTTTGACTTCTTCCTTGGATATGTTTCTAATCTATGAGGGTTTGGATTGCAGAATGGCCCCGCAGCTGAGGTGCTCGGTGGGCATGTTGGCACCTCGCAACATGCGAGCTTCTGGAAAGCCCATCTGAACTTGTCCACACTAAGTTTGTTAGGTTGGCAAGAATCCTGTGGCCCCTCCAATCCTTTTAAGGGTTGAGGTTTCAGCTACTCACTACTTGAACTTGAGATGCCAGATCTGAGAAATGCTCCAGGTATTTTGTTTATGGAAACCATTAGGAATATAGAACTGCTAGGCATTTCTATGGCATGGGTACTCACAATCTATGAATATCCCTTTTGAGTTGGTCAGGGACAGAGATGGACAGAACAGATGTAGTGTGGGAGTGAGTGTTACTGACTGCCTAGAGATTGTTAACAGAAAAGTTATGGCTTGCCAGTGTGAAGTCTTTGACATAGTCAAATGCTCGAAATGTGACCACTTGTTTCTAAAACATGGATGCAGGACACCTTCTGGCCTGACCTTGCCATCACACTACTGAAGGGGTTAATTTGTTATATATCACATTTGTGAGACCTCACATAGCAAATTATGGCAGTTATTTTTATTAAGCAAATTTCATGTGTTATTTTTATCAATTGTGATCTGTCCTGGTCAATGGTCTGCATTTGTCAGGTAGCTCCTGATCTTGCTTTTACCTTTTTCTTGTGGTATTGTCAACTAGTTTCCATTAAGGATTTTGAAAATGCATTAATTGAGCCCTGCAGGCAGGCTTCTTTGAGATTCAATAAGGTCATGCTGCTAGGCAACTTTAATATGCACATAGATGTTTGAGAGATAATGTGGCCCAAGACTTCTGTTGGAATTTGAAATTTTATTCTCTGGTTTAGATGGTTTCTAATATGTTGCATTTGGAGGAACATACACTAAATCTGATGTTTGCCCCAGGTTGTTTACCCAATAGAGTGTATAAAACACTAGTTCATCCATTTTCAGCATAACCAAAATTCTATTAGGGAAGACTGTCTCTCATTGTTTGTATGACAGAATATTTTGCAGAACAATATTGACTGAACTGACAAACATATTGTGTCATAAATATCGTGGAAGGGAATATCTTCCAAAAAGGTAAGAAAATCATTTTTTAATAAATATCGACTTTAAAGTAATTTATTCAAAATAGTTAATCAGTTAAAAATATTATAATGTAAAACAAATGTACTCAGTTATTTATTTGACAGATAAATATATATGTATATATATACATGAATATATATCTATATATAATATAACAGCAATAATTAAACACTTTAAGAGCATTTAATTTAAAGTACAGTAAAGTTAAAATTAGTGAACATATATATAACTAACAAAAATATCTATCCTAATTTAAATATTAAAACAGACATATAAAAATTGTTTTATTTAAAACTTTAAAATAAATACACAATTAATACGTATATCCATTTTAAAACAATAGCAACATTTTAACAATTACCGAAAATAATATTAATAATATCACAAATGTAATTAAAAATAATATACATTATAAAATATAATAATTAATTAAAGTAATATTATAAACATGCAAACAATTCAAATACAAATACATGTTGCTACAAATAAATATAAACATTTAAAAAAACGAAATATTAAAATATAAAACCAAATACTATTAAACAACAATATAAAAAAATAGAATAAATCCAGTCTAACCAACATTAGGGAATGTGTTGCACTTTGGAGGGGTTAGATTTACTATTCCCACTCCAATTTAAGCAACAGTAGGGAAGGTGTTGAACTTTCGGAGGGGTTACATTTACTAGTCTTACTCTTGTCTAAGCAACAATAGGGAAAGCGTTGTACTTCGGAGGAGTTAGATTTACTATTCCCACTTCAATCTAACCAACAGTAGGAAAAGTGTTGAACTTTGGAGGGGTTTGATTTACTATTCACACTCCAGTCTAAGCAACAGTAGGGAATCGTGGGACTTCGGAGAGGTTAGATTTACTATACCCATTCTAGTCTAAGGAACAGTAGGGAAAGTGTTGGACTTCGGAGTGGTTCAATTTACTATCCCCACTCTAATCTAAGCAACAGCAGGGAAAGTGTTGGACTTTAGAGGGGTTAGATTTACTATTCCTACTCCATTCTAAGCAACAGTAGGGAAAGTGCTGGCCTTCGGAGAGGTTACAGTTACTATTCCCGCTGGAATCTATGCAACTGTAGGGAAAGTGTTGGATTTTGGAGGGATTACATATACCATTCCAACTCTAACCATTTTGGAGGAAATATTTAGAAGTCTAACCACAGAAAATTAACAAATCATACTTTAGATAAAAAATACATGCTATATAAATGAAAAAAGAACTAAATTATTTGAAAAAGTAAAGGTTTTAAAAAACTCTTTAAATTAATTAAAATTAAATTAACTTCCCTCTCTACAACACATAAGAACCACACACATCGAAAAAACAAATAAAATAATAAATAAAATGATACTTAAATTAAAATATTACTTAAATTAAAAAAATAATGAATTCAAAATTAATTTTACAAATATTATTATTAGAAACACATAGCAATAAATAAATAACGAAATCAAATAACTTATGCAAAAATAAAAAATAAAAAACATACATAACCAATTATCAATAAAACAAAAGATCTTAACAATTAATTAAAAAATAATACAACTTCAATAACTTCCAACCTTATTCCCCTCCAAGCCCAACAACCCGCTACTAAAATATATATTGCTAACAAAACTATAAAAATTAAAATATGCATTACTAATTTAAACTTAAATAAATAAATTAACTATTAAAGCATTGTACTTAATTAATTGTCAATTAACTGTCTAATATCCAAATAAATAACATTAAAATTCAATTATTTATAATTTAATTAACTTCCCCCTGTTCCTCTACAAATCCAACATCCCTCTACTGCATAATAAATTTCTAAATAAATTTAAAAAAGAAAATTACACATTTGAGATTGCAAACTATATTTTAAAAAATGAATAACAATTCTACTAAGAATACTAACATCTAAAATTAATATACAAGTTAATATAAGTTAAATTAAGGATAAATTATACTTATAGCAACTATATTAAATTAAACAATATTAAATAGAACAATAGTCTTAAAAACAATATAATGTACCAAAAAATAAAAAAATGAACACCAGCCAACTCACACAGTGCCATCGTGTGTCACACGATTTTGGCTCCTTTCACATGGTTACTTGGTGAGGAGCCGAAATCACATGATGGCAGAAAAGACGAGCTGGAAGCCACTGCATAAAGTGGCTTTCCACCTTGTCTTTAGAGGTTGTAAGCAGCCGATGTCCATTAAGAGATGTGAAAACACCCCAGGACATTGGTGACAGCCTAAGAAGCCTTTTATTTTTTGGGGGGTGGGGGTAGGGGTGGTGGGTTTGGTGGAAGGCTGGGTAGCTCCTAGGTACCTCGTAGTAATGCTAGGCCCTGCCCCTCTTCACATATGGAAATTATTTCAAGTGGGCAGGTCTGCAATATTCTTACTGTAGATATTCTGTTTCACGATATTTTGGTAGTGACAATATTTGTGACCCGATGTTCATGCCACACAATATTTTTAAATCAATATTTGTGTCATTCACTAACCTCCCTCAACACAGGCCCCTTACTCGAATGACAATGAAAGAGAACCCATCAAGCCTCCTCCTCTCGCCGATTGATAAGCGTGTTTAGGACCACCGCAGAGTGAAAGCTCGCGGAAGGCACTCTTATCGGAAACTGCTGTTTCACAACCGGGAACTGAACACCACAGACGTCTGCGACTTTTAGCCGCACACTGCGACAGCAGATTTGACACAATTGCCTATGAGTGTCACTCGCAAGCTTTCATTCTGTTGTACAGTTCATCAGAGTCCCAAACACATGTATCAATGGGCGAGAGGGTGAGTAAACAAAAGGCTGGCCTGGCGTAACTGTGGCTATCAACTACACTTTAAAGAAGTCTACATGTTTTGAAGTAGATGATGTTGATCCTGGCATATGGGTGTTTTCTACTTTGTGGCTTGCAATCCATATTTCGCACCACTTCTACATGCAAACTGTGGATGTGTTTTTTTAATTACTTTCTGTTCCATGAGGTGTTATAGGTATTTAAGATTGTTTCCATACAGCCACGGAATGCGCCATAACACCTCATAGGACACTCTGGGGATCATGGCCTCAGAACTGGGTCATGTAATGGCCTACAAATTCATCAGAAGTAAGAATGCCTGCACTGAAGCATATACAGAGTGCCTAAGTTATGCAAATCTTAAATTAAGATTATGCATGTGATTTATACCTTTGAACGAGTTCATGCTTGTTTCCATCCAGGTGACTCCTGTAATGTATGCACCGCGCAACTAAATAACTGGTATTTGCATAAAATGTATACCTACACTAATTTTTTGAATTGTACATATGTATGTTATAAACAATGTGTGACAAGATTATGCAGAGGTGGGAGAATTCCCCAACTCAAACTTTAACTTTCTGTTTTTTCTCCCAAATTCACTTTCATGCATCTTATTAGTTCGATACCGATTCATTTACTACAACTCACTTTTTGCACAACTTATATTCTGTTGGTACTCAGATGCTTGCCTCAGTCAGAGCGTGAGTTTCAAAATGTTTGTCAATGCCATGAAACGTTCTACTTGCATACTGTACCGTATCATACCATACCATACTATACCATACCAAACCGTAGCGTAGCATACCATAAAATGACAGGCCATATTATACAATGACAGGACATACCAAACAATGACAAGCCATAACATACCGTACAATGATAGGCCATACCATACTATACAATGACAGGCTACACCATACCAAACTATACAACATAACTAAAAAATAAACATTGGCAAAGTCAATGCTTGTTGACACAACAGTGTCAAATCCTGCTTGACAGGTCTGCTTAGTTCACATCTTCCAGCATTTATGTCTTCTGCCAAGCTCTTCAGACAGGACATCCCATAAAGCTCTGTCTTTAGTGCCATGCTGTTTAATATCTATATGGCGTCATTGGCAGATATCATCCAATCGTTCGGCTTATAGGTGGTGTCATATGCTGATGATACACAACTCTTTCTCTCTTTTTTGGAGGTTAATAGCAAGTTACAGAATTCCTTTCAATCCTGTCTGGTGAAAGTGGCTGACTGGATAACATAACATAACATAACATAACATGTGTATTTGTAAAGCGCACGTTCACCCCAGCAACGGGGCATCTTGAAGAGCAGATATTTAAAACGTGATTCAGACAAAACCAAAGTCTGCTCTTCAGGCGCTCTCCTTTGATGTCATATAGTGCCTGGTGAACTTCAGAATTTGGGTCCCCTTCCACTCTTGTGGAGGAGGCAGGGAACCTGGGAGTTAAATTTGATAAGCATCTTTCCTTTCTGCCGCAGGTGAGGGCAGTCACAGAATTCTGCTTTGTTCTTCTGAATTTTTTTTAAATGTTCCTTAGGCTAGTTCCTGAATTCACTAGGAAAACCATTATACATTATTTGATTGCCTCCTGTATGGAGTATGGCACTGCTTTACAGCTGGATCTTCCAGACTATTTACTTGGTTGCCTCCAAATGGTACGGAATGCAGCCATTCTTCTGAATCTCCCCAGATAGGGATCCATCTCACCACACTTCACTGGCTTCTGGTGCGTCAAAGCATTGAGTTCAAATGTCTTCTGATAACTTTCTGGGCATTTCACAACAGAGGTCCTATGTATCTGAGGAATAGAATTTGAGTGTATCGTCCCACTAGATCTTTGAGATCCTCTGATCAGGTGCTGTTGCTAATTCCCAATGTACAACGTGTCCGTTTGGTGGTCGGTCCTTTTCTTATTGGGCCCCAAACTATTGAATGCCCTTTGATATAAAATCCGAACTTCCCCCAACTAACATATTTTCAAAAAGCACCTGAAGACTTGGTTATTACAGTCTTGGTAGTGGTCTTTCATTTTTCTCCTTGCAGCCGTTGGTTAGTGCCAGGACATCTATTTGACAGCTGTGCACTTTATAAATGGCTCATTCATTCATTTAATCATTCATTCATAACACTAGAAAGGGGGAGAACAGGATGTCAAGACAATTCTTGTGTATCCACTTGCTGGAGGACCTTGCATTTGTCCTACCAGACTACTGCCTCTGGGTTTGTTGTGGGTACAGTGCCTGCCCCAAACTGGATTTTAGTGTTAGGTGTTGGGGGACACTAGGATTAACATAGTGCACTCCTAATGCACAACCACAGCCATCCGAGCCCACGTTTAGTGTGGCCAAAGACTTTCGCCATCTTAAAAAAAAATGCCCTGGCACATGGTAGTTTGGGCCTGTTTGCATGAAGATAAACAGGAACTGCTGCAAAAGTGGGAAGGGTTACCCCTTGGGACTTTTACCCTATTGGTTAGGGCATGCCCAGGAGTCATTTCTACCCAGTAGGTAGTGCCAGGTACCAGGCACCCACCTCAGAACACTTACTGGCCCTAAAGAATATCAGAAAAGGACTAGATCTGCTGTCTGAGATCTGAGAGGAGCATTGAAGGACTAGACTTGCTCCCTCTTGTACCCAGGACAAAGAAGTGGACTGCAAGGTTTAGTTGGCTGACCTTTTGTGTGGCTACAGGGAAACAACAAGCTCCCATTTCCTGCAAGTACCCAGCTGCCCAGTGGCAACTGGACTCTGCTGTTGGTCTCTGCCTGACACCCTGTGAATCTCTAAGTGCCTCTCCTGAGGCACTTTAGAAGTGTACTGCTGTGGTGGATTGGGATTTAAAAGATTATATCAGACAAGGCATTCTTAGACCGTGACTGGTTGGTACATTCCATCTACACTCCATCACCGTACCAGCCTCACATTGTACCTAAGTCCCAGCCTACTGATTATCATTGGAGCTTTGTGCTCTGTGGCACTATTTTCTCTTAAATCTTTAAAACCTCATATCCCTGGTTCCCATCTTGGATTTTTGCTATTATGTCATTTTGTTTATTACATTTTACTCTATTTATCTAATTCGGTTTGGGATTTTTATTGTTGTGCATTTTTACGTTTTTTACTGTTTTGGTACTGCATAAACACTTTGTACATTACCCTAAATTAAGCTTGTCTGCTCCATGCCATATCTTCCAGGAGTTTGAGCTCAGGTTAATTTAGTGACTTTGAAATTCACCCTGACAAGGGTTGTAATTATTCCTTCAGGTTGGTAGTCACCCACCCCAAATAATAATCCAATTTCTTACAATAGGTCAGAAAAAAGAGGGGCACCAGGGAGTTAACGCACAGACTGATCAAACATAAGTGTGAGAGTGTAGAGTGTAAATAGGCATAGATGCAGGTGGTTCACATGTGGGGTAGAAATATTCTCTGAACACAGTAGAGTTAGCAGAGGTAAGAGGTTATGGTAGCCATACCTTTCTTTGTATACAGAATGCATAATGATCACATAAAGGTACATAACTCATTCAGAGACTGTAGGGGGATTTAATTCAGAATAACTCACAGTGATGATGAATGAGGTTGTGTGTTATGGAATAACTATCTCTTCACTGTCCTCCAAAATGTCCTAGTGAGCACGAACATTTCTAATTCAGACCAGAATTCTTACTGATTGGCGATCATTCATAAATTAGGCGGGTGGCCTCTCCACCATGGGGACAGAGTAATTTACTCCGTCCTGAAGGCAGAATGGCGGGCCGTTCGCCAAGAATTAAATCACCCCCAATGTGTCACTAAAGGTAATAAAATACGTATTTTATCCACATTATCATCTGTGCTTTTGGATAAGAGTTTATACTCATCCTGCACTGAAACACATGAAAGCTTGTCTCTCACTGTGGTCAGTCGACCCTTTCTGAAAACCAGGACATGCTCAGCCATTTAGGGGAAACAAGGGAGGAGTTGGAGTTGTGTATTTATGAGTGTGTGTGTGCGTGAGAGAGAGGGAGACAGACAGGCTGACTGACATACATACAATGCACATAGGGCAAAAGTCTAAAGCTTACTGCGTAATAGCCACGCACTGGCTCAGTTAAACAACAGCACTCTTAACACATTTAATTTAAATATCGACCAGCCCCCATAAGCTGCTTAATTTACATAATTTTTTGTGTATTGAAAGATAGTTCTTTCTTACTTTTGGTCATGGGCCACTGTTTGAGTTGTGACTCCAGTCCTTTTGTATCTGCAATTGCAGTCAGTGGGGTAGTTCCCGGTTGAAGTTGAGCTTGTCTCCATCCTCCCAAAATGCACATCACCCGTCAGGCACCAATCTTTTTTTTTTGTTTTTAATGCTGCACCAGCGGTCAGCACTACCTGTGCATGGCTGTATATGAATGAGCAGCATAGCTGATTACCCCCCAGCTTGTGGGTGTGCAACTTGGCCCCCTGATTCCGGCCAACCATCAATGCACTCACAGCACCATTTTAAAAAGAGCTGTTCACAATGCATCAGGACTCTTGACACAAAAAAATGTACAATGGTGTTGAGGGCGCTGAGCTCTGCACGCAGCACACATGTGTGAGACAGAGCACATGACTGCTTTTGCATTGGCTCCAGGTAAGTGGAGGGAGAGCTGAAAAGGGGCTATTAGTGCGGCTTCACTCCTTACCACAGAGAGGGAGGCGGTGGAACCATGCTCCTCAGGGTACCCCGCTGCCTGTCTCTCTCATCTATTAAGCTAGAGGCAGCACCGATGAGCTCCGAGTCCGGTCACTGAGCCCTACGTCTCTTTCCCCCAAAAGCTCTTGGCTACTGTTCCTCCTACCATGCCAGTCACTACTCTCACATTCACATAAAACAGTTGAGCAGTGCACCAGTCTCCGTGATTCATATGATGGCATGGAGCTGCCTCTTATATGCACTAACACAACTATTGTTCAATCAAATGCTTATGCAGTGCTAAACCAAAATATGGGCGGGACCAAAGCCCTTCTCAGTAGTGCTTCTTAAAGCTTTTTTCTTGCAAGCACAAGAGGCATGGAGACAGCTGTGAGTCAAGTCAAATATTAAGAAGAGGAAAATAATTTGTGCTTTACTGTAGGATGACAACACATTATGATAAGGATATGGGATGTGCAGCTAAATTGAAAGGCGCGTGATGAGGTCCTGATTCCACACAGGGCATGACTTCCACCACAGGAACTCTAATCAGTCAGTGAGGACTTTGTTAAAAAAACACACACAGATCTCCCTCAATGTTGCTATTGCATTATAAACTTCCAAGTCTAATTGACCTATGAAAGTGATTGTGAAGGATTAATCCAGTAACCGTGAATATGTTCCAGTCCTTGTCAAGGACTGGACACTTGAATGATCTATTGATTTCCCTTCTAAATTGTACAAAGAAAGGACAATTCCTGCCAGTAGCCACAGTGCCACCCAACATAGAGTGTATGTGAAGGTTGTCAAGTGTCTCTATAAGAGGGTCCAAAATATACTGAAAAATCCACACAGGGGGAAACACCTTCTAGCCAATTTTATGATTTTTAATTGGCAATGAAAATTAAAATGTATGGGAAAAGAATACATCAAATTCCTCTCGAAGGAACATGAAGAAGAGGAGTCAAACTATTATCCAGGAGAAGAATCCAGTTAATGTTCCAGCTGCAGGGAGTAAAAATGTGGTAGAAACATTAGAGCAAGGGGTCTAAGAATGTAATGGAAAACAAGCGAACAAAAGATTTGGGTCCTTCACTGCTCATTATGTATGATCTAGTAGGAACTAACATAAAAGAAAAATACCTGTCTTCGGCTGGGATTGGGATCCTCAACCAATATCTTAGGGACTGACCACCATGTTGGAAATGGCCTATTCTAAGGCTTTACTACTCCCTCATTCTGTAAATCATGGCTTTCGCCTGGTAATTGAAGAAGAAGCCCACGTCTGACATCTTTCTCTCTGTGCAGCATTCTGCAATCCTGCTGCTGACATATGCAGCCTGAACTCCAAACAGCATGTGCATTACAATTTAGAGCAGCCAAGAGCACAAAGCTATCAGGGCAGTTCGAGCACAGTGGGTGCTCAGCCACGCCCTGAGTGTGGCATCTCAAAAAGCACCGCCTTACAATACATCTAATGCTTCTTCCTCTTTGGCCTACACAGAGCCTCCGGTAGATTCTCAGTTCCATTCTTGGTACAGATGAAACAGTATGCCCCCTCCAGAAGCTCTTGGTTTATCGAACTGTCATTGAAAGAAGCAGCTATATAACAAAGGAGCATGCACTGAAAAACACTCACTAGAAAGATAATCTTTCCAGTGGATCAAGAATTGAAGTGGACCTCAAAACATCTGAGAAAGATACATTTCTTTAACCTAATGTTCCAGTTGCCTTTGAGCCATAAGTGCTGAAGGTTCAGCTGGACATCGATGATAAAAATCAGGAATTTGTGGCTTCTATTCAGCTGAATAAAACATGCCGTAAATCTTCCAAGTGTGAGACAACATTTGTCAAAAGGTCACAGGATTGTTCTGATCCATTAGCACAAATGGGGTGTTTGGACAAAAAATATCAAGGAAAAAATATTGTGTGGACATAATATCATGTTAAGACGATTGACGACAAAACTATCATGAAGGAAGGTTTCTATGGGAAAGCAAAGTTTTACTATACTTAACTCCTCAAACATGTACCTTGACGATATATGTATGTTCAAGGTACGTAGATGTGGAGTTAAGAATAGTAAATTAATACTTGCCTATTTGCAACATCCTTCTCAATTTTTTGGTCCTCGATAGTTTTTAAGATGATATTCTGTTCACACAATATTTTGTAATTGATATTCTTTCAGATATCCCACAAATGGGCCAAAGAAATCTAGATTGAAACTTGACTGGCAAAGTATGGACAGACAGAAAAGGAAGAACACAGCCAAACCTTCT
Source organism: Calotriton arnoldi (assembly GCA_963921515.1). Lineage (NCBI taxonomy): Eukaryota > Metazoa > Chordata > Amphibia > Caudata > Salamandridae > Calotriton > Calotriton arnoldi. The sequence continues at coordinate 1,567,687 of CAWUFW010000913.1, read as the reverse complement.
CTCCAGGAGCAAAAAAAAAAGAAATTATCTTTATTCATCAGCATATTTTTTCCACTTGACTTTTGAATTACACAAAGTTTCAAAAACAAGCTGCCTAAGCTTTTGTAACTGATTCAAATAATCAGATATTGCAGGACTCAAAACATCAACATTAGGAGAGGATGGAAAATCCCTTGGGTGAAACATTTGCACACGGAAAAAGGTGAAATCTTATTAGGACTGTAAGTTGCATTATTTTAAGGAATTCCACAACTGTCCAGTTAGATGCCCAGATATCTTGAGCAGCATCACAGTAGCATTGCAGATATTATTCTAGACTTTGACTTGTTCACTCTGTCTACCCATTTAACTGAGAATGGCACCCAGAATAAAGAGCTAGTTGAAGAGCCAATGTTTTACACAAAGCTCCCCAAACGTGTGAACAATATTGAGTACTTACATAAGAAATAACTGTATGAGGCAATCCATGAAGTTCAAAAATATCATCCAAAACAATTTAACCATTTCTTCAGCTGCTGATAATTGTGGGCAGAGGAGAATAATGTGTAGAGTAACTGTTATTACACTATATCCATTCAAGGGTGGAAGATCTGTTATGAAATCTGTCGCAATTGTATGCCTAGATTCTGGAGCCACACACAGGTAATGGTTGTAAACATCCAAACCGTTTACACTGTAAAGATGAAAGCTGACCACAAATTGGACAAGCAAGGGTATATTCCAGAACATCATAATGAACTGTTGATCACCAAAAAGATTGGAGAAATAAATCCAGAGTGGTCTTAACTTCTCTATGACTAGAAGTAGTCAAATCATAACACATCTTCATTGAATCCATTTGTAATTCTTTAGTAGGAACAATAATAGCTTGGTGATTACAACACAGCTCAATTTGGTGTACTAGTGGAGTCTTAAGTTCTTCCATCTGCCTTGAATCAATATGCTATTGAAACATTTTGACCATGTCTAAAAAGGACTGTACAATTCCAACCACAGGCTGACAGGGCATCATAGGTTGGTCATATGTAAGAAATTACTCTGGATGGTGATTATCTTTCCGGAGCTTTGACACAAATTATGACCCCGATCTGCGGTGATAATGCTCAGAATATTGTAGTTACAGACGATGTGTGGTCTACAGCTTTTGCTTGATTGAGAGAATTGGGTATAAACCTCAGCAGTTTAAAGTGGTCCGATTATGTTTATGAATCCACCATCTTCTATATGACTGTATACCCATGAACCAAAAGAAATCTTTGTCATAATTCATACTACATTTCTGCCTTTCACCACACATAACTGCTAGAGGATGCCACAAGCTCATAGGTTTAGTTTGAAAGATGTTTGCCCATACGTCAATTATTAATGAATTATTTTCTGCTAGTGGACCATCAACTAGACTTCTGAAATTTTTCTTCAAACTGCAGTGCCCTTTCATAACACAATCATGTCACCAGACTAGGCAAATATGTTTTTTGATGAGTGTGTAAGGTAACAATAGCATGGAACCATGAAAGAAACGATTTCTTCACATGGTAAGGATCCAATGAAGGGTCATATATAGAGGCTGAGAGACAGAGTACATTTTTTTCCTTCTGGAATGAAAAAGAATCCCTACCTCCTCCTTTTCTTCATCTGAAGGTACATGGCTTAAGCATTCAAGGATCCAGGGCAGAATTTACCATATACATCAGATATGGAGAAAAACTGTTAGTCTTAGAACCTGGTAGATGTAAGAAAACTCAAGTTTTGCAAGTGGTTTGATAAAGTGATTTGGTGGCATGTAATATCTAGATGATGCTGCCATGTGAGAAATCATATCTCTGGGCAGACGTTGCCTATAATCTAACAAGTCCGACACTATCAAAGAACTTAATACAGTAGTTGTGGGCTCCCAAAGAACTTTCCTGCTGTGAAATTAATCATACATAGAAACAACCTTCCATGATTTTTGCATATCACATTTTCTCCAAACGTCAGACTGGTGTATTTGATTATAATCCTGTGCTTATCAAATTTACGAGATTGCTCATATCACTTGTGCTCACTTTTCACTGGTTACCCTCCGCACCTCTCACCCTACGTTTTAAAATTAAATTGAGCATCAGAAGCAATGTCATTCTTTTTTTCCTTTCTCATGGTGCAATGGTTGGGAAATTCCGAATTTGGTTATGTGGAGACGTACATTGCAGTTGATAAAGCAAGTGGGACACTAGAAAACTTCTGCTGCTCTCTTATGGAAACTTCTGAAAATACACAAGTGAGGTATCTCTTTTGCTGAGTTTTTTTACTGTTGTGGGCCTTACCTTCCCTAGTCGCAAGGACCAAACACTTTGCTCTTTTTGTACTCACAAGAGGAATTTATTTTACACTTATAGTCTGACCCAGGCTCGTTTCACAAAGAACCTCCACACTCGTGGCGGACGTTCCGCAGTCTGACCCGGGCCCGATTCACAAAGAGCCTCTGCACTCGTGGCGGGATCTCCACACTGCAGTTTCTCACTGCATAGATCCCATCATGAGGGCGGAGATCCCGCCATGATTGCGGAGCCTCCGCCATGAGTGCGGAGGCTCTTTGTGGATCGGGCCCTTTTGTGTTTTCTCTACACCGATAGTACTATTATAACATTTGACATGTAAAACAGCCACCTGCCACTAGATTATTATCTAGATGAAAAAGGCGGCCATCCTGGAATGGTGAGGGTCTCCCTACAGGATTTAGTCATACTCTGCATAGCTCCTCTCTCTGAGTACAGCCTACACTAAATCATGTGCGTTTGCCCTCATCTCTGTTTTGTTTCTGAAAATTGTCCACGTTCATAACCTGCCCTTCTTTGAAAGCCAAACCCTGCTAGCTAACAGAACGGTATCTCCTCTAGCTCACCTACTAATCCCACCAATCATCTGCATGAACTCACCCCCCAATAATGATCAACCTTAACTTTATGCCACCACAAAGACACTGGAGTAAATGCATAGAGTGGTCTCCTTGAGAGCACAAAACTAATCCCAATAACCAAAAATAACCAATTACCACTGGATTAAACATTAACCTTGGGTTTCTGAGAAGAGTGCTGCCCGGAGTAAAGAGCTTCAATGCCTTGTCACGTGTAGTAAGTCTTAGAGGAATTTGAGGAAGTGTTGGGACTGCGCATCTACCAACAAAAATTTAAGTTATTTCCTCTGGGTCGCCTACGGGGTCTGGAAGTCCTGCAACTTCCTAGAGTGGGGGTGGACTATATTGTCACTAACTTATGATATTTGGGGATAGCATCCCACATGATGCCACTGAGAATTATCTATTGAATGTGGGTCGTGTGCTGACGGAACTCGTTGCCTCAATAAAATTCTTGAATACATCACAGTTATTGGTCATGGGCAGGGTAGTGCTGGTAAAAATAGTTTTTCTGTTGCAATGCTTATATGTATTCCAAGGTGCAATGATTGAGTTGCCACAAAAGGTTTTCATGGAATTGGACTCACTGCTCATAGAACTGATCTGGGTAGAGAAACAAAGCAGAATTAAACTGACCACATTGAAGAGGGAGTGGTCAAGGGTGGTCAGGAGTTAACGGATATGAAAGTGTATTACATATCGGCTGAGCAGCAACGTGTTTGGCGGATGGGAACAATTGGGGGGGGAAAGAATGTTGTGGGGCACGCACAGTGTCCATGCTCTGGACAGTTTTTTGATGCGGGTTGTGGGGTTCCTTCCCATCTCCCAATTATTGTATGACAGGGGAGTCGTTATGGGGCAAAGCAGTTAAAAGGGTTATAAGACGAGTTCCGTTTGCGTCGAGGATATGGCACATCCACCCCATTGCCAAATTGCTCAAAGCATGTTGGTTGAACACTGGGGCGGGGGGTTGTCAGACACTGTCAGACACTAATGAACATGTACCCTGAAGACAAATTCCTAACTTTTGCGAACACACTGTTGACCTTTAATATAGGCACTGGTCAATTCTTGCAATGTGCAAAAATAGTGCGTACGGCTAGGGAGAGTTGGCCCACATTTCTGGAGGCACCAGAGCCAACTCAAACAATGGTAGAAATGTATAAGTTCTCAAATAAGATACTGCTGATCTCCTTCCTCTCCAGAGACTTGTAGAGACTAACTGTATGGGACAAATGGCTGGAAATTGTTCCAGATATCATTACCTATGTAGAATGGGATAGGGTGTGCACTCAGGTCCAACAAGTATCCAGTAATGCATTTTTTAAATTAATTCAATATAATTATGTGCAATTAATTTATTTGACCCCTGCTCAGATCACTTCAATATAAAGCAAGGTGTTCGGCAGGGGTGTGTGCTGGTGCTGACCCTCTTCTTATTTTACATTAACAAGTTAGAGTCTGTCTTGCTAGGTGTAGGTACAGACAATCCCAAAATTAAGAATAGATGGGTGCTGGTGCTCCTCTATGCCTACGACGCTGTCTTGTTAGCCAGAACCTCAAATGGACTTAAGGCTCTCTTGATGGTGTTGTGAACTTCATGGACAGCCTTCACTTAGAAACCAACAGATCCAACACTTTTATTATGGTCTGTGGATCCAAGAATGTGAAGACCAGAACACTTAGCATCAAGGCCAAGCATACTGAGAGAGTGCGATCCACTATTGATGATAACCTTAGTTGGACCTCAAGTATGTTCAATAGGAGTGCTAGCTTTTCACAGAAGACCTAGCCTCTTTACTGAACCAACCTCCATTAAGAAGGAGGACAAGAAGGAGGACAAGAGGTGGGTGAAGGACATCTCTTTGTTAAAGAGGGCAAGAGACAGTGGCCCTGTTCACTTAGGTTCTTTCAGAAGCTATGTGGTGATCCAAAGGAGCCCTGGGACCGAGCCATATTTGAAGTGGGTTAATCATCCATGGGAGAGATCACTCCTTTTCACATTTCGTCTGGGTTCCATCAGATGGAACTAGTCTTTCCCTCTTGGATAGTATGATGCTACCACCATCAGTTGCTGCCCTTGGGACAAAACATCAGATCAAACTTTGTTGCACTTTCTGTTCTTCTGAAGGAGTTATAGTGAATTGTCCAAGGGCCTGCTCATCCCACCAGATCAAAAGGCTAAGAAAAAAATCGGTAGAGCCATGCTCCTTTATTTGCAATCAATCAACCAATCAATCAGGGGTTTATAAAGCTCTGCTACTCACCTGTGAGAGTCTCAAGGCGCTGAGGGGGGGCTGCTGATCCGTCTGGGTGCTGAGGTTCAGTTGAAGAGCCAGGTCTTGAGATCCTTCCTGAATTGGGTCAGCAACGGGGAAAGCCTGAGGTGAAGAGGCAGGGTGTTCCATGTCTTGGCGGCGAAGTGGGAGAAGGATCTTCCTCCGGCTCTAGTCTTGTCGATCCGTGGGATGGTGGCCAGGGCCATTTGGGCAGAGCGGAGGTGTCTGGCAGGTACATGGAATGAGAGAGGGTGGTTCAGATATGCCAGTCCTGCATTGTGGAGGGCTTTGTAGGCATGTGTGAGGAGCTTGAAAGTGATTCTTTTGTTGACTGGGAACCAGTGGAGTTCTCGAAGGTGTTCGGTGATGTGGCTGCAGTGGGGGATGTTGAGGACCAGTCTGGCTGTGACATTTTGAACGTTCTGTAATTTCCTGAGGGGTTTCTGGGTGACGCCAGTGTAGAGTACGTGCCATAGTCGAGTCTGCTGCTGATGAGTGCGTGGGTGACCATCTTTCTGGATTGGGTGGGGATCCATCTGAATGTCTTTTGAAGCAGGTGGAGCGTGTGGAAGCATGATGAGGATTCGGCGATGATCTAGCGGTTCATTGTGTGCGAGGAGTCCGGTATGATGCTGAGGTTTCAAGCGTGGTACGTGGGGCCTGGGGGGGTTCCCAATGCGGCGGGCCACCAGGAGTCTTTCCAAGGGTTTCTGGGGTTTTGTTGTTCCTCCATCTCTTCTCTAGTCGTCTACAGGTGCGTTTGGACTCGTGGAGGGTGGTGGTGAACCAGCTGGCTTTCTTGGAGTGTTGCTTGCCGGGTGCCTTTTTGAGGGGTGCCGGAGTGTCTAAAGGTATTATAGTGAATTGTTCAAGGGCCTGCTCACCCCAGCAGTTCGAAAGGCTTAGATAAAAATCTGTAGAGCCACGCTCCTTTATTTGCAGACATTATGTACACAGGAAACATGCTGCAGAATGGGCCTATTTTTTAAACCAGCTGTTAAACTCAACACTGCTTTTCAATTCAATGCTGCTTTAAATGTATGTTATATATAGTCTTAACTATTTATACCTTCCTCTTTTTATGAAATTAATCATGTATCTTATTCGCGAGTGACTGTTTTGATTATCTTTGTGTCTGTCTGTGCATTTTTGGACTAAAATAAAGATGATGTGATGATAGCTTATTTGACCCCTGTTAAACTCTGTAGAATTTATCCAAGACATCCGTCCAGTTGTCCACATTGCCAGATGGAGGGGGCGGACTTTGTACATCTTGCCTACACATGTCGGGAGTTAAAGGGTTTCTGGTCGGACGTACTGATAAAACTTACAAGCTGCACTGGCCATGAGATACAGGGCACAATTTAACACTGTCTGTTCAGACTGCCACCTAAAAAGACAAATGGGAAAATAGCTAGGAATATTCAACTGCTGGGAATAATTCTAGCGAAAAGGATTATAGCTATGCAGTGGAGTGTGAGGTCATCACAAATAGATATATTGACTCAAGATATGATAAAATGGGCAACAGCTGAGGAAATGCTGATGAAGCAGACGATAAAAGAAACAGTGGTCCCTGAAGGGGGCAGTGTAAATCTCAACTCCCATGAGGTGGTTTGAAAAGCTAGTGAAAGACCTCATGACATGGGGCCAAGATGGTTTGCTATGCAATACTGTGGTTGATTCTCATATGTACAATAGGAAATTTTTCATCACATCAATATATATGGGTTGTATGGCATATTTCACCTGAATATATATTTTTTCAAAATGTTTGTTGGAAAGCTTGCCCTTTTGGTGGTGTCATATCTCTGCGTCTCCCCCAATGTACATTAGAAGATGTACACTACTAGGCTCTCCCTGTGGACCTCTGCCAATATCAGTCCTGATGCAATGGCGAGCTGCACTTTATCCTGCTTGGTCTTCCAGTCAGCAGCTGATATTATGTATGAAAGCTTGTTTAAATAAATATACCTGCTCTCAGATGGTGGCTGTGATCAATGGACTATAGACTTATGAACATGTTTGTGCCACCTCCATCATTTGTGTTCTGTAGTGCTAATTACTCCTGCACTTTGAAGCTATCCTTCAATGGATGTCCTCCTACCAAGAACACAAGGTTTGTGTTGTAGTTGCTTGTTGCACAGTCTCTTTAAATGTATTCAAGCAGCTCATGCCAGGAGTGTTCGCAGTCTCCAAGCAAGTGGTGTTCCACTGGATGTCAGCTGAAGACTGGGAGCTGGACTGGCAGGCTGCGCGGTTGATGGGGGTTTGATTACTTCCAGATAAATGGAGTATGGAAATTTATGAGTGTCAGTGTCTTAACATTGGTGATTACTGACGCTGGATTGGGGACCAGCCACACCACCAATTCACCTGCTCACATGTGAGCAGATTTTGACTGTTGGATACAGATGAAGCTCTGGGCCAACCTTTCATTTTCTTTAAATCAATGGACATTTGTTGTAGCCTGAGAAGAGAAGGGGTTTCTGACAAGTTTAGATCCATAAACTGTGTGACCAAATGTGACCACACATTAAGAGTCAGAGTCCATATCTTAAAGTTGAAAAATGATTTAGTATAAGCTCAAAGTCAAGGTAATATGAATCAGATGCAAAAACATACTGTAAATATACAGAATTATTAAAGGAAGACCAAATGGACATACAATATTGGTCCTTAAAAGCAAAGAGCAAATCACGATTTCCGTAATTACAGTGCAAAAGATTAAGAACAAAGTCTGATAAGTGGATGAATGGTTTTGATCCTTCTCCCCATACATGGGAAAGAATTGCAGTACCTAGCTATCTCTACACTAAACTAAGAGTTAAGGAAACCCTATTAATCCAGAAGCAAGAAAAGGTGTAAGTATCAGAAATAGTTGGGTCTCCTCAAGGGCTTAGAACATCGCATTGTACAAAAAAAAGGCACTACATTTTGTGTACATAAAGTGCGCTGAGCCCCTCATATGATGCTCGAACCCTTGAAGGAGGAGTTGGAAAGTTTGTTAAACTTGGAGGTCGAAATCGAAGTCGAGTCATCGGAGTGGTTGACACCAGTAGTTTCAGCACCCAAAGAGAGTGGAAAGTCCATTAGGATGTGTGTGGACGTAAGAAATCTTAATAAATGGATTTGGGTAGACCGACAGCCACTCTCTAACATCTCTGAAACTCTCAGTATGTTGAAGGGGCGAAGACCTTTCCTCGACCTTCCACCAGGTATAGCTACACCAAGACTCAAGACATTTGACCTCATTCGTAAGACCGTTGGGGGCATATCAGTTTATTAGAATGCCGTTTGGCCTGGCATAAATAAAAAGGCAGCTGACTGTCTGTCACGGCTGCCAGTTGTTGGCAAAAATAATGGGGGCAATGAGGATGTAAATTGTGTGAACTGGGTGAGGGAACCCACGAATACCAGGGAGGAGTGGCTGAAAAGTGGTGAGAATGATTAACTATTTCCTACAATTAAAACCTATGTACTGAATGGCTGGCCTGACTATAAAGGGCTGGATCCTGCACTGAGACCATTCTGGTCAGTGAGAAATGAACTTGCATTGTTCCAAGATGACCCGGGGAGAGGTGAAAGGATTGTCCCACCCAGAAACATGAGGCCTAAGGTGATCAATTTAGCCCATGAAGGACACCTTGGTAGAAGTCTCACTAAGGCCTGGATCAGAGAGAGTTGCTCATAGCTGGGGATGGATCGCCAAGCGGAGGAGGTGGTGAAGGAGTGTTGTTTGTGTGCTTCTAATGATAAGACTCATGTGACTAATACTGTTTCTTTGTCGCTGATTGCTGTGCCAGAGGAGCCTTGGACAAAGCTGGACCTTGCTATAATAGGCCCATTTGAGTTGCTACAGCCAACCAAGAGATTTGTGTTACTGTTGGTAGATTGCACATCTTATGGGTGTCTACCACATATGTGGGCATCGTGTGCACCAAAACGGTCTTAGAATTCCTTAGGGATGAATCTGCAGATGAAGGGGTACCAAAGTATCTGGTGACAGATAACGGGGTGCAGTTCACATCACACGAACTGCAGGTGTTTTGGATGACTTTGGGATAACACATTAGAAGACAGCCCTTTATGTGCCGCAGACCAGTGGTCTTGTGGAACACATGAACAGGATGGTGCAGGCCTATGTCCAGAGAGTTTTGGAGTCTAGGGTACCACTTAAAGGAGTGCTTAGGGAAATGTGGTGGGCACATCGTACCGCTCCTAATTGTATCACACGGATTTCCCCTTTTGAGTCTTATAGGTAGAGCAGTCATTTCCAAGTTAAACCCGCAGTGGTTGCCCGTGAAGCGTGCTGTCATTTTGGACAGAGAGGAGGTGGGTTCCAGAATCAGATCCTACCAGCAGAAGTATAAACGTAGGTATGATGAGGATAACTCAGCAAAGGGCAGAAAATGGAAAGTGGAAATCCATGTTTTGATCAATAAACCAAGGTGGAAGAGGAAAAGAATAACTGCGTACATGGGTCCCTTTATCATCACCTCTATCAGGAGAAATGTGGTGATGGTCCATACTAGTAGCACATGGAGCATGTCCAGGTTGGTGAGGAACCCAGGCAGTAAGTTGCCAACAGATAAGGGAAGGAGTTCTTCTGATGATCTTTCCTGGAAGTGGGCTGGGAATAAGGTTAATCCTGCTCATCCTGTCCCAAGGTCTAGGAGGGATCCATCCCGTTTCAGAGATTTTTTTATGAAGTGGTGTCCATCATATTCATGCTGTATGATCCCTTATTCTTTTCCTTATGTAACATATCAATGTTAGAGCTCTTATGTTTTAGTGCTCTCTCTTAGTTAATTATTGAGTTGTGTTTTTATCTTTCTTTATATTGTTATGTAAGGGGGATGAGTTGTAGTTGCTTGTTACACGGTCTCTTTAAATGTATCCAAGCAGCTCATGCCAGGAATATTCGCAGTCTCCATGCAAGTGGTGTTCCAGTGGATGTCAGTTGGAGACTGGGAGCTGGATTGGCAGGCTGCACTGTTGTTGGTGGTTTGATTACTTCCAAATAAATAGAGTATGGAAATCTATGAGTGTCAGCAACTTAACAGTTTGCAAGCCTGTCATGGAGACATTAAATTCTCTCAAGGGTACCGCAGCCTCCACAGATTCCTCTGACTCACTTTCGACTTTACATGAGTCCCGGTCTTCAAACTTTATTAGTCCTACATTCTAGGATCCTGCTGGTGTTGCTGGATTAGGTACTCTGAGGTGTGCACTCACACTACGAGAATCTAGAGTGAAAAGCCTCTGAAAAGTGTGTAGATGAACTGCGTGGGTCCCCCGAACAGCTTCCACTTTTTAGGTCGAGCCTGGGCAGCGCATGCGCCGCTCTGCGAGGCATAGTGTATTCAGATATGGATTTGAAGCTCCGCCCACTCTCTGCTTATATTTTTCATTGGCTTGTGCCATTGTCCATTGTAAACTGTGGCTTTTCATTGGTCAATAGGCTTAGTAGTCCCTCCTTAGTACCACCTTGTCTCATTTTGTAACCTCCCATGAGGGCATCACCTGTTACGTGTGTTGTTACTCGGTAGGCTTTAATTACAGCCCCTAAGCACTATTTTCTCAAATAGCTTTGTCCTGCCTGTTGTTGCAACAGGACATGCTCTCTCCTAATGCTTTTTAGTAAATCTTTATAGCACGGGCGCCGAACTCATTTGCAATGCAATAGGTCTCGCATTTGTGAGAGTTTAAGCTATTGGCATCGTAAATGGCAATGCCTTTTATTTATCTGTTTTAAAAACAACACATGAATGAAAGGCATTGTCATTTACAATGCCAATAGCTCAAACTCTTGTAATTGCGAGACGTATTGCATTGCAAATGCTTGTTGGGTTTGAGCTGTGGGGTCGGGGTTGCTGACAGAAGTCTAGGGGACAGGTCCAAGCTCCTCACCTATGGCCTTCACACAATGCCTGTTTTTAGGTCGAGCCTAGCGGCAGCGCGCATTCGCTGCTCGCTCAGCGAGGCATGCAGTAGTCGAGTATGCTGTGTAAGCCTCGCCCACTCTCTGCCCATACTTTTCATTGGCTGGTGTCATTGTCCTTGGCTTCCGATTCATTATGAGGCTTGTTAGTCCCTCCTTGTTACTGCCTTGTCGCCATTTGTTACCGCCCATGAAGACTGGATCTTTTACTTGGCTCCGTACACGGTCGGCTTTATCTAGGGGGTGAGCACTATTTTGTTTATGGGCACTAATGGGGACAATGGCGGATGCTATTTTATTGTATTTGTATCCTGAGCGCGGCGCCCGCTTTAGGGACACAGCGCTCAGTTTATTTATTTATTTAACTTTTATGTTGAGCGCGGCGTCCACTTCTGGGACACCGCGCTCTGTTTATTTATTTATTTTATTTGAACTTTCAGAATGAGCGCGGTGCCCGCTTCAGGGACACCGCGCTCGGTTTCTTTTTTAATTTTAAACTGAGCGCGGCGCCGCTTTAAGGACACCGCACTCGGTTTCTTTATTTTTTTTTTTACTTTAACACACCGTGCTTGGTTTCTTTTTTTTATTTTGTAACTTTAAAACTGAGCGCGGCGCCGCTTTAAGGACATTGCGCTCGGTTTCTTTATTTTTTTTTTACTTTAACACTGAGAGCGGCGCCCGCTTCAAGGACACCGCGCTCAGTGTTAAAGTTAGAGAAAAAAAAAAGAAATTGAGCGCGGTGTCCTTGAAGCGGCGCCGCGCTCAGTTTTAAACTTAAGCAAGCATTTGCAATGCAATAGGTCTCGCATTTACGCAAGTTTAAGCTATTGGCATTGTAAATGACAATGCCTTTTATTTATGTTTTAAAAAACAAAAATAATAGGCATTGTCATTTACAATGCCAATAGCTTAAACTTGCGTAAATGCGAGACCTACTGCATTGCAAATGCTTGTTTTTATTGCAGCCCCTGACCCTTTAAGGGCTAGGAGCTGAAATAAAAAACAAAAAAATGACTTTTTACTAATGCAAATGAAGATCTGCTGTCCCCTGCAGGCCTCCACCTCTGCACTTACAACACATTTGGTAGGATTCCCAAAGAGAATCCTGTCTCATTAATAGGGTAGGGTTCTGCAAATCCTACAGAATGACCATTTTGAGTAGGCTGGGTCGCAAAGCAACCAGTCAGTGTGCCAAGACACGAACTGCTTTACGACCCGACCAGATTCTGTCTGACTTCCTTCCTGCGCTGAAACAGGTAACCTACAGCTTGCTCCATCTGTTTGACGCTAAGACACTGAAGGCAGTGCCTATTCAGCAAACAGCTATTCCTTCGCTGGGATTCTAGCAAGCAAAAACACAGTTTATCTGGCCTATGGTAAGTGGGTCAGAAAAGCTTGGCGGGCTGCTCTTCAAGGTGCGCGATAGATGTAGTAAAATGCATTCTTTGTTCCCTTCCCTCCGTGCGCCTGTGGCAATTCCTTCAGTTCTAAAGGAAAGCAAAGGCGCACACATAAAAGTGCTCTCCGCGAGGTAACCTTTCCATATTAAAAGCACGTCAGTCTGACATAAACAATTAGCTGTCAGGTGCTTGGCTTTGAAAGCGCAGGCCAATTTTCAGATTAGTACTAATTGCAGGGCAGGCTGACACAGCCACCAAGAAAGCCGGTAGCTAACAGGCCCGCTCGCGCTAGCCGCAGCTTCACGAGCCGTGCCGAGGGCGGGCCGGAGCGGCCTGCCCCCAGACTGCTGCCAGTTTGACTGTGGACTAAAGTAATGGAGCTGGCAGGGTGGAATCAATTACTGGCCAATGAAGATTTTCCCACAGGTCGAGGCTTGGGAAAGTAAGGACGTTCCTGCTGCTGCCGAGACAGCTGGCATGGATAGTCCGCTGGGAAAGCGGCCTGTGGCAGCAGAAAATGGGGGGGACAGCTTTCGGTGATAAAGTGGTGACAGACCATAAATTATAAACAGAGGATTTGGCAATACTTCCAGGGGCCTCTACCTCGCTTCCATGTCCACTGTTTTTCATACCAGGCAGTGTTTGTTGAGTGAGTCAACGGCCTGGCTTTGTAATAAAATGAGCTTAACTTGACAATTATTTAATTCGCATACAGTACAGGATTATTTCAGAAAAAAAAAACATGCTACGTTAATTTATCAAAAGGTCTTTGACTGCAGAAGTTTTGGGTTATTGCTGGACTTCTTCAAACTCGAGAAAGTTGTAAGGTAGCACAGTAAAATGTGCTAGCCCCTCAATTTTTAATTTTGAGAATTCACTACTTCCATCAATCGTTGTCCAATGTGTTTATAAAAATAGATACACCTTTCTGCACCAAATGTCGCTCGGGCTGTATTTGTTCTAGATGACGTAGTTATGGTAACATCTCTTTATACTGCGCAGATCACGTCCTTCATTGTATTTAGATGTTATTAACACCTCGCGGCATGAAATTACCTCCTCATTTCTGTCCGTCCTTACATTAATGAAGGGTCTGCTTCCCTGCAGATGCCTTTAAAGTGACATCATTCAAAACAGCAGCCCTCTCCCGTTCCCGTGCTACCCTATATAAGGGCCCATGACCCATCCATCTTCCTGTTTTTTACTGTCTTGCAGTCGCCTTTTTAATTTACCATAATAAGGGTGGTCTTACTCCAGCAGGAGCTGGTTTGCGTTGGCTGCTTGCTGGTCGGAGACTTGTTACCACATCACCCAGAGTGCCCCTCCGGTTCCTCACTGGGCTCTGGTCATGGTAGATTAGTGTTTGCTATGGAATCGCCGCAGTGTGCATCTACACGTAAGTGGCGGCTCTCGTCTGTGGCTTGGAACGCTGTAGTGCTCCCGCCATTTCCAATTTCTGTGCGACGGCCATCTTGATTCAGGCTGCCACGGTATTGGTATGGCAGTCTACACTTGCATGTTGATCGCATCATTCCGGGAGGTGGTGGGGCCAACCCAACGAGTGGACAGGGAGTGCACAGCTTTTAAACCAGCTCGTTCTTGCACATGCGTTCTGCTTGAGGCTGTTTTTAAGTGATATTTCTCACTTCTCAGAGTGTCTTGTCTATATTGGTTAAGGAGAGCAACGTCTCTTTTAAGAGATTAAGAGACATCTCCCCTGATAGAGCAGCTTGGTGTTAGAGTAAGAGAGCTAATGAGGTTGCCCCTGAGGCACATCTGAAAACCCTGGTGACTGAGACTTCTAAGGCACTTCTTGCTCAGCATAAGACACCTAAACAGGATTTATTGGGTCTCCTGTTTCTTCTCCCAACTACTGGTCTTCCAATTATGCAGAGGATAATTTTGATACTTAGCCAATGCCTGATCCTAGATGGAGGTTGGTGGATTAAGATGGCTTGCATCTGTTTCCCTCATTTTTGAGAGAATTTAGGTTTGCCTACAGATCCTCCTAGATTGTTCCTTGCCAATGCTTCCTATTGTCAATGATACCATTGTACAGGAATACAAAGAGATGGAGAAGACTAATGTTTCCCATTTTTGGACCAGAATGTATCCGGTGGGTGATCCAGAGGTGAAAATCAAGAGTGGTCACAGAGGATAAAAAAATTTCAAGCTATCGCGTCAAGAATTTTCAATTCCATTAAGGACACGGAGGCGAGGATTATGCTTCTTTTTCTTTACTTTAGCTTCGCTTTCTTTACTTTAGAAAATACAGCAGCCATTGAAACACCATTAAACTGAAAACTATACTTCCCATGAACCCCTGTAGTCCACTCTCTTCACCAATCACCGGGATCATGTAGCCATATATATGTGAACACCACCATAATCCCAGTTTGGGCCAAAATTCGCGGAGCCAAAGTTGCGGAATTGACCGGGTGGAAAGGTTTCTGTAATGAAATAAGCTACTGCCCCACATGATTAGTTTGTAACTCACAAGTATGTTCTTCATAACATTTCAAACATTTAACCACGCATAATTTGTGAAGATGAGGAAAAGCAGGATAAACAATACATCTTGAATCAGTTTTAGTACGTTTGGAGATGGAAAAAGACACCCCTGAGGAGTAAACACTCTACCTGCTAAATCCAAGGCTTGAACATCCGAAACCCTTCTGCAGGAAATTAGACACGGATGTAGGGTACTGTAAGGCCACATCTATATCTCATAAAGTAGAATACTTTGGCTGCGGGGGACGTACCATCCTTATTCCTTATAGTACTTTACACAAAAGAGGATGTTCCCCCAGGGGAAATGGCAGAACGGAAGTTATTCACCGCCCTATACACCAAGCATTGTGTGTCAAGATTTGATAGAAAATTCACAATGATATGGATACCGGATCCCACAGGATCCACCTCCCATTCACTGCACCAAGAAACAGGGCCGGACTGGCCGTAGCGGGCACCGGGCGTTTCCCCGGTGGGCCGCCAGGGTGGGGGCCGATTTTGGGCCCCTGGTGGCCGTTTTTGTTACAGGTCCGTTTTTGCAGCATAGCTGCAAAATCGTCCCCTGTAACAAAATCGGCCGAAACCGGCCCTGGCAAACAGCTTGGCCGCACCCCCAACCCCCTGGGGGGCCGGCCGAGCACTTTGCCAGGGCCGGTTTTGGTTCCCAGTCCGGCCCTGCCAAGAAATCTAGTGACGCCAGGTGGATTCATAATGCTTGTGCGTAGAGGGAGCCCAAGATTGGGATAAGAAGAACAGTGCATCTGGCGAAACTCCAGGCATTTGTCAATGTCGCATGTAAGTCTCCACACCATGAGGCACAAGAGCCCCTGAGTCACTAGCTGATGACGAAGGCCACCCGGATCCGACAGAAGGGCCGGGCGGGTTTGAAAATGAATTGGAAGGGCGCAGGATAACTTCATCGCCACTGGAAACCACGACTGGACTTTCCAAGAAGGTGTAACCAGAACCAATTCTGCTGCTTGTCTGCTCACCTGTGACAGCACCCTTTGGACCATTGAAAATGGAGGGAAAGCATACAACTGACCTATCGACCAGTCTTGGAGTAAAGCATCTGAGCTCAGAGCTCGAGGGTCCGGCCTCCAACTTTAAAACTGCGGGAGTTGCACATTGAGTACGGAGGCAAATAGATCCACTGTGCAAGGACCCAGGCGCAGGTTCAAGAGATGAAAAATCTGCGGATGCAATCTCCAGTCGCTGAAATAGCAGAGAAATCAGGAATTCCAATCCGCTCTCACATTGAAACTGCCTGGAATGTATTCTGCCGTTACTGATATCTGATTCTAGAGGCAATAATGCCAAAATTCTTTGGCAAGCTCCACCAGAAGGCATGATCTTGTCCCGCCCAGCAGATTGATGTATCAGACCGCCGATACATTATCCATCCCCAACAAAATACAACAACTCTTTTTGCGTGGTGACAAGGTATGGATCGCAAAGGAGCCCGCCAGAAGCTCCAGGCAATTGATGTGGAGAGAGAGTTCCTCCAGGGACCACCTGCCCCCCATCTCTACGGATCCACAACGGGCTCCCCATCCCCAGCGTCTGGCCACCGATTCGATCACCACCTCCGGGACTCAGGCAAGGAAGTCTGCTCGGAATAAGTCAGACCCGTGCAAATATGGCGAATCTTCAACCGTTGAAGGGCCCGATAATGGAGGGGACCCGATAAAAAATGTCCTGAATGGAAGAAGCCAGTAGCCCTACTGGGCATGCCAGGGTCCTCAAGGATATAGTCAGAGAGGCAAGGGCTCTCCTCAACTCCTTCTTGATGGACAACTGTTTCCTTAAAGGTAGGAGAATTTGGGCTTGGACCAAGTCCACTTGGAAGCCCAGAAAATCCAATATTTGCGACAGAATCATAACTGATTTCTCCATGTTGGGGAAAAACCCCAGATCCTGAAGGAGCCGGCCTGTCCAGCATAGGTGAAGGAGAACGGTCTCTCTGTCTTGCCCCATGAAGAGAATATCATCTATGTATATGATCAGGCGCACCCCTTGCTCCCAAAGGTACTGAACAACCGTCCGAAGGAGTTTGGTGAAACACCACAGGGCCAATGACAGACTGAAGGGCATAGCGGTAAACTCATACCACCGATGATGCCACTGGAACTGAAGAAACCTTTGATACAGAGCATAAATGGGAACTTCCAAATACTCGTCTTTGAGATCCAGGCGTGCTAGCCAGTCAACTTCTTGTAAAAGGACTCGTAACAAATGTATGCCCTTGTTGGAAATGGCCCGTTTTGCAGGGTTATCCCCAAACTTTTTGCTTCTTCCTCCTTTATTTTTCCTGACCTGTGGTTGTTGGCTATAGGACTCTGGGCACTTTACCACTGCTGATCAGTGCAAAAGTGCATATGCTCTCTCTGTAAATTGTTATTGTGATTGGTTATCCATGATTGGTATATTTGTTTTACCAGTAGGTCCCTAGTAAAGTGCACTGAGTGTGCCAAGGGCTGGTAATCCAAATGCTACTAGTGGGCTTGCAGCACTGATTGTGCCACCCACATGAGTAGCCCTAAAATGGTGTCTCAGGCCTGCCACCGCAGTGCCTGTGCGCCGTTTGTTAACTGCCATGTTGACCTGGCCAGTGTACCCACTTGCCAGGCCTGACCCTTCCCTTTTCTTACACTTTGGACACCCCTATGGTAGGCCCAAGGTACCCCCCTGGGCAGGGTGCAGTGTATGTGAAAGGTAGGAAATGTACTAGTGTGGGTAACATGTCCTGATAGTGAAATACTGCCAATTTCGTTTTTCACTATTGAAAGGCCATCTTGCCCATAGGACAGAATGGGGAATGCTGTGTCCCATGTGTACCTGCATATCTCCCCATAGGAGCAAGATGGAAAATTGAAGTCTGGTATCCCTGAACTCAGAATTTAATAACACATCTTTTAGGAAGGATGGTTTTTAAATTCTGTGTTTGAAAATAGCACTTTTAGAAAGTGGCTATTTTCTTGTTCAACCTTTCTGTATGCCTCTGCCTGTTTGTGTATTGACTGTCTGGTTTGAGAGTGACAGGGGCTGGGGGTGGCTTCAGGAGACTGGGTGAGTCAGCACTAGGCTGAATAGACCTATCTGCATTTGGAGTGGTGGGAGGAGTAGCACCTGGGCCTGAATAGGGCTGTGCCTGCCTTCCACAATGCTGGCTCCACCTCGTGCGGTGTGTCTGATGACCCTGGCCCACACTCACAAAGGAAGGAGAGGTGCACTGGCAGAATGCACCCAGAACTGGTTTGGACTGGGTCCAGGACCCCTCACAAATAGAGAACAAAGACTTTTGGGGTATAAATATGAGAGCTGAAACCCCTGAACTTTAGACTACTTTGTGATCAAGAGGAATCCCTGCCGAGGAAGATCAGCTGAAGAGACTCAGGAGAAGTACTGCCCTTGCTGTGTGTCTGGGGTTGGCCTGCAGTTTGCTGTATCCACTGAGGAGAGGACAAAGGGACTTTGCTGTGTGCTGTGTCCCCCTGCTTGAAGAAGGACTTTGCTGTGTGCTGTGTCCCTCTGAAGAAAAGTCTCCAAGGGCCTGAGTAGAGCTGGCCTCCTGTTTCTGAAGTCCCAGGCACAAAAGGACTTCACCCCCAGCTTCCCTGAACTTCCTTGCTCGGAGCTCTGACCTGCCAGGAGGTGCCTGTAACTGTGTGTGAGGCCCTGGAGGTTGCTTCTGCTGTTGGGAGCTGAAAGAAACTAAGAAAAGCAAGAAAATCTGTTTTCCGACGCCGTCAACGCCGCTGCTGTGACGCCCCGACCTGCATCGAGGCCCGGGGAGCCGCTCGTGAAGTGACGACGCTGTGCCCGGCCTGCTCCGCAGCTCCGACGCCCTACGACGCCCGCCGACACCAGCAGTGATCAGCCATGACCGACGCCCGCGCTCGCATCGACTCTGTGTCTTCGCCAAGCGCCGGCCTCCTGTTATCGCGGCGCCGATAACCGCCGAGGGTGACTCGAAAGAACCGCCGACGTCGCATCATCACCGGAGACGACATCGTTCTCCGTCGACGCCGTGCATCGTCATCGACTTCATTTTCTCAAGGTACTGTTGTTGGGGGTCTGTGTGACTCCGCGCCCGACGCCGCGATCCTCGCGGGCGGCACCGTACTTTGGATTTTGTACTGTCCTGACGTCGTGATAGCCCCAGTTGGTGCTATTTGATTTCTACAAGCTTATGTTTGCAACAACCTTTTTAAAGACATTTTACTGAGTATCTGTATGTTGGATTTTTTGTCGTTTTGGTCTTGTTTAGTTTAGATAAAGATATTTTATTTTTCTAAACTGGTGTGGTGTCCATTTGTGGTGTTTTCACTGGGTTACTGTGAGTGTTGGTACAAATACTTTACACATTGCCTTTGGGATAAGCCTATCTGCTCATGCCAAGCTACCAAGGGGGTGAGCAGGGGTTATCTAAAGTGTGTATCCCCCTTACCCTGACTAGAAGCAAGGGTCCCTATTTGGTCAAAGGTACCTACCTCTGCCAACTAGAGACCCCCATTTCTAACAGCCCTCTATCTTGAAGTGGCAATACACAGTCCAGGAATTGTACTCTTTTAGGTTGAGAACCAAACTGAATCCCTGATCCTTCTTGGGAACCAAAATGACTGTACTGATGAACCCCCTCGGGTGCAGCGAAGTCTGGACCACCGCCCATTTGGTTATCAGGAAGCAAATCTCTTCATTTATGAAATTGGTTTCTGTTTGGGAAAAATGGAGAGGGAAAGGATGTCTCCCTTGACTTGGGAGTGAGTAAAACTCCAGTCTGAAACCCTGAACCGTCTGCAATACCCATGGGTCTTGTGATATCATTTGCCAATTGTGGTAAACCAATTAAATCCGTCCCCCCACTATAACCCCTAGTTGAGGAAGGATGCTCACCTGTGTAAGAGAAATCTGCGGCGTTGTCTCCACCTCTGTATCCCCCATGACGGGCACGTCCTCGCTCGCCCCTGTTTCGTGTGGAGTAGAAGTTGGAGGTGTGTAGGGGAGCGCCCCCACCTCTAGGCGCATATCCACATGAGGCCTGGTGGAAACCACGGCCCGGCGCTTCACCTTGATAACGCCCTGCTCTGACAAAAAGGCACATGTGGAAGACCTTCTTCAAGGATGATTGTGCTTTATCCAAAGCCGAAAAGGTTGAGACATACTTCCCCAAGTCCTTCACGAACTTGTCGCCAAATAATAAGCCATTGGCTAGTGTGCTGCCCTCCATAGAAGCTAGGTCAGTGAGTTGGGGATTGATGCGCATGAGCCCCAATTTACGCCTTTCTGTGGACCAGGTGCATTTGGCATTACCCAATTGACACAACGCTCTGCGCCCATTCCAGGATCTCCCCCGGATCCAACTGGGACTGGTTATCCTTTGCTTGTACAGCCAGGTCCAAGATTTTGGTAAGGGGGCCAGAAATGTCAAGAAGGTTATCCTGGAACCCCCGGCAGGCCCTATTGAGACCCTTCTTGGGGTCCTCGGCAAATTTCTTCTGAAACGTGGCCATGTTAGGGTCAAATTCAGGTGTATCTGCCACTTTGCCTAAGAGGGATGGGCGTGGGCACTCGGACCACAATGTATTGCTTACCTGACATTCGAAGCCCTGACGCAGATTATCCTGTACATATGGGCCACTTCAACACATGGCACCTATTCTGTAGAACGAGGATGTATACTCTCTCAAGGATCGAAGAGCACGTTTTTATTGGAGGGAACTTCCGGCCCCACATGTCAAGTTTTGCGTTTGGTTTGGTGGCCGGTTCAAAATCCTCTTGTGGGGTCTCAGCATCCAAAGGGGAAGATGAAGAGGATGCCTCCGCCATGAAGGTGGAGCTCTTGGAGAACCCGGTTGGTTCAAATTAATCTGTACTTCCATACTCGTGGTTACACAGGACCGAGTGCACCATCTGCGAAAGGACCTCTGCCGAGGAGCCTTTGGCAGAAATACCCCCGGCAAAGCCTGACTCATGCAAAGACATATCTTGTTTCACAGGGTCTCCTAAAGGGCCTACCGTCTCACGCCGTCCGTAGCATGACAAAGGCTGAGTAAATGGCTGGAAAGCCTTTATCAAGGCCCGATTCATGGAGTCCTGCACTTGTATGTCAAGTGCCTCCACTAAGCGCTCTTCCTTATGCTGGTCGTAGGGTATTTCAGCATATTCTACATAATCATCTCCCTCATCAGCGTAGTATGCCATTCTGTTGCTGTCTCAGAGGGGTAGAAGAGGTTCCATGGGGAGAGTAGCCCAGAAGGGTGAATATTGTCTCTTGAAAGGGAACCAAATGAGGGCAAATCACTGCCCTGTCAGCTGCACAAAATTTTATTTTGTTGAGGGACTCACCCACTTTCTTAGGGCAGTGCTCTTTAAATGCTTAAGCGCCCCCTTGGGCATTCTGCCGGGACCAGGAGCAAAGCTGACCACAGAGCATGCAGCGCGGGGAGCCAATCAGTCATAATAACGCTGAATCGCCTGCCCACACATGCACGAGCGTCGTTAAAATGGAAAGAGGACTGGCCCTGAGAGCACGTGAAGCACTCGTCCCACTCCCACTCCACTGCACCAAAGACGCCGATCGGGCGGTACAGCCCTATTGAGCGCAAGCACTCTACCGGCAATATAAACCACTTAACATGAAATACAAGTACAATCAATCAATAGTCGAGATAGAAATAAAGGATAAATGACTTAACTCAGCTGCAGCAATAAAGAAAGAGGACAAACTATGGTGGAGTTCACATATATTTGGTTACATGACCCCGGTGATTGGTGGAGAGAGTGGACTACAGTGGTTCATGGGAAGTGTAGTTTTCAGTTTAATGGTGCTTTATTGGCTGCTGTATTTGCTAACGTAAAGAAAGAGAAGCAGAATCCGAAGCTTTCGTTCCTGACACAGAATTCTGATCTAGCAGGCGTAGTGGACCTGAAAGTGGAAAGGGTAATATGCAAAGCCTTTTCTGGTCTTAATCTGTACATATTCTTCTCAATCCTCCCAGAGTCTAGTTACGGAGTTTCAAGCACTTTCTACTGCTCCTCTTGTGGGAACAGTTGTGCAAATCTCCTTGCTAGCCTGGAGTTGCAGGAACAATTTTACAGTGGATGCATCCTTTGGCTCTCTCAAACCCACTGCAATTTCTTCTGGAGCAGTCATTGCTGCAGTAGTGCTTGCGAGAGCCGACACTGAAAGGCAGAAGGTCTTAAGAAGCTTACTGTTAATTATCTTCCTTTTCTTGGCTGTTCCCTCTTTAGTATCCAACTGGATTATCTTTTACTCAATCATTTAAGAACAGAAAGCATGCCTTACCCTTTACTTCCAGCATTAAGCTATATGACTCATCCAAATCCTCCTTTAGATCCAAGACTATTTCCATCACTGACATTGCTCTGCTCAAGTTCAACCCAGATGTAGGGTTAGTCATTTTCACAGCAAGAATTGTGGATCCTTTTCTAAGGATTCTTCTGATTTTTTCAATCAAATTCCACCACTACTGACAACCACAATTCTTTGTCATTGGGTCTTGTGTCTGTTGTAGGTAGAAGACTGTTGGGATAGAAAAGCCGTCTACACAGTAAGAGACGTGCACCCCTGCCCTGCGTGCCCAACTGTACAGATGTCTGGATCCCCAAAGCTGATTTTTGTTGTCATAGGCAAACATGGATCATGTGTGCATCATGGCATAGGACTGTCTCATGGAATGCGGTCTTGGGGGCTGGGAGGGACGCCCAAAGCACTTCTTTCACAGTGGTGAAATACTACTGCCTTTACCAGGCGTTAAGTAGCACGAGAATGGCGGTGGCAGCATACCATGGAGGGATCATTAGGAGTGTAAAGGTTCTTTTTAACCTATGTCACTGGAGTAAGGCCTACTGGTTCACTCACTTTTAAAGTTCCACTTCTGTGTGCTTAACTCGCCCTTAGGCCTACATCAGATTGATGTGAAGTGCTGCACAGCGTAGAAGTGGTTTATATGCACTGGGCGTATGTGTGCCTGAGAAGAGTGCAATACGGGAATAGTGCAGTATGAGCAGTCCATGCATGGTGTATGCATGTGCCGGATGTACATGTGCCTATGAGTGGTACAGTGCCTGAAGGATGTAGTGCTGTGCAGTGCATGCAGGACAAATGCATGTGAGTGGTACAATTCATGAAGGATACAGTGCATACATGTTAAATGCATATTTTGGATGTATGTGTACCTGTGAGTGATATAATACAGAAAAGATACAAGGGGTAATTTACAAAGAAATAGTGCAGCGCGGTGCTGCAAGCAATTTAGCTGCGCTGAGCTGTGTCATTTAAAAAACGCAGGGATGCACAGTATTAACACGAAGACGGCACACCCCTGTGCTCTCCCCTGCCCTGGCGCTAAAAAAGCTGCCTAGCGCCAGTGCAGGCCTCCTTGCACCATGCTGCAAGGGTGCCTGTGTTGCAGGGATGATTGTGTTTGTGCAGGAAGGGACACTTTCCTGCACAAAAACAATCATTAATGGTGTTTTGCTCCTTCTATGTGTGCTGAAGAATGCAGCACACATAGAGAGAGCAAAAACAAGAAGAAATAAAAGTATTTGTCCTCATAGCACCACATTAACGCCTCCTTTTGAAAGGCGTTAGTTTTTAGCGCTGCCTCAGATTTATAGATTCTTGTAAATCTGGGGCAGTGTCAAAAAGCATTGGGTGTTGCGTGGGAATGCCCACAGCAACACCCATTGCATGCTCCTTTGCCGCAGAAAACTGCATCAAGGAGGGCCATATTTTCAAGGTTGTCTTAAGCCAACGAAAGTGGCTTAGCGCCGGCTGGTAAATATGGAGCAGGGCACAGTGCCAGCGGAGCGTCAGAAAAAGTGACGCCCTGGCGGTGCTATATCCTTGTAAATATGCCCCACAGTGCTGGGCAGCACATGCATGTTTAATGCATATGCTGGATGTATGTGTGCCTGTGAGTGCTCCAGTACATGGACGATACAGTACTACGTATTGAAGAAAAGAGAGAGGGACCCTATAACGCCAAAAGGATAGGGTACCAATAGACCAAAGTCAAAAAAACAATCCCTTTGGGAGCAGATATTTTAACCACAAACACCACTCTTACATACACTGCTCACTCAAACAGGGTGGATCACACTCAGAGGAGTAGAGAACATGAACCAGGAAAGTCAAATCAGTGCAAAAATCTTTTCGTACTTGACCCAAAATTTATTAAAATAATGTATATACATACAATGTCAAATTAAAACGTTTAAAAATCATTCATTTAAAAAAACAAATTAATGTTCAAAAGTATAATTCAACGAATCACAAAAATCATCAGTACAGGTTAAAAAACCACAACAAGTGGGACAAACAAAACTGCAAGGAAAATATGTTCTTGTCAGAAAAACATCACGATAGTCAAACAGCCAATCAATAAAGTTACAATGCACACAACTGAGACAAAAAGCTCCAGTCGAATATTAATCATGTAGTGTAACATTAATCATTGATCCGTGATGTATTTCAAAAACAGAGCGTCCGACGCGTTTCGGTGGGTCCAATCTTATATCTCCCCACCTTCTTCAGGAAAGCAATAATTCTTCCCACCTCATTTAGATAATTCTCCTAGTTCACGTACTCCCAAACTCGGATATACTGGAGAGGCGCAGAAAAAATCCTCACCATCCACTTATCAAGAAATAGGCATTTACTCTTGCTTCTGGCAGTATCAAATCAGTGGCTTCTAGTAGACAAGATTCATTTCCCAGTGTATGTTGAGAGAAGGAAAGACAGATGTGCTGCCAATCTTTTGTTAAAAAGTGGAGGTTTTCAAAACATTGTCGTCTCGCTATCAAATCCAAAGGAGGGACGATAAATTCTCACTCCGTATGATGCAACTGCAAAATGGACCCACGTTCCTTGTATTCGGGATTCTAGACGGGGTACTCTGTCTCCGTGCACTTATCAGAAGGGTGAATATTGTCTCTTGAAAGGGAACCAAATGAGGGCAAATCACTGCCCTGTCAGCTGCACAAAATTTTATTTTGTTGAGGGACTCACCCACTTTCTTAGGGCAGTGCTCTTTAAATGCTTAAGCGCCCCCTTGGGCATTCTGCCGGGACCAGGAGCAAAGCTGACCACAGAGCATGCAGCGCGGGGAGCCAATCAGTCATAATAACGCTGAATCGCCTGCCCACACATGCACGAGCGTCGTTAAAATGGAAAGAGGACTGGCCCTGAGAGCACGTGAAGCACTCGTCCCACTCCCACTCCACTGCACCAAAGACGCCGATCGGGCGGTACAGCCCTATTGAGCGCAAGCACTCTACCGGCAATATAAACCACTTAACATGAAATACAAGTTCAATCAATCAATAGTCGAGATAGAAATAAAGGATAAATGACTTAACTCAGCTGCAGCAATAAAGAAAGAGGACAAACTATGGTGGAGTTCACATATATTTGGTTACATGACCCCGGTGATTGGTGGAGAGAGTGGACTACAGTGGTTCATGGGAAGTGTAGTTTTCAGTTTAATGGTGCTTTATTGGCTGCTGTATTTGCTAACGTAAAGAAAGAGAAGCAGAATCCGAGCTTTCGTTCCTGACACAGAATTCTGATCTAGCAGGCGTAGTGGACCTGAAAGTGGAAAGGGTAATATGCAAAGCCTTTTCTGGTCTTAATCTGTACATATTCTTCTCAATCCTCCCAGAGTCTAGTTACGGAGTTTCAAGCACTTTCTACTGCTCCTCTTGCGGGAACAGTTGTGCAAATCTCCTTGCTAGCCTGGAGTTGCAGGAACAATTTTACTGTGGATGCATCCTTTGGCTCTCTCAAACCCACTGCAATTTCTTCTGGAGCAGTCATTGATGCAGTAGTGCTTGCGAGAGCCGACACTGAAAGGCAGAAGGTCTTAAGAAGCTTACTGTTAATTATCTTCCTTTTCTTGGCTGTTCCCTCTTTAGTACCCAACTGGATTATCTTTTACTCAATCATTTAAGAACAGAAAGCATGCCTTACCCTTTACTTCCAGCATTAAGCTATATGACTCATCCAAATCCTCCTTTAGATCCAAGACTATTTCCATCACTGACATTGCTCTGCTCAAGTTCAACCCAGATGTAGGGTTAGTCATTTTCACAGCAAGAATTGTGGATCCTTTTCTAAGGATTCTTCAGATTTTTTCAATCAAATTCCACCACTACTGACAACCACAATTCTTTGTCATTGGGTCTTGTGTCTGTTGTAGGTAGAAGACTGTTGGGATAGAAAAGTCTGCATCAAGGAGGGCTATATTTTCAAGGTTGTCTTAAGCCAACGAAAGTGGCTTAGCGCCGGCTGGTAAATATGGAGCAGGGCACAGTGCCAGCGGAGCGTCAGAAAAAGTGACGCCCTGGCGGTGCTATATCCTTGTAAATATGCCCCACAGTGCTGGGCAGCACATGCATGTTTAATGCATATGCTGGATGTATGTGTGCCTGTGAGTGCTCCAGTACATGGACGATACAGTACTACGTATTGAAGAAAAGAGAGAGGGACCCTATAACGCCAAAAGGATAGGGTACCAATAGACCAAAGTCAAAAAAACAATCCCTTTGGGAGCAGATATTTTAACCACAAACACCACTCTTACATACACTGCTCACTCAAACAGGGTGGATCACACTCAGAGGAGTAGAGAACATGAACCAGGAAAGTCAAATCAGTGCAAAAAATCTTTTCGTACTTGACCCAAAATTTATTAAAATAATGTATATACATACAATGTCAAATTAAAACGTTTAAAAATCATTCATTTAAAAAACAAATTAATGTTCAAAAGTATCATTCAACGAATCACAAAAATCATCAGTACAGGTTAAAAAACCACAACAAGTGGGACAAACAAAACTGCAAGGAAAATATGTTCTTGTCAGAAAAACATCACGATAGTCAAACAGCCAATCAATAAAGTTACAATGCACACAACTGAGACAAAAAGCTCCAGTCGAATATTAATCATGTAGTGTAACATTAATCATTGATCCGTGATGTATTTCAAAAACAGACCGTCAGACGCGTTTCGGTGGGTCCAATCTTATATCTCCCCACCTTCTTCAGGAAAGCAATAATTCTTCCCACCTCATTTAGATAATTCTCCTAGTTCACGTACTCCCAAACTCGGATATACTGGAGAGGCGCAGAAAAATCCTCACCATCCACTTATCAAGAAATAGGCATTTACTCTTGCTTCTGGCAGTATCAAATCAGTGGCTTCTAGTAGACAAGATTCATTTCCCAGTGTATGTTGAGAGAAGGAAAGACAGATGTGCTGCCAATCTTTTGTTAAAAAGTGGAGGTTTTCAAAACATTGTCGTCTCGCTATCAAATCCAAAGGAGGGACGATAAATTCTCACTCCGTATGATGCAACTGCAAAATGGACCCACGTGCCTTGTATTCGGGATTCTAGACGGGGTACTCTGCCTCCGTGCACGTATCAGAAGGGTGAATATTGTCTCTTGAAAGGGAACCAAATGAGGGCAAATCACTGCCCTGTCAGCTGCACAAAATTTTATTTTGTTGAGGGACTCACCCAATTTCTTTGGTCAGTGCTCTTTAAATGCTTAAGCGCCCCCTTGGGCATTCTGCCGGGACCAGGAGCAAAGCTGACCACAGAGCATGCAGCGCGGGGAGCCAATCAGTCATAATAACGCTGAATCGCCTGCCCACACATGCACGAGCGTCGTTAAAATGGAAAGAGGACTGGCCCTGAGAGCACGTGAAGCACTCGTCCCACTCCCACTCCACTGCACCAAAGATGCCGATCGGGCGGTACAGCCCTATTGAGCGCAAGCACTCTACCGGCAATATAAACCACTTAACATGAAATACAAGTACAATAAATCAATAGTCGAGATAGAAATAAAGGATAAATGACTTAACTCAGCTGCAGCAATAAAGAAAGAGGACAAACTATGGTGGAGTTCACATATATTTGGTTACATGACCCCGGTGATTGGTGGAGAGAGTGGACTACAGTGGTTCATGGGAAGTGTAGTTTTCAGTTTAATGGTGCTTTATTGGCTGCTGTATTTGCTAACGTAAAGAAAGAGAAGCAGAATCCGAAGCTTTCGTTCCTGACACAGAATTCTGATCTAGCAGGCGTAGTGGACCTGAAAGTGGAAAGGGTAATATGCAAAGCCTTTTCTGGTCTTAATCTGTACATATTCTTCTCAATCCTCCCAGAGTCTAGTTACGGAGTTTCAAGCACTTTCTACTGCTCCTCTTGAGGGAACAGTTGTGCAAATCTCCTTGCTAGCCTGGAGTTGCAGGAACAATTTTACTGTGGATGCATCCTTTGGCTCTCTCAAACCCACTGCAATTTCTTCTGGAGCAGTCATTGCTGCAGTAGTGCTTGCGAGAGCCGACACTGAAAGGCAGAAGGTCTTAAGAAGCTTACTGTTAATTATCTTCCTTTTCTTGGCTGTTCCCTCTTTAGTATCCAACTGGATTATCTTTTACTCAATCATTTAAGAACAGAAAGCATGCCTTACCCTTTACTTCCAGCATTAAGCTATATGACTCATCCAAATCCTCCTTTAGATCCAAGACTATTTCCATCACTGACATTGCTCTGCTCAAGTTCAACCCAGATGTAGGGTTAGTCATTTTCACAGCAAGAATTGTGGATCCTTTTCTAGGGATTCTTCTGATTTTTTCAATCAAATTCCACCACTACTGACAACCACAATTCTTTGTCATTGGGTCTTGTGTCTGTTGTAGGTAGAAGACTGTTGGGATAGAAAAGCCGTCTACACAGTAAGAGACGTGCACCCCTGCCCTGCGTGCCCAACTGTACAGATGTCTGGAACCCCAATGCTGATTTTTGTTGTCATAGGCAAACATGGATCATGTGTGCATCATGGCATAGGACTGTCTCATGGAATGCGGTCTTGGGGGCTGGGAGGGACGCCCAAAGCACTTCTTTCACAGTGGTGAAATACTACTGCCTTAACCAGGCGTTACGTAGCACGAGAATGGCGGTGGCAGCATACCATGGAGGGATCATTAGGAGTGTAAAGGTTCTTTTTAACCTATGTCACTGGAGTAAGGCCTACTGGTTCACTCACTTTTAAAGTTCCACTTCTGTGTGTTTAACTCGCCCTTGGCCTACATCAGATTGATGTGAAGTGCTGCACAGCGTAGAAGTGGTTTATATGCACTGGGCGTATGTGTGCCTGAGAAGAGTGCAATACGGGAATAGTGCAGTATGAGCAGTCCATGCTTGGTGTATGCATGTGCCGGATGTACATGTGCCTATGAGTGGTACAGTGCCTGAAGGATGTAGTGCTGTGCAGTGCATGCAGGACAAATGCATGTGAGTGGTACAATTCATGAAGGATACAGTGCATACATGTTAAATGCATATGTTGGATGTATGTGTACCTGTGAGTGATATAATACAGAAAAGATACAAGGGGTAATTTACAAATAAATAGTGCAGCGCGGTGCTGCAAGCAATTTAGCTGCGCTGAGCTGTGTCATTTAAAAAACGCAGGGATGCACAGTATTAACACGAAGACGGCACACCCCTGTGCTCTCCCCTGCCCTGGCGCTAAAAAAGCTGCCTAGCGCCAGTGCAGTCCCCCTTGCACCATGCTGCAAGGGTGCCTGTGTTGCAGGGATGATTGTGTTTGTGCAGGAAGGGACACTTTCCTGCACAACAACAATCATTAATGGTGTTTTGCTCCTTCTATGTGTGCTGAAGAATGCAGCACACATAGAGAGAGCAAAAACAAGAAGAAATAAAAGTATTTGTCCTCATAGCACCACATTAACGCCTCCTTTTGAAAGGCGTTAGTTTTTAGCGCTGCCTCAGATTTATAGATTCTTGTAAATCTGGGGCAGTGTCAAAAAGCATTGGGTGTTGCATGGGAATGCCCACAGCAACACCCATTGCATGCTCCTTTGCCGCAGAAAACTGCATCAAGGAGGGCCATATTTTCAAGGTTGTCTTAAGCCAACGAAAGTGGCTTAGCGCCGGCTGGTAAATATGGAGCAGGGCACAGTGCCAGCGGAGCGTCAGAAAAAGTGACGCCCTGGCGGTGCTATATCCTTGTAAATATGCCCCACAGTGCTGGGCAGCACATGCATGTTTAATGCATATGCTGGATGTATGTGTGCCTGTGAGTGCTCCAGTACATGGACGATACAGTACTACGCACTGCGTGTATGCTGCATACATACACTGGGTGTACATGTGCCTATGGATGGTACAGTGCATGGAGGCCCTGGGTTTCATTTTGGGTGACCCAGGCCTACATGGTGGAGCATGGAGAGAAAGTAGAGAGATCCCCCAGACAGATTTGTGTATTGCTGCATTCCTGTAAGCTGGATGAGACACACACTGGGGAGGGCTGCTCTTTGATTCAGTGAGAGTTCAAAAGGAAGGGTCCTGGGCACATCTCAGGAAGGAGATGGAGCTGATAAAAGAATCATAAAGAGTAGGGCTGGGAGCCCTTAGCTAACCGTTTGATGCACATATCACTGTGGCTGACATTAAGCTGTGAACTTTAGTAACTCCCATGGCCTGTGATGTGGGACTATCAGCTTTGGAGACATTCCTGCTGTGACAGACTGCCCTTCAAGAGGAAGAGGGAGCAGAGGAGTGGGTACTTCAACAGAAGCAGAACCCCAACATAAAACCCCAAAGGCTCAGACCTTAAATCACATGTGGTGTATTGAAATGGACTATAAGAAGGGGAGGTTGAGACCCCCAAAATTGTCATCTTCCAAGCAGCCAGACGGGCTATGTGAGGAGGGGAAGCTCTGCAAGGACTAGGACTGGGGGCAAGGCCTGCTAGCCTCCCCACTGGGTGAGGGGACATCATCCAGGGAGACCAAGACCACCTGCCCTGGAGCACCAGCACCTGCCAGCTTGCCAAGACCAGTGTGCCCTGTGAGGACGAGGAGAGCACTGGAGGGAGCGAGGTCCAGTGGGGAGCCCTGTTGACTGGATCTGCTCAAGGTGTGAGGAAATGGCTGCTGCACGATCAGGTCATTGCCCATGTGCAATACAAAGTCGGTGACACCAGGAAAGGGCTGTCATGAATTAAGCAGTGTGTCATGCGGCACTGATCAGGCCAGAGCACCTGTGTAATACTGAGGTGGCAACTCCGTATGCCAGGAGGTGCCACCGGAGAAAGATTGCCATGCCGAAAAGGGCCGTAGCCCTGTACAATAGCGAAGTGATGACCCTGTATGCCAGGAGGGATCGCCGGAGCAAGACTGCCACGAAGAAAGGGGCCATAGCCCTATGCAGAAGGAAGCGACGATCCTGTATTACAGGAGGGGCTTCTGTGGTAAGTCTCATCGTAGTGATCGGGCTGGAGCCCGGGGACTGTGAATTGCGGTGACACCGTATGCCAGAGAGGGGTCACCGGGAGCACCAAGGACTGCGATTTGTTCTGTCCTGCTGGAGAAGTGAAGACCCTGTGGGAGCACCAGTGCCCCATCACCCATGTGAGGGGCCCATGATAGGATCTTTGTAGCCATTCTCCATTGGAAGCCGAACGAAAACTTCCCTTCCGGAGTAGCCGCAAAAAGCCTCTGGTCACTTCAGGAGCACGACCACGAGTGCAGCTGCGTGCTGCCAACTTACCTGAACTTTGCTGTTGCAGCTACAGGGCACACTCAGGAACTCTGAACGTGTCACATCTGCTGGTGTGGGTCGGACTGGTTTCGGGTCTACTGGCCCCTGAGTAACGTGCTGCTAGTAGCGCTGTGGCGTTAGAACACTATTGACTTTCACCTAGAGTCAAAGTGGGCTCTTGAGACCCAAACAACTAGTAGGGCATACCCTGGCTGTTACCAATAGCGAATGGGGAATAACCACTGTCACTAATGCGAGGAGTGAGTGGGACAAAGAATCGCCATAGAAACACTAGAGGCCCAACCTTAATGGGGATTGTGTTATTGTTTGCGTCTGTCGTACTTTTTCTTTGTGTGAATAGTGGTAGACAATAAAAAGCTTCTCTTTTGTAATAAAAGTGAGTATTTGGCTGGACAATGATTTATTGCTGCTGCTCGCATTATGAGTTGTGATCCTGTTTTCACCTGTATCCACACCTTCTTCCTCCCCCCTGCCACTCCCTGAGGGAGACTTGGACTGCTCGCACCATGCATACCCTGAGAGTCAAGTGCACATGGGGTACTTGGCCCAGTTACTCAGAATCTAAAGTAAGTTGGGTCCCAGCACATAAGAAGTAAAAGGCCTTAACCCCCACGGTTGGGCCCAGTAGCTCCTGCATTCCCCATGGCCCTCTGAAAGAGATTCTGACAAAGACTCATATCCTTTCTTGACAGTAGGAATCCAAGTCTTTGATATTATTCAGGAGTGGTGCAAAATTGAACTCTCCACAGTACCTCCAGATTCTAGTATCTTGGCCATCCCCTTGAAAGATCACCAGAGAAGTAGAAGGCCTTAATTTCAGGATTTCATGCTGTCTTGGACACCGGGGGCATTGCTTCTGTGCTCTTGGAGGAGCAGGGAAAGTGAGTTTCCTCCAACATCTTTCTTCTTAAGAACGTGTCTGGATGGTTCTGTCTTATCACATGCCTAAGGGAGTAAATGTGGTTGTGAAGTGCATTCTCTTCAAGACAGACACCCTGCAGTCTTTATGCTTTATTTCCGCATTCTGTAATTTAGAGCTTTACATACAAGAACCAAAAAAATTGTTTAAACTTTATGGAAACTTAGGAGGCTGGGCATGGGAGGCTGCATTAATATCTAGGGATCCATGTACGCCGAGGCACCAGGAGTGGAGGGAAGTGAGACGACTCATACCTGAGAGGACACATGTATGTGATTGTGAGGGGTGAAGTACCCCATGTGGCAATAATTTCACTGCTGCTTTTCTTAGACATGCCTTGGTCATGCAGGATGTGATTGTGTGGTTGTACATGATTGTGGCAGTGGAGAGCTCTGTGCAGTGATGGCTACAGCATACGTATTTGTGCCTGTAGCCATGGCTTGTTGCTGGCTTTCATATTCTTGCCCAGTGACACGTAATTTATTAGCTAGAGTTAGTTTCATACCTTCCTAGCTCTAATAGCTCAGGGCCAAGAGGGGCTGGCTGATGATAATAGGTAGCGGGTATTCTTACACTCCTGATTTTTCTTTTGCAGTTGAGGCCTTTGAAACATTTTATATTATCTAATTTTCCCAGCAGTTTTAAGAAATGCTGCAACTTTCTTGGTGATTTTAGGAAGGCTTGCGTGGTCTTACAATTGTGATTGGCATAACAATTTCTCTAGGAAATTGTTTCATCACTTTGAGTAGCATTTGTTTTTTAAAAGGATATGGGTGATGTTTTCAATTAAAGTTCTATTACAAAGGCATACTGGCTGCAAGGTTTTGTTCCATCTATTGCTTTGAAAATTCTAGTCCACCGATTTGAGACTTGCTAGGATGAGGTGTTTGACCTCTGACGAATCTTGCAGAAGGATAAGAGATGTTTGTTGCTATGGGTGTGGTTCATATGCCTCAATCCATCAGAAGCTCTTCAACATATCAGCTTTTTTCTTTCCATTCTTGGTGATTATGTTCAGGGTATTCTAATGAGTACAGTTTTATAAGTTCCCTGCTGCCTGGGGGTAGCAACAAGAGAGAACGTTTTCAGGTGAGAGGTTCAATTTCCTTTATTCCTGGTCCTCTTTATTTCTTGGTTGTTTTATTGTTGAGATTGACTAATTCTTCCCAGCATTTAATGATTGAGTGGGCTTTGCTGCATTTGGATGTGTAGCTCATCACTTTTGTTCAGCATTGTAGCTCGACTGGAGTAAACACAGTGAGTTGTGAGGGCTACTGTTGGTGAAGAATGCAGGATCTGAAGCAGGAATTTCCAGAGTTGCTTCTGCGATGTTCTCAGATCTGAGACATTCTCCATGGCTGGCCATACCTCAGCTCCGTAGGTGGAAATCAAGCCAATTTTTGCTTGTGCTATGGTCCCTTCTCCAAAACGCTATTTCAAGCAAAGGATCCCCTAGTCGATCACTTTTTTTTCCCCTGGAAATCTTCTTTGCTGAGCTTTCAATGAGCACAAGAGCAGCCAAGGTTATGCCCAAGTAGGTAAAAGTCTGCACTTTTTTCTCTTGTTCTCCTTCCAAATAAAATTGCTTCTTTTCATTGATCGTAATCCTGTTTTACTTGCAATACTTTTCTGTGTGGTTGAGTAATTATTTTAGAGAGATTGATGTACTGTAGCGGGTTAGGAGGCACATACAGGAGACAGGATGGGGTCAAAGAAGGCTTTATTGGTCTAAGTACACGCCTCTGTCGTGAGACCAGTCTATAATAAGGTAAAGGTTCTCTCTGTGTTCTCGGTCCCTCGTCGAGGTCCGCACCCTTCGTAGCCGCTCCAGCACGGGTCCGTCCGGGCAAAGAGGAAGCGTGGATGGGGAGGGAAAGAGAAAGGAGCGGGGTGTGAGTGTAGTGCACGTATTTACCAGGCTGACAGGGGAAGGGGGTAGTGAGGAGTCACACGGTGCGTAGCACGTCTAAATAAGTGAGGGCAGTGCTCAGGGTGGGAGTACCGGGATACGGGGACTATTGCACTAGGTCCTCGGGCTCTCTCTTTTACCCACCCAGCCCGTAAAGCGGTCTCGTACCTGCGAGAGCCACGCTCCTCCTGGAACGTGGCTGGGCGATACACGGGACCGTTGGCCTCCTGGCTCCTTTCTGTCTTGCGACCGTTCCGCCTCTGCTCCTTCCGTTGCTTCCGTCTGCTTCACTTGGCTCTCGACTCCCTCGACTCTTCCTGCGCCTCCGGTGCTAGCACACCCGTACTTCCGCCTTCCTCCCGTCTTTGAAGGGCCGAC
The DNA here is from genome assembly GCA_963921515.1 of Calotriton arnoldi. NCBI lineage: Eukaryota > Metazoa > Chordata > Amphibia > Caudata > Salamandridae > Calotriton > Calotriton arnoldi. Next base: position 1,532,822 of record CAWUFW010000913.1, on the reverse strand, counting down.
CTCCTCGTCGTCATCGAAGGGGGTGTGGTTTAGCGACCAGTCATCCCACTTAAAGGAAAGGTGTTCCTTTTCGTCTTCCACGTCCCCGGTTCGAATGTCCGGCCAAGTCCATTCGTCCTGCTGCTGAGAAACAAGAGGGGAGTCGGAGGTAATCATACTCTCCCAACCTTCATGTGGGCGCACCCCGCTCTTCATCCGACCGCCCTCGTTACATGTACATAATAGAAGTTCTCTACAGGCAAATATTCCTCTAATCTTGCCGGAAGAATTTCCTGCAGCTTTGAACTTTGAATGTGCCTATCTTCATGTCCCCATATGGCCTCCTCACCATAAGTTTGCATGTTTTGGTGTCCAGCCTCTTCAGTTCTAGGTGTTCCTTTGGGCCTGAAATTGCCCGTAGAGTCTTTTCCAAGCTTCTGGTTCCAGTGGTTGCTGTCCAAAAAAGGAACAAAAGAATAGTCGTTTATTTGTATTTAGGTGACTGGCTACTACATTCTATTTCCAGAGATCAGTGTTTGGAAGATGTAGATTCAGTTTGCAAGCTTCTCGCATCCTGGGTTTCCTGATCAATCTGAAGAAATCCAGATTATAACCTATTTTATAGGGCTCAGTTCCAGAAAGATGTGAGAAAGGTGTCCTTGCCTCCGGACGGTGCTTGTCGAATCAGGTCCCACTTAATGTCCTTGCTGGCTCTCCAGTCAGCTCCTTCTCAGAGTTGAATGTAGATCCAGAGGGAGATGTTGAGTCACTTCTTCCAAAGGTATGGAATGGTTCCTTCCTATCCTGGATCTTACTGCTCTTCCTTGTGATTATTCTCGATTTTACCGCTCTTTCTTGTTCTGTGTTTAACTTCTAGACCTTCACAGTCTTTTCTAGTCAAAGCTATGTCTCCAGTTGGGTTTGGTGTAAAGACGTTCCCAGTTGGTGGAATCCTGCCTATCACCATTGCAAGATCCAAATTCCTAAGACATGACAGGGTAAATTGCCTAGAAACTTCATTGGTGGATGAGGTGGCTCACTTAGAGAAGGAATTTCCTCTTTCACCACTGCAGCCAGTAATTCTGACCACAGGTGTCTCCAGACTGGGTTAGGAAGCAGCAGTGGGATTTCTTTTACCTCAGTGCTGATGAAAGAAGGAGGAGCTGGGACATTCCTGGAAGGAACTGTCTGGGCCGAAAGGCTTTCATCAACAAGGTTCAGGGCATGTCTGTCATCCGGCAAATAGACAACACAACAACCAAATACCTGTGTGAACTGTTATGGGGGTACTGGTTGCAGAGATCTGGCACAGGTGGCAGTCCAGACCCTCCAGTGGGCAGAGGAGCATCTGATAGCAATGTCAGCAGTCAACTTCAGGAAGGTGGACAATTCAAAAGCAGATTCTCTGAGTAGGTTGTTCCCCATGTCTCAGGAGTTTTGTCTGTCTAATATGCAAGGAATTCAGCAACCTAAGGTGGTTATCTTTGCTACAGGGTTCAGAGCTTGTTTCCCTGTGTACTGTTTGAAGTTTCAAGAGGAGATTGCTTGGGGGTGAATGCCCTAATTTATCCTTGCTCAGTGGTCTTCTTTTTGCCTTTCCCTCCTTTCCGGTAATCTCAAGGATTCGGTCCCTAATCTTGAGGTGCCAGCAGAGGATCATCCATTTGGTCCAGGAAATCTTGTTTCCAATTCTCTGACCGCTGTCCTGGGCCCAGGTAAGGATGCTTCCAGTGTGCCCATCCTCTCTTAGATACCTGCTTTATCGCAGTTATCTCACTGAAAATGCATTTGCTTGTGTGGAGGTGGAACAATTAGATCTGCAGAATCTAGGGTTACCTGATGTTTGTGGCAACAGCTGTTCATACTTCCAGGAGGTTATCTACCCATAAAGCGTGTAAACACCATTGGGCCCCCATTCAGAAATAGTGTATGGGGAAAGAGGAATTCCCCTGGTAATATGATCTTGTTTTTATTACGCAGTTCCTTCATGAGAGGTTCCTTCCACTTTGAAATCTCAGGTGGAGAGCCATTTGAGTATTTAGAGAACACTCTGTTCAAGCCTTTTCGCCCCATCTTCTGGAGACCTTCAGTTGGTTCTCCTGGGATTCCAGCAAACTCCCTTTCAGACTATGGATCAGGTTTTTCTTAAGCTTCTAACTTTTAAGACCCTTTCACAATGGCGTGCAGGCTGAATACAAGGTTAGTCCAGCTGAAAAAGTTACCTTCTCAAAGTCCGGTGTTAAGAGTTTAATTCACGGTGAAGGAGGTTGCAAGGAGCAGGGAGAGCATCATGCATGGCCATCACTGTAGAACAAAGAGCAAGTTGGGCGGCGCGGGCTGTCATCACTGTAGCACAAAGAGCTGTCGAGAGTCATGGACAGTCATTGCTGGAGCTTTGCATTGGCGGCCACTGCTGGCTTCCGTTGCTGAAGCATAAAGTGCAGATCGCTTTGCTGGTGGTCCCTGGCATTCGCTGTATCGCGAAAAGTCAGGTGCAACGGAGCTTTGCATTGGCGGTCGTAACGTGCGGCATAATCTCGGCCCAAAAGGTACTGTTCGTGGTAACGAAGAGCCTAAAACTTTAGGATTTCACCTTTCTTCACAGGAGGAGCTCAGCTGATGCCAGCCAAGGGTCCAGGACCTGAGGAGGCACCTCATGGGAATCAGGAACTCACTCCAGCAGAGACCAGTCAGGCTCAGGCAGGTCCAGTTGCAGGTCCTGCAGGTTCAGTGCAGGAAGTCAGCTGGGCAGTTACAGGGAGGCTTCTGGAGCTTTTTGTGTATGTCAGGAGGTCAGCCAAGGGACCCTTGGAGTCACTCAGGTAGCCTGGGATGAAGGGAGCAGGTCTAATCTTCCTTCTCGCAGAGCAGGCCATTCCTCAAGCAGTAGGACAGCCCTTTGGGGGTCAAGATAGTCCTCAAGCAGCAGGGTACTCCTCTGGTAGCAGCAGGGCAGACCTCTGGGGAGCAAGGCAGGCCTCAAGCAGCAGGGCAGTCCTCTGGGGAGAAAGGCAGTCCTTCTTCGGTAATGTCCACCGGTCCAAGAGTGTAATGTAAAGTGGCTTTGGAGGTCAAATATATATGCCTGGGGCTAGCCTTTGAATTGGGGGGATTTCCTATACTACTCCTACATCTGGTTCTGGAAAGTTCTTCTCTTCCCCTGTCATGGCTCCAAGAAGTCTGGGGTGACAAAAGACTAGTGTCAGGTTCCTTTGTGTGTGCTGGGCGCAAAGCTCTTTGATATGTAAGTGGAGCTGGATACAACCCCACCCCCAACCATCCTGGCAGGAAGGCGTATCCTGTCCACACCTAATCTCCTTTGTGTGACTGTCTGGAAGGAATACACAAACACCAACGGCAGAGCCACTCACAGTCATGTGATCCAGAACACTGGTAGAAGGCACAAATGAGGCCAATTTCCTAAAAGTGGTATTTTCAGAATTCTGACTTAATATCTAACTGTACCCATTAAAGAGAATTTTAAATTGTAATTCATTTGAGTGTAAACACCTTTTCTCTATGTGCTCCAAATCAAAAGTTATCACTTATTAAATGTAATATGGTAACCCAGTGATTGTCAACGAGAGAGATAATCCTTGCAGCAGTGACAAACGACTTTACGAGTTTTTCACTGCTTCGACATGTAAAACCTAAATCCACTTGTCCTACTTTTTAAATGCAGTGCACTCTTCCCTCTGAGCCTTTGGGGTCTACCTTAAGGGGGACTTATATATATTAAAAAGGAAGGTTTAGGCCTGGCAAAAGGTTTATTTTGCCTGGTCAAAATGGCAGTTTAAATTGCACTACAGACTATAGCAGCAGGCCTGAGACATGTTTTAAAAGGCTACTTCAGTGGGTGGCACGATGAGTGCTGCAGGGTCACTAGTAGCATTTAATTTACAGGCATTGGGTACAAGCATTACCATTTACTGGGGATTTACAAGTAAATTTAATGTGCTCGTTTGGTATGAACCACTTATGCCAAATTTTAGGGATAGAGCACAAGCACGTTCCCACTGGTTAGCAGGGAAAAAGTGCACAGAGTCCTAATGCCAACAAAAATGGGTTCAGCAACAGAAGGCAAAAATCTGGGGGACAGGTCAAACAGCCTTTATAATTTGTAGCACAGAAGGGGAAAAGTGTTGTTTTTTTGATTTATACAACTTAAAGGCTGTGAAGAACCGGGCCTTTGGGCCTGGCGGTGCAGGGCACGCCTGAAATCTTCGGGTTCACCTGCCTTGTTGCACAGAGACACGGAATACTCTGTTGGCATAGAAAACCAAGTTTATTAGCTGCAGCTAAGCACAGTTGTCCAAGAAGTACATCAAGTAGGTTCTCAGGAGACTGCCACTTGACTCCGTGGCTCACAAGCTTTTATCGTCGAAATACATCTGTACAAACATACACCCATCGCACAAATTTTTAGCCAATCAGGAGAGTTTGAAAACAAGATATTGTGTCACCAGAATGCTCTCTGCTTACATGTTGTGTGTTATCCAGCCCCCAAAGTTAATCAATACTGGTACCCATAGTTCGGTGTTTGCAATGGCAGGACATATCTGTATGCTTCAAGAGGAAGGTTACGAAGTAGGAAAACACAGGGAGAGAATAGCGAAGGCCAGAAGATAAGATATGGCGAGAGGAGAATACTAAAGGCTAACAGATAGTTGATACGGGGAATAGGTAGTCCAGACAAGGATTAGTTAGGCCGGCTGGTGTCTGAGATTGGTTTAAGGACAAGGACGGAGGGGTTTTTGACACGTTGCAGTCCAAAAGGGCAGAGACACTTCGCTCATCGGGCAGCCTGTGTAAAGGCAACACAAAAATGGCGGTGACTGTAAGATGGGGTCAAAATTAAAGAACCTCAGAGCCTCCTTTTGCCATTACGCAGGCAATACACAAAGACTCACGCTAATCTGAATCAATGTCGATGGTCATGAAGTCGTCAAGCTGTTGCTGCAACATCATCTTCATCTTCATATTCTCCGTTTTCTGTGGCATGGGTCTTGGGACACACATAATAGCACAAAGACCACATATTGCGGGGCCACATTGTAAACAAAGGCAACACGAGAAGATGATGGCCAAAACTACTCCAACAAAGGTCAATACCTTCCATCCCCATGTGGACAGTAGTTCCCAAAACCATCCCATCAGAGACCAATTTCCTTCGTCCTGGTGGATGGACTCAGCAATGTGGTGCAATTTAGAGATGGCCTGGTATACTGTAGGGGCGTTATCAGGTATATAAATGCAACAACTCGATCCAATCAATGTACAGACTCCACCACGATCTGCGAGAATGATGTCTAACACCATTCTGTTCTGTAATGTCATAAGGCGATCCGCCTGAAGCTCAGCAGTGATATTACTCAGTGCTCCGACAGTTTCATTTATTGTTGCCTCAACTACCCGAATGAGATGTCTGATATTTCTACTATTGGCCATAGGGCCCCAAAATGGGAGGAATCCTTTAAGGAAGTCACCTCCTTCCTTTCCTGCTGTGTCCTCCAAAGCAATAACCCCTCTGCCGTACCTTGTCTTGTGATGTCCCGAAGGGGCTGTATATGTTGGAGGGAGGAGAAAAGCCATATAACAAGTCCCTGAGAAATCGGCTGGTAACCATGTATAGGCTCTGTCATGGCAGACGAAATATGTTCCTTGAGATGCTACCAATGGTGGAGACGTTCGGGATGTATAGATATATGTAATATTACAAGTGCTCTTTCCCAATTGAGCCTTAGGATTTTGACCATTGGCTTGGAGACATAGGTGACCTTGGTGGGGTACAGTATATATAGGTGGGGATCCTTTCCTTTTGGCTCTGTCTGTAAGGCTAGTGACATAATGTGTCACATTCCAGTCAATGTATGCTTGTCGCTCGTCGGTGGGGAATTCACTAAATGTTTTATAATGTTTTGACATAGCCACTATTCCCTTTATTAGTGAATTATGACTAACGTCAATTCCATCCCTATACGGACCAACAGGATGTTGATGTTGGTTCTCATAGGCATTGGCAAACATAGAGGTGTAAGCCCAAGCAGATCCTTTTAGGGAGAAGGGTAGAACTAAATATGGCATTCCTTTATCTGTATTATGGGGTAAAAGTCCACAAACCCAACAATCGGTGGTATTGATTACTAATTGATGCTGGTGTAATAGCTGGATGAATGAATTGTTGAGATATTCCATTCTCCTAATTTGTTCATGCCCTGGTAGCGTATAGAATTGGTGTGGGGAAATAGTAGTGCGAAAAGGTATGGGCTGAGAGGTAGATATAGGTACAGATGCTGGCTGCAAAGTGTGAATAACCCAACCCACACAAGCTAATAAAACACATAACAAAGTTAACACACATAATACTACGCCACATCTATTAAATAGTGATTTACAATATTTTTCCTTCATTTTGGTTCTTTTATCAATTTCTGATTCACCGGAAGTCATCCCCTAAAGTGTTGCTCGTGGCAATCTTCCTATCTCACTCAGTTGTGGTTATTGGCCGTCCTATGACACTGCAAGTCCTGCAGACCTAGTGCCACTACTCAGGTCACAAACTAAGTCTCCTACCACGACCCTGCAACTTAAAATGGGATGAGTCCAGTATCACATAAGGAAGAAAATATATACAATTCAAAAATTCAAAAATGCAATCTAAGAAATAAAAAAATGCAGTTTAGGAACGAAGGGGAGAAAAAATAAAAATAAATTTCAAATGTCTTTGGCCACTCTAGGCCTCAGATTGTATCTATCCTTGTTTGGCACAGTCTGGTCTTGAAAAAGTGTCTCTGGATCAGTTGTATCTATTCTGAGATGCGATGGTACAGCTTCTTGCAAAACATCATCGTCCTCTTTCTCAGTCCGAGTCCATTCTAGGTGTGCATCGCCAAAAGGTACAAACCGGGGAACTCTCTCTCCTTCACAATCACCTATACCTTCGCGGACCCACTGATCAAAAGGCAAAGGCAAGGGTACCCTTTTGCAGTACACACCATGGATCCAGTTCCTTTTCCCAACGACTTTTACGGCTGTACGTGTCGTCAGCAGGACCTGTCTTGGCTCCCGCCAGCGAGGCTCCAAATTCCTCTTCCTCTGAAAATTCTTAAGGCACACCCAGTCGCCAGGTTGGAGGGTGTGCCCAGGATCCGAGGAAGCCTGTGGCAAGGTGTCTTGTACCTGCTGATGGAGAACACGCAATTTAGTGGTGAGGTCATGCAAATAGTCAATTAACATTGGGTATTCTATGTCAGAGTACTTCTTGGGTCTAGGGACACCCCAGACATTAGCCGGGCGTCCGAACACAATCTCATATGGGCTAAGTCCCACACGAGAATGAACAGTTGTTCGAGTTGACAAGAGGGCTAGAGGTAAGGCGTCGGGCCAGGCAAGACCTGTGCTGGCTTGTATCTTTGCAAGTTTAAGCTTGAGAGTGCCATTATAGCACTCTACCAAACCCGCTGACTGAGGGTGGTTTGCCGCGTGGAATTTTTGCTTAATCCCAAGACCTGCACATACTTTCTGCATGATTTGACCCACGAATTCACTTCCATTGTCACTCCAGACAATTTGAGGTAAACCAAACCTCGGGAAGTATTCTTTCAGAAGGACCTTAGCTGTAGACAAGGCAGTATTATCCTTTAGGGGGTAGGCCTCTATCCATCTAGAAAAGGCACATACCACCACAAGGACATACTTTAGGTTTCTGCATCTCTCCATATGAATGTAGTCTATCTGCACTACCTCAAAAGGATACGTTGGGGGAGCAAAATGGCCTGCTGGGGTTGGTGTCCCTCTTCCTGGGTTGTGCATCAAACAAACAATGCAATGTTTAACAAGATTGTCTGCACATTTAGGAATCCCTGCATTCTGCCATACCGGAGCCAAAAGCTTGCATATTCCTTTCGCACTGATGTGGGCTGGACCATGCGCCATAGTCACTACTGGAAGTACATAGGCGTCTGGTAACAGCCAACGTTGGTGTTCTGACAATTTTATCCAACATCCTGTCGCATCCAACATTCCTGTACTATCTCTCCACTTACTCAATTCTTTCTCTGTAGCCTCTTCCTGAATCATTTTCACACTTTCTATTGTGTCCTCACACATTCCTCCTTGACTGACCCATCTAGCAGGTCCAGCAACATACATATGACTCGTCACATCTCTCGCTGTCTCTTTCGCTATCTGATCCGCAAAGCGTTTCCTTCACCCACATCATCAGTGATCCTTTTATGCGCACTACACTTCACAATTGCTATGTGAGTGGGTAAAGCAAGTGATTCCAAAAGGTCATTCACTAACTGACCATGCTGTATTTTAGTACCATGTGAGGTAAAGAATCCTCTTTCCCTCCAAAGGCGGCCAAAACTGTGGGCCACCCCAAATGCATATTGGCTGTCGGTGAACACATTCACTCTCTTCCCTTCAGCCAATACACAAGCTCTAGTCAGAGCTATCAATTCAGCTGCTTGGGCTGAATTCTGCCTAATGCGTGCTGTCTCCACAATCGTATGCAAAGTGGTAACAGCATAGGCTGCAGTCGTTTCACCATTGGGGAGCTTAAAACACGAACCATCCACCCATAGGATCCCATCCGGGTCCAGGAGCGGCGTATCTTTTAAATCAATCCTACCTTTTGTCTCCTCCTCTGTACGGAGAAAACAATCATGTTGCTCTTGAATGTCTTTCTCTACTGGGATTGGTAACAATGTAGCTGGATTTAGGGTATTACATCGCTTGATGTGCACGTGACTAGCCAAGAGCGTCAGCTCATACCCCGATAAACGGGCGCTCGTAAGATGCTGGGTTTTTGTCCTGTTTAAAAGTGTATCCACTGCATGTGGCACCATGACAATAAGCGTATTGTCTAGCACCAATCCAGCAGATTGGCGAATAGAAACTGCTGCTGCTGCTGTAGCTTTCAGACAACTAGGTAATGCTTTAGCTACAGGGTCTAACGTAGCCGAAAAATAAGCACACCGGCGTTGTTTGTCACCAACTTGTTGTGTCAAAACTGACAACGCGCAACCTTCTCTCTCGTGCACATAAAGTGTGAAAGGTTTGCTGTAATCCGGAGTACCCAACACAGGCGCAGAACACAAGGAAGTACGCAAATCAGTAAAACTTTTCTGGCATTCCTCTGTCCAAGGGAGAGGTTGGGGGGTATCTTTAAGGGTAAGTGCTAACAAAGGTTTTGCTAACAAAGAAAAATTCGGAATCCATTGTCTGCAGTAAGAGGTAATTCCTAAAAAGGCACGCACCTCTCTCTGTGTGCATGGTACAGACATTTGTGCAATTGCTTGGATTCTCTCTGGGGTCAACCGCCGTCCCTCCTTCGACAAGAGATGACCTAAGTAGGTAACCTCTTGGCGACAATATTGTAATTTAGAGGGTGAAACCTTATGATGAAGGTCAGACAAGTGATGCAACAGTGAAACAGTAACTCGTTTACAAATTTCCTCAGAATCAGCAGCAACTAGCAGATCATCTACGTACTGAATAAGGGTGGCACCTGGAGGCAAAGTGAAAGCATCGAGCTGAGTTTTCAAAGCCTGACTATAAATGGAGGGACTTTCACAATAGCCTTGAGGTGCGCGCTTGAACCGGTAGCTTCGGCCTCCCAAAGAGAAGCCAAAAATATCCCTACTTTCCTCAGCAATGGGAATGCTAAAGAAAGCATTCTTAAGGTCAATGACCGAAAACCAGGCAGCTGAGGCAGGTATCATTGTCAATAAAGCAGTGATATCTGGGACGACAGGAAACTGGGGTACAACGATCTTGTTGACCTCCCGGAGATCGATTACAAAACGATAAACCGGTGGCTGGGAAGAGTCAGTACGTTTAAGGACAGGCAGAACAGGACTATTACACACATTTCCTCTAGTCTCTTCAACCACACCTTTCTCAACCAAATCATAAATGATAGCCATCAGCGCTCTCTCACCATCACTCGAAATTCTATACTGAGGAATGCGAGGTAACCTAACATTGGACTTGAGGGTGACAACATAGGGTGGAATCTGCAAGAGACCAACATCATTGGGGCCTGTAGCCCAAAGAGTAGTAGGCAGGGAACGTAATTCAGAAGGGAGTTGGTCTCTAGACAAATATGTCGGGGAAATTAATCTCTTGCCTAAAGTAAGATGTACACCAGAAGGAGAACAATGCAGTGTCGCATACAGTCTCTTTAACAAGTCCAACCCCAACAAATTCTCACCACAACCAGTTGTCAAAATAAGAGGAGCCTCCAAATCATAAGGGCCAATGGAGATAGGTAAAGGACAAGAAACTGGGTTACGAACTGGGGCGCCAGAAAATCCTACAGAAACATTTGTTAAGCCAGACAAAGGTGCCCCAGGGAGTTTAGAGTGGATGATAGAACTCTTCGTTGCACCAGTATCCAAGAGAAATGGTTCTGACACACCAAGCGCAACGACATCAACATAAGGCCCATTTTGGTCCACTGGAACTGAAATGACTCCCTCACTTTGTCCACGGCTGTCCTAGCTAGAGAAACCCTGATTCTCATCTTCCATATAATAATCGTCATTATAATAATGGGCAGACTGAGTATTTTGCTGATCAAAATAATTCATGGAATTTTGCGGCGGAAAGGAACGTTGATCCTGGGACATGGTACTTCGCCCCCTCCCCCTAGGTGTTGACTGGAAGCCACCTCGGCCTCGCGGCCCAGGCGTACCACCAGCACGCTGCAATAATATCGGGCAATTATTCTTGAAGTGACCTTCTTCCTTACAATAGGCACATTGATTAGGACCCAGTGGAGGCCGTGGAACAAAAGGCTCAGGTTTCTGAAACACCTTCTGAAACTGGGGAGTCGGATGAAACTGGCGCTGAGCAGGACGAGGAGGATAAGCCTGTTGTAAAAGAGCCTTCGTCTTTAAATCTTTAGTCTTGTTATCCAATTTGTCCTTCTCCTCCTTATCCCTATTTTCGTAATATTGGGCAGTAGCCAATATCTGGGCTGAAGAAGAAACAGCCCATGAACTTTCGGAATCCTTTAATTTATTAGAGAGCTCGGGAAGCAAATTAAATACAAATTTATCTACGAACAATCGCTGTCCCCCCTCTGTGCTCATATCCTGACCACTGTGATCAAGAAACGTTTCTTCAAAACGAGTGAAGAAGTCAGAGACACTCTCATCCTTCTTCTGCTTACAGGCAGCTAACTTATCCCAATTAACTCGCAGAGCGGGCATCATAGTTTTCATTAAGGTAATTATTCTACCAGGAAGTTCTGCAATTAAATTATCGGGTTTAGCACCACCCACTTGGAGCCCATCAGCAGCCAGTATAGCATTCCAATCACCTCCTAATTCTTGGGCGTGGTCCTCTTTCCGAATCCTAGCCCACAATGGTTGTGGGACAACATTTCCCATTAACATATCTATGTCAGCCAAATTCATAATACAAGCGTCAACAGTCTGAGATAATTCCTTGTAGTAACCAGCAGGGTTTTTACGGGGGTCAGGTAAAGACTGTTTAAGGGCCAGCACCTCAGATCTCTTCCAAGGTACATGTACCCATATACGTTGGAAGTGAGCCGGTATAAGCGGATTATTACCCTGGGCTGCAACCTCTTCTCTCCATACTGGGGGAACCTCTCGCATAGGGTAGTGTTTCAGTTTGCGCCTAACAGAAGGATCAGGTTCAGACAAAGACCGGGAAAAGAACATTGATCTAAAAGTAATAAGTGTCCGTATAGCATTCTCAACCTCAGGACCCACAATAATTCCTTTATCAAAATCAGTCCTAATATCCAGCAAACCCTTGGGAGCTAAACCCAATCCCGTGGCCTCCCATTCCTGACCTAGGATTTCACACATGGCATTGAAAACGAATCTTTGTACAGGGGCATCCCACTGTTCAAAAGTATCCATGATATCTCGAACAGTATATTCGAGATCACTCCAGGATCCACCTGCGAGCAAGACCCATGAACGTATCTCGTTCTTGGGAAGCAGGAAGTAAACTACGGGTCTGCCTATGGGGAAGAACAGGAGTCAGACTTACTGACCCAAAGAGAGGAGAAAAAAGACCAGAAACAGTCTCAACCATCCGCTGACGGATAGAAGGGGAAGTTGGCAGAAAAACAGGAGATAGTGTATGAGACGGAGCAGGAGAAGAGGCAACAGGTAGAGCGGAGGTCGAAGGCAAAGGAGACTGAGGCAAAGAAGTCGGAGGCAGAGGAGCTGAGGGACACAAGGGAGCTGAAGGCAAAGGAAATGGCGGGAGTGGCAGTGCCAAAAAGGGCTGTGTTGGAGGTGCAGGAGCTGGAGCTGGTGGGAGAATAACAGGTTGTTGGACGGGTAACAAAAGCGGGGGTGCATTAGCACCTTGTACATTGGGCGGGGGCGATCGTAATAAGTGAGACATTAAAGGATCCTTCTCAGGATCAGCATCGCGATTTGGGGAAGAAGTTGGCAGCACTGGGTAACATTTGTCAATCGCCATGTGATGTTGCCCATCTAAGATCTCTATCGCATGATCTATTTCATTATCTTTAAACTGTTGGGCAGCCTGTATGACAGTGATATCTTTTTCTTTCCTATCTCTTTTTGCCTGTTTAATTTCTTTCTGTTTGGCTTCCTTGCGCCAAAGGCGAAAAGAGTCAAACATAGCCGGCCGGGCTTTTCTTTTAAACAAAGTAGCTTCTAAATTGTCTAAAATATCAGGTTCAAAACTACCATTATGTGGCCACTGTAAAACACCATCTTTCTTCGTATAGCGGACCCATATTTCATTAAAGGTGATGGGGCCTTTACCATGTTTAGAGTAAAGCTCATAAGTAGGAGTTCCAGCCGGAGGAAATGGACAAGAGTCTTCCAGTCGGGAGTCCATATCGCAACAAAAACAACACCATTTTTTAAACTTACTGAAACCAGGCATCGTTACTTTCACTGGCTTCCTACAAACAACAAGGGGCTAATCAAAACAGCACAAACGTACTCACCCCTTGGCTTCGACAATTGCAATTTTCGAATCTAAGAACCCAAAAAAAAAAAAAAAAAAGAGTGGGAGCTACCCACCAGTACTTAACAAATGTCTTCTGCTCGCCAACAGAGGTCCGTTTAACGTCTCGCAATACCAGTCATCACCAAAAGAGGGACCAAGGCAGGGCAGCAGTCAGGGCAGCAGTCACCAGCAGCCGTTGGAAAGGAGAAGCCACACTTCAAAAGACCATCGGTCCACTCTTCGACATACAGGGGTCGCTGGTGTGGGGGCGCCTCCTCTGGAATTTTCCTGCGGGGCTCCTCACGATCCTTGGGCTCAACCGCTACCTCTGAAGCCGAGCCACGTTGGGCGCCAATTGAAGAACCGGGCCTTTGGGCCTGGCGGCGCAGGGCACGCCTGAAATCTTCGGGTTCACCTGCCTTGTTGCACAGAGACACGGAATACTCTGTTGGCGTAGAAAACCAAGTTTATTAGCTGCAGCTAAGCACAGTTGTCCAAGAAGTACATCAAGTAGGTTCTCAGGAGACTGCCACTTGACTCCGTGGCTCACAAGCTTTTATCGTCGAAATACATCTGTACAAACATACACCCATCGCACAAATTTTTAGCCAATCAGGAGAGTTTGAAAACAAGATATTGTGTCACCAGAATGCTCTCTGCTTACATGTTGTGTGTTATCCAGCCCCCAAAGTTAATCAATACTGGTACCCATAGTTCGGTGTTTGCAATGGCAGGACATATCTGTATGCTTCAAGAGGAAGGTTACGAAGTAGGAAAACACAGGGAGAGAATAGCGAAGGCCAGAAGATAAGATATGGCGAGAGGAGAATACTAAAGGCTAACAGATAGTTGATACGGGGAATAGGTAGTCCAGACAAGGATTAGTTAGGCCGGCTGGTGTCTGAGATTGGTTTAAGGACAAGGACGGAGGGGGTTTTTTGACACGTTGCAGTCCAAAAGGGCAGAGACACTTCGCTCATCGGGCAGCCTGTGTAAAGGCAACACAAAAATGGCGGTGACTGTAAGATGGGGTCAAAATTAAAGAACCTCAGCTGTCGTCTGCAGAGAGGCAAGGCCTCCTCTACAGTCAGGCCTAGGATGGGGAAGAGAAAAATCAGCTACTGACACATTAATATGATTACCTGTAAGTAATCAAAAGACTAAATGAACTTCTAATGATAAGCGGCTGAATCAGTTCTCCCAGGAGTCAAACCTGGGACCTGCAACCTTTGGGTGTTTGCTCAAATACTGAGCCATTTATTTTACCAGTGGAGATGTTTTCAGTGGAATAACACAAAATGCTGTGTACCCTTTCAGCAGCAGTGAATGAGCCAATGAGAATTCCAATAAAACTTGGCAGAACTGTAAAATCTATAATCACAAAAAAGAGAAGAGGAGGATAGGCTCCCATACGTCCCTCCAAAGTAACTACCACATCACGAAAAGGTACAGGGGTTCACCAATGCAAAAGAAGGCAAAGAAACCACAAGGACAACAGCTTCCTAAACTTTAGGAAAGTGTTCAGCACTTGCACCAAATAGACATAACAGGACTTCTGTCAGTAGGAAAGCCATCCTTTATGGAAGCGGATGCCTCACACACATAATAGTTAACAACTAATAAAGCTCCAGAGGTACTAGTTGCCAGTTTGTCTACTACAGTTGAGAGTCTTCTGATTTTCTCATCATTCAGGACAACTCCTACTGGTGGGTTTTTTGCTCCAAAAATGTCACCACTAAGGGGCATATTATCAAGAACGGCGTTAAAAATTATCGCTGGTTTAGCGGCAGAAAACTGCCGCTAAAGCGGCGATAATAGGCTTGATAATATGCCCTTGAGAATTCCAATAGAAGTCCATGTTCTGGTGTGAACATGGGCTTCTATTGGAATTCTCAGAGCATATTATCAAGCCCATTATCGCCGCTTTAGCGGCAGTTTTCTGCCGCTAAACCGGCGATAATTTTAACGCCGTTCTTGATAATATGCCCCCTTATGTGTTCCATCACCTATACTATGTTGTGCGTCAGTGTGATGTGTCATTGTCAAAGCATCTAAACTATGTACATGACACATTTTAGGAAACAACAAAGTTAAATAGCAAATACCCTCCCAATCAGGCAATTGAAAATAAGCATCCTGTCCACAAACAAAATAAACTCCTGGACTGTTTCTTTTCCTTGTAAAACCTGTCATGACCTCCCATATTTTCGAATGTGTGTTCACAACTGCTAATCCCTGCAGGTCTTTTTATAATTTGTTTTTTTCTTCTGTAAACACGTTACCTTTTTGTCTTCTGCCTAATTTTAATTTAGGATAAATCATTTTCTGTCTGTATTCATCTTCTTTCTTGTCTACAATAATACCAAGCTGTGTCCATTTCTTTTGCCTGCTGATGTAAATTCATGCTCTTCTGTAACTGGACATTTGAAAGAATTATGTCATAATTTGAATAATAATTCAGAAAGTGTTCTTGCTCATAAACTAAGCTAAGCAAAATACTACATGTGATTGCATATGATAAAGGTATGTGGTGGTATGTCACCTCCTCTGCAGCTGATGCAGGTAAATGTGTACAGACATAACAGTTACCTAGAATAAACGTTTGTTGAATAGTCTTCTTTCATGTAATCTACAAAGGAAGTTTTTAATTTATCTTCATCTAATACATGTGCAGATGTTGTGTTAGTAAATACAAATATAGATTTCTCTGTCTCTGGTGTGTAATGTATCACTAATAATAATGCTGTAGCTACTAATACTGCTACTACAATTGTAATGGCCATAATAATCTTGTATCTATCCCAAGTTAGGAAACACGTTTGTCTGTAGTCAGAACTTTAAACAGAAATACTGCAACAATAAATCAAAAGTTCACCTTTAGATTTTTCTCAAACATTTTCTTATATTTTCTTTTGCAGTTAGTCCTTTCAACTTTATTTATAACAATCTTCATATAGTCATCCTTAACCCTACTTCGTCTTCTTCTAAAATGTTATCCCTACTCCTCTACAATAACCTTAGACCCATGAAAATTCTCTTAATTCTTTTTGTTTATCAACTTATCAGTCTTTATTTTCAGTCTTTTTTACTTTGCATTCAATAGTGTCTCTTTGGCTCTTATTTCTTTTCAGAAATCTTTTTCAGCAACTTTAAACACATTTTGTAGCTAGTGTGATGTCATGGGGACTCGAACAGCTCTGGTCTTAAGTCAATCAAGTTTGATATTGGTGTGTACAGGACTTAATTTACGTAATGCCTCCGATAAAGTACTCTTGCTCTTTTTGATCTCCTTCTTCTCTGTAACTAACACTGCTTGATTCTGTCTCCTCAGCGTTTGTTAGTGGTATGCGTTCAACGGGCCTGATTCACAGAACTAACTTACGTCAAAACGTAAACGTAAACGTAAAGTTAGTACTATTCTGTGAATACCAAAATGAGTAAGTGTATTCTGTGAATACCTAAAAAGTACTAACTTTACGTTTACGTTTACGTAAGTTAGTTCTGTGAATCAGGCCCAACTGGCATACTTGGTCTCAATTTCTTTCAACCATAGTTTTGTGCCCATTCAACATTGTAGGTACTCTTCTTGATCCAGTACTTGTCCCTTTGCCTGGATCTCCTGTATTTCTGGTGATGTCTCAACTGTTTCCTCAGGTTGAGCTCTTGTTGCATCTTCTCCCTCCTTACCAGGAACTTGGATGCCACACTGTGAAATCACAGGAACTTGGATTGGTGCGACTGTCTGTGATTCTTTAGCCCTTTCTCTTCCTTACTGTTGTCTCTCTTGCGGTATTGCCCATTGTACTTGTACAACTTGCAATGGTACTGTCACCAGTGCTCATGTTTCTGGCTTTAAGAACTCTATTTCTTCATACGGATCTCTTGTTCTTTGGGTGTGTGATGCATGCACCCAGTTTGGCACTCCGGCACACTTAACAGCAGTGTTTGTGATAAGACTCAATTGGAAGGGACCTTTCCATCTCTATCTCGGTTCCAGACAAGACTTTCGCACATGTTTCTTAACCAGGACCCAGTCGCTGGGACTAAGGTCGTGGCACTGTTCTTGATGAGGATTTGCAGTGACAGCTTCAACCTGTTGAGAAACAGTACGCACTATATTTGCCAATCCTCTGCAGTAATCGAGTATCATGTCATCTGTAATGTTCACAAGTGCAATTGCAGGTACAACAAGCAGCAGGTACAACAAGCAATCTCATTGCACATCCAATGAGGATTTCATGAGGTTATAATCCTGTCTTTCTGTCAGGTGTACTTCAAAGACTCATCAACACCATAGGCAAAGCATCAGGCCATTCCACTGAAGTGGATGAACAGACTTTCGCCAATCTGGACTTTATTGTTCCATTCAGCTATTCAACAATTCCAGATGCCTGTGGATGATAATTTCAGTGTAATTTCTGTTCCATCTGTAGAGCTGCACAAAGCACTCTAAGGATCTCATTGTTTAAATGAGTCCCACGATCTGACTTCTGAGAAACCAGTAATCCAAACCTCTGTATTTTCGCTACAGTGAGAGCGTCATTTCTCCGTGTTGGGTAGGCTTCCAACCATCAAGAGAAAATGCACGCTACAACCAGGACTTATCTCAGCCCATTGCAATTAGGCCTCTCGATAAAGTCCATCTGCATTCTGTTGAAGGGACCACCTGATCTTCCTATGTAACTTAGTGTTACTGGTGTTCTTTTCCTTATGTTCATCTGCTGGCATGTCACAAATCAATGGCACAATTCTTCTGCAAGTATCCTAAATCTGGGATTAAACCAATTCTGTCTGAACAATCTCAGCATTGCATCGCTCCTTAGATGCTATGGGCCATAGAAATGTCATGTCATAGGAATCAATAAACTGTCTGGCAACACTGGTCTCCCATCTGCTGAAATACAAATGTCATTTGTATTTTTCCCACATCCTGCTCTGATCCAACTTCCTCTGAAACGTTTTTCTGCAAATTCTTGAGCTCTTCCATTTATAAGCCACTGACAACAACATCGAAAAAGCAGTGTCCTCTCCAGATTCATTTGTGTATGCCCCATTAAATGTGCAGGTCACAAGTGCACAATATTGTGCAACTTCATCCACAAACCTGTTTCCAACTGTGACATAACCATTGCCACTTCTGTGAGCTGCACATTTAACCACTGCAACCTCTGTAGGCATTTGCAATTTGTCTAACAATTTTCTTACATGTTCGCCATTACGAATGAGTGTGCCAGATGAGGTCATGAAACTTCTTTGTGACCATAACTGTCCAAAATCATGGACCACAACAAAGTCATACTGAATATCTGTAAATATAGTCATTCTCATTTGGGCTGATAGACTGCAAGCTCTTGTAAAGACAATCAGTTCTGCAACTTGTGCTGAGAGAAGACCTTGAAGCCATAAAGCTTCCAAAATGTCATGATTTGTACAGACTTGGTAGGCTGCTCTTAAAGTACCTTCATTATTTCTCAGACATGAGCAGCCCACAAAGATGACATAATCAGGCTCAATTAAAGGTTTATCTTTTATGCTGGGCCTTAGTTTGGTGCATAAATCTGTGACATCTAGACAATCATGTTCAGCTTCATCAATATTGGCAGTTTCACTTACAGGTAAAAGGGTTGATGGATTCAATGTTTGGCATCTCTTTAATGCAAAATTTCCACAGCAAGGATTTGTTGCTCATAGTTTGTAAGTCTACTGTTTATCATATACTGGGTTTTCGTTCGGGTGAGCAAGATCTCTACAGAGTGAAGGACCATGACAGTTAAAGCATGTCCTATCACTATTTTTTCACGCCTCTCACTACTGACACCTGTAGCGTCTTTCCATCTTGGGTACTCACCAATGAGTACACGACACACAGACCTTAGTATTACACGTCTTTATTCTGCTGTGTGTAACTGCGAACTCAACATTCTAAAACATACATATATATATATATTACACTTCAAATGTCCATGTGTCAGGCAGCACCAGCAACGTACACTGACAGGCTCCGTAAGGAGAAGCCATCCCGGAGCCTAGGGGACTACATTTCCCATCAGCACATGGGTTTCCTGACGTCCGACACTCCGACGTGCGCGACGTCAGGAGACCCCGATATAGCAGGAAGGACGGCAGATGGAGCTGCCGATTATTCATATTCCAAGGTTTGGTGGCCAGGCCCGGGTCCGGTAAGGGTGCAAGTTGCACCGACTCATTTACTCAAAGTTTCCTTTTGACTATGGATGTCCACTCTGATCTGGGATAATTACCAGAGTGTCTCCCTTCGTTGGCGAGTCCTATTTTCCTTGGGCTCATGCGAGGGAGCAAGAGGCTGGGCAGCGAGTGCTCTTATGCTGTGCGAACAATTCAGTATTGAGAGTAACAACAGAATTATTCCTGATTTTCCCTGTTGGCGAGCCCGTTTCCTTGGATCATGCAGGGAAGAGGATTTACAGGTTAACAGTGTGGTAACCATGTGAGAGACTTCTTTCTTATTGTGCCTGAGCAGGTTCCGGTTGGAAAGGATCTGCTCCAGCTATAATCCATGTTGATTCATTCAGGATTTACTATTGAAAGAACATATCCTTTGCAGTAACATTTGATGACATATTGATGCATACTCATCTATGGATAATTTTTTCAAAACTTTGATAATCAGCATATTGGCAACTATTTGTGTTTCACTTGACAGTGGGTGGTCAGTAGTAGGTGATTGCTGTTCCAGTTGCTTGTACATCATCTTAGGGGCATCTCAACCTGATACAGAGGGTATGTAGATAGGTATTGTTTTTTCTAGGTAGGTTATGTAGGTATAGAATAGGAGATACTTATGTTCTCCCTGTTCTCTCCTTTACAGTGTATTAGTGTTGAGGATTCATGATCACCTGCTCTCCTCCCCTGTCCGGGGGATACGTCTTTTTCCTTTACAGGTAGTTATTTGAGCGTTGTTTTCCTCTATGGTTTTTGAAGAGTAGTTATCTTATGGTTTTAGAATAGTGTATTACATAGTTCTCTTTCTATTTTCACAGGTCTCCCTCCCTGCTGTCCCCATCCTTTCCTTCCCCCGCTTGACCATCCTAAAGTCTGCGTAATATATATCTCCAGACTTGGGGCTGTCGAGAGGTGGACCCCTCTGAGCATTGGTACGACCCTGAGGATACGCTTGGTACAGGACACCATGTATAATCTTTTTATTGCACGTTTGTGTTCTTGTGGTACACTTGGGAAAATTCCTCCTCAATTAGTATGACATTTTGCATCACAGCCTCCATACACTTGATCAAAATTCTTCATCAAATACTGTAACAGATACAGCCAAGCCAACACGTGTTTCACGAAGGTTTCGCTTCTTCGGGGCTGTTAATAAGAGAATATATTACATAAATCCCTAAATGCAGACATCACATACTAATTTACAAAATTTCAAACACAAAATAGAGGTTTACAAAGTAAAGTCATATATTACATAACATTTTGAAAGAGACAAAAACCAGAAATTGGAAATCACATGAAACCAGCTTAGTTATGATTCCGTAAAATCTCCTAGGGATAAAGAATCAATATTGAGTGGTTTAACTAGGCTGCCCATGAGGAGTTTGTATTTTCAACCATATCGTATGTTTTTTCTGACAAGTTTTTCATTAGACGTCTTCTCCGTATAAGATTCACTGTATATTGGAGTTGTTTACTGAGGCTACCCATGGGGTTTTTTGTTTATGTTAAATTGTTTGAGTGCCCTCCGTTGATGATTCTTCGTCCAGCGGAGAAGTGGTTTTTCTTTTCTGTCTCTGTAAGAGAGATTTAAGCTGTGATAGCGTGCTCAGCTACAGCGTATTGTTTTTGCGTCTGACTATATGGGGTAGACATGGGCTGACACGGTGAGAGATTCTTGCACTGATTCTTTTGGCTCTTGTGAGGTTCTTTTTATCTTTACCCAATCAATATCTTTTGGAGGAACTTTGCCTTTCAAAAATGTAGTCACCTTATCACATTTATTCATTATCACAGGAGATGGTGCATTAGTGGGAGCATCTCATTGGTTCTGCACACAGCCATTGTACAGCAATTTTTCACTCAGCCAACAAATCATTGGGTCCCACAATGTCGAAAAAGGTATTCAAATCAATCCACAGCATTTTTGAAATCTTCAAAAATCTGTCAACTTGTGTGTACCACTGTACAGGCTTCTCGCTCAGTTTTGGAAAATTGTTTGTAAATGCTGCAAGATCGCCTCTACTCCAAGGTACATGGACATACCCTCCAGACGTTATTTCTCTCAACGGAAAAGCCAAAGCTTCTCCTTCAACTGGTGGATCTGACGGTGGCTTACTTCTTGCTTCAGCCATATCTGATTGTTTCTTTTTCTTTTCATGTTCTTTACCCATTTGCTTTCGATTTTCTCAAACTCACTCCATTTATGAATGCATTTTACTAATTCAGTAATGTGTAATTGCATTCCTGAAGAACACATTGGGGTCGATTCCGATTCGGGCCGGAAATCTCTCCGACCGAGCCGGACCCGGAGAGATTTCCGACCGAATCGGACCCGTGCAGTCCGACCGAACGAGTACGATGCGTCCGTATGTTATCGGACACGAGTCGGTCGGACTCCCATTGAACTCAATGGGAGCCGGTCGTGCAACGCGTACGCGGGCTCCCATTGCCTCAATGGGTGCGAGGCGGACAAGGGCGCCCCCTACAGCGAGTACGCCGCGAAGCGCTCCGCGGCGTACACGCACAGGTAGGGGACCCTTGGGTCCCCCCTGTGTGCGCCTCGCACGGGTACGCGTACTGGGGGGTCCGACACGGACCCCCAAAGTGCGGCTCCGACAGCGAGTTCGAGTCGGACGGCGCGAGTCGGTCGGAGCGGTCGAGGTGCGCATCGTACTTACCCGGCCGGAAAACGTCTCCATTGCGCGGGTGCGAATCGGGTCCGAGCGAGTCGGTCGGAGCGGTTCGAGTCCGAGCGAGTCGGTCGGAGCTGTCGGGACGCCCGGACGAGTCGGTCGGCGAGTCGCATCGTACTCGCTCGGCCGGACCCGCGTACGGTTCGGTCGGGAAACAGGCTTTCGCATGGCTTTTTTCCCGACCGAATGGTATTGGGTGCGCCTCCGACCGAGATCGGAATCGGCCCCATTGTCTTCATAGCTTCATCATCCAATTGTGCTCTGAAACTTCTTTGTAATGGAACACTTTTCGAAAGATCGACTTCATATTTTTGGGCCAATTCAGTTAATTTATCATGTGTAATTGCTGCACGTCTAGTAATTTCTTTTCTCAAATAAGTCAGCTCTTTAACTTGCCATTGATTCGCATGTTCAAGATCTAAGCATCCCCTGATTATTTCTTCTAACTCTTCCTTTAACCTCAAGACATTTAATGGTCTTTCCTTCTCTATCTCGTATCTAACGACTACCTAATTTTAGGCATTTTCTGTCTTTTTATTTTTTGTTGTTTCTTCGAACTATGGAGTAAAAATCCCTTCTTCAAATAAAGTGGTCTTGCCTCATGCTATTGGTGTCATAAGGACAATCCTTCTCCCCTCTCTCAATGACTGAATAGTTTGTGGTAGTGTCCAAGCAACAATTTGTGAATTCCGCGATGTCAGGATGAACCCTGTCGCAGGTGCACCCCCAACAGCTCCCTGAACTCCAGCATTTGAGACAATATTAATTGGAGCAGTTGCTGTGCAAATCTCTGTCTATGCTGTTATAACCCTAGCATGAGGTGCCAGTACAGTTACAATAGAAGCAGTAACACCTGGAGGCACCAATGTAGGAACAGTCTCAATTCTGGCAGGCACAACATTAGATATAACATATTGTACAACAGGCTGTGTCATTTGTAATGGTCTTTCAATTTGAATCACATTCGGGTCAACAAGGGCTGTAGCCACTGTCGCATTAGGTGTCAAAGTACCCACAGTAATTGTTGTAGGGGCCACATAGGTGGTGGATGCACAGACAGCAATGCATCCAGAATTTCATCCCCTGAATCACTATTAGTGTCTGATTTATTTTCATCTTTTTCATCTTTATTCCCCTGTGCTTTATTCTTTTTAATTTTTCAGTTTTTTCAGTAGTAATTGCTGGGTATAACCTAGTTCCCTCGACTACAGCTTTCCTCCATCTCTGCTGTTCCTCATCCCATCTAGCATCTGCATATTTACGCACTACTCTTGTAGCCTTGTTCTGATATTTTTCTCCTTCTTTAGCATGTGCTGCTTTCTCCCAAGCATTTAATGTTTTGTACTGTGTAGGTCTTGGTGGTGGCTCTCAATCTTTCAATGATTCTTAATTCAAATGTAGCATTTCTCTGATAACTCTGATAAAGCTGGGAAACTGCTGAATCCCTACTTGACACATAAAAGCAATTTTAACACCTTTTGAAGGAAAACAACAAACATGCACAATTGGTGCTCACTATACGTTGAAGAGTCTTGAGAAACAGATCATAAAGAAACTTAGTTACTGCATCGTAAAAGCATACAGAAGAGTATAGACAAGTTGAAAATGCTTGCTTGAAAAACATAGGTTCGTGTTTACTAAGAATCCATGGTGTACGCTTTTAACGTGGTTTAGAAATGTGCAAGTGATGACTCATGTGTTGTGAATGTTTCATTAACCAGTCTTCTTTGAATAATGATATATGTGGAGATTTAACAGGACTAAATGCAAATTTGATAATTTTATGAACCATTATTGAAGAGTTGTTTTAATACTATCTTTGCTCATGGTAAGTGTGCACCAACCGAGAAAAAGAATGCTAATTCCAATTTTGCTGAAACTTTCTGAGTATGATCTTCATATATGTACTACTGGGAATTATTAGAAACGATTTAGTTACCTCACATTTTGAAATGATTTTACACGTTGGTACCTTTGAAATGTAGTAAGGCACCCTAGTTACACGTGCAAATTGCAATGGAATTGAATTGCTATAAAAGTGACATAAATTTCCAAAAGAATATTAGAATTAGAATGAAAAATGTATGTCTATTAATTTACATTGTGTATTTCATGAACTAAAATTTCAATTTAGGCCTGCATTTTCTTTCTCTTGCTCTATTCTGTTCTCATGAGAAAGACTCATACATTTGCAATGTGGGATGAAACTATGTTTCATAAGACGAGTTACCATGCACATACCAGGACTATTCGCAACTATCTTGCTACATTGGGAACATCTGCTGTAAGAAATTGTCCTTTTCAACTCACTATTCTGCCTTTGCTGAAAGCCGATTGTTTATAATTATACATTTTGAATATCTCTATAACACGTGATGATCTCCACCTTTTTGCAATAAAATGTGTCTTCTTTATGCTGCATGACAATCATTCTATACAAACTGACCAATGGACTGAGTGGTCTGATCGGAGGAGGCATCACCCGGGAACTGGGAAATTATATTATTTGTTGGATTGATGATCGGACACACCACTTCTTCACATTCTTTTTGATCGGACTGAGAGATAGCTTTCGGACTTGCGGACTCTCTTGGCTTGCGCATACACTGTGCGTGCTATTCCCGGACTTCTTTCCCTCATGGGAGAGAATCTTTGAGCTGGCATGATCTGTGTCCTTTCCAGAACTCTGCTTCTAAAACTTGGGAAATTGATGGCCCGAAAGTGATAAATTA
The DNA here is from genome assembly GCA_963921515.1 of Calotriton arnoldi. NCBI lineage: Eukaryota > Metazoa > Chordata > Amphibia > Caudata > Salamandridae > Calotriton > Calotriton arnoldi. Next base: position 1,508,236 of record CAWUFW010000913.1, on the reverse strand, counting down.
GATTATTCTGTACTCTTGAATCCAAATGCCTGATATTGATGTACTTACCTCTTAAATTTACTGATAAAATCTAACCATTCTTAAATCCTGTTTCTGTCTCTCTATGACTTGTCTTCAGTGATTATTTGTGCATTCCAATAGTATTAATGAGGGATGGGAATTTGAATAGAGAGGTCTCTATTCAACAGGTCCTAATGTTACTATTTTGCATAGCCTTAACTGAATTACTTGTTTGTATGGTTCTAGTCTGACTGAATGTCTTCAGGAGATTCGGTTTAGCAGTAATAATCCTGTACCTGTATAGTGTAGTTTTGAGAGTTATGTACATGAATCTAATGAAACGTTAGTGAGTCAGTTACTCAGTTCCTGGTCCTCATTAGATAACTGGATTGGATCCCCTGTATCCGACCCCTCTCGGCACGGTTCAAGATCCATCAGAGGACCAAGTAAATGACTCTGAGGTGCAGTGCCAGGAGAAATTAAGATCAAAGTAAATGGGCCCAGTGGAGCTACAGCAACTCAAAGGACACTCATTTTCAGTGATCTTCCACCATTGACGAAGCAACAAATGTATGTATGTAAGCATGTATATGTTGTCATATAATGTGCTGATGTACACTCGGGCGGTGCCTCTTTACCTTCCCGTACTCAAATTGTCACATCACCTCTCTCAAAACCTTTGAAAGCTTTTATAAATTTCATGATTTCAGATTATTCAACAAAGATTCATGATTTTGAGTTATTCAACAAAGAACAAGCAAAGTAATTCAAGTCTTCAATGTTTTGATTCTGTTCCGTGCACATCAGATTTCCTTCTCCAAATGCGGTTGCAGCTTTAATAATTGATGATTCATTAACCAATCTCAATGCAGCAGTTATCCAACAACCAACCAATAACAGCACAACACTCTGTTTCGTCATCAACGAATAACAGTGTGATAGTACACCAACCAACCAATCTCAGCGTGGCACACCATGATGTATTTTCTCACTTCCTGAAGCAGTTCAGCCTCCTTTACAATGTACTCATACACACAGTTCTACAACTCTAAGCAAACACAAAATAACAACTTTTGTCTGCTCCTCTACAGAAAAACAATGGCAATTCAACAATGGGAATTTTTTGATTTTTTTTACACCCTCCGACTTCTTCACACAGAAAGATTTTCCACACACACGAATAAAATCTTGACCAGCAGGAAATCACCCAATGCACAAGTAGGTTCCACTAACATCAATCAATACTAGCACAATCACAACAAATCGTTATAGTCCCTATATCAATTGTGCAGTCATTATATTCCCTATCTCAATTTTGCAGATGACGGTACCTCACGACCTGCACCACAAATCTTTTAGCAGACAAGAAAAATCATAAATCAACTCTTACTTATCTATCCCAAGATCTTAGGCTCCGTCGAGCCCGATAACCTCTTTAACTTCTTTACAATAAGCACATAAACATCACCAATTCATTCAACACATATTCTACAAATACTTGAACAAAAACCTCAATAACCAAGACAATTGCGATGCATAACCCTATTGATTCTAACACCTCCAATTCTGCAACCGCCTTCAAAACCACACTCCATCAATCTTCAAAATTTGGGCTTTGGGCTATGGGACAGGGGGATCTCTCCAAATCAGGGCAATTAATTACAGCTCCTCTGTCTCATAACGTAAACTGTCCTCTTGCTACCAACTTTGATGGAGCGGGATCTCAATGAAGTTATCGGTTTACATCAAGGATAAAATCCTCGCTGCTAATTTCTCAGGCTGATGAATCTTTGACGTTGGCTGAGATTAACCAGGAGCTGCACATCACACCAAAATAACTTTACAATGTCAAATCTACTTTCAGTCAATAACGAGATTTTAGTATGAGTTAAAGGCTTTTATTAATCAAATCTTTTAGTAATTCATCTTTATTGAGTTTCAAGTAAAATTAATCAATCTCAGTCTTTAGAATCTTTTTAGAAATCAATAATCAATAAGTAATAAATCGCAATAAGGTGCATTAAGCACATTCCAGAAAGGAAAGAATCGCTGTTATAGCAATGAAAATGTGTCAGTTGGAACCCATAAAGAGTTCTAAGTTCAAGAGAGGTCAGAAAGCATAAGCTTCAGCATTAAAGTCAGCTCAGTAATCAACAATGGCAGAATGTCTCATGAAGAGAGGTTCAAGAAACTCGATAGAGTCTCATAAACAAGCGTAAATGGGTTGTGGCAAAATGGAATAAAACATCTCCTGCCTAATCTAGGAACACACACTTATATAAACAACATAATTGAATTGTTGCCTTCGACCGTCTTCTTTTCTTCGGTCAACCAATCATCTTTCGATGCTTTCATGGGAACCGGATCACTCCTCATCTTCTCACCAGGAATACAATGAGCATAAACAACAGTGTTGTGAAACATTTCTTATCAACTACAATGTTATTTCTCAACAATTTCAAACCAATCTTATTCTTTAGAAATGCTGCATTTTCATATATGAATTTCTTCCTTACCCCACTAAATGAAAAGTCTCCATTCATGATTTAACAGTGATCTTTGTGTAAGTAGAAACATTTGCAGTGTTAGCTAAAAACATGTATGCAACTATTATTCAGAATGAAAAACGTTCATTGAAAGGTCAGAAAAAATGTTTTTGGGTTATGTCAGCATTCTTTAGTCATGTCAGCTTTAGGTCAAACAGTGTCATTTTAGCTATTCAGGCCTAGTGCGAATAAGTATGGTTGCCTACTACAATTTGTGCATTTGAACACATTTCTTTTCTTAAAACCTACAAGTTAATTCTGCACATTATTGCATTATTTTGCTTGACATTAGAAACCGCTTCCTCATTATTTATAGGTTACCATTGGGAGGGAGTAAAACAAAATCCATCACAAGCAAGAGTCAAGTGGTCTCAGGGTCATGCTCATAGACAGATGACAGAGGGCTCTGGACTTTGGGAGCAGCAGACTGGATAAATGCTTTGTGCAACCTGGGGGACAACACCAACCCACTTTTAGGAAGAGCATTGAAGGTAGACCCCCACTCACCAGCCTCAGCAAACCAAGAGAGAAGTATCAATGCCCCCCGTTCAAACTTACACTGGACGCAAGCTGTGGAGGAGCAGGTTATCAGAAGTATTAACCTGGACTTGCACAAGCTCCCCGGACATCATTGGAACTGTGGAAGCACACAAACGTGCAATTGTTCAAATATGTTAGTTTGTATATGATTTACAAAGTTGTATTCACTTTAGGCTTCAGTCTGGTCCTATGAGTGATGGCCCTTTAGAGACAGAATTGAGTATTTGGAACAAGGACAATGTGCAAGGAAGTCAACCTTTCAGCCTGCAATGTCAGCGGTATGAATAACTATTACAAATGCAGGAGGGTATATCCATACATTCAATGGCACAAAGTAGACATTGCGTACCTACTAGAGACCTGGGCAAAACCCTATCAGACCACTACCCATTGTGGCTCAAGCTACAATGCAGAATCATCAGAAACAAAATTCCAAAATGGCGATTACCACCTGCTTCTCTCAGAGATACAGAATTTCAACAAGCAATGAGCGAGGAAATAGAACCTTTCTTTACACAAAATAAAAACCCAGTAGTGAAGGCTGTAGTAAGGGGCGGTCATTTAACAAGATTTACCTTAATAACAAAGAATCTACAACAACAGATCCTTATTAAGGAAAAAGATTAGTCTCCTCTCTAAGGATGAAAGATGCACAAACAAAAGACACAGTAGGGCTACATAGAGACTGAAGAAAACAATAGAAATGGAACTTTTGCAAAATAGGTCGCTCTGGCAGGATCTTCACAGGGAGGCAAAAAAATGGGCTGATTATTAGCTTGGTTATTACATAGAGATACAAACCCCACCTACATAAGAGACAAGTGAGGCACATTACTCCAGAGGCAAGGCTAAATCAGCAAGTATTTTACAATTACTACAATGCACTATATATACAGACAGACAGCAGCTATAGATGCAGACTTTCACTTCCCAGTTCTGGACATGAGAGATAAACTGCCACAGGTATGGAGACAAGAACTAGATGCCCCCTCACACTAAGAGAAAATAAGGAGGTCATAGCAGTGCTAAATATATGTAAAATGCCAGGTAGAAATGGACCTCCTGATGAATGATACCAAACATATAAAAACATATTAACACCATATCTCCTACAAGTTACCAGGAAGCAATGGAACAATGTGAATTAGCTAAATGTAGGGCTAGTAGTGGGAAATAAATTGCTCCAGGAACCCAGAAATTGGGGATCAAGGTGTGACAGAGGAAAGGAGTTGCAATCATGAGGGGTGGAGCTTGAAAAGCAAAGACTGGCAGTCATATTCAATATTTTTCGTTTTTTAAATCTGTTGCAAAGAAATTGCCAACAAGGACATATGTGACAGTAAATCAGTCCTAGCGTACTTAATTGGCCATCAAGAGGCTGATTTTGAACCTATCCTTTAGGGTTAAGACACCTGCTGCAAAGATCTTTGGTGCTCAGCAATTTTGAGGGTATTATGATAGCACTAAGATAGCTCTAGTGGTTAATGCAGACTTGGGAGATTTAATTTTTCTTCCGTAACAGTTTTTAATCATAAAGTAGTATAGAGTATAAAGTATCGAAGGAAGTAAGAAACCTCGGAATGTCATGGACTCCAAGCTATCAATGAATGCCCAAGTGGACAAACTAGTAAGATCAAGCTTTGTTCTTATAAAAACTCTGTGACAAATCTTCCCCTATCTGGGATTTCCACAGAAGGTCCAGGCTACCATCTCTCTTATTTTGACCGAAACTCGATTACGCCAATAGCCTCTATCACGGATTACCTTTAACAACTATGAAAAAACTACAACAGATTCAGAACTCGGCTGCCAGACTACTCTTATATGTAAAGCTACATGATCACATCTCCCCTGCCTTGAAAGCCCTGCATTGGTACCGGTTGCCAGAAGATCCACGTTCAAGCTGCTTTGTATCACCCACAAAGTGATACATGGAACGGGACCGCTCTTCATCAGGAATAAAATCACCAAACTAATTCAACAAAGGAATCTCCACTCTAGAATGGCACCTCGCCTCGAAATCCCAACGTACAAAAAAAATCCCTGAGTTGCACATCCTTCTCTGTTCAAGCAGTCAAACTATGGAACTCTTAACCCCCCAACATAAGATCCACGGATAACCACCTTATCTTCAGAAAACTACTCAAGAAGTGGCTCTTCCCCACACAACCACCATAAGCAAACAGAAATATACAGCATATCTCTCTGTATATAAGCATTTATTTGGACTATAGATATGTATCTATATATATGCATTGCTTTTTATAAAAGTGTATAGTAATTATGTTTTTTTTAAATGTAGATATTCGTTAGTTCTGCTCAACAAATGTACATATTACTGATAGTTACATTATTCTATGTTTTTAACATGTATATAAGTGACTGCATAAATAAGTAAATCTTTTTTCATAACTATTTATCTACAATTGCTTCACTATTGATTCACAAAAAATAAAAAATAAATATTTATTAATTTAAAGTACAACATTTGAAAGCCAGAGTTTATTAAATGCATCTTTAGTCTACATATACTACCTTCCTTATGCATATATATCTTCCATGTACTTATGTATCTAGATATTTATTACTTTTCTTCTAATTCAGCATAACCAATGCACTACCCTATTTCTCACCCTATACCGCTCTTAATATACCCTCCACCTCAACTCTCTAACTCATCTCAAACCTCATTCTACTACTCTTTCCAATGCACTACCCTATTTCTCACCCTATACCTCTAACAATATATCCTCTACTTCTACTCTCTCATTCATCCCAAACCCCATACCACTACTATGATCCCCAAAATAACCCGTTCTTGACCCTTCCCTCCTCTGCTCCTCCTTGCATCATCTCATACCTCTTTTACTGTTCAGATCTCCCAAACAGGCCTTTCTAAACCCTTAACTCTGACTCTTCCCCCTCTACCTCCCTTTTACTTATCCCAAACTTACTGCTATGAACGGGAAAAAAAAAGATTCTAGACCCTTCCCTCTTCTATCCCTCCACTATTCCTTTTCAATCCAAAAAACATAATAACATGTCCACCACTCAAATTAATTTCATATTTCCCTATACTAACTCCCCTCCACCTCCCCTTTGCTCACTCCAAACTCCCTCCTATGGCTATAAACTCCCCCCCCGCCCCCAAAAAAGATTTACTAGACCCTTTCCTCTTCCTTCTCATTTCAAATAACTAACTAACATATCCATCATACAAATTACTTTCATATTTAACTATACTAATTCACCACTAACCCTTTAGGGGTTCCAGAGTAGCATGCTACTCGCCAAAACAACACTTCAACACCTCATTAGGGGTAGCAGGCGCTACATACATGCAAACCTTTTTCCCTCTTTTATCCCTCCACTATCCTGCGCAATCCAAATAACTAACTAACATATCCACTACTCAAATTACTTTCATATTTCACTATACTAATTCACCACTAATCCTTTATGGGTTCCGCAGTAGCATGCTACTCGCTGAAAAAGTGCTTCGACACCTCGTATGGGGTAGTAAGCGCTATATAAATGCTTGTACAATACAATTACAATACAATGTACCCGCTGCAAACACATCGTGTAACATGTAGATTACAGATTTATACTTTATGTACATAGGGCAGTGGGCTGCTCCTATTGACACTGAGATAATTTTGTTACTTCCAGTTTATAAGATGCAATACTTTGAATATAGCACAGTGATCTATTTACCAACATCAATGCGCTACATGCAAACTGTAGGTCATGGGTTTAGGTGCCTATTTTGGTTTTTTCTCAATCGGTTCTTAATTCTAATATCGCAAATGTGGTTTCCTTTTGTAAGTAATAAAGTCTTGTTAGTACAGACAACCACAATCACTGGGTTGCATTTCATATCCTGGCTTTGTGTTTCTCCTGGCCATTACCTCGTAACATATCATGTCTACAACTATGGATGATATGTGATTCCTACCCCTTACAACCCACATTGTCATATGTAACATTTCCGGCACATTAATTTACTCGCATGTATAATATATTGTGCATCTGTGTGATGTCAAATGCTCTGACACTCTATTCTGCAGTGATTAGAGCTGTAAAAGAATTACATGAAAAAAAGTAGTAGGTGACATTGAAATCATTATTTGTGTAATTGCTCATACTCACAGATAAATCTTGCATTCTTAACACGCATGCACGTCTCTTAGATAAGGGGGTGAAAAAAGTCTAGAAAACTGCCTCCAAGTCATAGTTTCTCCAAAGTACTTGTTAAGTGATACAATGTTTGCATTTGTTTCCTTCTATTTCTTTGGCATCTAGGTGTTAGGCTCCATACTGCTCCCAGCCAAGGTGATTCTTGAACAAAAGAAGGACTGATGGCCCTTTAAATCAGGCCTTTGTTTTGGGTTCAACTGGAAAATAAGAAAGCCCCCTCGCTGCCTGCAGGTTGCTGCTCTGTAGGGAATGCATACAACATATAGTGCTGTTGAATTATGTTCAAGTGTCAGAAAATGACACCAGGGCAAATTCTGCATATTTCCCTGGGTCTGCCAGATCCAAGCCCCAGCCAAGAAACAGCTGGCAGAAGCAAGATCCAGCAGGATTGCCCTACTTTCCAGCACTGCCTAAATGTATGAGGAAAGCGTAAATTATAGTGCTGTTAAAACCATAGAAAGACCCATCAGATTATAAAGGGTATAGACCTCTATTGCTACATAATATGGACATAAATATGCTGGGTAAGAAGCTGGCACTGCGAGTCAATAAAGTTATTAGCCAATGAATACATAAAGATTAAAGCTAATTTATTCCAAACAGAAGAACCACGCTTACTATAAGAAGACTTGCTCATGTAATGGGTGTAAATGAAAATACTGTTGAGAAATGGTCCTAGTAACCTTAGACACATACAAGGCCTTTGATACAGTCTTGTGATGATATCTGTTTGAAGTTTTGAATAGGATAATCTTTGGGCCTGTGTTTAACTGGGTGCTTAAGCTATTATACACTGAACCTGTAGCAAGAGTCAGAACTAATGGATAAATATTGGAGGAACGGGAACTGGAGATATGTTCGAGGCAAGGATGTCCCTTATCCCCTTTATTATTTACGCTACAATAGAGCCCTTAATCTGTGAACAACATAGTAACGTTCAAGAATGGACAATATACCTGTGCAGATGCAACCATGTATTATTGCTATATACAGACGACTTATTGATAAGCTTGAAACCCTTAGTGTCACTGCAAATTTTAACATTGCTGGAACAATTCATGTATCAGTCTGGCCTACAAATTAATAAACGAAAATAAGAAAACAAAAATCAAACCTTGGGTGTCCTTTGCCAGAGAGAATTTGTACTGCATCTAGAGATAGAGATTCCCTGGATAAGAAACTCATTCAGATACCTGAGTATTACAGTAACACATACAGAAAAAGTGACTACCACTGTGAATGGCTTAAAGGCCTATATTTTCTCCAGTGTAGTATGCACACAATCCCATACAATTTCTTTAAATAATTGAATTCCACAATAGAGACATTGGTATGGAAATTAAAAAATACGCAGGGTTAAGATGGGCACGCTAAAGTATAGATACAAAGAAGAAGGTCTTCAAGTGCCCGACTTAGAGACTTATTACCTAGCAGCCCAACTACAGTTTGTGACAGGCTGGTTTGGAGTAGAAAAAGGTAAAGATAGAGTATTATTTGGTAATGCTTTAAGTGTGACAGGTCTCCAGACCAGCCGCGGCAGCTGCAGGTAAGAGAGGTGGGGTGGTTGGGCCGGCTGGGGGGTATTTCGAGAGACGACCACGAGGGAAAATTAATTATTTATTTAATTTTCCCTTTTGGTCGTCTCTCGAAATCCCCCCCAGCCGGCCCCACCACCCCACCGCTCTTACCTGCAGCAGCCGAGGCTGCTCCAGACTAGTGTCTGCGAGAGTAAGAACACAAACACATCATACTTGATCAGGATGTAGAGTCACTTATGGGCAGTGCACCGCTGTAAATGGGTCCATTACTACTGTACATCTCACAATTACTGCTCTAGATATTACTGTAATATAATCGTCTGTAATAGAGGATGAACATAACCATTTGGAAGAAAGGTGTATGCAGTACAGAAGGGGACTTATTTACAATGGATTCTCTTGCTGCCCTATATAAAGCCGTTGTGTCCTTTCAATAAACAACAGGGCAATTCTTCCAAACTACAGCATTTGAAAAACCTTCTAAAAAAACCTGGGGCAATACACAAAACCTTCTATAACCCTCATCAACCTTTAAATTACTAGTGTCAACAGACCAAGATAGAGAAGTAGGACCTGATTCACAAAGGGCCACCGCACTCGTGGCGGAGGCCCCGCAGTCGTGGGGGAATCTCCACACTCGGGGGGGGGAATTTCAACAACCTTTAAATTACTAGTGTCAACAGACTAAGATAGAGAAGTAGGACCTTATTCACAAAGGGTCTCCGCACTCGTGGTGGGGGCCCCGCAGTCGTGGGGGAGTCTCCACACTCGGGGCGGAATCTCTGCAATGAGAATTCTCATTGCGGAGATTCCGCCCCAAGTGCGGAGACTCCCCCACAATTGTGGGGCCTCTGCCACGAGTGCAGAGACCCATTGTGAATTTATTTATTTGTTTATCGAGTTTTGTATAGCACAAACTTGATCCGAAGGCATCAGAGCGCTTTACAGAGAGAGCACAGCAGCAATTGCACAAGTTACATAAAGAGCAAATAAGAGTACAGAGTAACAGTATAAAAAGAAGTATATGATAAGCAGTAGGATATGTGAACAATATATAGCAGCAATTACATGAGTTACATAAATAGTAAGTACAAATACATAGTACCCATATAAAAAGAAGTATACAGTAGACAGTAGACAGTAGGATGTGCAAACAATATAGTTCTGACATAGCTATGGTAGGAAGTTACGAGGGTGGGGATAGTAGAGGCAGAGATTTTCCCCAAGGTAGTGATACTCAAATTTAAATGGAGGGTGTGAAGCACCAGGCCAATAGGATCATTTAGGGGGGAGGGTTTAGGTATTTATTGAGAAGAAGAAGTTAAGTTTCTTCTTGAAATGAGGGAATGAGTGATTGTCACGTTAATCCTGAGACAGAGAGTTCCAGATTCAGAGAGCATTCCCTGAGAAGGAGCAGGTGGTGATTTTTCTTTCTTGAATATGAGCGAAATCCGGAGTAGACTGTTAGAACTTCAAAGAGGTTTCTTTTGGCCTCCTTTCGATAATTTGTTGGCGAGGTAAACTGGTTTTTCCATGTAGAGAGCTTTGTGGTTTATGCAGGCAGTTTTGAGTATGCATCTTGCCTCGATTGGGAGCCAGTTGAGTTTCTTAAGATTGGGAGTGATGTGGCCGAATCGACTCTCCCCCGACAGTTGTCTGGCTGCTGCATGGAGTGTAGCTTTCAGGGAGGCTAGGTGTGTTTTTGTGATGCCCGTGAGCATTTTGTTACCATAGTCAACCTTGGAGAGGACTAGGGATTGCACCACAGTCTTTAGGTCTGCGATGGGGATGAAGGGTTTTATTTTTTTAAAGGTGTCTCAACGTATAGGAGGCACTTTTAGCAGAGTCATTAATATGCTCTTTCATGGTCAAGTTTTTGTCAAGTGTAATCCCCAGAGATTTTACAGAGTTGGAGATGGATAATTTGCAGTTTAGTGCAGTGACGTTGTCGAGCCAGCTATCTACGGGAAAGGACTTTTCTTTTGGTCGGATGAACAGGAGTTCGGTTTTGCTGGGGTTGTGCATAAGATGGTTGGTAGTCAGCCAGAATTGAACCATGGAGAGAGTGCTGTTTAGGTGCTGGATGTCTTTAACTGATGAAATAAATTTTAATGTAGATTTGGGTGTTATCTGTATAGAGGTGATAGGCAATTATGGGTTGTTTCAGGATTATTGCAAGGGGATCCATATAGAGGTTGAATAGAGTAGGAGACAGGATTGATCCTTGAGGAACTCCTTGCGAGGCTGGTGTTGTTTTTGAGGATGAGTTGTTTAGTTTGATTAGCTGTGATCATTTGTTCAGGAAGGAGGCAAATCACGGAAGGACAGTTCCATTGATACCAGCACGTTGTGAGAGGGTGTTCAGGAGGATGTCATGGTTGACAGTATCAAAGGCAGCCAAGAGGTCCAGGACGATTAGGAGGCAGGCCTGGCCTTCACCCAGAGATCTGTGTGGGTAGTCTGTGATGTTCAGTATTGCATTCTCTGTGCTACAGCCTTACCTGAACCCAAATTGGAAGGTGTCGTGTATTTTTCAATGAGATTGTTGAGTTGTGCCAGCGCACATTTTTCGATGGTTTTGGCCAAGAGAGGGAGGTTAGTTATAGGTCTGTAATTGTTTAGGTAATTCTGGTCGGCATCTGTTTTTTTGATAAGATGGAGTGACTTGGCTGAGTTGGAAAGAGGCCAGCATGGAGCCGTTCGATAATGAGGAGTTAATGATTTTGGTCCATGTAGGAGAGATGATATGACTGAAATTTTTTACAAGCACAGCAGGGAGGGGGTCCCAGATGTGCGTTGTCAGCTTTATGGAGGCAATTATTTTGAAGACTTCTTCTTCAGGGATATAGTTGAATTCAATCCAAGTTGCATCGTTTTTCAATTGCAAGGGGTTGAGGTTGGTGTTCTAGATTGATGAGAGGGGGAGTTTGGGGAGACAGCCACTAGTTGGAGGTAAGGACTTGGGTGGGCCCTCTTTGCAAGGGGGGACATCCTTGGTGTAGGGTATGGAGGTGGGAGGGTCAAGAAAGAGTTCGATGTTAGTAATTTTTTCAGAGAAGAAGGTTGCGAACTCCGCGCAGCTCTTAGTAGAGTCATTAATTGAGTGCTGAGGGAACGCGGAGGTTTGCTGTTTGATGATGTTGAAAAGGTCTTTAAGTCTGTTCGTAGGCTGGTCAAGCTAAGCTCGGAATAAGGAGGATTTTTCTCTGAAGATGTCTTTTTTGTTTTTTAGGCGTTCAGCTCAGAGGATCAAGAGATTGGTTGGCGAGGGTTGCTGTCTCCAGTTTCTTTTAGCCAATCGGAGTTGTAGCTTCTCTTTGTTAAGGTCTTTAATAAACCAGGATCTGGAAGGGATACTCTTTGATTTCTTGAGTTTCAGAGGGACAACTATGTCAAGGAGTTCTGCCATTTTTGTGTTGTAGTGGGTGGTGAGGTCATCGACTGAGGTGAGGTCGGTGGAGGTCAAATTTGGGAACTGACTGATGCTTCTGACTCTCCCTGGGGGATTTGATGTGTGTTCGTCACCCACTGCTTGGGACAGATTGTTTGGGAGTGAGCCTTAGATTGAATGGCATTGAGATTGAAAAGGATTAGGTGGTGGTCAGTCCAGTCGGAGGGTAGGACAGGGTGGAGGGATAAGGGGTTATGCTTAGAGATGATTGCGTCAAGGGTAGAGCCCTTATTGTGAGTGTGTTTATTGCAGTGTTGGGTGAGATCGTTCGCTTACAGGTGGGTGGATAGGGCTTGTACTATTGGACCTTCGGCATTATTCAGTTGCAGGTTTAGGTCTCCTACTATAATGTCTGTGCTGCCTTTTAGGAAGTTTTGCGATATTTGGTCTGGTAAGTCTTCAAGGAATTGTGAGTTTTACCCTGGGGGGTGATAGATGACATGAAATGTGATGGGGTCGGGTCGGGCCTTTAGATGAGAGCTGAACTCATAAATATTCAAAGGTAGGGTATTTGGTAATGCGGATGGGAGTTAAGCAAAGATCCTTTATGTGCACATATGTTCACCCATGCGATCCTTGTGGTAGCAACAAATGATTGAGAAGCCCGGTGGGGTGAGAAGATCGATGAAAGGGGCAATGTGAGAATGCCCTGCAGTTACTGCAGCAAATGTCCAGCAATGCCAGATTGCAATTCTCTCAGTTCAAGATAATACACAGAACATACATCACACCAGCAATGATGATACATAAACTAAATCCCAGCAAAGATACTAGCTGCTTCCAATGGTAGCAAGCAGATATGTGTTTTTTAATTCCACTTGGGATTGTCCAGCATTAGTAACATATTGGATGCAGTGAAGATCAGAATGTTAGAACACCTAAAGATTGATACAGAGGTGAGACCACAAACATACTTGCTAGAAATTAAATTTACTAAATACAAATATAAAAGTAAAAGGGACCTTCTCCAGCTTATGCTCCTACTGTCGAGGAGACAAATTAATCCACCCTGAATTCCCCAAAAGCCTGAAATATAAAAGACTGGATAAAAGATATACAAGAATGGGCAGTGGCTGAGGAAATAAACATGAAACTAACCAGAACCACTAAAAACTACTGTAAGACCTAGAGATACAGTAAGTACTCTCCAAAGACTTAATACACCCACCTGACACAAGATCTCCCTGGAAGAAAGAATATCAAAAGGTGAAGCAAACAAAATATTATGATGCAGATCAACAGGTGCAGTAAGAGAATTAACAGATATATAAAAGCAATGTGGGAAATTACAGTGTATCTTGTGATGCAACTGTAAAAATGTTGGCGCTGTATCATAACTTGTTTGCAGTTGTATATGAAAAATATAATTAGATGAGATCAAAAAAAGAGGCGCATACCCTTTCCTTGGGATGACCCACACTTCGATATACCTAACCATGACGGGCTGTAACGAAGAGGCCCCTCACTCAGCAATCACCAAAGCTACATGTCAGCAGAACCACAGAAGAGACACATGAAGGCCTTGAACTAAGTGAATAAAACGGGGATCTCCTACACTGGAATGGCAGCTGAAAATCCATCAAAGTCCCTGGCCGTTGAACATTTATAAGGATTCGGGGACATATTTATGAAAATAGTGGTGCAGCGCACCAAGTTACCTTGCTGTGCTGCCTGCATCACTGGGAAAGGGCAGGAATGCGCAGTATTTAAGCAATATGGCACATTCCTGTACTTTCCCCCTGTACTTTTGCCATTTCGGCAGCATAGCGCCAATACTAGGCAGCCTAGTGCCAAAGCAGGCACCTTTGCACCATGGTGCAGGGGTGCCTGTGTTGTAGGCAGCATTGTTTTTGTGAAGGAAGGGGCACCTTCCTGCCCAAAAACAACCCATAGAGGTGTTTTCCTCTGTGCTTCAGAATGCAATGACCATGGGTGTGAAATTAGGTGAGAGAATTTAAACATGAAAATGTCATATCATGCATATACTAGACCACCCTAGTGAAAGGGGTGTATATACAAAGACCATATCTAAACAGGCAAGCGGACATGTTCAAGCCGTCAAAGGTAATATACACAACCTGAAGGTGTGAGAATTAAAACAATAAAATGCCATATCAGTCATATGTTGTTCAGATTAGACCACTCTAGTGAGAAAGATGTATATACAGAACACCATTGATTGGCATGAGTAGATTTGCAAGGCCAAGTTTGAAGCAATATAGTCCCAGCCAAGGCGACTCAGTCTCTTAGTTCAGCAATGTATGAGCGTCATTCCACGACTAGATCTGCGAGACCAAATTAGAAGCAATATAGTCCCACCAGAGGCATTTCAGGGCCAGATGTTCTACCATGAGAATTTGCGAGAAATAACGACTTACAAATTATGAGTCGCTAAATGGAATGTACAACCAATTCTGGCCCTCAATTTGCGGCTTGCAATTGAGTTGCATCGTAATTACCTGGCTCGCATTTAGCGAGTGTGTATGTGTCCACAAATTGTGAGTGAGTCACAAATTAATTGCGAGTGGGTCGAAATTGTGAGAGGGTCACAATTTGTAATTGCGGCTTTAAAAAGTGCCTGATCACTTCTTGGAACAGCAGAAGGACCCCAAACCAGGAAGTGGTGTCCATTGCGATTCCCACATAGCAGTAGGAGCACACAGTGGAGCCAGATGCAAAGTCAAGACTGCATTCAGGCACCAAGCTAGCCCTGCAATGACGAGCCAGCAAAGGAGCGCAAGCGCAAAATCAAATTTTCTGAAAGAGAATTGGAAATTCTCACAGACGGTTGCTGCAAAAACCATAAACAGCTGTTTGGCCAAGCCTCCCCGAATTTTCCAGAATCAGAAAAACTCAAGATCTGGAGGGAGATGCAGCAACAAATTAATGCCCTGGGAGTTGCAGATAGGTCCATCGATGAGCTCAAGAAAAGGTGATACGACCTGTGCTAAGGCAAGGATAGAAGCACGTCTGGGACAGTCCCATGGGTCCGGAGTGGGAACATCTAATGCTCCCCCCCCCTCATCTGTGGAGTCACAACAGGATCCTGGGCAGGATACAGAGGCGTGTGCCTCAAGGACCGTCCACACCTCTGCAAACACCTCAGGTAAGTGCAAAATGCCTATTATTCAAACATACCTGCCAGCAGTCCACAGGCATGTAACATAGATACTTCTAGATACTCCATTTCAGGCTCTAAAAGTCACAGCTGTTGCATCATGGGATATGTAGTCAGGTACACAAACAGTGTAGTAACTCTCTGACATGAGCTGAAGAACATGGTCCGACAACTGAGATAGTGTCTTACACATGCATTTTTTTTTACATGTACCACATAGATACACGTGTGCCAGTCCAGGACACACAAGGGGAAGCAGGGGAAGATCAGGACCTTGACCTGATGGAGGCAGAGCTGGATGTCCAGGCAGAGTCGCAGCCAGGTACATCAAACGTCCAGGACAACACATCCTAGCAGGCAACAGCACCAGCAACAATTCCTATCACCAGGGTCTGAGAGCTGCGTCCAACGCAGCACTTGCAGAGGCAGTAACGGGCAAGGCCTTATGCCCACTTACAGGCTGGCAAGGGTGACCAGGCAGAGGCCAGCAGCATTGAGCATGGAGCTAAGCAAGCGGCGGAATGCGTTAGAAAAATGCTGTTCGCTGTAATTTTCACCGCTGTGTGTTTGTCAACACTGTGAAATTATCGTGAATGGCACCATGCACAGGGCAAGCGAGCGCAAGCGGGTGCTGCTTCCTTTCAACGACTCGAGCAGATTTTCTACTCGAGCGGCAGCTTTCTCAATGCAAACGGACGGTTTCTCAATGCGAGCAGTCGCGAGCATATGCGGCCACTCGCATTGAGAAATCTGACAGCCCGCGTTGAGAAATCTCGTCGGGAAGGTTGATTTCCCTTGTCCGCGCTCGCCAACTTGATGTTGACAAGCACGAGCGAGGGAAAAAAACTTTGCTCCTCTATACAGAGTGGAGTTTTTCGGAACTCCGCAAGATCCGCGTAACGCGGAGTGCGTAAAACTCCGCAAACTACACAAGCAGAGCGGAGTTCACCGCCCAGGCTTAGTCTCCACTTCAGAGACACGCATGCTGTATAGGAGCAGCAGCAGGCAGCCCACATCCCCACAGGGTAAAACCCAACAAGTAACCAGAAGAGGCAGGAATTGACTGGACATTGCATGTGTACCATGCTATTGCCCCCCTGGACCATTGTTGGTGGTGGAGTAACCGCCCTTTGTTAAACTGATTTCGATTATGTTGCCCATGAAAGACATGTCCTGCAGTCAATTTCAAATACCCTGATAATAAAGGGTTTCCCAGTTTGTGAAAGCTGGTACTAGTCTGGTCATTTGTGGAGGATGTAATGTAAATGGATGCATCTTACAGTGAAAAAAATTGTCTGGCTATGTGGTCCCTGCATCATCTCCCTGCTGCAGCTCTACTTTACTTGGGTGGGTGTCAGACAGGTGGGTAAGGGTCATCTTCCTCTGAGTCGGAATCAGACACCTCCATGGGTAGGTCCTTCCTGCAGACAGTGTTGTGAAGAATTGCACATGTTGCAACTATTTTGCAAGCCGTTACAGGCTCATACTGCAAGGCCCCACCGCTTTTATGAAGGCACCGGAAGGGCGATTTAAGGATGCCAAAGGTGCGCTAAATCATACTCCTGGTCATTTGTGTGCACTGTTCTACTGTCTCTCGTGTGGGCTGTTAGAATTCAAGTAGGGCGTGAGGATCCATGGCTGCAGGGTATAACCACTGTCACCTGGTGAGACAAATATGAGGGTGAGACAACATAAAGAGAGTAATGTTTGCACTGATACATTTCATTTTGTATATCACATTGCATTACCTAGTAGGTATCCTTCGTCAAATTCCCACCTTTCTAGTCGCTGGTGAATGCCACTGTGGCAAAAGATGTAGGAGTTATGAGTGCTCCCTGTAAATTTTACTACAATGTCTATGATGATGTGTTGTGCATTGCAGACTACCTGAATGTTTAGTGAATGTGTGCTCTTGCGGTTCCGGAATATGTATTCCAGGTTGGATGGGGGACATATGGGCACATGGGTCCCATCTATGCAGCCAATTACCTGTGTAAATGTTGCTATCAGGTAAAATTGGGTTATTGTATTCTGAATTTCTGTAGCATCCTTGGGCGGGTAGATGTGTTTGTGTATGTGGTGGATCATGGCATTAAGGAATTTGTGGAAGAAATTTGAATGCCCACGCTGCGACACCCCTCCAGCCACTGCAATGAAATCTTGGTGACTACAAGTGGCCAATACATGGAGGGAGCACAACACCTGGACATGGGTGGGGATTGCATTGCTGTGCAGGGTTCTGCTTTCTAGTTGTGGCTTCAATATGTCTATTAGCTCTAGAATCACAGTGCTACTCAGCCTGTACTGGTCATATATCTCTTCCTCTGTCTTGTTAAACATGGTTAGCCCGACTATCAAAATCCTCTCCTGTCTCTGCCTCCTCTGTTGAGCAGCCAAAATCCAGATCCTCCTCGCTATCATGTACTGGGCAGCTATTGTAGTAAGATTTGTGAGGCATTCTGGGCCTGTTTTTATAGGTTGGGCCCTGTTACCACCCGATTTTAATTCATGGTAAATAACTTGTGCAAACGGGTCATTTTGCGCTTACTCACAAATTGCGACTTGTCTGTATATGAAGGTTTGCGACTTGCAAATAGCGAGTCACTATTTGAGACACGCAAATTCCGCCTGCATATTTTTGCGGCTCGGTAATCTGTTGCATCGCAATTTCTGATTTGTGACTGCCTGTTCCTCAGTCTCTTAATTCAGTCACATATGAGCGCCATTCCTCCATAGTATTCAATCCTTGGTCTACAGAGTTGCACCGTTCAATCCACTTGACTTCCATTTTTCAGAGGATACTTATGAGATCTCGTTCTCTTGCTGGAATGGAGGTGCTGTCAATTCCCTGCCATTTCATATCATCCACTGTATGATTCTTTTGCAAGAAATGGGGTACCATGGGGCACTGCTCATCTGATTCGGCTGCGGTGTTGGCATATACGTGCTTTTACCAATTGGGAAGTCTGCCCTATATAGGTGGTGGACCGCGTTTCTGTGCATTTTTATGAGTGGGTGGCGTACACCACCTTGTTGTTACCAAATACTCCTATTTACTTGTTGTTCTTGTTCTTTGCTTATCTCCTTTGACGCTCAGTTCCCGCCTGGGTTTCCTGTGTAAGTACCCTTATTTTGTTGGACACACGTGGTGGGTTGCACCATTTTGTGGTTTCTTTCGCTTCCATCAGGTAGGTACTCCTCCATGTCTCATTTTGCACCCTTGGTTGTTTCTCTATCCACGTATATTAAGATGTCTTTTTCATTATTTTCCCTCAGCTGTCCCTTATATTGTATGGTCCTGATGAGACCCCATATCCTATAGAGGGTCGAAACATCATCAACACTGTCAAACGATCCTTGTAACTCAACCCTTTGAGTGACAAAAGAGTTTGATTGAGCTACATATGCATACTTTTAGGTTGTTTGCTATAATTCTGGAAATCTTGGGGCATATTTACAAGCCCTGTGCGCCGATGGAACGTCACTTATTAAGATGTTCCGGTGGCGTACAGCGCTTAGCCATATCTACAAGCCCACATCAAGCCACCCTGCGTGGCTTTTCATGGCCTTGTAGATATGGAGTAAGGCGAGGCAGCATAAGTCGCTGTCTTGCCTTACTCTGCGTGAAAGAGGCATTCCATGGGAGTTGCTGTGGGTGTTCCCACCCATGGAATTTGACGCTACCCCAGATTTACAATATCAGGTAAACCTGGGGAAGTGCCAAAACCTTACGCCTACCTCGAGCAGGCGTAGGGAGTAGAAATGTTTACATTTCTCCTCGTTTTTTCCTCTTTCTACGTCTGCTGCATTCTGCAGCATTCATAGAAAGAGGAAAAAGCCTTGGGGTACCTTCCTGCACAAAAACAATTGTGCCAACAACACAGACATTGGTGCACGGCTGCAAAATGTGCGCTGGCTGAAAGGACAGGTATGCACCATATCTTGTAAATATGATGCAGTCCTATCCTTTCGAATTGGCGTAGGCCAGCGCAGCAAAATGATTTGCGACACTGCCCTGTGCTAATTCCTTGTAAATCTGCCCCCTTTTTTGTTTTGTTTTCTCCTATTGTTTATACTTTGACCACTGTATTGGTGTTTTGTTGTTCCTTGGTTAGGTCCTACAGGGGACACTGTGTAAGTTTCACATGTAAATATATACTGAAGACTATCGTAATATTTGTCTCGGTTCATTATTATTGTTTGGATTGGACCTCAGTGTATGGCTTCTCTAACTGCGTCTTGCAACATATTGTGCATTTACTTATCTTAGTATACTTCTATAATTCCAGTAAGAACCACTGTTGGTGAGAATGCTATTTAAGGCCCTGGTTCTTATTGAGTAGGGTTGCCTTTGTGTTTTGAGCTAAGCACCTGTTTTTATGCCTGTGGTGTGTATAGTCAATAATTTGAATCCGATATTTCTCCAACTTACTTCATTATTTTAGACAGTGCCGCTCAGAAAGAGAAAGAGCACACTATTCTCACTGTTTCTGAGCTGTACTGTTTGAAAATTAAACTCTGACTCGGAGAAATGTGGAGTTAAATGAAATCAAGGGCTTCGCTTCCATTGGAACAGCAGGTGCAGTGGCACCATGGCCCAGAAGCCTGAGAGGCCCACTGAACCCTGATTATTGCTGTATCTTATAATTTAAACAGCTGTGGGGGAGGCATTCCCTTCCTTTCTCTAGGGCCCATGGCACACTGGGTACCCTATTGAATGGCTTCACGCCCCAGCTGCAACTGCATAAAAACAGGCCCGTGGCTCTGCTCCGAGCCAAGGAAGCCCATCTGGCTACAGCCCCAGATTGTGATTTTAGCACATACTGTAGCGTGCAGAAGTTGTGACACACACTATTTTTTAATGATTTTAAAAGTGATTGGAAAAAATAGTGTTGACCGGTACATTGAACGGCAGGCTACTGCCGTCCTTTGAAAACATTACATCTAAATTAGACAAGCCTGACTATATTTTTATGTTCCACATTTTCATGGAAGCTGCACCCTATGTAATGCCGTCCCCCATTTCCCTAACCCTTTTCCATGCATTCCTTATCACTTTCCATGGCAAGAAGTCCATGAGGAGGCATTATGCCTTCCTTCCCACACTGATCTGTAATCGGCCGCAATGTACTCCCCCTTCTCACACTTAGCTCGTCCTAATATTAGAGAACAAAAAAAACTGTTTCCTTGCTGCTGTTTTAAAAGCCTCAAAACATTGGGCCTCTCTGGACAGTTTAAAATTCAGTGCCTTTTAGGGGTCCTTTTTTCCAAACTTTATGGACAACCCTTCTAGAACAAAACCCAATTGTCTCTCGTTTACAATGATTCCAGGAAGGAATGTCTATAACACTGCCTGTTCTCACAGTGTATTCTTTGTTGTCTGAAAGCCATTGCCAGACCGCCCTGCTAAAAAATAAAAATGCCTAGCAGATAAAGTGTTTCTGTTCAAGGGGAAGCAATAGGAAACTCTTAGAGGTGACTCTCCATGAGACAGTGCAATGGCAGGCTTTCTCTGACACTCCTTTCATTGGTCGAGGCAGCACAATCGCAACAGAACCACCCTGTAGTGTGTAGGAGGCCTCTTGAATGTAACAGACCTGCACTTAACAAAAAATGCACACCTGGCATCTCATTTTACAGGCTAAACTCAATGAGAACTCTCCCAGACCCTTAAACTCTCACCCACTTTGCTCTACTGTTCCCCAACCCACTATAAAGTCTATCCATCCTGTTACTGAAAATGGGCTTTACACTCACCCCTCCTTAGTCCCAAGTCCAGGAATCGATGCCTATTTGTTTACCTCCCGCCCCTATCTCCTTTTATCTCCTAAACCATCTATTACCAGAGATTATGAACTCATCCCCCGATCACCCACTCTTCCCACCTATGACCCCGACCTTCCATGTCCGTCTCGGAACTATGGCCAAGTCTGTTGTAACATCTTAGCATAACAACATATGTGCAAAAAGCTAAACTTAGATGTGCCTAAAATGTCCTCAGTGACACACACATGCTGACTTATCACATAAACTGCACAATTGTAAAACAAACGTAAAAAAAAAAAAACCTGCATAAAACTGTCGATCAAAGAAGCTTGGAAAAGGGAAAACCATAACAAAAGCAATGCTCATAAATTCATCCCATAGCGAAATTCTAATGAGGAAGGCAGTGGCGGCCGCTACTTAACGTGGGTGGCGAGGAGGAGGGGGCAGGTGGGCGGTCTAAATGAAAAAAAAAAATCGCACTTACCTGCATGACAGCCGGCCGCCCCACCGGTCGCTTCCTCTCCGTCCTCTTCGACTCTTCGGTGGAGTCCAGGAGCAGGAAGGAAGCAGGAAGCACCCAGGCTCCCAGTCTCTCCCAGCCAATCACAACGCTGCCTTATAGCAGCATTGTGATTGGTCTGAGCGCCGTGGTTCGGCACTCAGACGGAGACTGGGGGCCTGGGCAAGTTCTCCACCCAGACTGTAATGCCGCCTGGGTGGAAAACATGCAAAGTGCGCATGAATGTTTGGCCGGCCCTGAGACAGCCGGCCAAACATTCATGCGCACTTATGAGAGTGCCACCACTGTTCTGGTGACGTGCAGCCCGCCCCGCCCCTAACCAGGTGAGACACAGATCGAAAAATAAAATGATAATAACGTTCATTATTATAATTTTATTTTTCCTTTTGTCAACTGCTCACAGTACAGTGGGGCGACTCTCCTCCGCCTTATCTGAGAAGCCGCCCCTGAAGGAAGGACAGCCAACTCAAAAGTTCCTCAAGAGCACAGAAAAAGCCATAAAGAGGTAGTGTAGTCGTTTTTGTAGTGAGGCAGGGGTTTTAATAAATAATGTGCTAGCTTACAGTTAGATTTTTATGCCCATGGGGCCATGCTGTGCCAATGTTTATAAGTTTGCATCTTCCACTTTAAAAGAGACATTTACACATAGTCCTGTATATTTGGCCTATCACAATGTTCCACCCAATGGAGAAGCAATGGCGAAATGAACATCACTTTTTAATGGAATTGCTATGTTGAAAATGACGCACCAGGTTGGTGTTTAATAGAAATCTAAAAGGGTCTCCGCCTTCAAATGTCGGTCATTTGGGTTGCTATCTGGGTGGTGCCTGTTTTGGGAGTGGTCTCTATTCTTAAGTGTCCTCTCTAGGCAATAGTTATACCTCCACATGCCTCTCTCTTACTTTCATTTTAGGCACTGATATACAACTGCAAAATACATACCTGAGTAAAATTGGTACTGCTGTTACATAAGGTAGTGTGGTTTTTATAGCATAAGTCTGCGCCGTGCTGTGAAATTAAGTCATGTATAGTCCTATTTTCCTCCGTCCTAACTTCCACATTCACATTTGGAACCCTGATATCGATGCTAACTTGTACAGGAACTAAAGGAAAATTCTGCTTCATAGCAAGAATAGATGCTCCTACGTTACCCACATATGTGCACAGGGCAGAGACAAATGTCCCAATTATTATCGAAACTCGTCTTTTAGAGCCAGCAGCCCAAGAGTTGTATGGCGTAGTGCGAGCGTGGAAATCTCATAAAATGTAATAAGTAGCTCCACTTCAAACTTGCTAAGCCAACTTCCAATTTCTACGCCTCTTCCAGTCGAATCTTTGCCACCGTATTAGAATGGAGCACAACCCAAACACAGCTCTAAAATAAACATGGTCTTCAACATTAGATGTTCAGTCAATAATAATGAGAGGTTTGGAGAAATTTTTAAAGCTTATTTTCTCTTTAAGAGATTAGTCTGTGTTTTTGTCTTTTTATTCAGATTAGTCAAATATATCAATTTACAGAGATATTGAGAACATTTGGTTAGAAATGGTATCCAAAATAACAGTTTGTTCCATAAAGAATGAATCCCTATCTTAATCCAAAGGACCTAGACTATCCTAGCAAGAACCCATAAAGAGTTATTTTGGAAAAGAGCAAGTAAAACTGCTAGAGCAAAAGGCTGATAGCTATGAAAAAGGTCAAACTACCCATAAAGAGTCATTCTGGAAACTCAGCCGAGTTCCCTAACAGTCGCAGTAGCAACGATTAAAACAGGTAAAGGAATTAATCACAGCAGTAGCAATGATCAGCATAAGACACTTCGGGGCATATTATCAAGAAACGGCGTTAAAATTATCGCCGCTTTAGCGGCAGAAAACTGCCGCTAAAGCTTCTCAAGGGCATATTATCAAGCCCATTATCGCCGCTTTAGCGGCAGTTTTCTGCAGCTAAAGCGGCGATAATTTTAACGCCGTTCTTGATAATATGCCCCAAAGTCGCCTCACAAATCATAAGGAAAACAAAGAAATCACTGTTAGCAGTAGCTTATGGTAATTCAGGTTAGCACCACAAAGTGCTAAGGGACATGGCCGGGTAGGGGTGCATAGAATGCCTTAACTCTCTAGCTAGGAACACTTACTATATAGAAAGCACAAAACATGTTGCAAAAACAGGTGGTTATGTCATCCATAGCCAATGAGTGAGGATCTTTCGATTGTCCGTCCCCTTGTCCCTCGATTCCCATGGTACACGACCATGTCGACATGTAGTTATTTGAATGTGGCTAGAGCGAATTACAAAAAGCTACATTTAGGAAGGTTCTTGTGAGAACCTTTGCAAGCCTACTCTGTTAGCTGTTCAGTGTCCCATTGTGTCTGCTCTATGAAATGAAACATTAATATCTAGCATGTCCTGGTTAGATCATGGAATTTAAACCTACAACGAGCATCTCTTTCATTAATTACTTGTTCATTATAAGCATATAGAAGAGGAAACAATCTAAAATATAATTAAGTCATATGGTGTGAGGAAGGAAAGAAATATATTTTTGCAGCAAACAGCACATTTCATGAAGATATGAAGTTCTACAGTTCAGTTATAACATTAAATCATCATTTTACAAAAAGGCATTATTTTTCTTAAAGGGACAGGAAACTATCAAGAATATATTGCGACCAAGCAGTGAGAGAACAATAGAAATTAGAGCTTTCTGCAGAAATAAGCAGCATTTTCACTCTTTGCACATTTATGAAAATCACATTTTCTAATGACTATTTTGATTTTGATTTTCTATGTTACTGTTAAAGCACATTTCTATATTATTATGAGGTTAAATTTATGTAAAAACTGTCAACTTCCACAGTAGCAACCCCCATAAAGACTCACATCTCCTGACTGCGGGCCTTCATTTATAAAGGAAAAGGCTTACTTCATACTGTTGCCCCCTGCTACTATGGCCTCTCCATGTAGCTGGGACACACAAAGGTTATATGACAAAATCTTGCAGGGACTCACAGAACAGACCTCACCATTTCTTGTCCTTGTGACCCTCTATCACTCAGAATTTAGCTATCATACTTCTGGTGCTTTATTCCTCGCTCAAAACTGAGCCATTTCTACCCTACCAAACAGCATCCTGGGAGTGTCTTCCGACATTCTCTGGAGTTGCACACAGTATACCGTGAGGTAAGCGGGTACATGTGAGCCGGCGTGAGAGTCTAACCCGCCTTCATCTACAAAGAGTTCACCAACATGGTGACTTTTCCTAGCCAGAAAACCTCTGGCCAGTGCTTTGCTGAAGGCTAAATATGCAACAGAGCCATGACGTAGAGAATGGTCCAGTGTCCCATCTTATTAACTCAGACATACTTTTTTGTAGTCCTAAAAAGTGGTTACCCACAAGAAGCCACCCATGTACTGCCACTTGGAAGTCTTCTGGACTGGCAACTCTCCAACAACTCTTTTTCTTCTGTTCTTTATGGGTACGTATGGAGAAAACAAAGGCCCATAGAATTGGCCAGCCCATGCTTTGGACCTAACTTTGCGCCAGACCTTTTAGAACTTTAATCCTAAAGTTCCCTGTTTGTCTTTCTAGGGAATAACATTCATTCATAAGCTGTCGTGAAGGATTGCCACATTCTCTTGTCTCCCCTGCTAAGGGCCTAAGCCTGGAGTCCAAACAGCTACCTTGCTGGTCTCTCACCTGCAGCTGTCTAATGAGATGACTCAACCTCTTCTCCTTCCTCTCAAAGACACAGTGTCCCTCCCAACTTCCTAGGCACACGAACTGGAAAAAGGGGCCGGAGGTGCACTGGATTGCCCTGCCTAAATGTTCAGACATGAGTCCTGTCCTCCATAATCCCTCTCCCAGACTGGTTGTGGAGTGAAGCAATGTTCAATAGTACCTGACATGTATGTCCATTCTAAATAAAGAACTGCTGTGCACATGAAGATATGTCTCTTGTCTCCATTTTAGGTAACTAGCATCATGCCTGCAATCATGTCATCTAAAAGTTCAAAAGTACCTTGAGAGGGAGGGGGGCGTGGCCAACAACATGGCCGGGTAGCCGCGTTCTCTGCGAGCTCCGCTGGCCCGACTCAAATCCTGCACAAATCCTGTTCCTCCTAGCCATTAGAATCACGTACCTGAGCCCGACGAGGTTGTGTCAGCGGAGGTGTGCCCGGTTTGGAGTTTCGTGGCTCCTTTGTAGCTGGAACCGGAGCGTTTGTTGGCGCGGCGGCCGGCGCACAGCTCCCAAGCGGGCGGCCGGGGCAGATCGAGGGAGGCTCTGAGTCAGCGCAACGGAGCCTTCGCCCGGCGGGCCTGTGATGGTGCTGGAAGGCCGGTGATCGTGGGGCGGATCCTGAGTTCCGCTCTGCCCCCCCCTGCGGTGACGGCGCGCCTGGCAGCTTCGGCCCGCGGGTTGGGAGCGCCCGCCGCGGCTGCTGAGATCCGTGGTGCCTGTGAAGGCGGAGGCCGGAGAGAGGAGCGCGCACATTACAGGCAGTGCTGCGCAGCCCGGAGGCACGGAAGACTGCCGGACCAACTTGCGAGTGAGGCCGGGAGCCTCTGCGCGATTGCGATGTGGAGACAGTGACCTGGGACCTTGAGACCGGGTGGTCCTTGCTGCTGGTCGGGTGCCCACCGGCCCCTGCTGCGTACTGGCTGCGCTTGGGTACACGGGGCGCGCTGGCACTGCGTGGGTCGGCCGGTTGTCAGGCACGGAGGACATTGACTGGAGGGTTGCGGTGTTGCTGCCTCTCTGCCTGGTGGGCAGGCCCTCGAGGTGAAGGGGGCCCTACGAGATGGACTCTGGCGCTCTCAGGAGGGGCAAGTTGAGGTACCCCTGAGTATCTCCCTCCACAGGAACAGCGTGGTGAGTGCCACTGGATGAGTTATAAGCAGAGGGCGATTTGAGATACAGGCGACGTATGCACAGCGGACCGCTGGCCCCCTCTATTGTGTTCCTACTGCGTGCTCTGGACTGCGCCTAGGTAGAGGGGAGTGCCATTTACCCGAGACGTTTTAAGGTGCGCCATACAACGGTCCGCCCTGTGGAGAGCGAGGAGTGCGGAGAGTGCCCTAGTCGCCCATGAGCAAGGTAACTTTGACGCGAGTGCTGCAACCTCCGAAGAGTGGCCGAGGCTGGTGGTTGGCGTTTGCGTGGCTGGAGCGGGCGACTACCGTTGTCTTTTGGGGCCAGGCCGCCATGGCAAGAGACAAGGAACCTAAACCCTCGTCTAGGCAAGGTAAGCTGGACCGCTTCACCAAAGCTATGCCGCCGCCCTCTGGGGCAGAGGGGGAACTTGCTCCCCGGCAAGACACGGACGCGATCCTGCAGGCTATCCATGCCTCTCGGGAAAGTTTGGAGGGTAAGCTGGCGGAGGTGCGGACTGAGGTTTCCTTTCTTCGCCAAGACCTGAGAAAGGTGTCCGAAAGGGTAACTGAGGTGGAACAAAGAGTTTCGGAGCTGGAAGACACCTCCCACACCACATGCACGGATGTAAAAGTACTCATGGCAACGGTCAAAGACGTTGCCTGGAGAGTCGATGATGCTGAAAATAGGGCACGCAGGAACAACCTCCGTTTTATTGGTTTTCCCGAAAATGTGGAACGCTCCGATCCGGGGCAATTCTTACTCCAATTCCTCAAGGACACTCTGCCAGAGACCACCTTCTCGCCCTGTTTTGTTATAGAGAGAGCACACAGGATGCCGGGAATCCGGCCGCCGCCAGGGGCCCCACCTTGACCGCTGATCGCCCGCTTCTTCAACTTCCAGGACAGAGATATAATACTTAGGGAGATTAGGAGGAAGGGCGAGATCAGATTTGGCAGCGCCAGGATGATGGTGTCCCCAGACTATTCGAGGGATGTTCAGAAATTGAGACGTACTTTTGAATCCGTTAAAGTGAAGCTCCGTGCGATGGGAATCCAGTATATGTTGCTGTTTCCGGCAAAACTAAAAGTTATCTATCAAGATACAACACACTTTTTCCAGTCACCGGAAGAGGCCTGGTCCTGGCTGGAAGAGCGGCCCAGACTAAGGCGCGGTTCACCATCTGCAGTCCCAATTACGCTCAGCGGGAGATCAGACACCATGAGAGGACACCCCAGGGAGCGGCGACCTCCCAGAGCACGAAAACGGAGGATCACCAGGGGAGCCACGCCGGCGAAACAGCCAGGGGGCAGCGGACGCTCAGTACGTGCCTCGGAGGCGGATGAAGACACAGCGCAGGACTGCCTATCTCAAACTTCCCAGAAGTCAGACGATAATTTGGCCTCTGATCACTCAGATGGGCCGGATGTGGAGGAGACAGAGGTTGCGCATCCTCTGCTGGACAGCATTCAGCGAATGGAAGCCGCCGGGATTTACTGCAGTGGCGAAGAGGAAAATCGATGCGGGGCCGGGCGCCCACGGAGAGACCCAGTTGAACCCCCGTGATCTGGCGGACATTTTGGACTTTAGCCCATATAAAGGGAAGTACACAGTGGGTCTGTTTCTTTGATTTAAGTTGGTTTTAGTTGTGTGAATAAAGGGAGGCGGGTGGGCTACAGACCTCTGATTGGTCTCCTACACCAGCATTGTCCTGTTGACGATTTGGGGGTGGTGGGGATGCCTGCGGAGTGTGGGGAGGCGGGTATGATGGGTTTTGTAATTCGTTTTTTGATATGTTTGTTGTGGGTGGGTGGGGGGGAGGATGGGTCGGTATGTTGGCATGAATGCAGACACACTTAGCGATGTGGTAGACCGGGCACTGTTTTGGTCTTATATGGGGACACAATGTTTGGACAATGACGAGTACACTGGGCATGAACACACGTGTAGCTTGGACAGGAGTGACGGCCCCCTTCCTCAGGGTTGGAACTGGGCGACGCCTTCCTCATTTTTGATAACACTACGGACACGGAAGGGTACACATTACTGACGTGGAACGTCAATGGCCTAGGAAATAAAATTAAACGGGGGCTGGTGTCCAACTATCTTAAAAGAATAAAACCAGCCTTTGTATTCCTGCAGGAAACACATCTCATGGGGCCACACTGAGCGTTTCTGGGCAGGGGTCAATACACCACACTGGCGCATGCGGGTTTTACCCGAGGTTCTAGGGGCGTAGCGATTCTTGCACGTAAGTCGCCCCCTTTTAGGGTCACCCAAAAGTGGGAAGACCCAGAGGGTACATATGTAGCAGTCCACGGGGTGTGGAAGCATGCCCCCTGGCTACTGATTAGTGTCTATGCCCCACCGCGCCTACAGCAACGCACGTTGGATAGGGTAACCGACATCCTTTTACAAACAGGACCTGCCACACATCTTATTGGAGGCGACTTCAATGACGTATGCACTCCCACTATGGATCGCACGTTAGTGCGGGCAGGGACACAGGAGGCCACTATGCTAGCAAGGTTCCAGGATGCTCTGGGGTTAACTGACCTGTGGAGAAGTCAGCACCCGTCTAGGCGCGCGTATTCATATTTCTCCGGAGCACATAGAGTGTTCTCAAGGTTAGACTACATTTTCGCCCCAGCGGGGGAGGTTGGTCATATTGGAGAGGTAGAATATCTGGCCAGAGGTATTTCCGATCACTCGCCACTATACCTGAAAGTGGGGAAATGGAAGGGCACACATACTACCTCTTGGAAGTTGAATGCATGGGCCCTGAAGGACCCCCAACTAGCCGCAGAAATCAGGGTGGAAGTAGAACTCTACTTTAAAGAAAATTGTGGCTCAGTGCAATCGGCAATTACGCTCTGGGAAGCCTTTAAAGCCGTGCTACAGGACAGGGCGCAAAACATCATTGCATATCGGAAAAAACGCGACCTTCGGGAGCTGTCGGCCCTGGAGAAAAAGCTGTTAGACTTGGAAAATAGCGGCACCCCCACACTAGATGCATGTGCACTCCATCAGATTGACATCACTCGGAGAGAATACCAAGCGCTGGCCACAAAAGAAGTGCGGGCGCATCAATTAGCGGTGCACCATCGATTATATGAAACCGGAGATAGAACGGGTAAATTACTCGCATGGCTGGGCAGGAAAGAGCAGGCTTCCAGATGGGTTGCGTCCATTGGGGGAACTGATGGGTGCTCTACCACGCCGCAGGAAATCTCTGAGGCTTTCGCCCGATACTATACGGCACTCTATGCCTCCCAGCCAGGCAGTAATGAAGACCAAATAATTGAATACCTGGCGGGTATGGAGCTCCCCTGTCTCCCCCCTGAGGAGACTGAGGCTCTAGACGCAGACCTCACACTGGACCGAAATAACGGACGCCATTGGTGCCTTAAAACTGGGAAAGGCCCCGGGCCCTAATGGCCTTCCGGGAGAGTTTTTAAAAGACACAGTGCGCTGTTGGCACCACATCTCCTTCAGCTGTTCCTGGAGTCCAAAGAGGGCGGGCTTCTCCCCGCGGATCTCAGAGCGGCCATAGTAGTGGTGATTCATAAGGCTGGGAAACCCCCTGAGGATTGCGGGTCTTACCGCCCTATTTCTCTGTTAAACATTGAAACTAAAATACTAGCCACGGTTCTCGCCACGTGCCTCATAAAAGTAATTACTGCATTAATTCATGATGACCAATCCGGTTTTATGCCACGGCGCGCGACACGGTACAATCTGCGATGAGTGGCTAATTGGATGGACACGGTTCGGGGCCGGGAGGAGGAGCATCTGCTCCTCTCTCTCGACGCCGAGAAGGCGTTTGATACAGTGCATTGGCCTTTTTTGACCCACGTTCTGGCGAAATTTGGATTTGGGCCGGGCTTTCGAGCCTGGGTCGCATTGTTGTATGCCAAACCCGAAGCTAAGGTCAGAGTTAATGGGGCCCTATCCTACTCCTGGCCAATACGAAGGGGTACTAGGCAGGGGTGTCCCCTCTCCCCGCTCCTTTTTGCCCTCGTCTTGGAGCCTCTTGCCTGCGCCCTCAGGGCTACTCCTGGGTTGGGAGGGTTTGTGGATGACACTAGACACCTTGAGGAAGAGCACATATCCTTATATGCGGATGACATTCTGCTGTATGTCACCGACCCGAGTGTGACTCTCCCCCATATTTTACAGATTCTTAAAATATATGGGCGCCATTCTGGCTATAAGATTAATTGGCATAAATCAACTCTATACCCAATCAGCGTGGAACCCGAACCCCGGCTATATCCCGAGTGCCTCTCCTGGTCTCCGGAGGGATTTATGTATCTTGGCCTTTATATCACCACCAATGTCACTGAGAACTTGAAACGCAACGCCCACAGAGTCTTTCTTAACTTCCAGGGAGACGCCAAGAGATGGCGTAAATTGCCTCTCACTCTTATGGGCAGGGCGGCCATGTTTAAGATGGTTACGCTCCCCCAGTTGCTTTACGTGTTGCAAAATACTTATTGTAAAATCCCGGAGGCATTGTTCAAACAAATAGATGCTGAAGTGCGCTTGCTTCTATGGGATGGAGCCCACCCGCGGGAGGCGCTCCACACTCTACAGAGGGGACCCTATAACGGGGGTTTGGCCCTTCCCGATATTAGGGCATATTACAGGGCTTCCCATCTTCTCGTCATTAACTAATGGATTCATATAGACGGAGATCACTCTGCCTACAGGCTGGAGAGACTACAATTCAGATCACGCACCTTTCTCCACTACCTGTACGGGGGAACGGGTAGCAGTCGACTGCTGCCAGCAACCCAGAGATCGATGGAGGCATGGAAAGCTGCGGAAAGGCAGATGAAATGGGATAAGAAGCGCACCAGGGAAACTCCGCTATGGGAGGGAAATAGGTTGCCGGAGATTGGGAAGCTCCATGGCTTCCAAAAATGGGACTTAATTGGTATTTCCAGGATAGGGGACCTCCTGGAGAGGGGAGGACTGGCCTCCTTTGATGTACTGAAGAATAGATATCAACTTCATGGTACCCAAGCTTATGCCTACCTTCGTCTGAAACACGCGTGGACGGCAGAGGGATTAGAAGAGGAGGAGCTACCAGACTACGCCCCACTAGAGGGTCGCTTGTTACAGGAAGAGATACCGGCTAAGGCTGTTGCGTACACTTACAAAACACTGCTTAACAACGTGCCGGACAAGTTGGGTCCACTGCGAGCGAAATGGGAAGGGACCACAGGAATCTTAGAGGATATAGACTGGGAGGCCGCTCTCATGCACCCACGTGAGGTAGCGATAAAACTCCGGCTACGGTTTATCCAATACAAAATTCTGCATCGCACTTATTTTGATAGGGTCCGGCTTCATAAAATGGGGAGGGCAGAGAACCCGAATTGCCTTAGATGTCATGGGGAGGAAGGTACCTTCATCCATACTCTATGGGAATGTGTAGCAATTCAGGCCTACTGGGGGAAGATTGTGAACGAGCTCAACAATATTCTTGGCATCCATCTCGACTTGGAGCCCAAATATCTTCTTCTTGGTATTGCAACGGACGTGGATATCACAAGACGGCAGTTGCTCTTAGTTAACCTGGGGCTGGTGGTGGCCAAGCGCGATATAGCGAAACACTGGGGGGCACAGCAAATTCCCACACTCGCAGAATGGAGGACTAGCCTAGATCTCTACATGGTGGCAGAACAAGTGACGTATTAGGCTAGGGGCTGTCCTCGGGAATTTAGGAAAATAAGGGCACCATGGTAGAAGTATTTTGGTCTGGAAGTGGAGGGGGAGGCGAGAGGAAGGGAAACGTTGCCTGGAAGGACACGAGACGACCCCTGTCAGGGAAGTGTCTAGGTGTTGTTTATTATTATTATTATTATTAGGAAGTTTGTAAAGCGCAATGGTTACTCCAACGGAGTGTCCCCGCGCTAGGACAACTGGAAACCCCAAACCCATACCACACTAATCGATTACCTACATAGCCTCTAAACAGAGAAAGGCAGCTGAGGGTTAACGACCGCCCCCAAGTCACGGAAGAGCCAGGTTTTCAATTTCTTACGGAACCAAGGTTCTGACTCAGATGTCCTCAAGTCCACAGGAAGTTTATTCCAGGCCTTAGCTACCAGGAAACCAAAAGATCTTCCACCCACCCTGGCCCTCCGCACCTTAGGCACAGTCATTCTCATACAACCAAGAGATCTCAAATTCCGAGAAGGTTGGTAAACCGTCAGAAGGGGAGTCAAAAAGCGCGGCCCTTTTTTCCTAAGGATCCTGTGGCTAATACAAAGAGCTTTAAATGTAACTCTGGCCTGTATTGGGAGCCAGTGAAGTTTTTTTAAGGCTTCTCCTACCGGGGCCCTCCTGGGAATATTCAGGATAAGCCTAGCAGCGGCATTTTGGACCTTCTGCAAGATGTTCAGATTTTTAGCGGTCACCCCTAGATACAGAACATTGCAGTAGTCAAGACGAGATGTGACCAAAGCCTGTACAACAGTTCTTTTAGCATCCAGGGGGAGAAGGTCCAGAATTTTCCGCAGCATTTTCAGGATGCCAAAGCAAGTTCCGGCCACAGCAGAAATTTGCTGGGTAAAGGAAAGTGCTTCGTCAAACCACACCCCCACATTTTTCACCTTATCCTTCGGCACCGGGCAAAGTCCCAGTTCCTCAGGCCACCAATACTGTGACCAGAAAGAGGGCTGTTTTCCCACAACCAACACCTCTGTCTTCCCTGCATTCAGCTGGAGACAACTCAGTCTCATCCAGTCCATAAGCTCCCTCAGACAAGTTTTGAAATCAGCAGCCCTTCCTGATTCTTGTTGTTCTAGGGTCACAACTAGCTGAGTGTCGTCAGCATAGGATACCAACTTGATTCCATGTCTCAACACAATATCTGCCAACGGGCGCATATATATATTGAATAGGGTGGGGCTGAGCGCAGATCCCTGCGGCACCCCCTGGTTTAAAGGACAAACTCTGGACTTGAATGGATGTTGCAACACCTGAAAGGTTCTATTTTCCAAAAAGTTCTTCAACCACATCCACGTGACACCTCCGACCCCGACCTCTCCTAGCCTTTCCAGCAGGAGGCCATGGGACACCGTGTCGAACGCGGCACTCAAGTCCAACAAAACCAGAGCAGTAGTTCTACCTTCATCGGCCGCAATCCTCAACACTTCAGCTGCTAGAAGAAGAGCAGACTCTGTGCCATGCATTGGTCTAAAACCAGCCTGGGTGTCATGAAGAACCTGCCTCTCTTCTAAAAACTTCGACAGTTGGTTATTAAGATGTTTCTCTGCAATTTTTGCCACATAAGGAAGAAGAGATATAGGTCTTAAGTTTTCAGGGATAGCGGGGTCCAGTGATGGTTTCTTCAGCAGAGGAACCACCATAGCGTGTTTCCATCTGCTAGGAACCAGACCAGTGCTGAAGGACAGGTTCATAAGTGAGGTAAGAACAGGGGCAATTATATTTTTCCCTAATTGAAGAAATTTGGGGGGGATCGGGTCCAAAGGTGATCCAGATTTCACAGCCTCCATCAGCCCCATAATCTCATTTTCCACCAGAGGGCAGAGGATAAACTTATCCTCGGTCACAGGTGCCTCCGTATAAGACACAGGCACATAGCTCCTACTACTATCTGGAAAGGAGGCAGATATCCGGTCGATCTTATCAATAAAATAATTGGCGACCTTATCACAATACTCCGTAGAAGCAGGGAGTGCAACAGTCACTCGTTCTAGAGAGGACAATTGTTTCACTACCTGAAAAATGGTTTTAGAAGAATGTTTGGTTAACTCGATTTGCCCTGTATAATATTCCTTCCGTACTCTCTTAATATGGCGATGGTAGAGCTTCAAGGCATCAAGATATTCCTGTTTATTTACATCCTGATAGTTCTTCCTCCACTGGCGCTCAAGATGCTTACATCTGGTTTTCATTAGTGCCAACTCTTCCGAAAACCACTTCGCCGAAGCGAAAGTACGGGCATTTTTACATTGTTTGAGCGGTATCAGGGAGTCAACCGCCTTCGTCATCCAGCTAAAAATAGAGTTATCAGCTACCTGGCTGTTGTCCCCTAAATCAGGAGGACAACTTGCCAGAGCATCTTCAAAGGCAGCCTGGGTAAGAGCAGACCATTTCCGAACCATTATAGGTTTACAGCCCCTGCCCTGCAGGTAAAGGGCCGGACCTAATATCGGTATATTAAAAAACAATAAAAAGTGGTCTGACCAGGCTACGGGAAGGGGTGGAAGAGCAGCTAACTCTGTACAATTAGTAAAAATATTGTCTAGAGTATGGCCTTTATTATGAGTAGGGGAATGTATTAATTGAGTAAGGCCGAGTGCCTGAAGACCTGATACGAACTCAGCCGATTCTTTACAGCCTTTGTCTTCAAGATGCAGATTAAAATCGGGATTATGCGGTACGAAAGTCCACAAGTCTATCGTGTGTTCCTTATTATTTTAGTCCTTTATTGTCTTTTCTTAGATGTTTTGGAATTGATAATTTCTGTATGAACGTGCCAGGAGAATCTACAATAGTTTCTTTAGCCTTGTGTGTCAAATGCCCATGCCTTGTTTTTCATGTTTTCTTCTTTTTCTTTGTCAAAATAAAACGAAATAAAAATATTTTAAAAAAAAAATAAAAAAAAGTACCTTGAGGGGCAGCCTGGCAGATATTGAAATGAAACAGTGATGGAGAGGAACCCCTATATTAAAAGAAGTTACTTGTGAGGATGGTGAGTGGGAACAGAGTACATGTTCCGGTTCCCACAGGTTGGAGATTTTACAGGCATTCTTTAGCAATGGGAGGATGGTCTGATCATCTGTAATGGGAGGGCTCAACTGAAAATGTCACAAAAGGAGGGGCTGGGGGTGCACACTGCCTGGCAAACCTCAACTTCTTTGAGCAATGGAGGAGCGTGAGATGATACTGTTGATGCCATATAGCCTGTTAATGTTACCAGCCATATTTATTCAATATTAGTAAGAGCCTTATATCTTTATTGAGATGGCAACACTACTTAGACATTATAGTTAATGTGCAGCATACACGTATGTGCAGCCTGATATGGACATTCTGCCACTCAACACCTTTTCTGAGTAAAGGCTCGAGTTAGAGAATGGTGGGCCTTGTGCGAGGTGAGTGCACATAATAACCGCCCCCTGTTTTTGGAGATCAACGCTTCCGTGGCAGAGATCGCTGTTGTGATGGGTCTTCAGGAGACCCATCACAACAGCAGCTCCTCTGAAGCATTAAACGTTTTCTGAGCATTTGCCATATTTCATGCAGAAGCTCAGCAAACGTTTTTGTTTTACAAAATAAACTACCCAAGTGGTAGTTAGTTTTTGTAAAGCAAAAAAAAACCCTAGCACCGTTTTTTCCTCTTTGGGACAGCCAGGCGTTTCCTGGAGTTCCCAAAGAGAAAAAAAGGTCATCAGAACATCTCTAAATAAGGCGGACAGTCTGATGTACTTACATCAACGGCCCCAAGTCTGTCATTGTAAGGCGCATTGCCAGTAGAAACATGACAGTCTGCCCAACTCTAAATAGAGTGGATGGACCAACAATTCGGGGACTGGGTACTCTGCCATCTTTGTGGCATAGCACCCTGTCCACAAAACTCTAAATGAGTTTCTAAGTCTTTATTGTTTGACCTGGCTACCTCCTGAAAGTTAAAACCTAATACGAGGTATTCTGCCTCCCTCAAAAGGGTGGCACAATGGCGAGGAAGAGGAACGTGACCTTTATATGGCATAAGTCCTGTTCCTTTCGTCCTCTAAATCTGGTTCATTGTCTCTTTTCTACAACAAAATTTCTCCAGCTAGATGGGCAACAAGGCCTCATGCGAAGAGGACTCCATATCTAAGCTAATCAAGCCATAATGGTGAACTGATGAAGAAGAAAATTAAAATAGAATAGGCCCTGGTTACACAATGAGCACCCTTAGTGGCCAATTTGTGCTCCAAGGTCATCGTATGAGGCAAGTTCCTTGTCTTGGTCGGTTATCTCTGTTTCTTTTTAAGCTTCTCTCTTAAGCATGCTTGGTTGGCTCAGCACAAGCAATAATCTGTAGTATTAGCTATAGCTTGCGGAAGCTGACAGTGCAGAGGTCTGAGGTCTGCAAAACTTTTAAAAGCTCTCACTGGGGGATGGAGTTGAAGCAGAATGGCACTGTCAATTCGTCCTCATATTGATGCAGTTACTCCAAACTTCTTCCTATAAAGTGAGGCCGCGGAGCTAACCTGCCCCGCATATCTGCATATTTTAAAGCTACTGCCGCCTGAACAGGAAGACGAGAAGGTGCTATAAGCACGGTGCTGCTGTTCAACACCGATCTTTCCTGCAACACTACATAATCTCTGTGACTTAGTTGGAAGGGGTGAGGGTGGGGGAGGATGAGTAGGAGTTTCTAGTTACTCATTTGTTAAGTATCATTTGTTTTTCTTTGTCTTTCAATGGAAATGCGAGATCCATACTGCACACAGCAACGCCATACCATAGTCATGGACTTTCTAGCTACACCTAACAAGTGTAACACAAAAGAGGTACATGGATGTTCCACACCCACTATCCCCCGTAGGCGGCCGGCCCAGTCTGGGTTGTAGGCGACTAGCTGTGTAATCCATCTTTTACTTACAATGATTCATCCTGTTTTTTCTAGCAAGTACCTGACTCACGTGGCTGGCCCGAAATAGGGTTATAGGCGGCTTGCTGTGTATGTGATTTGCTTATCTTTGTCTTGATAATAATAAAAAAGATTTGATCCTTAAGTGAGGCCGAGTACATCTGCATTTGGGTTTTGAAGTCTAAATTACTGCAAAACATTTTCAGGGATGAGTCTCTTACTTCTCTTGTACACAGATAGGTAAAGGGCAGAAGGCACACATTGGGCCTCCAGTTTCATTGGTTTCTAATGCAGTCTTTGACAGCTCCGTTTTCCTTGCATCCCCCCAACTATCATGTCACACTGATCACCATTTTGTCAATTGTCTGCTGCCAGAAGTCATAAAGCATAAAGGTTAACTGAAGTAGTCTATCTCTGTTCTCCTCATGTGTTTATCGTCTGCATCTCCTGGGGAGGGGAGGGCTTGCCTTGTCTCCCCCTGTGTTCTACTCTCTGTGTTGTGTTGTCTGACCAGGGTGAAAGTAGATGAAACTAGGGGGTATATTCACAAGAACGTGCGATAACTACCGCAAGAGTAGCGTAACGCAACTTTCAATATCACGGGAAAACAACCCCGTGTCAACGTGGAATTCACAACAAGGCGGTAGCAAGCGATAGTCTGCCGAAACCGCGGACAATGTCCGCGATACAACCACCACGACCTTGGCCAACAGCAGACAGACTGACGCTGTTGTGCTGCCCACATAGTGGATTGTCACGCGCTTTGAGGACTGCAATTATTGAAGGATTCGTCTTCATTGAAAAATACTCGCTTCTATAGATGGGCTTCACACCATATGTAGAGTTCCTCATCACCGTCTTCATACACGTCTCTGTGTATCATCAACACAGTAACAGTGCTCAGCTACCCACAGAGTGCCAGCCTTCACTCTCACTTGGGTACCCGGCTGGGTGTCCTTGTGAGTATCTCGTTTTCCTTTTTCTCCATCACCCACTGTTGGCACGTACACCTCACGCGACTGCGCATTCTACCCGTCAGATGTCCCTAAATCCATAGGTCCTGATGAGACCCTAGATCACGTATAGGGTTGAAACGTCGTCGGCAACAAAAGAAAGCGAACCATTAACATTGCGTATTATTGTATATAGCTGCTGTATATTGTGTATTGAGTTGATAAATGGTCGACTTTTTTGAATACCTTGGAAACCTTGTAAAATAATGTCACAATTATGTCACCAATATTTTAGGTTCCTGTTTCTCACTGGGGACACTACGCACATTTTTCTTTTTCATTGTATATAGAATTTTGTTTGTGAAATATAAAATACGATTGTATCAAACCAAAACCATAGGTGTATGTGGTTTCTTCGCCCTCTGACATCATTTTAGCCCTTCCATTGCGATTGTGCATCTTGTTATCTATATATGATTCTATTATTCCACAGGAACCACTGTTTCTGACAATAACTAATAAAATGGCGCCATGATTGCTAACTTAACACAGAACAAAATACGAGCAATGGGACAATAACATTTTCAATTCTAACAGACCCTCCTTTTAGCATTCATTGCTAAATTTTATTATTGCCATCAGGTACGGGCCTTACAATTCTAAAGGAAGGAAAAAATGTTCAAGCATAGGCAACATTTGCTAACTCATTTGGCTACCAGCGAAAGCTAAAACTCTGTGCGATATGTAATGGACACATTACAAGGCTAGGCATACATCATTAATATTCAAAAATGCCCTCGTCAATGCACATCATATACTGGATGTCTTGCATCATCATGGCCTTGTTCTTAGAGTCATATTCCGAGTGTTTGGGGTGAGGTGTCAACATGTGTACACAGCAGGCACAACAGGCAGGAAGGAAGTGTATGCACAGACAACATGTTAAAATGATACCAGCTATGGCAACCAGGAAAATGATAATCTTCCAACCTCAAGATGCGAATAGGTCCCGAAACCACCCCGTGAGAGACCACGTGCCATTCTCCTGGTGTATGTCAGAGGCAAGCCTATGAAGCTTCAGTATAGCAGCATATACATTCGGAGCGTGGTCCGGTATGTATACACAGCAACTACTTCCGATGGTGCGACAGGCCCCACCCCTATCAGCAAGGATGACGTCTAGCACCATCCTGTTTTGAAGGGCAACGAGTCTTGTAGCCTGGAGCTCAGCTGTAACATTAGTCAGGATACCAGCAGTTGCATTTATCACTCCTTCTACCACCCTAGTGAGTCTACGAATATTTAGGCTATTGGACATAAGGCCCCAAAACGGTATAATACCTTTCATGGCATCGGTGAACTGCTGCAGAGGGGTGTCTGTCTGATCTACATCTTCTGTGTTAATAACCCTCCTTACTCGGGACAGGTATATGCTCCTACGTTGCAATCAATGGTCTTTATGGTAATTGGGCGGAGCTATATATACGGGGGTAAGAGGTAAGAGAGATAACACCTACCCGACCATCCCAAAGGGAGCCAATACCTTGGGATCCACAAACGAAGTAGACATTAGGGGGTAGTACCAGGGGTGGACTATCTGTCACTCTCAGCTTATATGTAGTGTTGCACCTGCTCTCCCCTTCCTCTATCTTCCCACTCCCCTGGACACAGAAAGTAGCTGTGGTGTTAACCACTAACAGTGGCATTGGCTTATCCTCAGTGACATTACGAGCCTGAAAGGACTGGAAATATTCTGACGTGTTGAACCCCAGGAAATCATCTG
This sequence comes from Calotriton arnoldi, assembly GCA_963921515.1. Lineage (NCBI taxonomy): Eukaryota > Metazoa > Chordata > Amphibia > Caudata > Salamandridae > Calotriton > Calotriton arnoldi. The sequence goes on along the minus strand of CAWUFW010000913.1, from coordinate 1,468,325 downwards.
TTTCTGTACAAGACCATGTCCCATTTCTTACCCCTTTGTATGCATGCATGCAAGAGCTTAGGAACAATCTCCTGAACGGCTCTCGATCTGTAGGAGCACCAGGAGGTGCTCTATGCTGGAAACTTACGTTTTGTATCATGGTGCGGGGACCAATACTCTTTCTTTCTAATGTATTAAATGGGGGAGGTGGACGTACCATACTAAGCAATGCAAACCACCCATCACAGCTATTAATATAGGACAACGGCATGGACAATAAGTTCTCACTTTTATGGGTCACCGAGGGAAGTAGTCCACACACCCAACAGTTTGTCATGTTAGACGCATTATGTGTCTGGTGCAACATTTGTATAAACACATTATCCTTACAAGACTTTCGGTGTTCCCCTTTGTGAGGTGCCAAAGTTACAAACATATGTTCAGGGGGAGCAGGTGTTGTACCAATCAAGGAATGCACAGGATATTTTTCTTCTAGAAACCACATTATTCCAAGCATTGCTATGAGAGAAATCAGGACAATTAGCATAAAAACGAATTTACTCTTTCTCGACCAACTGGGCCAACCAACCCCTATCCCCTACAAACGTGGTGCTGCAAAAGGCTGTTCCTCCTCAACAATTGGGCGGCCAAAGGGATACATAGTGATCAAAAGAGGAAAACTCAATGCAATGGTATCAATGACAAGGAAATAGTAGGATGGGAAAAGAGTTTCCAGCGTCCGTCTGAGCCTCGCTGGCAGACTCCTATTGTTCATCTACGGTGGGGCAGCGCGATCGCAGCCCATTGAAGAAATCCCACGTCGTCCAGGATATGGCACCCCCCTTCCAGGAAGACACCCTCAGCTTATCCCATTCTGTGTCTTGGACAATGCACCAATCTCCCTTTCCCTAAGCTATCGTTGGTACCGCGGACAGGGTACATACATCCTATTCTTCATCCATGCAGTCCATCCCTACTAATCTGACTTTTCCTTTGGTGCCCTGTCCCTCCATCGGGGACGCAAATTGTACCTAGCTACTCCGGGCACAGAGTGGTCAGTGAACAGGGGCTCAAATTCAGAGGGGCCAAGAGACTGAGGCTCAAGCACTTGTGGGTCGGGTGGAGGAGGATCTTGGACGGCCCTTACTTCTGGGGGAACCGCCTCATTCAACACTGCATCGTTCTCCTCCTCTGTTTGCACCCACGTCAGTCGGGCATCCGAAAAAGGGATGAAGCGTGGCACTTTCTCCGTCTCGTGGTCACCTATGCCATCGATCACCCATTGGTCATAGGGGAGAGGCAGCAGCACCTTGCGGCAATGGTTGGAATGTATCCAGTTCTTCCGACCGGTCACTTTAACAGCGCTCCTGGTGGCAAGAAGTACCTGCAGAGGCCCCTTCCAATGGGGCTCCAGGCTCCCCCATCTCTGAAAGTGCTGCACAAGGACAATGTTAACAGGTCGGATGGTATGCCCGGGCTACCCTGTTGGCGGTGGTAACGTCTCTTGATTCTGTTGATGAATAGAACGCAAATTTTTAGTCAACTCATAAAGATAGTCCACTAACAGAGGATACTCAATATCAGAAAAGTGCTTTGGTCGCGGGACGCCCCAAACATTTGCTGGGCGGCCGAACACAACCTCATATGGGGACAATCCTGTCCTAGTGTGAGCCGTAGCTCTGGTTGACAGAAGAGCTAACGGTAAAGCATCTGGCCACTTCAATCCAGTGCTTTCCTGAATTTTTGCCAATTTCAGTTTGAGAGTACCATTGTACTTCTCAACCAAGCCTGCTGACTGGGGGTGGTGTGCAGCGTGGAACTTCTGTCTAATGTGTCACCCATCACACAATAACTGGATAACTTTTGAATTAAAGTGACTGCCATTGTCACTCCAAATCAAACGAGGCAAACTGAAGCGGGGAAAGAACTCCTTCAGGAGGGCTTTCGCCGTTGCCAAGGCTGTATTCTCCTTAGTGGGGTATGCCTCAACCCATTTACTGAATGGGCAAACAACCACCAACACATATTTCAAATTGTTAACCCGCTTCATTTCAATAAAGTCCATCTGAAGGACCTTAAATGGGGAAAAAGGGGGAGCGAAATTGCCAGGGGGTGTAGGAGTGCCTTTCCCAGGATTGTACATCATGCATACCATACAATATTTAACCAAATGAGCGGCTATTTTCGGGATGTTATCATTCTGCCACACGGAGTCTAATAGTTTGCATATGCCCTTGGCGCTAATGTGAGCTGGCCCGTGCGCCATAGTGACTACAGGGAGAACATAGGCATCCGGTAACATCCACCTTTGCTTTCCTGACTTATCCGTCCAGCACCCATCTTCGTCTAAACGTGCTGTGCTTTCCTGCCATACTGCTAGCTCCTAATCGTTGCCTCTCTCTGTATTTCTTTGACACTATCCAGTGTATCCTCAAACATAGTAACTTCGGGTACCCATCTAGCAGGGCCTGCCACAAACATTTGTTTCATTTTTGTTCGAGCTGTCACCTTAGCTGTTAGATCTGCAAATGCATTTCCCCTTCCCACATCATCAGTAATTGCCTTGTGGGCGCTGCACTTCACTATTGCTAACTTCTTGGGAAGTGTCAGAGCTGACAAAAGCCTGTGTATCAACGGCCATTCTGGATCTTTAACCCATGTGAAGTCAGGAATTCTCTCTCCACCCAGAGCCGCCCAAAATTGTGGGCAACTTCAAAGGCGTACTGACTGTCAGTATAAATATTGACAGTCAGTCCCTCACTCAACTCACAAGCCCGAAGAAGGGCAACTAACTCTGCAGCTTGGGCCGATTGATAAGGAACTCGTGATGTCTCGACTACTGTGTGTAGGGTAGTTATGGCATATGCCGCAGTTGTAGTGCCATCCGGTAATTTGAAACAAGAGCCATCGACATATAACTTCCCTTGGGGTTCAGATAGGGGAACATCAGTCAGGTCTACCCGTCGCTTCGTCTCTTCTTCAGTCCGAAAAATACAATCATGCACATCTATTTCCTCACTTTCAGAAGGGAGGGGTAGTAACGTGGCTGGGTTCAGGGTGGCACATCTTTTGATGGTGACGTGTGGTGCGAAAAGGGTCAATTCGTAGCAAGTCAGACGTGCACTGGTGAGGTGCTGTGTCTTTGTTCTGTTCAAAAGTGTATCCACAGCATGAGGTACCATGAATGTGAGATCGGTATCAAGGACGAGCCCTGCCGATTGTCGGATAGAGACAGCCACAGCCGCGACCGCTCTTAGACAGCTTGGGAGGGCTCTTGCGACGTTGTCAAGCAGAGCAGAAAAATAAGCACACGGCCTCTGCTTACCTCCAAAGGCCTGTGTTAAGACAGAAAGTGTGCAACCAGTCGTTTCGTGTACGTACAACACGAACGGCTTCTGGTAGTCAGGCGTACCAAGCACAGGCGCAGAGCAAAGCGTGACCTTTAATTGCTCAAAAGCTTGTTGACATTCAAGTGTCCAAGGCAAGGGTTCATGCACATCTTTAGTGGTTAGCTGCAGCAGCGGTTTTGTTAGTAAAGAAAAGTTAGGGATCCAGTGCCGACAATACGAAGTAATGCCAATGAAAGCTCGCACATCCCGCTGAGTCTTAGAGATGGGCATTTTGACAATAGCACTAATGCGTTCGGGTGTTAGTCTCCTTCCCTCCTTCGACAGTACGTGACCTAAGTTGGTGACCTCCTGTCGACAATATTGGAATTTTGAAAGGGACACTTTATGTCCGTGATGGGCCAAATGTAGCAACAATTTAATCGTTGCATCTTTGCAACCGTCTTCAGTGTCGGAAGCGATCAAGAGATCGTCCACATACTGTAGTAATACATTACCTGGGGGAAGTGTGAGGGAATCCAATTGGCCTTTTAAAGCTTGACTATATATACTAGGACTTTTAGTATAGCCCTGAGGAGCCCGACAGAATCTAAAGCTTCTGTCGGCAAGGGCAAATCCAAACAGATGCCTACTATCTGGATGGATTGGAATGCTAAAGAATGCATTTTTCAAATCGATGACAGAAAAGAATTTAGCAGAGGAAGGAATCATAGTCAGAAGGGCAGTGATGTCGGGGACAACTGGGAACTGAGGGACCACGATCTTATTAACTTCACGCAAATCAATCACAAACCGATAGACATCTGGATGATCATCAGAGGAACCTGAGGGTGTCCTCTAAAGAATGGGAAGAATAGGGCTATTACACACATTCGCAGTCGTCTCTTCAACAACCCCTGACTTAATCAAATCCTGTATAATCTGCAATAGAGCTCGCTCCCCGCTTGCAGTATTTTGTACTGAGGAATACGAGGGAGAAGAGCGTTGTCCTTGACCCTGATAGAAACTGGAGGTATCTGCAACAGCCCTACATCCGTATCACCTGCAGCCCATAAAGTAGTTGGCACATCTTTAAACTCAGCGGTAAGGGGTTCATCTTTGGACAAACACGGCTTGGAACTCAGTACATTGGGTCCTATTGTCATATAGACACCATCCGGGGAACAAGAAATGGTCGCGTGAAACCTCTTTAACAAATCCAAACCCATCAAATTTTCTCCACAATTGGATGTCAATAGAAAGGGCGAATCTACAGTAAAGGGACCACTAGTCAAGGCAAGTGGCTTGGAAATGGGACTTACAACCGGTATACCTGAAAAGCCTACCGAAACGTTATTTTGGCCGGACAGGGCTGCCCCAGGGACCAGTGAACGAGAAACAGAGCTATTCATTGTGCCTGTATCCACCAAGAATTGCTTAGCTGAGCCCTGCAAGTCAGCAGTAACATAAGGTCCGCGCTGATCTACAGGTATCTGAACTGGTCCCTTGCCCTGTCCCTGGCTGTCCTAACCATGAGTTAACCCAGTCACTTCATCCAAATCGTAGTTATCATGATAGTACTGTCGCCCCGAGGGTCATCGAAATAGTTCCGATCAGAGCGACCCTGCTGTTCCTCATTTTCCTGGCCTCCGTCATGATCACCTGCTCCACGACCCCATCCACGAGAACCCCGTCCTCTAGGGGCCGCAACCTTTTGCAACAATGTCGGGCACTCACTGCCCAGTGTCCCTCCTCCTTACAATATGCACACTGGTTCGGCCCCACAGGCGCGGCATTTTTGCTAGTGCGGGGCAGCTGTCGGGCCGGACCAATGCCACGTCCTCTCCCATTCCCTCGAGATACCTGCTGCATCAACACCTTTGTCTTCAACTCCTTGTTTTTCTTCTCCACCTTCTCCTTCTCTTCGTTCTCTCTATGCTCATAATACTGTGCCATACTTAATATCACTGATGGGGAGGAGGTAGTCCAAGTGCTCTCCGAAGCCTGCAACCGAGTCGTGATCTCGGGAAGCAGGTTCGTAACAAATCTGTTAACGAACAGTCGGACACCTCCCTCCATCGACAAGTCCTGTCCACTGAAGTCCAAAAACACACCTTCAAAACTAGTAAAAAAATCAGATACACTTTCATCTTTCTTCTGACGACATGCTGTTAACTTATCCCAATCTACTCTTCTAGGTGGAATTAGAGAGTGCATGTAGGTAATAATTCGACCTGGCAAAGCTAGTATCTCAGCCTTAGGCTTCTCACCAGGCTTCCTCTCTTTATCCCATGCCCTGATCTCATCCCAAGTGCCACCCAACTCCACAACATGGTCCTGTGTATGCACCTGCCGCCAAATATCAACGGGCACCAATAAACCGAAAAACATCTCAATGTCTGCTAACGTCATCACCGTCGACGACGCAGCCTCTGTTAATTCTTTATAATATGCAGTTGGATTTTTTCTAGGGTCGGGTAACTGAGTCTTAAGAGACAAAACCTCACTCCTTTTCCAAGGAGTATAAACCCATTGTTCTTGAAAGCGGGCCTCTACTCGCTGTCTGACGACAGCATCCTGCTGATCTCGCAGCTCCGGTATCTCAGGGTGGAAGATCAGATGTACTTCCCTCATCGGAAACTGGGACACTGTTGTCGGGCTCTTCTGGTGCAACCCGCCTCGATATCCAATCAACGTTGCAACATTACTAAAAACGTCGTTAGGGGCCATGTCAGCAGCATACACACGATCCCGGATGTCATAAATAATTTGGGGTTCAACACCATTGAAACACTGTTCCCACAACCCAATCAGAGTAGCCGACATATGTTTGAGGGCATGCTGCTGTACAAACGGTTCATACTCTTTCAACACGCTCCACACATCTTCCACACTGTAAATCGGACTCCGGGCCACTGGGCAGCCTGGTAAGCTACCATCTTTTTCTCTGCATCCCCCACATCAGACCGAATCAACACCCGCCCCATTCGCTCCCTTGCAGTCGACCAGTCCCCGTCATCCAGTCCACGCACCGGCGTTCCATTGCTCAACAAGGTCGGGGAGAGGAGATGTGGGGAGGGCACAATAGTCGAAGAGGCGGGCACCAGAGGTTCTAATGACTGTGTCGTAGGTGTAAGCGATGGAGAGAGGGAAGAAGTTGGAACAATAGGCGTAGCAGGGAGACCTGCAGTCCCTGCAGGCGCAATAGGTGAAGCTGAAGTAGAAACAGGAGGCGCCGTAGCCGAGGCAGCCAGGTCAATAGCAGGAGAACCAGAGGCAGGGGCAGGAGAGGCAAAAGACTGCGGCTGTGGGACAGCAGGATATATCCTCTGCGGAGCATATGGAGGTGGGGGTTGGGTATCTAACAGATCCTCCACAAATGTATCGCCTTCTTCTCGGGCAACATAGGATTTGTCACATTGCAACCTAAACTTTCTATCGGCACACTCTATACCCTTCTCTATCTTTTCTCTATCGTACGCTACTGCTTTCTGGGTTACTGTCTGCATCTTTCCCCTTCGGGTCTCTTTTTCTGCTCTCATTCGTCTTTGCTAAGCTTCCTTTTGCCATATCTGGAGATAATCAAATATCGACTGCCTACTTCGTTTTGCAAACAGTTTATCCTGCAGGAAATTCAATTTTTGTTCATCAAAGGTATCTATTAGTGGCCACTGCAGCTCGGCGTTGTCCCTCGTATATTTGTGCCATAGTGTACTAAACATCGTAGGGCCAAGGCCATGCTTGACGTACATGTCAAAGTTCGGGGTGCCTTCCGGAGGCGCAGGCTGCCTCTCTTCCAATCGAGCATCAGCGGAACAACAACGGCACCCCAAACAACACAACTTGCTCCAGCAGGGCATCTTAAAAGGAAGCAAGGTCACTATTCGTGCCAGACAAATAGTTCGCAGATATCTTTCGAAAGGTCGGTCCTCGGACCGTATCAAACAAGGAGACTGAAAGGTCAGTCCTCAGACTGCACCAAAAAACAATTCAGAGTCGACACCATAAAACCAAGAAATCAGCCAAATCCCAGGCATTTTCAAAAGCAAGCCAAATCCATTATTTTGCGTGGCAAAGTGTCCGCAGACACCTTGCATCCAAAATTGGTCCGCAGACCTACCGATCACAAACCAAAAGTGGTCCTCAGACCACACCAAGGATCACTCAAAATGGCGCCATATTCACAAAGAACCAAAGCAAACTCACCTGGTGCACACAGGTCGAACAAACTTATTCTCCACTGTCGTCTCTTCAGGCCAAACGGTCAGATCCAAGGGTTTCGCCTTCTCAGGACCCCAACCGGGACGACTACTGGGCGAGGCACCGCCCGATCAGACAGGCGGGGCAGCTACGAGTGCTAGGCTCTATCGTGCAGGGATCCCCGATCCGCCCATCCGACCCGACGTGGCCCCGTCCTCCTCACCTATCCGTGGGCAAGGATGGGTCACCCGATGGAGTCCCTGTTCGGGAGCCAACTGAAGGAAGTGACCCGAATATGGTCACCCGGGTCACTCGTGACCACCTCTCGGCCTTCCAAACAAATGAAGAGTCGGTCAGACAGTAGAGAATATAAACCAAAGTTATTTATTAGTATTGAGCTGCAGCGGAGCCCAGTCTGGCCAGCCTCACGAGATGGCTGCCGAGGGACTGACTCCCCCAACATAACACCAAAAATTATACATTTCCAATTCCCTAAGAACACGCCCAGGCTGGAAATTTCCAGTCCAGGCACTAGCAAACAAAGGAGATACAGAAGGATGAGCTACAGTCCTGGGACCGGGTACATGTTATCTCTGCTCCATGGTCACTCTGCCCGTGCCCGCAATTCTAGAAGGTGGGAACGAGCCTATCTGACAGCAAAGGTGATAATAGAGAGTACATTCATTAGTGCAGCTGAACTCGGCCTTGGAGAAACACAAACTAAAGTTTTCTGCTGAGGCAAGCAGTATGAGGCAGGAGCTTAGCTTCGATCATAGAACAAAATGGCGGCTACTAATAAGATGGTGCCATGAATGCTAACTTAACTCAGAACGAAATACGAGCAATGGGACAATAACATTTTCAATTTTAACAGTTGCTGCAGTTTCTGCTGTGGTGATGATGGGCCAGGTGGTCATAATGGTGTCCGAGGGATTTGTATCATTAGGCAGGAGTGCTGCAATGGTTGATGTGTCCGGTTGGGGGTCCAAAGTCTTGTAGATGTTGCTGATCTTGTGGCTGAAATAGTGGGAGGGCTGGGTACAGAGATCCAGAGATGGGATGATGGTTGTGGAGCTGGCAGTGGGTGAGTTGAAATCCTTTATGATGAGAAACATTTATTTGGCATTGTTTGTGCATTTGGTCAATGTTGAACCACTTTGTGGATTCGATTTGCTGGTGGTAGAACATGAGGGTGACTTGTAGATGCTTTTGTTGGTTTCATCTTAGATCTGTCTCCATCTGCGTTCGAGTTGCTTGTAGTAGTGTTGGATGAGTCTAGGTTTTTCAGTGTACCAGCACTCTTGAGGTCTGGTTCAGGAGTGAGAGGTGGTTTTGACTGGGGCTAGGGTGTTGGTTGGTGCAGGAGGTGATCCCGGTGTTGAAGTTGTTGATGGATCGCAAGACCTTGTTGTTGTAGTGCAGTGTTCAGAAGGTTTGGAGCTCTGCATGCCATGTTTCTTCGGGGATCTTCTTCTAGTTTCTTCAGACACTTTTGGGAGGTACTGTTCCACACCAATGGGGGATGAGCGGATCAAAGCAAATGAGTGCGTGGCCAGCCCAGGCGAGAGGTGTGGGCTTGTCCACTGAGATGTCATTGAAGCTAGTGAATATGGGATGAAGGAGTGGTGTAGGTGGGTTCTTTTACTCATTGAATAAGTCTGTGTCAGGTACTCCAAGAGGTTGTTGGTGTTAGGGTCAGTAAGGTCCTCCAGGTGTTAGTTGAGGTCAAAGAGGAGGATCAAAGAGCTGTAGTGGAGCATCATGTGGGCGATAAAGTCTGAGATGGAGTTGCCAAAGCTGTGTGGTGGGCTGGGCAGCCAGTAGATGAGGACACCTCCCTTGGTCGAATTGTTGGAGATGTACAGTTTAAAGCCCAGGTGTTCTAGACGGTCGCTGGTGCTAGTAGACGTAATGGAGCAGTGGATGTTCTCTTTAAAGATGATGGCTAGTCCTCCTCCGGGTCGGTAGCTTCTATCCTGTCTAATATGCTGTACCTGAAGGGAAGATCAGCTCAGGCAATTTCGGGGTGAGGCAGGTTTCTGTCAAGAAGAGCAGGTCTGGTGAGAGGTCATGCAGGTGGTTCCAGACTTCTATGGCATGCCTGATGAGCAAGCAGGTGTTGAAGAGGAGGCAGGTCAGGGAGGACTTTGTCTTTGAAAAGGTGGAGAGGGGCCCTCCTGATAATTTTCATATTTTAGTAATGTTCTCTCCAGCTAGACATTTGTTTTTTCAGGTTGATCTTAAATGAATTACTAGATTGGGTAGAAAAAAACTCCTGTCATCTCAATTCTCAATCAGGGTTTTTAAAAAATAGCCACGCTCACTAACATATTGGCCCACGTGCGTTGAATTTTAGTGACTGTAATAAAAAAAAATGCCCCTTATATTGCAAATGTATTGATTTTAAAGGCATCTTTCACACCATCGACAGATCCAAGCTCTTCCGGAAAATGCAGAACCTTAGAATTCTGGCAGAGATTTTGAATGCCATCTCGATGCGAGATGAAAACACTTGCAATGGGGGGGAATAATGGGCAAAGATTACAGCCAAACTAGCAAATCGGATACCACATGGTGGGTGAAACAAAGTTGTTTGCTAGCGCCTCTAATGGTTAGTATATTTCTATCTGGTTTGCACGCTATCTTCTGGAAAGTGTTTATTTTCTGCTAAATCTTGGGAGCATATACTTTGCTCTATTTTATGCAGATAGTATGATTTCACCTATTCATGCACGCATAGAGCTCATGCAATTCTTATATCGCTAATAGAGCTACTGTACAGCCACTGGTTTGAAAGTAAATCAAAGTCAAAGGAAAATCAGAAACTTTCATGACAGCCACAAGAAATTCCAATGAAAGTATGAAAAGTCTGTGCGACAAATTATAAATGAATGCAATTACTTGGGGCTCCACCAAGATATCGTACTTTCTGAAATGAGCCGGATTTGAGAAGGTTATTTATGCTGTTTTGACTCAACCAGCTACTGTTAATGGACAATGTAGGATTTGGGTATATCTAGCGGTTTGACAACGTGATGTGGGCTATTCAGTGCTTAATTTGAGCCGGTGGTTGCAGGTGGGCCCACCGGGGCTAAACTTTCCTCATCAGAATTTGACCCAGATCATGAAAGAGGGAAACACAAAAGGGGGAAAAAGAAGGTATAGAAAGACGGAACATTAGTGATAAATAGATAAACCAGGGGTGAAAATGAGCCTGTAAGAGTGAGATAAAAATGAAGTGAGTGACTGGTAGGGAATTAAAGAGGCATGGGGTGGGATCAAGACTTCACAACATTTGTATTTGGCACCCCAACCTTCAAGGGCACTGGCTGCAGGCTTCTGAGCAAAACATATTCTTTCAAAAATTCAGCACAGGCTAAGTTATGATAGTCAGTAGACACCAGAGTACATTTTCTTGGAAAATGTGCCCACCAATGTTTTAAGCACACTTTCTCTAGAATTTCTTAAAGTATATGTAAATAGGGATATGATTCTTAATGTCAGGATTTTTACACTTGGTATTTTCTTACATATCAAAAGGCTGATAACCTGTATATTTGTTGGAAGGTTTTTTGATAATCCATATAACTATTATTTTAAAGTAAGTATTTTTTTCTGCAAATTTAATTAGCCGTGGTATTTGGACAATGTAATTAGCTCTTCTCATGTAGCTTTGGTTTCAACTTTCTAATGTACATGTACTTAACGTCCACAAATGGCACTTTCTCACTAAGGAAACCAAATACGTGTTGTACTTGGAAGGCAATTGAATGGATGTTTTAGCTCTTATCTCTGCAGTGATTGGTAAGTTTATAAGTCCTTTTCACTTATAATGTATTTCCTGACTGAAGTGGTAATATAACGCTGCCATTTCCATAAACTTGTTTGTCACTGCTACCTTTGGCACGACTTTGTGAGTGCGTCATCTTGCCTAAATGTACTCAAATTCTTCAATCATTTTCTTTTTGACTTTGTTAAACCTTAGTCATTAATTTTCCCATTTTTTTCTGAATGCCTCGCTCAGTCAGTACACAAATCGTCCTCGAGTTTCCCATGTGGCTTTGTTCACAGCCCCAAATATGAGACAAATAATATGTTGCGTTGCGGACGGGATATTTTTCGCAAATTAAGGTCTATTCGGGCGCATATACAGAGCAAGTAACAAATAATGGAGCAAATGAAGAGCAGAGGGAACACGGGGGGGGCAGAGGATACATTCTACACATATGTGAAAGGAAGAAGAGGATATGGCCGGTTATGTAGCTTGTACAGGCACCTGTCCACTTTTGCACCAACATTTCCTGATGACCTAAAGTGACGTTAGCACTGGCTGTCAAGTGGAATACAATATTTGCATCATCTTATTAGTGCAAAATTTACATTTTTTTCTCAAGTCGATCTGTCAAAATATTTATATTTCAACACTAGAATAATACTTGAAATTCACCCAAATAGTGTCAAACTCCCTTAAGCATCATACGGGCCATCTAGCCACAGCTGGCCTGGGAAAGATGGAAGACCCCACCCAGGCACACCCTTCAGATCCTGAAATGCTGTGCCAGTGCCATGCTTCCACTTCACTGTAGCAAATGACTGCATTGTTTGAGCCACAGTGGCAATGTTGTGTCTGTTCTTCTGAGGAGCGTGGTGGGCATTCAGGTTCCCTCATGCCTGCTGTGTTCATTGTCATCCTCCTACAGGCCAGTGTAGTCTGCGCCATGACTGGACAGACGTTCATGGAGGTCCTGTTTCAGGGCATCGTGGCTGTCAGCCTTGGCCTTAGAGCGGACAAGTTGCGCACTGAACACTGCTGTCAGAGTCGTGTCATCGACTGGCACAGGCTCTGAAGCGCACACGGGGTTTCCTTGAGCTGGTCAGGGGCCGCAGCTTCCTTTCTTGGTCTGGAGACGCTCACTCTAGTTTTTAGGGGGCGGTTGAAAGCATTTTTGTGGGATATGGTGCTCGTGGTATCCCTACCTCTGTTCTAAAAATGAAAGGCCTCACCAAATCCCTTAATCACAGGGCTCGGCTGCAGAGCATGAAAGGGTGGAACGCCTCGGCAGCCATGTCAAAGTCTTGAAGGGGGGTGTGTGGGGACGAAGGGGTATCACCTGAGATGACCCGTTCTCCTTTGTCCCCAGTGAAAACGAGCTCGCCTCTTCCCGAACAATGGTCCCAGGGCTCAGGACTCAGGACTTACTGTCGGCGGGATCAGTGGATGAACCACATAATTACACGCCAAACTCCATTAGATGCTAAAACCCGCCTGTTTGAATAGTAATGTGCTAAAGCTCTTCCTCCATCCAGGGGCTCCCGCCAGATGTTTGTGGCAGTCAAATTGTCTGTGAAAGAGTCTTAGGCCCTCATTACGAGTGGCCCATTGTTAGGTGCAATATTTATTGCACCTGATGACGATAACAATACCTGGCTACGTTATTTATAGGGCGAGATAAATAGCACCTGTTGTGAGCTTTTTTTGAAAACCTAAAATGAGGTATAAAATACTGATTTTGGTGCTTTCTACACCAAAATCCCCATGTCCCTGTATTTTCCAGGCCTTTTCTCCCTTGAAATTCCGGCAGGCTGGGACTGCTGAAATTTATCTGGGATGCGATAAAAAACACAAATCACAGAATTCGGATTTTATGGTAACCTCTGTTATCACACAAATCAGAAGTCATTAGGCCCCACGTAGCGAAGGCTTTAGAGGTGATTCTGTTCGCTCCACCATTAATGGAAAAGTCTAAAAGTAAAAAAATCAGAATTCGTTCCCCAGTCTTTGCCCTTCATTTAGAATGTCAGGGTTGCGTATCTTAGAAGAACCATGTAATGTAAAACTACTGTACACATAACTTACTGTAACTTTGATTTATACAGGATGTTTATCCTATGTACATGAATGTGAAAAAAAGAAATCTAGACATACACTGGGCAGATTACACACCTCTTGCCTCTAACTCTGTTACCTGCCCTTCGCTAATTGCTGAAAAGGTACACCTACTCCCAAGTTCTTGTGTTGTTGTCGCAAGATGTCAAACATATTTCCCCTGTTTTTCTTCATGTACAAGCTGAGCACAGCTATTGGACGACCTGCATCTGTGTATATTTTCAGTTGTGCTGCGCAGCATGGACTGGGATAAAATGAGACGGAATGGAATCCTTTATGGAGAGCACCTGACAATGGCTAGACACATGCTGCCTCTTATCCGTGGGCTATTGAACCGGCCGCAGGAAGGCTTAAGGATGCTGAGAGGAGATGGGAGAAGCAGCATCTCAATGACAGGCTTACAAGGGAGCCACTCGCCTGTGTCTGTGATCATCAGGGATTAGGGAAGCTCAGCAGGATGCCAAGAAGTCTACTGCCCCAGTCAAAAGCAACCACAAAGAACCAAAGGGATTTCACTGTCATCCCATCACACCTCTCCTCTTTCTGTGACTTACACATGCAGAACAAATCCACAGAAAGTGCCACTCGCCAAAGAAGCTCCCTTTTGTTGCATGAAAAGTCATGGGTAGTTCTGGGTCTCCACTTCCCATTTCACAAAGAAGAGCAACAGAACTCAAGCGACAATTTCCAGCTTGGACGCATGCAAACAAGCACGTTGTGAATGCTTTATGCCCATGTGTTTATCTGACTGCTTTCATCAGCGCCCAAAAGGAACGTAAGAATCACCCCCTCTCAACAAAATGGTACACAGGGTTTAAGAAATACAATAGGTGGCCCCCAAATGCAAAGCCAGTGTCCATGTTGGTTATAATTATGGGCATTGGATAGTTTCCAAAATCTGTGTAATTGACATATTATATATGGGGTGTGGTTGAGCACAGCACATTGGGGGTACTTCAGAGTGCATGGCTAACTCAGAGCTACCAAAGATGGATGTTTGGATCTTCATCAATTAGCGATGGTGAATACCTAATCAGCTGATGGATGTATGGTAAGGTGTCCCTAGAAGAGCAGGCAGCAGCGTGATATCCGATTCTTTATTTTGAAGGGGGTGGGGGTTGGCAGAGTTCGGTTGACTTGAGGCAAAGCCTCTGCTGAAGGTAACCCAAGAATTTCCACAGGTGGAAGGTAGCACTGTCAGATCTCTGTAACCCAAGTCTTGCTGCACCACATTGGTTCTCTTCTCTGTAAATCTGTGGTCCATCTTAGAGTCCAAGAAGTGTCAACTATGCGGCCAAGTATTCTTGTAAGACTATTGCTGGCTCAGGTAGGTGAGGGGGAGCTGTGCTGGGCCCCTGGCAGGCTCACTTCCTTGTTCATGAACTCACGTGCATACACCAACAACCACCATCTAAACTCGTTTAGCCGGTAAAAAAATATTCAAAATGGAGATGGGCCTCCATCTGTGACCTTTTCTGAGTGCAGTGACCTGATCCTGGCAGCCCTGGGCCTTGATAAAACCTCTGGTAAATGTCTCCTGATCTTTGGGTTTTTCCATTTGTTACATAATTCACTGTGAGCGTGCCACAATAATAAGTAAAATGTGTTCTTTTAGTGCCCCCCTTTATTAATCTTGAATGGTCAGTCACCATCGTATAAAATAGTTTTCTAGGTGCACGCAAATATTGATTACATTCATAAATGCACCAGTCAGTCATCGAGTGATGTTGCATAGTTGTAAAGCAAAGAGGACGAGAATGGAAGAGTCTGGCTACGGTGCCAATCAAATTATCAGGCAAGAGTGGGATCTAAACTGAAGGAAGAAACATGGGGCATAAATAGTGTGTGCTTTGATGTTTCAAAATGCTATTAGGCTTGCGGTCAAACTATTTATTTATTTATTTATTTTTATTTAACAAGTTTTATATAGCACTGGCAAGACCCAAGGGTACCAGAGCGCTTTGCATCATAGTCACAGTAGATTTAAAGTCAATCACAATACAGTATAATTGAAGTATCGAGAGTCAGGTCATTCTCAGTTAATCACAATATAGAAAACTAGTGGTGTCAAGCACCGAATCATTGAATAGATCTCGGGAGAGGCAGGTAAATAGCGAGGTATTGTTTCCAGGGTGCTCTAGGGGTAATTTTCTGGAGGGTTACGGTGTTGATTTAGGAGGAAATCTTTTAGTTCTCTCTTGAAGTTCACGAAGGAGGGGTTAGTTCTGATATGGTTCAGGAGAGATTTCCAGATTTTAGGTGCATTGCTTGAAAAAGAGTGAGAGAGGGCTTGTTGTTTATGTTTTTGGGGTGGATGAGAAGCAGTGTGTGGGAGCTTCTTAGATTTCTTGTTTGGCCTGCTTTTGTGAGTTTAGATGCAAGGTAGTCTGGTTTACCAGTGTGTAGAGCTTTGTAGGTGAGACAGGCAGTTTTGAAGCAGCAGCGTGCTAAGATTGGTAGCCGCTTTAGGTTTTTCAGTGAGGGGGAGATGTGAGCGTTTCTCTTTGCTCTGGTGACAATCCTTGCGGCTGCATTTAGAGTGCTTCTCAGGGGGCTAGGTGAACTTACAGAGCACCTGTGAGGGTGGCATTTCCGTATCCAAGTCTGTATAAAACTAGAGCTTGTGTAGCAGTTTTTTAGGTCAATTGGTGAGAAGAAGGGCTTAATTTTGTTGAAGAGTTTTAGGTTGTAGAAAGCGCCTTTCATGGTGGATCTTATGTGGGTGCGGATGTTCAAACAAGAGCTCAGGGTGATCCCCAGAGATTTGGCGGAGTTAGCTCGAGTCAGCTTGCATTTCAGAGCGTCTAGGTTGTTTAGCCATTCTTGGACCTGTGATGACTGGGCGTTGTTTGACAGCGCAAGGATCTCTGTCTATTCTTGGTTGACTTTGAGGTGATTGTGCGATAGGGAGCCAGTTTTGAACTTTTTTGAGCGTGGCATTAAGCCACTGTATGTCGTTTAAAGAGGATATTTCCATGTAAAGCTGGGAATAGTCTGCATAGAGGCGGTAGGCAATTTTAGCTTGAGTAAGTATTGCGGTGACAGGCTCCATGTATATGTTGAAGACTGTTGATCAGAGGTCAGAGCCATGAGGGACACCTCAGGTGATGGTGGAAATGTCGAATGTAGCGTTGTTTAGTTTTTTAAGTTGGGAGCGGTTATGCAGAAACGAGGTGAACCACTGCAGGACTGTGTCTTCTACTCCGATTCGTTGCTGTAGGGAGTCTAAAAGTAGTTTATGGTCGACAGTGTCGAAGGCTGCAGATAGAACTAGGAGGATGAGGATTTATTAGTGTCTAGGGAGTTATGAATGTCATCTGCTATATTCAGTGTAGCTGTTTCCATGCTGCAACCCTTCATGAAGCCCAACTGATGTGAGTTAAGTAGGTTATTGGTGTCAATGTGCTGATCAAGTTGGAAGAGAACACATTTCTCGAGAATGTTTGCCAGGAAGGGAATGTTGGATATGGGCCTGAAATTGTTGAGATCCTCCTGGTCTGTGCCTAGTTTTTTTTAGCGGTGGGGTGATTTGACCTTGTTTGAGGCAGTCAGGTATGATCCCATTGCATAGGGAGCTGTTTATTATTTTGGTCCATAGAGATGTTAAGGTGTGGTTGATGCTTTTTGCCATGGAGGCTGGCAGAGGGTATGTGTAGTGGGAGGAGGGCTTGAAATGAGCTATTGCCTTGGAGATGGCCTCCTCCGTAAGAGGGATGAATGTTTTCCAACTCTTGGTGGCTGAGTAGGGCCTTGGGCATTGGATGAAACTCAGTAGTCACCCAGGGAAATGCCACAGTTTTGAGGATCGAGAAGTGTGTTGTGGATGGGCTGATCTCCATTGTGAGAGATGAGGTGTTGGCGGAAGTCCGCGAGTGGCAAGCCAGGGAAAGTTCGATCTTTGAGATTTTGTCACTGAAGAAATTGGCAAAGTTTTTGCAGCATTCTTTTGAGGCAGGGGGGATTTCTTTGGTTGGATTGGAGGTTTGTTTTTTGATTATTTTAAAGAGCTCTTTTGGCCGTTTCTTGCTTTATCTAGGGCATTGTGGAAGAAGGTGGCTTTTTCTTTTAGGATGTGATTTTTGTATTTCCTGCATTCTCCTCTGAGCTGGTATAGGTGGGTTGCAGTCAGTTCAGCTCTCCAGAGTCTTTCAACAGCTCTTACGTGTCTTCTTTCCACGTTGATGTCTTTGTTGAACCAGGATCTTGAGGGAGTATCTCTGATCCTCTTTAGTTTTAAGGGGGCTACCTGGTCCGGGTTAGGCCTGGGCGGAGCTTGCGGAGTTTCACTCCGCAGAATTTCATGGATTTACTGGAAAACTCAGTGGAAATCCGCTGAGTTCCGCAAGTGGGCGGAGTATTATAATCGCATCCTCCTGACCTGGTAGCGATTTCTGTGTTTGTCGGCAGATGCGGAGTCCGTGTGATTTAATTGCTATGCGTAGACTAATAGCATGTGAGAATGTAAGGAGACTCCAACCTGGAATGTGCAGAGGAGCATTACCATGGGCACAAAGGTATTCTTTCTGCTGATCAATATTTAGGAGCCTGCGTAATTGTGTCTCGCTAACTGTTGGCACACGCAGCAAAACAATTGTGTCAATAAAGCCTGTTTATCCAGTTGTCACGTTTAACACTTTCCACTGGTTTAATTTGCGGCTTGTTGTTTCAAATAAACTCTGCTGTGTGCGCATGATGGGGGCATGCCTCGGTGCTGCGCTCCATAGAGCCCGCTTTCCCGTCCAACATTGCACATTCCGGCTGCAGTCCTGCAGCCTGTGTGATCTTAGACAAGCTAAGCAGGCATCTGGTTTGCCGTCTAGTAAATGTAATGATTTTGCATAATGTCACCCTTCATTTGGGTGCTGTCACCGTGAAAAAACTCCAATTAAATAAATATAGCCACTACGCGGGCAACATTGCCTGATCTCGTGTAATACCGTCACTTCTGAAATCCAACAAAGTCGAACGCACTTCACAGACAGAACAGATGTGCGCTCGCGCTTAAAGGGTTGTTGTCACTAGTACTTTAATGTGCATTGGGAGTGAAAGGTTTTAATGTGCTCATAATCATCACGTACATCCCATAACTATAATACAAGGTGTAAGGCTTTTGTAGCCTTGTTTTTGCCGAACTCCACGATCCGCACTCCGTGAACTCTACCTGCGGAGCGGAGTTTACCACCCAGGCCAAGTCCAGGGCCGTTTTCATCGTCGAATTGTAGTGAGTTGCAAGCTCATCTGTTGTGAGGTTGTCGGTAGATGGGGGGAGTAGAGATTACATTTTTTCTATCAGGTCGGTTAGGGGGATATGACTGAGGTTTCTAGACCATTGGAGAGTTTTCCTGGATTGGTTAGGAGGTGTTTCCACTTGGTTGATGTGGAACAGAATGATGTGGTGCTCTGATGAGTCGATTGGAAGTATGTTGTTTATGCTTATTGCTTCATTATGAGCTACAATGGCATCTAAGGTTGAGCCTCTTTTGTGGTTTTGCCTCTTGCATTGTTGGGTATTTGCTGAGAAGGAATTTGTTTAAGGATTGGATTAGTGAGTCCTCTTCGTTGTTCCCGTGGAGGTTGAAGTCGCCAAAGATGATGTTGCTGGCATTAGAGAGAGAGCAGTGCGTTATCAGATCTGACAGGCGCCCACCAAAGGAAAGCTTGTTTCCTAATGGGTGGTAGAGGTCATATTTCATCACTTTATTGTCTTTTCGCATTATGGTGGTGCTGAGGTATTCAAATGTGAGACAGGAGAGGGAACTAATTTCTGTCATAGTTATGCTGTTCTTGTGGATAACAGCTAGGCAACCACTGTGATGTTCCCTCCTGTCCTTCTTAATGAAGAAGGAGCCTAGTGGGACTAAAAGGTCAAGTATTGGACAAAAGGATTTATTAAGCCAAGTTTCTGTGACAAATGAGATGTCTATGTCATGATGTAAGATGGAGTCAGCCAACTCTGTTGCATGCTTGGTTGCTGACCTACAGTTTACGAGCATGCAGTTCGTAATGTTGTGGCTAGTGTGTATCTGGGAGGGGGTTGCCTTAGGTATTTCAATGAGCTGTGATCATGGTCTGGCAGCTCTAGGGGAGTTGATGTCTTTGTCAATGCTAGTAATCACCTGGATGTTGGAGGTCTGGGGTTCAGAGTTGGTGCAGAGTCATAAGTTTTTGCTGGATCTGTTGCCTCACTTAGGGACATCTTCAGGCTAGTTTTTTTCAGCCTGCGAGATTGTTTGGTAAGGAGGATTGTGAGCCAGCTGTTTGGCTGGGATTTGTACGACCATATGGGTTGTCTGGACATGTTGGAAAAGGGGAAGTGCGAGTGTAGGACGTGTTTGGAATAGGTTTTAAGGTTCATAAAGATGTTATTGATGCCTTGTGTTACAATGTCAAGTTGTCCTTCCAGGCAGTTCATACATTCAGTTATGACATTTGTGGGTATAGGGTTCAGCGGCGATAGTGGTTCGAGTTGTCTTTCCTTGTGAGTTAGACATTTAGCTAAGTCAATCGTAGATAGAGGGGTTCGATGGAGAGAGAGTGAGGGTGATAAGGAGTGAATTGACATGTGCATGTTCTTCATGACATAGGGGTTGTGGATCATTGGGAGTCTGAGTCCCATTGCCATATGTTTTTTCCCTGGAGTGGACGTGTGTAGGGCATGAGTTTAGCGTGCACCCCTGTGCTTTCTTAAATTTAGTTTTGGTGGGGGCTAATAGTACATGGTGGTGAACGGGGGCAGGAACTTCTTGCTCTGTGTCCTGCCTGGTGTGGTAGGAGGGTGAGGGTGGGGGGTTAGGGAGGGGTTGCTTGGAGGGAGGGTTGTTTAGGGGGTAGTTGGACTGAGGTCTGGAACTGGTGTTAGTGTTGTGCACAGCTCTGGCTGACATGATGGGGCTGCTCATTGGGCAGTCTGCTACAGGAGAACTAGGAGATGGGGTGGAGTCGTGCAAGGTAGGGGTAGAGGGAACAGAGGGGCTTGTTGTGAGGGTAAAGTGTGTGTTAGAGGAAGAGATGGCGTGTGAGTTTCTGGTGTATCTCATGTGCGTTGCTCCTGGTGTTGGGTCTTGGGGGGGCTGGTTGGGATGTTGTTGGATCGTTTGAGGAATGGGAGATGGAGCTGCGTATCATTGGGAATATGTATTCAAATGAGTGCAGGTTTGTTAAAAATGGGATTCTTGGTAGGCTAGGGCGTGGGCCAAAGCCAGGCAAAAACCACCACTCTAGTCAGGATAAGGGAGTTACACTTCTAAAATAACCCCTGCTCACCCCCTTGGCAGCTTGGCACGAGCAGCCAGGCCTATCTTAGAGGCAGTGTAAAGCATTTGCACATAACCAACAGTAATACAGTGTACGCACTACAAAAGGACACCACACCAGTTTAGAAAAATATCCAATATTTTTATATAATTAAAACAAGACCAAAAACGATAAAGAACCACAATACTATACTTAAAAGTTCACAATTCAAAAATACGCTGATTAAAAAGAGTTCCTTGTGTGGATAGCGCCGTCCGGGCTACCACGGCGTCATGAACACACAAATCCAAAACAGTTCTGGCTGACTGCGGGGTCGCAGGCCAGCTACGGTGTCAGGAACACCCGCAAACAGTACCTTTCAGAGATGCAGGGCGATGGGGCCCTCGAAGTCACATGCGTTGCAGGTTGATCTCCTCTCTGATGGAGTCAGGAGCGCTGGCGTCGGCAGGCGTCGGGTGCTGCGGTGCGAAGTGCAGCAGTGCGGCGTGTGGTGCCCTCAGGTCGCGGTTCGAACAGCGGCTCGGTGGCGGCGTCAGATGGTGTCGTCGGTGAAACCAGGGTCGCGGTGCGAGATGAAGGCGGTGCTCGTTACGGTGCTGGCAGATCACGGTGCAAGCAGCGGCGTCGTCGTTGATGAAGCGCTGACGAACTGGAGTCGATGGCGCCGGCGTCGGTAGGCCAAGGCTGCGGTGTGGGATGAGGGCGGTGCGTCGTGTAACTTACGAGCGGTGCCCCCGAACCACGGTGCAAGCAGCGGCGTCGATCTTGGCGGGAAGTGGCGGCGTCAGGCAGGCCAAGGCTTCCTCGTGAAGCCAGGCAGTGCGGAGTGCGGTGCCCACAGGTCGCGGTGTGAGCAGCGGCTCGGTGGCGGCGTCAACAGGCGTTGTCGGTGAGACCAGGGTCGCGGTGTGGCATTGCGGAGGTGCCCTCTGCGGTGCCAAAGCTTCGGCGTGAAGCGAGGCGGTGCGGAGTGCGGTGCCCACAGGTCACGTTGCAAGCAGCGGCTTGGTGGCGGCGTCAACAGGCGTCGTCGGTGAGACCAGGGTTGCGGTGCGGCGTTGCGGCAGTGCCCTCTGCGTTGCCTTCAGGACACGGAGTCGGCCGTGGCGTCGTAGACGTCGTCGAGTTGTTGTTCTTCGGGTTGCAGCACAAAACACACAGTCCCCAGTGCTGCGGGTCGAAGAACTTGAAGTCTTTGCTGTTCCTGAGACTTCGTGAACAGGGGGCAAGCTCTACCTCAAGCCCTTGGAGAGACTCACAAATTTAGGTTGCAGAAAGTCCAGTCCAGGCCTTTCACTACCCAAGACAAAAGCAGCCAATGCAGGTCAGCCCAGCAAAGCACCCAGCAAAGCAGTCGTTCCTTTTCGCAGCTTCTCCGGCTCTTCTTCTTGGCAGTCTTCTTGTCCAGATGAGTTCTAAAGTTCAGGGGTCTGGCACCCTGCATTTATGGCCAAAAATCCTTTGATCTCTTAGGCAGAGAGGGCCTGTGCCCGGTCAGGACCAGTTCTGCCTTCTCTGGTGTGAATTCCTGGCAGGAGGTGGAGACAGCATTTGTCAGAGGCAGAGCAGGCCCTTTGAGGTGCAAGGAAATCTCCTCCCTCTTCCCCCATCGTAACCCAGGTCTCTTCAGCCCTTTCCTGACCTACCTAGACCATCTGGCGCCACTCCTGCTCCCCCAGCCTTTTGTCATCCAAAACCCAGACAGGCAATCCACATTCCAGCAGAGGCACACGGGATGACTGAGCAAGAAAATACCCACTTTCCAAAAGTGGTATTTTCAAACACAGAATGTAAAAATCACCTTCACTAAAAGAGGCATCTTTAGATTCTGAGTTCAGGCATACGAAACTTCATTTTCTATACCGAATTCCTGGGCCAGTTATGTTCATAAGATGTTATGAACAAACCTCCCATTCTGTCCTATGGGGAACTGTTAGCCTTGCAATAGTGACAAACGAAATTGGCTGTAATTCACTATTAGGACATGCCACACACACCAGGCATGTCCTACCTCTCACATACATTGCACCCTGCTCCACAGGGGCACCTTGGGCCTACCTGAGGGGTGCCTGACATGTAAGAAAAGGGAAGGTTAGGGACCTGCCAGTGTGTGCACTAGCCAAGTCGATATGGCAGTTACAAACTGCACGCAGACTCTGCAATGGCTAGAGTCTGAGTTACCGTTTCAGGGCTACTCACGGGGGTGGCACAACCAGTGCTGCAGGCCCTCGGGTAGCATTTGATTCACCGGCCCTGGCACACACAGTGCACTTTACTAGGGGCTAACAGGTAAATCAAATATCCAATAACACAGACAGTGCCAACACCCGAAAATACCAACATGTGTGAAGTAAATGTGCTCAAAGCTGCTTCTGCACTATTTTTAATGTAGGATTGGTAGAGATATTTGTATTAAAAGGAGTTTTCTCTCCCAAATCCTTTTTATTTTCACTTACTTGCACTGCACTTATAATTCCATCACCCCAAAGTAATCAATATTCATTGGTGAGGCCTGTTACAAGGTGAACATAGTGTCTCTCTCTCTCTTTTTTGTTTCCACTTCCTCCTGTTGTGATTTCTGTGACCTGGTCGAAATCCGATCTACATGACCCTCTTCTGTGATTTAGAAGAGTGGTGGTAGGAAGGAAGGATATCCAAATGATGACACTGACCTCTCTTGGTAGTTGATGGAAATCCGATTGGTTCGCAAAGGTCATTTACTTCACACATGTTGGTATTTTCGGGTGTTGGCACTGTCTGTGTTATTTGATAATTCAGTTCTAGCTCCTTTTTGTAGACCACCAGATTTATTAGTTGTTGTTATAAGTTGTATTGGGGATTGAGTCTGTGGCTTGGTCGTTAAAATTTTCCCTAGGACCCTTTCTCCTTTGGAGCTGTTGATGAAAATCAAATATCCAATCATGGAAACACCAATCCATAACACAATTTACCATAGGAGCACCTGCGTTTTACCACTGATCAGCAGTGCGAAAAGCGCACAGAACTGTTACACCAGCAAAACAGAGTCAAAACCGGGAGGTCAGAAAGCAAAAACTCAGGGGAAACACGCCAAAAGATGCCAAGTCTAATACACGTCCCCTCCAGCTGAAAGTAGGGAGAACTACCCATTTACCTGGGGGTTCTCTTCACTAAGGCGGAAGAACCTGGACAGGCCATCTGCATTGGCGTGCTCTGTGCCAGGGCGGTGTTCCACCGTAAAGTCCATTCCCTGTAGGGAGATGGACCACCTCAGCAGTTTTGGATTTTCCCCCCTCATCTGCATTAACCATCTGAGGGGCCTGTGATCGGTCTGAACTCGGAAGTGAGTCCCAAATAGGTATGGTCTCAGCTTCTTCAGTGCCCAGACCACAGTGAAAGCTTCCCTTTCTATGGCACTCCAACTCTGCTCCCTGGGGAGTAGTCTCCTGCTAAGGAAGACTACCGGTTGGTCTAGGTCCTCTTCGTTCAGTTGTGAGAGCACCGCTCCCACTCCATGCTCTGACGCGTCGGTCTGTACGACAAATTCCTTGGAGAAGTCGGGGGCCTTGAGCACGGGGGCCGTGCACATGGCGGCCTTCAGGGTATCAAACGCCCTCTGGCAAGACTCAGTCCAGATCACCTTTCTCGGTTGCTTCTTGGAAGTCAACTCAGTTAAGGGGGCCACGATGGTGCCATATCCCTTAACAAACCTCCGGTAGTAGCCGGTGAGTCCTAAGAAGGCCCTCACCTCTGTCTGGGTCTTGGGTGGCTCCCAAGCCAGGATGGTGTCGATCTTGGGCTGTAGGGGCGCCACCTGGCCGCTCCCTACCTGGTGTCCCAAGTACACCACCAACCCCTGCCCGATCTGGCACTTACTGGCCTTAATCGTGAGGCCTGCCATCTGCAGCGCCCTCAACACTTCCCTGAGGTGTTGCAGATGTTCGTCCCAACTGGAACTGAACACCGCAATGTCGTCCAGGTACGCGGCGCTGAATTCCTCCAGCCCGGCTAACACCTGGTTGACCAACCTCTGAAAGGTGGCAGGGGTATTCTTCAATCCGAAGGGCATCACCCGAAACTGGTAATGCCCGTCCGGGGTTGAGAATGCTGATCTCTCTTTGGCCCCCTCGGTTAGAGCGATCTGCCAGTACCCGGACGTTAAATCGAACGTACTCAGGAATCTGGCCGCTCCCAACCGGTCGATGAGCTCATCAGCTCGGGGGATGGGGTGGGCGTCAGTCCGCGTGACGGCATTGAGCCCCCGATAGTCCACACAGAACCGCAGTTCTGGGGCGGCCCCGGGTGCCGTTGCTTTCGGGACCAAGACCACGGGGCTGGCCCATGGGCTACTGGACGGCTCAACCACCCCCAACGCCAACATCTTTGAGACCTCCTCTTTGATGCTGGCCTTGACCCGGTCAGCCAACCGGTAAATCTTGTGTTTCACCGGGGGGCTGTCACCGGTATCCACGTCGTGGGTACACCAGTGAGTAACACCTGGGGTCAAGGAGAACAGTGGGGCAAACTGCCCCAACAACTGGCGACACTCGCTCTGCTGCTCAGCGGTCAGGGCCGGGAGAGGGTCACCCCATCCACCGACCCATCCCCCTCTTGGGCAGACAGGAGGTCCGGGAGAGGCTCACTCTCCGCTTCCTCCCCGTCGTCCGTCGCCAAGAGCATGCTCACTTCGGACCTCTCGAAGTGGGGTTTGAGGCGGTTCACGTGGAGGACCCTTAACGGGTTCCGAGGAGCCTGCAAATCCACCAGGTAGGTGACCTCACTTTTGCGCTCCACCACCTCAAAGGGCCCCGTCCACTTGTCCTGTAAGGCACAAGGTTCCACAGGGGCCATGACCCACACTTTCTGTCCAGGTTGAAACTCGACCAGAGTGGCATTCTGGTCATACCACTTCCTCATTTCTTCCTGGCTGGCCTTGAGGTTCGCCTGAGCGAGTTTCCTGAAGCGGGCAGTTTGGTTGCAGAAGTCCAGCATGTAGCTGAACACATCCTGGGGGGTCTTCCTGGGAGCGGCCTCCCAGCCTTCCTTTACCAAGCTTAGAGGTCCCCGCACGGGGTGACCGTACAGAAGCTCGAAGGGACTGAACCCGAGAGACTTCTGGGGTACCTCCCTGTACGCAAAGAGAAGGCATGGTAAGAGGACGTTCCACTTACGCCTCATGGGTTCAGTGAGACCCTTGATCATGCCTTTTAAGGTCTGGTTGAACCTTTCCACCAGACCGTTGCCTTGGGGGTGGTAAGGAGTGGTGAACTTGTACGTAACACCACACTCCTTCCACAGGGATGTCATATACTTCGATATGAAATTGGTTCCCCTGTCAGAAACCACCTCTCTGGGGAACCCCACGTGGGAAAAGATCCCCATCAACGCCCGGCCCACCATTGGCGCCGTCGTTGTCCTGAGAGGGATTGCCTCCGGGTACCGGGTGCCATGGTCCACCAAGACCAGGATGTACCTGTTGCCCATGGCTGTCTTGGGATCCAGTGGCCCCACGATGTCCATCCCTACCCTTTCAAAGGGTGTCCCCCCACGGGGAACGGTTGGAGAGGAGCTTTGACCTTCCTCCCACTCTTGCCACTTGCCTGGCAAGTTTGGCAGGACCGACAATGCACATCCGACTGCCTTCGCATTCGAGGCCAGAAGAAGTGGGTGACAAGCCGGTCAAAGGTCTTGTCCTGCCCCAAATGTCCTGCCAAAGGCACGTCGTGAGCCAGACCCAGTAGGAAGGTCCGGAAGCGCTGGGGTACCACCAGCACACGGGCTGACCCAGGTTCCGCGACCTTAGGCTCGCTGTACAGGAGATCATTCTCCCAATATATCCAATGTGATCTGGACTGATCACCAGTCACCTGGGCTGCGGCCTGCTGCCGCAGACCTTCCGGAGAAGGGCACTCTTTCTACTCCCGGCATAACTCCTCCATGGTGGGACCCCCTTCTTGCTGCCAATGGGTCAGCTCAGAGATGTCCCCCAGTTCGGCTACCTGTTCCCCTGTAGGCACCGGGGTGTCCCCCTCGAGGTCCGCCTCCTCCCGGGTCGTGGGAACTTCAGGGGCCGGTTTCCCGCGCCCCTTGCCCTTCCTCTTGGCAGGGACCTGGGCCACTGTTTCAGGCTCCGGGTCCTTCTGATCACCCTCTCTGGCCGCCATCGACCGAGTGGACACGCATGCCCACTCTGGCAACCCCAGCATCTCCAAGTGGGACCTGAGCTCAACATCCTTCCATAAGGACTGCTCCAGGTCGTTACCGAGCAGACAATCGACAGGCATGGAAGGGCTCACAACTACCCTTAAAGGACCTGAGACCCCCCCCACTCGAAGGGAACCTGCGCCACCAGATACTGGTGCTCGGAATTGTCGACTGCAATCACCTGGTGGAATGCCCCGGGGACTACCTGCGTCTCAGGGACCAGGTGACACCGAACTGAGGTCACACTGGCTCCAGTATCCCTGAGAGCCTCTACCCTTTTCCCGTTGATGGTCACCCAGGTGCTGTATTTCTTTGTGTTAGGGGGCACCTGGGCTCCTGGGACCATCTCACTGTCCCCTAGTGAGACGAGGGTCATTTCTGCGGGGTCCCCACCCTCCTCCTCCTCCCCCAGCGCCTCGCTAGCCAACACTTTGGACGGTCCACCGGTGGGTGGCTGTGTCCCTTTTGGGCACCGGGGGTCTCCCTTCATGTGCCCCACCTGGTCACAGGCAAACACTTGTGGGGGCCGGTCTCGGCAGGCTTTCCTGTCGAGACCCCTTGCTTCTTATCTCCGGGGGGATGGGAACCTTTACCCTGGGTGTTATTTTGGGGGCCCTTTCGAGAACTCCTGTGTTTTACCCTTGTCCCCCCCACTTTTCTGCTGGGGACCCTGCCCACCTTTGACTGAGTCCCCCCAAACGCTTTCTTGTGGACCCTGGTACTCACCCAGCGGTCCGCCTCCATAGCAAGCTTCCTGGGGTCAGTTAGCTTACTATCAACTAGGTGCTGGCGCAGATCTGCAAAACATAGACTAGACAAGTGCTCCCACGCAATCAAATTGTAGAGCCCCCGAAAATCTGTCACATTACTGCCCTTCACCCAGCCATCCAACGACCGACAAAACCCTTCCACACATTCCAGCCACGTGTTGGCGTCACATTTCTTCCAGGACCTAAACTGATCCCGGTACTTTTCAGGAGTGAGACCATACCTAGTGAGAAGGGCTTCCTTCATATCAGCATAGGTGAGGTTAGGCCCCTTACCCAAAGCTGTCAAAGTATCCCTGGCTTCCTCTGGAAACATAGACCACAATCCTGCTCCCCAATTCTCCTCAGGGACCCCATTCATGTGTATCGCTGCCTCATAACCCTGAAACCACCTCTGTATGTCATCCCCCTTCTTGAACTCTCTGCCCACATTCTTAGGGATGTGTACGATTCGGTCTGTCTGCCTTGACGAGTTGCTGCCACCATCCGAGCCGGGCCTACTCTTCAGCTCCAGCTCTTTAAGACCTAGTTCATGTTCCAATAGCATTCTCTTCTCCTCCAAGGCCAATCTAATCTTTTCTAGCTCCGTGGCTGCTCTCCTTGCTTCCCGCCTGTCCTCCAGCTCCTCTGGGGACAGGCCACTGCTGCCTGGTCGGAAGGGTTCCCCCCCTCCTAAAAGCACATCCACCCTAGGACCAGGCTCCCCTGCCTCTCCACTAAGGTCACCAGATTGCCCACTTGCGTCTCTGGCTGCTACCCAGGCCCTCAACGTCCTTCCTAGTGAGGCCTCTGATTTGGACTTTTAGTTTTTTGCAAACGGACTTTAATTCTCTCACAGTGTAGAGCTCCAATCTATCCTCCTCAAAGGCAATGTCCATGGATGCAACGGATGATGCTATTGATTCCGGCATGGTGAAGTAGAAAGTTCACCTGGCAAGATCACAAAAATCGACCAAAAAGAAAACGGGTTAGTATGTGGTACGTAATGGTCTGCGATATGGTAGTAGTGCACACCAATCACTGTAAGTCAAGTGCAAACGCAAGTCCCATCCCACCGCTGCCACCCATGTTAGAAATGGGATTTTTGGTAGGCTAGGGCGCGGGCCAAAGCCAGGCAAAAACCACCACTCTAGTCAGGATAAGGGAGTTACACTTCTAAAATAACCCCTGCTCACCCCCTTGGCAGCTTGTCACGAGCAGCCAGGCCTATCTTAGAGGCAGTGTGTAAAGCATTTGCACATAACCAACAGTAATACAGTGTACGCACTACAAAAGGACACCACACCAGTTTAGAAAAATATCCAATATTTTTATACAATTAAAACAAGACCAAAAATGATAAAGAACTACAATACTATACTTAAAAGTTCACAATTCAAAAATACGCTGATTAAAAAGAGTTCCTTGTGTGGATAGCGCCATCCGGGCTACCACGGCGTCGTGAACACACAAATCCAAAACAGTTCTGGCTGACCGCGGGGTCGCAGGCCAGCTACGGTGTTGGGAAGACCCGCAAACAGTACCTTTCAAAGATGCAGGGCGATGGGGCCCTCGAAGTCACACGCGTTGCAGGTCGATCTCCTCTCTGATGGAGTCAGGAGCGCTGGCGTCGGCAGGCGTCGGGTGCTGCAGTGCGAAGTACAGCGGTGCGGCGTTCGGTGCCCTCAGGTCGCGGTGCGAGCAGCGGCTCGGTGGCGGCATCAGATGGCGTCGTCGGTGAGACCAGGGTCGCGGTGCGAGATGAAGGCGGTGCTCGTCACGGTGCTGGCAGATCACGGTGCAAGCAGCGGAGTCGTCGTTGCTGAAGTGCTGTCGTTGGCTGACGAACTGGAGTCGATGGCGCCGGCGTCTGTAGGCCAAGGCTGCGGTGTGGGATGAGGGCGGTGCGTCGTGTAACTTACGAGCGGTGCCCCCGAACCACGGTGCAAGCAGCGGCGTCGGTCTCGGCGGGAAGTGGCGGCATCAGGCAGGCCAAGGCGTCCTCGTGAAGCCAGGCGGTGCGGAGTGTGGTGCCCACAGGTCGCGGTGCAAGCAGCGGCTCGGTGGCGGCATCAACAGGCATCGTCGGTGAGACCAGGGTCACAGTGCGGCGGTGCCCTCTGCGGTGCCAAAGCTTCGGCGCGAGGCTGTGCGGAGTGTGGTGCCCACAGGTCGCGGTGCAAGTAGCGGCTCGGTGGCGGCGTCAACAGGCGTCGTCGGTGAGACCAGGGTTGCGGTGCCCTCTGCGTTGCCTTCAGGACACGGAGTCGGCCGTGGCATCGTAGACGTCGTCGAGTTGTTGTTCTTCGGGTTGCAGCACAAAACACACAGTCCCCAGTGCTGCGGGTCAAAGAACTTGAAGTCTTTGCTGTTCCTGAGACATCGTGAACAGGGGGCAAGCTCTACCTCAAGCCCTTGGAGAGACTCACAAATTTAGGTTGCAGAAAGTCCAGTCCAGGTCTTTCACTACCCAAGACAAAAGCAGCCACTGCAGGTCAGCCCAGCAAAGCACCCAGCAAAGCAGTCGTTCCTTTTCGCAGCTTCTCCGGCTCTTCTTCTTGGCAGTCTTCTTGTCCAGATGAGTTCCAAAGTTCAGGGGCCTGGGACCCAGCATTTATGTCCAAAAATCCTTTGATCTCTTAGGCAGAGAGGGCCTGTACCCGGTCAGGACCAGTTCTGCCTTCTCTGGTGTGAATTCCTGGCAGGAGGTGGAGACGGCATTTGTCAGAGGCAGATCAGGCCCTTTGAGGTGCAAGGAAATCTCCTCCCCTTCCCCCATCGTAACCCAGGTCTCTTCAGCCCTTTCCTGACCTACCTAGACCATCTGGCGCCCCTCCTGCTCCCCCAGCCTTCTGTCATCCAAAACCCAGACAGGCAATCCACATTCCAGCAGAGGCACATGGGATGACTGAGCAAGAAAATACCCACTTTCCAAAAGTGGTATTTTCAAACACAGAATGTAAAAATCACCCTCACTAAAAGAGGCATTTTTAGATTCTGAGTTCAGGCATACGAAACTTCATTTTCTTACCGAATTCCCTGGGCCAGTTATGTTCATAAGATATTATGAACAAACCTCCCATTCTGTCCTATGGGGAACTGGTAGCCTTGCAATAGTGAAAAAGAAATTGGCTGTAATTCACTTCTAGGACATGCCACACACACACCGGGGCATGTCCTACCTTTCACATACATTGCACCCTGCCCACAGGGGTACCTTGCCTACCTGAGGGGTGCCTGACATGTAAGAAAAGGGAAGGTTAGGGACCGGCCAGTGTGTGCACTGGTCAAGTCGATATGGCAGTTACAAACTGCGCGCCGACTCTGCAATGGCAGGTCTGAGTTACCGTTTTCAGGGCTACTCACGGGGGTGGCACAACCAGTGCTGCAGGCCCCCGGGTAGCATTTGATTCACCGGCCCTGGCACACGCAGTGCACTTTACTAGGGGCTAACAGGTAAATCAAATATCCAATCATGGATACACCAATCCATAACACAATTTACCATAGGAGCACCTGCGCTTTACCACTGATCAGCAGTGCGAAAAGCGCGCAGAACCGTTACACCAGCAAAACAGAGTCAAAACCGGGAGGTCAGAAAGTAAAAACTCAGGGGAAACACGCCAAAAGATGCCAAGTCTAACAAGGTTGCTGTCATTGGCTTGGATCATGATATTGCCATTTCTGTATTTAGTAAGGGTAATGTTGCCTTTGAAGGTGGGTGAGTTGGAGATCAACAGTTTTTGGCCGTATGGGATGTTGGTGGTGTTTGTTATTCATAGATAGTTTGCTAGGTTTGTTCTCCATTTCTCCAGGTGGGAAGTGTAGAAGATGAAGTCAGTTTTCTCTTGTCCTGTGGATGTGTTATAGTATACCTCTGTTATGAGTGTTTCGAGCTGTTGCTTGAGCAGTCTAAGTTTGAAAGATTTGGTGGCATTAGCTGAGAGGTTGGGGGGGTAGGTGATGAAGAAGGAGTTTGGACCATGTGGTCTAAGGTTATTGAGTTGAATTGGGGTGAAGGGGTTTAGTGGTAGCCTGCAGTTTCTGACATGAATTTTTTGTAATTTTATTAGTTTTATGGGGGTCTCTCTGAGACCTTGTGGACAGGTGATGAGACCTGTGGAAAATTGACTTAGTGTCTCCTGGGAGCTGCCAGGAATGGCAAGGAGTGGAACCAAGCTGATACTCTGTAGTTTCATTTTATAAGGCCTTGAGATGTCTATGAAGGTAGGACCTAGTCAGTGAAGTTCGAGTTATTAGTACTTGGTCAGAGAAAATATGTAGGGGCTGGTGATATACCAGTCCAAGATGGCCGCCGTTGGACGGGTCTCCAAGCGACTCCCCATAGTATCCCGTATGATCAGGTGGCTCTGACCCATTTGTAAGATGCAGCCTTAGTAAGGGTGGGCGCAGGGGGTGCAATGGAAATTTCGATATTGATAGGTGATACTTATGAATGGCAGAGCTATGTGGTGGTTCCGATAAGCAAGTGGTTGACCAATCCAAGGTCACTGTGTGTGCAGGGTGGTCCTCTTTCTGCTTCTGTCTGTAAATGTTTTGGTCTGCATGGAGCACCAAGATGGCCACTCCTCAAAGGGACTTTAATGAACATGTACTAAGGCATCTCCATGAATGGAGTCTCATTCCTTTGCAGACAGTCTGCCGGAGGCGGGGATCCTTAGGATGTAGCTATTATTTAGCTTTTTATATGATGTAGCTTTTGTAGGGGGGGTGAGAGTGGCATTTGTCAATAATGGTTGGTGGCTAAAAAAAAGTGGCAGGGCTGTGCAGTGGATCGGAGTAGCAAGTGGCTGACCAGTCCAAGATAGCAGCCGCTCTGTGTGCAGGGTGGTCCTCTTTCTGTTTCTAGCTGGTAGATGTTTAGGTCTGCAAGGGGCAACTAAGATGGTCACTCCTCGTGGGAGCCAGACAAAAATGGGCCAGGGCAGGTTAAAACAAGCATTTGCAATGCAATAGGTCTCGCGTTTATGAGAGTTTGAGCTATTGACACTGTAAATGACAATGCCTTTTATTTATGTGTTGTTTTTAAAACAGATAAATAAAAGGCATTGTCATTTACACTGCCAATAGCTTAAACACTCGTAAATGCGAGACCTATTGCATTGCAAATGCCAGTGCCCGTGCTATAAAAATGTTTAAAAAAGCGTTAGGAGAGAGAGCGTGTCCTGCCTGCAACATCAGGCAGGACAAAGCTATTTGAGAAAATAGTGCTCTGAGGCTGTAATTAAAGCCTACCGAGTAACAACACACGTAATAGGGGAGTCGCCCTGGGAGGTTACCAAATGAGACAAGGCGGTACTAAGGAGGGACTACTAAGCCTTTTGACCAATGAACAGCCACAGTTTACAGTGGACATTGACACAAGCCAATTAAAAATATGGGCTGAGCTTCAAGTCCCTACCTGAATACAGCATGCCTCGCAGAGCAGCGCATGCGCTACCCAGGCTCGACCTAAAAACACCTGACGTTGCCATTACTACCCCAGTTCCTTGCGCCCAGTCCTGACATGTTAGTGAATAAGGCTCTTCTTGCTGGAGCCTAAAGACGACTCTTTGTCAATGGAGATACCCCACTGTCGGCCCGGACTTCTATTTAACAAATCCGTGCATTGTGGGAGTTTTAGTCTTTGTTTTAATTAACCCACACGACTGTAGCAATGATTTGTAAAAATAAAACCGAAGATTGGAAAAGTGGTGTATTTCGCATAGTCATTAGGTCATTTTACCTAACCATAATCTCAATTAGAAAATTATAAGGTGCTAAGGGCTAAAAAGACAAGATTTCTGAAGGTGTAACATATTTCAATGTGTGCACGCTCCCAATTGCTGATCAGCTCCTGCTAGACACGCAATCAGTAGTGACCATGTTGACCTTTGAACTTCACTGTGGAAGACTGTGATGGTGAGGCTGGGGTCGGGTCAAAAGTACCTTTGTTGCTGGGAGGAATCATACAGAGGCCTGCTACAGACTAACCCAGCAGTTTGAGGACGCCTTCTAAAGCTTTGCCCTTACTGCAGCCTTTATCCACAGAGTCAAATGTACTTTCCTCCTCTTCCTCCCTAGATAAGGGCGTGCAGTTATCAGACAATGACCATGGCACGAGGGAAATGCGCAACAAAGATTATAACTATAAGTTATTAAACTCCTCTTCTACTGGCCAGTAAAGACATGATTTTAACTGGAAAATTCTGCAGATGTTAACAGGCAGTCACACGCTTTCTGGGAAACCCAAACATCTGATTTTCACTAATATTACTTGGAAAAAAGCAAAAGGCAAACTACTCAAACTGCACGTACGAAATGAATGTTCAAGTGTGAGTGAATTAAATAACATAACGGGAATGATTCCTAGGACACTGGCGAGGAATGGTACAAAAACTTCTTCAGGAGAGTTTTTGTGTGAAAATCTGCAAGATTACTTCTATTATTAGTGCCCTGACGAAGTTCCATTTGGAACGAAACGCGTTGGCTGGTGTCCAATTTTAACAACAACTACAATAAAGGATAACAATTATTTGGATACATTTGGAACTCATTGACTTTGTTTCTGGTGCACCTTCCTCATCCTTACGAATTATTTATCTGGTTTCCAGTGGAGTGAAAGTGCGGCAAACTCCGGAAGTTGATGCACAGATTACTTTATTTTACTATATATACACTTTTTCAATTTAGGAACTGAGGTGCTGAACCGTGGTCAGCCGCATTTGCTTGCTTATTTTATCATAGTAAAATCCTTGTGAATCCGGCCCACAACGGGTTAGAAGAAGGGGGCAAATACAAATCAGAGCGCTTTACGACCTGGTCAGGGGTATCTGGCACTCTATAATTAATGCAATCCGACCACCCAGAAAGTGCTTAAGGTCTCTCAGAGGTTATCGAAGGCGTTACATACATACCAATTCAATACAAATCCATTATAGCGCGATACGCGGTGGGCTCGTTAAAAGCTGCTGATAAAGCAAATAAAAAACTTTACGATACATAGTGAACAACACGCATCCTATTCCACGCGCACCCCGTCGCTTAGTCCAGAATATTACACATCCTTTATTCTGTATCGTGGGAGGGAGTGCTCTAGTGCCACCGGGTCTCACCTGATCCCCCACAGCCGCCTGCCTCGGTGTCCTTTGGCGGCCCGTCGGGCCCTGGTCAGCACTCCATCGCCTCGGGGGTATCTGACCCCGCCCCTGGTTTATCCGACTGGAGCCTACTGGTGCCCTCTCTTCCTGGCAAGCACTGCCTGCCCTCCTCGTTGGCTATCGCCTCGATGGCCTGGTACAGCTGGTGGGCCAGGTGCTGTCTGTCTGCGGGCTTGCGGTGCCTCCGGACGTCCCGGCGGAGGTCATAGACGGTGTCTGCGGTGTCTAGAAGCAGGGCCTCCTCCTAGCGCTCCAACAGCAGCAACAGTTGAAGCATGCACACTCTGAAACTTCTTCGGGGTCTACCACCCCTGCCTGGGCACACTCGAGCGCCAGGCGCACCCTCTCCATCAGCGCCGCGAGCCTCATGATCGCCAGCTGGTGTCGCTGGGAAGGGGGTTCGCCTTTGCCCTCTCCCTCCGTGGTGAGGTTTCACAGCGCAGCTAGAGGGGGAAAGAGGCAGCAGTGTATGATAGGCACTGGCAGTGCAATACTATGCCAACCCTTGGGGTATGGGTGGCGGTTTTCAGGAAGTATTCATAAATGATGCTGTGCTGACCACAAAACAGTGAATGGCGACACCCTCAGGGAGGGCAAGAAGGAAAACACGCATTTGCAATGCAATAGGTCCAATTGCATTGCAAATGCTTACGTTTAAAACTGAGCGCGGCGCTCGTTTTTTGTTTTTTTTACTTTAACACTGAGCGCGGTGTCCTTGAAGCGGGCGCTGCGCTCAGTGTTAAAGTAAAAAATATATAAATAAACCGAGCGCGGTGTGCTTGAAGCGGTGCCACGCTCAGTTTTAAAGTAAAAAAAAAAACAGAGCGCGGTGTCCCTGAAGTAGACGCCGCGAAAGACGCAGGGAAAATATAAATAAATAAAGTGAGCGCGGTGTCCCTAGCGGGCGCCGCGCTCTATAAAGAAATTTTAAAAAACATACAATTTAGTTGGCATAGCGCTGCAGCATCCTGCTTCGTGGACGAATGACAAAAAGAAAGTGCCTACCAAGCAATTGAAGGAGACAGTCTAACGCTGCAAGCAAAAGATCCAGTCCGGGTGGGCGGGGCCAAAAGGAGACAGGGCGGTAACAAGGAGGGACTAAAAAGCCTCACTGACAATGGAAAGCCAGGGTTTAGCATGCACGATGACGAAAGCCAATGGAAAGAAGGGGCGGAGCCTAGACTCCACTTCTGAAATTGGCTTGATTACAAGAAGCCTCGCAGAGCGAGCAGCGCATGCGCTGCAACGCTAGGCGAGACCTAAAAAAAGGGAGTCCCATTCCTCTTCAATAGTCTGTGTGAGGGTGTGAAGTCTGGCATTTGCTGTGTCTTCATCGTTTTCAAAATTTACAAAAACGTTGAAGTTGGCAGCGTGCAACTAAGGTAAAAATGCCCTGTTACAGAGCCCATGGCTATAAACGTAAGTGGCGGGAACCCGCGCCCCCCTCAACTATAAGGAAGAAACAGCAACTGAGGGTTTAAAGCTAGGTGTTCAAGTCTCAATTGATCATTTTGACATTCGGCATAACCTTGGGCAATCTGACTAGCGTGCGTCTATTTTCAGGAGAAAAGGAGGGCTTACAAGGAGAGAGGACCCGCTGCAGACTGGACTCTATGCGGAGAGCAGGCACTTCCCAGTACCACAGCCAGCCAGCCGGTCACAGGAGAGAACAGGAACTAGTTCGAAGAGGTCAGGCGACTTACCGGCCTCTGACCTCTTCTCCTGTCTTCAATCGCGGGCCTCCTCAAGCGAACCCGACCTCCTCCTTCAAGTCCGGGGAGAACAACATCTCAAACCATTGGGTTCACGCTACTCCCAGGACTGGCCCCCACCCACTAGAAATTACAGGCTGCCAGCACTTCAGTAAAAGGGGTTGTGCTGCTCCCAGGACTGGGCCTCGTCTGCTGGGCATCACAGGATAACATGCCTCCAGCTGGAAGGCGTCAACACTCTCCGTTTGTACGGCCAACCCAAGAGGACGGTCCCCATGGGGATCGGCGAATCTCCCCGCCGGCCCAGGGGCTCGAGCACACAACCTTTTTTTGAAGGGGTCCCCCAGTCCTCTGCTCGGGGTTTGCACTGCTGACTCTCTGCAGCTCTAATGGAGCCACAGCGGTCCCTCCACTGCTTGCTTCCTGGGGGTAAACCTTTTGGTTGTCTTTCACGCCCTACAACGCTGATTGGGCGGTAGGCTTCCGACTCTTGGTCAGTGGAGTCCCACGGAATGGAGGGCAGTTCACTGTATCACCGTCTCCATGGCCCTCGACCAGAATCATTATCCGGTAAGTGCTCTCAGCAATCCGTAGCAGTTCCAGTGGTGGTCGGATGGCTGGGGCTTACCAGGATTCACACCAATGGTGATCCTGACCCCTGGAGCTCACTGGGATGTTCCTGCTCACGCGGCCATAGTTTCTGAGCATGCTGTGCTACTATGGAATGAAAGAGAAGACCAAAAAAGGTACACATAGGTTTAGATGGCCATAAATGTGTAAAAAAAAAAATGAAAAGGGACAAACACAAGATTGACAAGCTGGGACACAAAAAAGAAGCAGGCAAATGAGAGTGACAAGGAAAGGCAACCAATGGTAAGCAATGGGCGTACTTAAAATAGGTTCTTGGTAAGCTACAATATGCCTTGCAAAAGACAGTGCATGCGCTGTCTAGTAGGCTTGACCTTAAAAGACACGTTAGTAAAAAAAGAGAGGTTGCGCTACAATGGACCAGTGGTCAAGAAGAACAGGGAGACTGTGCTGCTAAAGAAGAAAAACCCCTCTCCTTGTTTCATAAACTTTAATTTGTCATTATTCTTCACTTTAGTGAAGAATAATGACAAATTAAAGTTTATGAAACAAGGAGAGGGGGAAAAATAAACTGCTTCGTGGGGAAATGCATTGCCGAAACTTATAGTTTTGGCTTCTATATTGTGATAACGTTTGCCTTTAATCTTCCATAACACAAAGAACAGAAGTGACAGACAGTAGTGGAGCAAGCTCCCCTTTCACACAGAGCAGGAACGGTACAGGCAGCAGTGGAACAAACTTCCCTACACTGTGCCTAACATGGAGAGCCTTAGATGGTCTGGTGACTGTCATTGCTCCGACTCTTAACGGGCAATAGACATCATGGTTTTAATCAATGCAAATACAAACAAAATAATATACAATAGTTGTGATGCCCTTTGCCTTCGCTCAGCTTCCCGAAATAATGCAGCCGTACCTTCTTTACTGATTTTCTCGCATAAAAAGTGTTTTCAGTTCCATATTTGGTCATGGGGATAGAAATGATCCAGCCCCCTGGCCAGAGCAAAATGCGGTCACTTTAAAAGCAGGACATTTTTTTCCATCGCTTATGCAGGAATGTTTCTCAAGCTTTATACAAAACAATAGATCAAACAATCTCAAGGCAAATGTCGAATTCCAGGCAAGATGTTAATATTCTGAGAAAAGAGGATTAAGTGAAAAATCGTGTTTCATCATGTAGTATTATTTCAAACAATAACTGGAGAAATTATCACAACATTAGGAGTGGCCCAATAATTTCCGATTTGTGAGGTAACGTAACAGGAGTTACCATACAAATCGGAATTATGAGTTTTGTGATTTTCAGCGCACAAAGTATATAGTAGGTGCAATAAAACCGGTATCTCCTGTTAAATTTCAGCAGCTCCTACCTGCCGGAATTTAAAGGGACAAAAAGTCTGGAAAATGCCGGGACATCGCAATTTTGGTGCAGTAAGCTCCAAAATCCGTATGCTTTGCCCCATTTTGTTTGGGGAAAAAACTCTTAAAATGTGCTATTTATTGTACCCTGTAAATAACCTAGGCCAAAGTATTAGAATGTATCAAATGCAATAAATATCGCATAGAACATCGGGCCACTCCTAATGTGGGCCTAAGACTCTTTCACAAATAGTGACCAGAAGGGATGGTCGTCCATTTTATACCCACCTACACTGCAGGGCACTCTAACAGATTAAGCACATTTGAAACTAATAAAATATAAATAAAACCAAATCTTTTTAAATCCTCTGACTGTTCTTAAGGATCACTTCCAATGAGAAACGGGGATAAATGAAATCCAAAAGCTTTAGAAACGTATTTAAACCTAAGTGGTGAGTTTAGACAGACGAGAGCAGGTGAGGCCTCCTCTCAAAGGCGGCGCCTCACTCGTGGAATGAATGACCACCTCCCAGGAGAATGGGCGAGAGGTTTAGATGTTTTCACTTGTCATCAATTCGGAAGCAGACCCCTCTGAAGAGACAAGGCCATAATCGTCGTTCGAGATGAATTCCCTGTCACCAGGGCCCCAAAAAGATCCCGGGGCAGTGCCTGCTGAAAGGACAGGCACACAAGGGCACCTGTTCCGTGGAGACAGCGTTCTGTGTAGATTGTGTGGGGTCCAGCCGTCACATGACCCAGGGCATGCTGGGCCTCTGACCTCTGCGCCGCCGCCACCCTGGAGTCAGGCAGCCCCGGTGAACCTGTCACATCCATTCCAGGAGTGCTCCGCGCATGTCACGAGATCACAAACAGCATGTCATCGAGGCCGGGGTAGATTTCCAGCCAGGAAGTACAGTCTGTGCCGTGACCAGGGTGTTTTGTCGAGCTGCGTTATTTCACACGACACACTGGAGAATTGAACCAGAAACCTGAAGCACAATTGAAAGCTAATGCGCTACTGCTGAACAGGCACGAAGAGGCAGTGACAAAAAGAGATTCTATTGCAGGGGCTAGACATGGCAGAGTTGATTCTCTGATTTTTCCATTATAGTACCGGTGCTTAAAAATGTACGCCTTCTCGAAGATAAAAGGGACACATGGGCCTGGGCGTGCGTTCAGGCTAGGGCTTTGTTTGTCCTACACTAAGAGCCCGTGCTGATGTTCAGCTTATGGCGCTCTGAAGATGGCGGAGGGAGGGGAGGGGGGGGGGGGTAATTGGACAGCTCTGCAACACTGCACTGCAGGCTTTTAAATCGCACGTAACCGCGGTTCAGACAGGGTAGTTGTGGGAATGTGGAATAACTTGACACTGCATCTGTTTTCAGGCACCAGAGCCTTTATTCCCTTTCACCAGCCCTGCTACACTACTAGGAAGAAGAGAGATGTGGCAGCCCTGCTTTCAGCCTCAAAGACTTGCATTAAAATGGCTTCTAAGCATTTATGGATGTATCGGTAGTGATGTCTGCCTATATGTGCTTCAATGTATTGCAAGCCTGGGCCTGCATATGAAATACATCACTGAAACATGTGAGCAGCCTGTAGTCCAGAAATGCATAGAAGGGATTTTAAAGCATGCAGAAGAGGTTAAAAATGTTTCCACCGCAGGTGCGTTACTAAAGATATATTTACATCCTTTGCATAGCTCCTATACTTTAGAGACAGACTAGAGCTGCCCTTATGCCACACTTCACACCAAATTAACACATTCCTGATTTGTGTGGGGTGCGTGGTATATCCCAAGGTGGCTGTGGGTGTGTGACCCAATGAAGGGCAACTTCTAATTTCTAATGTCTCCTTGTATTGGTCAGATAAACTGATTAAGGATCTTCGTATCGATCTATCCAAAGTGGTACAAGGGCTTTACAAGGCGGACTGACCAAAACTGAAAGGGGAAATAGTTATAATCTTAAGGAGATGGTGATTGTATTACATTTCCTGGCTTGGTGTACTAAATTTTATATAAAAGAATGTCCTGCCACATCCGTCATTACTATTTCAATGTCTTCCAACATACATACCAAGGAGTGGGCTTCTCAAATTACAGAAACATTTAAATCAGTCCATATGAACAAGGAGTAGGACCACAGTACACATAAAAGTGCTTTTATGTTGAATATTTTTTATTGAAAAAAATAGTTCAATAGAAACAAAACAACTATCCAAGAAATATAAATACAAAATAAACTGTAACAGCAGTAATTGCATATTATTGATATTTAAAAAAAAATTATAATAGTAAAGGTACAAGAATGAAAGAAAAGTAAGCAAATACACAAGAGAGGAGAACTGGAGAGGAAAAGGAGTAGAAAACATTACTAAAACTAATTTATTGAAGAATTAGAAACTGAGTTTGTAGAGGTAATTTGTAAATGGTAATCAAAATAGATCAGATATAATCTTCTGCTTGAGACTGAGTGAAGAAACAGCTTCTACTCTGTGGACTCCACCAGGAATAAAATGATAATTTACAAAACTCTTTCTAACTGAATGATATAACTTTGACATAAATTGCAATAAAAAGATCTTATAAAATAGGAGCAGCTGCCTGATTATCGGAATTCAGAGATAATAAGTCTTAATAAACATTTGCTAAATTAAGAGATAAATTACAATTGAAAACTTACAAACATTTAGGCCATACTAAGTTCCAAAATGATTTAAGATACATACTGTAAAATAGAGTCTGAATGAAAGTATCTTCATCACTTGCACAGGACCAACAAAGACAAGAGCTGGATCAACCAAATTTGCTCACATGAGATGGTGTAATAATCGCTCTATTATAAATAAAAACATAACAACTAGGTCAAATATCTGCTCTAGAGGTTTTAAACAGCTTCAATCACAGTTTGTCCCACAATTCAACAGTGTATAACACATGCAAATTGTCTTCCCACAACAATTCAATTGTAAATTCAGTTCTAGTTAAAATAGATAGCAGAACAAGCAAATAAGTCTGAGCAGCCTTAGGAACAAAGTCACTCCACATAAGATTAGTAATTACAGGCGTTGAAGGAGTCATTAAGTCAGATGTCACCAAAGACGTGGAAAAACTGCTAAATTGAGTAACACAAGGTGGCTTCCATACTTCCACTAATAAAAAAAATGGAGCCTAAGCCCAACGGATTGCAACAACTTTTGCCCCATCTCACTCCTCCCACTACCTGCCAAGCTAGTAGAAAAGGCTATCAATATTCAGCTATCTCACTTCCTTCAGGCCAACTAGCTTACAAACCCTACTCAGTACGGCTTCAGAAGCAGCCACAGCACTGAAACTGCTCTGATCAAAGCTTCTGAAGAGATCAGAGCTGCCCTGGATGCTGGAGGCAAAACTGCCCTTGTCCTGCTCGACCTATCGGCAGCCTTTGATATGGTCAATCACAACCTTCTGATTTATCTTGCCAAGATTGGAATGAATGAGACAGCACTGATCTTGCTGCATTCCTTCCTCTACGAGAGCGAACAATCAGTAGCACAAGATTCTTTTCTCTCTGAACCCTTTTCACTGTCTAGCGGAGTCTCTCAGGGGTCCTCGCTTAGCCCCAAACAGTTCAACGTGTATATGTCTTCCCCTGCCTTGTTAATAAAATCTTTTGGTTTCTCAGTCACTTCTTACGCTGATGATACACAAATTGTCATGTCATTATCTAATCAGGACACAGACACAGGATCCAGATTCCACACCTGCATGTTGGCCGTCAGCTAATGGATAGGCAACAATTGCTTACAACTAAATTATGGGAAGATGGAAATCATCCTCTTTGGAAATCAGACATCCTTTTTGTCTCCATCCTAGTGGTCGTAGGAACTAGGCAGCCTCCCTACCCTGGTGCTGAAGGCCAAAAACCACGGAGTCCAAATGGACAATAAACTCACTTCGTTGAACAGGTCAATACAGTCACTTCATCCACCTTTTTTACCCTGAGGATGATTAAAAACATTCTACATCCCCCTAATTCACAAAAAAGTGGTTACCTCATTGGTCCTATCTAAACGTGACTATTGAAATGGGCTGTACCCCAATATGCAGCACCAGCAACTGAACAAGCTGTAAATGCTACAAAATGCAGCAGCCAGGCTGTTAGCTGGGATCCCCAAACTTAAATTGGTAACTACAGCTATTCAGAATCTCCACTGGCTCCCTGTTAGGCAGAGTATCACATTTAAAGGTCTCTGCACCACCTAAAAGGTACTCCACAACACAGGTCCTCACGACCTGAAGTATAATTTTAAAGAGTATGAGCCCAACAGAAACCCTAGTTCTTCTGGTGCTAAGACCATGGTTGTTCCCAGATTCAAGCAAGCCAATTGCAGGATGGAAGAAGTTTCCTTACTTGTATAGCCAAAACTTGGAAACCAACTGCCGTTTTACATCAGCCCCTCTCCAAGTCTATTATCCTTCAGAAAAGAGCTAAAATCTTGGTTCTTCAGGAATGAGGTCTTGTAATTTCCTCTTCTAAACAGAGCTAGCGCCAGGACACCTCAGGGTAATCGAGCGCTCTATAAATATATTTAACATAACGTAGCACAACAAGTTCTATTCACTTAAAAATGATGCAGGTAATTCATGTTTCCTTTGAAGTGATTCTAAAGAAGCTATGTTTTCAAAACCACAAGGGTAACTCAACAATCATTGGAAAGCAAGGGTGCTTTGCGATAAGACGAACAGTGGTCCCTAGTTAATAAATGTACATAAAATATTTAAAGAAACATAATAGTTCCCAACGGCTGTTCCAATGACAATAAACAAGGAATTTTTGTAACATTTTTCTAAAAAACATGAAGTAGGGCATATACCCCTCCGGAGTAGTTGTAATATTGAGTTATGTCTTAGGCAAACTATATTTTGTCCTGATGATGATCCCATATTGTTAAGGGATTGAAACGCAGTCGACTCACACTCTGACCCATTTGATTTTGTATAAACATTTTGTTTGGGTGCAGAAGTGTTTTGCTTTTGAAATAAGTGACACTCATTTTTTGTACATATACTGGTTACATTTGGTTTTCTTGCCTGTATGTTTAC
Organism: Calotriton arnoldi; assembly: GCA_963921515.1. NCBI lineage: Eukaryota > Metazoa > Chordata > Amphibia > Caudata > Salamandridae > Calotriton > Calotriton arnoldi. Next base: position 1,424,845 of record CAWUFW010000913.1, on the reverse strand, counting down.
TGTTTTGTCTGTTTAAAACTTGTTTTGGAGCTACTCCGGTGGGGCTATACTCCCTACTTCATGTTTTTTTAGAAAAATGTAATAAACATTCCTTGTTTATTGTCATTGGAACAACCTTTGGAAACTATTATGCTTCTTTAAATATTTTATGTATATTTATTAACAAGGGACCACTGTTTGTCTTATCAAAAGAAGCAATGGCGTTGTCATGACACAGTTGATAGACCCAAATGACACCCTTGTCTTTTCAACTCTTGAAGTAAAACGACCAACACAAATCTTTAAATGCTTATTATGCCACATTGGGCAATTCATGAAACACTGTTAAAGTGAATATTGACTAAATAATAATTTACATATTTGGAAAGCTGAGTATTTTTTAGAAGAATACTTAGAACAATAATTAGACATCTGGGTTAGATCTTTAAATACTTATGAAACACAGATCGTTCAAAACAAAACCAACATGGAATAGGAATGACATCAGATTTAGAAAGCAATGCACAAGCTTGTTGGATTAGAAATTTAAAATGATATAATTTAAAATCAGGAAATCACACACCTCCTTCAACCTTTAGCCTTGTCAATTTAGATAATGCAATACCAGAGGTTTTACTTTTCCAGAGAAATTTAAAACAAATGGTGTCAAATTGCTGAAAGACAGAATTTAAAATTTGAAATGTAAGCATAGACATAACATATAAAATATGTAGGATGATCATTATTTGAATAGAGTCTAAACTCTCCCAACACAACAAAAATAAGGGAGACCAGACATAAGCTAATCATGAATTTTGGATTTCAAAGCCAAGGTATGCATTCAATAGTATTTTTAACCTCAGTAGAGAAACAAATACCAAGATATTTAATCTTAGAGAGGCACCATAAAAAGCAGAATCCTGAAACATGTGCTGAAAATTGGGAGAATTCAACGGAAGAATCTCTCTTTTGCTAAAATTCAATTTACACCAAGCTACCATTGAATGTAAATGCATTTGTTCCAAACGAGCAGCCAAGGAAGAAGAGGGATCTGCAGTATATAACAGGATGTCATCTGCATATGCCGATAAATTAACTCCCTCTGTATGGTACTGAAACTTAGTAAAACAAAGGGTTACAATAAATTCTCTTCAAATAGAATATATTACTTAAAAAGAAAAATGTAAATTTAAGTTCAAATCCAAACCACTGAAGCCTCTTAATCATATAATTCCAACTAATGCGATCAAAAGATGTCTCTGCCTCAAGCGATAACACAGTCTACTGAATTTCAATTCAGTCACTTGACAAATTATATTTTATATAAATATCAACTTTTATATATATTTTGAATAATTGATGCAAGTCTACCCTTAATAAACCCAGATTGGCTGTTGAAATAAGGAAAGGAATAACAGACTCCAAACGAGAAGCTAAAATCTTTGTAAATATCTTGCAATTCTAATTAATAAGAAAAATGGAACTGTCATGTTTACAATATCTGAGATCCTTGTCCTGCTTGGGTATGACAGTAATTAATGCGCCAAAAATTGCCACTAGCACACCAGTTATGAAAAAGAGCATTATATAACTCTAAAAGTTTTGGTGCAAAAAAGACGATAAAGATGCAATAAGTTCAATAGATAAACCACCAGGCCCTGGAGCTTTAGTCTTCCTCAACAATTTAATAGCATCCAGAACCTCCTGGCAGGGGCGTCGTAAACCCCCCGTTTAAGCAGCTAGAGTGGGGTGGAGTTCTTGATGGGCCTCTCCTGTCTGCAATTTGGCAGACAAAGGCTCATAGAAAACATAAAATGGTGGGTGGGTGCGTGAGTGAAAGTATGGATGGATAGGTGTGTGAGTGAAAGGGCAGATGGATGGGCGAGTGAAAGGGAAGATGGGTAGATGGATGGATGATTGAGTGAAAGAATGGATGGATGAGTGAAAGCGAGGGTGTATGGATGGATAAATGAAAGAACGGATGGATGGATGAATGAAAGGGATGGTAGCTAGATAGATGAAAGGCTCGATGGATGAGTGAAATGGCGAATAGATGATAAGAGAAAATATTGAAGCATGAGTGAGTGAAAGAATGGATGACTGAGTGAAAGGGTGAATGGATGGATGAGTAGATGGAGGGGTAACAGGGTGGACGGATGCACAAAGTGAAACCTTAAAGATTTATGGCATAAAATATCAACAAGCCCTTACGATTAACAGTGGGTGAAAAGAATACATGACCCCCCAGAATCTTTTCAATTTTGCCAACTCTGTTTCACTGCAATTTATTTCTTGAAGACAGCAATTTTTGCATTAATTCTGGAAAAATGGCAAAGTACCTTTTGTCTTTGCACAGGGTTGCCAAGCCCTTGAATGTTCAGAAGACAAAATTAAGCATAGTAGACACATAGGGGTAGACTGGCTGGAATGGACGACAATCAGTAAGAAAGACTAAGAGCAAACACAAATAGCAATAATTCCCATATACGTAGGAGATATATTAAAAGACAGATGGTACCATTTGACATATCCGTACTCAAGGAAAATCAGAGAGATAGGTAGAGAAAGAGAACACATAGGAAAAAGAGGAGAGAATTGCAGACCAAGGGACAACACCAAGATCTGAAGAAAAAATGAACATACAAAGAAATACAGCATGTTGAAATGACAAGATAGACAATAGAGCAAATACAAAATATAACTGGAAACACAAAGTTATAGATTGTCCAGACAATAGTTAACATAACAATAAGCATCAGACTTTCGATACCAAGATGGCCATCCTGTTAGAAGATATACTTTGAAGATTACCTCTCAGCTTAACAGGGTCATCAAAAGACTTCGTATTGCCCTCATATGTTATTTTACAAAGACAAGGATTGAGTATACCATATCTGATATTCAATTGTGTCATGAAAAGTTTTGCAGTCAGGATTTTTTTTTTCAGATTTTCTTTATTCAAGTATTCACATCTTCACTGCTCTTACATTGGGATGTCCTTGTACAGGGTATCATTGTGCTTATTCCACTTTATTCTGTTTACAGACTTATTTGATTCATCTCTCAGGAGTTCCGCACTCATCGTTTCCTGCTACAACCCACAGGATTGCCATAGCATTGAGTAATTTGCAAACCGAGGATCACTTTTGGTGTCTTTAACTTATAACATTTAACGCTCAAAGGAGTTTACCGCTCAACAAACAGCGGGAGGGGGTTGGGGAAGTCAGAGGGGGAAAAAGGGGGGGGAACGGCAGTCATGTAAATCTGTCAGGCTTTTTGGTCTAGAGTTGGCCTCATTGGCTTACGCAGCTGATGTGTCTAGTGTCTCTCCTATTCGTCTATGGTCTGGGTGTGGGAGGGCACATCATCTGGTGCATGAGTTCTGATGTAAAGCTGCAGGGGGCCTCAAACATCTTTGGGTCGGGATTGAGTAGGCATTAGATCCCAGTATGCAGACAACTGTTCCTGGCAAAACGCAGCATCTCTAAGCCATGCCGCCTTTATGGGTGCGCGTGTCCTACCCCATGTTATTTCAATGCGCCTTTTAGCGAACAGCAATAGCAGCGCAGTGAGCCTTCCCCTCTCTGCCGGGGTGTCCTTCACATAGCCGAGCAGTGCCGTCAGTGGGGATCTATCTATGGGTGTGCCCGTCATTTCGTCTATCGCGTCAAATACAGTCGCCCTGTAGCGGTGAACCAGGGGACATTCCCATGCCAAGTGTAGGAAGGTTGCGTCAGGTGCCCTGCATCGCTGGCAGCGTGCTTCAGAGATTAGGCCCAGTCTCCGGAGCCAGACGGGTGTCCTATAAATGCGATGCAAGAAGTTGAAGTGTATGAGGCGCAATCTATAGTTCGGGGAGAGGGCTAGCGCCTGTGTACAGCAGAACGTCCACTGCTTTTGCGTGATTGGTATGCTTAGTGCTGTCTCCCACCCCTGTCGGGCCCACGGGGTGCACACTGGTGCTGTGTTTTGCATGTCTGTGTAGAGGCGCGTTATTAGCTTGCGTGGGGATGGATTTTTCAGGAACCTCTCCAGGCTTTGAAATGTGGGTGTTGCATCCGGGAAGGAAGGGTGGTAAGCGTGCAGCGCAGCTGGTAGTATATTATTAGTTCAAGCGTGGTTAGTTCCTGTCCCTCCCTAATCTGGTGCAGAGTTATGAAGGTACCATCCGGGAACACATCTCCCATTTTCGTGAGCTTCATGGTTCGCAGTCTAGCGCATGGGCCGTCCTCTGCCAAAAACGGTGATTCCGTGTGCTTTATCAGGGGGACCAGTGGGGCGTACATAACATCTTGATGCACCCTCCTGCGCATGCCATGCCAGGCCCTCACCGTGTATCCCACTGTGTCTATCTCGGTCAGAGGTCGGGCCTTGTCTGATATAAAGCCGCTGGGAGAGGCAGTGGGGACACCTGATCGTGTTCTGGCACAGTGTGCGCCATAAACTGCATCGGGTATATCCAATGATATGCAAATTGTGCTTTGGCGCACCAGTAATATAGATCGAAGTCTGGTGCCCCGATTCCTAGATGCTCAAATGGGAGAGTGAGCACCTCCCACGCTACTCTGGGCTGTTTGCCCGCCCATGCCAGTGTAATAATGTCAGAACGTAACCGCTTCCTAAAACTATGAGTGAGAGGGAGTGGGATGTTTGTGAAGAGATAGAGGAGCTTCGGTAGCACAACCATCTTGGCGATGGCCACCCGCCCGGTCAGGAGAGGGGCAATGTGACCCGGCTTTTTATGCGCTGTTCCAGCTAGTCAATGAGCCTGCCGTAATTAGAGCGCCACAGTTCCTCGGGGTCGCGGCTAATCCATATGTCCAAGTACTTCACCGGGTCCCGTGTCCACTGCAAGGGGAACTTCGACTGTACCTGTAACGTGGCCTCTGTGAGCGGAAATATCATTGAGTTGGTCCAGTTTATTACTATCCCTGAAAGTCCGCCAAAACGGATAAACTCTTTGATTAGTGGATCCAGGTTGGTGCTTCGGTGCTTGACGTTTAGCGTAAAGTCGTCCGCGTACAACAAGACCAGAATTACCAGTGGGGGGAACGCCAGTCCTCTGTGGGCATGGTGCTGTCGCAGCCTGGCCGCTAATGGCTCCATTGCTACTGCAAATAGCAGGGGTGACAGGGGGCATCTCTGCCGGGTGCCGCAGGAGATTAGGAACGGGGCCGTTATCACGCCGTTGACCCTTATGCGAGCCGTGGGGAGCTGTAGAGTAGCGCTATTAGACTGATGAATTTGGGGCTAAGGCCTATGCGTCTGAGCAGGGCGAATAAATATGGCCATTCGAGTGAGTCGAATGCCTTGGTGGCATCCAGGAGATTAGCAGCTGCCTGCAACTGTGGGTCCACCTCTTGCATCGTGGCAAAGAGGGTTGAGGTTATGAGCGGTGGATCTGCCTGGGACAAAACCGCACTGATCCGGAGGTAGCACCATGGGGAGCAGTGGTAGGAGACGTGCCGCGATCACCTTGGCCAGGATCTTATTGTCCACATTGATCATGGAAAGTGGACAGTACGCATCGCACCTTAGTGGATCCTTATCAGGTTTAAGGATTGTGATGATGAGGGCTTCTCGGAGCAATGAAGGAAGTATTCCATGCTCTACGGAGTCTTGATACATGTCTATTAGACGCGGGGCAAGTAAACTGGCGTACTCTTTATAAAAGTCAGCGGGGAGGCCATCTAGGCCTGGGGTTTTCCCCTCTGGGAGAGCCCGGATAGCTCCAATGATCTCCTCCTCTGTGAAGGGATCGTCAAGATAGGCCCGGTGGCCTGCCTCCAGCCATATCAACTGCAGAGTTTTGAAAAATTCCTTTACGTCAGAAGAAACGATGTCCAGTTGGGCACGATAGAGGGATGTGTAGAAGGAGGACATTTCCTCTTGGACAGCTTTTTGGCCTGCCACTATCTCATCATCCGCGGTGCGTAGCTCGGGGATGTAGTCGCTGGCCCAGGGTTTTCTGAGTAGCCCCGCCAGTGTTTTCCCGGCACAATCCCCCTCGCCGTAACGCCGGGCTCTGGTTTCCTTACTGAGGAAAAGTGTTTCCCTATTGGCCGCCTCTTGGAACTCATCTAGCTTAGCGCGTATTGTGTGTAACGTGTTGCTATTTTTGCTTAAGAAGAATTCCTGCTCAAGGGCCCGTATTTCCCTTTCTAATTTATGTAGGCCTCCCCGCAAGGACCGAAACACTCCTGCCTGCTTCTCGATACACTCACCCCGTATGACGGTTTTGAAGGTTTCCCATAGAGTCGAGGGAGAGTCGACTGAGCCCTCATTGTTACAGAAATACTCAATTATCGCCTGTCTAATGGATTCGCAAAATGCCTGGTCTCGCAGTGCACCCATCGGGAGTTTCCAGGCGAAAGCCCTGGTAGGGTAGTCCGGGATGTCCAGCACCAGCATCACCGGGGAGTGGTCAGAGAGGGTACGAGGAAGGTGCTGCACCTCCGCAACCCAAGATGCTGTGTCCCGGGAGATCAGCCAGTAATCTATCCGCGACCATGAAGGCCCCGCAGTCATTGTGAACATGCCGCTCACCTCCTCTGGATGGCTATGGCGCCAAATCTCTATCAGTTCGCCCTCATTTAATTATGGCCTTTAGCTGAGCTGCCGCGCGGGGTGAGGTCACCGTGATTCACCAGACCTGTCTTTGGAATCGTCAAGTACTACGTTGAAATCTCCCCCCATATTATTGCCCCGGGGCTGAGCGAATTTGCCACCCTCCAGACGTCTGTGAAAAAACTAAGGTCGTCCAGATTGGGTCCGTATATTTAGATGAGTCTAATCGGGTGGCCTCCTAGCGAGCCTGCTAACATGGCGTATCTGCCCATCTTATCCGTGATTGATGCGCGCATGTGCCAATGCAGCCCCTTTCTTTTAGGTTCAATACATTTTTTATTGATTTTTACAAAAACAATACCAAGAAAACAAGGCAAAATAAAGAAACAAAATACAATAAAGCTCTCGTCATTAGTCCGAATGGATAGAAGGTAATAGTTCTGATCATGCTATTTGGCACTGGTACTTACAAGTGATACAGTTGGGATGGCAGAAATAACATACCAAAACAGATGGATGTATCCCTGTTGAGCTGCCTCATATATCGACAAGTTACCATCAGGTCATTGGAAAGCTCTAGGTAGTATCAACGGTGATCAAGAGTGCCATTTGTGACAATGTATAACATAATATATAACACCTCTAGCTCATATCTTCTATCCTCCTATGGCTGTATAAGGAAAGTAAACAACCTAAAATAAATAGATAGGTAAATAAGTACGTAAGTAAATAAAAATAGAGGGAAACCAACTCGGTTCAAGGGGTACTCACACTGACCGTAGACCAATCCTTGCCTTGAGGCTTGTAAGCTCCTTTGAGCCGAATAACAATATGGATTTCAAGGGGGTTTAAAAACCATAGAGGCGGCGTCAAGAGATTTCCACATTTTCCTGTGTTTTGGTTTCCATGGGGAGACTTGCAGTGCAATATTATCCGCATCTCTCATGAAGGTTAGCCATTCTTGCCATTTTTTGTATGAAATTTTATCAAAACTTTTCCAGTTACACAGGACTATTTTACATGCCAAACTCAGCATTAAGTCAAGTAGAAAGCGGTCATCATCCCCCTTTAGTTCCGGGTCCTGGAAACCAAATAAGATATACAATATCTCTTTAACTGGGGAGATGTTGAATGTCTGGGTGATGTGTTCGAAGACTTGTTCCAAAAGTTTTGTAACAGCGGACAAAGGAGAAGCATGTGTGGTAAGTCACCTGATTGAGAGTTGCAATTCCAACATTGTGGAGACTGGGTTAGTTTAAGCCTATATAATCTGGCTGGGGTCCAGTAGCTCCTGTTTATGATTATGTAGTTTGTCTGAGAAAATATGGGGGATATTTTGTGTTTAAAAGGCATCATATTGTCTAGTTCCCGATCTAGTTTAATTGCCTTACTGTTCGGTTCAGATTCTGAGTAGGGACTTGTAGATTCTTGAGACCATATGACCGGTGTTAAACAATTTGGTTAATTTGGTAGGGAGTGAGGGGGGAGAAGGGTTAGTAGCCAGTTTAGAAATCTGTACCTTAAGTTTCAGAAAGTTATAAAAGTCTATATCGGTTAGTCCTCTCTCTCTTTTGAGGACAGAGAATGGAATGGGCGAAGTATTCTCATAAAGGTCCTTGATAAAGTTGATGCCTTTTTGAGACCAGTCTCTCCAGTAGAATGGTTTTCTGTCTATTTTTATTATGGGATTGTGCCAAATCGCCATTGTATTAGAAGCACCAATTTTTGTATTGGATAGTGTGTCGAGACGTGCCAGAGCTTTCTTAGTGTTAAGTATGATGTACTTAGAGTGTTCTAACATGGAGACCTGCATAGTCATGATTGCTGGGAGTGGGATATCATTAATCAGATTTAATTCTACGTCTAGCCACTGGGGTCTGTACTCAAGCTTATCCATGAACCATGCAGCTTCCTGTTTGCAGGGGTAAGCCGTTTGGTAGTTCTTAAAATTTGGTAGGCCTACTCCTCCTTTATTCTTGGCAAGTCTTAGTTTTCCTATGGTAATCCTTGCTCTTTTCCCTTGCCATAAAAACTTACTGATGACTTTATCTATTTTCTTAAGGAAGATATCTGACAATATCATGGGTAACATACTGATAAGGTAGTTTATAAGTGGCATTATCATCATTTTGACTGTTTCTATTCTACCCCACCATGTTAAGAATTTAGGTGGCCACCCATCTAATAGATCTGTGATTTTTTTAATGGATAATAGTTTCGTTTTCCTCTAGTGTAGAAATAAGGTCGCTTGAGAATTCTACGCCTAGATACTTAATCGTACCTGTCTGCCACATCAGTCCGGAGTCCCCCAAAACCACACAGGTTAAGTAGTTTTACCTCTGTCTTGTCTTTGTTGAGGGTGTAGTCAGATACTTCTGTGTAGTCGTGAATAGATTTCATGAGAGCCGGAATGGCTGTGGCTGCTTCTTTTGATACCACCAATATATCATCTGCATAGGCTGCTACCTTGAACATAGATTTGCCAAAATCTATGCCGAGGATATTCTGGTTTGCTCTTAGGTATTGGAGGAAAGGTTCAATAGCTAAGAGGAACAGTGATGGAGACAGGGGGTAGCCTTTTCTGGTTCCTTGCTTTAACGGAAAGGAAGAGGAAGAGCTCCTCCTGTTCTAACTCTAGCCTTGGGGTTGTGGTAAAGTGCCATGATCATCTGTATCAAGTCATCACCTAGGCTGAATTTCCTGAGTGTTTCGTATAAGAATGTCCAATCTACTTTATCAAACGCTTTTTCTGCATCAAGCGTTATGGCAACAGTCGGGGAACTAAGTAATTTTGCTTTTTCAATAGCATGGCAAAAAATTCTAGTGTTGTCGCTAGAAAGTCTTTGTTTTAGGAAACCTGTTTTGGAGGTATGTATAAGTTTAGCAATGTGTTTTTGTAATTGGTTTGATAAAATCATGGCATATAATTTACAGTCCAGGTTTATAAGAGAGATTGATCTGTAATTCTTAGTCAGTAGGCCGTTTTTACCCTCCTTTGGGATAACAGTAATTATTGCTTCAGCTGGGGTACCAGTTATTTGTCCAGATGAAGCAAATTGGTGGTAAACGAGTAGCAGTGGTTTACTCAAGTGTTCACTGAACGCTTTATAGAAGGGTGCATTAAACCCGTCTGGGCCCGGAGCCTTGCCTATTTTTAATTTTTTTAATGGCGGTCTCCAATTCTTCCAATTTGATCAGGTCATTGATAGAGTCCCTTTCTTGGTCGCTTAGGGATTTAAGTGATGCCTCATCCAGGTATTTCTGAAGTTTCTGAAGTTTCACATCAGAATTTGAGTTGTACAGGTTTTGGTAAAATTCTTTAAATGTGTTGGCGATTTTGTTGGGATTAGTTTGGATGTTTCCCTTTTCGTCTTTAATAGCATTGATCGCGTATCTCTGGCTTTTAAATTTTAAGTAAGAGGCCAGCGTCCTCCCGGCTTTGTTCGCCTCACAAAGACGAAGACTTTTCTGTTTGTTTATCCACATACCCGCTTTCGTACTAATTATCTTGTTGTATTCGTATTTTTTGTTTAGGATCTTTGTTGGTGTTTCTGGGTCGTTTTTATGGATATGCATTTTTTCCAGCTTGGAGATATCCTTCTCTAATTTAGCTAGCTGTGAGTTTGCTTCCTTGTTCATGTTAGATTTAATTTTTATAATTACTCCTCTAACGGTGGACTTCAGTGCTTCCCAGCTTGTAAGGTGAGAGGTTCCGTTCTCTTTATTATCAAGTAAGTAGTTTTTAATCGTTTCCTCGATTACTCTTTTATTTTCAGGGGAGGATAGTACCTCATCATTGAATCTCCAGAGAGTTTCGTTGAGAAGGGTGGGTGAGTCTGTAAGTGTTAGCGTGACACAAGAGTGGTCTGATACAACTCTTGGCTCAATAGTTGATTGGTCGATCCTACTAATAGCATTCCCTGGAATCAAAAAGTAATATTTACGGGAGTATGAGTTATGAGGGAAAGAGTAAAATATGTACTCCCTTTCAGTCGGATTCTGCAGCCTCCACGCATTTATCATGTTAAACCTATTGCAGAGGTGTTTAAGGGCTTTATGTGATTTATTTGGCTTGAATTTGCACGATGAGTTCCTATCCATATTCGGGTCTAGTGGGAGGTTAAAGTCACCTGCAATAACTGAGGACGCTGAATCTGGGATCAGATTAATATTTTCCTCCAGTTCCTCCCAGAATTCACTGTCATCATTCGTAGGTGCATATATATTAGTTACAAAAAGTATAGAGTTCTCTTTCTGTAATTTGGAGATAATCCATCTCCCCGGTTTATCTGTCAAATGGGATACTAGATTTATTTTGGATCTCTTTGAGATCATAGTTATGACCCCGTTTTTTTCCCTGTGGAGCTGGAGCAGGGGACCTTAGCGTACTGGCTACCCTTGAGTGTTTCTGTGAGTTTATAATCTAGTTTTGTCTCCTGTAAAAGAATAATGTCCGCTCTCTGCTTATGGATATAATCCAGAATTCTTTTCCCTTGACTGGGTGGTTCAGGCCCTTTACGTTCAATGAAACAATTTTAATATGTTCGGCTAGGGGACTCATTTTATCTTGGATATAATTGATGTTGCCTGACCCGTGTTCACACGTAAAAGAGGTCGAATTGTAAGGTCGAGGTGCAGGCCCCCATTACTCTGATAATTCTGAGTGTTAGGAGAGCCACGGCTAGATGTACGTGTTAGGTTCCCCTGTTGGGATTTGGACTTGCGAGAATGTAGAGTAATTGTACTCCCTTGACCACAGAGTAAAGAAAAGGAAAAGGAAAAACTATATGCGAAAAGAGTACATAAGTCTAAGAAAATTAAGATAACAGTAATGAACAAAGACAGCATCTTCAACAAACCTTCCCCCTCCCATCCCTCTACCCCTCCCCCCCAGCCCCCTCTAAGAACAGTAGACATGGTGATTGCAAGAGAATGACGACTCCCTCTCAGGGACATGTATGTTATTTTAAAGGTCCAACATAACCCTTATAGACTATAAACGAGAAACAAGTATAAGATATAACCAGAAAATAATCGGAAACAGGCATAGGTCATAACAGGATTGACCTATTCAAGTTAACCTGTACTATATGACTCTATGCGACATCCCTCCTGATCTCTTCATACTGTTGTGGTAGCCGATCCACGGGGGGACCTAATTATTGAGTCAGGATGTCATAGTATCAGACAATGTCTGCGGACCCCAGTTAGCAATAGTTGTAACCCGTAACAGGTAACCTCAATGTGGTGGCTCCTATTAAAATTCTAATTAGAATTAAAATTCTCTTATATGAGCATGTGAGCACGTAAGTGTATATATCTAGGGACTGCGATGTTCATCCTAAGTGCTATGATCTGTTCTGAGTAATCCTTAAAGACCAACAACCAGATTAATCTTCAGAATAAGCGATCCTGTCCCCACTTAAACCTTTAAACATTCCTGTCCTCCTTCCTGTACTTATTCAGCTATTCAAAACTGACTAGAGGACCCAATCGTCAGCGCTATCTATCCGACGTATATGGCAGTATAACCATGGCTATCCCCAATAGCAAATGAGCAAATGTGCAACCATAATTGTCTTACTGTAAGTCATATAAGACATATAAGACATATACAAACATATTTTGTGCATCAGCGTTGCTTGTTGGCCCCAGGATCAGTTAGCGTAGACGTGTCCATCGTGTGTTCCTCGAAGCTGTCTAAAAAACTTTTAAGGGCTGCACCATCGTTGAAGAGATGGTGGGGAACCATGGGCCACCACCCGGTATCTTGCTGGACCTGCAAAGAAGTATTGGAAACCCAACTCTTTCATCCTGGACGAAGGGCTAGGAAGCTTTTCCTTGTGTCAACTGTGGCTTTGGAGTAGTCTTGGGTGATGAAAATCTTGTTTCTGTTCCAAAGCAGGTGGTTTTGTTTCCTCATGAATGAGAGTATTAGTTCAACATGTTGGTATCTCAACGGTTTGCATACAATGGGCCTGGGTTGTGATTGATTTGGATATTTTCTGGTAGGAACCCTGTGTGCCCTATCAAGTTCCAATGGTTTGTCAAACGTTAGCTTCGTCATCTGTGGTATCCATTTTTCTAGCAACATGATGCATGATCCTGCTTCATCCTCACTTCCTTCAGGAATTCCAAATATAAGCAGGTTTTCCCTTCTGTTCCTGTCTTCCAATTCCGCAATCTCTTTGGAAAATGACTGGGATTTTAAATCGAGGTTTGATACTGATTTCTTTGTGGTGACCATTGTGTCTTCCAGCTGGCTAATTCTATTCTCCGCTTCTGTAATTCTACTATTGGCGTCTCTAATGTCTTTACGTATTGCTGAAATTTCAACTTGCATGGAGTCCATATTTTCTTTGGCAGATTTAGCTAGCTCGTGTACATCTGCAAGTTTCGCTAGAATGGTCTCCATTGTTGTGCTTATTTCCTGCTTAGCTTTGACTGGTGAATCCGGGTTCGGTGGGTCTGCTTTTACCCTCTTCAGGTTTGTTTTGACCTCTTTCTCTGCCATTTTGGATTTGTTACACTTCTTTGTGATGAGGCTTCTCATGCAATGTATGGCTGAGATTAAGACGAGTCGGAATTCGAGCTTTGCACTGTTGCTGTGCTGTTGCTGTGCTTTACCCTCCTCAGCCTCTTCCGACTGTAAGTTGTGTACAGTTCAGGACTTATACTCCTTTTTTCCTTCCTGTAGGCAGAGGTTGCCTATATGTTGCTTTAGTAGGCTGTCTATTAGAAGTTGGTAGAGGTTGAAGTTGGTTGACGTTGTAAATAGCTGGGAAGAATTGGTTGCTATTAGGCTGCCTAAACACTTGTCTGACAGGTTCCTGCTGGCAGGTTCCTGTTGGCCAGTTACCTATTAGGTTGCTGTTGGTAGGAGTTGGGATTGGATGGCAGAAATTGTTGTGCACTCAAACCTTCTCAGCTGTACGATCTGATTCTGATCTATAAAATCTGCTGCTCAGGAAAGCACTGTTTGTTTAGCAAGCGGCGGCCATCTTACGGTCAGGCACTGCTTTCCATTGTATCTGTAATCAGCTTTGCCTTTAAGTGCTCAAGTATATCTCAGCATGTTGGACTTATCAGCCACATCAGCATTTTATCATTTTAGCCTTGTAAGACATATTTTTAATTCTCATACTTTGGTTTCAGTCACACCTCCTGTGGCATCATTGCGCCTCCATCTTAGGGTCAGGCATTGTGTTATCAGCCATGCACCGATCAAGATCACACGTGTTTAAATTCGTAGAATTATTGGAAAATTACAAAAAACTAGCTGGCTTACTGCTTCTCTGACCACTGTGTCTCCAGTGGTATCCGATGGCGTGTGTGCTCTCCCTTGATTGCCCGGAGAGGCAGTTGTAGGCAATTGAAGGCTGTAATGGCCGCCACGTCTCACGCGGGAGAACTCATAATGGCGCTGGTAGTGCCGGTGGTTATGGAGCACGGGGATCAAAACAGATGATTTCCAGCTCGACTCTTGGCTTCTGGAGATCGGGAGAAAGCCAGGTTATTTTTGTTACTATTCCGCTCTGCTGTATCTTTAGCGACGGTTGTAGAGTCCGCCACGCCACACGGGAGGGCTCTCTACAGTTCTGATGACGGCTCCTGTGATGCTCTGGTGATGGCGCTGGAGGCACTTGCTTGTTCTTTTTGTTCCTCTTTGTACCGGGCAGGTGAGTTCGCTATGTTTGTGGCTCCGGTGTCCGGCTCTGGTGTCAGGCTCGTTGTGGCTCCAGTAGCGCCCCCGTAATGGCGCCGGTGACTAGCAAGGTTCAGAGCTCGATCAGCCGGTTTTCCCAGCTACACCATCAGGTAACGAGATGCACGATATCTTTATTTTCTTTTATTCGCTCTGTTTGCCTGTTATGCGCCTCAATCTACGTTCGGTTATGTTTTTTGGCAGTTTCAGTCATAGTCTGGTTAAGTTACCGCTGATTGTGACTATGAAGCCCGCCACGTTGGGCGGCTCGCTACTGGTCCGATGAGGCTCTCAGTGTCCGTGGTTCGATTGGTTACTTCCCAGCCATGTTGAGTCATGAAATCTTGGTGATCCTTTGTGTTGCTCTTATTGTGCCTCTGGCATGACTTTTGGTAGCTGGGGTGTATGCTAGACGGGGATTTTCTTCCGTAGTGTGTCCCGTCGATTCGGAGCTAAGAGCTCACGCCACCATCTTCTCTGCTCTCCAAGCCACGCCCCCCAATGCAGCCCCTTTCTGATGAGGATGGCCACACCCTGTGCATAGTTAGAATAGCATGCAGTGTGTTTCTCCCCCACCCACCCCGCTCGCAGCCGCCCGTGTGTATGCTGGGTTAGGAGTAGTTCCTGTAGGAAGCAAATATCTGCTTTGTGCCTGTCTAGCTGCGTGGCCACTATTCTAGTCTTGCGTGCATCATTGAGACCTCGCACATTCCAAGTAATACACTTAATCCTGGTCATGGTGCCCTATTTGGCTGATCGCCCAAAAGCGCGCGTTGCCGTGCGTTGCATATAAGGGAGCGACCTGGGAAAAGGCAGGGAAGACAGGGAAGGGGATGAAAATGCAAACAGGTACAGATTGTAAACATCCCAGAAAACCCCCACCCCCACCCACTCCAGCCCCCAAAACAGCCTGAGCATCCCCCCCAATTAATCCCCATCCCCAACATTTGCGAACCGTTATGCATTGCAAGGGAATCATCTCCAGGGGGGCAGGTCCAGGAGCCCAACATGACCACCCGCAGGGGTCAGGCAACGGGACTCAGTCACTAGTGGGACAACCCAGTCTTGTTGATTAACAAATGGAGTGGAACTTCAGCATCTACATTCCTTAATTTCAATAAAGGATACATGTTCAGGAAAACACAGTCTCTTCAGGACGAACTGTTCAGGCCCACCATTAGTCTGCCAGGGGGAGCCTCTACTGGTGTACCTCCGCATCTCGTGCTTAGTCGTTGTCGCTGGTGCGATCTCCCTCTTCAGTGTCTTTCCTTGACCGGTCAGTTTTCTTGGCAAGGCGCAGGTCTTTCACAAAGCGTGCAGCATTCTTGGGATCCGTAAAGTAGATAGTCTTTCCAGCATGGAATACACGAAGCTTGGCCGGGTATAAAAGTGAATGTTTGACTTCAAGCTGCTGTAGAATATGTTTGATGGGACACTGCAGATAATGACTCACCGAAGAGGGTCCGCAGCATCTCCTCCACGTAATCCTCAACTCGTGACATGGCAGTGGACTCTGGCACTCCTATGATGCGTAGATTGTTGCGAGGCGACCTGGCTTCAAAGTCCTCATTTTTGTTTCTGATTATTTCGAGCACCTTCTCCATTTTGAGGAGCTTTTCATGGGTGTCCACGCCTTCATCCTCCAGCGTGGAGGTGCGCTGTTCCACTTGTTCAAGGCGCTCCCCATGTTTCGTCACCTTTTCCTTTAGGTGGTTGAACCTGTCAGACAGAGAGTCTATTTTATTGTCTATGGCGGTAAGTGATTGTTTCAGGTCTCTGAACATTTCCCTTATGTCTGCTTCTGGAGGGGTCCCGTCGGATGTTTCTGCTTTGGGAGTCCTCCGAGGCCGGGGGTCCCTGGGTAGGTCTCCGCTGTTCAAATACCAGCTTTGGTTGCTTTGCATCTGTTTTTCCTATGCTTCCGGGTTATGTGGTGCACCTCCACATGGTCACAAGTCTGTCTCAGCGACTGTGCTGGCCTGCGGGCAAGTGCCCCAAGTTACGTGTGTGGCGTCCCCTTCTGCGCTGGCTTCCTCGCCGCAGCCGCTCGTCTGTCTGGTTGTTGAGGCACCCGCAAGACCTCACCTATTCTCTGGCGGAGCGCCATCAAGCAGCCCCATCGATGAAGAAACAGCTACAGTCCCGCTCTACACTGTACTGCGCCACATGCGCAGTGGCCTCTAAAAGTCCCACCTTGGTGGATCAGCATAAGCCAGGGCCAGGGCTATATTCAGTAGCTTGGGTGCTGCGCGACCGGCGCACCGTGTCTGCCGGTTGAATGGTGTTAGGGAGATCACCAGAAGTCTGTGAGCGGGGGGCCCCTCTCAGAGCCGATGCAGCTCCCCCAGGGATCACCGGGGGCTGGTTCATATTCACGGTGACAGGGCGGCATGGCCATAGGGCTGTAGAGGCCCCGAGAGTGGGATCCGATTTCAGGCGGGGGCTCGGTCCAGGCCCCCACCCCGTAGCCTCTGCCAGCACTCCTGAAGGCCGACTGCCAATGCGCCTACGCAGCCTCCTCACGTTGTGCCACTCACTTCTCACACCCCCGGGCCTCCTCTCCCGGGCCACCGGAGCAGTCAGACTTAGCCTCAGGGAAATGGCCGCCCAAGTTTCGTTTCAATGTGCAGGCCTCAGCCAGGCCCGGGGCAGCACCTCTCGCCCGCTCTCCTTCTAATGCGCGGCCCTCCTCACCAGTCGTCTTCCCCACAGGGGCCCAAGCGTTCACCTCACCAAGGCCTCCGTTCACTGGTGGGCACAACTGTGCCTCCGCCCCAGCCATCCCAGCACGGGGGACCCTCATCACTCACCTCCACACCGGGGGGCCCAGGCTGCAGTCTTTTCTCGCGCCGCGGGCGCTTCCAGCGGACCCACCTCTCCACACCTCTAGAGTCCATCCAGCGTCCCGCGACTCAGTTTCCACATCTGGCAGTACGCGGCCCACGAGGCAGCTGCTGCGTCCTCTCCCCATTCTTCCCAGGCCCGGAGCTTCTTCTCCGCTCGGCAGTGTTCTTGCTGGTTTTGAGGAGGCTCAGGGCAGCAGCCCAGCTCCGCGCGGCAGACTCGCCCAGCCTCGTCGTCTAGCTCGGCCTCCAAGTCCGTCCGGGGCTCCGCGGCCACGCGATTCGTCGTTAACTCACTGTTTTCGAGGCGGCTGCCTGCAATTTTCACTGTGCGTGATCCTGCGGGCTTCCTTGAAAGGCGGGCACGGACTCGGGCACGCCGCCAGTATGGCGTTCGCACCTGTCCCCCGCATCCGTGGGAGGCTGGGCGGGCCGCGCACAATAGTGGCGTGGCACCCCAGCCTCCCCTAGCCCACTGGTAATTGGTTGTTGCCCACGTGAACCGGAAGCACTTACTAGTGCTTTCAGTTCACGCGATCGGGCAACGTCGGGCAAGCTGGTCGGAACCGGCTTGCCCGTATCAAACGTATAAGAGGCTGGGGAGCAGAGCGGACAGTCTCTCTTTTCGCCGCTCCCCAGCCTGCAGTTTGTGTAATGACGGGTCAGGGCCTCAGAGCCGTGCTCCTGCCCTTCCATAGCAAACAGCAGTGTCCCAGGGGTGGGCACCCCGGGACACTGCAGGAGCCGGCCCTGGGGGGTGGCGGTCCCCAGGGCCAAAGAGGGCTCCAGGAGGGGGGCCGTGCAGCCCCCCTCCCTCCATCTTCAAAAGGTGGTGGTCCCCGGTGCCGGGGGGCCGCAACGGACCCCCGCATTTAAATATTTAATGCCCCGGGGAGGTGGTGGTCTCCGGGGCAGTGTGGGGAGGGGCAGGAGCCCCCCCACACACACTTTTTTTAAAAATGTTGTGCCCCGGGGAGGTGGCGGTCCCTGGGCCTCGGGGGGGCCCGCGAGGACCCCCCGCACATTTGCATGAATGCCCCGGGGAGGTGGCGGTCCCCGGGGCTGAGGGGCCCCCGCGGGCCCCCACAAATAAATAACTGATTTCCCCCGGGACCTGGCCCACCCGGGGGCTTTTTGAAAACGAAGCGCGGGAGCCCGCGCTTCATTTTTTTTTAATTTTCTCGGCAGGATTCGCCCTCCCAGTGCGAATTCTGCCGTTTAAAAAAAAAATGCTTTTTTGGGCCCTGGGGGTCCTTGTGGGACCCCCTGAGCAGGCCTAGGGGGTCAGGGTGTTTCTACCCTGCCCCCTTTTGTTGTTTTTCAACCTTTTTTCCCCTTTTTCTTGTGACTCGGTTACCGAGGCACAAGATGGCTGCCAACACTTCCTGGTTTGGAATGTTGGCAGCCAATCAGAATTGAGCTCGTGCTCGGGAGGGTTCGCGAACCCTCCTCGGTGCTCTGATATCGATATTTTTTCTTTTTTAAATTTCTCAGGGACTAGGGAACGGATTTACACCATTTAACAAAAAGGGCGCAGTCTAAACCAAGACCTACCTTTTTGCCAAATTTGGTGTAATTCCGTTCAGCAGTTCGGGCTGTAGCTTGTAATAAAGTTCCTATGGAAATGAACAAGGGGAAAATGCGCTTTGGGACCCCCCTTTTTTCTCGGCCCCCGCTTGACGAATCACCCCGAAACTTTCAACACACAAACTGAGCGGTCCAACCCTGTTTTTTGGAAAATTTCACGAACATTCGTCAAACGTCGCCAAAGATATTGGCAAATCAAAAAACGCTTTTCTTATGGTAACTAGGTCCTAACTATAACTACCTACTGGGCCCCGACCCCAGTTCAGCGACTCCATCGCCGACTTCATCAGCACGCACGCCCTGACCTCTACCGACTACATCCTCCTCGGAGACCTGAACTTTCACCTGGAGAACAACAACGACAGCAACTCCACCACCCTGATCGACAGCCTCGCCAACCTCGGCCTGAGCCAGCTCGTCACAACACCGACCCACTCCGCCGGCCACACGCTTGACCCCATCTTCTCCTCAAGCTCCCACGTCTCCTTCAGCCACACCACGGAACTCCTCTGGACCGACCACCGCTGCATCCATTTCACCTTCCAGAAACCCACCACACACCACCGCACCCAACAGATCCCACGCCGCTGCTGGAGCAAAGTCACCGAAGACCAACTCCGGGCAACCTCGCTCTCAGCCCTCCCTCCGACCCATCCAACACCGACGACGCTGCCTGCAACCTCAGACGATGGATGGACGACTGTGCCAACACCCTCGCCCCGCTGAAAAGCTCACCTACAGCGACACCACCAAAAGAGCCAGCTGGTTCACCTCGGAACTCCTAGCTTCCAAGCGTACCTGCCGGAAACTAGAGAAGAAATGGCACAGTGATAAGACACCGGACAGCCACACAGCCCACAAAGACGCCATCCGTAACCACCACCACCTCATCAGGTCCGCCAAGAGAATCTCCTTCAGAGACCGCCTCGACAACAACGCACACAACAGCAAGGAGCTTTTCAACATCGTGAAGGAACTCTCCAATCCCAGCTCCAACACCAACGACATCCCGCCGTCACAACCCCTGTGCGATTCCCTCGCCACCTTCTTTCACCGCAAGATCGCCGACATCCACGACAGCTTCAACACCCAGACAGCCCCAACTAAGATTGATGCACCAGACTCGCCACACACCATCGACCACGACCCCCTGCCAGCCTGGGCCAGCGTGAACATCGAGGACACCATCAAGACCATGAGCACAATACACTCCGGCTCCCCGTCAGACCCTTTCCCGCACCACATCTTCAACAAAGCCAGCAGCTCCATCGCACCCCACCTGTGCAACATCATCAATCTCTCCTTCGAGACCGCGACCTTCCCAGAGAGCTGGAAACACGCAGAGATCAACGCCCTACTCAAAAACCCAAGGCGGACCCGAGAGACCTCAAGAACTTCCGGCCCATCTCTCTGCTTCCGTTCCCAGCCAAGGTCATCGAGAAGATCGTCAACAAACAGCTAACCCGATACCTCGAAGAAAACAGCATCCTGGACCCATCCCAATCAGGGTTCCGCAGCAACCACAGCACTGAGACTGCCCTCATCGCCGCCACCGACGACATCAGGATCCTGCTGGACAATGGTGAGACCGCAGCCCTCATCCTGCTGGACCTCTCCGCCGCCTTCGACACTGTCTGCCACCGCACTCTACGCGCACGCCTCCACGACGCAGGGATCCGAGACAAGGCCCTGGAATGGACCACCTCCTTCCTCGACGGCAGAACCCAGAGAGTCCGCCTCGCACCTTTCCGATCCGAAGCCTCCGAGATCATCTGCGGCGTACCCCAGGGATCGTCCCTCAGCCCAACACTGTTCAACATCTACATGGCCCCGCTCGCACGCATCGCCAGACAACACAACCTCAACATTATCTCCTACGCCGACGACACTCAACTGTTCCTCTCCCTCACCAAGGACCCCCTCGCCGCCAAAGCCAATCTCCATGAAGGAATGAAGGCCGTCGCCGATTGGATGAAGATCAGCCGACTAAAGCTGAACACGGACAAAACGGAGGTCCTCATCCTCGGCTCCAACCCCTCAGCCTGGGACGACTCCTGGTGGCCAACGACGCTGGGAGCAGCCCCGACACCCACCGACCACGCACGCAACCTGGGAGTCATCCTCGACTCAACGCTCTCCATGGCCAAGCAAGTCAACGCAGTCTCCTCCTCCTGCTTCAACACCCTCCGCATGCTTCGCAAGATCTACAGGTGGATCCCGACAGACACAAGAAGAACAGTCACCCAGGCCCTCGTCAGTAGCAGACTGGACTATGGGAACGCCCTATACGCGGGAGCCCCGGCCAAGCTCATCAAGCGACTGCAACGCATACAAAACGCCTCCACACGACTGATCCTCGACGTACCACGCCACAGCCACATCACCCCCCACTTGAGGAACCTGCACTGGCTCCCCGTCGACAGGAGGATCACCTTCAAACTCCTCATCCACGCACACAAGGCACTCCACAAAACTGGCCCAGCCTACCTCAACAGACGACTCTTCTTCTACGTCCCCAACCGCCAGCTCCGCTCCGCCGACCTCTCCCTCGCCACCGTCCCTCGCATTCGAAGAACAACCACCGGCGGCAGATCCTTCTCACACCTCGCCACCAAGACCTGGAACACCCTTCCACTAAGCCTACGACAGACCCAAGACCTGCTGACCTTCAGGAGGCTACTCAAGACCTGGCTGTTCGACCAGTAGCAGCATCCCCCCCTTCCCTCTCCCCAGCGCCTTGAGACCCTCGCGGGTAAGTAGTGCGCTCTACAAATTCTGTGATTGATTGATTGACTGGCGACCGCCAGTAGGTAATATATATATATATATATATATATATATATATATATATATATATATAAACACACTTATATTAACACAAACACATATATATTTGCATATATATGTGTTTGTGGCGTTATACAATTATATATTTGTATTAAATATTAGTGGAATGTATTTAATTTACATTATATTAAGTTTATATATTCAAATATTTAACATCTACTACTTTAAACTCTATTTACATTGACAAAAAATAAATAGTATAGTTGTTTGACGATATTAGAGTCAATGATGGGTTTTTTTCCCAATATTTTTGTACTTACCACTATCAATATAGGAACACATTATTTTGGTGAACTATATTTTTGACACAATATGTATGTCAAACGATATTGTTTACCTCGATATTGTGACAGTGGACCACATATGCACGACCTACGTACCTATATATGCAGGAATCACAAATTTTTGTATATGTAAAATCCAAGCACTGTGTGTGTATTGGACCAATCCATTTTGCACCAGATTATATTCCACATGATCAAGCACACTCTCAATATCAGGCTAATGCAAATTTAAATGTCCTGACACCTTATATGGTTCCCAGAGACTAAAATCCTTAGCATCATATTATGTGTTAAACATGTCATTGTTACAATATGTGTATGTGGAAAAAATGTAATTGTAAAGAGAGACTTATTGCCCAATTCTATTAATTTAAGTCAATTAACTGATATAACATTTTATACTATAATCAGTTGTATATTATTTGCAGAAAATTGAATGGCATAAATATTGTGTATTAAATATTATTTACAAGAAGTATCATCCCACTGGTGTAGAGCTCCTATTGTTAACTCCAATGGAATGATATTTTTGTAGATGATATTTAGGACCCAATATTGATAGGTTGATATCCTGGCAACCATATAACCATATGCTGGTTCCACATATGTGTGTGTGTGTTGTTCTGCACTGCATGAAAGGGATGGAGCAGAACAGTGTCATATCTACTAATATAGGACACTGTTCCTCTCTCACTCTGCTAAGGCACCCTTGTGGCTGTCTTATGAAACACACACACCCTTCCACGATAGTACAAGGGTGTGTGCATGATATCCATCATAGGTGTTTTCTTCAGAAGGGTACATAGTTTAATACTTTTTCAAGTTTGTAGGTGTGCTGTAAAGTATGCCACAAATGCAAAGTTGGAAATGTTTGAAGACAAGAAAACTTTTTGTATCACAAACTATGGGTAATTGCATGGGAACGTCCAAGTACCACCCAGGGAATTCCCTTTGACAAAAAATAACACATAGTTTTGCAATTGTACATCGTAAAACAAGATTTGTGCTGGAAAGTAAATCCCATTACAACACCTTGTGCCCGTTTGCATCGCATTTGTGATGTAAACCAGGGGCAAAGTGTTAGTAAATCTGGTCCCTGTTACCTGCTGCCAAATCCCTATGCCTGCAAGTTTGAGAATTCAAACTCTGAGAGTTTTAGTGTTCTGCTGACATGCTGATACCCTGATAGCAGAATGTGTAATGTTGCTATAAGCCTTAAAGGTGTACATATGTCATTATCATCATCAAAAGATAGGTTTATTCAGCAACATTGTGCCATAAAAACAGATTACGTTAGAGAAATAAATACAGCATATAAAAATAGTCCTAAAGAAATTACATAGATATTTGTACGCAAAATTTAAAAGCTTTTCCTCAATAATACCGCATATTTTAAAAACTTTCCAGCAGCATGAATAGTTATGATTGATGGCAACATCTGGATATATAAGAATACAGCTATATGTTATCAAATTTCAGCTCTCGTGGCAGGGGCTTGAGATACCATCCTCGAGGTAGCTTAAACAGATCACAAAAGAACACATAAGTGCCTCATTGCCTGGGTAGAGCACCTATCACATGTACACTGGGTTGATGAGTTTATTGGCTAACAACCTCTAGGTATGGCAAGAGAAAGATGCTTAGTGCCACATCCGAACCTTGCTAAAACGTTACATTCATCATAGCAAGGAACCATTTCCAGATACAGCTACAGGCCAATATGCTTTTCCATTTTTTTTCTTTAGCTCATCCTTTTCTCTTTTAATGCCTCTCAGCTCTAGGAAAGTCTTGTTTATAGGCATTTCTCTCTCTGCTACTAATCCTTGTCATATCAGTCAGGGAGACCAGGTAAAGCACACACGTTTTTAATTTCAGCTGCAGGAAACTCTTTATACAATTTATTTTAATACAGCGAATGATAATTTCCTGGATAAGCTTGACATTGCCATTAGCCGATAGGAACAGCCATAAAAGGGGTGGTGCGAGGCAGATGGCATCCTACCTCCAAATAACGCACACCCAGTTCTTCATGACAAACCTAGGGCTATATTTATCAAATATTCACGCAACACAGCAAGCCACCTTGCTGCGCTGCGCTGAAGGGAAAGGGCAGGAATGTTCCTGTCCTTTACTAATTCTGGTGCACTTTTGGCTTCCTAATGCCGATGAAGACACCCTTGCGTCATGTCCCAAGGGTGCATGCGTTGCAGGCAGGGTTGTTTTTGTGCAGGAAGAGACACCTTCCTGCACAAAAAAAATCCTTAGAGGCATTTTTGTGCAGAATGCAGCACACTTAGAAAGAGGAAACAATGAGGAAAAATATAGGTATTTCTCCTCGTTGCGCCTCTGGTGGGGAGACGTACAATTCTGACACATTCCCAAATCTGGGAATGTATCAGAACCAATTGGCGGATGCATGGGAGCACCCACGCTCCACCCATGGCACACCTCCTTGCCGCAGAATAATGCAGGGCAGTAATTTGCACTGCCCTGCATTACTCTGGATTTATCAAGCCACTCAGGGCCACGCAAGATGGCTTGCGTGGCTTGCTAAATCTAATTTAGGTTTTGTGTCACCCTTGCGTCCCCTTGTGTGGGGCATGGCTGACACAAAACATTGATAAATATGCCCCAAAGTGTGCTGTTCCCTGTGGTAAACCTAGGATTCTGTGACCCAAAAATGTTTTTGCTCCACCTGAATCACTTTTACGTTAACATAACTCTACCCACCTGCCCCATAAGCACCCACCAAACCACATTTTGCCTTATGATTACATTAATTCATTTCATTGGTCTATTACCTAATTCAGCAACAAAATTAAGCGCTGAACCCAAGGACTCTGTTCATTTCAGCCTTCTCTCATGTATGAAAGCAGCCCAGCAAATTTAATTATCAAAGGATATAACAAGGCACTTTTTCTTTTATGATTCTTAATTGAAAAAACACTGCTTTTGTTATATCTTGGTCCCAGTGTAAATGCAAATGATTTAGAAAATTGGTTATAAGATCTAGAGACCTCATAATCCTAACGTAATAGTCAATCATCTTCTTAAGGCCATTTGCAGACCTAGATAACGGCATCATCCACATACAGTAGTAGTGAAACAGATTCATTACACATTTTAGGCATATGCTGGCCCTCTCTTCTCTGTTCTGCATCCAAAGAATTGATATAGAGAATAAACAGCAAAGGGGCCAATATGCAACCTTGTGCTCTCCTCACCCTAAACTGAAACTATTTAACACCTTCCCTTTCAGTCCATACCTCATCTACTCTTTTAGGTCCATGTGTAAAAATTGTAAAAAGTTGACAATGGCCTCATCTGTGCCCAATTCTTTTAAGATGCTCCAATATTTAGATCCAGCCACATTGGCAAAAGCCAATGAGAGGTCCATAAATACTAAATAAATTGATCCTCCCAGGGCATGCACATGTTTGCAGATAATCATGTGTAAGTTTCAACATTGTTCTACCACACCCATGACCTGTCGAAACCCATATTGGCAGTCAACGATGATGTTATTTGCATTGCCCATTCTAGCATTCTATCCATCAAGATTCTGCCAATAATCTTAACAGAGATAAACTCTGCTAAGATATTGGCTGAATGTACTGAAAGTATTTTGAGTCACTTCTATCTCGTTTTTAAACACCAGGACAATTTTAGAAGACCAGGTGCTGGGTATGTTGGTGGAGCCAGGGAAGTTAAAGACATTAGATAAGAGTGGGGCCAACCGATGCCAACTATTGGACATAGTATGAAACAAACTTGATTTCTTTACAAAATGCAGACATATACATCAGTATTACAATAGTATGAAAACATCAAATTTATTTCATCACCTCATTAGCCGACCTTGAACCTAAAAAAACTACTCAATTGCCTTCAAAAAGCCCTAGGCCTGCCTACTATCACAGGGCGAAATGCATGTTGGCTGAGTTTCTGCAACCAAACACAAGCAGACATCAAAGCATGAATATGACATTTCTAATGAGTCTCAGGCTTTTTGTGTGTGGTGAATCAACGGGCCATGAGCTCCTGTAAAAGCCACATTATTTGATAGTAAAGGGGTACTCACTTTAATAGCTTTGCGCTCTGTTAATGTTTGAGGATCCGGGCTAGTTTGCATGCTCACTGAATTAATTTCAGGAACGTTAAAGGAAGTTTTTGAAGGCTATAGGTGACACAATACGGAGGCCTTTACATTACTTCGCATTTGTAGGACCTCCTAAGGTGAAAACATAGCACAGCCTCCCATAGCACATTTGCTCACCTAGAGTGTTTCTATCGTGGAAGCTCAATACTTCCTCATGACCCTCAGACGTTCACTCCATTGCAGGTAAAGGCGGGCTTGTTTGTTGGTAATTTTTTGTTTATGTTGGCCTTGTAAATAACTAGGCAATATATTTTCCACTTGTGTTTGAGCTGCAACTTTTTTTGATTTTCATGCCCAGTCATTTTGCCTCATCTCTAAAGTTCGGCAACTTTTTGTTGAACCAATATAACCAACTTTGGGGCATATTTACAAGCCCCTAGTGCCACCAGAGCGCCACTTTCTTTTTTGACGCTCCAGTGGCGCGGTGTGCTGGCACATATTTACAAGGCCACGCAAAGCCGCCCTATGTGGCTTTTCATGGCCTTTTAAATACGGCCCCTTTTCATGCATCACTTTGCGTGAAAGGGGCATGCAATAGGTGTTGCTGTGGCCGTTCCAACGCACCACCCATTGCTTTTGACACTGCCCCAGATCTACAAGGATGTGTAAATATGAGGCAGCGCCAAAAACTAACGCCATTGAAAAGCAGGCGTTAGAGTGGCACAACGAGGAGAAATACTTTTATTTCTCCTCGTGTTTTGCTCTTTCTATATGTGCTGCATTCTGCAGCACACATAGGGGCTTATTTACAAGCCCATTGCGCCGCAGGTGTGTCACTTTTTTTTTACGCACCGGCGGAGCAGATTGCCTGCCCATATTTACAAGGCCACGTAAAGCCACCCTGCGTGGCTTTTCGTGGCCTTGTAAATGTGGTGCCCTTTCACGCATTACTCTGCATTAAAGGGGTGTTCGATGGGTGTTGCTGTGGGTGTTCCCACGCAACATCCATGGAACCTGAGGCATTCCCAGAATTACAAGGTTTTGTAAACCTGGTAATGCGTCAGATTCCTACGCCGAGGCGTAAGGGAGGCGCAATGAGGAGAAATGCCTTTATTTCTCCTCGTTTTTTCTTTTACTATGTGTGCTGCATTCTGCAGCACACATAGAAAGAGGAAAACATCTCTCGTGATTGTTATTGCGCAGGAAGGTGTCTCTTCCTGCACAAAAACAAACACCCCTACAACGTAGACACCCTTGCAGTATGGCGCAAGGGAGCCTGCGTTGGTGCATGGCAGCCCATTGTACGCCAGGTCAGGGGAAAAGGACATGAATGCGCCATATATTGTAGATACGGCACATTCCTGCCCTTTCCTTTTGATGCACGGCAGCGCAGCAGTAAGGCTTGCTGCGCTGCTGTGCCTTGAAATATTGTAAAAGAGGAGCATAGAAGGAGCAAATTGCCATTAATGATTGTTTATGTGCCGGAAGGTATCCCTTCCTGCACATAAACAATCATTCCTGCAACGCAGGCACCCTTGAACCATTGCGTAATGGTGTCTGCGTTGGCGCTAGGCAGCTTTTTTAGCACCGGTGCAAGGGAAAACACAGGGGTGTACCGTATTCTTGTAAATACTCTGCATCCCTGCGTTTTTGAAATAACGGAGTGCGGCCCAGCTAAATTGCTTGCAGCGCCATGCTGCGCCATTTCTTTGTGAATATACCCCATAGTAACGCTTTTTGCCTATCTGTGATTATGAACAATTTTGTGTGGCTATTTCACCCAACATGGACTGCATCAGAAATAGACTTTGAAAGCATACAGGAAAATGACAGCTCTAATAAACCGACTGATTGACAGTAGCCTAAATGTGGTTTTAGGAAGCCTTGCCCTAACCAATAATATGAGCCATAAAATGTTTTAACCCAAGCTGTGGACGTGAAAGTCTAATCTTCCACTAAAAAATACGAACAGCTGTTTACTAAGGTCTGTATTAAAGATGTTATCGTCGCCCATCTCTGACTGCTGCTGTTCCATTGTGTATTACACCTCTTAATTGGAAGGGAGTTTCCATCCATGGTTCTTGCCCTAAAATTGGAGTAGCTGGGAATTCGATTATGATTGAGGCCTGGAATTATCGAAAATCTTCCATTTATGCGGCACACGGAGTAATTGCAGTGTAGCGTCCCCCAGAAGGCCCGACAAATGCCTCTCTGCCTCACACCAGACTCGAGAAGTGATGTCTGTGCCCCTGGTGCCAGTCAGGGGCTTCTTTTCAGAGACTGCCAGTCCGGGCGCCACTGGCGATCAAGTGATTCAGATAATGGCCCCGGGCTACCGGAGACTGGCCTGAGACCAACGCGCCTCTGTTCCTAGTAATTACCTAATAGCCACCAGACGCCAATGACTTTGGGTCGCTTATTGTCACCTTGGGAGATTGTAATCAGGGACCTGGAAGCGAGGAAGGCAGCACCTTGGCGGTGAGATCGGGCTCACTGGAACTCTGCACTAGTCAAGATTTATTCCTGCAATAGAGGAGTTATGTACAGCTGAGAGCCACGGAACATTTACTTGTGATCCTAAATATGTGCTCCTTTCCTGAACATTTATAGATATTAATTAAGCACAAAACTAAGACCTTAAACCACCTTTAGGATTGCAAAGTGCAATATTGTCAATATGCCAATTAGGGCTGCACAAAATGAAATTATGCTCCAACAAAATCCTGATTATTCAAGCAAAGTGCGAATTTCCAGGTGGTAACAATGCAGATAGTATTGATGAACATTTGCAAACCTCACTCTAGGAAGCGCAACTTGGCGCATGTGCAAAACGCGTCTGTAATATACTGGTGCAAATCATATATGTTACAGAGGACCATATAAGCTCCCATAGAAAGCTATTGCTAATGTCAGCTACACTTGAGACAGAGACACAGATTGCTTCAATCGGCAACAAATTAACCCAGGGGAAGGCTGCACGAGGAAAAGATGTAAAAGAAGTGAAGAATGGGCCATGGATGGGGAAGAATGAGGTTGAAGTGACTAAAGACGTGTCTTGGTGATCCAGAATGAGCCAGGGGTGCAAATTTGAATTATGCAAAGAAGTAAGAGGCAATGAGGAATAACTGCATTGGGAAGTTAGGCGGAGGTGTGAGAGCCAATGAGGATGCAGTGATTGGAATGAGGCGGAAATAGGAGAGAGCAGGGCTTTAAGTTGGATGAAAAAACTGGGGGGGTCTCTCAAAGGAGTGTGGCCAATGTAATTAAGGGGGTGGCTTAAAAACATGTAAGCTAAAAATCTGTGCTTAGCATAGTGTGCCGCCCGGCTGGTATTTTGCTGCTTCTGTCATTGCATCCAGATATATAATACAAGTAACATTACACCTACAACAAGCCAGGACTATTGGCTTTGTCAATAATTGTTAGTTGCATAAGATAAATAAGCAACAACTATGGCTTTGTTGTGTGTAATATTGAAAATGCTTCAGTTCTGACATGATGAGAATGTGAAAGAAGTATAACGAGAATTGAAGTTACATCACAGGCAGTGAAGGGTGGCACTGCTGCAGAGGTAAGATTTTTTTTTTCACTCGGAGTGCAAAAATGGAGAGCCCAATAGGGACCTGTCTTAGCACCTGCTTTTTAGTACTGCCGGACCCGGCCCACTTAAAGCCCTGGGAGAGAGTATGTAGAGATGGGGAGAAATGAGGCACAGACGAGAAGATGTAGTTTGGAGAAGAGGTGAAATGAAATAGAAAGGCAGAATGTGGCACAGGTGGCAGAGGGAAATGAGGCAGTGACACAGTATGACGATGGGGCAGAGGAGAGGGGGAATTAACCAGAGGAAAAAGGGCTGAGGAAAAGGCGAGAAGGGGCAAAGTGAAGAGGAGAGGATGTCGAGTGACAAAGGAGGAGTCAGAAGTAATGAGGAAGGGGTGATCGTGGACGTGGAAGCGGTGAAAGCGGATGAAGGAGAAGAGATAAGAAAACATGAAGGGGGAGACACCTACTCTAGTAGAGTGTGACTCAAGGGAATTTAGACTCCCAGGTACATTGCTTTAGGCCGGTCACTCAGCAAGTTCCTGCTTTCAAGGCCAGATTGGCCATCTATCCCTTTGGGCATAACCCAGATTGTTTTTTTAATTTTTTTGTAGTTTTTATATAGCATAACCTATAGGTATTGGAGCACTTTACATGAGCACCAGTTACATTACACAAGGACACATTCATCTTTGGTAGGCACAGGGAGAAGAAATGATTTGCCCAGAATCACAGGATGTTGAGTCGACGCCGAGACTGGAACCTGGCCCCCCGGTTTCAAATTCGGCAGCTCTGGCCATCACACCACATCCTCTCCACAGATTGGAAATGGGGCCAGTAAAGGCTGGTTTTTAAACGCCCAGAGCCGCTGCTTGATCCTCTGTCACCTTCTCCAGCTCCTTGAGGTTAATTGCAGCAGGCACAGAGGAAGTTCAGGGGGGGAGAGAGGAGAGATCAGAGACAGAGAGGAGAGGAGAGGAGATAGATAGTAGAGAAGAAGAGAGGAAAAGAATGGACGGAAAGAGAGCGAGCAAGATAGAGGGGCAGAAAGTAATGCGCTGTTTTGAACATTTTTGCCAATGCTGCTTTGGATTTCCAGTCCGGCCTTACCTCCTCCTCTCTTTGAGCTTCTCCAGGATGTGAGCCCAAGCACTGCCAGCTGCCGGAATGCGGCAGAGGGGCTTTTAAGGCACATGCGAATAGTAATTGGTGTCTAACAAACTGCATTATCTGCATTTTTGCCTCTTGTCTTGGAAGCAATCATGATCATCACTCTAGAGCACACAGAGTTCCCTACACCAGGCCCCAATATGCAGCTTACCTAGGATAGCTTCCATGGCATAGTCAATGTCACCCATGCAAATGTGCACCTGCTGATATGATGCACATTTACAGGAACAGGAAGCACATGACCAGCACCAATGTGCAGACAATATGTAATGCAATGTATTGCTTTCTACAAATTTTAACAAAGTTTAAAGGCACAACATAGGATTCTTACCTTTCCAGACATAGTACCATTAATTAATGTTTTGAAAATGGTGTTTCCAGTGTAGGTGTGCTATCTCTTAAACTATCTGCATAACAGTGACGCCTAATATCCGAGGTCGGGGACAGTGTTGACCTCAAGAACTATGAGTTAATGTGTCCTTAGAGACAAGATTCAAACAGCATTAAAAAA
Source organism: Calotriton arnoldi (assembly GCA_963921515.1). NCBI lineage: Eukaryota > Metazoa > Chordata > Amphibia > Caudata > Salamandridae > Calotriton > Calotriton arnoldi. The sequence goes on along the minus strand of CAWUFW010000913.1, from coordinate 1,393,713 downwards.
AAATGATGATTAGAAGGACTGAATCAAAAAGGAAGTTTGGGAGTAGGAATTTAGGAAAACCATGAAGGTGTATTACAATGTAAGTACAATATAGAAAAATGCAGATGTATCACCAATCTCATTGAATCAATCTGCATGAAGATCATCAGTTACAGGAATAATGCAATAATAAGTATAATCAGGCAAAAAAGCCTGAGGGCCAGATGTACAAAACCTTTTTGTTGTGATAAAGGTCTGATTCATAGAATAGGGCCATTTGGGACCACAAAAAGGCCTTTTTTATAAACTAAACTGTGATTTGGTAGCATGGTACTAAATCTCAATTTAGGTTTGAAACCAAATACCGATTCTGTATTTGGAAGCGGCGTGCTCAGGCGTCCCTTCCAAATACTGAATTGGATTTGTATATATTAATGTTCTGTGAGCTAATTCCTGCTGCAAAACATTAATCTTTTACCACCTCTTCAAAGGCTAAGTTGCTAAGTTATTTGCAAATGGGAACGGGTCCCATGTGAATGCTGACGAAAACATTTAGACACTGGTCCCATGAACCACTGCCTACTCTTGAGGAAATTAAATGTACATTTTTCAATGTTTTTTAAACGCATCTTGATATCCTTTAAGGAAAACGGGTTGCATTTAAAATAAATTGCTTTATTTAAAAGCAGTCACAGGCATGGTGGTCTACTGACCTTGCAGGCCACAATTTCTGTGGAGGCTGCGATTCTTAGTGGGCCACAGTTTGCGACCTACCTCATTAGTATTCATGATTAAAGTTCATAAGGTAGGAATCGGTAATTTGCGAACCGACCTATTCGTACATAGTTCGGTTCACAAATAACCACATTGGTCGCAAAAATACTGGTCACAAAGAGCAACCAGCATTTTGTTATTGTTATTGTTATTGTTAATTGGGATTTCTAGAGCGCGTAATCACCTACTGGTCTCTAAGCGCTATGAGAGAGAGCACAACCTCGGCGCATCTGCCGGAGTGTGCGTCCCAACTTATGGCCTAGGATGTGCCCCAGGCTTCAGTAAAAAGGAGTGTTTTTAGTTTCTTCCTGAATGGGAGGAGGATGGGTTCCTTACGAAGGCCTGCCGGCAGCTTATTCCTAAGTTGAGGAATCATTGTAGAAAAGGCTCTGCCCCCTTTGGAGGAGATGTTGAAGCGGGGGCAAGCCAGCAAACCCGCATCCGAGGACCGGAGGGACCGCCCTGGCACATAATTTACCAGGCGTTCCTTAATATATGCTGGGGCCAGACCGTGAATGGCTTTGTGGGCTATGCATAGACCCTTGAATCTGGTTCTCTGCTTGACCGGGAGCCATTGTAGCTGCTGCAGTAGGGGGGTGGCATGAGCCCGCCTTGGGAGCCTGAAAATCAGTCTGGCAGCATCATTCATGATTACCTGGAGCTTAGTTAGCAACTTCTCCGGGAGGCCAACATACAGAGAGTTTTCATAATCTAAGCGTGAAATGATCATTGCTGACACTGCCATACGGAGTGCCGTAGATGAGAGAAGGGGGGCGAGTCTCCGTAGCAGTCTCAGCAGGCCAACACATGTTCCCACCACGGTAGAAAACTGGTGGGACATGGAGAGCTTGGTGTCTATTTTTATACCTAGACTCTTTACAACTGGGGCTGGCTTGGGAGTAGGACCAAGCTCTTGTGGCCAGAAGAGGTCACTCCAGGGGTTGATATCCGTGGTAATGGCCAATACCTCGGTTTTATCGGGGTTGATTTTGAGAGAATTGGCTGTCATCCAGTTGACTGTGTACTTCAGAATATTCTGCATCCGTACATGGGCCGTGGGAGAGTTGTCGATTTGGATGATGATTTGGGTGTCGTCCGCATAATTAAAGACTTGACACTCCATACCGGTCAAAGCGGCCACCAGGGGCTGGAGATAGGCATTGAAAAGAAGGGGGGACAACGCCGAGCCCTGAGGGACGCCGCACGTTAGCTCACCCGAATCAGACACCTGGTCAGCCAGTTGGATCCTTTGAGATCGACCTGACAGGAAGGACGCAAGCCATTGAAATGCTAGCCCCTGGACCCCTAGCTCCATAATCCGCGACAAGAGTTGGCCATGGTTGATCGTGTCAAATGCCGCGGACAGGTCTAGCAGGACCAGGGCGCATGGCTTCTTATTATCGGCCATAAGCCTGAGTTCGTCCATCACTGCCAGCATTACCAGTTCTGTGCTGTGGTGAGCCCTGAAACCTGCCTGTTTCATTTGAAATAGCTGATTTCTCTCTATGTGGTGGGATAGGGTTTTCAGCACATGTTGTTCCAGCACCTTTGCCAGAAAAGGGAGCTGGGAAATTGGCCTAAAGTTTTTAAGGTTCGTTGTATCTGCCCCTGGTTTTTTCAGCAGGGGTATGACTCTAGCTTCTTTAAAGTTGGTCGGGACATGGCCGATTTCAAGAGACCGATTTAACAAGTTAAGGACCTCACTCTCCACCCTGGGGAGTGCCATTCGGAACACCCTAGGGGGGCAGGGGTCCGCTGGTGACCCTGATTTGATACGGCCCATTAGGAGGCTCAGGGAGCCATGGTTTAGCTTAGGGAAGATGGTGAGGGGCTTGTCATAGGCAGGCGGTGTGGGGTCAGTCACCGGAGGAAAGTGGACGACGGGGGTGTGGTGAATGACCGACAAGAGGTCATTGACTTTGTGCAGAAAGTAGGACTGAAACTTGTTGCAGTCTTCAGGGCAGCCCGGGGATTTCTGTTCTTATGACTGTCTCAGCTCCATTAGGATCCGGAAAGTCTCCTTCTGTTTGTTGTCGGCGGCCAGAATCCTAGATTCGTAATATTCCGCCTTCCTGGCTATAATGGCTTTTTTGTAGGTTGCAAACATGGCTTTGTATTCAGAAAGAGCACCTGGGTCGTATGCTTTACGCCATGCTCTCTCGAATTGGCGTAGTGTTTGTTTCTTCCCTCTTAAAGCCTCATTAAACCTATGGGCCCCTTTGCCTTTGTTCCTCACTCTTTCCCTACGAGCGGGAGGGACCTTATCAATGGCATTCCTCAGCTTGAGTGAAAGGGACTCGCTTTCCTGGTCAAGGTTTCCCTGTACTGGCCTTATTGGGGCTGAGTTACGCAGGGTCCCCACCAGGTTGCATTCTTTTATTTTCTTCCACCCGCGCAGAACTTTCCACTCTGGAGGAGCGGGGGCCACTCGGCCCGTGAGCGGAATCAGGCACCTGATCAGAAAGTGATCAGACCAGGCGCACGGACTGATATCCGTCAGGCTTGCTGAGGAGGGGTGGGTGGTCCAGACCAGGTCGAGGGTGTGACCTTTGTCATGGGTGGGCACGTTCACAAGTTGATTAAGTTCCAAGGTAGTCAGTGCCTCTTCCAGTTGTTTGGCATAACTGTCCCTGGGTACCTGATCCCAGTGAAAAGTAAAATCCCCTATCACCCTATCCTCTATCATTTTGCAACGAGATCTTAGTACATCTGGCCCTCAGTCTCAAATGTGCAGCAAATCAACAGAGAATCAGAGGGCAACCTTACTAGAAACCAAAGGTCTCTGTAAATGGTTCTCATATAGGAGTAAGATATCCGCAGAGCAGTAGCCCACCTTTTGAGCTCTATGCAGAAAACTTTTGAGGTTACCATCAGCACAACAATATGATACATCTCCACCATAACGTACAGAGAGGAGGCATACCCCGTCTACGGAAGCCAAATGAAAGCATCACAAGAGCCAGGATGAACAGAGGAGGACACGTGCCAGGGTTTAAATTAAGAGTACAGCGTCAAGTCTGTAAAAAATAGAGATTATTGGGCTGCAACCTTCTCCCGCACCATGTTGTCAGCAGCGTGCAATAGAAAACCGTGAAGAAGCTGCGCAGTGTAGTAGCACTGCTCTTCCACGGCTAGGAAGAGAATAGCTTACCTTGGCTTCAGTGCTTGGCTGCTTTGCTTGAATTTCTCTGCATTGATGAGCTACCTGACTGCAGTGTGTCATCAAAGCATTGTGTATAGATATTACCTGGGAAACTGTTTTTTCACCAGAAAATGGTCCAGGAGGGTATAATGAAATACCAGTTGAAAGTTAACGGAGAATTTGGTGCAAGATATTTAGTTCTCTTTACTTTCCACCTTTCTCTCTTCATATGGCTCCATACAATCCCATTTAAACAGGTTCCGCGACTACTGGGTGTATAAGTACAACTTATGCAATAACTGTGTAGCAGGGAGCTTTGAATCCCTGTCTTTGTTCATTTATGAATTATGCTACCGTTATACATCTCGATAAAGGTTAACTTACCAATCAGCATATGTAAACTTGCTGGACCCTGACATATCCATAGCCCCATCAAGGCATCTGAAAAGTGCGCGAGCAGATGGCCATTTTGGGGCTCATATGTCAAAGACATGGCATCTTGCTCATAAACTGAGCGCCATCTATCAGCGCGCGCCCTCTGGAACCCGTGGGTGCCCCTCTCACGCTGGTCACGTGACGCTGACAGACGATATCATCTTCTCGTAGTTACCACTGCTTAAATTGTGCGTGTGTCTGTTACATATTGTTTACTTTACTCCTTTTGGCTCTGAATATCTTTTACATCCGGCTCATGTGCTGCACATGCCGACGCCAAAGCTGCCTGGTCAGCATAACCAATCTGCTCCCGTGACCCCACCACTGAAATGGATTATCTGATCCTATTCTTAAATCAGACAACTGGCTGATTATATGTCTCCCTAGCATTAAAAGCGTCGTGTCGTTTTTATGTGTCATGTTGGAGGAGTGCGGAGCAGCTGCCGGGGACTGCATATTCACTGTGCTATATTATTTTATTTCAATAATGTCTTCCGCACTAACCAGCACGGAGCCTTTTCATATGTCATTCTTTGTAAGTCTATAAAATAGAGATAAGCATACAGACGATTAATATTTAGTGCTTGCCACAAACCCAATTATCTCCTGGTGCTAATTTTATCTACATGGACGAGGTCACAGCTTTCTTACTGTCCAAACTCATGTAGTTCAGGTTATTGCCAGTTCTCTATAGCAGGCACATGGTCCACTGAGCTAACTTACTAGCAAACTGATAGGCTAATATACTAATTATTCTCCTCCATGACTTTACCAGTAGAGTATATATATTATCTGCCATTGCTCAACTGCTGCTCTGTAAAACAGAAGTTATGATAGGCCGTACTGCTGTAAAACAGAAGTTATGATAGGCCATGCTGCTCTGTAAAACAGAAGTTATGATAGGTCATCTAAGGACTAATCACACTTGACTATTCATTCTGGATACAAAAAAGTGCAAAGCACAAAAGAGCATTTTCGCTTCTTCATGGAAACTCTACCCTTTCAGTAAATGGATCTGGAAATTTCAGTCCAGTTACAGGTTCAAACATTGATATGTTCAGGTATACACGCTCGTCTTCATTTGTGTTTTTCTCTATATGTTCATGAGGTTGCATCTTCCCACAAAATAAGATCTTTTGGGGTTTCTGCAGGGTGATGACCCCCTTCTAAAAAAAATCACTGATGAATTTCCTGGTTGGTAACTCAAAAGTCTTTAATTAAGCATTGGGGATTAGCCCAGACTTGCTCCCACCTTCTCAGGTGCTGACAGACCACACTTCACCAAGCAGTTGATTGGCCAGTAGAGAAAAGCCATAAGAAACAGCAAGCATTATCAAAGCCAAAAGGTCCAGCTTTATTTTGATGAAGCATGAAAACAACTGACATGCACAAATACCGTTTGCATGAATTTATAACATTAAATCCAGACCTAATGACATTGACAATGCTTGTTTTATTACTGATAGCATATAAACAAGGTCTCTCACACACATGCCCACATCACCATTTCTTCTAGATGCACATAATACAGTTAAACAAACAGGGGCATATTTACAAGCCCCTATCGCCATCACAACGTCACCCTTTCTGCACATAAACAATCATTTTAAAAAAATGCCATTTTGCAACTTCTGTGTGTGCTGTATTAAGCAGCACACATAGAAGTTACAAAGCGGTATTTAAAGATTGTTTATGTGCAGGAAGGTGGACCTTCCTGTCCATAAACAATCTTCCCCTGAACGCAGACACCCTTGCACTATTGTGCAAGGGTGCCTGCGTTGGCGCTAGGCTGCTAAACTTAGCCCCAGCGCAGGTGGAAACGCGGGGCTGCACCATATTCTTGTAAATATGGTGCAGCCTTGCGATTCAGAAGTGGCGGAGCGTGAGGTTGAGCCAAGGAGGCTAACGCCACGCTCTGCCACTTCATTGTAAATATGCCCCACAGTTCTCTGCGACACGCAAACGCTTGCAAACAGCATAGTGATGTTAGTGGGAGTATTGGTGGGGATGGTAATGTGGTGGTAATACGGTGGTGGTGGGAATGAGGGTGGTGATGGAAATGGTGGTGGTGGTGAGAATGGTGGTGATAGTGAGACACTACTGTGTCAAGATCTCAAAAGGATATGCATTTGCATCTTCTGTTAAATATCACCATACGGGATGAGTGAGCAGCCTGACCAGACCTTCAGAGGGACTGCTGGGTACTAAGCATTGAAGAGAAATGAGTGGCATGGCAAGCATGTCAGAGTAGCAGGTGGGTGCAGGCTGGGCACAGCAGAAGCCGAGAGAATTGTCAGTTGTAGTGAAGTGGTCACAGGCCAGATCGGAAGCCATGACCACCACAAACTACAGTAGCAAGGAGGGTGGGGTAGAGCAGGAACCAGGATCGCTGAGACATGTCGAAACGGTGAAAAGGGGGGGCGGAGCAGAGTAAATGCCAGGATCGGCATGAGCCACAATAAGAAAGATGATGGGGTATTGCAGGAGCCAGGGTCATATGAGATGCTGGATTGGTCATTTTGGGTCAAACCAACCATTTTAGAGTCATGCCGTCCTGATCTGTAAACACACAAAAAAAAAAATTGGTGTCCATTTTAAGGTCAGACTTACACTCAAACCCTGATAAAAGCTTTAAAAGAACATTTACTGCACAAAAGGATTGATTTCTGTATACAAAACATGTGCAAGATAAAAATTGAATGTGTGATGAATCGGTGTACTTTAAGATGTTAAATAGCTCTCGTCTTCCTATGAGTTGGAAGGATGCAAAAAATGGCGAACAGCATGACGGTGAGAGAAAAATTCTCCTTCAGGCTGACCACACTGTGATTGTCAATGTCTCAAACTAATGGATGATGGGAAATCACACAGGGGCTGGCCCAAAGCCCACTCAATTCATATTGGAAACAATAAGTCTTGCAGGCATCTGCACAGCTAAGCCAGACTTCAAAGGGCACAAATCAGCGATGAGAATAAAATCCAAAGTTTCCCACCACAAAAAGCTATGAATCCTTGGGCACCCCGATGCTCCTTACTTCTAGAGGGAAGCGCAGTGTAGCAGCATATGTTTGCCCCCATCCCTCCTTTCTGATTATCATCCCTACCTGACCCTGAATGTTTTTTGGCCCACAGGGCCATGCCAAACTAAGAAAACGAAGAAAATACTGGTATGCACTGTCAAGAAAGAAGGAACAGATGGGACATGATCACCAAACTACAGTACTCACAGCCAGAGCAGCAATTTAGCAGTAGGCCATATAGCCAGAGTGAGCTGAAGATCTGGATAGGTGTGATTATCCAGAGGGGTCTGAGAAGGGCTACCTTTCTGCTTGTTTTGAAGCCTGACTGTTTTGTTTGAATGTAAATATATGCACGAGGGTACAACTGGTGATTGAGAGGCTGGAGATTGTGCAAAAAAGATGGTGTTGTGGCATAGTCTGATGGTGTGGGCCGATAGAGGTAGGTTATGGTTTGTGGGAAAAGCACACCTGGTTTTTGAGTTTGCTTGTTCGGTCTAGGACGGGAGGGTGTGGATTGGTGAATGAGTTTTGGGTTAAGTGTTGGGCATCACATATGTGCAGGCTGTGAGTCAGAGAACTTGATGATCGCATATGCTCATCACACAAGGAGTCAGGCTAAGTCTTTATTATGGCTTGGGAAGAAAAGCGTTCTTGGTCATGCCAAAGAGCACTAGAAAGGGGAGAACAAGATTGTAATGGAATATAGAACAAATACATAGATAAAAAACCTTTTGAGTATTTTTTCTAGCCTGACTTAGAAAAGGGCTGGGAGGAGGAAGTGACAGATGGTGTTATTTGGCCGAAATATCTTATCTAAATTCTACACCAGTAACGCAGTTTGCATGCTTCCGTGCTGCAGTTTACATCACTCGCAGGTGCCTTCTTTGTTTTATTTCTTTTCCCTGACTCACACTGAGCTGAAACTAGAACTGCTGAACCTCTGCTCTGCTGCCAAGCACCATGTAAACAACCTCTTTAAACTCAAACTCATTGCCATCATCTTGCATCATACTTCTCTTCATTATATCATGAGACATTGTGCCTCTCCATAGACCATGTAAGCGCTCTCAGCTTCTTTCCAGAAGTCGTTTATTTATTTTCTTTCCCTTTGGCCATGAGTGCACCCCTTCCTCCTTCCAACATTGACATACTGGGTCATGACCACTTCTTCTTTTTCTGTCTGCCTACAGACAGGCTGTGCACAGAAATGGGAAGGCGTAGTGTTTCAGGAATGAGTACCAGAGGCTATGCTGCAGGTTTCTCTATCTGCAGTGACTCCGAGACAAATGATTGAGCTTTCTGCATGAAGAGTTCAAGCAGCGGGCATGGTTAATAGAATTGGTCAGATCCCAGAAAAGTCGGTAAGTGACCGAATCGTATGGCGTACGTATGTCAAGGTAAGTACTGGCGTATAGTGAGCTAGTAGGCGTGCCTGATAGCACCATGGCATTGTGCAAGTGTATGAAGCAGTCTGCCGATGAAGAAGAGGAAGGAACAGCAAGTCGTGCTCCTGCCCTTATCCAAGGACGGTGTCCCCAAAATAGTGCAGACATGACTGAAATTCCCCAGATAGGGGGTGATTGCACAGATCATCTAAGGAATAACTGAAATTGATCAATGCCGCAGTAGCTTCTACATTTGTCAAAGGTGAAGGGAGCCGAGGTTGATGAGGAGCTGTGCCTCAATTTAGATTCAGGAAAAAGGAGATGGTTAAACAGGTCATATTGCATGTTTGGGATACTGTTGGTTTACTCTCCTCACAAACTGCTACCTGGTTAAGTGTTTGACAAATATGGCCTCCCACCCACCTTTGGACTAACATTGCATTAATCAATGAAAAGCATTGTTAATAGGGAATGGACAGATTCTGAGAAACTGGTGATGTCGACATTCCTGGCAAGAATGTGTCCTACTGATAGGCAAGAAAGGGGCTAATCAGATACTGTGCCAGAGGATTCTATGATTCCCAACTTGTCCATGGCTAGCTCACTGAAGCATGACTTTCTGCTCTCTGACAGGATGCAAGATGAACTGGACTGTTCAGAAATTCCAAGTGTGATGGAGCAACAAATTGGCTTTTTGGCTGATTTAGCTTTTGACTCTGACAGGGCTGTGGCTTTTACTAAAGGTTCAGTGGCAGCAGTCACTCTGGCACCCCTTAAGGGCATCCTACATGCCACAGCACGTCTTATCCAAGGCCTGAGGAAATATGATCCTGACGGAAATCCATTGGCTCCCCTTGCCAGCCCGCACCATCTTGAAAACCAGCGGCATCATTTACAAAGCCATCGTGACCTGCCCTCTCCCCTTTACTGCAGACAAGCTCACCAGCTCTGCTGGTTTTCAGCACCTCCGCAACCAGAACACTGACAGACTACGGACTAATAAGTGTAAAAAAGAAAAGACAAGGCAGCCGGCCTTTTCCATCAATGCATGCAGGATCTGGAACAACATCCTGTATCCATCAGGACTGGCCCATCACTGCTCCAGTTTGGGAAAGAGTTGAAGACTCACCTCTTTGAAGAACACTACCTCCAAATGAATTAACAGTCTTCAACCCGCTACCTTTCTTATCACTCGTTTACTTTCTACTTGTCTTCAACACTGCTCAGCACTCCGTACCTTTTGGCAACGTTTGAGCTAAAGAAATACCATTTACATACATACATGGCAGACTGAGGCTCACCTGGGGCTGATCTGTTTCGAGATAATGAGCAATTCTGAGTAAAATTCATAGCACTGTACAAAGAAATAAACAACTGTACCGGACTTCTACTTCTTGATCGGCAATCAATCTGTCTATCTTCAAGACCACTAAACCCACATACACTAAAACTAAGCCAAGCCCCACAAACGAGCCCCTTTCAGCGTGGGCCGTTCTCAGCTCATTTGCTGAGATCTGTTCCTTCTCATTGGCTATGAAGGAAGAAACATGGATAAAAACATATTTAAATCACAAACTTTACTCAGGAATGTTTCTATGCATCAGACTAGATGGTATTGTACAAGGTCATGTGAAACATAACAGAACAGGCTTACAGCGGTTAAAAGCCTTATTTCTGATAACATTTCTTGACAATAGTAAGATTTTATGTAATGTTTATATTTCGCGTTTTAGTTGCATGGTTTGAGACATGTATAAATGTATTAACCATTGGGATGTTGTAAGGTTTTGTAAATGATACAAAGAAATAATTGAAAAGGACCCACAAGCCTGCAAGGTGCCACGCCGGCCTCCACTGTATTCTGCCCTGGGTAGTAAGTAGAGTGGTGGCCTACAGGAAAACATGAGTCATGTGTCTAAGTGCATTTTCCGTGTATAGAGACGATTACACCATTTGAAAGTCCCAGCGTCGCATCGGGAGCTTTGGCTAAATGTTCAATTTTAATTGGGGAAAAAAAGGGAAAACAACGAAGCGAAGAGATTAGCGAGTCCTTGAGAAACCGGAGCCAACCTGCCCCGGGTTATCTAATTGCTTACGGTCTGGCTATCTGCACGGCTACTGTCAACACACACCAGCAATTCAATTAGTGTACAGGGGCCATCGGACCCTGCCCCCTGCGCGGTCCCGGCATATGTACCCGATAAATTATTAATGGCCCTCAGCTGCTCAGATGGGGCTCGCGAGGGCCGTAGCGGGAGAGAGGCGAGCCACTTGTCGAACTTCAGCTGGCCCGCGAGCGCTGGCGACCGGTTGAAATACTATCGTGCGTCGGAGCACATCTGTGCCAAGGCTGCGCGCCCTCCCTGAATGAGGTGCACGTGGCGCGCTGTCTCGTTCCGGAGTGATTAATAATCAGTTCTGTGGTGACACAGGGAAGTCATAACATGTTAGCCGTCGCGCACTGACCAATCGCTTCATTAATTCGTTAAAATATAGGGCAGTGAGTCATGGTAAACATCCGAGGCGCATGTCGGGAGGCAATCAAGGCGAGGCCTAATGAGCCATAGGTCCTGCTGCTCCCAGGGCGAGCGGGCCTCCGATGGCCCGGCTGGTTGCACATGCCACCGGGGAAGCCATGCTGGGCAGGCCCCGGACCACCTGACAGCCCCCGCTGCAGCTCCGAGTACAATAATGGTGCACTGAAGTGTGAATATGTCGTCTGTGATCTACCCTGGGCTCCCAGCTCAACATGAAGGGTAAAATGTAGGCAGCATTCGTGTCTGGAACCCCAACTCAAATAGTCAATAAATCCGTTCAGCTACTGCACAGTGATAACTTTCAAATGGCCCTCATTACAGAATACTGGGATGGGGCCCCGACTCACAAAGGTGTTCAGGGGAAAATAGCTGTTTCCATAGTAGAATTTTATTATCGTACATTGCGTATGAAAAAGGATGGGAAATAAGGGTTCAGAGTTGAGAAACGAGAGCAAGACTAGGGGGCATATTCACAAGGAGCTATCGCCGAATTAACAGCACTTCATCGCAGCCAAAGTCGTGATAAATTTACCTCCCCATTCACAAGCCGGTGTTAACAGCCCACAGCACCAGTTTACCCGCGATAGCAGCCGCAAAAAACATCGCCACAGAGGACCCCGGCAAATATCGCAAATGAGATGCAGAGTGGGCGTTCCCGTGCCAAAAGTCGAGACAATATCACACCTCAACATTCACAGCGACCAGCCACATCGGCGATAAGAACACAAAACAGGCGATAAGGCACGGTAGCCGCAGGTATTTAACACCTGCCTCAAGCAGGTGTAAAGACGGACGTCTACCTGCAGTAGGCAACGGAGTCCCGCACACAGCCATACCCGAAGAACAAACGACGCCATGGAGCTACTCTACATGCAGCTCGGAGCCCCAACAGGGCCACAACACCCACTGCCACCACCCCTGGACTGCCGCCACCCCCAGGACCCGGACCCGCCCCCCGGACCACCACAGAGGCAGCGTAGAGTAAGACAGCGGACCTACCGAAACGCACCACTCTCACAGACCTAACACCCGCGGAAGTCATTGCCCACTACAGGCTCAAAGGACAACCATCCTCCGCATCCTGACCCACATCGCCCACAGGCTGACGGTCCCAACACAGCGGAGAACAAACATCCCTCCGCAGACAAAGCTGCTGGCAGTGCTGCACCTGTTGGCCTCTGGGACCTTCCAACCAACAACTGCCAGAGTCGGAGGGGTCTCACAGCCAGCCCTATCAAAGTTCATCACACCCGTCCTGGATGCCATCATCAGCTTCATACCCCAGTACCTTCACTTCCCCAACACTGCGCAGGAACAGCTGGAGACTAAGCAAGGCTTCTACGCCATAGCCGGATTCCCGGCCGTGTTGGGGGCAATCGACTGCACACATGTCCCACTTGTGCCCCCTGCGGATACTGCACACCACTACCGCAACAGGAAGCACACGCATTCCATCAATGTGCAGGCAATAGTGGACCACCGGGGAATGTTCACCAATGTCGTCGCCAACTACCCAGGCAGTGTGCATGATTCCTTCATCTTCCGACAGTCCATCATCAACCAGCGCTTCCAGGATGGCACAAATGGAACGGTACTGCTCGTTGGTAAGTACCAAATCAACACACCACACATCCCACAGCCACCAACGCACAAAGCACAACTGTGGGGATGCACACGTGACCTAACCACATCCGACATGTCAAACTACACGACCACCTACCAGACACGACTACACCACTCCATGGTCATCCTGGGCTACCCCTGCACCCAATACAGACTTCACATGGCACCACAGCCACACAACAGCTGAACGTGTGGAGATGCGGAATGCAGCCATGACACATGTGAGGCACTGCTCTGCCCTCATGACCCTACCCCAGTCTCCCGCAGGTCAGCGTCCCGTGGTGGTTGGACCTTGTCAGCCGCTGTGCATCTGGGGCGACTAGCCCTGTGCGACTCGAGTCATCCCCCCTTGTAGTTCTGACATTGCATGTCTGTGTGCCTGATGACTGTTGGTGTAGTTGCCAGCACATGCTACTCCCTGAGGGCTGGCTTACACTCACCCCACACACAGCCACCACAGGCGTCACTGAATTGGTGGGCCTGCCATCACATCCTGCCGAACCAAGTATTGACTCTTTTCTCCCTGCACTGTCACAGGTGATCAAGGATATGCACTCTGCCCTTGGATGATGACACCCCTCCGAGACCCGAACACACCCGCCCAGAGGCTGTACAATGCGGCCCACATACGCACCAGGGGCATCGTTGAATGCACATTTGGCGTGTTGAAGTCACGTTTCAGGTGCCTGGACGGCACTGATGGGAAGCTCCTGTACAGCCCGGACGTCGTGTGCAAGATGATCGTTGCATGTTGTGTGTTGCACAACATCTGTGTTCGCACCAGGGCCCCATGGATCCCAGTTCCAGAGGTACCGGACGATGATGGTGGTGATGGGGCAGGTGGCCCACATCCCACTGCATCTGCGGCAGGAATGGCCCGTAGGGACTCCATCATTGACACTTACTTCTCATGAGCACGTCACATTGTGACCGTCCGTGGCATTCATGGGACAGTAGTAGATGTCCAATTGCACTGCATGTGTGAATAAAACATATTTGCAGGTCACAGGTTGGAATTGTACATTGTCATGTTACATGTCCTTGGGGTTTCAGATGTGATTTGCCATGTTGTGCACATTTACCAAACCAGTTGTGTCCTGTGTTCAGTTGTGGAGGTGTTGCTGTTTGTACCGGGATGTTGTCACTGTCGGGGTGCACTTCTGCTTATGTGCGTATGCTGCACGGTGGGTGTGTCGCTCCTGCGGCTCTGATTTGTCTGCCACTGGTCTCTTTCATGTGGTGTGCCTGTAGGTTCTGTTCTTCCACGGTGCGTGGATGTTGTGGTGTGCATGTTGTCCTCTGCAGTTGGCCAGGGTGCATCCGTGGTACTCCGCTGTTGATGTATTTTGTTCTGTGGCATTTTCCGTATGCTGTTCTTGTGCTTTTTCCCGCATTGCGCGTGAGTATTGCTGCCCTCGCGCTGGTTGTCACTGTTTTCTTATCGCGCTTTGGCCCATCGCAGCTTTTTTCGCATTGTGGTTTGTGTTTTTATCTCCGTCGAGGTGGTTGTATCGCGAGCATTGGCCGCGGTGTCGGCCAACTATCGCATGCTACCGCTGTGTTGTGAATTCCACGTTGTCACGGGGTTATTTTCCCGCGATAGGCTGCGATGCTTTAAGTTGCGTTACGCTACTCTTGCGGTAGTTATCACACGTTCTCGTGAATATACCCCTAGGTCTACCTGCAAAATGAAGTGAATACCCGCAACCGTGTAAGTTTGTAAGTATTCACAAACATTTTACAGGCAGTGCCCCGCCCAAAAAACACATGTTAATGAACACTCGTTCAAGGCAGGAGTAAGTGCCTTTTCCAGAGAGAAAATGATTTACCTTCTGAAGAAAGTTAAATGGGCATTTCCACATCATTCTCTTATGCAGATTTTCCATTTAGGATCGAAAATACTTAGTAGCAAATTTTCCTAAATAGGCACTGTGGAAGTTGAAAAATTGTACATAAATTTAGCCTAATAATAATGTTAACGTGGGAAATGCGTGTGCCTTAAGTGGTTAGAAATAATGCATTTTTCTTAGACGTACCATGTAGAAAATGCTGTTTATTTTATCTTTTGCAAAAATCTCCCTTTTCTATTGTTCTTTCACTACTCGGCCTTATAATTATTCTTATTCCTTACTGTCCCTTTAATAATAATAAATGACTTTCTTTAATGATGACTTAACGTTATAACTGAACTGCAAAACTTGACATTTTCATGAAATGTGCCGTTTGCTGCAAAAAAATATTTCTTTTCACCTCACGCCATATGATTTCATCATATTTAGATCATTTTCTATGTCACATGCTTATAATGAACAATATATTAATGGGGAAAATGCTTGCTATAAGCTCTTTTTTTAAAGTTTAAACAGAGAGCTTTATTTTTGAAAAAGAAATGCAACCAAGTGTACATAATCAAATAAAGTTACAGAATATTGATTTACAATCATTGAGTTAATAACCTATAATGAAAAGAGAAAGTGTAAGAGAGGTCAAATAGTTGCATTTTAGAAAAAAGGATTATAATGACTGTGGAAAGAAAAGAAGAAAAAAGAAAAAGAAGAAATAAAAAGATACAATAATAACATGGTAAATATGTAATCAATCATAGGAAAACTCAGTATACTATAAAGAGATATCAACCTTTTAAAATGTAACAGCTGTAATAATATTTTAAAGAGAGGAAAGGGGGAAGAGAAATTATATAACAATAAGTAATTAAACACATAAGATAACAGTAAAAAATACTTTATGGAGGTTTGGGAACTTCTTCCATTCGAGGGTGGTGATGGGAAGATTTTTGTGCAGATGTGTCAAGGAAAATAGTGACCGGGGACCAAATATGTTCTCTTTTCAAAAGTAAAGACATAGGTGAGACATATGCACGATCTAGTCGATGATTATAGCAGACACTATACCACCAAGCCTGAAAAGAACGTTGCGTAGATTGTTTCCAATTTTTTGTTATTTGTTGGAAATCAATTGCAATTAATAAGTCAACAACATCCGTGGAATAAGAAAGGGAGAGCCAGTGTTCAGAAAGGGTGCCTAGAAAAATGTCCATAGGTGAGAAAGGGAAGTGGGTATGAAAGAGTATATTGATCTGAGACCACATCTTTAACCAAAATTGATGAGTCAAAGGACAAGAAAAAAGCATGTGAAATAAGTCGGCCTGAGGATTATTGCAAGACCAGCAATTTGGGGAAGATGTAGAATTAAATTTATGTAAGGTCAGTGGGGTAAACATAAGCCGGTTATAAATAAAGAAAAGTGTTTGTGTTGTACTTGCTGATCTCGAAGTCTCACGGAGTTTTAACCATAATTTATCCCAAAAAGTAGTGGACCATGTTGTATGAAAGTCACGTTCCCATTGGAGTTCTATATTAGTTTTAGGTCTATCTACGGGAAGGGCGGTGAGGATCTTATATAAAGAGGAAACGTTAGGTTGGGTACTTAGAACAGGAAGAATATTACGGTAAGGCATTGAAGAGGGTGCTGTAGAAGATATTGAAGATAAGGAGATTGAAAGATTTTGGATCAATAATTTAAATTTAGTAGAGAAGGATTTTGGCAATTTGTAAAGAGATTGTGCGTCAGAAAAAGTGAGAAAAGTATCATTGGAATAAAGTTGATGAATCCAAAGGAGTCCTTTGTCTCGCCAAGTTTTCCAAAAGATGGGCTTATTGTTAATTTTAAGAAGATGATTATGCCAGATGGATGAATTAAGAAATTGGTCTTTGCAAGAGAGATGCAAGATCAGAAAGGAGTGAAATAGCCGATGGGAGGTTTTATAAATAGAAGAAGATAAAAATCGGGTTTTATGAGTAAAAGTAAAAGATTCGGTAAATGAGAAAGGAGACATGAAAGAAAGTTCAATATCTTTCCACAATGGAGAGGGATTAGATATGGATTGGTTAAGGGAATTAGAAAGTTGCTTAAGAAGAAAAGCAATGTGATAGAGTTGGAAATCTGGGAAATTTACTCCACCTTGTGATTTAGGACACTTAAGCATGGTTAGGGATAGGCGTGCCTTCTTTTTATTCCATAAGAAAGTAGATAAAATAGAATTAATTTTCTTGAAGAAATGAGAGGGAAAACTAAGAGGGGTAGCAGAGATTAAACAGAAAATAACAGGAGCGAGCATCATTTTAATAGTGTCAAGTCTCCCCCACCAAGATAAATATAGAGGATGATAAAGATATTGTGGAGAGGACATGAGACATATTTAGAGATAAAGTTTGCTTGATAGAAGGAGCGAACCAGAGACCTAAGTATTTAATCTTTTGGGGGTTCCATGAGAAGTTAGTAGAGATAAAGTCTTGCTTAAAACATAAAATATTAAGGGGAGAACTTCACATTTATCATGGTTTAATTTATATCCACAAATTGAAGAAAAAGTATTTACGTCAGCAGAGAAAGCTGGAAGAGATTGTTCTGGATTAGATATATACAACAAAATATCGTCTGCATAAACACTCATTTTAACATGAAGATTATCTTGTTGAAAACCATGTATGTTAGGATTTTGTTTAATTTTAGCAAGAAAGGGTTCTAAAGCGAGCATAAAAAAAAGAGGGGAGAGGGGACATCCCTGTCGTACTCCTCTCTGTAACGGAAAGGAGGTAGAGATGGACACATTAGCAAATATAGAGGCTTTGGGTGAAGTATATAATAAGGAGACATAAGAGATAAACTTGGGACCAAAGCCAAACCAGGATAAAGTATCGAAAATAAAAGACCAGTCCATAAGATCAAAGGCTTTTTCTGTGTCAAGAGAAATAGCTGCAAGCGAATTAAGATATTTATTGGATTTATGTAATATGTTAAAGAAAGTTCTGGTGTTATCTGCGATATTTCGACCTTTAATGAAGCCAGATTGTTCTTTACAAATAAGGGATTGTAAAAGGGGTTCTAGACGAAAAGCAAGAATTTTGGCAAATATTTTGTAATCAGAGTTGACTAATGAAATTGGTCTGTAGTTTTTACAAAGATGAGTGTCTCTTCCTTCTTTAGGGATTAAACATATAAGGGCATCTTGAAAGGAACCACTGGAGGCATTAGAGGAAATAAAGTGTGAGAACAAAGAAAGAAGATAAGGAAGTAGAGGTTTGGAAAAATGAGAGTAAAATTCTACAGGGCAACCATCTGAGCCAGGGGCTTTCCCTATTTTTAAAAGTTTTAATGCATGAGAAATATCGTTTCTAGAAATATCACGCTCCAGTGTCAAGAAATCTATATCTAATGGAAATTGCTTTTCTATTGAAGTAAGATAATTTTGTATGTCTAATGGGTCTGAGATAGATTCAGGGGTATACAAAGGGGTATAGTATTCTTTAAATTCTCCCAAAATCTCTAAATTTTTGGTTACAGGAGAGGAGTTAGAGTTTAAAACATAATCAATATTAGTACGTTCCTTCTTAATTTTAAGATATGATGCAAGTAGTTTGCCTGCTTTATTTTGGCCGCCATAGTAACGAGCGCTCCCTTGAAGGAGATAAGCAGAGGCATTTTCTGTTGATAACTTTTTATACTTAAATTTCTCCTTAATAAGGTTATTAAGATCAGCCTGGGAGTTAGTTACTGTGTAGATTGGCTCTAGTAATTTAATATTTTTAAGAACTTCATTTGCCTTCCGAGAATTTTTATGTTTCTTATGTGCAACATATGAAATAATAAAGTCTCTAGAAGAGGCTTTGAAAGCATCCCAGATTGTTGAGAAAGAAGACACAGAGGGGTCGATTCCGATTCGGGCCGGAAATCTCTCCGACCGAGCCGGACCCGGAGAGATTTCCGACCGAATCGGACCCGTGCAGTCCGACCGAACGAGTACGATGCGTCCGTATGTTATCGGACACGAGTCGGTCGGACTCCCATTGAACTCAATGGGAGCCGGTCGTACAACGCGTACGCGGGCTCCCATTGCCTCAATGGGTGCGAGGCGGACAAGGCGCCCCTACAGCGAGTACGCCGCGAGCGCTCCGCGGCGTACACGCACAGGTAGGGGGACCCTTGGGTCCCCCCTGTGTGCGCCTCGCACGGGTACGCGTACAGGGGGTCCGACACGGACCCCCAAAGTGCGGCTCCGACAGCGAGTTCGAGTCGGACGGCGCGAGTCGGTCGGAGCGGTCGAGGTGCGCATCGTACCTACCCGGCCGGAAAACGTCTCCATTGCGCGGTGCGAATCGGGTCCGAGCGAGTCGGTCGGAGCGGTTCGAGTCCGAGCGAGTCGGTCGGAGCAGTCGGGACGCCCGGACGAGTCGGTCGGTGAATTCGCATCGTACTCGCTCGGCCGGACCAGCGTACGGTTCGGTCGGGAAACAGGCTTTCGCATGGCTTTTTTCCCGACCGAATGGTATTGGGTGCGCCTCCGACCGAGATCGGAATCGGCCCCAGAATCTATATTGCGATTGAAAAAGTCAGTTATAAAATCCTCAAAGGAAGAAGTAAAAACTTGATCAGACAGCAAAGAAGTATTGAAGCGCCATCTTTTATTGGTGACACTAACTGGAAGTAATTCCAAGTCTAGTATTACAGGGGCATGGTCTGAGATCAATATAGAGCCAATATCTGCTCTTAATATAGATTGAGTTAGTGCTTTAGAGACAAATAAATAGTCGATGCGTGATTGTGATAGGTGAGTGGGTGAGAAAAAGGTATATTCACGGAGTTGTAGATTACAAAATCTCCAGGAGTCAACAAGAGATCTATGAGAAATCAGGGTGGTGAAATGTTGATGCATTGGGGAAGAAAAGAAAGGTGATTTGGAAGTACGGTCAATATATGGATCAATAATCAAATTACAGTCACCTCCAAAAATAACATAAGGTGTAGATATGGACATCAAAAGAGTAGAAACATGTGGACAAAAATTATTATCGGGTTTAGTAGGAGCATGTACATTAAATAAAGTGATAGGTACATTGTTGACTTTAAGGTGAAGAATTAACCAACGGCCTTCGTCATCTGTGTCTTGAGAGAGAAGTAATATTGTAAGTCTTTTATGACAGAGAATCACAGTCCCGTTTCTCTTACTAGTACCTGGGGAGGAAAAGACATGTCCTACCCATTGTCGTTTGAGTTTAAGAACTTCTGAAGTAATTAAATGGGATTCTTGTAGGAATACAATATCGGATTTAAGATTAGACAAATGGTAAAGAACTCTTTGCCTTTTAATAGGCGTACCCAAACCTTTAATATTCCATGAAGTAACACGTAATGTCATTAATCAACTGTGTAAAATAAATATAGAACATTGCATCTTATTACAGCAAGACAAGATAACAGCAAAAAATTTAACAATATCTTGAAACAGGAAAAAGAAGTATTCTGAGAATAAGAGAGTAAGATATGAATTGAGAGTAGTGAAAAGGAAAGAGAAAAGAAAGAGAAAAATAGGAAAAAGAAGAGAAAGAGATAATAGAAGAAAAAAGAGAAGAGGAGGCAGAAAGAGCAAACAGAAAACAATAAAACATACCAAAGACTCAAACATGGGGGAGGGTGTTGAGGCCACAGGGGAAGACGAACAGCCAGAAACTCCGGGAGGGACCATGAGGAGGAATTCGATGAATAACGGACTATAAAACAAAGGGTAGAGCAGGGGAACGGCACCTGGTAGGAAAGAAACATAAGGAGATTAATTACTCAAAATAAATCTTAGGAACATTGTAAGAAATACAATTATCTTCAGCAAGGAAGAAGAAAAAGTTTCAGATGGACGACGGTCCTGCTAAATCCATGGAATCTTCTCTACATTCATCAAGAAATTGTTGAAGCAGGCCTGGATCTTCGTATGTTGTTGTTTTATTTTTATAAGTCACTTTAAAGAGGCACGGGTGAATCAGACCATATCTGGAATTTAGATTACGCAAAGCAGGGCGCATTGATAGGAAAGCTTTCCTTTTGTCTGCTGTGACTTTTGCATAGTCTTGTGAAAAGAATAGTTGGGAGTCTTGCCATGTGATGCGACGTTTAGTTTGTCCTCTTGTAAGACTTTCAACAAATCTGTATATTCTAGAAAATATAGTATTACACCTCTAGGTTTACGTTGAGATGATTGGTTTTGAGGAGAGCGACCAAGTCTGTGAGCTCGTTGTATGTTTAACTTTGGAGAATCTGGAAATTCTAGAACTTGCGGTAAAAAAGATTGAAAAAATGAGATGGGATTAGATCCTTCTAGACCCACAGCTAGACCATAAATACGTAGGTTGTTACGCCTGTTTCGATTCTCGAGGTTCTCCACTTGCTTCTGTAGTTGTAGAATCTCTGATTTCATAGGACGAAGTTGCTGAGAGGAAATTTGTAAAGATTCTATTTGATGTTCCATTGTATTGATTATGCTGTCCAAGGTAGACCATTTATCCTCTAAAGCTTGTAAGCGGATGTTTGTTTGTTCCATATGAGGTTTGAGTGCTCTAATCTCGTCCAATAATAATTCCAAAGAAGTTGGCGGTGGAGAAGTGGCTGGAGAAGAAGGATCTTTTTTGATTCTCTTAGTAGATGTTAATACAGAGGAGGTAAATACTTTAGATACATTTTTTCCATTTGATGGGGTGGATTGTGTAATAGGAGTAGTATATGAAGGCATAATGGTCGTCGCATCAGAAAATTGGGAAGAAGTGGATTGATCTAATTCCTCCATGTTGTCCTGTAGTACTGAAAAAGGGTTCGAGGTATGTATTGTATTAGGTTTAGGGCGTGGAAATGGGATGGATGTAGAGACCGCACCTCTGCCGGATTTAATTCTCCCCATAGACATGTGAGATTTGTTAAAGGTTTGCCGAGTCACAAAAAAGTATAGTCTTAACAATATTTGACTACAAATCCAGGATGAATGATATTTGTAGAAGTAGTAACAAAAGCAACAGTGGTGTCAAGCAGGAACAGGGGTATCCAAGGCAACAGTAGTATTGAAGCAAAAATCCACTGACGAATGAAAAAAGTAGTGTAAAAACGCCGCTATCAGGAGAGAGTATGTAGTAATATCAGCAACGCTTTAAATAATGCCAGTTGTAAAACCATATGTGGAAATGCGGCACACATTCATCTGAAGTAAAGCGTTATACGAAAAGCTTGCGTTTGTAAGATGTGACAAATTGGTAAGAGGCAGCCAAAATAGCAGAGGCATCAGGATATAATGAAAGCCTCAATGGTATCATGTGAAAACAGGAGTACCAAAGTTAGCAGGAGCTTTAAAGCAAAAGATCATTGCTAAAGGAGTATAGAAATAGAAAACAAAACAAAACAGCCTCTGGTAGTAGAAGGTATGCAGCGGTGCCTCAAGAACGCTTTGGAAAATGCAGGTAAAATGGCGGACGTGAAACCAGTTACGGTGACGTGCCGCACATTTAATTATGATGAAGCGTTACACGGACTTACTGCGACTGCACAACTTGTCAAAGTGCTTAAGAGGCAGTAAAAATATCCTTGGCTTCCAATACAGTTGAGTGTGAATACATTGCAGCGTGTTGAAATTATAAAAGATTTCTGCCGGGATGAAGAGAAGCGCAGCGATGCCTGAGATGCCTAGGCTTGGTAGAAAAACAAAATGGCGGTCGCGAATCCAGTCACGGAGACGCGCCGCACATCCTGAGCCAAAAGAAGCATTACACAGGCTCACCGCGAGTAAAAAGGATGCCGCTGGATTCCAGAAGTGTTCACAAAAAGAGTCCTAGCATTTCCGTAGGTGACAGGTCACAGACGGCGCTTGTTAATGCGAAAGTCCTCAAGCCTCTGACGGAGCGACGCTAGCCAGCTGCCATCTTGCCTGGCGTCAGTCCACGCCCCATCCCTTGCTATAAGCTCTGATTTCCATGATCTAACCAGGACATGTCAGATATTAATGTTTCATTTCATAGAGCAGGCTTCGTTACACAATGGGTATTGAACAGCTGACAGAGTAGGCTTGCTAACGGTTCTCATGAGAACCTTCGTAGATGTATCTTATGTAACATTTTGTAGCCGCTTTTTAAAGAACAACATGTCGACATGGATGTTTACCGTGGGAATCGAGGAAGAAAACGACAGTCCATCGGAAGATCCTTTCCCATTGGCCAGGGATGAGTCAACAGTTCGAGTTTGCAGCATGTTTTGTGCTTTTCTATATAGTATGTGTTCATAGCTAGAGAGTCAACGCAATCTATGCATGGTTGTATGTGATTTCATGGAAAAATGATTTCATGGAATACCATTACTGAGAAACCATTTCATCTAAATTGTTTAACGAATTTTTCTGAATGAATGGCATTTACCTTTTCATAGAAACCAATTCATAGAATGTCTGTTTGGTTGAAATTGGCTTTTGAATGCATACATATTTATTGTGTGTAAATGCAATGGCTGCAGGTCTTAATTTCAGAAACATTTTGTCGGAGATATTTATTTCAGTGTTTTACTTCCAGGGACATTATTTCATATTTATATCATCTACATTGTCAGGTAATTACTTCGGATGCTTTTAATTCTCTGACCCATCACCACCCATAAACATCATCCACCACTGACCCCTCACAACCCCTAAACACCATCAATTCCTGCCCCTTAAAATCCCTCACCACACCTAAACAACATTCATCCCTGCAGCCTAAAAGTCCTTTCTATCCCTAAAATCCACCATCCCTGAACCTTATAATCTCTCACTACCCTAACCCCACCCATGCCTGAACCCTAAAACCCCTTTCTATGCCTAAACCTCACCCATCCCATACCCCTTAAAACACCTCAGTACACCCAAACTCCACCCTTTCCTAAACTCTAAAAAACCCTCACCGCCCTTAAACACCAGCCATTCATGGCCCATAAGAACTCATCTCCCTAAACTACTCATCCCTGAACCCTAAAAACTCCTTTCTACATCTAAACTCCACCCATCCTAAATCCTTAAAACCCCTCACCACCCTAAACTCCACCCCATCCTGAACCCTAAAAACTCTTCACCACCCCAGCTGCTACCCTTAATTGAACCTTAAAAAACCCTCACCAGCCCTAAACTCCACCTATACATGAACCCTAAAACCGCTTGAAACCCATACACTCCACCTGTCCCTGAAACCTAAAAACACCTCACACACCTAAATACCACTCATCCATGAACCCTAAAAAGCCCCAACCACCCCTGCACTCCACCCTTCTCTGAATCCTAAAAACATGGGGGCATATTAGCAAGACCCACGTTAAAATTATCGCCGTTTTAGCGGCAGGAAACTGCCGCTAAAACGGCGATAATGGGCTTGCTAATATGCGTTATAGAATTCCAATAGAAGCCCAGGTTAGATGTGCAGGACATCTAA
The DNA here is from genome assembly GCA_963921515.1 of Calotriton arnoldi. Taxonomy (NCBI): domain Eukaryota; kingdom Metazoa; phylum Chordata; class Amphibia; order Caudata; family Salamandridae; genus Calotriton; species Calotriton arnoldi. The sequence continues at coordinate 1,369,539 of CAWUFW010000913.1, read as the reverse complement.
CCTGGGCTTCTATTGGAATTCCATAACGCATATTAGCAAGCCCATTATCGCCGTTTTAGCGGCAGTTTCCTGCCGCTAAAACGGCGATAATTTTAACGTGGGTCTTGCTAATATGCCCCCCAGTTCTAAGCCCTAATGCCAATCATTCCTGACCTCTAAGTACCCCCTCATCAACCTAAACTTGATCCATCCCTGAGCCCAAAACCCTCATAGTAGTCCTAGACTCTTCCCGAGTTTAATACTATTTTGGATTTTCTTTAAAATGATCTTTCCTTCAAAATGCAAAATGTTTCCTTTAATTTTCGATTCTTTTGTATTTCCTTAAAATTGGTTTTCCATGATTTGGTTTCCTCCAGTGTGGTTTCTATGTTTTCATTTTTCTATGAATTCACCTACTAGCTTCATGCACACCTTTCCTGCCATGTCCCTTAGCACTTTACTATGCTACACTTGCCCTAGATTGCTGTAAGCTACTGCTAACAGCGATTTTTCTTGTTTTCCTTACCCTTTTGTGAGGAGGCTTCCTAATTTTATGCCAATCATAGCAACTGCTGTGATTACTTCTTTTACTTCTTTTTATGATTGTTACAGCAGCTGTTAGGGAACTCAGCTGAGTTTCAGTAACTACTATTTATTGGAAGTCCGACCGTTTATAGTTATTAACCTTTTTCTAAATTTACTTGCTCTTTTCCAAAGAAACTCTTTATGGATTCTCGCTAGGATAGGTTAGGTCCTCTAGATTAAGATGGGGACAAATTCCTTTATGGAACACGCTGTTATTTTGTATGCTGTCTCTAACAACAATTCTTTTTTATATTTATGTAAACAGACTTATCTGACTAACCTGAATAAAAGAACAAAAATACTAACTAATCTCTTTAATGAGATATAAAGCTTTTAAAACTTCATTACATCTCTCATCTTTGATTGAACATTAAATGCTGTAAGTTGATGATTACTTTACCAATGTATTCAGGTTGTGCTTCATTCTAACACTGGCAAAGATTTGTCGACCAAGAGAAGAAATACGCATGAAAATTGGGGTTTCACTTAGTAAGTCTTAAGGTGAGGCTGGTTATAACATTTTTATGAGATTTCCTCGCTCACAAATCTGGTAGCAGAGGATAGGTTTAGCACCCTGAATGGAGCTCAAAAATACTACCCGGAAATGTTATAGTAAAATTCCCGATTCCTGAATCCAATGTCCAGAACTTGAAGATCCGGCAAAGCGGTACTCGAAGGCGGTTACCATTTTTAAGGTGTGAATATTAACAGGGCAAATGTTTTGTGGTTGTGATTGTTCTTTTTTTTTGGGGTGGATGTTTGATTAGAATGAGTGGCTATAAGAGAAATAGTCGATAAGTGGTTTAAAAGGTGTTAGCTGTAGTCGAAAGATCTTGGGATAATATAATAATTGAAAACTTGTTTGCCATCACCTACACCAGTGACATAGGGTTATTAAGTTGTTGTGACTGATTAACATTGGTTGGTGTTAGTTGAACCTAATTGCACAAACGGGGGAAACTGCATCGATTTGGGTGATTTCATGCTGGTAGAGATTTCACTTGCGGTTGTTGAAAATATTCTTGAATACGTGGGAAGTTTTATTTCTTTTAGTAGAGCAAATAAGAAAGAGTTTTTGGGATTATTTGTTAGAATTGTGTGAGTTCGAAGAAATTGAAAAGGAGGGTGAGCCGCTGCGAGGAGTGAGGTTGTACGTCACAGTGTTTCGAGCTAGGATTGGTCGGTTGGTGTGTTTCACGCTGCAATTTGTTGGTGACGTTGCAGTGCTGCACTGGGATTGGATCCCTAAAAGTGAGCACAGTATTCAGATTTGTTATTAAAAACTGTGAAAAATGATAGCTAGAATTCAATTTGTTTAAAAAGAAATTGACGTATATGGAACAAAATCATAACATCTAGTTTAATCGTGTTGTCTCAAACTGAATCGTCATTATGAAATGTTTTAAAGATTTTAAGAATTTGCTGAGAGGGGATGTTACCATTCTAGTACACAAAAGTGAATAGGAACCTCCTGACATGCCTGCATACATTATGACTACTGAGCATGGTTTAAGTACATGTCTTTGGCTTCGCCAATGGAGTAGGATCACTGAGAAGGAGGGTGCTTTGAGTTTTCCTAGATATGGGACATTCAATACCAGAATTTTAGATCAGTTGAAAGGAAAATTATATGAAATGAAGCTACCACCTAGACCCATTCAGTATGAGGCCTTTAATGCATGGGAGAAAGTTGCAAGGGAGAAAGAGAGGGAAAATATCAGAGCAGTGAAAAATTATACAAATGCCCGATGGGACGAAGAACAGTGTAGATAGAGAAAAGACATTATAGAGGGGACTAGATTATTTCATGTACTTACTTCAGAAGCTGCCAAGAAAGGAAAGGACAGAGATTACCTCAAGAAAGAAGGGGATGAGTTAGATACAGATTCAGGAGATGAAATATAAGAACGAGACCTCCACCACATGTGATCCCTACAGGGCAAAGTGAATCAGGCGCTAGTACCAGTTCAATAGTGCCTACTGCTCCTGCACATCAAGGCACAACCCCAATTGAACAACCCTTACATATATGGCAGATTGCCTCGCCCGTAATAACTCAACCACAGGATACAGTTCTAACTGTGACTACTACAGCTACAGTGATCAGTATAGTACCAGTACCAGTTATTAGTGCTCAATCTGTACCTAGGGTAGTAGCAAGTGCTCCTTCCCTTGTAAAGACCAGACTTGAGACTCAATTAGTTACTGGAGGTTTACCCACTTCGGGATTTGTCCCAACATCTCAGAACTCACAGACAGTTGCCTGGAAGCCACCGCTAACGATACAAGCACTAATAGATGGAGAGATGTTAGTACTCACTGCCCCAATATCACCAGAAGAAATAGTTGTGACTGAGGAGGGATATGTACCAGCTTGGTTTGATGAAACAGCAGGATCTAGTAGGGCAGAGAGTGCAGGAACACATGAACAATCTGAAGTTGAAAAAGAGAAGCCCTTAAATGTTTCTCAATTGAAAGTAGAGCTGGAGGAAATAATAAAGGGATGTTTGGAGTTTAGGCACATAGAACAATATTAAAGGAAAGAACTAATGTACCTGTGCAAAGAGGTTATGAGAAGGGCAGCCTTAGCTCATGACGAATTTATGAACTAGCTCAGAAATTTGAGAAAGATCTCCCAAAAAATGTGCTTCTACACAAAAGCAATAGGGTTTAATTGGATGACCTAGCCTTTGAGAATATGAGGATTACAGGACTGGGTTTGCATATTGTAGAATTGATTAAGTGCATTCGCAGGTGGAGTGAAATTGAAAAATTAGAAGCCAAGTGGGCTACAAAACATCAGAAGAAAATTAGGGAAGCTGCTATCACAGCAAAGCAAGAGGAAGGAAGTGAGGGAGAAGTGACAGCTTACTCATTTAGAGAAATCGCAGGACTGGCATATGTACATGTTCCTTGGAGTCAAGGTGATTTGGCAGCATTTACAAACAATTTTCCCAAATTGAGAGACAAGCCAGTGCAGTGGTATGCACAAGTGAAACGGTTCATAAAGATTTTGAAGGTGTTATGGACTGATTTGAATACATTCTTTGATATTGACCTGCCTGCTGATTTATGGTCTGAATGTAAGACTGCAGTACAGTGGCCTAGAGAAGAACCAGCGAGAGTGGCTGGGACAAATGCATCGTCTCCCACAGTGATGGAGAAGTATGAGGCAGTTATTACTTTTTTGAAAGGCAGAGTACCCCAGAAAGATATGGATTGGCTCAAAATCAAAAGATCAACATAGGAGCTAAAAGAGGCTGTACATGAGTACTATGAGAGATTGTTACAAATGTTTCAGCAGCACAGTGGACATGAATATCCTGAGGAGAAGGATATGGGGATCTTTGTATCTCAGTTTGTTTTAGGGCTAAAGCCAGAGATCTGTTCACACATATCTCAAAGCGTGATCTGTTGGCAAAATAAGTAAATCGACGAAATCCTGAGATACGCAAAGTACTGTAGCGATGAATTAGACATGAAGCAGATAAGGATAACAGAGAAGTTCATGTTAGCACAAACGAAGCTGGCTCAGAAAGGTTTTCGGAATCCTTTTTTTGTAGGAAATCAAGGTAACATGCAAGGAGTTGTCGTGACATAGTCCAGGTTTCAGGGAAATCAAGGAGGAATGAATGCATCACAAGGTAGAGGTAGAGACGTTCCGGTGGGTACAGGATCTGGTACAAATATTGTTGCTATGAAAACGATTACAGCTTGTCACATCTGTCATAGAGTTGGACATTGAAACAGGGAATGTCAATATAATCCTGATAATGCTAAAGGGAATGTACAAATGCAGCAAGATATGCAAGCTCAAAATGTGCCTTCACAACAAATGCAGATGCCACTGCTAGGACATGCTCCAATGATGCCCATTGCACCTGCACAAATGGGAAATCCTAGGTTTAATCTCAATCAAATGCCAAAAATGAATACTAATCTATTCAGAATGCCATGCCACAATTTCAGAATGTAAACCAGAATGCATTACACCAATTCCTGTTATTTAAAACTGATTGTTTAGGTTCATAAATTCTCAATGATGGTGCCTGAGAGGGGAAGAAGATTGCGTACTTGGTGCAGTCTTAGAGGTAGACCAGAGTGGCCCTTATGTGGATGCAGAAGTTTATGGCGACCCGTATCATTTCTTATTGATACTGGTGCTATCAGATCCACAGTTAGAACAGTGGAAGTTCCAGACTTACCTCTCTTGGGGAAAACTATCCAAGTGGTAGGAGTAACTAATAAATAAATCCAAAATCCAGTTTCTGATAAGGTTCCAGTAAAAATAGGCTCATTTAAAGAGGAGCACCAATTTGTTGTCTGCGATTCAAGTCCTGTGAACCTGTTAGGAAGGACTTTGTTGTGCAAGTTAAATTGTACTATCTATTGTACACCATATGGTGTGGCATTCCAAACGCATGATGAGGATGTAGATTTTAAATTAATCAAACAACAGGCTGAGACAGGAATATTCCCTTTGCTAACTACCAATGAAATACCCGAGGATTTGAGAGAAACAGTGAACGCAGGAGTCTGGGATTTTACAGGGAAAGATATTGGACTAATTAAAGGTGTAGAACCAGTCCCAACCACTGTGAAACCAAATGCAGCCTATCCCAGAACACCACTATATAATTTGACTCCGAGACAATTGCAGGAATATAACCAGTGATAGATAGTGATAGATGACATGTTGCAGAAAGGAAACCTGAAGGAACTAATTGGAAGTCCATGTAACTCTCCAATTATGGGTTTGCAGAAAAGCAATGGAAAATATAGGATAGTGCAGGATTTACGAAATGTCAATAAAATAGTAGTGCCCTGTTGTCCTGTGGTACCGAATCCAACTACCATATTGTTATAGTTTACAGTTATCGATTTGTGCCAGGCTTTTTTCTCAGTGCCATTGCATGAAAAAAGACAGTTTCTTTTTTCCTCTATTTTCCAGCAGAAGGTATTATCATGGTGTTGTTGTACCACAAGAGTATACAGAGAGCCCATCCATTTTCAATGAAATCCTAAAAAGAAACCTAGAAACTCTACGAATGCCCGTTAGGTTGACTCTTGTCCAATACATAGATGATCTGCTTGTGGCATCAGATATGCAAGATGTGTGTAAACATGACCCCATTGCAACATTGAATCACCTGGCTGAGAACGGACACAAAGTGTTTCCAGGGAAACTGTAGTATTGTCAAATAGAGGTACAATATCTGGGAATAATTATAGTGAAAAGAGCTAGGAAAGGGTTGCCAGAGAGAGTGGAGGCAATCTTGCAGATGAACCCACCTCAAACTGAAAAGGAAATCAGATTGTTTTTGGGAATGGTTGGCTTCTGTAAACAGTAGATACTAAACCTTTCATTGGTGGCCAAGCCTCCACTGAGGCTGACACACAGAGACATGTCTGATCTGATTCCATGGGACAACAAATGTACAAGAGCATTCCTAGAGTTGAAAGAAAAATTGTGCCACGCCCCAGCACTAGAAATGCCGGATTATACGAAATAACTCACATTGTTTTGTAGCGAGAGAGATGGGTGCGCTCTCTCGGTTTTGACACAAACACTTGGAGGAACCCGAAAGCCTATTGCCTACTTCTCTACCACACTTGACCCTGTAGCGGCAGTACTTACAGGTTGCCTCAAAGCGGTAGCCGCGGTAAGTACTAGTCTGGAAAAGAGCAAGAACATAGTGATAGAATGCCCCAATAACTGTTATGGTCCCACACTCTGTGGAGTTACTGTTTACAAGAACAAAGATAGAGTATATGGCCCATAACAGGTTAACCCGTTACAAGCAAAATATACACTTTTAGACAATAATGTCTTAAAACGTTGTACGATGGTGAGTCCTTCAAAGTTGTTACCTGTAAATGATGATGATAACTGTGATGAAAGTGAACATGATTGTCTAGATGTCACGGAAGTGTGCACCAAACCCCGCCCTGACATTAAGGACGAACCCCTGATTGAGCCTGATCAAATATTATTCATAGATGGCTCATGTTTGAGAGGAAATGATGGCACACAAAGAGCTGCATATGCTGTGTGCACCATAAATGATGTGGTCGAAGCTTCATGGCTTCAAAAAGATTTTTCTGTCCAAGTTGCTAAACTGATTGCTCCTACTAGAGCCTGCAGTTTAACTGCTCAAATGAGAGTCACCATATTCACTGACAGCCAGTATGGGTTTGATGTTGTCCATTATTTTGGACAATTGTGGTCACAAAAGGGCTTTCTTACATCTACAGGTACCCCCATTAAAAACTGAACCTACGTCAAGGGCCTGTTGGATGCTCCACAATTACCAGGAGAAATTACTATGGTTAAGTGCTTAGCACATAAAGGAGGAAGCGGATACGTTGCCATGGGCAACCAATACGCTGACTCAGTGGCCAGGTACTGTGCACTGTTAGCCTGATCATTTAATGGGATTCTCACATGTGAGTCCGAGGAGGAGAGTTGTTTTGCAATGTTGATGAAAGTAACTGATACCTGGAATTAGTTGAAACGGGTGCAGGAAAATATGTCAGAAGCAGAACAGAATGTTTGGGTAAAAGCAGGATGTGTGAAAAATACAAATGACATCTGGGCGTCAGCAGATGGGAGACAAGTCTTACCAGATAGCTTGTTGTTTCCAATGACACAATACTACCATGGATACACACATTTAGGGAGAGTTGCGATGGTGATACTTTTCAGGCAGAGTTGGTACAACCCCAGATTCAGGATGTTGGCAGAAGAGATTTTCCATCGGTGTTTAACTTGTCAACAGCTAGGCGTTGGAAAATAAGCATGTCACTCTAACACACCTAGGGAGGACCGGTGGCCCATTTAACAGGATGCAGATGGATTTTATCGAGATGCCTGTACATAACGGGTTGAAATATATCCTAGTGATTGTCACAGCATTACAGATTGAACAAAGATTACACTATAGTTACAGACCAGAAGCCTCTGGCATTGTTGAGCATATGAACGGTACCATCAAGTCTAGATTGGCCAAGGTCGGTGCATCAACCTCTCTGAAATGGCCAGGTGCCTTAGCATTAGTGTTGATGAGTATTCGGAGAACACCTGACAGGAAGATGGGGTTTCCCTCCATGAAATACTGATGGCAGAGCAATGAGGTTACCGGCCATTCCTGCCAATGCACTTTTAAATATCACTGATGATATTATACTAGATTACTGCAAGGGATTGGTTGATGTGTTTTTTTTTGTCTCTCATCAGGTCTCAGCTGCCACACAAGACCGACATCAAGAACAGTGCCACAACCTCATTCCTGGCAATTGGGTCATGATCAAGAAGCACGTTCGGAAGACTTGCCTTCAACCCAGATGGAAAGGCCCTTTTTAGGTGATCCTCACCACACATACTGCTGTTAAGTGTGCTGGAGTCCCGAGTTGGATTCATGCCTCGCACATTGTTGGACTTGGCCCTTTTTGCAGGGTTATCCCCAAACTTTTTGCTTCTTCCTCCTATTTTTTCCTGACCTGTTGTTGTTGGCTATAGGACTCTGGGCACTTTACCACTGCTAATCAGTGCTAAAGTGCATATGCTCTCTGTGTAAATTGTAATCATGATTGGCATGTTTGATTTACTGGTAAGCCCCTAGTAAAGTGCACTGAGTGTGCCAGGGCATGTAAATCAAATGCTACTAGTGGGCCTGCAGCACTGATTGTGTCACCCACATGAGTAGCCCTGAAAAGGTATCTCAGACCTGCCACTACAGTGTCTGTGCGCAGTTTGTTAACTGCCATGTCACCCTGGCAAGTGCACCCACTTGCCAGGCCCTAACCTTCCCTTCTCTTACATGTAAGGCGCCCCTATGGTAGGCCCAAGGTACCCCCCTGGGCAGGGTGCAGTGTATGTTAAAGGTAGGACATGTACTGGTGTGTGTGACATGTCCTGATAGTGAAATACTGCCAATTTCGTTTTTCACTATTGAAAGGCTATCTGTCCCATAGCAGAGAATGGGAAATACTTTGTAACATCTTACAAGCATAACTTCCCATTGGGACAAGATAGAGAAATAACGTTTAGGCTCTCTGAACTCAGAATTTAATAACACATCTTTTAGTGAAGATGGTTTTTAAATTGTGTGTTTGAAAATGCCACTTTTAAAAAGTGCATTGGGAGTGATGAATATCCACGTTTGAATGTGTATTACTGTTTTCAAGGATTAACAAGAACACTGTTGAAGTCTTCAGTTGTGAATAAAACAAGTTGAAGATACACAGTTGAATCATCATAATTTTTCATTATTTGGTTTTGAAGAGCTTAGTAAAAATCATGTTTGTATAGGATAATTTTGTCGATTCTGTGTTTACTGACGTTAAAACATTTGATTAACATTGAGTTAATACACTCACTCTGAGTTTATTAAGCAGTGCGCACTCTGTCTGAGACTTGCGTCCTGGAATTGTTTTTTCAATATTGAACAGGTGGTGGGGTGGAACCACCTCAGAGGCGCACGCTAATCTTAAAATAAGTTTTTGATTCTTTGGTATACCAAGTTCACTATTAGAATTTTGAGTGCATCACCGCTGTTGGTTTACACAACTTTTATCTCACTTTTAAAAAGTAGGCATTTTCTTGTTTAACCATTCTGTGAGCCTCTGCCTGTTTGTGTATTGACTCTCTGGTTTTGGAGTGACGGGCTGGGGATGTGCATTCACTGTGGACAGCCACTGGAGGGGTTCAGGTGTGCTTGGCCCTTCCTGGATGACTCAGAGCTGAGCTGAATAGACCTTGGCTGAATTTAGAGTAGCGGGAGGAGTTTTCCTTCCACCTGAATAGGGCCTGTCTCCCTTGCACAATGCTGTCTCCACCACCTGTGGTCATACTGCACCAGTGATGACAGAACTGGTTTGGACCGGGCTCAGAGACCATTGCACAAAGAGAACAAAGACAAAATGAGGTATAAGTAGCAGACCTGAAACCCCAGAACTTTAGACTACTTCTGGAATCAAAAGGAACCTTTGCCATGGAGAAGAGCTGGAGAAACTGAAGGAGAAGTACTGCCCCTTTGCTGTTTGTTGTCTGGGGTTGGACTGCAGTAGCTGATTCTGCCAAGGAAAGGATAAGGACTTTGCTGTGTGCTGCGTACCCTGCTTGAAGAAGGTCTCCAAGGGCCTGTGTGTGCTGGCCTCCTGTTCTGAAATCTCAAGGACACAAAGACTTCACCCCCCAGCTCCCCTGAACTTCCTTGCTGGGAGTTCTGACCTGCCAAGAGGTGCCTGTGACTGTGTTGGGCCTCTGGAGGTTGTTTCTGCTGTTGGGAGCTGGAAAAGCAATGCAACTACAAGAAAATAGACGCATCGCTCTTCTTGCTGCTGTTTTTCTGACTCAGCACCGCTGTGCGAGAAGAATCTCCACGCATCGCTGCGCCGCTGCCGAAACCGACGCAGCGCCTGTCACCGCTGCAAGAACCGACGCATCAAGGGATCGTGGCTGAAGAAACCAACACAGCGCAGCTCGACACCGCCGCATCGATCGCCGACGCATCCCGGATTTTCCCGCATCGTACCTGTGCGGCAAGTTTTCCCGACGCATCACCCGCAGACCAGAACCGTCTCGGAATCGACGCATCACTTCCCCCTACAGACGGGATTCAACGCATCACTTCTCCTGCGTGCAGCAGAACGGTCGCATCGCCTCCCCATGGTCTCAGGAACTGATGCATCTCTTTGTTTTTCGATGCTTTCTATCTCTGCAGCTGTTTGGCCTTGTGAATTTTTTCACAAACACAGAGAGAAATCACGCATCCATAGTTTTCTATGAGCCAAGTTGTTTGAAACCTTTTTTAAGTCATATTCTTATTACATGTATGTTGGATTTTTGTCGTTTTGGTCTTGTTGAGTTTAGATAAAGATACTTTATTTTTCTTAACTGGTGTGGTGTCCATTTGAGGAGTTATCACTGTATTACTGTGTGTTTTGAGTACAAATACTTTACACATTGCCTTTGGGATAAGTCTGTCTGCTCGGGCCAAGCTACCCAGGGGGTGAGCAGGGGTTATCTAAAGTGTGTATCCCCCTTACCCTGACTAGAAGCAAGGGTCCCTATTTGGACAAAGGTACCTACCTCTGCCAACTAGAGACCCCGATTTCTAACACACACCAAAAGAGTGAGCAATCCGGAAGAAGTGCCTTTGGTCTATGATCCTGAACGAAGAGCTTTTATGGTTGCACCACCAATCAAGAGACCACCCACACCAATAGCACCAGTATCAGTCCAGCCACTGGAAGTCTTAAGGGGTGAAGATTCGTTGACGGAAGATCAAGTGCAGGTACCTGAAGTAGCGCAGAGTGGCATTGAGATCCCTAATGGAGGAGAAGCAGCGGTCGAGTCACAGAGAACAAGTGACACTGACGTAGCACTGAGACAAGAGAATCCAGGTGAAGGAACCAGTACTGGAACGAGGAGAATCAGTCGACAAGCAGAATGGCCACAAAGCTATGAAAACAAGAATAAGAGAAGAAGTTCTTCAATAGCTCAAATTCCTGAAAAAATACCCAAAGAGGCTGAGTCTAGTGACGACGGTAGCCTAGATCCAAATCAGCAAAACCTAAGAAGATCGGAAAGAGCACGAGTGCCCTGTCGCAGATATTCAGCACTTGAATGGTCATATTTCTTCAACACTGCTTTGAATGTTACATTAGAAGATTTGTGCAGTGTGAACCCTGAACTATTAGAACCTCCTTGAAAAAGATAAAACAAGCTGAAGAAAGAACATTATGAACTGTGCCTACTAGATGTTGTTTTAGTTCTTTGTTTTACAGAAGATCAACCTAGACCTAGATATTTCTGTATACAGACTTATCTGACTAACCTCTATAAAAGAACAAAAATAGGAACTAATCTCTTTAATGAGAAAAAAAGCTGTTAAAACTTCAGCTAATCTCTCATCATTGACTGAACATTAAATGCTGTAAGTTGATGATTACTTTAGCAATTTATTCATGTTGTGCTCCCTTCTTACACGGTGGCAAAGATTCATTGACCAAGAGAAGAAACACACGTGGAAATTGGTGTTTCACTTAGTAAGCCTTAAAGTGGAGATGGTTATAAAATGTTTATGAGATTTCCGCGCTCGCAACACACTGAAAATCTAAGACCTAAGACTTGCATTGTATACAAATACATTTATTTTTACTCCTCAAACAGCCATTTCTAAACATAACTTTGAACAAACCAAAACTCTAGAATCAGACTACGTCTATTGTCCAAAAGTACCCCTTCAGCTCCACATTCTTCCTCTTTTCATTGCTACTCCTTGACAGCTAAATACTTTTCGTTTTCAAATCTGTAAGTGATTGTGGGGCAGTAGAATATTTGCTGAGCACTGAATAAAGAGTAATGGGGTGGATGAAGCATGCACCTTTCCAGTTGTGAATCTCAGCACGTCTCCAATTTTGTGGATGTGATGTGTGCTGCTGTGGTCCTGTGCAGAGTAGCACGTTGTTATGACTTCAGTACCTAACTAGGACCTGGAGGATCTGAACAAGAAAAGTGTCCTCCACTAGTCTCCCTCATTAGACATGAATCAAGAGGTTCTCCTAGGGCACTTATATTTTGCTGAAGAGTATGACGTTCTTGTCATTATAGCATGATTGAGGTGAATGCAACTCTTACAACAGTTGTCAACCATGTGTGTTTGGGACAATTTATATTGACAGTATGACAGGAGTGCTGAGCGCAATGGACGCGTAGCGTGTTTGACTTTCAAAGATGATTCTCAAAGAAATGACAGCGCTTCCACAGTGGTGTGCTCTTTGTGTTTGGGAGCAGGGATTTTTATATATAGTTGGAGGCTTTGAATTTGGAATACTAAAGGAAAGAATGGTAGAGTCAGGTGAGGCAAGTACATCGTTAATGAATGAGATAGTGCAAGATGAGGTGATAAAGAGGATAAGACAAAGATTAGGACTACTGTTCAAGCAGCAGTGAGATCAGTGCTCTGGGATGAGTGAGATTACCTAACTGCTATGACTGGCATTAGAGATGCAGGGCCTCATTTACAATATTTTGCCACATGGCAGCTCAGCAACCCTTCCTGCTGTGCTGCCATGCGTCAAAAGAAAAAGCAAGGAATGCGCAGTATCTACAAGATATGGCGCATTGCTGTCCCTTTTCCCTGAGCTGGCGCACAATGGGCTGCTATGCCCCAATGCAGGCACCCTTGTGCCGTGGTGCAAGGGCGTCTGCGTTGTAGGGGGTGATTGTTTTTGTGCAGGAAGGGAACCTCCCTGCACAAAAACAATCACGAGAGGTGTTTTCCTCTTTCTTTGCTGCAGAATGCAGCACACATAGAAAACGGAAAAACGAGGAGAAATAAAGGAATTTCTCCTCATTGCGACTCCCTTACACCTCCCCTGGGGAGGAGTAGGAATCTGACGCATTCCCAGGTTTACAAAACCTTGTTATTCTGGGAATGTGTCAGGTTCCATGGATGTTGCATGGGAACACCCACAGCAACACCCATGGAATGCCCCTTTCACACAGCGTAGTGCGTGTAAGGGGGTCATATTTACAAAGCCATGGAAAGCCATGCAGGGTGGCTTTACGTGGCCTTGTAAATATGGGCAGGCACTCTGTGCCGCCACTGCTTCAAAAAAAGTGACGCACCAGAGGTGCAGTGGGCTTGTAATTAAGCCCTGCACTATCTACTACCCCTCAGTCTGCGTCACTAGCCACTCACCATAATACCACACATGCTGTGCTTTCCAGACGGGATGTGTGAGAATATAAACTGTCAAAGAAATGTGTGGCCTTATTAAAGAGGATTCGTCTGAATATAGGCATCACCATGCCACAATGACAATTACCTACATGCTTGTGTATTAGAAGATACTTGCTACAGCCACAAGTACAATGTGCAAACATGCAGGTTGACCTAATAAACCATAGCATGCTATCGCAAAAAATCTTGCCCAAGTTGAAAATACACTGGCGGAGATGCAATTGTCGGCAAGGCTAGAGGTGACAGTCCTTAGGTTTCTAGTGTGTGTCATATGCCTGTGGCCAAGGCAAGCAGCACATGGCATAAACGCAGTAAAGATAGATAGGATAATGCAACACAGTACACCGGTGAGAGGCCAACACTGTCCAGACAAAGAGATAAATGAACAACACACGCATTTGTTCATATTCATGTTTGGATTTCTGTTTCGATTTTGTATTTCTGATTAAGTTTAAATTACAATTTGTGTGGTCACATAACAGACAGTTGGCATCCTTTTCTCTTTTCGTTTGGGGTCTTCATCATGTCGTCCGGTGAATAAACAGTAATGATTTGTTACTACTGCACATGTCATTTTCTTAGCATTAGTTGAAATGTAATACAACTCAGAAGTAGTTGTATTCATGTGCCTATGCAGCTATCCTGCACTGGGGGTGACATGGGCTTTGTATTCGTTATCTAAGCCACCATTTAAAGGATCGAGTGTTATGCTTTTTCTCATGGCAATATTGTGCAAAATGGCACGTGTGGCTATCATCTTCTAACACATACCAAGATCGTATTCAACAGCACCCCCACTTTTATAGAGACAGCGGAATCTGCCTTTAAGCAATCCAAATGCCTTTTCTATGATTGATCTGGTTTGTTAGTAAGCAGTGTTATAGCTCCTTTGTCCTAGGTGTCCATTCAATCAATCAATCAATCAATCAATCAGGGATCTTGTAAAGCACAACTACTCACCCGTAAGGGTCTCATCGTGCTGGGGGGGACTGCTGATCCATTGAAGATGCTGAGGTTCAGTTGAAGAGTCAGGTATTGAGGTCCTTCCTGAACCGAGGCAGAGACGGTGATTGCCTGAGGTAGATAGGCAGGGCGTTCCAGGTCTTTGCTGCAAGGTAGGAGAAGGATCATCCTCTGGCTGTGGTCTTGCGCCTGCATTGGACGGTGGCCAGGGCCAGTCGGGCGGAGTGGAGGTGTCTGGTGGGTGTGTAGAATGCAAGGCGGTGGTTGAGGTGCACAGGTCCCGTGTCGTGTAGGGTTTTGTAGGTGTGTGTGAGGAGCTTGAAGGTGATTATTTTCTTGACTGGTAGCCAGTGGAGGTCTCTCAGGTGGCCAGTGATGTGACTGCGGCGCGGGATGTTGAGGATGAATCTGGCGGCGGCATTCTGAATGTTCTGTAATTTCTTGAGGAGCTTCTGGGTGCTGCCGGCATAGAGTGCATTGCCGTAGTCGAGTCTGCTGCTGATAAGTACATGGATGACCATCTTTCCGGACTCGGTGGGGCTCCATTTGAAGATCTTTCAGAGCAGATGTAGCACGTGGAAGCATGATGATGTGACGGCGTTGATCTGGAGGTTCATGGTGAGCGCGGAGTCCAGGACGATGCTGAGGTTTCGTGCATGGTCTGTGGGTGTGGGGGGGTGTTGCAAGTGCTTCAGGCCACTAGGTGTTGTCCCAGGCGGAGGGGGTGGAGCCCAGGATAAGGACTATAGGTTAAGCTAAGGTTTCATTATCCACAGACATAAGGCATCTGCACTGTCACTTTGAATAATAAGATTATTTTTGTTATTGTGATTAAATCCATCTCCAAATGTGGTTAGCATCACTTTACTTCATGTACGCTTAACCCGCTACCAGCCATCTACCAGGTCTTCTCCCACTAGTCAATTATGCAGTGCACAGTGGCAAAAAATGAAGAAGCCCTTTGTGTTCCCTAAGTACCGTCCAACTAGGTTGGTGGTGATTCATGTGGCATAGCACTCCACTTGTATATTCAGGAACTGCTGACACTTCTGATTTCGATTAATGAACGTACACCCTGAGGGAGAGGTACATTTCGAAATGAATGCCATCCCCACATCTAATGACTTGCATGAATTCAACGGTAGTAGCCTGCAAACCAGCAGTAGTGTTAGGGAAGGTGATATGGAAATGAATCAGTGGCGTAATGAAAACCCTGGTAAAAGCACTCTGAGAACATCCCTTTACTACTGCTAATGTCCTCTGGTAGCTTCCAGAAGACAGGTGTATGCTATACAGAGCTTGTAGGTGTCTGGGGATGTGCTGGTTGTGTTTAGTGCACCTGCGTATTTTGGTGTTGCTAATTAATTAGGTTCAGGATCATCCTCTGCCTGAAAATATGCTCGCTTCTTCTCCTCTGCTGGGCTCTTGGTGTATACATCCTCCTCAGCATAGCATAGAGTGATGCCATGGTGAACATTTGCATTGCATTTTGGATGACCTATTATAGTTTGCACATGATTACCACCAGCTTCCACTTGATGGTAATTTGCATTTGCACTTTGCTGTTTTGACGATCATTTGCAAACTGCAATTGGTTAGTACATGAGCTTTGCAATTCAGTAACTGGTATTCGCAGCTTGAGAATCCCTATTCCCAGTCAGATTTGAAGGACTCAATATTTCTTCACAAGCCTGTGCGGTATTTGGAGCTCAGAAGCCCCCAGGGCCAAGAGCGGTAGGTAATCCAGCAGCGCTCAACAAGAGTACCTGGATGCTGCTGTCCCACTGAAGCCTTACACATTAACACCCAAAGATCAAAGGAACCTTTGTGTGCCACTTTCACCTCATTCTCTATAAACTAGGCAACGTTTCCCAATACTTCAGACGTCAAATATCTTGTAGTTACCATTTTCTTGGTTTCTGAAGGTATTCATATCAGTCACTCCTAAAGCTCCCAAGCTGGAAGGGACAACCTCTAGGTTACCAGGACATCGACCTCGGTAGGAGGCAAGCTCAGCCTGGCTCTCCAGTGAGAGTTCAGTCTAGTTGGCAGTTGTTTTTTAACAGGATGCCATTCCCAGATCTTGTCTACAAGAGAGAGCAGGACAGGTCTCAGCCACCTCCACAGGCATACACCAGGCAGCAGTTCCTCCTCTTCTTATTTCTTCAAGTCCAGTTGTGTTCCAAGGTGCTAGTGGGAGAGCCCCAAGAAATAATAGTATCTCAGCAGTGGTTGTTGGAGGACCCTCAACTTATTCCTGACAAGTTCCAGCACTAGCTCATAACCACTTTTGCAGCACATCTTCTGAATTGGGGTAAACTATGCCAGAAGGAACTGTTCTGGAGTTCCTCCAAAGTGGCAGGACCTCAGTGCCACCGTGTGGAGGTCCGTTTTCCCACCCAGGAGCTGCCATATTATAACAAGGGAATCTCCATTCCTGTACCCAGCCCAGGCTGGTTCTGGTCCCCGGCATACTCTGGTGTGACAGTCTGGCTGGGAACAGGTCACAGTTAAGCACACGCTTAACACCACAGCCCTATTTACTGCAAACATGCTACTCTAAGAGTCCCTGTCAGTTCTTTGGGGTGCCCACCACTCCTCTGCACTCACATTCCATGATACTTCGGGGTTGATGTCTAATAATCAGCTTCCTCCACCTTCCTGCCAGAGATCTGTTAGCCGGACAGCTGCCCGCTGCTGCTCCCAGAGGCCCTTTGTTCTCTGGGTGGAGCCACTTCACACCTGTGCTGTTCTGTGCTGGGGAAATCTGCTTATTGTCACTCTAGGGGAGAAAACTTGTCAGAACCAGTATAGGGTCTGCCAAGGCTTCAGGGAGCCGTGTGCAACATTTCTACAATTATTCTTTGGAACATAGCAAAAATACACATTCACCAGTGAATTCAATTGTGGACCCATTACAATTTGTAAGAAATATGACTTTTACTAAGAAAGCCTTAACAAAAAGAAAAAGTTACTACAGCGTATACAGTGAGATAACACTTAAAATATTACCCCTGTAGAGAGGTCCTAACTCCATAATTAGCATGCCTCACTTTTACACATTCATCACATAAAGCTTCAAGTCACTACTTACAGGTAAATTGAGTAATTTTAAATGTAAGCTTTTTAATATATAAAATGGAATTATTTTGATGAGTTACTGGGCCTCTGCTGTGATAGTTGTGGTCCTTTGCTACTGGTGCGTTGGGTCCGTCCTACTATGGCTGTGCAAACTGGGCCAACTACACCCCTCCCACACTTGACTGTCAAGGCAGCAAGGGGCTTCTGAGGGAGGTAGTGTGGAGAAAAAGAGCTTAGGACTCAACTGCCAATCAAATGTATTGTCAGTCAAACAATCTATTGTCCAGCCCAGTCGTTACCTCTAGTTACAAAAAAAGTATTTTAATCTAAGAAAGTACCTTAATCTCACAGCAAACCGAAATACTTCACACTTCAATGATTGTTCAGTGGTGAGGTTGTAACCTCACCTATGAGGTTTAGTGAAGCGCTACACCCTCTACGGTGCCATGGTCCCCCTCTTGAGGAAGTCCTCAATGTTGATGGAAAGTTCTGCAAAGATATGGGTTTAGGCACAAGTGCAAATCACTATCAATTATACAAGTGAGTAGTTCCCAGGTCATTTCCATAGTCTGTATGCCCAAAGAGTTTGTACTGGCATAAGTTAGCATTCGAGCAGCACGTTTCACCTTGGGGTATATCAAGCACAGCCTCTTAGTTCATGCAAGTTCATGTGTTACCTGCTCAACAGAGATATCGATCAGTGGCGGTAAGAGGCGTGGTCAGTAACCTTCTACCTTCAGTGTCAGAGTCAGCAATGGGAGACCATGAGCAACAACTTCACTCACCCTATGGCCACTGCGGCTGAATGTCACAATCGGCCTGCTCATCAGGTGCACATCTTCCACAGTAGTGGCCTCCGGGCCAGTGCAGGCAAGCAATCATCTTTGGCAGTTACAGCCTCCACGCCAGTGCTGATGGATGCTCGTCTTTGGAAGTAGCAGCCTCTGGGCCATTTCAGACGGGTGTTTTTCTCCTGCAGTAGCAGCATTTGGGACAGTGCAGACAGGTGCTAGTCTTTGGCAGTTGCAGCCTCCCCACCAGTGCAGACAGATGCTCGTCATCTGCAGTAGCAGCCTCCTGGTCAGTGCAGATGGATGCTTACAGGCAAATTCCCGCGCAGGTAGTGGCAACACAAGTCCTTTAGAGCCTGGGCAGGAATACTGTATAGCACAATGACATTCTGATGATTGATTTCACTCAGCGCCAAACACAAACTGCATTTGGATACCTGAGGACTCCTCACGATTATAAGTAGACACTTGGGGGCATATTCACAAGGAGCTATCGCCGAATTAACGGCACTTTATCGCAGCCAAAGTCGTGATAAATTTACCTCCCCATTCACAAGCCAGTGTTAACAGCCCACAGCACCAGTTTACCCGCGATAGCAGCCTCAAAAAACATCGCCACAGAGGACCCCCGCAACTATCGCTAATGAGATGCAGAGTGGGCGTTCCCGTGCCAAAAGGCGTGACAACATCATACCTCAACATTCTCAACGACCAGCCACATCGGCGATAAAAACACAAAACAGGCAATAAGGCGCACAGCAGCCTGCAAACCAAAAGTGAGCACAGCCCAGGGCTACATCGGAAGTGCAACAGATGCCATGGAGCCACCCATCATGCGGCCCGGACACCCAAGAGGGCCACAACACCCACCGCCACCACCCCCAGGACCACCCCTCCCTGGCACCCCCCGACCAAAGACATGCCACATCAGCCACACCTAAACATGTACAAAATATTCCGCTTGATGTCGCACAATCACAACTGGTGACATGCATGTGTCGTCACAGAAATGAGCAGCACACATTCACTTACAAAGCAACAAATGAAACTTTATTAAAATGAACACCGAAATGAAATGAAGACACATGGCTGCTCCCCTCGGGACAATACGTAGGTCACAGCCTGTAAGACAAAAAACATGATGAGAAGGTGTGTCCTGCGCACATCAGAGGACAGAGAGAGAGAGCGAAGGAGAGAGAGAGGAAGAGAGGGAGGGAGAGAGAGGGAGAGAAGAGGAGAGAGAAAGGAAGAGAGGGAGAGAGAGAGAGAGAGAGGAAGAGAGGGAGAGAGAGAGAGAGAGAGAGAGAAGAGGAGAGAGAGAGAGAGGAAGAGAGGGAGAGAGAGAGAGAGAGTGCCGCCCCTGCGCACCCAGGCCACACTGCTCACCTGCTGCCACCAGTGTGTCTCCAACCACATGCCGGTATGTATAGCAGGAGACCAGGTCACACATCTGAGTCAGAGCCGTCAGCTGAAACAGAGTCCAGACACATGACTGGCACAGTACACACATTTGCACAAGACAACATTGCCTGCCCGCCCATGCACACCCAGGCAGAGGCACCCCAACTCCTCCCACCGCCCATCGGAGCATGCCCGCCCATGCACACCCAGGCCTCAATGCTCACCTTCTGCCACGGCGCGCAGACAGGAGGTCCCACCACGTGCCCCTGCAAGCCACAATCCGGGGGCCCGCGGACATGGCACCCTCCACATCATGCAGCCCCGCTCCGCAGGCCACCAGGTCTCACGTTTGGTGCTGGGTCTTGATTACTCCATGGTGTAGGACATACCAGTGCACACGGCACCATCGCAGGCTGCACACCCGCTCAGCCCAATGGGTGCCACCAACTCTGGGATCCCGGAAGCGACGCCACGTGGAGGTAGGCCCGCGCTGCCCGTTGGCTCTGGCCTACACTGCGGTCCAGCAGGGCACACAAAACCTGAGCTGTCCGGACCGCATGGACGGGGCATCATCGCAGGCTGCACACCCGCTCAGCAGCTCAAGGTGCCACTGACACAGTACACCCCAAGTCACCGTCCCATGGCGGGGTGCCTGTGCCGTCCGCATGGCCTCGGATGCCACTAACCCTGTGCAACCCCAGTCTGCGCCACGTGGTGGTAGGCTCGCGCCGTGCTCAAGGCCTCGGATGCCACTAACCCTGTGCAACCCCAGTCTGCGCCACGTGGTGGTAGGCCCGTGCCGTACTCAAGGCCTCGGATGCCACTGACCCTGTGCGCAACAACTCATGGGCCATATATGAGTGAAAACCGTGGAGCGTCCGTCATCCAGTCACCACCGGAAGAGGGGAATGTGACGTCGTCGGCCCCTTATGTTGGCGGAGTCACATGGCCTGTGATGCCTGTGCCGGATGGGTGTGGTGTGTGTGAAAACCTGCCCTCAGGGAGTGGCTGTGACATGCTGACAACTAGACCAGTGACCTGCACACCACCAGCGAGTACGGCTGCGACGGGTAGCAATGAGGGCCCCCCTGGGGGCGTTAGCGGAGTGGTCTGGCCTGCCGTACGCCGGACCAGTGCAGGGCTTGCAACAATGACTCGTGGGCTCTGAGCATGGTCCAGTCCATGCCCGGACAAGGAAGTGACTGATGCGTGTGTCCCTGTTGTAGTGTTCACGGGACCCGGTACACAAAATGCAATGTCGCACCCTCTGACTGGCATCCCACAGGATGAACATCATTGACGCAAGGGAAGGCACTGTCCCCACATTCATCCACACATCCATACATGAATGACGTAAGACATTACACTTAGGGCGAAAAGTGTTACAGCAAACAAATGATGGACGGAATGCTGACAATGCAAACATTCTCCCCCAGTCAAAAGATCTGGGTTAAATCCATCGTTCTTTTGCCCACTACGCCACCCCAGTTTGGACTCAGCCATATGCAAATCAGTCTTGACCCTGTGCCCCATGGGAACAGTCCAGACCGAACTGCCAGGCCAGGTCTTCCCTGGACCGGAAACAAGCATCCTGGGACCGGTTTCAGGGTATGTCACCCTTCTTCAGCCAGGCTAGCTTGAATCCAGTGGCACAGTGAGCAAGGGACCCACGTCTGGGCATACCCATCACACTTAGGGCAAAAAGTGTTACAGCAAACAAATGATGGACGGAATGCTAACAATGCAAACATTCTCCCCCAGTCAAAAGATCTGGGTTAAATCCATTGTTCGTTTGCCCACTACGCCACCCCAGTTTGGACCCAGCCATATGCAAATCAGTCTTGACCCTGTGCCCCATGGGAACAGTCCAGACCGAACTGCCAGGCCAGGTCCTCCCTGGACCGGAAACAAGCATCCTGGGACCGGTTTCAGGGTATGTCACCCTTCTTCAGCCAGGCTAGCTTGAATCCAGTGGCACAGTGAGCAAGGGACCCACGTCTGGGCATACCCATCCCACTTAGGGCGAAAAGTGTTACAGCAAACAAATGATGGACGGAATGCTGACAATGCAAACATTCTCCCCCAGTCAAAAGATCTGGGTTAAATCCATCGTTCTTTTGCCCACTACGCCACCCCAGTTTGGACCCAGTCATATGCAAATCAGTCTTGACCCTGTGCCCCATGGGAACAGTCCAGACCGAACTGCCAGGCCAGGTCCTCCCTGGACCGGAAACAAGCATCCTGGGACCGGTTTCAGGGTATGTCACCCTTCTTCAGCCAGGCTAGCTTGAATCCAGTGGCACAGTGAGCAAGGGACCCACGTCTGGGCATACCCATCCCACATAGGGCGAAAAGTGTTACAGCAAACAAATGATGGACGGAATGCTGACAATGCAAACATTCTCCCCCAGTCAAAAGATCTGGGTTAAATCCATCGTTCTTTTGCCCACTACGCCACCCCAGTTTGGACCCAGCCATATGCAAATCAGTCTTGACCCTGTGCCCCATGGGAACAGTCCAGACCGAACTGCCAGGCCAGGTCCTCCCTGGACCGGGAAACAAGCATCCTGGGACCGGTTTCAGGGTATATCACCCTTCTTCAGCCAGGCTAGCTTGAATCCAGTGGCACAGTGAGCAAGGGACCCACGTCTGGGCATACCCATCCCACTTAGGGCGAAAAGTGTTACAGCAAACAAATGATGGACGGAATGCTGACAATGCAAACATTCTCCCCCAGTCAAAAGATCTGGGTTAAATCCATCGTTCTTTTGCCCACTACGCCACCCCAGTTTGGACCCAGCCATATGCAAATCAGTCTTGACCCTGTGCCCCATGGGAACAGTCCAGACCGAACTGCCAGGCCAGGTCCTCCCTGGACCGGAAACAAGCATCCTGGAACCGGTTTCAGGGTATGTTTCAGGCTATGTTCGCCCTAAGTTGGCAGGGTATGCCCAGACGTGGGTCCCTTGCTCACTTTGCCACTGGATTCAAGATAGCCTTGCAATGGGGGTGAGTGCTTGCAATGTTCAACACTCCGTTAATCAACCCCTTTGGTTTTGGTAAGACATTACACAGCAGTGCGTCACTGGATGTTTATTTGCACATCCAGTGCAGTCATGCAGCTGGAGCGGTACAGGGCAATGCCGAGCACACTACACAATATGGGCCCGTGGAGGGCCAGCCAGTGTCCATCCGGGGATGACCTGTACTGCGGAAGAGGAAGGGTACAGTCTGCAGTCTGTCCGCCGTGTCATTGGTCGTGAAACAGGATGTGGCAGTCCATGTCGCTGTCCAAGGTGAGTGCATCGGAGTGTATCGGGGGTCAGTGGTAGGTCTTGAGGCCATGTGCGGCACCAAGCAGAAACAGGCAAGGTGGCGGACATGAATGCTAGTGCCTCCTTCTGAACCCAAGCCCATCCACGTCCTCGTCCTCGGATGTGTGCTCTACCCCACCTGTGGGTGTTGCAGTACCGGCTGCGTCACTGTGTGCCACTGACACATCAGGGGCCGGAGGAGGATTGTCGGCCGCACTGTGTGGCAGTGACACATCAGGTGCCGGAGTGGATACGCCTGCCGCACTGGGAGGCACTGACACACCAGGGGGCTGAGATGTGGATGTTGGGGGGGCAGCAGCATTCATCATCGCCACGCCTTGATGCCATGATGAGGACATGCAGGGCCTGGTAGATGCCAGCTACATTTCGCTGATGTGCAGCGGTGGCTGCCATCCTCTCCGCCTCCATCCGCACCATGTCCTCCATGAGCCTCCATGAGCCTCCATGAGCCTCTGCATGTGTGCCAGCTCACGGCTGGGATCGCTGGAGCCACTCTGAGCGGACAGGTATTCTTCCCTCCGCGTCATGACTCCAGCGATGTCAGTCAGGGCTCGTTGGAGACCATGGGGCGGACATAGACACCCAAGGATGGCGTCCAGTTTGGTAGCCATGAGGTCGAACCCCACCCGCACCTGCTCAGCCATCTCCCTCTGGGCCTCCAGCACATGGCGTTGGAAGGCCATTTGTTGTTCCTGGGGGACTTGGGAGGGTGCCAGGGCTGTGGGTGCCTCCTGCTGGGTGGTTTGGGTGGTGGGTGGGGTCTCCTCGATGTAGCTGGGCTGCCCTGCTCCTGGAGGTGAGTGGCGGATGAGGTCAATGATGTCTTGGATGGTTTGGGTGTCGATGCTGGTGTTGTCCTCCTCCTCGTCATCAGTGAAGAGTGGCTGTGACTGCTCTGCAGGAGGTGTTGACGATGCCCCTGCGATGTGAAGGGGAGATGGTGTATTACAATGTGTCCACATGTATGTAGCCGCATGGTACAGGTTGACATTCAGACAGCATGGCATTGTACATTGTGACAGTCTGTGGGTCTGGGCGAGGACCCAGGGTCATTGTGGGTGTGCACTGTGCCCTGCTTGCTTGTGCATGTGTGCCATTGTGGCCATCTCCACCCGTCCCCCCAGTACCTGGTGGTCACTCACCCTGTTGCGGTTGTGTTGTGTCCTGTTGAGCAGTGTCCGGTCCCCCGACTCCAGCCACAGTCTCCACACTGATGACTGTCGACACCAGCTCCTCCATGTTATCCAGCTCCAGCTGTGGCGCTGGGCCCCCACCTCCGGTCTGCGTTGCTGCCTTCTGGTTGGCGGTGAGTTTCTCCTTGGTCTTCCGCTTGATGTCATTCCATCGCCTCTTGACCTCGTCCATTATCCGCTTGTGCTCTCCGATGGCATTCACCTTGTCGACGATGTCCCGCCATATTCCATTTTTGGTGCCCAATGACACGTTGGAGGTAAGGAAGAGTTGTTGATGGTGTTCCATCACCTCCGTGAGTATGATCCTGTTCGCCTGCGGACTGAACTTGGTCTTCCTGGTCTTCTTGTCCTTGCCCTTCCCTGTCCCCGAGGTCCCAGGCTGGTTGTCCGGGGTGCTTGTGGGGTTGCGCTCGCCCTCTGCGCCTGCTACGGCTGCCTCCATGGTGCTTGGGTGTTGGTCAGTTTGTGTGTGGGTGTTTTTTCTACTTTTATGGTGGTTTTTGACGCCTGCCAGGTGTGTGTTGGAGGCCTGGTGCTGCTTGTCGCTGATTTCCTCATCGCGCTTTGGCCCATCGCGTGTTTTTTGGTGTTGTGGTTTGTGTTTTTATCTCCATCGTGGTGGTTGTATCGCGGACATTGTCCGCGGTTTCGGCTAGACTATCGCATGCTACCGCCTTGTTGTGAATTCCACGTTGACACGGGGTTATTTTCCCGCGCTAGGCTGCAATATTGAAAGTTGCGTTACGCTACTCTTGCAGTAGTTATCACACGTTCTTATGAATATACCCCTAGGTTCTCTCCCTGAAGACAGGTAGATACTTCTGTGTGTTCTATCTGCTGAGAACATGTTGGGCTTCTCCTCCTGGACAGTCTCTCTCCCCATTCTGGGCAGATGGTCTTCCAAGTGACCCACAGCTTTTTTCAGCAGGCTGCTGACTTCAAATAATGTCTCATCACCTCTGGGAAACTGCCTGTCATGCAGACACCAGCCCTGGTCACAAAGCAGTCCTTTGAGTACTTTATGAAGCACTCCCTTCCTTGGTCAAGAACAACTTGGAGCTGGAAAAAAGTGGAGTCCCAATTTGTACTCTTTTACATATAGGAAATGTGATTCCACTTTCTGAGGTTCTAAAACCACTAGTTTGCTCCCTCTCAAATGTTATTTTCATGCTGCAGTCCAGACACAGTCTTTGTGTAAGGCGATAGTTCTCACAGTACGTAGTGAAGATCCTGGTTCTGTGCACAAGTATCCAAAACATGGGCAAAATGAAGTGTGATGGCTCCTGTCTATCACCAGCATGCTTAAAGTAGCAATCAGGGAAAGACAAAAAGGCAAGCCCTGCCTAGCAACGTCATCGCTTTTATCAACAGAATCTGCTGACTCACTCCTTTCCCCCACTAGTTACAAAATGGCAGTGCCCAGGGAAATCTAATCAGCAATCCCTTTTTAGAAGTCCTCATAGAATTTCTAAGAGTAGCCCTGTCTCAATCCTCCCTCACTTTAGTGTTTGGGTTTCCTCCCCATGGCTTCAGGAATACAAGCAATACACTTCCGCTGTTTGGGGGAAGCTATATTAGTCTTCCATCTTCTGCCACGGTAAACCAGGGACCATCAAAAATGGATTCCACTGGTCCCAGCAAACATATCCACATTGCACACCATCTCGCTGTCATGTATGTGCCACACATACTCACTGTATACATGCACTCACACACACACACACTGGATGTCAGAACAAGGGCATGGACACCACTTTGAAGTGGAATTTTTAATTGAGTGGTGTCAGTAGGCAACACTCCATTTTAACACAGAAAAAGGTTTTAGTCAGGACTATTAATTCACAAAAAATAGTATGCTTCCACAACCATTTTATGTCAGCAACCCAGCACATGGACAGAGCACACACCGGTAAATATATACTATATTCACATGCAGTTGGGTCACTCAGGGCAGGGGTACACGCCCACGTACCATGTAGATGATGTTCCCTTATCAGTAACTACAGACTGCAATAGCAGAAATCATTTTTATGTCTGGAACAATATTCAACCAACATCTTCTCATTTTATTGATGTACAAGCAAAAAGGTTTATTTGAATAAGGATGCTCCGTGGCCCTTAGCCAAAAAATAATGAGGATATAGTGGTCTCCCGACTCAGTACCGCTACCCTGGACACATGACCCTTCCTATCCATGGAAGGTCCACGCTAAGGAGCCTTGAAGAGAGAAAAGAATGAAAGATGCTCAAAGGTGAAGAGCATATGGGTCTCACTGGTATCGCACACATCCTTTTGATGTAAGTTGTTGGATCTGCCCACTTGAGCTGCAAGCACCTCACTATGCCTTGGACACTGCACCGTACAGCCATTGCGGACGGCAAGAATGGCCAAAAGCATACTTGAACAATGAGAACTGTATAATAAAAAGCAAATAAAGAAGTTCTCAGTAAAATGAATGCATACCTCGAAAATAACTACTATTAGAACAGAAGCACAGGTGACATAAGGACTGTATATCGTTATCAAATGTGGAGCTTTTCCTGATTGGGAATAAGTTGAGTAAGCAGCTATTTGAATGCTAAAAGTTTACATGCTCACTCTAATTTTATTTCCACAACCTAAGCTAAAAATGATTATGCAAAACTGAAGCCTCTATGGGCCCGATTATGACTTTTGGCGGTGCTGGGGCAGGCAGCACACCACCGCTGCGCCCCCGCACTGCCAAGAGTCGCTGCCGCCCGCCTGCCAGATTACAACTTAAAAGTGGTCTGGTGGGCGGACAGCGTGGCAGTTCCTGCTGAGGTGCCTCTTTCAAAGGCAGCCGTGCCATTGATAAAGGCACCTCAATGGAAACGCCACACAAGGTTTCTGCGCGGTATGGACTGTAAAGTCCATGTCATGCAGGAACTGGTGTGCATGCACACAGGGGGGCACATGTTGTGCTCTCCTGTGTGCATCCACATAGCGTGAGGCACCCCGGGGCATTGTAGGGCCTCCTTTGTTTCCTCCCCGCCACTGTGGAACCACCATGATAACCATGACGGTGAGGTATAGTTGGTGGGACCACGGCAGTCCCGCAAAGCATATTGCGGCCTCAGGACCGCCGACCTACCTCATGGGAGCGCGGTTCCCTGGCAGCGTAGACAGTTCCATGGCGGTCTGACCTCCCAAGTCATAATGGAGGGGTCAAATCGCCGGTGCGGTGGTGGCTGGAACGCCACCTCCGCGCCACTACGAGTCTGGCTGCCCTCGGACTGCCAGACTTGTAATTGGGCCCTAAGTTGTGATCAAAAACACAAGGCCACAATTTCAAATGAGTCAATCGGTTTTGTAATATGCACATAATATTCCAACGAAGAAAAATAGTAAGTAAATGTGAAACAATATATTGTTAAATTCTCCAACAGCAAAATCATATTAAGGTTCAAGTTTCAAAACCATGTTTCCTGCCATTAAAGCCTCCATCTATGTGAATAGATATCCAATTTGTTTGCTTTACCTTTTATGTTTTGTATGTTGTGAGCACTGAATATCGAGCAAGAAATTTGCTTATACCTTATTATCGTAGTCATAATATAGACGACAAAAATATCGACAGATAAGTATGTACAGATTTTCTATACCTAACTCTGCATTATTGACAATATATAAATCTTCAAGGTATGTAGATGCGGTGATAAGAATAGTAAACCTACATTTCCTTTTATGCACTTATTCAATATTTCTGTCCTCGATATTTTGGCTACAATATTAAGTTAAGGTATGACGATATTCCCTGCTCAATATTCCAGACTGCAACCCTTTTGTACTTGCTTGGAATGTTCTTCTAATAGAACTCTCCAGGATGCAGTAGCATGGTTTAGAATATCTTGCAGCACAAAATGGTACATTTAGCCGCACACAACTGTATTTTTGATAATGTTCTGTGGAAGTTTATTTTATTCGCATTGAATAGTTTTGCACAGTTTTCAGCCTGAATGAGTGAAAATCATTCCAGCACAGTGTACTGCACTTTCAAACAGACATTTTAAACTAAATCTGAAGCGTAGTTTGTTATACTTCTCCTTGTGTGACATTTAAAGCATGAGCTAAGAGAAGAACAACAGTATCTGGCCGCTTTACTTACCCACCCAGCTTGCAACAAACTCTCCCCACCTCCAAAAACCAAGTACCTGGCCTCCTGCCACCTATTTTCCCACAAAGCAAAATTACCCTGACAACGGGAACGCCCCCAATAACAGAAGTCTTTACCCGGAGTACTGCTTGCTCCTCATCTCTGAAAGTCCCAATGTTGGGCCCTCATTACAAGTTGCATGGTGTTGGTGGAGCGCGAACCTCACACCCGTAATTGCTGGCACTGTGCGGTAACAACCCGCTACTATTGTGCAATAATGAGCTAAACCCATAAAATGGGGGAATAACTGTGCAGATGAAGTTACCAGGAGTAAAACCACATGCAAGTCCCAATTCTATGGGGTTTAACAATCACATTTAACACCTGCTCTAAGCAAGTGGTAATTGTGAGCAGGGGGCTTTGTGAAGAGCAAGGGAGGAGTGAGGGGGTGAGGGGGTGTGAGGGGGAAGGGGAAGAGTTTGGGAGGGGACATGGCCTGGCTGCTTTTACAGCCAAAGCTTAAAGTTATTCGGCTATAATCAGGTCCAGTGTTCTCACACCCTTGACAACTTTGAAAATACCGGTTCATTCGTGATCAGGTGGAGCAGACTTGTATACTGATATCTTCTCCAACAGGTCCTATCCCTTTCCACTGAATTCAGTTACCTTCTTATGCTGCATAATTTCAACCTTCAAATTAATAACAGGACTGAAAGTAGTGATTGCCCTTTACTGGAGGAGACGGAGAAGCTAAGGTCCAGATTCAAAGTAGGTAGGAAAAGGAGGTGGAATTTACTTCCGAGATAAATTTCGAAACACCATGGAGGAGTATTTACCAGCTGTGTCATTCTCAGGTTTCGCTGGGGAAAATGAGGGATTACACATCTGATCACTGCAAGTACAGAATTTTCCTGCACGTTTCCCTTGCCACCCAGATAAAACCTGACCACAATCTCAGACATAGTGCATCCCATCATTTGAGAACATCAAGAGGCAATGTTGACTTTCAGAAACCATTCCTGAAACCTGACTTCATCAAAACCAAAGAAGGTTACTAAAATGTAATCTGCCAGAATGTTAGGACTCACTACTCTCACGCTCGGCTATTTCAATCATTGGATCACTGACAAAAATATTGTGTCAAAAATACCATTTACCACAATATCATGATCCTATACTTATAATGGTAAGTACAAAAATATCGGGAAAAATATATTGTTGACACTAATTTCATCCACAAATTGGCAAAAATATTGACTTTTAATATAAATAGAGTTTAAAATAGTAAATGTTAAATATTTTATATATAATTTTAATATATTGTGAATTAAATATACTCCACTAATATTTAATACTATATATAAATATATATTTATATAAATACACAAACACATATATATGTGTTTATATTTATGTAAATAAAATATATATATACACACACATATAGTGTAACATAATTTATAAAAACATATATTTGACATTATATTTTTTATATTTTAAATGTATTACTATGAATACATATATATATAAATACACATATTTATTTGCAACTATATTAATTTATTTATATTTTAAAATTATTAATATGGCAACATATATTTATATGCATTTGTACAAATACATTTAAATATTATCAATGTTATTATAATGTATATTTTTATTATGTTACACTATATATATATATATACAATTACAATATTATAAATATTAAAATACATTTAAAAATAAAAAAAATGTCAAATATAATAAAAATCAAACAATTAATGCCATAAACTCTGTATGACCAACATTTTGAAAACTATTGGAGTA
The DNA here is from genome assembly GCA_963921515.1 of Calotriton arnoldi. Classification (NCBI taxonomy): domain Eukaryota; kingdom Metazoa; phylum Chordata; class Amphibia; order Caudata; family Salamandridae; genus Calotriton; species Calotriton arnoldi. The sequence goes on along the minus strand of CAWUFW010000913.1, from coordinate 1,339,536 downwards.
TAAGAATATTAAATATACTATTTCCACTCTACTTTATGCAACAGTAGGGAAAGTGTTGGAGTTCGGAGCGAAAATGTACTATTCCTACTTAAGTTTGTGCAACAGTAGGGAAAGCGTAGGATTTTGCAGGGGTAAAATGTACTATTCCCACACCAACGAGTGCAAATGTAGGGGAAGTGTTGGACTTAGGAGGGATACAATTTACTATCGCCACTCCAGTCTGTGCAACAGTAGGGAAACTGTTGGACTTCAGAGGGGTGAAATCTGCTACTGCCACTCCAGTAAGCGCAACAGTAAGGGAAGTGTTTGAATTTGGAGGGATGAAATTTGCTATTCCCACTCAAGTCTGTGATACAGTAGGGAAAGCATTGGATTTTGGAGGGGTTAAAATTAAAGCGGTTCATTTTACTATTCTAACTAAAGTCTAAACAATAGCAGGGAAAGTACTTCACTTCAAACATATTACATATATAAGTAACACCATGAATTTAGAAAGAATATTAGACTCTTCATATAAAAATTATTAATTAACATAAAAATATATATGTATATGGAATAAAAAGTAAAAAAAACAAATGAACAATTTACATAATTACTATAGAATAAAATAATTATCAATTAATAAATAATTGTTATTCAATTATAAATGAATTACCTTCCCACCCCATACTTCTACAAACCTGGCAGCACGCACCTAAAATATAACTTACAAAATAAGTATCCCATAATACATATTTAAAATCAATTAAATAATTAATGAACAATTATTATTTAATTGTAAATTAATTATTACTTAAATAACATCCCAGCCTAGACCCCTACAAACCTAGCAGTGTGCAGCTAAAATCTAATAAAAAAATAGGTATTCCATAATATAAATATTTTAAATTCAAATAAATAATTAATTAATCAATAATAATTAATTATTAATTAATTAACTTCACAACCAGTACCCTACAAACCTAGCATCCTACAACTAAAATATCAATATTCAATTCTCACATAATTAAAACCGAATTAAATAATGAATGAAAAAGTATTAATAAATTATTAATGAATTAGTGCATAATTAACTTCTAACCCTAGACCCATACAAGCCTATCAGCCCACACTAAAATGTAAGTAAAATAAATAAGTATTCCATAAATTACATATTTAAAATCAATTAAATAATTAAAAATTAATAATTGTTAATTAATTGTTACTTAATTAACCTCCCACCCTATACCTCTACAAACCTAACAACTCGCAAATAACATGACAAAAGTAAATCCATATTACATAATTCACATAATAAATATCAATCATATAATTAAATAAAATGTTTTAAATAATTCATAATTGTTATTACGTTATTATTTCTCATCCTATCCCCTATAAACCCAATAACCTGCTACAACACTATAAATTACTATGAAAAAGCAAATAAAAAATTCGAAATCACTTAAAATTACAAGCTATATCTAAAAAAATAACCTTTAAATAAACAATAATAGCACATAAAATTAATATATCAACTAAAACACACATTCAAATAATTTTAAAAAGATATTTTAACCACTATATTATTGAAAACGATATTAAAAACTGGTATTATTTAAAACAATATTATTTACCTCAATAAGCGATATTCTTGTCTATGATATTTGTGCATCACGATATTTGTGTGTCACAATATTTATTTTCAGAAATTGCTGCCTGCCAATATTTTTAAATCGATATTTTGTCCAAACACCCATTCATTTTTAGCTACTTTTTGAAGACAATTGAGAGCTCAAATGTGAAGCTAATTAGTACTTGCTCTGCCCAAAAACTCTGCACCGACACACATGGCCTTATCCATAACAGTGAATGCCACAAAGAGACACATTACTTATTTACCTCAAAAAGCGATATTCTTGTCTATGATATTTGTGCATCACGATATTTGTGTGACACAATATTTATTTTCAGAAATTGCTGCCTGCCAATATTTTTAAATTGATATTTTGTCCAAACACCCATTCATTCTTAGCTACTTTTTGAAGACAATTGAGAGCTCAAATGTGAAGCTAATTAGTACTTGCTCTGCCCAAAAACTCTGCACCGACACACATGGCCTTACCCATAACAGTGAATGCCACAAAGGGACACATTACGAATTTGGCGGTGCGGGAGCGGACCGCCATGCCAGTGGCCTGCTCCCACAATGCCAAACCCGTGGTCAGGCCACATACCAGATTACAATCTTCCTCATGTCTGGCGGGCTTTTTTTGGTGTTGCCTCGGCGGTACCTCTGAAAATGGGCACTGCAATGGTAACGCCAAAAACAGTTACTGCACGGCATGGACTGTAAAGTCCATGCTGCGCAGGAACTGTGGTGCATGCACACAGGTGGGCACATGTTGTGCCCCCTTGCATGCACTCCAGGGCCCAGAGGCACAAAGGGGCCCTGTAGGGCCCCCTTTGTTTCCTCTTCGCCACGGTTTTCATGGAGGAGGAACCGCCATGAAAACCATGGCGGAGAGGAAACTCGTAATATGCTTGGCGAGACCGCGGCATTCCAGCCAAGCATATTGCGGCCTCAAGACCACCATGCCACAGCCAGGGAAAAGCAGTTCCCTGGTGGCTGTGTGTGGTGGAATGGCAGACCAACTGCCATACTCATAATGGGATTGTCAGACCTCCGGTGCGGCAAGACCGCCACCGCCGAACCCCCGTGCTTAAAAGAAACTTGATTTGACATCTTCAACTGTTTCCAACGAGTCTCAAAATCACCTTATAAAACAGAGAAACCAAAAGGGGAGGGGGTAACATTAGTCTAAACATCAAAATTATTGTGCACAAAAATGCATGATGATCTTTACTCTTCCTTCCAATGCATTGCTGTTTACAGTAGTTTGCTAAAGTAGTTCCTTTACTATCGCTGCAACATAGAGACCACCCAAGCACATCACTATTTTCCTGAATGAAATCCTCATATTAACGCTTCACCTCCAAACACCACATAGGAAAATCTTACTTGTAGGAGATTTCAGTTTGTTGGTGACAACCTCAACATTAAACTACCTAGTGACCTACTGAAAAACTTACACTTATCAAGGTTCAGTCATCTTGTGAATGATCCAACACCCACAGACAACAATGCAATCATACTTGTGTCTTATCACAACCCCGAACCGGATATTTCTCATTACAACCACAAATATGGTCAGGTCACCGCTTAATCACCTTTCAGATAGATCACCAACATTACGGCCCATCATCTCAAACTCAACCAACCTAAAACCTAATTGATTTACTGACCTGAGCAAATCAATTGTATAAGATAATATTAACTGGAAAGACCTAGTGGACACATTAGAAAACTCCATACCTACATTACAACTATGATGGGCAGGATGGCCCCTATTACACAAAAAAATAAAGAAAATTGCTACATTAAGTCCATCTTTAACTGGTAAAACAAGCAGAACTGAAACAAACTTGTAAGTATGAGTGGCAATGAGTAATATGCTGATTAAATCTGACAACCTTGAATGCAAAATCCAGAGAAGGGGCTACCATTGAGAGCTAAAAAAACGTCAATATGAAGTGAGTTATGGAGACACCGAAGGAAATGTTCAACATTTTAGAAATATTCTTAGTAGAATGAAAACAAGTTCATTGCAAGTTGACAGCATGGCAAGACCCTCCTATTATTATACTGATCAAGAGGCAACAGAATAAAGGAAACCATCATGGCTAATTTCAAACCTTTTCTATTTCCTGTTACTTCTTAGCCAGTTCAGAACCTTGACTGGTGTGTCACCTTTCAATCACAGGAACCACTTTGTGAGTCATTACAGCGCGGACAGTACATCACGAGTAATTGCACCAAAGGTACATTTTGTACATTTACATTGGGAGCCCTACATTATATGTGACATTACTTTGCGGGTAAGTATTTGTAAAAGGTAAGTGTTTAAAAAAATCTAAGGGGCCGATTACGATGGCGGGCGGATCGGCACCGCCGTGCCGGCGGTGGCTTCCGCCGGCCTGGCGGGTGCTGTTTTGCAACCACGGTCGTGAATCCCCGACCGCCATATTACGATGGGCAGACATAGCCCAAATCCCCACCACCGCGGTGTTTTAAGTACCACCAGTACTTTGGTTCCGCGACGAGGGCGGACGTAGCCAATAGCGGGAGACCGCCGTGCGGAATGACGTGTAGACCGACGTCCGAATCACAATGCCTCAAACATGCAATCGGACCGCAACGGAGAAACCACCCATTGAAACACGGCGGAAGCAAGACTGCGGAGGAAAACGGCAATAACACACAACTCCACGCGGACGCAACCGCAATGGATCCTGCTCTACAAGCCCTACCGCTGCTGTTCCTGATCCGCGATCAACAAAGACGCAGCTGCCGTCGACAACACCGCAGGTACGTCAATGCCACACCTCCGCATCAGGGTCATCCATCAACAACGTCATCACCGCATCCTCCCGGTCACGTCACCGCAGCGGTGAAGACGTGGGAAAAGTTCCGCACAATCCAGTAGGCAGCTCCAGCGGCAAGCATGGGCAGTCACAGGGACGTGTAAGGATTGTGTTGGCCTTGGCCCAAATGTACATTGTGTGCCTCCGTTGGTAGCAGCTGTCATTACCTGATACCATCACAGCTCCTACCATCCCACCCTGTGCAACATCAAAATGTGTGCCCATCTGATATACAGGGATAGTGATGTATGTGAACAAGTTCATAGGTGTATTGTGGCAAAACAACACCTGCATAGTAATGCCAAATAGGTGCATGTGATGTGAAACCCCCTTCCTGCCACTGCCAAGATGAGTATTAGGTGGCAAAACAACACCTGCAAGGTAATGCCAAAAAGCTGCCTGTGGTGTTAAACCCCCTTCCTGCCACTGCCAAGATGACTATGAGGGGGCAAACCCCACCTGCAAAGTAATGCCAAAAAGGTGCTTGTGGTGTCAAACCCCCTTCCTGCCACTGCCAAGATGAGTATGAGGGGGCAAACCCCACCTGCAAAGTAATGCCAAAAAGGTGCTTGTGGTGTCAAACCCCCTTCCTGCCACTGCCAAGATGAGTATTAGGTGGCAAACCCCACATGCCAAGTAATACCAAAAGGTGCCTGTGGTGTGAAACCCCCTTCTTGCCACTGCCAAGATGAGTATGAGGGGCAAACCCCACCTGGAACATACACGTTTGTAGTTGGCATGTACAGGGCCACATACACCTCAACACCACTGACAAGGACAGGCCAAGCACACTGTGTGACCACTCAACTGCACACATCCAAATATACCCATGTGAGTATGAAGACAGGCCTTCACAAGATTACCACACACACACTGCTGTTCACACATCCAAACACATCACACAGACATCACCAACCTTGGACACCCCGCAAGTTAGACTGTGTGTAGAATTCACCTCTGTTGTGGTATAGCCCCCTAACATGACATGTGCACAATCATACTGAAATCAACAGCGAATGATGATTGCAAGAGTACATCAACACCCACAAACATCATTGCACCCCCAAACCTCAGAGTCAAGCAGACCAAAAGTGTGTGTTACGTTTGCCAAACAATGACAAAGTGAATGAAGTAAATGGCAATGTGGTAGTGCCATGCAGAGCATGTGGCACATTTATCCATACCCACACATCAAAATGTTTAATTAAGCAAGGGCAGTAACAAACGATACGACAGGAGTAACAGTGTTTATTGCAAAATATCGTGATAGTCACAAAATTTCAAACAAATAAAAGGCCATTGGCCAGTCCACAGTCCAAACAATGCACATGTGTGCATGAAAATGTTTACAGTGAATGTGTAACACCGTACACTGACATGTGAATGACAAAAGCACCGGGGCTATCAAAGCTCAGTCCAGGCACCGCTGTGGGAGAGATGGGTATGGGAGGGGGACTGTGCCTCAGATTTGCCTGTCAGTTGGAGTGGGAGGTGGCTGATTGTCGTGGCCACTGGCGGAACTGGACCTGGGAGAGAGAGGATCATCAGAGTCAGAGTCAGCAGTGGCTGTGGCTGTGGCAGGCGTAGGGCTGCTTGGACCGAGTGGCATGGTGGCACGTGGAGGCAGAGAGATGCTGCCGTGAGACACAGAGGCAGTAGTGTCTGTGGCAGGTGTAGGCCTGCTTCGACCGGGTGGCATGGTGGCACCTGGAGGCGGAGAAATGCTGCCGTGAGACACAGAGGCAGTAGTGGCTGTGGCAGGTGTAGGCCTGCTTGGACCGGGTGGCATGGTGGCACGTGGAGGCGGAGAGATGCTGCCGTGAGACACAGAGGCAGTAGTGGCTGTGGCAGGTGTAGGGCTGCTCGGACCAGGTGGCATGGTGGCACGTGGAGACGGAGAGACGCTGCCGTGAGACACAGTGGGTGAGGTGAATGTTGAGGGCTGCCTCTACACTTCTTGGGTATCCGATATTGCAGAAGTGTCTTGGGAGTAGTGGGAAGTGTGGCTGGCACAACAGAGTCCCTCGCAACCAAAGGTGTGACAGGTGCAGGTGGCCCTCCTTGTGGGGATTTGCTGGATATGGACTTAGCCTTGCTTTTTGCTTGTCTTTTGCCCTCCATCCCCTGTGGTCCTGGTGAACCACTCACATTGCTCTTCTGACCACGCTTCACAGGGGTGTGGGTGGGAGTAGAGGTCCTGGGTGAAGCAGTCTTAGGTTGCTTTGTGGGCTTTCCCTTCTGCGGCACCAGCACCACAGCAGGCATGCCAACTGTTTGTCACTTGGAGCAGTTGTGTGGATGGGAGTCTCTTGTGATGGGTGCAATCTTGTGGACCGTGAGCTAGAGGCCTGCTTCTTTGCCTGATGCCCCTGAGTGTCTTGTGAAGGGCTTTTTTCTTTGCGTCCCTGTGTGCCTGTGTCACTTTTTGGGGATGGTGTCTGTGGTCTGGCATGCTTGGAGCGCTGCTGTCATGTGCTGGGTGTCGACGACTCGGGGCCTGAGGGCTCAGTTGTGTGGTCACTCTCCTCAGGGGTTGCCACTGGCAGGGTGGTTGGTGAAGGCATTGGGGCTGGACTTGGATGCTGTGATAGCTGAATGGCTGCCGTCATGGTGGAGGACAAACCCTGGACAGTCCTGTGTAGCCCACCCACGTCCGAATGAATGCCCTCCATAAATGCCAGAACCTGTCCCAAATTCTTGTCCTGATCCTGGAAAGCATTTAGGAGAGCTGTCTGACCCACACACAGCTGGCACAAGAGTTCTATCGCCTCAACACTGAGGGCAGCAGGGGAGACAGGGGCAGGGGCAGCGGTGCCTGGGGTGAAGGCGACTCTACCCTTAACAGCCCTGCGGGCACGGACAGCACTAGTGGTAGTAGCCGGGATGGTGGGCACTGGCCGATGTGTGCTGGAGGAAGAGGCAGCATTGTCACTCTCTGTGACCACCATTGTCGCTGACTCCCCACTGGAGTCCGATGATGTTGAGGTTGTGCTTTCTGCGCGCGAATCCTCAAGGACACTCCTGTCCCCCTCCGAGGCGCTGGTCACCTCAGTGTCAGTGATCTCATGGCTATCATGCGTGCCACATGCTTCAGCACTGGTGTCCGTATCATGGCCTTCCGTGCATTCGGTAGATGCTGCAATGGACAGAGACATAGGTTCAGTACAGTGCCATACACACAAACATCAAATGCAAGCACAGAACTAGACTAGATAATGACAACCCCAAGTTGCACAACACCCTGTGCAGTCTGCATGTGCAACAATCATGCTGAACACAGAAGATGCATGGAAATATGCATTGTTTACATCAATGAGCCATGTGAGGTGCACACCGGCAAATAGCAGGTCCCTGCCTCCTTGTCATCCAACATAAACATCTCTGCAAGCATACCCATGTGCCTGTATGTGAGAGAGGCATACATCTTAGCATGTTGCCTCTGTCACATATGGAGTCACTGTAAAAGGACAACACAGATACAGATTCAAATTTGTACTTAAGAATGTCCATGAGCTACTGATGTCTAACAAGTTGAGCAATTCAACTAGCAAACTGTTGCACGTTGGTGTCAGATGTGTACTTCACACCATTTACAAGTCCTGCAGTGCACACATCGTTAAATGCACACTGACATGATGCACACTGCTGTACACTGCCTGGTGATGTCCATGACACCCAGAATGCAGAAGAGGTCATAAGGCCACATCTCATCATGCAATGTCAAGGGCCATTGTATGAAACACATGATCAAGTCCATCTATGGGAAAATACATGACACCTGCACTGAACACATAGGCCACTGAGAAGTAGTTCCTAAAAATTTACACAGCAGCAGGATCAGCAAGGGCTCCCAGTCGCCATTCATGCAGTCACTCACACCCAAAGTCAGCCTATGCAGAATACTCACCACTAACTCCCTGCTGATGGTCCCTCAAACGTTCATACAGCTCTGGCTGTGTCACAGACAAGATGCGGGACATTAGTGGAGTCATGGTTCGGCGCGCCAACCTGCCACTGCGAGGGGCGAGCCCCACCGTCATCTCTGCCACGGTCCTGCTCAGACAGGAGATGTCGTCCCACCTCATGTGGCAGTGTGTGTGCCGTCTGTTGGATACACCCAGAGTCCGCACCTTCCGTGCAATGTTCTTCCATGCGGCCTTACGCTGGTGGACCTTCAGCTGCAGGCATAGGAGAGAAGAAAAGGAAGTATCAGTGACCCTGTGTCATTCACACTGTGTGTCAGCACAGGAGAACATAAATGCATGGCACACAAATCGCTACATCTTCATCAGAGGCCATACAGCATGACACATAGTACATGTTCATTACAATATCACATAGAAATGAATGCATGTATGACGCGGCACACAGTACGTGGCCATCTCATACACATGCACAATGGCAGCACAGACAGCTATGTGCAGAAGGCCCTCAACTGTGATTCAGTATGTGAGTGAGCATGACATGCAATACAGTGCTAATGAAGTGTAGTGGCAGACTCACTATGTCCACCACTACACACCCCTCGATGCCCTTGGCCTGTGAATGGCTCAATGCATTTTTCAGGAAACATTTTGGGACATAATCTGAATTATCACGCCCTTCTCACAATGTTAAGTCCTCGATTGTGCAATTCTCAGGACTATGATGGCTCAGTGAGTATTAGGTGTGTGGACTAAACACATGTTTGACTCAGTCCAGTTAGGCATGGCTCAGAGTAACATTGGACAGTGTCTGTGCAGGCCAGAGGAACTCACACTGCGGTTCAACATGGTCCCTCAGATGAATCACATGGATGTACAGCATGAGAGGGTGAAAAGTGCCAACACATGCGAGACCGAACACATGTTCAAATCAATGTAAGGATGACATCTACTACTTACATTGATGTGAAGTGTCATAGTTGCATTAACATCAAGTGGGTTCCACTCATGCATTGGACTATTGTGCATGATGCTCACATCTACATAGTGCAATTAAGAAATATGCAACACACATTAGTTAGTGCTCCATTCCAATATACATTTCAACAGTCACATATGAGGTTGTGACGAGTGAGTGGACAGTCACATAACATGGCACAGTAAAAATCAGTCCCGACTTGTACTGTTCCAGAACACCATCGTATCTGTGTGGCTGTTTAAAAAATGCATGTCTCCCCCTACCTTCAATCAACTTATGTAGGTGTGGAAATAAGCCTACAGACACCATTGACATGAAGTTAGCATGCATGGCAGTGTAACACACATTTACATCACCTAGTCTCAGACCAACATGTTCATTATGTTTGTGCAAGAATGGCTGTAGGAGTGTCCAGTTTCTACACAGAACCAAATTCAATTCACACAGAACATGTATGGAGCATGCCATGTTAACTATTAGGATGCCTGTACATCGACTTGCACTCACAGGCACATACTACTGCACAGCAACATCATGGTATCATTTCGATCACTCTCACACTTAGAATCAGGAACACTTACCAGTACATCTGGCGCACCAAAAAGCCTCCCATACTGTGCAAGGACCTCGTCCACCAGTAGCTCCAGCTCCTCTGTAGTGAAGGGACGTGCCCTGACATTCTCTGTTCTCGCCATCACTGGGTCCAGGATACAGCAAGATATGCAGTTGGAGAGGAATGGCAGTCAGCAGTGTCTGAATGCATGTGAAATGTGTGGCTCTCCCACAGAGATTTATAGGCCCCCTGTGTTGGTATCAGTGGCAGGCAGCTGCTGCAATTGGTCCACCTGGCTGGCATCTTTCAATTGTGGACAATGAGCGGCCCGCGGTGGCGGTGCACGCCTACTGCGGTTCCCAAAGTAGCATTTCACTACCGCGATTGCGGTTCCCATTGGCTGCAATGGCATTGGTGGTGTCACACCGCGGAGGACAGGCGGTCGTTACCGCTATGCTGCATCTTTCAATTGTGGCCAATGAGCGGCCCCGCGGTGGCGGTGCACGCCTACCGCGGTTTCCAAAGTAGCATTCCACTACCGCGATCGCGGGTACCATTGGCTGCAATGGCATTGGTGGTGTCACACCACGGAGGACATGCGGTCGTTACCGCTATGCTGCATCTTTCAATTGTGGCCAATGAGCGGGTCCGCGGTGGCGGTGCACGCCTACCGCGGTTCCCAAAGTAGCATTTCACTACTGCAATCGCGGGTACCATTGGCTGCAATGGCATTGGTGGTGTCACACCGCGGAGGACATGCGGTCGTTACCGCGATGCTGCATCTTTCAATTGTGGCCAATGAGCGGCCCCGCGGTGGCGGTGCACGCCTACCGCGGTTTCCAAAGTAGCATTCCACTACCGCGATCGCGGGTACCATTGGCTGCAATGGCATTGGTGGTGTCACACCGCGGAGGACATGCGGTCGTTACCGCTATGCTGCATCTTTCAATTGTGGCCAATGAGCGGGCCCGCGGTGGCGGTGCACGCCTACCACGGTTTCCAAAGTAGCATTTCACTACCGCGATTGCGGGTACCATTGGCTGCAATGGCATTGGTGGTGTCACACCGCGGAGGACATGCGGTCGTTACCGCTATGCTGCATCTTTCAATTGTGGCCAATGAGCGGCCCCGCGGTGGCGGTGCACGCCTACCGCGGTTCCCAAAGTAGCATTTCACTACCGCGATCGCGGGTACCATTGGCTGCAATGGCATTGGTGGTGTCACACCGCGGAGGACATGCGGTCGTTACCGCTATGCTGCATCTTTCAATTGTGGCCAATGAGCGGCCCCGCAGTGGCGGTGCACGCCTACCGCGGTTTCCAAAGTAGCATTCCACTACCGCGATCGCGGGTACCATTGGCTGCAATGGCATTGGTGGTGTCACACCACGGAGGACAGGCGGTCGTTACCGCTATGCTGCATCTTTCAATTGTGGCCAATGAGCGGCCCGGCGGTGGCGGTGCACGCCTACCGCGGTTTCCAAAGTAGCATTCCACTACCGCGTTCGCGGGTACCATTGGCTGCAATGGCATTGGTGGTGTCACACCGCGGAGGACAGGCGGTCGTTACCGCTATGCTGCATCTTTCAATTGTGGCCAATGAGCGGCCCCGCGGTGGCGGTGCACGCCTACCGCGGTTATGGACACATTATGCACTAGTACTGGCAATGGACAAATTTAACAATTGAACACTATGCCTCCATAGTGTCTTACTGCACTTGTTTTGTACAATGAATGCTGGTGTGACATTCAACTCACTGATGCCTACACATGCCATATCTGTGGAAAATGTGACATGCATTGACATGCACTTACTCACGTCACCTATGATGTGTGTGGATGTACATCTATTGGTTGTATGATGTTGTCTCATCTTTGAAATCGACTTAATGTGTGAGATGGGTAATCAAACAACAGTAATGATTGCCTGAACACATAATGGTGGTATTTTACTGTGCCCATAGCTGATTTAAGTAGGATATGTGATCAGCTTACACACACTGTGAACATTGTGATGATAACTAGTGGTCTGTGCAACTTAAGCAAGAAGTTGTGGCAGGTAAAGCAGCTACATATGAGTCAGCAGTGTTGCTGTCTCATACCTCTGCTGTGTCACCTCCTCCTAGGCCTGGGGACACCAGATGTATTGGTGTACCATTCACAACCTCTGCATATGTTTTTGGGGTACTCAGTATGTACAACATGTCCACTTGTGAAAACACATGTGGTGAAGGTGTCCCTGCATCTGAGTTGTGGATTCAGCAATTGTTGGAGTACGTTCATTGTTTCTGCTGCGTGAATCAAGATGTGAGAAGTCAGACACATCTCATTGTGTAATTTGAATAACATTAGTCCTCTCCCATTTCATGTAGGCGACTACCAAATGTGCACCGGCCTTTCACAGTCCTGGCGGACATGGAGGATGTGGACATCATCCGGAAATTTTGTCTGGATCGCGTTACACTGCAAGAGCTGTGTGCTCAGTTGGAGCCCCATCTGAGGCCTCAACGAACATATCCAACTGCCATATCCCCAACAGTGAAGATCATGGCAGCGCTGCATTTTTTTGCTACGGGCTCTTTCCAATACACGGTGGCCAGCGCCGGTGGGAAGTCGCAAGCCACATTCAGCAAGGTGCTCTGGGATGTGGTGTCCGCAATGATGCTATACAAGGACCAATACATACGATTCCCAAATACAGCAGATTTGCCTGCTGTGAAGGCTGTTTTTTATGCCCTTGGCCACATTCCTCATGTAGTTGGTTCCATTGATGGCACACACATTGCCCTTGTCCCACCACAGGCACGTGAGCAGGTGTATAGGAACAGGAAGCACTACCATTCCATAAATGTGCAGGTGGTATGCCAAGCTGATATGATCATCAGCCATGTTTGTGCGCGATTTTCTGGCTCCGCCCATGACTCCTACATCCTGCGGAACAGCATTGTACCCCGGCTGATGGAAAATCTACATCCAGAGCGTGCATGGCTTGTAGGTGAGTACACTGAGTCAAGTAGTGTGCTGTGTGTGACATGCTGTTCTCGTCAACTGTTTGTATCACAACATTTCTCTGTGTATGTCACACCTAGGTGACTCAACGTATCCCAACAGGCCGTGGTTGCTGAGCCCACTGCGGAATCCAAGTACCCCGGGTGAAGTCAGCTACAACGAGGCACATGGTAGGACACGACGTGTGGTGGAGCGCACCTTTGGCCTACTGAAGTCCAGATTCCGGTGCCTGGACAAGAGCAGAGGTGCACTGTTGTATTCCCCACGAAAGGTGTGCCGGATAGTTGTAGCATGCTGCATGCTACACAACCTTGCCTTGCGCAAAGCCGTTCCGCTGATCCTGGATGACGATGAGCAACAGATGCCCCCTCCTGCACACCCACACACTTCCAGTGCAGACGATAGTGGTGAAGAGGAAGGTGTTGACCTGCGTCAACAGCTCATTGCCAACTACTTCCCTTGAATGTAAGTGACTTTGTAGAACAGTGACATTGTGTGTTTCCTTGGATGATAGTATCAAGGCATAGAGAAATGTAACTGCTGGCTGTTGTTGTGTGTGTGATAAGGGATGATGTGTGTGGCACAGGGTATTTGTATCCAGGTACATCATGTGTATGTTGAGGTTGTTGACCATTGCTATGGGTGCTTGTTTTTGTACCTTCATGCCTAGTGTTGTGTTTCTGCTGTAAAGGCGTCACCTGATAAGTAAATGTCATTCTCTTGTGTCTTTCTAGGTTCATTCACCCTCTGAATGCCTCACAGCTGTTGGAACATTGAAATCTGATTTGTCACTGTACATACTGGAATAAACATGTAGCTCACACAGACATAGGTATGTGAAGAGTGTTTATTTGAATTTAGTTTTTGTGCAAGTGACGGGGATATGTACATAAATGTGAACAGTGAATAAATGAGTTGTCAGTCATGGTAGTTGAGACGAATAGTGTAGTCACCACAATGCTGAAGTCACACAGTCCAACAGACTCAGGCCATCGACATGGCAATTGTGGGCAAGGATAGTCAGCAGTCAATGCAAAGGGGAACAACAAGATACCATCATGGCTGGCTCTGTGAGTGGCGTTGGTATGGTGGCCTGCCACCAAATCCTCCCCTGTGGATTCTCAGACGGCCCTTGGTGCGTTTGGGAGGGGGGGCATCTGTTGCAGGGTCAGTGGTGTCTGAGAACTCACTCTCCTCCTGCACACCCCTCTCTGTGGCTGCAGCTGGAATGTTGGGCTGCACAGCAGGCAATCCACTGGAGGGGGGTTGAGCTGCACTTGGGGCTGGGAGTCTGTCCCTCAGAACACCCACTAGCTGGCCAACAAGGTCGACAAGTTGGCCCATCCATGTGTCCATGGACTGCTGCAGCAGGCGGATCTCATGCATGTCTTCAGCAAGCTGGCCCATTACTCCATGGTTCTCTTGGTAGGCACCAAGGACTCTTGCAATGGTGGCCAGGGATTCAGGGTCATTGTCCTACTGTGTCCCTGCACCAGTTGTACTCCCACCTGCCCTCCTGACACGGACCTGTGGCATAGTCCCCCGACGCACTGGCACACTCTCCCTGGCATGCTGTGATTGTGTGGTGGTGTCGGTAACCACCGTGGCAGGGCGTGTGTTGCAGACAGCAGTGGTGATGGTGGTGGTGGAGGCCACACAGGTCGTAGTGGCAGGGGGCAGCACAGTTGTTCTTGCCGTGGTGGTGGTGGTGGTGGTGGAGGCCACACAGGTCGTAGTGGCAGGGGGCAGCACGGTTGTTCTTGCCGTGGTGGTGGTGGTGGAGGCCACACAGTTTATAGTGGATGGGGGCAGCACAGTTGTTCTTGCCGTGGTGGTGGGGACAATGAGGGCTTGAGACATGTTAGTCCCTGCCACACCAGAGGGGCCAGCTTGAGAATCCTCGTCCGAGACTGTTGGGGAATCTGCATCCGAGAGTCCACGTTCCAGGGGGGGGAGACTGGCTCCACATGTTGGTGTCATCCTCTGCAGTTAGTTGTTGATCTCCTGTTGAACAGAGGTGATATGGTAATTGAGTTGCACGCAACAAGCTTGATGTTAGACAATTGTTTGAGACATTTGATACAACACACACTTTACAATGCAATGACTTTGTATGCCTGCTATATGCTGTGCACCATGACATGACGTTGAGGTACATACCTTATTAGTCCATGGTGTCCGTTGTGAATTGAAACTTGGTGCAGTGTACAGATAGTATAACTACACGGACATGTCCTCATCTACCTAATTGCGTGACATCAAATGTCTGTTGTGCGTCTTTTCATTTAGCTGTTCATGTAATCTATTTCAACAGAGCTAGAAGGAACCATTGCCATGTTATACATAGCTTTGGAATCACATGTACTTTCCTTTTTTTCCATGTAGACCATGCATGTTTGGTGTTGAGATGGGCCTTCATGCTCAGACACCATGGCACTTCCACATTGCACTCTCTGCTGTGCACAATTGTGGGATGCATTTGTTTCACTTGTGACTTGGTGAGTATGAGTTCAAAATATGTGACAGTTACGTGCACTTAGATGTCTGCACACTGGATGTGGCATTTAAAACTATGCCAAGTTGGCAGACATGTTAGTGCTGATGTGGTTATGTGGCTACATGCATTTAGATGAGGATGGCAGTGTACATGCAGTCACTACCTACGTGTAAGTTTTGGGAGAGCAATGCGATAGCTGCCCCATGCTTGGGGGTGTGGGGAATGCTCCATCCTGCTGAGCTTTGGCCAAGGGGGCCTGTTGGGAGTTGTAGTGCAGACTTCACAGCCACAAAGACCCCTCCCTGTTGAGATGGCTACCTACCTGTAAGGTTACACATTGGAGGGAAATGGCTGCCCCATGCTTGGGGGTGTGGGGAATGCTCCATCCTGCTGAGCTGTGGGACAAGGGGGCCTGTTGGGAGTTGTAGTGCAGACTTCACAGCCACAAAGACCCCTCCCTGTTGAGATGGCTACCTACCTGTAAGGTTACACATTGGAGGGAAATGGCTGCCCCATGCTTGGGGGTGTGGGGAATGCTCCATCCTGCTCAGCTGTGGGACAAGGGGGCCTGTTGGGAGTTGTAGTGCTGGCTGCCTGTACATGTGCCCCCATGTAAATATTGTTATGTACCTTTGTGGTGAATGAGAGGGAGTTATTGTGGGATCTGTGAGACCTGTTTGGGGGGAGTGTGGTGGACATGAGTACATTTGGGCCTAGGAGGTGTTGCTTTTTAGTTGTGCAAGCTACTACATAGCAGTATTATGGCAGACTTTTGTTGGTACTTACCAGCCTCCATTCCCCCCTCAATTCCAGTGCAACTCTCTGGGTGCAGTATGCCAAGCACCTTCTCCTCCCATGCGTTGAATGTTCTTGGTGGAATGGGAGGGCCACTGCCAGTCCGGTTTGCCAGCTCATGGTTCTTGCTGTTCTTCTCCTTGACCTTGCTCTTGAGGTCAGTCCACCTCTTCCTGATCTCCTTCCTGTTGCGTGGAACTTGCCCTACAGCATTGACTCTGTCAACTATCCTTTGCCACATTTGATTTTGCCTGGCTGCTGGGGTCTGTTGGACCCTGCTTCCTAAAATATATGGCTCAACTCTTATTATCTCATCCACCATGACTGACAACTCACCATCAGTGAATTTGGGCATCTTATGTGCCATGGTGTGTGATGTGCTGTGTGGTTAAGAGTGCAGGTGTGAAGGTGGTGGTGGTGGTGATGTGTGTGGTGTGTGTGTGTTTGTGATGGTGTGATGTGTGCACGGTTGCCTATCCTTTGTGTGATATTGTTGGGCCCTTCAGTTCTGGAGTTGTGCAAAGAATTGTGGTCATGCAGGGGCTGGTTTTATGGTCTGCTATGTGGGTGGGTCCAAGCTGAGTATTCATGTCAGGTGTGTTGTCTGTGTTGAGCTGGGATTTGTAGTTCTTATTTGCCAGGGGCATGTGTCAATGGGGTGTGTTAGCTGTTTTTATTGGCTGAGCCAGATACACAGCCACATTTGGTGGTTTTGTGATGTAGTTGCTTTCGACCACCATTATTATTTCCGCGCGGACACCGCGGTCGGACTGCAATGGTCATTCCTCCAGCTCTCCCATTCATCATTGCTGTAATTCGCGGCGGTCGGAAACAAGCGGTCGTACCGCAGGCACCGCGGTAAGATCATAATTGCACTCGTGGAAATTCCGCTTGTGTATCGGCGGTTTGTGAGCTTTCCGCAGTGTATCCGACCGCCGTGGAGGGTATTTCACCTTTTCTGCACGTGCACCGCCGGTGGTTCTTGGGTTCCGACCGTGGCGGTCGGATTTTTCCGGCGGTGCATCGTAATGTGATCGGCGGTGGTGCTGCAGGCCATGCGGGCGGTCTTTTCCCATTGCCACGGCGGGCGGAATGGTTTTCCGACCGCCATCGTAATCGGCCCCTAAGTGTGTCAAACTCTTAACCCCCAGTAGAAAAAACAAACACTTAAAAAAGGGGCTTGGAGGGGTTTATCCTGCATTAAAAGAAGTAGTAATTACATACATATAAACTATACAAAATTATACTAAAGTGTACGATACTATACTTTACTATACTATAGCATAACATACTATAAAATGTCACAGTTTTGTACCAAGGAAGGCATTGATCATGTTCGTTATATCAGCTCTAGTTTTTTCCAGTACTTGCAGCAGGATATAACCAACATGCTTCTTGCCTCCCATCATCGGCCTCCATTTAACAACCACACAACGCATAAAAAAGCAAGGCCCCATCTATAGAACCACCTCAACTCCTACTGAGGACAGAACCTAACCTCCTCAGGTCCAGGAAACGCCCAAAGCGAAACTATTCAGAATGGCTTTTGAGTGGGTACCTGCTCAGCGAAACAGATGATTGAAAAAGACAGGATGTGGTCCTTGCCTTGCATCTAGTTGGGCTTTTACTATCCTTATCAATGGTTCATTCACTATCTCCTTCCTAGCATGCCAAAGTAGCTATAAAGGGCCCAATTACAAGTCTGGCGGTCCAAGGACCGCCAGGCTCGTGGTGGCGCGGAGGTGGCAGTCCAGCCACTGCCGCACCAGTGGCCCGACCGCCCCATTATGACTTGGGCATAATGGGCATATTGAGGCCGCAATATGCTTGGCGGGACCGGCGGGGTTCTACCGCCATGAAAACCATGGCAAAGAGGAAACTAAGGGGGCCCTTGGTGCCTCACGCCATGTGGATGCACAGAGGGGGGCACAACGGTAAACAGTCTAAATATCGAGTTTGTAATTTCGACCTACAATAATATCGAGTTTGAAATATCGTAGGGACACAATATCGAAGTCAAGAATATCGACAACCAGAATATCGACCTGAAGGTAAGAAATATCATTTTTGTTAATATCG
Source organism: Calotriton arnoldi (assembly GCA_963921515.1). Lineage (NCBI taxonomy): Eukaryota > Metazoa > Chordata > Amphibia > Caudata > Salamandridae > Calotriton > Calotriton arnoldi. The sequence goes on along the minus strand of CAWUFW010000913.1, from coordinate 1,321,238 downwards.
AAGTTAGTAATATCGATAGCAAAAATATTGATGTTACTAATATCGATATTTATATTAGTGTTATGTATTTTATTATGTATTTTATATGTTTGTGTTTATATTTTTTGTTAATTATTGTACTAGTTTTAGAATATATGTATACATTTTTTAGAAGTTAGTAATTTTTTTAAAGTAAATTATGCGTTTTAGTACCATAGCGGGTTGTGGGTTTATAGGGGAATAGGGTGGGAAGTAATTCAATTATATTAAATGAATTTAAAATTTTTAGGAATTAGTAATTATTTTTAAGTAAATTTTGCGTTTTAGTTCTGTAGCGGGTTGTGGGTTTATAGGGGAATAGGGTGGGAAGTAATTTAATTGTAATTAAGTAATTATTTATTTTTATTTATTGGTATTGATGAATAATTTTATGTTCATTAATTATTAATTGGTAATTAATTTTTATTAATTGATTTTTTGGTAATTATATTAAGTGTATTAATTTCTTATTGAAGTGTGTTGTGAGTTTATAGGGCAATAGGGTGGGAAGTAATTTAATTGTAATTAAGTGATTATTTATTTTATTGTTCAGTATTGATAATTAATTTAATAACTTTTTAATAATAGATATTTTTATGTTTTGGAAATTAATTTGTTCATTAATTAATAATTGGTAATTAATTGCCATTAATTATTATTTATTGGTATTTATCAATAATTTATTGTTAATTAATAATTCATTGCTAAAAAAAAAAAATGTTTTTTGGTATTGGAAATTAATTATTTTTTATTTTATTATTGTTTGGTAATTAATTGTTAATAATTATTATTTAATTGTATTTATCATCTATTTAATTGTTAATTAATTATTAATTGGTAATTATTTTTAAGTACTTATTTATTGGTATTGTTAATTAATTTATTGTTATTTAATAATTAAATTATTATTTATTTTAAAAAATTATTTTAATTATTAGTAAGTTAGTTTTACCCCCACGCTATCCAACACTTTCCCTACTGTTGCACTCTGGAGTTGGAAAAGTAATTTTAATCCCTACGCTATCCAACACTTTCCCTACTGTTGCACTCTCTGGAGTTGGAATAGTAATTTTAACCTCTACGCTATCCAACACTTTCCCTCCTGTTGCACTCTCTGTAGTTGGAATTGTAATTTTAACCTCTACGCTATCCAACACTTTCCCTACTGTTGCACTCTCTGGAGTTCGAATAGTAATTTTAATCCCTACGCTATCCAACACTTTCCCTACTGTTGCACTCTCTGGAGTTGGAATAGTAATTTTAACCTCTACGCTATCCAACACTTTCCCTCCTGTTGCACTCTCTGGAGTGGGAATAGTAATTTTTACCCCTACGCTATCCAATATTTACTGTTTTAGTTAATGTAGTGTATAATTTATTTAACAATTTTTTTTTAATTTGTTATATATATTTTTTATATTTTTATTTATATTATTGTTGTATGTGTATGTATGTATTTATAATTTATAAAATGTTTTTTAACAATTTATGTTATTACAATAATTAATTGTAAATATTATTAAGTAAGTATATATATTATATTTTATATGTATATGTTTAATTTTTTTTTACATTATATGTATTACTTATAATTTTAAACATATTTTTAACTATGTTTATTTTAAATATATGTATCATTTACTGTATTTTACATTATTTTTTAACATTAAAAAAAAACGATATTTTTAACAACGATATGTTTGACAACGATATTTTTTTTCCAATATTTTTGTACTTACCATAATGTAGATAGGACTTCGATATTCTTGACATCGATATTTCGGATCCGATATTTTTGACGTCGATATTTTTGACGTCGATATTCTGTCAGTGATTCGGGCACAACATGGGCCCACCTGTGTGCAGAAACCTTGTGTGGCGTTCCCATTGCGGTGCCTTTTTCAAAGGCACCTCCACCTTTGAAAGAGGCACCACCGCGGGACCACCATGCCTCCCACCCACCGCCAGACCACTATGTAAAACATGAAATAAATAAAGAAGTAAATAAATATATAAATATATGTATATATTAGAAATCACCGCCTTCTCCAACAGTTGCATTTGCCAAAGCAGTTGCGGACCACAAAGTAAGTGCCAGTATTTTTGATTTATTGAGTGTCGGCCATTACGCGTTTCAGTCCTTTCGGACCTTGATCACATGACAACGCTTGTGGTCTTTTTTACACCTTTTAAAGTGACTAGTGCTCATGATGAGTAATTGACATAGAAAACATACTGATAACATTCCTGTCTAATACATGTTTCTGATCTGTTTTCATTTGTACATTGCTCGTCCATATAAAAACTTTGGTGTCCATTACGATGTCGGGCGGATAAAAATCCGCCATCAACCACAGTGGCGAAAATCCGCCCGCCTACACCGTCTGAATACCGACCGAGCAATTACGATGCCGCGAACCGAAAACCGCCGGAGGCGGAAAATAAACAGAAAATACCGCCCGCCCATGTCCGAGTCTAAGTCCATCCGCCCGCCACGGACGGAAAGACGCACGACAAGCCAAAACCGCCCGCCCTGACGACTGAGACACCGCCCGTGAAATTAGGATCGTACCGACATGAGCGCGGAAAATCCACAAATACACCGCCCGCCAGCGCAAACAACAGTGACGAAAATGGACACGGCGGAAGCCCTGGCGGCCACGTCCATGCACAGAAACCATCCGCTGATGAAAACAAACACACACAACATGGCTAACAAGTCCACACAGCAACACACGCACAAAAACCCAAACACAGTACACATCCCTGAAACACACCCCCCCCTGGACAAAAAAATCAACAACAAATCCCAGAACACCAGCCACAACACACCTGAAAACAACAGACCATCATGACACACCCACATAGGTAAGTACAAAACCAGCCCCTTCACAGACCACAACCCCCTGCAACATTACAAACTGAGGACGAAAGCACACAACACAGCGAGACAGAAAGGACAGCAGCACACCACAGACACGCACCTATCACACCCATCACCACCACCACCACCAAACACCGGCAACACAAACCCCCTGCACATCACACACCACACACCGCACCAGCACCACAAACACCAAAACACACACCATGGCATCACACAGAATGCCCAAGTTCACTTCCACCGAGCTGACGGTCATGGTCGACGAGATCGTCAAGGTGCACCCACACATCTATGGCAACCAGGTCCAACAGACACCACTATCCACCAGAAACCGGTTGTGGAACAGGATCGTAGACCAGGTCAATGCAGTCGGGAACGTTCCACGCAACAGAGGAGAAATTAACAAAAGGTGGAACGACCTCAAAAGCGTGGTCAAGAAGAAGGAGACCAAAAATCGAGAGCTGGCTGCCAGGACTGGCGGAGGGAATCCCGCGCTATTCAAGACCTTCAAGGCGTGGGAGGAGAAGGTGCGAGTCATCATACATCCGGAGATCCTCACCGGATTACCAGGGGGAGTGGAGGCTGGTAAGTACAAACAAGCGTATACCAGCACACCGCCATGTAATCACATGCACTACCACCATGCCATAGCTTCTAGGGACAAACACCCCCATGTCCAGTACACAATACACAAGACATCACCCACACATGCAACAGACACTCACACACACTCAGCCCAAAGCGACCAACTAACAAAACCATGGGGGCATGTGTACAGTCAGCCAGCACCGCAACTTCCACCAGGTCCCCTTGTACTCCAGATGCGCCAGAATGAGAACTCCCCACACCCACATCCATGTGTCCGCCATAGCTGCACTGACCGACAATTAACAGGTAAGTAGCCGGAACACAAAGACAGTGGGTCGGAGGGGGACAGCTGAAGTAAAACACCCACCAGGCCCCCACTACCACAGACCAGCAAGGTGGAGCACACCCCACATCCATGTGTCCGCCATAGCTGCACTGACCGACAAGTAACAGGTAAGTAGCCGGAACACAAAGACAGTGGGTCGGAGGGGGACAGCTGAAGTAAAACACCCACCAGGCTCCCACTCCCACAGACCAGCAAGGTGGAGCACCCCTCCCTCCCAGTACCATGTGGCATCCATTGCATTGCGCACTCAGAAACAACGTGTAGGTGGGAAAATGTACAGGGCGGGGCGTCTGTAGGCATGAGGACTGTACTACGACTGACACATGGGACATGTCACGTAGCAGAGGAACACGCAGCACTGCTCCCAGTCACAATCATGAGACCAATGTGCACACGGACATGTCCAACAGAGTCAAACCCCACATAACCCATCACAGATACAGCAACACCTAAGGAGCCACGTCTGCATGCACAAGTCCCACTGGAGCACAGACCCACACGGCAGGCACTGTGCCACCCATCACACACATCAGCAACACCATCGAAGTCCTGTCCATGTAGTCCTCACTGCCTGTCACCCACACATCGTACAACAACGCCCACGTAAGACAGACCGTACTAGAAGTAACAGCTTGGAACCACAATATTGCACACAAAGACAACTGGACCCATGAAACACACAGGCACACAATGCACATTCAACATATCATCCATCTCATCTCTCAGCCACAGTGTCATGAAAGTTATGCCATCCGAACAGCTGGCCCTCATACAGTAGTTATGCAAAGATACCTGCCCATGACAAATCAAGTGCCTGCAGTGACTGAAGCGCATGTCACACTGCGAGTAACAACACACATAATATAGTCAACACCCCAAGAGCACAGCACTGATGCACATGTACCAGGGCAGCACGCACACAAAGGATTTGGCCCATCTGCAATACGTCGTGTGGCACACAACAAGCACGAACTCACAACAATGCTACCAATGTGATGTCCATGAATGATAACAGTCAGCAGATATTCCGGGCATGTGAGACAGACACACACCTTTGTCTATGCACTGTCATGTTGCCAGAACACATGTCACGTTCTGCACCCATTACCCACAGTATGTACCCCAAAAGCATATTCCAACCCAAGAGCGTTTAGGGGCTGTACCCCCTTTTGGCATCAGCGTACCTAAGCGTTCCATCCTTCCCCCTAAACCATCGTTCAACCCAACATCGTCTATGGTCCTGGAGCACGCATACACCCGAGCCACAAAATGTAGGAGCATAGCAACACACACCCATCGGCATTGCTAATCCGTCCCATGCCACATGTCCACATCACACAGTCCCATTGCCTAGCCCACGCATACACACATCGTACATCCACACACACGCCACTGGGAAACCTGTGCACGACAGTGCACGAACTGTGAATGTCAGACAACCAATACATACTTTGCTAGGTGCAACACAATGACCCATCTCATTCTCCCCACAGGTGCCGAACTGCTGGATGCTGGAGAGGGTGACAGCAGCCAGCACAGCCAGTCCGTAAGCCCCCGACCCGGACTCACGGATGTAGAGGAGCTGGACACCTCTCCGGACACGGAGCACCCAGCAGGCCCATCTGGAGTGGCAGGGCACAACCACTCCCCAGGGCCCCTCCTGCCCACCAACCCATCACCCAGGGCTGCTGACCAGTCACAGACCCTGCTGCCACGGCCGGTGCGGCCACCACCACCGCCGCAACCACCACCACCACCACCACCACGCCATCCCTCGCCACAGCCCCTGCGCAAGGGTCGGCACGGCCGTCGGGCTCACGGATGTAGAGGAGCTGGACACCTCTCCGGACACGGAGCACCCAGCAGGCCCATCTGGAGTGGCAGGGCACAACCGCTCCCCAGGGCCCCTCCTGCCCACCAACCCATCACCCAGGGCTGCTGACCAGTCACAGACCCCTGCTGCCACGCCCGGTGCGGCCACCGCCGCAACCACCACCACCACGCCATCCCTCGCCATAGCCCCTGCGCAAGGGTCGGCACGGCCGTCGGGCTCCACCCTGGGAGCCAGAGCGAGGACCGTGGTGAGCAATGTGGCTAGTGGGCAGGTCGGTGGCAGCAGTACTGGTAGGAGGAGCAGGGCCAGGCCAACGCCAACTGTGCCTGGGAGCCAAGCCCTGCCACATATCGACAGAGTCCTTGGGGCCTATCAAGAGGCCCAAGGAGAATGGGCCAGGTCGGCTAGTGACACGCGGGAGGTCCTTGCGGTGTTGAGGTCCATGGACGCCCACATGGGCCAAATCGCGGCCCTCATGGGCCAGCTGGTGGTGGGGGAGGGCACAAGCAAGGCCAGCAACACCACCTCCGCCACCACCTGCTGTGGCGCAGGCTCGTGCAGCATCGCGTTCCCCTGCGTCCACAGCGAGTGAGCACTCCTCAACCACCACCAGCGGAACATCAACACACCCCCCCCTACCAAACGTGGAAGGGGCCGTCCGAAGAGGAAACAGGTGTCCAGAGAGAACTTCGCACGCACCAAATGCCAGTGAGTCAGCCAGCCACCTTGACCACCTACTGCATTGACTTGTAATACGATCCTACCCCACACTGCCATGTGAATGGCATGTGTCTGTTGGACTGTGGACATAGAACTCCATGGGTACACCTTGACCATCACGCAGCCATGACCGTCAACTCATTGTCACAGCATGCACCACATTTGTCATCACCTTGCACACAATCACATGTCACCGCTGTTAATAAATACACCTTGATCACAATCGGCTTAATGTGTCCTGGGTTTATTCCACGATGTGCAATCGCCACCATGAGCAGAAATGCATCTGCTGTGTGGCATGTCGATGGGACAGGAGAGGCTGTAGGGACCTAGGGGTGAAAAACAGAACAAGAGTACATTCAATGAGTGTGTCACACACTCATCACACAGTACTTGTCACCAACTACAAGCAATGCACACACATCTCACAGAGCAACAGGGCACAATGCTACAGCCACTGTCAGTGGCATACCAACCTGGACATGGACCATTGACACACAGCACTCAGTGAACAAAAGGCCCCCGTGACAGAGCACACATACACCTGCACAACTACAGCTACATCAGCCGTCGTACATGGACACTCACCGTCAAGTGAAGTAGCGGGCGATGAGCTGCTGACGCACATTCACAGCTTCATCCTCTCCACTGTCCTCTTCACTAGAGCTGTCCTGGTCTGCAGGCTGGGGCCCTGGTTGATCTCCGTCATCCACAATTAGGGGATCTGCTTGCGGATAGCCAGATTGTGCAGCATGCAGTAAGCCACAACTATCTGGCACACCTTCTGTGGGGAGTACGCCAGTGCGCCCCCGGTGCGGTCCAGGCCTCTGAACCTGGACTTGAGGAGGCCAAAGGTCCGCTCCACCACACGTCTGGTCCTCCCATGTGCCTCATTGTAGCGGACATCAGCTGGGCTCCCAGGACGTCGTAATGGGCTGAGCAGCCAGGGCCCATTCGGGTAAGCAGAGTCACCTGGGTGTGAGGGACACAGAGAACCGTTGCAATTCCAACTGGACACAAGACAGCATCGAACAGCCAGCACGCTACACTACTCCACATACTCACCAACAATCCAGCCACGGTCCGGTTGCAGATCGGTCATCAGACGTGGTAGGATGCTGTTGCGCATGATGTGCGCGTCATGGGCCGATCCTGGGAATTTCGCACACACGTGGGAAATCACCATGTCCGCAAGGCACACCACTTGCACATTCAGGGAGTGCGTGTGCTTCCGGTTGCGGTAGAGGTGCTCAGTGGCCTGTGGTGCAACAAGGCCAACATGGGTGCAGTCTATTGCACCAACGACGTGGGGGATCCGTCCAAGGGCATAGAAAGCACCCTTCACTGCCGCCAATTCACGAGCCCTGGGGAAGCGGATGTATCTGTTCCTGTACAGCATCATGGCTGACAGTACATCCCTGAGCACCATGCTGAACATGGGTTGGGACACCTCCACTGCCCACTGTGTGCTGGAATGACCCAGTGGCGAAGAAATGCAGTGCAGCCATCACCTTAGCCGTGGGGGTGAATGCTGTTGGATACACCCTGCGAGGACGGAGGTGGGGTTCCAACAAGGCACATAGACGATGCAGGGTGGGTCGGTCCAGACGATATTTGCGGATGACCTCCACATCCACCATGTCTGACAGCAATTGGTAGGGGCGATGAATGTTTGGTCTCCGCCTAGGAAAGATGGAAGTGGACACATGTCAAAGCAACACGCCACATGGCATATTCACATACACAAAACATAAATGACTGAGCAGGCAATTGAATGACAGAACAGCTGACAAGTAGGGACAGCACAGCCACAATACACTTACACAGGTCCCCTACCAATAGCAATGGGTAGTGACACACCCCATTGCCATGAGCATGCACATGGGGATCTAGGCCTCAATAACTTGTAAGGCATGCTGATGGTAACAGACTGCATATTCGGCAAGCGGCAACACCACGGCAACATGACTAGCTGCTGTGCATCACACTGCTTCTGAGGCTGGGTGTGTAGGGCACACACCAACAACGCTATGGACACAGGCTGAGCGGCCAAAACAAGTGGGACCTGTGGCACGAGGGGATATGAGACAGTCATTGATGTCACTACTGCACCCTATGTACAGCACTGTACGGATCACACCTCCAGAAACATTGACAGGTGTACACATTGACAGCCCCATGCCAACACGGCTGTGTGCTTGCAATTACACATCACAAGTGACACGTAACATTGCACGTGCCAAGTGGCAGATGTACATAGTGAAAGATGGCATGTGTGTGTGCATATGCATATCCCATGCTCCCATGCCAATGTGTACATGATGATGTGCCAACAGACATGTGGAGGCTGAGCACTGGCCGTCCCTGCCTATGCACACAGCATGTTGTGGCCCTGTCCATTGTGGACCTGCACCCACACGCAAATCATGGCCACACCTGCAGATGCATTGCGCACATTATACTGTGTGGTGCACATGGCATCAGCGGACTGTACCCGCCATGGGCCAGGCCCTTACGGCCAACTCCAATGACCCTCGCGGTTGCACCCTGCGTGTTCCACTGTGGTGGTAGGCGTCCATGGCCAGCTGGGAGCAGGCCAACGTCTGCAATTGAAGCTGCCAGACATGGTACACAAATTGCAGCAGCTTGTACCCACTGAAACTTCCCCAGGGGGTTATATGTGTGTGTGAGTGGGACAGGCATCACCACAGCTACCTGGCACTGCAGCCTGGCACCCCTCGACAACACCTGCTGCTGCCACCACTCCACCTACACGTGGATGACGCTGAGGACATGTCCAGGTCCACTCACCAGCGAGGAGCTGGAGAACCTGGATTCCGAGCTCCACGCACACTGCACATGGCCATTCCTTGCGAAAGTTGTGTGTGAGAGACAACTGCAGTGTGTGTGGGTGTGCATGTGGGGGACACACATGTCGTTGCTCCGCAGTACTATGAGTCAGAGCCTGTGGTGTACAAACATGCACTGCTCACCATGCTGACTGCAGGTGGCATGGGTATGTGAGCTCTCGGGCGCTTTGACCTGTCTATCCCTCCCGAGTGGTGGTACATGGCAACTTCATGTCAGACATCCAGTGACACAGACAATTGGCAATGCAGGTCTCAGTGCACTTGTTGGTCGTGTGGAAGTCAGGCTGGGGCCATGCTGCCCTTCTCAGTCCCAGCAGGCCTGGCCTGCACATTGACTGCACAATGCCAGTAGGTGCCGACACAGACTGCCTAGTGGGTTACATGTGTCTCCTGTTCAGGACCCCCCGGATGAGCGCTTACTCTGCACTGTCGATTGGACACACCATGACTCGTGATAGGGATGTGTGTGAGAGATAGTGGCACTGAATGTGACCTTCGTTGCGGGGTGGGCCATGCACAGGGCGAGTACGCTGATGGTTGCACAGTGTTGGTCACAGTGGGTACACCCACACAGATGTGTTGCCTTGTGATCTCTTACTAGGTCCGCCTGACAATGGACAGTAGATGTGGGCAGGCTACACATTGCTCGATGTGCTGTCTATATGCATGTGCCTTCACACCAGGCACAACTGCCCCTGCACATGTGACCCCTGCTCCACTCAGTGCTGGGTCTGTTGAGCTGATGCACCATCTGTGCGTGGGGCAGACAGCTCTGCTCACTTCCGTCATTGCCCATGACATTACTTTGCCGCAGGTGCCATGGATCATGGAGGGCCCACATGTACTCGTGGGTGGACTACACAAGACTGTCCAATGGTTGTCACCCCCAGTCAGTGCTTCGAATGGGTAGAATGTGGTGCTGGTACTCATTTTAATGTGTCGAGTGGGCGGGGCTGGGTGCGGGGCTACATGCAAGACATGGGAAGTTCATCGGCTGATCTACTAGTTGCAATACACACGAGACACGTCTTTTTCTGACCACATCAGGGTCATTCCTTAAACTGGCTGAAAATCAAACAGTCATCTTTTGCACTGTCCTCATGGCCTCCCCTCGCTCGCCCCAATATGCGTTTGCACCTGAGCAGCTAGCGCATGCACAAGCAGCTCCAAGCTCGCCCCAGAGAGGCCAAGGAGTGTATGTGTGGGTCCAGTTGAACAAGTGGTCTGTCTCACGGTATAATAAGTGGCAGGACGCCGTCCACATGCGTGGTGCCCCGACTCGAGACCCGGGCAACATTGACAATGCATGACAGGCTCCGCAGTCCGGATACACCACCTGCAACACACAGAGGCTGTAGCTGCCCTAGCGGGCCAGGCCGCGTCCAACTGGAGCTCATGGCCCCACACATTCACTCTTTGGCCTCTCTGGGGCGAGCTTGGAGCTGCTTGTGCACGCGCTGGCTTCTCTGTTGCAATGGCATGTAACGTGTGTGGGTGTATTGTCAATGGGTGGGATGGTGTGAGCCACCTTCCGTGACGTCACTCCTGCTTGTGATGTGTGCGTCCCCCACTACTTCCATTTGACTTGTGCCATACTACACATTGAGGATGTGTTGCCTGCGTGATGTGACCAGGAGGAGCGCGCCATGACCTCTCACCCACCATGCTCTACTGCCATCCCGTGCCCTGGATTGCCTGTGCAAGTGGACAATGTTGGGGATACACCAGGTCGACAGGGGATGTGAGTGCCTTGGCAAGGGCCTGGCGGATGCACAGCAGTATCCAGCATGTCCACGGAGGGTGGGCTGACGTCTACACTTGATGCAACATTGATCGTGTGCCCGCCTGTTGTGCACACACGAGTTCACATTCATCACCAGACAGGTGGTCTTTACAGATTCCCAGGAGAGCGCCAATGTACTGTTCCTGAGTCCTCCCAACACAGCGTGTTTCAACATTGCATGTGCGCACATACCCATCACACCCACCCACCTGAGCCATGCGTAACACCCGCTTCACATGACACATGTGTGTCTTCCACAGTTGTGCTACTCATTTGCGTTGACATCCAATGACAGTGGACTACATGGTCATCTCACGACTGCCGTGTACTTCACACACTCTCATCCTCTCTCATTCGTACTTGTGAAATGAATCAGCAGAGACACATTTTTGCTTCAAGCCATGTATTGGGACTTATGTCCTCTGTGATGCAGTATAGTGAACACTACTGGCAGCGAAATGCATGTGGAGGATATACTCAGCATGTGTACACATAGCATAGGGTGTAGGGGTACATGTGATTAGTTGTTGACTGTGGAATGTGGGCTTCAGAGTTACAACTGCTTAGCCGTTGGTGTGCTAATGTACATTTGCTAATTACTGTGGTGCTGCTGACTTTGACACAGACAGTATACATTTAGCCTACCAGTCCGGTTGTCATCATGGGCACAGTGCATCTCAGTTCCATGTTACAGGTTTGCTGCTATAGTTACTCATACACACGTGCGTGGAGGTGACATCAGGGCATGGGCTTACGTGCATGCAACGGCGTCCCACTTGTTGTTGCGATGTGGTGGGTACTGGCCATGTCACAGTCACTGGGCTCATGTTGTTGGTGGATGCACTTGGTGTCCATGCAAAGCTCCTGGCACGGACGTTCAGAGGGAGGTGAGGTGACAGCTCTCACATACTACAGCAGGACGATTACTGTCCACTGACCGGTGCATATGTTCATGGGCGCAGGATCCATATCATGGCATGGTTGTACGTGCAGTTCTGTCCATGTGGTTGCCATGCACAAATCCCATGCCTCTGCCTCCCCCTGTTCATGCAGAGTTACTGGATGTGATGAGGAACAGGGTGCATGTCCCGAAAATATCAGATGTCATGGCAGTGTAGTTGATGATGTGGTGTCAGTTGCAGGTTGTATGGTATAGTTGTTGTACTGGTAACTGCCTAGTCCGTGCGGAAGCCAAGCATGGGTACGGTGTGGGACATCATTGCTCAATTGGGGGTATGGCGGCGGGGCCCGACGAATTGACAGGTTGTCAGGTATGCAATACCTTCCAGCAGGGCTTCCATGGCATTGGTGGTGGACATGGATGCCATCCAATGTAGCGGATGGTGGCTGTCAAGGTGTTGGTCGTGAGTTGTCCCTTGTAGGAGCATGATGGGACATGTTGGATGACATTCGATGTAACTGTAATCCATTATCCGTCGTGTGGAGGCACAGTGGTCCCATTGCAGTGTGGGTCCGATAGTCGCCACATACGCCATGCCCCCATAGGCTGAACAGACCCTGTCGTGGACGTCCAGGGGTTGAATAGTTGTAGCAGGTCCGCCCTTGGACATGCCGGGTTGGAGAGACATAAATCCACAGGATAGTAGAAGGGACACCTCCGACAGTAGAAGACGGGGATGACGCAGCTGAACAATGCGATGCGGTAAGTTAGTCGGTAACTTACGTTCAGCAAGGCCAGATTGTCACATCCCAATATCTGTATCAGGTTATGTTTGTACAGCTTAATCTGTCCGGCGTAGTTGGGTAGGTGTGGTGCAAGTGCCATTTTGCTGCAGGGCGCTGTGGTGGCGTGCTCCGGCTGTCTGTGCAGTCTGCAGTGTGCAACCTCCGACGTTGCTGGGAATTCTGTAATGGTCGTAGGGAGGCAGGACTTGTGTTATGTTGGCTTGTGTGGAGGACACGGGCCCTCATCCCACATGCTTCTCTGAATGGTCAAGGTCAGTGGTGTCTGACTCCTTCCAGATAACTTGCATGTGAACCACATGGGGGAGTGTTATCATTTCTTTTTTCCGTTGTGAATGTTCTTTGGTGTTATGCGCTATCTGCCCTGTGGCCGCTTCCCTCTGCATGCCTGTGTTGGGCTTTTTTTGGTGCAATGACTGTTGTCTCCGGCTTGTTTAGTCGGGATGTGGTTTCAGAGTGGGAATGGAAGGTCATTCAGTGCTGTCTCCTCTCCCGTGTGTGGGCAGCAGGCTGCGTTTCCGCTATACGTTGGGCCTTGTGTTATAATTGGTCCCACCTGTTGTCTGTCCCCGGTATCTTTGATGTTACGTATTGCATGTCTTGTTATTGGGTGCAGGGTGGCATCGGTGTTTCTGTGTGGTACTGGCGTACCTTTTCCCGACGGGGTCCATATTCTGCTGGGTGATGTTGCCTCCGCTGTGTGCTTCGCCGTGTTTTGCACACAGGGGTGTGTCCTAATTTGGCGTGACGTCACTGACATGTTCGGGTCACTTGTGTGACGTCAGGTTGGCAACAGTGAATTGCCGGTTGGGGACATGACTGTGGCAGGGCTGTCACGTGACATGTGCGTTCTGGGTGGTGCTGGTGTGTGTGGTGTTTGGTTGTGACCCTGTGCTGTTTGTGTGCGGCGCATGCATTGCGCTGCCGTTGGCCACTGCGTTGTGCGCATGTTTGGGTGCAGTGGTGGATGTGTCGTGTCCACGCAGGGATGTCGGGGGGGGCATATACAGTTTTCCCGCCCTTGCACTGTGTGCGCTGTTTGCGTGCCCCTGTTGTGTGTCTGCCTACCTGCGTCGCCGCGGTGCGTTGACTCCTGGGTGCTGCATCAGGTAGAGCATGGGGAGGGCCTGCAGTGCTGGATTCATGCTCGGGGGTCCGCCTCTTTGCTATCCGTACTGTGTGTTCGGTTTTCCGCCTTGCTTTCACGTGCGGTGTCTCTTAGCCGGGGGAACTGTTTGGTTCTGGCATCGTAATTTGTACGCCGGGCGGTACGTGATTTCGTCGGGCGTTGTGTCTCCATTAGGCCGCGCCGCTCCGTGGACGGGCGCACTTTGATGGCGGAGGGCGTAGCTGGCTTACGGGCGGTGTTTGGCTGACTTTTCGCATCCTAATTGGGCGGGCGTGTGTGCTCTGGCGGGCGGACGGTAACTGGTGCTTTTTGCATCCGCCAGCACGGCGGTGGTGCTTCCACCCGCCATCCTAATGGGCCCCTTTGTTAGTTAAAAACAGTATAAGACTTAAAAACTAAATTTCATCATTTGTCTGTAGTTTTCCATGTTTCATTCTAAAAGTTGGCTAAAAAGTCTGTATCAAATATACAAATGTTAAAAGGATTTTTTAATAAAATATCCACATATGATGTATAATATATATAATATAGCTAATTACTCCTTCGACACATAAATAAATAAATAAATATTAATTTAGATATCCTTGCTTGAATGCATGTGTGTTTTCGTACTGGTACAGCCTTATCTTTTCCATGGGTTCCTACCAATTCCTACTATTTTAACCCCAAAGTTTTAAGTGTTCCTTAAAGTGCCAGTGCTCCCTAATTTGGTGAAGAAGAAATTTTTGTGTGCCACTTCCCCACCAGCACACAAATATTTTTAAAAATAAAAAAGTGCCAATTTAAAAAAACACTATTTTCGTGGTTGGGGTTGGTTCGGCGGCCAGTGTTAGTAATGTTTGCTGATTTTAACTTATTCTCTAATCCGGCAAAGACTTTTACCCCATTTTAAATCCAATATTGGCTTAAAGAAATCTTTTTCCCTCTATACCAGATAGACTTATTTTATTGGAGAGCGTGTCATAGTTTCTGTCAAAGCCATTGATGGATCATAATATTTCTTGATTTTTTGATTTTTACTACAGGCAGGTGTATAAATCCTCAGTCGTATTCAAGCCTCCTGGGGCCTTCGTATCGAAATTGAGGATATATCTTGTTTCCAATTTCCTAAGCTGCCCCTCTCTGTCACCTCCTTTTCTACTGAAGGGGACAGTATCAATTAGGTAATACGATAGATCTTTCAAATTACCTTCATGTACCTCCCTGAAATGCCTCGCCACCGGATAGGTTTGGTCACAGTTATTGATGGCCCTGATGTGCTGCAGAATTCTTTTGTGCGCGGGGAGCTTTGTACTTTCTACATACTTCAGGTTACACGTACATTCCAAGACATATACAGTGTATTCAGTTTTACAATTAAGTGATTTATTGATCAAGATTTCTTTTTCACTGAAAGCTGTTCTATATGTAGTTTTGTTTATGCCATATTGGCATGCCTTACAGTTCTTACACTTTTTGAATCCATTTTGTTCCCACCATTTCCTTTGATCTTTAGTTTCCGGGCTGCTACTTACTAAACTGTTATACATTGATGGAGCCCTTCTATAAGTAATCCCTAGTCTGGGTGGCAGTTTGACCCCTATGATCGGGTCACTCCGCACTATGGGCCAATTCCGCTGTATAATCTTTTTGATCTCTCTCTGCTGGACATTGTACGCTATGATTAACCTAGCTTCCATTGCTTGTGTTGGCTCAATGAGGTTCCTCACCTTTTTGCTTTGGAGCAAAAGGGATCTATCCTGACTTTGAGATTTAGCAATAGCCGTTTCTATGGTCTTTTTTTAATACCCTCGTGCTAGAAATCTTTTCTTGCTCTCTAGTTGAGCTGCAGCTAAATCCGCGGGGTTGCTGCAAATTCGTTTCAGTCGCAGCATTTCCCCGTAAGGGATACTCTCAACAAGGTGCCTAGGGTGAAAACTGGTGGAATGTAAAACTTAATTTCCAGCAGTTTCCTTCCTATGCACCTTTGTTTCCACCTTATTGTTGTTCGTGTATATTTCAACATCCAAAAAGTGAATGCTTGTTTCACTAATGCAGGAGATAAATCTTAGGTTAATATCATTTCTATTGATATCTGCCACAAATCTTGTAGCTTCTGCCACGGATCCTTCCCACACAAGAAATAAGTCGTCAATGAAACGGTATAACATCTTGACATTGTTCTCCAAATAATGTTTGTGGGTGACGCCGAGGACCAACTTCTCCCACCAGCCCATGAACAAACAAGCGTAACTGGGGGAGAAGCTGGCCCCCATTGCCACCCCACGCATCTGCTGATAGTAAGTTTTATGAAACATAAATACATTGTTATGTAAGCAGAAACTAGTCATATGCATTAGCATTATACTGTGTTGGGATAATGCAGATCTGTTGGTCCCTAAATGATAATCAAGAGCCCGCATTCCATCTTTGTGATTAATACATGTATAAAGGGACACAACATCAAGAGTCATTAATAGGTAGTTGGGTTTCCAACAGAAATCTTTCAATTTCAAAACAAAGTCACTCGTATCTCTTATATATGTGGGCAATTGTTGTACCAAATCTTGAAGGAAGAAATCCACATATTTTGAAGCGTTTTCTAGGAGACTATTCTGTGCTGATATAATTGGTCTCCCTGGTGGCTTGTGTACGCTTTTGTGGATTTTGGGAATGAAATACATATGGGGTACCTTGGGATTATCTTTTTTGATGAACTTACACTCATCCGTTGTTAAAAGGCCTGCACTCTTCCAAGCCACCAATTTACCCTGAAAGTCATTATGTATACCTTTTAATGCTAATGCATTGCTGAAATGGTAACATTCCCTGTCATTTAATTGAGATAATGCTTCCTCCACATATTGCTTCTCGGACCATAACACAACATTGCCCCCCTGATCTGAGTTTCTGACCACAATGTTATTGTTCTTTTGTAACTTTGAAATCAACTGAAAATACTGACGATTTCTGTTGCTGATTTTTCTTTTAATATTCTGTGTTTTAACATTCAACTTTTTTATTTCATTTGTTACATTTTCATTGAAGATATCTATTCCATCTCTTATCATGATAGGAGTAAAAGTAGATTTGCCCTTGAATCTAGTCCCCTTCCGTTTTGGACTAAATATAACTTCAGGATCCAATGAAGCACTGGTTGTTGGATTATCGATATATCCTGTTTCCTCCTGTAGTGATATCAGGGTGTCTAACAAGGATTGTTCAGAAGTAACTGTTGCTTGGCCAGGAGTTGCGTTTGTGTTGTTACTCCTGTTGGGTTTTTGTTGTAGTTCCAATAGCTCATGATGCTTTTTTAATTTCAATTTGCGGACAAATTTCTAAATGTCCATCCGGGTATTGGCATAGTCGAAGTTGGACTCAGGACAAAAGGATAGACCCAATGCTAAAATTTGCTTCTCTGCTTTATTCAGGTCTGTATCTGTCAAATTTATAATGGTTCTTTCCCATTCATCTTCCATACTCATTTGCGATTCCACCAACCCCTCCCTCGTCTCTTGTTGGGGGTGGGTTTTTTCTCTTGCCTTTCGCCTCTGCCTGCGACGGTGATTTCTCCTCGTCCTGCTGCTTTCTTTTGAGTTCTGGGGCGGAGAGTTAATCTCCTCTCCTCTGATAAAAAATCCAACTCCTGCGCTGGCGATAACTTTGAAAGTGCTCCGCTTGTAGATGCCTGAACTGTCTCGTTTTCTACCTCACTCTCCATGGCGGAACTCATGTCAGAGTTGGATGTATTGCTCTGACCTTCCTTGTTGCCCCGATCTCCCAAAGCTTGGTTGCCTTTAGATTAAAATCTGTTGGTTTTCATCGCATCGTATTTTTTTGAAAAAGTAAAAATGCGCCCTGTTTCGTAGTCCACTCTATCTCGATGGAACTTGAATGCTTTGCGTTCTTTAATTTTATCCTCTTCTTTCCACAATCTGATGGCCATTTCTTCCTTTAGCTTGACTATTTCCTCATCCTTGCCCATACCGTTAATTTCCAAATTAAGTGCCTCTATTTTTGCCTGCAATGCCAATCTGTCAATTTCAGCGAATTTCACAAGTATCTCAACTAATCTCCGTGAGGAGTCAAGATTACATTGCGCCCATTCTTTCAGCATTTCGGGGTTTGGTTGCTCGTAACTAGGTGCCGTGAGAATCCTTAAGCCCCTGGGGATTCTCCCCACGTCCAAATATCTTTGAAGGGACTTATGTTCCCACCACTTCCCCTGTTCGGCACGCATTAATTTCTCCAGGCTTTTCATTTTCTCTTTCAGGGTGCCATTGGTTGCATAGGGGTCAGTACCCCATTGGTTAAAGCTGGCCCCGCCGGGGCAGTATTACTAAACATCTCGGAGGCCGCCGCCTCCCGATCTTTTAGCGTGTAGGCCGACATTCTATGGTCTTGTTGCTCTCAATCTCCCTTCTTGGCTAATATGCGTATGGGGAACTTAAGACAATGCAATTTTCCCCCGCTAGCCGTTTGCACACCACTCACCCCTTGATGCCTCAATGGATCCTACCTCGCTTCCCGCACTCCGCGTCCGACGAGTCCTCCGACACGGCAGACGCCGACGCTGATCGAGGAGTCCAATTTCCGGCCGTGGGGGGGGCTGACGATTCGTAATCCTTCCGGATAAGTATTGCTTCCGGTGCAAGACTGGAAGAAGCAGCTTCTGTTTTGATCTTCACCTGAAATCGAGTGGGGGTCCGCATTTGGCTGGTAGAAGCCTCTCCAGCCTTTAATATTAGAAATCACCGCCTTCTCCAACAGCATGCATTCGCCAAAGCAGTTGCGGACCACAAAGTAAGTGCCAGTATTTTTGATTTATTGAGTGTCGGCCATGTATATATATTATATATATATATATATATATATATATATATATATATATATATATATACCTATATATGGATATATCAATCTCTACATCTATATGTATATATATATATATATATATATATATATATATATATATATATATATATATATATATATATATATATATATATATATATATATATATTGAGAACGCTTCCAGCACAGCTGATCCCTCACCAGACGGGGCCGGTGTGACTTCCGGGTGCTGGAGCCCGGTCGTATATCGTAGAAAAATCTCGTGCAGCAATGTACACCGCAAGAAAGAGTCGCACTCCAGGATCACTGTCAGAGGTCAAAGTGTATTTCAAAGGCAACGCGTTTCGACCGAGACGGTCTTTTTCACAAGCCGAGTCACAAGAAAAAGGAAAACAAAAGGTGAAAAACAAGAAAAGGGGGCAGGGTAGGTGGGACCCCCTAGGCCTGCTGAGGGGGTCCCACAAGGACCCCCAGGGCCAAAAAAAGCATTTTTTTTTTTTTTTTTTAAATCGGCCGAATTCACACAGGTTGCGCGAAATTGGCCAAATAAATTTTTTAAAAACGAAGCGCGGACTCTTGCGCTTCGTTTTCTATAAGCCCCCGGGTGGGCCAGGTCCCGGGGCAGTACCTAATTATGTTGCGGGGGCCGCTGGGTCCCCCGCAGCCCCGGGGACCGCCACCTCCCTGGGGCTTAATTTATTATGCGTGGGGGGCACGCGGCCCCCCCCCACAGCCCCGGGGACTGCCACCTCCCCGGGGCTTTCTTTATTAATGGGGGGCCTCGTGGGCCCCCCCAAGCCCCGGGGACCACCACCTCCCCGGGGATTTGATTAATTATAGGTGGAGGCCTCGCGGGCCCCCCCAAGCCCCGGGGACCACCACCTCCCTGGGGATTTGATTAATTATAGGCAGGGGGCCTCGCGGGCCCCCCCAAGCCCCGGGGACCACCACCTCCCCGGGGCTTTGTACTTGCAGGGAGGGGGGCCGCATGGCGCCCCTCCTGGCGACCTTGATGGCCCTGGGGACCGCCACCCCCCAGGGCCGGCTCCTGGAATGTCCCGGGGTGCCCACCCCCGGGACATTGCTGTTTGCTAAGGCAGGGCAGGAGCACGGCTCCCACCCTGTCATAGGAAACACTGCTTTGCTTCGTTAAAGCGAGAGCAGGAAACCTGCTCTCGCTTCAACGAAGCAAAGCAGAATTGCTTTGCGCAAGGGGAGCTGCATGTTAGCAGCTCCCCTTGCCCAAAAGCAATGCCGGCTCCCGCAGGAGGCAGGGAGCCAGCAGGGACCGTGGGGGCATTGGGGCTCCCCCCACTGTCCCCAACTTGAGGGCTAGCCCCGGGGGATGGGGTCCCCAGGGCCCCCCTTTAGGGAAAATTATTTTAAAAAAAAAACATAGGAAGGCCGGTCCCGGGGGATGGGGTCCCCGGGGCCATAATTGGCCGTAGAAGGGGGGCCATGCGGCCCCCCTCCTGAAAAAACATCAGGACATAAGTGGACTTCATCCCCCGAGCAGCAGTGCACCAGGAGGCGCGTTTGCAGAGTGGTGTAAAAAGGGGGCATGGCCTCGGACCACTCTCAGCAATCCAGCTGTGTGGGGCTTACTGGAGGTACCTGGTGGGCTACTTGGCCCCCAGGGACCCTCATGAGGAAAGGGGACTTCATCCCCCAACCAAGAGCGCGCAAGGAGGTGCGTTTGCAGAGTGGTGGAGAAAGGGGACGTGGCCTGTGTCCACCTCTCAGCAATCCCACTGTGTGGGGCTTACTGGAGGTTACAGGTAGGCTAGTTGGCCCCTAACCACCCCCAGCAGTGAAGGGGACTTCACTCTCCATCCAAGAGTGCGCCGGGGAGCACGTTTGCAGACTGGTGGTTAAAGGGGGTGTGGCCTGCTATTAGTACTTACCAATGCTGCGTGTGGGACTTACTGGAGGTAATAGGAGGGGTAGTTGGCCCCCAAGGTTGTACTTGGGGGCCAACTACCCCTCCTGTTACCTCCAGTAAGTCCCACACAGTGGGATTGCTAAGAGGTCTTCGGAGGTCACGCCCTCCCTTTCTCCACCACTCTGCAAATGCACCTCCTGGCACACTACGGGTTGGGGGATGTAGTCCACTTTACTCCTGAGGGACTTTGGGGGCCAAGAAGCCTTCCTGGTACCTCCTGTAAGTCCTACACAGCGGAATTCCTGAGCGCTGGTTGGAGGCCCAGCCCCCTTTCTCCACCACTCTGCAACCGCGACTACCAGTTGAAGAAGCAATTGCAATATAATAGGTTTCGTATTTGCGAGAGTTAGAGCTATTGGCGTTGTAAATGTAAAAGTGTTTTAGTAATGTTTCTTGGAGTGGAGTGGATGTAGGTTGTGTGTAGTGGAATTATGTGGTATGTTGTGCAGTGAAATTATGTGGATAGAAAGTATGTGGTATTTAGTGTGTAGGAATTATGTAGAGTGGGATTATGTTTTATGGAGAGTAAGTGTGTGGTATGATAGTTTGTGTTGTGGAGTTGTAACCTCAGGTTTAGTCTTCCTTGTTTCCATAGAAGCTAAACTATAAACTCAATAAGACAAAAAAAAAGAAGGAACCACTGAGGAGCACTTCTGGACGTAGTCAGAGGTATGAGCAGGGCCACTGGAATTATGTGACTGTTTGGCTGCACCGACTTTTGCACAATTATACATTTTCCGCATTTGCCACATAATCCATCATCTGCTGCATAATCTGCAGATTTGAACAAAAAAAACCTTGTTTCTAGGTCAAACGGCGCAAACGTTACCAAAAATGCAGCGACAAGTGTTACAGCGTGGTGGAAGGCCCTGTGCAAACCTAGAATGGTCACCTGTTACTTATTGCTAAATGTGGGTATTAAATTGGTACTAATGGTGTGTAAACCACTCTTGCTTCTTTCTGTGCCTCTCTTGCCTCTTTCTGCATTTCTGTTGCTTCTTTTTGCACCTTTCTTTCTTTTTCTGCACTTCTTTTGCCTCATTCTGCTCATCTCTTGCACTTTCGGCACCTCTCTTGCCTCTTTCTGCATCTCTGTTGCCTCTTTCTGCACCTCACTTGCTTCTTTCTGTACTCCTCTTGCCTCTTTCTGCATCCTTCTTCCCTCTTTCTGCACCTCTTTTGCCTCTTTCTGTACCCCTGTTCCCTCTTTCTGCATGTTTCCTGCCTGTTTCTGCAACTCTCTTGCCTTTTTATGCACTTCTCTTGCCTCTTTCTGCACCTCTGTTGCTTCTTTCTGTTCTTCTGTTGCCTCTTTCTGCACCCCTCTTGCCTCTTTCTGCACCTCTGTTGCTTATTTCTGCACTTCTCTTGCTTCTTTCTGCACCTCTGTTGCTTCTTTCTGCACCATTCTTCACTTTTTTGCATCCCTCTTGCCTCTTTCTGCAGTTCTCTTGTCATTTTCTGCACCTCTCTTGCTTCTTTCAGCAATTCTCTTGCCTCTTTCTGCACTTCTCTTGCTTGTTTCTGCACCTCTCTTGCGTCTTTCTGCACCTCTGTTGCCTCTTTCTGCACCTCACTTGCTTCTTTCTGCACCCCTCTAGCCTCTTTCTGCACCCTTCTTTCCTCTTTATGCACCTCTCTTGCATTTTTCTGCACCCCTGTTCCCTCTTTCTGCACCTTTCCTGCCTGGTTCTGCACCTCTCTTGCCTCTTTCTGTACCTCTGTTGCTTCTTTCTGCACTTCTCTTGCCTCTTTCTGCATCCCTCTTGACTCTTTAGGCACCTCTCTTGCCTCTTTATGCACTTCTCTTCCTTCTTTCTACACCCCTCCTGCCTCTTTCTGGACCTCTCTTGCCTCTTTGTGCACCTCTCCTACCTTTTTCTGCACCCCTCTTGCCTCTTTTTGCACCTCTGTTGCTTCTTTCTGCACTTCTCTTCCTTCTTTCTGCACCCCTCCTGCCTCTTTCTGTACCTGTCTTGCCTCTTTGTGCACCTCTCCTACCTTTTTCTGAACCCCTCTTGCCTCTTTTTGCACCTCTGTTGGTTCCTTCTGCACTGCTCTTGCTTCTTTCTGCACCTCACTTGCCTCTTTCTGCACTTCTCGTTTCTTTCTACACCTCTGTTGCTTCTTTCAGCAATTCGTTTGCCTCTTTCTGCACATCTCTTCCTTCTTTCTGTGCCCCTCCTGCCTCTTTCTGTACCTCTCTTGCCTCTTTGTGCACCTCTCTTACCTCTTTGTGCACCCCTCTTGTCTTTTTTTGCACCTCTGTTGGTTCTTTCTGCACTGCTCTTGCTTCTTTCTGCACTTCACTTGCTTCTTTCTGCACCTCTCTTGCCTCTTTCGGCACCTCTGTTGCTTCTTTCTGCACTTCTCTTGCCTCTTTCTGCACCTCTGACTTAGAGGTAGTTTTAACCCCCCTGTCCTATTATGTACTAGGGCCTTACAGGGGAGGTCATGCTAATCACAGGGGTACCCCAACCCATAGTGTACCCTAGTGTATGTAGGTGTTTTCACTGTATTCTAAGGGGTCGATTCCGATCTCGGCCGGTAGGGCACCGAATCGGATTCGGCTTAACCGGATCCGATTCGGAGCCCTATTTCCCGACCGGTGCGTCCGGGCGAGCGAGTACGATGCGAGCACTCGCGAAATCGCCGACCGACTCGTTCGCAGAACTCGACCGCTCCGACCGACTCGCACGGACATGACTCGCACCGCGCAATGGAGACGTTCCCCGGCCGGGTAAGTACGATGCGCGCCGCGAGCAGTCCGACCGACTCGCGCCATCCGGCTCCAAGGAGCAGTCGGAGCCGTACCTCGGGGGTCCGTGTCGGACCCCCTATACGCGTAGCGGCGCGAGTTGCACACAGGGGGGACCCACGGGTCCCCCCTACCTGTGCATGTACGGTGCGAGTCGCTTCACCGCGTACCCGCTGTAGGGGGCGCCCTTGTTCGCCTCGCACCCATTGAGTCAATGGGAGCCCGCGTACGTGTTGTACGACCGGCTCCCATTGACTTCAATGGGAGTCTGACCGAATCGAGTCCGATAGCATACGTGCGCATCGTACTCGTTCGGTCGGGCTGCTAGGGTCCGATTCGGTCGGAAATCTCTCCGGGTCCGGCTCGGTCGGTGCGATTTCCGGCCCGAATCGCAATCGGCCCCTAAGTGTCTTTCAGCATAGCACTGGCTCCGGGCCTGGTTAATCAGAGTCAGTTACCACCAGTACCAGTCAGCAAAAAGTTGGGGGCACGGGATGACTTTGCAACAAGGCCTCTTTCTGCAGCTCTGTTGGTTCTTTCTGCATATCTCTTGCTTCTTTCTGCACTTTTCTTCGTCTTTCTGGACTTATGTTGCCTCTCTCTGCATTTCTCTTGCTTCTTTCTGCGCCTTTCTTCCTCTTTCTGCACATGTCCTACCTCTGTAGGCATAGTTAGAAATTAGCATTTAAAAAACCTTTGAAATTCACTGAAAAAACCATAGGTTTCAGGGACGTTATAGTTAGAAATTAGCATTTAAAAAACCTTTGAAATTCACTGAAAAAACTATAGGTTTCAGGGAAGGTATAGTTAGAAATTAGCATTTAAAAAAACTTAGAAATTCACTGAAAAAACCACAGGTTTCAGGGACGTTTTAGTTAGTTGGACATTTCACTCGTACAAAACCAGAGAAATTCGGCCGTGATAGTTAGTTAAGCTAACTATAACTCGCGCCCTCGCAATGCACTGTTGATGACGTCACATATTACATCATTCATGACATGGTCAGTGACATCACTGATGACATCACTGATGACATCTCAAATGACATCACTGATGACATCATCCACGTGATAATCTGATACACCTCCTCACACCCTAATATAACCTTTGATACACCCACTCTAAAATACAGACTACCATTTTCGAAACCATAGACACACCAATACCAGTTACTACATACCCACTCACTGATTCCTAGGCCTACACACATATCCACTCATTCACCCATACAGTCACTCATACATGCAGTCACTCACCAATACAGCACTATCATATGCACTCATACACCTATACAGACACTCACACACCACCACTCATCCATAGAGCTACTTACACACCTAGTCAGTCATGCAAAGAATCAATCACACTCCCATTTACTCACCTATACAGTTATACACACACCACCTCACTTATTCATACAGAGACTAACACATACTTACTCTCTTATACAATCACTGATACAAGCACACACTCATCCATACAGCCACTCTCACAATCACTCACTCTCACATAGTCATTTATATAGTCCAACACTCACATATACTGCCTTTCACATATGTAGTTACTCACACATGTACCACTGAGACATCCATTCACTCACTAACACACCCATACACACACTCACCCATCCATACAGCCCTGCACACATGCACTCTTGAACCCATACACCCAGTGAATCACCCACTCACACATCTATGCACAGAGTCACACACCCCCCACCCACCCACATAGACACTCAGGCACACATACAGATACTCAGACAACCAATCAATAACCCATATAGACACTCATGTAGCTACTCACCAACCCATGCAGCCGCTTACACACCAACTGACAGATTGATACAGACATTCACACTGTTTAGTCACTAACCCATGCATTCAGTAAGACACGTTTAATCACTCACTTATACAGTCAGTCACGCACCTACTAAATCATCCATTCAGACACTTATATACCCACTCATTCTTCAATACACCTTGGCATATATATATATATATATATATATATATATATAAAACATATTTAAACTTTACAGAAACACATAGTCACTGGATGATGTCATCTCTGATGTCATCAGTGATGTCATTTGAGATGTCATCAGTGATGTCATCAGTGATGTCACTGACCATGTCATGAATGATGTAATATGTGACATCATCAGCAGTGCATTGCGGGGGCGCGAGTTATAGTTAGCTTAACTAACTATAACGGATGAATTTCTCTGGTTTTGTATGAGTGAAATGTCCAACTAACTATAACGTCCCTGAAACCTGTGGTTTTTTCAGTGAATATATATATGTGAACAAGGATACTCTGTTGTCCGAAATGCGTCATAAGGCTTAAAGACGAATAAAGACCTAAGCTGCCACACAATTTGGAGTCCGTGACTCTCTCTTCGCCGACTGGGAAGTGGGGAGAGCCAATCAGATGTTCGATATATATATATATATATAGAGAGAGAGAGAGATATAGATATATATATATATATATATATATATAGAGAGAGATATAGATATATCTATATATATCTATATCTATATATATATATATATATATATATATATATATATATCTATATATATATATGTCAGTGCTTTACTGCTTGGACTCATTACAGCAATTCGGTCCTTTCAAGATCAAGCCACTTTTCTTATAATTCACCACTCACACTACTGACGTGAATCATGCGTTTATACGCATTATAACGTGAAAATACATGTACAATGGGTTTCTTGGATTAGGGCCCGGCGTATAATTTTCCTGAGACCTAAATACTTTTTACAAATAGTCTCTTAGTCGATTTGTTTTTGTTGTCACTTCCCCCTGTTTAACACTGCGTGTACTGTGATCACTGTAATCTCTGGCTTTTTGAAGAAAGGAAATCTCTATTATTTAAGCTTTGTAGCTGTAAAAACAACTTCCTTCCATGGTTGAGGGAGGTTCTTGTCTCCAAATCTTCTAGCAGCGTGCATAATGCAGTACCTCTCTGTTGTGTGGTCTTAGCCCTGCAAATCTGTGGCATTAGGGTTGCCTACACAGGGATCACAGGGGATCTCTGGATTGGAAGCAAAGCCTCCGACACATCTTTACTTTTATTCTTAGCTTGCAGAATCTGCATTCGGGTTCTCCCTCCCAGACAAGCGAGAAAAATAAAAAACAAACATCTGTGTGCAAGATTCTTATCTTCTAAATTTGCAAGGTGGTAGCATTTAATGATAAACACATTTCGGTATCTCGTGCCCCATTCATTAGACTCTGATAAAAAAAAACACAACCTTTAAGAACCCTCCAGTCTAAACCACAGACAGACCTGTTGTGGTACCTGTGGATTATTCCTAAATTTAAAGGGTATGACAGGACACCTCGAAGAGTAAATCAAAGCAAAACCTTTGTGAATCTGGCCTAAAGACCCATTTGCACATCAGAGCATTACTGTAAGATTGAGCAATATTCACAAACAATGAGCAGCTGTTTGACAAACCATGGCAGATGAGATGACTACAGTCCAGAGCCGCAAGCTTCCTAACTTCATGGTTGAGTAGCTCAGTATAGGTTTTTTTCCCTCTCATGCTGGGATCAGTAGTCCTGTTACTACCTATATAAAAGCAGGACTATACCTCCCAGTATTGCAAAGAAAACACCTGATCTGAATGAGCTACTGTTGCACAGGCCAGGAAAACTTGAAGGCTTTTTTATAGCAAGGCACCACCACAAATTAAAGGTGAGGAGGGAACCGCCATCAATCCAATGACAGGGATGAGTCCCTCCAAAAAACAACTATGCAAAAACGTATCTATCCACCAAAGCAGGCATTCATGGCTACTGGCTCCTTACAAAGCAATATGGGCCAGAGCTGAAAGCAAAACCACTTTATGAGTGGGAGGACAATTCACAGCAGATAATGCCCTACAGGTGTATACTGTTAGGCCGCTATTATTTACCCTCCTCTTCGCTCTCTTTCTCTTTCCAGTCCAAACAGAGGAGAGGAGTTGGCCTAACGGCTAGGGCGTTCGACCTCGGACCTGGGGAACGGGGTTCGAGTCTCGGTAATGACGCTGAACATCCTGTGATTCTGGGCAAATCACTTAATCTCCCCGTGCCTAACAAAAATGAATGCGTGTCCTCATGTAACGTAACTGGTGCTATGTAAAGCGCTCTGATACCCGATTCGGTTGCGGGTCAAGTTCACGCTATATAAAACTCTGCAAAAAAAAAAAAACATCTGGACCACGGCAGTTGTACTGGCCTCTCTCCTGAGTTCTTGTCAATATCCAGGAAACCCTCCCACCTGCTTGGACCTGCACCTCTACCCTGGACTCGGCAGTCCCGCACACCAGCAGATGTATGAACCGAACACGTAGGGGACAGAAATGCCCTCTAAGCCCCACACTTTGCACAAATTCTGCAAGCTACTAAAGCCCTTGATTGTGACCAAAAAAGTTGGTTGTTGTCAACAAATTAAGTATTTAGATCGGTTATGCCAGCAGGGACATTCCATTCTTATTATGCAAAACATGCTTGAAGGTGCATTCAGCTAGTCTTGGAATGTGATATAGGTTTATCGATAATCATCATAAGGAAAGTTTCCTTGTTTTGTATAGGCATCACAGACACATGGCGTATTTGAGTATGTGAACCTCAAATAAAAATATTGCACAAGTTAATCTAAACAGGTGTTAGCTGTCCTGGGGAGGAGGTAAATCTGAGCCAGAGCTGGAGGCCAGCCTTACTTTGGGAGTAGGAAGCATGGAGAGATGGGCTCAGGCCACTAGAAGGCCGGACAATGCCACACTACATCACCAACCCCTCACAGAACCCACAGTGACATCCTTGCACACAGTGGTACCCACTCCTGTGAGGGCAGCAGGGAGGGTATGGCATATACCACCAGCAGAAAGACTGTCGCCTTACCTGATCACCAACCATCGAGTCCAGAATCCACAGCCTATCACACAACTGGAACAATACCAGTGAGGACCCATGGTGGAGAGTGGCTGGCACCAGAAGCTGGATCATGCCATCAGCAGAAGATTTGCAGCTACTCACTGCTAACAACAACCCATGACCCCTGCAGGTAACCTTCTTCACAGTGGTACCAAACCCAGAGAGGGTGGCTGTTAGACCTGGCCCTTTTGACAGGTTTATCCCCAAATGTTTCCCTTTTGCCTCCTATTTTTCTGACCCTGTTTTCATTGGCTATATGAATCTGGGCACTTTACCACTGCTGATCAGTGCTAAAGTGCATATGCTCTCTGTATAAATTGTGAAAATGATTGGTTATCCATGATTGGCATATTTGATGTACTGGTAAGTCCCTAGTAAAGTGCACGGTGTGTGCCAGGGCCTGTAGATCAAATGCTACTAGTGGACTTGCAACACTTATTGTACCACCCACATGAGTAGCCCTGTAAATGTGTCTCAGACCTACCACTGTAGTGTCTTCGCATGCAGTTGTGAACTGCCATGTTGTCCTGGCAAGTGCACCCATTTACCAGGCCCAAACCCTCCTTTTCCTTACATGTAAGGCACCCTTAAGGTAGGCCCAAGGTACCCCCGTGGGCAGGGTGCAGTGTATGTGAAAGGTAGGACATGTACTGTTGTGTGTGACATGTCCTGATAGTGAAATACTGTGTATTTCGTTTTTCACTGTTGAAAGGCTATCTGTCCCATAGGCTTATCATTGGGGTTGCACTGTAACATTTTTACATGTGTAGCTTGCAATAGGGACAAGATAGGAAGATTAAGTTTAGGCTCTCTGAACTCAGAATTTATTAACGCACCTTTTGGTGAAAGTGGTTTTTAAATTCTGTATTTGAAAATGCCACTTTTAGAAAGTGGGCATTTTCTTACTTTACCATTCTGTGTGCCTCTGGCTGTTTATGTATGCAGCGTCTGGTGTTTGAGTGACAGGAGCTAGGATGTGCATTCACTCTAGACAGTCACTGGGGGGGTTGAGGTGTGCCCTGCCTTGCCTGGGTGACTCATAGCAAGGCTGAATAGACCTGGTCTGCATTTAGAGTGGTGGGAGGAGTTTCACTTGCACCTGATTAGGCATTGTCTCCTTTTTCACAATGCTGTCTCCACCCCCTGTGGTCATGCTGCACCAGGGAGGGCAGGACTGGTTTGGACTGGATTCAGAGACCCTGCCACAAAGAGAACAATTACATTTTGGGATATAAGTATTACACCTAAAACCCCAGGGTTTTAGATACTTCAAGGAACAAGAGGACCCTGCCAAGAAGAAGAGCGGAAGGACTGTGTGAGGAGTGTTGCCTTTTCTGAGTGAGGGGTGGGTTGGCCTGCCATTGCTGCTTCTGTCTG
The DNA here is from genome assembly GCA_963921515.1 of Calotriton arnoldi. Taxonomy (NCBI): domain Eukaryota; kingdom Metazoa; phylum Chordata; class Amphibia; order Caudata; family Salamandridae; genus Calotriton; species Calotriton arnoldi. The sequence continues at coordinate 1,291,505 of CAWUFW010000913.1, read as the reverse complement.
TGGCGGAAGAAAAGGACTGACTCTTTTTGCCCTGCTGTGGTATCCTGCTTGGGAAGAATCTCCAAGGGTTTGTGTGGGCTTGCCTCCTGTTAGAAGTCTCGGGGAAATCAAAGACTTCAAGAAGGATACTTGCTATGCTTAAAAAGAACCTGCCTGTGAGGGAAGCTGGAGAAGCTGTGTGAGGAGCGCTGCCCCTAATTTGTGTGGAGTAGGACAACCTGCAGTAGTTGCTCCTGCCTGGGGTAGGGAGAGGACTGGACTGTCCCTTCATCAAGTTGCAAGAGCAGCACGTTGTGAGCACTGTGCCCTCGCCCTTTTCTCAGTAAAACCAAGCGTGTGTTGAGTGCTTTATTTTTAGCTTCCTCAAAGGTGTGGGGAGTGCTGGATTTCTCTTCCCCAGCTGAGGAAAGGCTAAAGGAACAAACCACAATCAGTGCATGCTGAGCGCTGCTATGCCTAAGTGGTTTGCATTGTAAACACAGAAGCTCTGGCTGCACGGCAATGACCCCCCCCCCCACCTCAGGGGGCCCCGTCTGCAGGGAAGCTCTGCCTAAGCGGTGACAGGTTGTTGTGGCAGCCGGGATCCCGAAGCAAGGAAGCTCATGGGATCACAATTCGCAATCTTGTGTTCATTGAAGAAGACACCTGGTGCTAGGGAAAACGCCTTGTGAAAGTGCAAAGAAAAGGCCCCCGCCGTTGCCGGGCCACCACCAGGAAAAGTCAAAGGTGACACGGCTGCCCCAGTCGCCAGGCAGGCATGCCAACACCTAGTTAAATGGCGCCTCCCGCCCCTGAGACCAGAGAGGAGCTCCCCAAGCAGCAGTTGGGAGTCTGCTGGGGGGTCGTGTCAGTGCGAGGCTTGAGCCAGACCAAGCAGCTGCATTGTGTCTGACACAGTTGCCCTGCACTTGCGGGCAGCTGCACCTGGGATTTCAGCCTGCCGGGGACCTAGCGAAGTCTTCTCCCAAACAGCGGCAGGGCTTGTCTGCTCTCCCCATCCAGACACATACCTTGGAGGGGCATTTCTCTCACATTAACGCATCCCCTGTGCCGGCAGCAGCTGCACCACACATTCGCGGGCAGCTGCACTTCATTGAATTTGCATTTACGGGGGACCAAGTGAGGTCTCCCGCCCTCCCGGCAATGTGTGCATCCTCACCCTACCCCCGCGACATACCAGGAGGGGGTGCTGAAGGGTCACAATTACCTCACCTGCCCGAGGGGCCATTAGTAAAACGTACAGGTGTTAGGTTAAAAAAACCTCATTCTCTTTATGGCTCTGTTATTTCTTATTAGGTTAGCAGTGTGCGGCTAAATTAGGCACCATTCGTATTCATGTTATGCAACCCACTGAGTTATCCCTGCAATGTGCAAGCTTCAGTTAGCGAGTGTGACTCCATTTTGTATTTCGTAATCCCTATTAGGCTGTGTCTGAACTAGGCCTCAATATTCATATTGCTTGCCTCAGCAGAACACTGTATTTAGTTATTTTTTCCTTTCCTGTTCAAGGTTGCCTTCCGACTTACTAATGAATAGGCCATTCTGCCCTTGCATACTTATCCGTGTGTGTAGCTCTGCTCCCACGTTAGGAGACGCTGAGACCCAGCACGGCAACCATGAAACTGTGATAGTGTGTACCCATCTAGCAGGTGGTAGCCCATCCTTCTGTGCCTCCTTTGTTCATGTTCGGCCTAAGCCGGTAACATTCCACTGTGGGCGTGGTTGGAGGTTCTTGTGAGGAATGGTTATGCGTTGCCGACTGTTGGGGGGTCAGTCCCTCGGCAGACATCTAGGGTGCAGGTCTGATTGGGCTCCTCTGCAGAGTACTGCTAATAAACAACTGTTTGTATTCTCTACTGTCTGACCGACTCTTCATTTGGTGGAAGGCGATTAGGAGGTTGTGTATAACCCGGGTGACCCTTTTCGGGCCACTTCCTTCAGTTGGCGCCCGAACAGGGACCCCGCAAGGTGACTCGACTCAACCGTAATCAGGTCGGAGGGTCGGGGTTGCATCCGGTCGGTCGGGCGGATCGGGGATCCCCACACGATAAGAGCCCGTTTCTCTTGGCTGCCCCGCCCGTCTGATCGTGCGACTCCTCGTCTAGTGGTCACCGGCTGGGGTCCTGAGTAGGCGAAACCTTGGATTTGACCGTTTGGTCCGAAGAGTCGGCAGTGGAGAATAATCTTGCTCGACCTGAGTGCACCAGGTGAGTGATTTGAATTCTTGGAAAAATGTGGTGCCATGGTTGAACGGCACGAGCCTATGGGCTGTGTCTGGTACAGTCTTCAGACTGTCTTGTTTTGATCTTGGTGGGTTTGCGGACCCTTAAAAAGACACAGAGTGGTTGTGAACAGTCTACCAGGCCAACTGGAAATTCGGCCCACTCTTGAAAAGGTCTGGGACTGTTTGCGAGCAATCTGCCAGGCCAACTGGAAATTCGGCCTATTCTTAAAAAGGTCTGGGGCTAGAGCCTGTCTTCTTGTCTTGGTGCAGTCTGCGGGCTGTAGTGTGCGGTCTTCGGACTGCTTTGATTTGGTTTTGGACCGTTTTGTTGGTGTTATATTTGTCCATTGGGGACAGTGCATGTGTCTTATATTAAGATGCCTTGTCTAAGCAAGTTAGGGTGTTTTGGATGTCGGTGTTGTTCCACTGAAGCTCGATTGGAAGAGAGGCAGCCTGCACCTCCAGAGGGTACCCCAAATTTTGATGTATACGTCAAGCACGGTATTGGCCCTATTATGTTTAGCACATTGTGGAATAAATATACGAGGAACAATGCCGATTTACAGTGGCCGCTTACTGGCACATTTGATGAACAAAAGTTGAATTACTTGCAGGACAAATTGTTCACCAAAAAGAGCAGGCAGTCGATGTTTGATTCTATGAGGATATGGCAGAAGGAAGCGAAGCAACGACGTATGAGAGCAGAGAAGCAAGCTCGGAGGGGACAGACGCAAACGATAACGCAGAAAGCAATGGCCTATGATAGAGAAAAGATCGAGAAAGGCATAAAGTGTGCAGATAGGAAGTTTCGATTGCAGAGTGATAAATGCTATGTTGCTAGAGAGGAAGGTGATGTTTTTGTTGAGGAGTTATTAGATTCTCGACCCCGCCTCCTTATGCCCCGAATGGATATATCCCAGGATCCCAACATCTCAGTCTTCGGCCCCTGGTTTTGCTATTCCTGGTCTTTCCGTTTCTAGCTCTATTGCTTCGACCCCGGCCCGCCTGTTTCTTCCTAACCTTCACAAGTTACAGGGGCGGGAGCCGTCCGTTCCCCTGTTTTGTCTCCTGACTCCGTATCTGTGGTTACTCCTTCTCTTACTCCTGCAACACAGTCTTTGTTCGCGATGGTACCTGTTTCTTCATCTGCTCTTTCCCCCTTGAGTGTGTTACCTCTGGCATTGCAAAATGCCGAGACGTCTGTACGTGGAGTGCATGAAGCGAATTGGGCAGCGGCACGTGACCGCATGGAGAAAGTGTTGGTGCATTCTGCTGTGGGTGATGAGAAAAAGAAAATGGTGGCTGATCAGGCTGCGCAGTGGGCTCGGAATCAGATTTATAGTGTGGAAGATGTGTGGAGCGTGATGAAAGATTATGAGCCGTTTGTACAGCAACATGCACTTAAGCATATGTCGGCTACGCTGATAGGATTGTGGGAACAGTGTTTCAAGGGTATTGCACCGCAGATCATCTATGACATTTGGGATAGGGTGTATGCTACAGGTATGGCCCCCAATGAGGTTTTCAGTAATGTGATGACATTGGTGGGTTATCGGGGTAGATTGCTTCAGAAGGTCCCGGCAACAGTGTCACAGTTTCCCATGAGGGAAGTCCATCCCATTTACCACCCCGAAATACCGGAGTTGCGGGATGGGAATTATGTTGTTACTCGCCCACGAGTGGTGGCCCGTTTCCAGGAACAGTGCATCTACACTCCTTGGAAGAGGAGTGAGGTAATCTCCCTAAAAGGTCAGTTGCCGGACCCTCGAAAAAGTCCAGCTGCGCACTATAAAGAATTGACGGAGGCGGCCTTCTCCACAGTGATGTCATTAGCTGATATTGAGTTGTTTTTCGGCCTGTTGGTACCGGTAGATATATGGAGGCAGGTGCATACGCAGGATCATGGGGTGGAATTGGGTGGAACATGGGATGAGATCAGGGCATGGGATAAGGAGCGCAAGCCCGGCGAGAAGCCGAAGGCAGAGCTATTAGCCTTGCCGGGGCGTATTATCACTTACATGAATTCCCTTATCCCGCCGAGACGAGTGGATTGGGACAAGTTGACTGCGTGTTGTCAGAAGAAGGATGAAAGTGTGTCTGATTTCTTTACTAGGTTTGAAGGGGTGTTCGTGGATTTTAGTGGCCAAGATCTGTCACTGGAGGGTGGTGTTCGTTTGTTCGTCAACAAGTTTGTCACTAATTTGCTTCCCGAGATTGTGACTAGGTTGCAGGCTTCGGAAAGTACTTGGACCACCTCATCCCCGTCAGTAATTTTGAGTATGGCACAGTACTATGAGCATAGAGAGAATGAGGACAAAGAGAAGGTGGAGAGAAAGTCAAAGGAGTTGAAGAAGAAGGTGTTGATGCAGCAAGTGGTGAGGGGGTATGGAAGAGGAAGGGGCTTGGGTCCGAACCAGCGGCGGTCCCGGTCTGACCGGAACAGTACCCCGAGTGTGCCCGTGGGGTTCAACCAATGTGCATACTGCAAAAAGGTGGAGCATTGGCGAAGTGAGTGTCCAGAGTTGTTGCAGAAAGTTGAGGCCCCAAGAGGTAGGGGTTTTAGAGGACGTGGTAGAGGAGGAGGAGGCCGGGGGAGGTGCAGTCGGATGGTTCATCGTATCACCAAAACAAGAACTATTTTGACGACCCCCGAGGAAGGCAGTACTATCATGACGATTATGACATGGACGAAGTGATGGGGATGTCCTACAGCTAGGACAGCCAGGGACAGGGTAAGGAACCAGTTCCGGTGCCTGTAGATCAGCGCGGACCCTATGTCACTGCGGATTTGCAAGGTACGACCAAGCCATTTTTAGTTGATACAGGGGCTATGAATAGCTCTGGTTCCTGTTCGCTGGTCCCGGGGGCAGCTCTGTCTGGCCATAATAATGTTTCGGTAGGTTTTTCAGGCATGCCGGTTGTTAGCCCCATTTCCAAACCTCTTGCTTTGACTATTGGCCCCTTTACGGTGGATTCGCCATTTTTGTTAACGACAAATTGTGGAGAGAATTTGATGGGTTTGGATTTGTTGAAAAGATTACACGCAACCATCTTTTGCTCTCCGGATGGTGTTTACATGACCATTGGGCCAAAGGTGGCTTGAGCAAAACAATGCTTTGCAAAAGACGCACCCCTTCCCGCTGAATTCAAAGAGGTGCCCCGTAGCTTGTGGGCAGCAGGAGACACCGATGTGGGGTACTCCAGATCCCGCCGGTCTCTATTCAGATCAAAGACAATGCTGTCTTGCCACGTATTCCCCAGTACAAGATTTCACAAGCAGGAGAAAAGGCCTTGTTGCAAATAATACAGGATCTGGTTGAGTCTGGTGTGGTTGAAGAGACAACGGCGAATGTATGTAATAGCCCTATCCTTCCGATTCTCAAGAAGGCACCCTTGGACTCTTCTGAAGCTCATCCTGATGTCTATCATTTTGTAATTGACCTCAGAGAGGTTAATAAAATTGTGGTGCCCCAATATCCTGTAGTCCCAGACATTATCACGATATTGACAATGATTCCCTCATCAGAAAAATTCTTTTCCGTCATCGATTTAAAGAATGCTTTCTTTAGTATTCTAATCCATACAGATAGCAGATATCTGTTTGGATTTGAATAGAAATTTTTGGCACGCTAAAAGAACAATCAACGTTTTTTAGGTCTTTTGTATGTGCAAATGATACATTCGGTCTTAGTTTGAATTCCGCTTCTCCTATGTCTAAATCTGTACTGAAACAACTTTTAAAGAAGTCTAGATCCCCTATCAGTTTGGCGAGAGACGCTGCCTCAAGCCAGTCCAGGTCCAGTAATGAGGCGGTCAGAGGGAGTGCTTGGGGCATAAACCACAGCCTTATTTAACTTGGAATATCCCTCACGGGATTAGAAGGCTGATACTCCTACTGAGATTTAATTTGCTGCCTCTAAGAGATGTCACTGGTATCTGGGATAAAACACCTAGAGAGAAGAGAATTTGTGAATTGTGCCAGCTGCAGATCCAAGATCTAGATCATGTTTTATTTGTATGCTCAAAGCTGCAAAGTGCCAGGCGAGTGTTCTTAAAGCCAGTTTTTATCAAATTTAATATTCACTCTGCCCAGGAGGCACGATTTTTGGTTTTGTCCCCTCCGAATGAAATGGTTTGTTTTAAGATATATCAATTTTTAAAAACATTTCTGCCTATTTATTAGGATTTTTTTTTTTTAACAGTAATTCTATTGTCATGACATAATATCGATTGGTTGGTCATTTGATTGCTTTATGTATTTATAGCACTATTTGTACATCTCTCAATATGTCGATATAAGAATTTTATTGGTCGGTTATTTGATTGCATCATGTATTTATAGCACTATTTGCACACCTCTCAGTATGTTTGTTATAAGAATTTTTTACAGCAATGTATAAGGAAGAATTTTGTATTGTATGTAAAGTCTGTCTTTTTTTATCTGATGGTGTGTTTTTGTGGACCTCAGTAGGAGTTCCATAACAAAATAAATAAATAAATTGTTTGGATTCGCCTTAGCAGGGAGGAGCTTTAGATTCTGCCGTGCTCCTCAAGGCTATACAGAAAGTCCTAGTATCTATAGTCAAGCTTTAAAAACTCAATTGGATTCTTTGGTACTTCCCACTGGTAATGTGCTATTGCAGTACGTTGACGGCCTCCTTGTGGCCTCTGATACTGAAGATGGCTGTAAAGATGCCACTGTTAAATTGCTGTTGCATTTGGCGTACCATGGCCATAAGGTGTCCCTTTCCAAATTTCAATATTGTCGACAGGAGGTCACCTACTTAGGTCACCTACTGTCGAAGGAGGGTCGTAGAGTAACACCTGAACGCATAGCTGCTATCACTAACATGCCTGTTCCTAAGACCCAGCGTGAAGTACGTGCATTTATTGGTATTACCTCGTTTTGTCGACATTGGATTCCCAACTATACCCTACTAACGAAACCCCTCCTTTACCTGACTAGTAAAGAAGTGCATGAGCCCCTGCCTTGGAAATCTGCATGCCAGGAAGCTTTTGAGCACTTAAAGGTTGCGCTTTGCTCTGCTCCTGTGCTTGGTACTCCTGATTACCAGAAGCCTTTTGTGCTTTACGTACACGAGGTGGATGGTTGCGCGCTCTCTGTTTCAACACAGGTTTTGGTGGTAAGCAAAGACCCTGCCCTTATTTTCTGCCATTTTGGATAACGTTGCCAGAGCGCTTCCGAGCTGCCTAAAAGCTGCCGCGGCGGTGGCGGTTTCTATCAGGCAATCGGCAGGGCTCATTCTTGATACTGATCTCACAGTAATGCTACCCCATGCTGTGGATACGCTTTTGAATAAGACAAAGACACAGCACCTTACTAGTGCACGTCTGACTGGATATGAGCTAACCTTGTTTGCTCCTCACATTACCATCAAAAGGTGTGGCACTCTGAACCCAGCCACGTTACTACCCCTCCCTTCGGCGAGTACTAACACAGATGCACATGATTGTGTGTATAGAACTGAAGAGGAGACGAAAGGACGGGTACACCTGACTGATGTTCCACTATCTGACCCCCAAGGGGAACTATATGTCGATGGCTCTTGTTTCAAATGATCAGATGGCACCACCACTGCAGCCTATTCAATTACAACGTTGCACACTGTAGTTGAGACATCACGTGTCCCATACCAATCAGCCCAAGCTGCAGAGTTGGTTGCCCTTCTTCGGGCTTGCGAGTTGAGTGAGGGACTGACTGTCAATATTTATACTGACAGCCAGTACGCCTTTGGGGTCGCCCATAATTTTGGACGCCTCTGGGCGGAGAGAGGGTTCTTAACATCACATGGATTACGAATACAGAACGGCCCATTGATACATAGACTCTTGTCAGCTCTAACACTTCCCGATAAGTTAGCCATAATAAAATGTAGTGCCCACAAAGCAATAACAGCAGGCCTGGGCGTAGTTCGCGGAGTTTTGCTACGCGGAACTCCGCGAAGTTACAAAAAACCTCAGCGAAGTTCCGCGAGTGGCGGAGTGCAGTGCGAACTGCAGTTTGTGCTGGTATTCCTGCCGCTCGGGTAGAAATTCTACCCGAGCGGCAGCTCGCGCTCGCGAACTTACCCTTCGCGATCGCGAACTTACCCTTTGCGATCGCAAACTTACCCTTCGCGAGCGGGGAAAAAACTCCGCAAACTCCGCGAACGGAGCGAAGTTCACCACCCAGGCCTAAATAACAGATGATGTTGGCAGAGGGAATGCGTTTGCAGATCAAACAGCTAAAGAGACAGCTAGATCAAATATGAAAAAGATGTTTGTGGCAGGTCCCACTAGGTGGGTCCCAGAAAATGGAATGTTCGAGGACACATTAGAAAATGTCAAGGAGATACAAAGTGAGGCGACCCTAGATGAATTGGCAATGTGGCAGGAGAGTACAGGGTATCTAAATGAGGAGGGGTGTTGGACTGATAAGTCAGAGAAACAGCGATGGATGTTACCTAATGCCTATGTACTCCCTGTGGTTACCATGGCCCATGGCCCAGCCCACATTAGCGCCAAGGGAATATGTAAGGTGTTGGACCCAGTGTGGCAGAATGACAATATTTCCAAGGTAGCCACTCATTTAGTGAAACACTGCATGATTTGTACGACACATAATCCTGGGAAAGGTACTCCTACACCATCAGGTAACTTTGCACCGCCTTCCTTCCCTTTCGAGGTTCTCCAGATGGATTTAATCAAAATGGAACGAGTCAACAATTTGAAGTATGTGCTGGTAGTGATTTGTGCATTCAGTAAATGGATTGAAGCTTACCCCACTAAAGAGAATACGGCCATGGCGACGGCGAAGGCACTCGCAAAAGAGTTCTTCCCGCGCTTCGGATTGCCGCGTTTGATTTGGAGTGACAACAGAAGTCACTTCAATTCAAAACTTATCCAACTGGTGTGCGAAGGTTTGCACATCAAGCAAAAGTTTCATGCAGCTAACCACCCCCAGTCAGCAGGTCTGGTTGAGAAGTACAATGGTACTCTCAAACTGAAGTTAGCGAAGATACAAGAAAGCACAGGATTGCGATGGCCAGATGCGTTACTCTTGGCTTTGTTATCTACAAGGGCGACTGCGCACTCTAGAACAGGGTTGTCACCGTATGAGGTGGTTTTTGGACACCCAGCCAATATCTGGGGCGTTCCAAGACCCAAGCGCTTCTACGAGATAGAATACCCTTTGCTTATAGACTACCTGTATGAGTTAACTAAAGATCTTCGTTCTCTTCATCAACAGATTCGGGAGACCTTGTGTCCGGTACCAGAGGGGCCCGGGCATCAGCTACAGCCCGGAGACTATGTCCTTGTCAAAAATTTCCAGAGGAAGAGCTGTCTGGAGCCTCGTTGGAAAGGCCCGCTGTTGGTCTTCCTTGCAACTAGAACTGCTGTGAAGCTCGACGGCCGAAAGCACTGGGTGCATGGTACGCACTGCAAGAAGGTTCCTCTACCACTTCCCTATGATAAGTGGGTGCTCGACGGCATTGCTGACCAAGAAGGGGAAAGGGTGCCCCGCTTTGTTCCCTTCTCTGATGCCCGGTTGAGGTGGGTGCAGACGGAAGCAGAGAGTGATGCTGCCTTGTTTGAGGCGGTCCCTCCGGAGATAAGGGCAGCCCCACCTTTTTCCCCATCTGACCCACAGGCACCTGAGTCTCAATGCCCTTCTGAGCCTGAGTTTCACCCCCTATTTGTTGATGAAACAGTGCCTGGAGTCATCAGGTATAATTTACGCCCCCGGAAGAAGGACAGTGCACCAGAGGGACAGTCTAGCAGTTAGGGAAGGACTTGAGACCAGGTTGTGGGTACTGTGCCTAAGGTACCTGTGATAGAGTAGGGTGAGCAGAACAGGTGCACTGCCCTGGACACTGGACAGGATCGTTGAGGGTACTTGCCCTGGAGGGAGGGTGCCCTATCCTGAAAGACAAAGGATTTGTTTCCAGCAAGGGTTGTGATCGCGCAGCCCCATCGAGGGAGTGCTGCATAGCACAGTCGTTGATCAACACTAGGAGCCTGCCAGCGAGGCTCTAGAAGGACGCTGGGTGACACTTGTGCCCCTCTGGTCAACTGTGTTTTGTGGCTCCAATTCCTGAGGTTTTTTTCTATGTACCTATTTGGCCGTGCAATCATGAGGGAGGAACAGCCCCTAGTGGCCCCTCCACTAGAGCAGAATGGTCCTGGTTGGTCTAGCTGGTCTACTAGGAGTAAGATAGTAGTGGTGACTTTCCTTATCATTGTAATGATCGTACTGTTTGGGGTGGTGTGGTATTTAGAAGAACAACATCCAGTCCACACTCTGATAGGGACTACCCCGGTTCCACCCGAACACCTGTTTGTCACATTGACCCCGCATAAGGAAAGACATAGGCAGACATATGTCGACAATGCCTTTGTGCAGATGCTTCATCAGGTTCATAATACGACTATTACAATGAATTGCTGGGTGTGTGGATTACTTCCCTCTGTTATGCACAAGAATGATCTACTAGTGTCCTTGCCCCTGTCGTACTTAGGTAGCTGCGAGGCGTGGTTCCAGTTGCTTTCCATGGTATACATTCATTATCATGCTGATGCTATGAATATGATGGAGTCTGACTTTGAGACAGTTCTGGAATATATAGTAGTACACCAGGGTTATACTCCGGGAACAGATGAAAAGGAGGGTACCTTACATCCCAATGCTTGCATGAATGTATACGACAATAACAAAAATGTCACATGGTTGCAAGATGAAATGTTGGATTTTCAGGGATTCAATGTCTCTGAATACTTTCACTGTTCCCATACACGAAATATCACTAGAGACACAGTTATGCCCGTACCTGTGATCGATACCGCAGCTAGTTTCTGTGTCGAAGGTTTTGGGAATATTCTGGTGGGACAGAGCGGCTGTAATTACACATATCGATTAAACACTACTAGTAGCCCGCCTTTACTCACGCCTCCTAATGTATACTTTGTTTGTGGAGCGCATGCTTATACATGGCTCCCTAGGGGATGGTCTGGCCGGTGTTATGTCTCTTTTCTTTTACCTCCTGTTTATATTGCGCCCTCCAATTATCACAAGGACCACAGACTACAGCGGAGAAGCATATACTTGTCCCGGGTGAGGAGAGTTATTGACACAACAGATATTGATCAGTCGGATACCACTTTACAGCAATTCACGGATGCCATGAAGGGTATAGTGCCCTTTTGGGGACCTATGCATAACAGCCTTAGCATTCACCGCCTCACCACAGTTGTAGAAGGGGTCAATAATACTACAGCGGGCATACTCACTAACATTACTGCTAAGCTCCAGGCTACCAGGCTTGTTGCTCTTCAAAATTGTATGGTTTTAGACATCATCCTTGCAGATAGGGGCGGAGCTTGTTGCGTCATCGGCAGCAGCTGTTGCGTCTACATCCCTGACCACGCCCATAATGTATATTCCGCTATCCAGAAGCTGCATAGGCTTGCATCTGATATTCATCAGGACAATGGTTCATGGTCCTTGACAGGGTGGTTCTGGGGTCTGAGATCATCCTGGGGTTGGAAGATACTTCTTTTCCTAGTAGCTATCGCAGGAGTCATCTTCACGTGCTGTATATGTGTCAATTCCCTCCCAGCATGTTGCACCTATTGCGTGAGCAAGCTCACACCTACCCCCAAATTGCCAGGAAGTGATAATAAAGTCTCTGCTATGATGATGCAAGACATACAAGATATGATGCTGATAGATGAGGGTATTTTTGAATACTAAAGTGATCATGATGCACATGTACTGTTTTGTTTTCCTTTACAATCTGAGTGACTATGCATTTTTTTTTTCTCCTGCCTAGAATTGTAAAGACCCTACCGGATAGCGTCAATAAAGCATTTAGCCTCCACTGCTAAAAGGAGGGTCTGTTAGGTTAAAAAAACCTCATTCTCTTTATGGCTCTGTTATTTCTTATTAGGTTAGCAGTGTGCGGCTAAATTAGGCACCATTTGTATTCACGTTATGCAACCCACTGAGTTATCCCTGCAATGTGCAAGCTTCAGTTAGTGAGTGTGACTCCATTTTGTATTTCGTAATCCCTATTAGGCTGTGTCTGAACTAGGCCTCATTATTCGTATCGCTTGCCTCAGCAGAACACTGTATTTAGTTATTTTTTCCTTTCCTGTTCAAGGTTGCCTTCCGACTTACTAATGAATAGGCCATTCTGCCCTTGCATACTTATCCGTGTGTGTAGCTCTGCTCCCACGTTAGGAGATGCTGAGACCCAGCACGGCAACCTTGAAACTGTGATAGTGTGTACCCATCTAGCAGGTGGTAGCCCATCCTTCTGTGCCTCCTTTGTTCATGTTCGGCCTAAGCCAGTAACTTTCAACTGTGGGCGTGGTTGGAGGTTCTTGAGAGGAATGGTTATGCGTTGCCGACTGTTGGGGGGTCAGTCCCTCGGCAGACATCTTAGGGTGCAGGTCTGATTGGGCTCCTCTGCAGAGTATTGCTAATAAACAACTGTTTGTATTCTCTACTGTCTGACCGACTCTTCATTTGGTGGAAGGTGATTAGGAGGTTGTGTATAACCCGGGTGACCCTTTTCGGGCCACTTCCTTCACAGGAATGCCATCTCTGCACACGGCAAAGTACTGTAATTCCTATGATAAGTGGTGACTTATGTATAACCTGACTGCTGCATTCTATGACCTGATGTCATGATTTAGGTCGTTCTGAGGCCTTACTAAGATTATTTCCAGAAACTGCTTGTTATGTACAGTGATGGTGTACGGTGTAGTTTTTATAATGTTTTCATGACGTATGCACCCTACAATGATTTACCTTATGGCACTACCTATGCCGTTGTGACAATTGCCTTAGGGCAAAGTGATTTATAATCTATGCATTATTATGACCATTGCCTAGTTGGCGGGGTGAATATTGATTTATGTGACTGTGATCTAATGTGTTTGGTGTATAATACAAAGGATATTTTCATATAACCTTGTGTGGAGTCTCTTTTTGTGGTGGGCCTAGTGTGTCACTGGTGTGCGAGTATGTTGTGCAAACGCTTTACACATTGCCTCTGGGATAAGCCTAACTGTCCTGCCAAGCTACCAAGGGAATGAGCAAGGGTTATCTTGGGTGTGTAACTCCCTTACCCTGACTAGAGTGGTGGGTTTTACCTGGTTTAGGTGTACACCCTAGCTAACCAGAAACTCAATTTCTAACAGTGGCACATATAAGAGGGCCCACACCAACAGGAGTGTTGCCACCTTACCTCTCCAACAACCCTGCAAGGCCCTTGCAGACATGCCATCCGGCAGTAGCACTCATCCTGGTGAGGGAGTCACAGAGGGTAGGGTGCAAATTACTAGTAAAAAGGCCCCTGCCTCACTGCGGCACTCCAAAAACCCCGCTAGGCACCTAAAGACATCCCATCCCACAGCAGCAACCATCCATGTGACGACAGTAACAGAAGGAGAAAAGAGAGGAGATGATACTTGGCTACAGAAGAATGAGAATGAAGAGGTAGACAGCTGCAGGGAGCGAGGGAGTCCTCCATATGTTTTTGGCATGGCAGAGCTTTTCACAGACTATCTAACCTGGCTGTCCTCATGGGGAAATGCCAGAAGAGGGATTCTTTTATCCCCTGCTGCCCAGACAGTTGACTGATACTTCCTTTCAATGAGGAAGAAAAGTTTTATTTTTCCTTTCCCCATGCATGCAAAGCATCAGCATCTTATTTTCCTTGATGATACCTGGATCCACTAATCAACTACTCAGCTTACTAGGAATCATAACATTTGAAGCTAATGGCGCTGCTGCAGGACTATTAAAGTGGAACCTAAAAGTAACTCGACCTCTAAAATTCATAAAGAAAGAAAATAAAAGGCGCAGACTTGCAGCAAGTTATTAATTGCATTGGGTGGTTGACTGCAAGTTTTTTAGGTCTCGCCTAATGCAGCGCATGTGCTGGGTCTTGCAAGATCTTTTATTACCATCCATGGGGCTTAGAGGCCGACAAGGTTTACCATTGGTTGGCTTCAAAATCACTCTCATTTGCGTGCTTCGTTTTCATCAGCTTCCATAGGCTTCCTTCCTCTTCGTGTGTTTGTCCCTCCCCTAGAGCATGGATGGATTTCTTGTGTCCTTCTACTGCTCGCTTTTTCAATTGCATAATCACAAATGCAGAGGCAGCAGAGGTCCCACAAATCGCGGTGGAGATGCTGTATATCACACTGGCACTTAAAGGGTTTGTTGTCATTTCATGCAGTTCACCACATGCTCCATGCAGAGAGGCCAGGTGACCCCTGTCAACTCAGATCGGTGCCAGTCACACTCCCACCCAAAGAGAAGTCAGCTTCATCTAGGTGTCCCAAGGCTGGACTGCTCTCCCCTAGGTGTTGGCAGACTCACCACTTGTCTAGCAAGTTGCAGAGGCTTCAGGTGATCCCTGAAAATAATTAATCCCTCACTGTTTGGGGAGTCATTCTCATGCAGACAAGAGCTCTGGATCACAGCTTCTCTTTGAGTACTCTGCAGTGCACTCCCTTCCTTAGTCAAGAAAAACCTGTAACTGGAACAAAGTGGGATGACTTTGATCCCAGCTTCATACTCATTTTCCAGACAGTGAATGTTGACCCACTGTCTCAAGGCCTCAAACCATTTTGGTGTGCTTCTCTTTCAAATGTTATTTTCTGGCTGCAGAGTAGACTCAGCTTTTGTGCAACAGAATAGCTCTCACAAAAGGTAGTTATGCTGCTTGCTCCAAGCTGGAGGGATCACCGACACAATATAGCAGTAAACAATATCATTGACATAAATATAATGTCAAATATATAAAAACATATATATAATATATACACAATAAAACCACAAAAAATAAATTAGAAATATTAAAAATGTAAAACCCCGAAAACACATTTACTAAAAGTAATATAGAGATTAAAATTCATTTAAAAAGAAACCCAAATAGTATAAAATATACAAAGTAAACAATTAATGCCATAAAGTCTATTTAACCAATATTATGAAAACTATTGGAATCTGAGAATATTAAATATACTATTCCCACTCTAGTTTATGCAATAGTAGGGAAAGTGTTGGGCTTCGGAGGGGTTAGATTTACTATTCCTAATCCAGTCAGTGCAACAGTAGGGAAAGCGTTAGACTTCGGAGGGGTTTAATTTACTATTCCCACTCCAGTCTAAGCGGCAGTAGGGAAAGTGTTGGACTTTGGAGGGGTGAAACCTGCTATTCTCACTCCAGTATAAACAACAGTGGGGAAAGGTCTGGACTTTGGAGAGGTTAAATTTACTGTTCCCATGCCAAATAGGTCAACAGTAGGGAAAGCACTGGATTTCGGAGGAGTGATATTTACTATTCCCACTCCAAACAGTGCAACAGTAGGGAAAGTGTTGTACTTCGGGGGGTAAAACTTACTATTTCTACTCCAGTCTATGCAACAGCAGGGAAAGCATTGGATTTCAGAGGGGTCACATTTACTATTCCTACTCCAAACAGCACAACAGTAGGGAAAGTGTTGGACATCGAGGGGTAAATGTAAATATTCCCACTCTAGTCTGTACAACAGGAGGGAAAGCGTTGGACTTCGGAGGGTTAAAATTTACTATTCCCACTCCAAACACCATAACAGTAGGGAAAATGTTGAAATTTGCAGAGTTGCAAGTTGCAGAGACTTCAGGTGCTCCCTGGAAATAATTAATCCCGCACCACCTGGAGAGTCATTCTCATGCAGACAAGAGCCCTGGATCACAAGCGTATCTTCAATTACTCTGCAGTGCGCTCCCTTCCTTGTTCAAGAAAAAACTGTAACTGGAACAAAGTAGGATGACTTTGATCGCAGCTCATACTTATTTTCCAGATAGGGGATGTTGACCCACTGTCTCAAGCCCTGAAACCGGTTTGATGTGGTTCTCTTTGAAATGTTATGTTCTGGTTGAAGAGTAGGCTCAGCTTTTGTGCAAGGGAATGCTCTCACAACAGGTAGTTATGCTGCTCACTCCAAGATGGAGTGATCACTGACACAATATCGTAGTAAACAATATCGCTGACAAAAATATGGTGTCAAAAATATATAAAAACATATATAAAATACATACTTAATAAATCCATTACAAACAAATGAAATATTAAAAATTTAAAACCCCCAAAACACATTTACAAAAATAATATGAACATTAAAATACATTTTAAAAATAAAAAAATTGTATAAAATATAAAAAACAAACAATGAATGCTACTCTACCTTATTCAACAATAGTGAAAGTGTTCGACTTTGGAGGGGTTAGATTAACTATTCCAATTCCAGTCAGTGCAACAGTAGGGAAAGCATTGGACTTCGAAGGGGTTTCATTTACTATTCCCACTCCAGTTTCAGCAACAGTAGGGAAACCGTTGGACTTCGGAGGGGATAAATTTACTATTCCCACTCCAAACAGCGAACGCGCAGGAAAAGTCTTGGATTTCGGATGGATAAAATATACTCTTCCCACTCCACACAGTGCAACAGTAGGGAAAGCGTTGGACTTCCGAGGGAAAAATGTACTATTCCCACTCCAGTCTGTGCAACAGCAGGGAAAGCATTGGATTTCAGAGGGGTTAAATTTACTAATTCCACTCCAAACAGCGCAACAGTAGGAAAAGTGTTGGACTTCGGAGGGGTAAAATTTACAATTCCCACTCCTGTCTATACAACAGTAAGGAAAGCGTTGGACTTCGGAGGGGTAAAATTTACTATTCCCACTCCAAACAGCACAACAGTAGGGAAAGTGTTGCACTGCGAAGAGGTTAATTCTACTATTCCTGCTGCAGTCTAAGCAAGAGTAGGGAAAGTATTACACTTAAAACGCATTATAAATATATATATGTGTGTGTGTGTGTAACCCCATGAACGTAGAAAAAATATTAAACTTTCAATATAAAAAAAGATTAATTAATATGAAGTATATATGAATTTAAAAAACTTAAAACAAGTGATCAATTTGCATGATTGCTATTCAATAAAATAGTTATCAATTAATACATAATTGTTATTCAATTATCAATTTATTAACTTCCCATTATATACCCCTACAAGCCTGCACCTAAACTATAACTAAAAAATAAGTATTCCCTAAATAATTAATTAACTATTAATAATAAATTGTTAATTAATTAATTATTCCTTTATTAACTTTTCACCCTAGACCCTTACAGACTTAGCAGCCCGCACATAAAATATAATTAAAATAAATCAGTATTACATCATTTACATAATAAATATCATCATTCAATTAAATAAAATGTATTAAATAATTCATAATTAATTATTACTTAATAAACTTCCCACCCTATCCTCCTATAAACTCAACAACCCGCTACAACCCTACAAATTACTATTAGCAATTAAATAAAACATTCTAAATCACTTAAGTTTCCAAGCTATATTTAAAAACAATAGCATTTATATAAGGAATAGTAACACATAAACTTAATATATCAACTAAAACACAGGTGGATAGCAAGTTCATTTACAAATCAGTAGCCAAATATATTTAAACCACCTGGAGACTAGCTAGGGGTACTACCTAAAGGTCTTCTTTGTTCTTAGAGCTATACTCCTCTTTTTGTAACAAAATTATTTGCTGTGATGCTGCATTTGTCTAGTTGTCAAGGAACATTTATTTACCTAAGCTAAAGTTTATTTGCCTTTTTGCACAAGTATTTTTTACAATCAATATTGTCCTACTTTTTATCTGTTGGTCATACCTCTAAAGCAAGCTAAGTTTTTTTTTTTAATGGTGCTTTCAGTATGGTTTCATGGAACGCATCTGCTGGTGTCCGTATGCTTGAAATGGGCCAAACTTATTCTAGATCCCTGCTAGTTTCATGCTTTTATATACTTACTGTATGGCACATATTTAATAAGTCAGAACACCTAATTCCTACCAGGGAGGAAGAAGAGAGGGGTAGCAACAATTCCCGTGTGGACGGAGTTTTTATGGACATTTTATGCACAATGTTTTTAAGTGATCAGATTCATTGATACAGAACTGTCTTAAAAGTATTTATTAAAGGCACTGAACACTTTAGCTTGGATATACGGTGACCCTTAAGCTGTTATGGATAAGACTGTAATAGGCTTACAAACACATTGGTGCTTATTTTGAAACTTTTTGCTTCCAACCGTCTTGATCAGTTATAAAGAACTGCTGACTAAATCATTGGATTTATGCAGTCAACACTCTAGTAGGAAGTAAGGGTGGCTTCTACATGATATGAGCATGACTGTACTATGTTTTAAGTTATTTGGCAGTTATTTATTTATATAGCTGGATACTTGTGCACTCACCTAGTTACATTTTATAGTGTTTTATGGATTAATTGTGTGGTTCTTAACTGTTTTTATGTTGTATGGCTTATATTCTTAAGCTGAAACAATTAAATAAACTAAAGAATCTAACTAAAACACATAAAAATAATTAAAAACTGATATTTTTAACAACTATATTACCAAATATGATATTAAAAACATTGATATGCCTTAAAGTTATATTACTTACCTCAAAAAAAATATTCTTGTCAACGATATTTGTGCATCATGATATTTGTGTGTCACAATGTTATAGTTGGCAATGGTTTGCACCGTTGTCCAAGTAGGGACCCTTCTTCCTAGTCAAGATAAGGGGGATACACTACTGAAATAACCCCTGCTCACCCCCTTGGTAGCTTGGCATGAGCAGTCAGGCTTATCTCATAGGCAGTGTGTAAAGCATTTGCACATAACCAACTGTAATACAGTGAAAACACTACAAAAGGACACCACACCGTTTAGAAAAATATCCAATACTTTATATATTCAAAACTAGACCAAAACGATAAAAATCCATCATACAGTACTTAAAAATATGCACTTTGCAAGAATAACCTTAAAAATGCAGTTCCTTGAAGTCTGTAGCTCTGTCTGGTGCTACCGCGGTCCTGAAAACAACAGAATCCAACAGTTCTGTCAGACCGCGTTGTTAGGGGTGTGGTCAGACTCGTAAACAGTACTTTTTCGTTGGGGCCGATCCAGTTGGTGCAGACCGGCCGTGGCAACCGTCGCTGTAGCGATGTGAAGCGTAGCTGTGTGGCGTGCGGTGCCCTCAAGGCGCGGTGCAGGCAACGGCTCGGTGACGGTCATCCAGCGGTGTCGGTGAGACAAGAGCTGCGGTGCGGAGTGAGGCGGTGCTCGTTGCGGTGCTGACAGATCACGGTGCAGGAGACAGAGCCAGTTGCGGGGAGCTGGCGTCAGTCGGTCTGGACTGCAGTGTGGTAAGGGGTGGTGCTTCATGAGACTTACGAGCGATGCCCCCAAGCCACATGCGGTCACGGGTGTCGAAGTCAGCGACGGCGTCAGTGAGACCAGGGCGGCGAAGTGAAGCGAGGCGGTGCGGAGTGCCATGCCCACAGGTCACGGTGCAAGCAGCGGGTCTGTGGCATCGGTCGTCGGTGAGACCAGGGTTGCGGATAGAGATGCGGCGGTGCCCTCTGCGGTGCCTTCAGGACACAGAGCCAGCGACGGAGTCGGTGGCAGAGTCGGTTGCTTTCCCCCCTCTGTGGCAACTGAAACCACGGTTCCAGAGGAGGTACCCAGAGGTTGGTGAGTCTTTGCGGTCTCTGAGACTTCAGAACATGAGGCAAGCTCTACTTCAAGCCCTTGGAGATACTCAGCAACAAGTGGAGAAAGTTCAGTCCAGTCTTTTCACTGCCCAAGGAAGTAGCAGCAATTGCAGGCCAACCCAGAAAAGCAACAACAGAGCAAAGGGGCAGTACTCCTCCTGACGGTTATTCCAGCTCTTCTTCTTGGCAAGTTCCTTGATTCCAGTAAGTTCTAACATTGTGGGGTCTGCGCCCCAATATTTATACTTGGTTTCTCTTTTTTCTTTTGGGCAGAGAGTGTCTGTGCCCAGCCCAAACCAGTTTTGTCCTCTCTGGCCCGGCTTCCTGGCAGGAGGTGGAGACAGCATTGTCTAAGCAAGACCAGGTCCATTCAGGTGCAAGGAAATCTCCTCCCACTACTCTAAATGCATTCCAGGTCTATTCAGCTCAGCCCTGACTCATCCAGGAAAGGCAGGACACACCTAAACCTCCCCAGTTGCTGTCTGAAGAGAATGCACATCCCCAGCCTCTGTCACTCCAAAGCCAGGCAGTCAGTCCACAAACCCAGCAGAGGCACACAGTATGGCTAAGCAAGAAAATACCTACTTTCTAAAAGTGGTATTTTCAAACACAGAACACAAAAATCTTCTTTACTAAAAGATGCCTTTTTATATTCTGAGTTCAGGCATACTAAACCCCATTTCCCTATCTTGTCCCAATGGGAAGATATGCTTATAAGATGGTATAAGTAAACTCTCATTCTATTCTATGGTACAGATAGCCTTTCCATAGTGAAAAACGAAATACACTGTAATTCACTACCAGGGCATGTCACACACCAGTACATGTCCTACCTTTAATATACACGGCACCCTGTCCACAGGGGTGTCTTGGGCCTACCTTAGCAGTGACTTACATGTAAGAAAAGGGAAGGTTAGGGCCTGGCAAGTGGGTGCACTTACCAGGTCGTCATGGCAGTTACAAACTGGGTGCAGACACTGCAGTGGCAGGTCTGAGAACCCTTTACAGGGCTGCTTGTGTGGGTGGCACAACCAGTGCTACAGGCCCACTAGCAGCATTTGATTTACAGTCCCTGGCACCCTTAGTGCACTTTACTAGGGACTTACTAGTAAATCAAATATGCCAATCATGGAAACACCAATCCATAACACAATTTACAATAGGAGCACCTGCACTTTAACACTGAACAGCAGTGAGAAAGTGTGCAGAGACACTCAACCAGCAAAAACAGAGTCAAAACAGGGAGGTCAGAAAGCAAAAAGACAGGGGAAACACGCCAAAAGATGTTAGGTCTAACACACAATATTTAATTTCCGATATTTACGTCTTCCGATATTTTAAGCTTTATATTTTATCTAAGTACCAAGCTGGAGTTTACCAAAAGAATAGTACAAAGAAGTGTCATGAGACTGCTCCTGGATGTCATTAGAGTTTCTTAAATAGCAGTCTTGAGAAGACAAAAGGGCAGGCAACGCATAGACACTTCCCCACCCTTTACAACAGAATCTGCAGACTCTCCCTTTCTCCCCTGCCATCTACTAAATAGCATTGATCAGGAAGTACTACACAGCTATCTGTCCAAAAATGTCCTCATAGAATTTCTAACAGTAGCCCTGTCTCCACCCTTCCTTATGTGAGGGTCTGGGTCTCCCCCTTTCGGTTCCTGGAATGCAAGCAATACACTTCTATTGTCTGAGGAATCTGGATCCCACCTTCCATCTTGTATCATGTCAAATCAGGGGCTTTCCAAAATGTATCCCACTGGTGGACTCTTATCATACCAAAGAGTCTTGCTACCTTCCACACATTACATAAACACACTTTACTGAAGCACAGGATGTTAGTGTGCCACATCTAAGCAGAAAGTTTCATGAGTCAGCCAGTAAGTCACAGTCCTCCTGAAACTGAAAAACTGTCGCACAAAAGTATCAGTATTCTGTCACCACCACTTCATGCCAACAATCCAGAACATGAACATTAATCCCATGTCAACAAAGAGGGCTGCAGGTCACAGAACAGGTTCTGAACCTTGTGATCACCAGGGACAGGCCTAGACCTCAACTCACACATTAGAGCATCATGATAGCTGGGCTGACAAAAATCAGCATAGCAGTTTTACATGCAGGAGAAATTCCTGTCACTATGTACCTTTTGACACCTCACAATACCACCAAAAATAAAGGCAAATACATTTGAATACAATTATACAAACAGGTATAAAACATTTATTTAAAACAAATAAAGCACTGGCACAATTGAAACCGCCTGCACATAACACAAAATGATAATGCAAAACTGCAACCCTGATAAATAAACTTGAACAAGAAATTCATGTATAAATTATCCAACTTGCAAAAGCCTCTTTCCATAAGGTGTGTAGAAGGTGCCATTGATTTCCCATTCACAATGCTAGGAAATCCATAATTGAAAGTCAAGACCAGAGGTAAGTATTATTTGTATGTTTCTTTAAATCGTGTTTATCACATAGGAGGATCCATGCTCTCTATCAGTTTAAAAAAATAGATAAAGCTGACTAATCTGCAGACCTCATACTGCTGTGCAAACATCCGCCTGACACAAATTACTTGGAAGCCATTGCCCCCCTTGAATGAATGAACTCTAACCATGGAAATATCTACTCAAGTCTCTGCCAACACTGATTTATCCCTTGCAACTAACAAGGGGTGGGCAGAGAAACTGGTCAAAACGTTTATTAAGACAGGTTAAAACTGCAGGTCTGTAATCCAGTGACAATAATTTGTATGCTTTATGGCATCTTACCACACACAGCTAGACGCTTCTACACAAAAGAAGACGGAGGTAGAAAGAGTCTGAATTCCTCTGGGGTTCCTTTGACATTAAACATTAATCTCTCTGGTGTAAAAACACTAGCAGATACATGCAAAGCTGAAACATTTATTAATGACACTAAACAAATGAACTTCCAAGACAGTTGCCTCCTTGGCAAAAAACCTCATACCTATTCTCCCTAAAACCAAATTCAAAACATTATTCATGTCCCAAATTATCAAATTTCTTGCCATTGGAAGTCTTACCAACCAAATACCATGCGGTAGCCTGTGGACTAAAAAATCTTTTGGCCTACCAAAATACAATCTATTAAAGAATGTCTGGCTGCAAACACTGATTGATACAAGTTCTGTAAGACAAACCTTTCTCAAATAATTCAGACAAAAATTAAGCAATTGCCAATGGAGAAACCTCAGGTGGTCCATACATAGTCCCATGTACCAACTAACCCTAGATTGCCAAGCAATAATTCTTTCTTGCTCCAATAGTCCAAGTGTGTACGACAAGTTCACAAGTGTGTACAGAATGGCTCACAATCCATGTTCCACTGAATTGCCTCCATGCCATGAGTTGAAACTAGTCCACTAGTAACAGATTGTAACATGTCCCATCTGGGCCTATTAACCAATCAGGATGCATTGGAAGATGATAAGGCTCATCCATTGACATTTCTAACTGAACTGGGTTCAAAGCCATCTAAAAACGAGCTATTAATACCACAGTCTCCTTATCCACAGTTCAGTTGTAATACCTCACCAACTGAGTCAGCCACCTACTTGAAAATAAATCTATGGTGAAAGGACCCAACAATGCAGCTAAACATGTTGCGACATAGCTTTCAAATGCTAGAATTCCATAAAAATGTAAACTCTGCCGCTTAATTAGCATTCCTGGAAGTTGCTTTGCTTTGACTGTAATACTATAGGCTGAACAAGAATGTCTGAATTCTCATGTCAACTCCATCAAACTCTTAAATCTTGGTTTGCAGAACAGAGCAAAATGATTTCCCTTTTACTGGAATCGTGACCACAAAAGGACCCTTTAGTAGCCACAATTGATTAGTGTATAACTTCTTTTCTTCCATGTATAACTTGCCTCCAGTCTTCATCTGCTCTCATCGAGCTCATCAGCCTCACTTTTTGACTTCCAACTCTATCACCAAATCTGTGACCATTCCAAAAATTAATTGTCCATGCTAAAATTCCAAATTATCCAACCACTAAACTAGCTCCTGTGGACCTGGCCCTCTCTGCAGGGTCACCCCAGATTTCTTGCCTTCCTTTGCCTCGTTTTGCTGAAACCGTTTTTGTTGGCTTTTAGGACCCTGGGCACTTTACTCTTACTAACCAGTGGCAAAGTGCTTGTGCTCTCTCTTGAAAACATGGTAAAATTGGTCTACACCTGATTGGAAAATTTAATTAACTTATAAGTCTTTAGTACATGGTACTACATGTACCCAGGGCCTGTAAATTAAATGCTACTAGTGGGCAGCAACACCCATTGTCCCACCCAGTAAAGTAATCTTGTAAAACATGTCTCAGGCCTGTCATTGCAGCCTGTAGTGCAGTTTTAAACTGTCATTTTGACCTGGTAAAACAAACCTTTTGCCAGGCCTAAGGTTTCCTTTGTAATATTTATAGGTCAGCCCTAAAGGCTTAAAGGGCATGGTATTTAATAAGTAGGACATCGTTACTAAGTTTTACATGTCCTGACAGTGAAAGACCCCTAAAAGGGTTTTTCACTGTCTATCTCTCACGTAGACTAATACTATGTTACCTTATTACTCTTAATACGTGATAACTTCAGTTTGGGGTCAGATAGAAAAATGCTGTTTCCACTCAAATAAATTGTAATTTAAAACCTCTTTAATGGTAAAGTTGGATTATAAATTATTATTCTGAAAATGCCACTTTTGAAAGTTGTCATCTTTCTGCCCAAACCAACTGTGCCTTTCTACCAGAGGCCAGGGTCACATGACTGTCAATGGCTCTCCTGTTGTGGCTTGTCTGTTCTTTCCACACATGAGGATAAAAGAGGCCTAGGTATGAGAGGAGTGGCGCTTCCTGACAGGATGGCTAGGGAGGAGCTGTACCCTGCTTTGATAACATTTCAAAGGACCCTACCTGCAGCACACATAAAGGAACCTAACACTAGGCCTGGCCTTTTCTTTGTCACCCTAGACACTTTGGAGTCAGGACCAGGGAAAGCGTTAGGGAACGACTGACCAGAACCAGTTTTGGGAGTAGCTCAAGGAATACCCCCACACAAAGGCTGGTACCAAGTATAAAAGTGGCACCTGCAGAACCTCTCATCAGATTACTACTGGACCTGTGGAATATTCAGAAGGACTATCCTGCTGTCTGAAGAAAAAAGATTGGACCTGCTTGCCTTGAGCCCAGGCTCCCTAGAAGTGACTCCAAGGGTCAAGTCAAGTCAAAGTAACTTTATTCGGTTTCAAAAGAAGACCATAAAAGTTCATAAAATCAGCATTACAAATTATTATTCCTGTGATCTATATACAAATCAGCATAAAAGGCAATTCATACACTTCAATTCATTAGGAAGAAAGAGAGAAAAATATACACCTTAAAAACAATCTTCTAATAAAAATACAATCTATATTACAAGGCACTTATCATCATTACGACATGCGGCTCCCTCCATAAAAATACATCAGTGCTTAGGTTTGTGTGTTAGAGAGTTACACTATTCGGGTTCAATAACAATGACTAATACCGTTTCGTAATAGCCATTGCAACTTTAATGTAGTTGGAGACCCTAGTGCATATATCATAAGTAGCCAAAGAATATAGATAATAAAAACCTTCAATATAGGAACAGGGCCTAATTTCTTTTAAAATCAGAACTAAAAATCTTCCTCTTGGTTCTTTATAGAGGGGGCAAAATAGTATAAAGTGCACAGTGCTCTGAGCTGCCAAATTATCACAGGGGCAAGGCTCCAATTTATCTTCCCATCCCAATTGTTTTGGGAAAGCCCCCAGAAAGTGCAAGGTAAGTAAGCGGAATCTAGTTAAATAAAATCGAGTCTGTACATTTATAGTGAATGTTAAATAAAATTGCTGCTGATCCGGGGATAGACAAAGGCGGCCTATTACATCGGGGTGAGAGCGGGATATATTCGCCCCTGTAGAATGTGCCTCTTTTATGATATTTTTGGCATTTTCAGGGATGCTGGATGGACAATCAAAATAGTGCCCCAAACCTAGCTTATAAAGGCTATCCTTTACGAATCGGAGCTAAGGGATAGAAAGTGCTCCATCAAGATTAATACAATCTTTAATAACCTCTCTGGAAAACACTAACTCTTCGGACAGCCAGATTTTAGCCCATAATAATAGGGGGGCAATGTCTATGCAATCCTCTACGAAGTCAAGCCCCAGCTCTTGATGACAAAAGATTGTGGGGGCACTGTTTGGGGTCATCAATAGTCTTTTAATGAATTTGTTTTCCATAACTTGTAGCTGACGGCTCTTATGGTATCCCCACACTCCTGCTCCGTATGTTGCAACAGGCACACATTTGGTTTTATAAAGTGTAACCAGGTCAGTCACTGGCTTATGGCCAAGCTTTCTGGCAAAGCGGAAAAGCCCCTCAACTACCCTGCCCGCATGCTGCACCCTTGCAGTAACGAGCGGATCCCAACTCAACCTATTATTAAAAATATTCCTTAGATAATTAAAATTGATCAGTTTATCAATTCTCTTATCTCCCACCACGTATTTCCTTGTTTTAGTCATTTTAGGGCCACACTCCATGATATACTATTTTATAAAATTCACTTTTAAATCAAGAGCCAACATAAAATCTGTGAATGCGTTAAGCAGTTTTTGGAGGCCGATTGCTGTCAGGGCCATTAACATGGTGTCATCCACATAGGAAAGTAGCGGGACCTGTGTGCCACCAATGCGCGGACAATCAATTTCTTTATCTATTAAAAAGGCCTCTAATCCATTGGTGTAAATTAAAAAGAGAAAGGGGGCTAAGATACATCCCTGCCGGACACCTTCTGTGGAGGCTATGGGTCTAGTTTTTTCGCCTTGGGGCCCATATCTTATAACAACAGAGGGTCAGTTGGTTGATCTCCAATTGGAGCTACAGGCAAACAACAAGTTTCCAGAGGCCTTCCTGCAACTGCCCAGCTAATAAGCACCAACTGGACCTGCCTTGACCGTCCTGAGTTCTGCTGCTGGCCTCTGCTGGAGTGTGTTCCAATCCCCAATATTTGCCAACAAGTCCTGGAACCTTGGCTCGCATCAGAGTGGACACCTCCTGAATAAAAGGTGAAGATACAGAAGTTTTGGGCTCCTGGCGACCACAAAGTGGCTTCTTCATGCAAAGAAACGACTGCCCATGAGGGAATTGACTTCTTCATGCAAAGAAACGGCCACCCATAACGACCACCAATGCAAAGCTCTAGTGAGACCTGCACTTTGCGCTGAGAGTGACTATCCATGATGAACGCAATGCAGAGTTCATGCGAGACCTTCATTTCAGGCCAACTGCAACAGTGCACGTCGACCACCAATGCGATGACCAGGTCGTCACACTACAACACCGCCTGTCTGCAATGCCTGACCTGCTCCTCATGCCAAAAACAACCTCCTCGTGGCCATATGAAAGGCAGCTCCTCGCACGGACTTTAGAAGGTAACACTTCAGTCAGTTGAACCTGGTCTCTATATCCCACCCATGCTCCATTGGGGTCAGCCTGAACTTGTGTCTTTACCCTAGTCCAGTGTGACCAGATAACCGCAAGTGGCGCTTTGTGCTTTTGGTGCTATTGTCAATTAAAAATTTAAAAACTCATATCTCCGGTTCTACTGATTGGATTTTGTCATTTTTATGTCATTTTATTTATTAAATGTTACTCTATTTTTCTAAATTGGTTTGAGATTTTTCTTGGGTTGAGTTTTCACTTTATTACTGTTAGAGTGCTTCATAAATACTTTACAAAGTTAAGCTTGACTGCTTTTGTGGCAAGCTACCAAAGGGTTAAGCAAAGGGTTATTTAGTAACTTTTGTAGTTCACCCGGACAAGGATTGTGTTGATATTTGAGTGCAGCTTCCACCCCTCTCAACTGCTAACCCAATTTCTTACAGCTCCTCTTTTGACAACTGATCCAGCTTTCGTACCAAAAACATGTCCACAAGGCTCAATCTTAAAAAGGTTGCAAGGTATTGCAATTCAATGGACTTGGCAACAGCCAGTATCAAAGTGGACAGCAACCTTATTGCTCTCGCAAACTTTCTTAAAGTACTTTCTTTCTGCAAAAACCTTTAGCTTCCTTTTTGATGGTAAGTTATTTGCCCTCTGGAAGACAAAGAACCAATATCAAAATAGTTATCCAAAACATGAGGCTGTTGCATAATACATTCCTCCTTTGTCATACAGAAACCAAGACCTGACAACAAATCTAATATCATCCTTAACTGCAGCTAAAAGTTCTTCCCTTTCTGGTAGAAAGTGAGTATGTCATCTGAATAAATGAGCAATAAATCTCCTAGGGTCCTGATTTACAAAGATTCCTAATAAATCATAAATTGCATCAAATAATGATTTGAAATTTCTTAATAGGAATCTACTAAAATGGATTTTGTAGAAGTGGCTGGAATTTGCACACTAAGAGGCCTATTAGGATGGCGGGCGGATCGCCCCCGCCGGGCCGGCGGTAGCCACCGACGGCCCGGCGGGGGCGATGCGCCCGCCACCCTGCCACGAATGACCCCCCGCCACATTAGGGTGGCTGGGGGGTCCGTGACGGACGGAAAGACTGTCCGCCGCTTTTCCGCCGGTCGACTCGTCGACCGGGCGGAAAAAGGGCATGATATGGTGGCGGTGTCTGCAAGACACCGCCATCCATATCATGATGCTGGCGGTCTTTCACCTTTCCATGGCGGCGTTCCTGCCATGGAATGGAATGCGGTCCTTGCCTGTGGGGGCCCGTTGCGGGCCCCCAGGGTGAAGGGGGGGTGGGGAGTGCACATGGGGGGTACCTATGGTACCCCCCTCATTGCCATGCACTACATGGCAGGCACCACGTGGTGCCTGCCATGTAGTGCATGTCAATGCCGTGAACAGTCCATTTCCATTGCGAGCGGGTCTGCAGCCAGCAGATCCACCCGCAATGGAAAAGGGCCACGATGCGCCCGCCAGTGTGGCGGGGGCATCCTAATGCTCAAGGCGGGACCGCCGCAACTTCGGCGGTCGGTCCCTGGCTCCATTGCGGTGGCGGGCGGACTTTGTCCGCCCGCCATCGTAATGGACCCCATAGTTCTACCAAATGTGTTGGTATTTTGTGAACCAACCTATGTATTATAGGGTTGGTTCACAAAATAACGATTTATAGTGGGAGGCAATTCAACCTACCTCATTAATATGCATGGGGTAAGTTACAAACTGGGGACAGAAGACCACCATGTATGTCTGTCATTGCTTTTAAATAAAGCAATGTTTTTGTTTCAAATGCAGCCTATTTTCCTAAAAGGAAAACAAGGTGAGTTTGAGAAAAAAAAAAAAAATTTACAAACCTTTTTAGGAGCAGGCAGTGGTCCTTTGCCTGCTCGGAAATAGTTTTTATCGGTATTCACAAAGGGGAGGGGCAATATTAATGTTTTTCTACCAGATTTCAGTTGCAAAACATTAATACATTAGCTAAGGAATCAGTATTTTGGGAGGGAAATCTTTAACACATCCCTTCCAAATACCAATTCTGTATTTTGTATCAAACCCAAATTATGATTCGGTAATGCAATTTGGGTTTTATACATTTAAGAAACGTAATTTTGTGGTCGTAAAGGCTCAAGTTTGACCTTTGCGTCCGTAAAATTGCTGTGTACACCAAGCCCTTGGGGGCATATTTACAAGCCCCTTGCGCCACTTTTGCGCCGCCGTTGCGTCACGCATGTGACGCAGCGGCGACGCAAACCATGCGCCGCGTTGCGCTATATTTACAACGTGACGCATCTAGGGAGATGCGTCACATAGTAAACCCCTGCGCCACATGAAACCTGCGTCAGGTTTCATGTGGGCGTACTGGCGCAGGGGGGGGCGTTCCGGCGCAGGAACGCCTCGGAAAAGTGACGTAGTGAAATCTACAAGATTTCACACAGTCACTTTTCCGACGCTGGTGCGTCAAATCCTTACGCCTGCTTCAAGCAGGCGTAAGGATTGACGTACCATGTTAGGGATAGGGAAGGTTGGAACAGTGCTGGAGTTGCGTCGCGCTTGCGACACAACTTCAGCACTGCGCCAACCTTCCGCCGGCAGATGCGTCACGCATCTGCTTATCCTTGCGCCACGATGCGCCGCATTGTAAATGCGGCGCATCGGACGTGGCGCAAGGGTAAACTTGTGTGACGCATTTTACCTGGCGCATCCCTGCTGATATGCAGGGAT
The DNA here is from genome assembly GCA_963921515.1 of Calotriton arnoldi. NCBI lineage: Eukaryota > Metazoa > Chordata > Amphibia > Caudata > Salamandridae > Calotriton > Calotriton arnoldi. The sequence continues at coordinate 1,261,416 of CAWUFW010000913.1, read as the reverse complement.
GCGCCAGGGAACGTAAATATGCCCCCTAGTGTCTTCAGAGAAGCAACCAATGACCTTAGTAGCTTTGTAAAATACCAACACAGGGCAGTGGCGGCTTGCACAGGTAAACGCTGTGGGGCAGCGGGGTGAGGGTAGTGGAATTAGACATAGGACGCAAATGTGAAAAGTAAATAAATAAAAGCACTTACCTTGCGCTCGCCACATTGCCGAATTTGGTGATGTGGTGAGAGCAAGGTAAGTGGTTTTATTTATTTACGTTTAACTTTCCCGTCGTATGTCAAATTCCACTACCCCCCACCCCGTCCCGACCCGTCTCACCGCCCGCAGCGTTTACCTGTGGGAGCTGCCACTGACACAGGGATGAAAGAACAAAAGGTAAACAAATGTAATGCCATTTTATTTCATACCACCCAACATAATTTGAAGATATGGTTGGGGATCTGGATAAACCGGAACTAAGAAATATGAGTTCTTCAGTTCTAACCTTACTGGTCAATCAGTTGTGAGCAATATTTCGCTCTAAAGATCGATATCACCCATATACCCATCTTTAAGAGCCCTTACACCATCAGTGTGTTCAGATGCCACAGATTTAAATCTGATTTCACACCCTTCAATTTTGTTTACCGGAAAACTATTGCTCATGAATCTTGGTGAATGAAATGGACCTGTACAATTACACCATTCTCCAGCAACTCCTAAACCTCCTGATGTGAGATAATTCAATCCCCCCAAAAACTAAATGATACATGGTCCTCCTTCCTGGAATGAAGTGGCAAAAAACTTTGGGCCTTATTTATGGGCCTTTGCCGTAGGGCAGCGCCCCAGGCCTCCCCGCTGCGCTGCCCTACGGCAAAAGGAAAGGGCAGGAATGCGCTGTATCTATATGATACAGTGCATTCCTGTCCTTTTATAAGGCCATGAAAATCCATGTAAAGTGGCTTTACGTGGCCTTATAAATATGCGGTGGCACATTGCGCCACCGGAACGTCAAAAAAGTTACGTTCCGGGTGCGCAAAAGTGCCAGTAGGGCCTCATAAATAAGGACCTTTATTTCATCCCTGTGTAGGCTTTTGAAATCATGCATCGAAAATTATTCTGCCCTCATAGTTTTGTGCTAAAAATGATTAAAGACAAGCCGGAATGATCTCTTACAAAAATCTGTTTGCAACTGGGAGCACCTCCAGAACACTCACTCACATGGCCTCATTCAGAGTGCACAATGGACCTGTATCCCGGTATCTGGGTTCCCAGCCTGTACCGAAGCTGTGCAGTCCGAGGCATTCTTTCATGGAGGTGAAAAGAAGGCTTTGAGAAGTTACGTGCTCTTATTTCCAGCTAAAGCGAAAGTGATACAAGATGGCCATACGCACTTTCTCACCAAGGCTTCTATCATTTAGGACTGGCTGCAACAACTGGATATTCCAACAGGGAAAGGGAAGAATGAGTGCAAGATGAAATTCAATCGGTCTTGAAGAACTAGTAGGTAGAGCAAGACAAGCATTTACAATGCAATAGGTCTCGCACTGACATTATTTTGAGCTATTGACATTGTAAATGACATTGTTTTTTTGTTTTGTTTTTCTTTTGTAAAACATAAATAAAATGCATTGTAATTTAATATGGAAATTGCTAAAAAAAAGTTTAAATGCGAAACCTATTGCATTCCATTTACACTAGTGTGAGCTATTGGCATTGTAAATGGTACTGGCTTTCTGCCACACCTCTGACTCCGCCCATTGACCCAATCCATGGGTTATTCCCGCCCTTTGATTCTCCGCCCACAGTCCCCCTACTTTTTTCCCCCCACTTCGACCACTGATGACAGGCCACCCTAGAGCGAAATCTGTCCCAGCACTTTAATGATGCATGCCAGCAAAGCGCCAGAGTCATAGCAAACCAACCAATGATATGCGTGGAAACACTGCAGTGGCTTCTGTGCCAGCACTGCAGCGAGATTAGAGCCGGCACTCATATCCGTGGAAACACTGCAGTGGCATCTGTGCCAGCACTGCAGCGAGATTAGAGCCGACACTGCAGTGAGATCACTGCCAGCACTTCAGAAACTTCCAGCAAATCAATAATATCCGTGGAAATGCAGCAGTGGGTCCATGCCAGCCCAGTACTGCAACAACACCGTGGCCAGAACCGCAATGACATTTAGAAGACTCATGACAACAATGCAGCCAGATATATGCAATCCAAGCAATGACGTCAGTGGAAACACTGCAGCGATATTCGTGCCTGCACTGCAGCACAATCTGTAGCAGCGTTGCAGTGTCATTTGTGCCAGCGTTACAGTGTCATTTGTGCCAGCGTTGACATGAGACTTGTGCCAGCCGGGCACCAAGTTCCGTGCCACCAGAGCAATGCCATCTGTTTCCGGGTTGGAGCAAGATCTGTGTCAGCACTGCATAGACATCCGTGGAGACGCTGCATCGGCATCCGCGCAGTGCTGCAGCGGGATCCATGCTAGCACTTCATAGAGCTCCAGTGTGGTGCTGGGACGACATCCACAGCAACAATGCAGCTAAGCCTATGCCAGCGCGGCAATGAGGCCAATGGTAACGCTGAATCCGACGAAAGCAGCACTGCAGTGAGCTGAATGTAGCTCCTGGTCTCGTCTGCTGGATTTCGAAGCGCAGGTTTGCTGTACGTCTCGCAGTTTGTCGACAGGTCCACGCCTTGAAAGTTGGGAAGGGGCGGGGCACGGTTGCACTCCTGTGCGCAGCCTGTCTAATGTGTGCTGATAAAACAGCTCAGCGAGAACTGTATTGGTGCGCTCCATGAAGCGGTTGCTGTTCTCCCATAGCGCTGAGCAACTACTGCCCGAATGGAATAACATGCATAGTTGGTAAATGGCCAATTAGAAGTTGCATTCTGGGGCTTGTAGTTTCGCTTATAACATCGAACTTGCGGGCTGAAAGATCTCCATGGGCAGTGCTGTCGGTTAAGAACACAGAAGAGGCTAAGGGGCCGATTCCGATCTCGGCCGGTAGGGCTCCGAATCGGATTTGGCTTAACCGGATCCGATTCGGAGCCCTATTTCCCGACCGATTCGTACGCGCGTCCGGGCGAGCGAGTACGATGCGAATTCGCCGACCGACTCGTCCGGGCGTCCCGACCGCTCCGACCGACTCGATCCCGGGTTGAACCGCACCGACCGACTCGCACGGACACGACTCGCACCGCGCAATGGAGACGTTCCCCGGCCGGGTAAGTACGATGCGCGCCGCGAGCAGTCCGACCGAGCCGCGCACTCCGGCTCGAAAGAGAAGTCAGAGCCGTACTTTGGGGGTCCGTGTCGGACCCCCCTGTACGCGCAGCCGCGCGAGTCGCACACAGGGGGGACCCATGGGTCCCCCTACCTGTGCGTGTACGGCGCGAATCGCTTCGCCGCATACACGCTGTAGGGGGCGCCCTTGTCCGCATCGCACCCATTGAGTCACTGGGAGCCCGCGTACGCGTTGTATGACAGGCTCCCATTGACTTCAATGGGAGTCCGACCGACTCGAGTCCGATGGCATACGTGCGCATCGTACTCGTTCGGTCGGGCTGCACGGGTCCGATTCGGTCGGATATCTCTCCGGGTCCGGCTCGGTCGGAGAGATTTCCGGCCCGAATCGGAATCGGCCCCTAAATGTGTCACCCATCACACTGGACCACTTGGTAGCCATCTATGGGCCCGATTCTGATGCGGGTTGGAAAAGCTTCCCTACCGAGGGCCTGATTCTGATGCGGTTAGGAAGGCCTCCTAACAGCATTTGCTCCTTCCAAATCGGATCGGGAACGTGTCTTCCCGACCGAGGGCCCAATTCTGATGCGGTTAGGAACAAATGTTCCCATTGAAGTCAATGGGAGTTCAACCAAATCGTATCTGGAAGCATCCGGATGCATCCTACTCCGCCGGTCGGACTTTCCCGATCCGAGTGGGTCGGACACCATTTCCCAACCGATTCGGTCGGGAAGCTTTTCCAACCCGCATCAGAATCGGCCCCTATATGTGTACATTTGCCCAGGGCTTTAAGTGGGATGAAAAAACTGTGGGGGGGGAGGGGAAGGGGGTTGTCTCTTAATGGGGCATGGCCGATCTAATTAAGGGCGTGGCTTAAAACACGTAAGCTAAAAATCTGTAGGATAGTGTGCCGCCCAACTGGTATTCTGCTGCTTCTATCATTGCATCCAGATATATAATACAACAAGTAACATTACACTTATAACAAGCCAGGACTCTTGGCTTTGTCAATGGTAGGTAGTTGCATAAGGCAAATAAGCAACAATTTTGGCTTCGTTGTATAGAATATTGAAAATGCTTCAGAATTGAAATGATTCCGAAGCAAGTATAAGGAGTCTCTTTGAAGTTACATCAAAGGCAGCAAAGGGTGGTACTGCTGCAGATTTAAGATTTTTTTTCACCCTGAGGATGAGGGCAAAAACGGAGAGCCCGATAGAGACCCGTCTCAGCATCTGCTTTTGAGAACTGCCGGTGCTGAGCACCAACAGGACCCGGCCCACTTAAAGCCCTGCATTTGCCCTTATTGTCCCTGCCACCCCCCCCTACAAGAGCCGGTATCTGTGTTTTCTGGCGAGCAGGTCACATCGCGCACAATCGATGGAATAGAATGTTCCGTGTGAACGTCCCAGTGTAAGGAGGGTGCGCAACTGCCCCCTACTGCCTTGTAGAGTTCAACAGCATGCAGTGGTGCTGGCTGCACAACTGGGAATTAAGCACCAACCCAGTCTGCACTTTAAATGGAACGGGGCTCTTAAGCGGGATTAAAAAGTATTTGAGGGAATATCAAATGAGGTGTGGCGCGTGGAATATACAATTTGGTAGGAAATGATGTTTGTTCTCCTTAATTACAGAACCCCTATTCTGTATAAACACGTAGATTAAGCAGGCGGGAAAGTGTTCTCAATGATATATTGACCGCCCCTACTACCAGCAGTCCGCTAATTCAGACTTCCCAATTTCATATGAAATTGTGTGATCCTGGGCAGCTCAACTGATTTCCCTGAAAATCTGTCCTATTACCATAAGGAATAAAATGCTATAATCCGGGTGAACACCAGTATTAATCGTAATTGCATATGCCTATCGCAGATGAGCAGTACAGTGGTTTAACGTAGTGTAGGGCGCTACAGTGTGGGTCCAGAAGACTTTGAACGTTCGGCTTGAACCTGGAAGCGGCTAAAGGCGGCTCCGTTCGGTGGGTAGGTCCCATCAGTGACCCGGACCGAGTGCCCCGGGGCTCTACGAATCATTTAATTGTACAAGAGATAATGCCTTCCCGTTTCCTTTGAGGCGGTCGCAGCTGGTGAAGTAATTCTCTCTCGCCATAAGTCACCCCGGCTCTTGAGGCCTGAGATCACGGAAAGCTGCTTGGCAGCTGTACGCGGCGCCAGAGAGTGAGTCACACAGCTGCACTCTCACAGCATAGGGACGAAAGCGGAAGCAGCACAGAACCCCTAGAACAAGCATTACACGGACGCAAAAAAACAGATGGCCCCTGCGCGAAACGAAAACAAGACAAGTAACCTGAGACTGCTAATTATAACCAGATGGCCCCGACAAAGATAAGAATTTTCTTCGCGACAGCCGCAAAGCAGACGATCCTGTCTGGATGGGCCGGACGAAAAGGGGAAAGGCCGGCAACAAAAAAACTTCATTTCCAATGGCAGGCCACCGTTTAGCATAAACGGTGACGCCAGACAATGGAAAAGAGGGGCGGGGCTTCAAGCCCCCTTCTAAAATATCCTCTCTAACTACATGTCTCGCAGAGCGAGCAGCGCATGCGCTGCAACGCTAGGCGAGACCTAAAAAAAGGGATATCCCTCTCTGAACAAAATGGCAGAACAGGCTTCAGCAGTGGCAGCAGTGTAGGGACTGCAAAAACCCAAATCCTCAGAGAAATCAAGTCGTTCAAATGACCACCAATTGTCGGTAGGAGATGAATTTGATGATCCGGCTGAACCAATAAAGAAGGGACCAGATATTACCACCATTGCCTCCAATTATATAATATGAGGATGACTAAGAATGCAAGAACATAAAAACCGCTACTACCTAAGACTACCAAGAGAAAGGATCATTAACTAAACATTACTAAGCATCCAGGGGCAGATTTACTAAACGTTCACGCAACGCAGCAAGGCAAGTTGCTGCGCTGTGTTGCGTGAATGGGAGAGAGCTGAACCGCGCCACATTTACAAAGATATGACGCTGTTCAGCTCTCCCCCTGTGCTGTGCACTTGTGACTGCCTAGCATCAATGCAGGTACCCTTGCGTCATATCGCAAGGATGCCTGTGTTGTGGTCAGGATTGTTTTTGTGCAGTAAGGGATACCATCCTACACAAAAGAAATCTTCAGCAGCATATTCGTCTATCTGTGTGTGCTGCAGAATGCAGCACACAAGGAAAGAGGAAGTATTGCGGAGAAATAAAGATATTCTCCTCATGACGTATCTGTCAGGTAGGTGCACTATTTTGGCACAAACCCAGGTGTACTGCCTTTAATAAATCTGGGTTTGGGTCAAAATGCACGGGTGGATGTATGGGAACATCCATACTTCACACATGTAACGCCTACCTAACGTAGTGTAACGCAACGTAGCAGACAACGCTGTATTGTGTAACTTTTATTCACAATGCCACGCAAGGCGGCACAAATTGACTCTTGCATGGCTTTGTAAATCTCAACTAGCATTTTGCATCATGCCTACACCAAAAAAGTGCCACAACCATGATGCAAAATGTTAATAAATCTCGGCCCTAGTGTGCATCACTAACAATATCATGCACAGAGGCCTATCAATCACCAACCCTTTTGGAGATAAATAGGGACAGGGAACAGCAGTAGCAATAAGAGCCATTTAATCAATATCCATCTGTCTTTCTTTTAAGATCTCGCCTCCGTTATCACATGCGCTGTCACTTGTGAAAGATATTGTGTTCAAAAAGATGTTTGGAGCCAGCTCGTTGATTACCATTCGTGGGCTTCATTCTCACTCTCATTTGCTGCCTTCTAATTGGGCAGCGTGAGCCAGCTTCACTTCCTCTTCTTTCGGCTGGAGCACAGCCCAAGCACTGATTGCTTCATCTAGATTAGGGTCCTTCCAATTCTAGTACTGTAACTGAAGTACTACTTTTGTATTTTATTTTGTTCCCCTACCATCCTTGTCTGTGTTGCTTCTTAGCCTCCCATCCGCCTGTCCCTGTTGCTTCTCCCCTCGCACCCTTGTCTGTGTCGCTTCTTTTCCCTTCCCCCTCCCTTGTCCATGTTCCTTATTGACCTCCCAACTCCCTGTGCGTCGCATATTCCTCTCTCACTCCTCATTCTCTGATGCTTCTTCCCCTCCCACCCATGTCTGTGTTGATTCTTTCCCACTTACCACCTATCTGTGTTGCTTATTCCCCTCCCGCTCACTCATTGTCCCTCCTGCTTATTCCTTCTCAACCGCCAAAAGGGGAAAAAAGCGATATTTTTTACTGTCCTGTTCCCACCTCCCACCCGGCCTCCTGTTGTCTACCCCACTCGATTGGCAAAGCTAATAGCTCACCCATAGGTCATATACTTTGTTGTACATGACCTGCTCATGGCACTTTAGTGAGAAGCAGCCGACTGTTGAGCAAATGGGGCCAACCACCATGACAGTGAGGGTGAGGTTGCTTCTCTTTCTTTAGAGACGGACACTTTCTTAGTATAATTTTGTTCTGCATTGTATTTGTAAACACAGTTTATCAGGAGAAGTTAAATGGGCCTGGCAGTTGTCAATCCAGATCCAGGGGACTGGGGGGGAGGGGGATTCCACGCAAGCAACAATACTGCAGGATGGTAGAGTTGTAGTGGGTAGAACATGCAAAGTCATGATGAAGGAGAATTCATGGGTATGGGTGCTATTTAAGGTGTGGACATAAAGGGGTGACACAAGATGGATACAGTAATGTAGTAGTGATATGTTGGCCACCCGGAAACAGCATAAAATAATGACCTGTAATGCCCATGGAATGGCTTCTCCTATAAAACGCCACAAAATAATTGCATACCTGAAGAAAAGAAGAGTTCAGATAGCATTCTTTAAGGATACTCATACTTCTAAGTAAGGGGTAAGCAAGTTGAGGAACAAATGGTGGCTAAAATATTTGCAACTGCGTACTCCTCATTTACACCAAAGAAAACATGTATAGGGAAAGCCAGGGGTCCAGCTCATGAAAAGTAAATAAATAGTAGATGTTGAAGGATGCTATGTAATAGTGGGAGCGCTACTAGATGAGATCCAGATTTGACTGATATGCGCATATGCCCCAGAACTCCTGCCTGTAGACCGCTTGCATTGAGCAAAGAGTAAGCAATTAGAAACAGGGGGGCAGATTTACAAGAACTGACGCATCTCTGCATATCAGCAGAGATGCGTCTGTTAATTTGTGTCACGCCAAAAAACCCTTGCACCACCATGGATGCGTTGCATTTACAATGCGGCGCACCGTGGCGCAAGGATTGACAGATGTGTGGCGCATCTGTCGGCGTAAAGGTAACGCAAGCGCGACGCAACTCCAGCAGTGCTCAGGGGCGGCCTATACTTATTGTGCTGCGTCACTCCTTACGCCTGCTTCAAGCAGGCGTAATGTTTTGACGCAGTGGCGTCGTAAAAGTGACTCCGTGAAATCTTGTAGATTTCACTGTGTCACTTTTACGAGGCTTTCTTGCGTGGGAGCGCCCACCCTGCATACATTATACCTGATGCAGGTATAATGTGACGCAGGGCTTTACAACGTGACGCATATCCCTAGATGTGTCACGTTGTAAATGTGTCGCAACGTGGCGCATTGTTTACGATGCCGCTGCGTCACAAAAGTGACGCAACGGCGGCGTAAAAGTGTCGCAAGGGTTTGTAAATCTGCCCAGGAAAGACTTGCTTAGTGTGGATAGGAGATTTTAGTTGTGTTTCCTACATTAACAGAGATAAGTCCTATCCACCAATGGGGAACACAGTGAGTGCCTCACTCTAACACAACCACAATGAATGAATTGATGGAGAATGGAAAATAAAAGATGTATGGAAAGCACAACATCCAGCAACTAGGGAGTACTCCTCTTTCGCTCCCCTCTATGTATCGACAGAGTCTTGATGCAAGAAGAATCATTGAAACTATCATGCACATCTAAGTCCTTCTGTAGGGCCATCTCAAACAATAACACGCTACTGTTAACGTTACACTGAGGAAGACTACTTACCAGGCCAGGCTCCAGGATTTTTTCTCTGGGTGGGCCGCAAAGAATCATGGGTGGGCCATGAAGATGAATGGGTACCGGTAAGTATTTCAGATATTTGATATTTTAGGTGTTATATATACATATATGCGGCTGGACGTTGGGGACAAAGGAGGAAGCTTTTATTTTTGCTGCAGCACTGTGTTTGCACCAACAGGAACTTTTAAACGCTCTTTTTGTTTTCATCTTCCAGCCCTCACTACGGGATGAAACCGAGGGAAGATACTTACCCAGCAAGCGAGTGAAGTGCTTTCTGGGAACTGTGGTTCGCCGATGCGGGCGGCAGTTAGTTTCTCCCAATCAACTCGGCTCAGCTGGACTGTAGCGATTAACGCGAGAGCGAGTGAACAATACAAAAGCCGGTTGGAGGCAAACCTCTGTTGATGAGTGGCATTTGATAAAGGCATACACGCTGAAACGCGTCATGCCAATTGCTTTAATGAAGGAACTCTCCTGCAATCCCCGCTGTGTCCCTACGGTTCCTTCTGGTGAAGAAATCTCTTTTGTGATATACATATATATATATATATATATCACTGAAAAAACCATAGGTTTTAGGGACAGTTATAGTTAGTTAGTCACGCACCTACTAAATCATCCATACAGACACTTATACACCCACTCATTCTTCAATACGCCTTTCCCTATATATATTAAAAATATTTAAACTTTACAGAAACACTCAGTCACTGGATGATGTCATCAGTGATGTCATTTGAGATGTCATCAGTGATGTCATCAGTGATGTCACTGACCATGTCATGAGTGATGTAATATGTGACGTCATCAGCAGTGCATTGCGGGGCGCGAGTTATAGTTAGCTGAACTAACTATAACGGGGGAATTTCACGGGTTTTGTACGAGTGCAATGTCCAACTAACTATAACTGTCCCTAAAACCTATGGTTTTTCAGTGAATTTGTAAGTTTTTTAAATGCTAATTTCTAACTATAACGTGCCTGAAACCTATGGTTTTTTCAGTGAATTTCAAAGGTTTTTTAAATGCTAATTCCTAACTATAACATGTCTGAAACCTATGGTTTTTTTCAGTGAATTTCAAAGGTTTTGTAAATAACAATTTTTAAATGTATTAATTGTTATATTTATTTTTTTGATACTGATTTACTACATTTTTTAAACTATTTATTTTTACATATTTTATTTTTAAATTACATTGTAATTACATTATTCATTACATTACAAAATATACTTTCTCAGAATGAATTACTTTAGTTTAAATACTTTGCAAATAGGCAATAGACTTTTAAGTACAGTAGTTACAGTTGTTGCAATGGGCAACACAATTTCAAACACAATGCAACATTGAGCTCAATGTGAATTTCTAGTTAAATGCAATTAGTTACTTTATGGATTACTTTTCTAACCACAGGACTGGATCCTAGATTCAGTCCTGGGACATCTCCTGTAAACAGTTGAGTAAAAGCGTTTTGGTTACAGTAGTGATTTTTAAGGAATATTATTGTATTTTAAAAGTTGACACAGAAACTTTTTCACATAGAATCACCAATGTTATCCTATGGGAGGAAATTCACTTAGCAGGTAAGTAGTGTTATCGTTACTTTTTCTTACTCAGTGGTGGATCCTGGATCCAGCACTGGTGCATCTCCTGTAAACAGTTGAAAGAATGCGTTTAAGTCATACAGGCGATTTTTAAGGAATATTTGTAGTTTGTGAAAATCGACACTTTGAAACTTTTCTGCTGAAAACCAGACAATGGATTCCAATGGAAGGAAATACAAGTTACTGGTAAGTACGGTTAGAATTACTTTTCAGGGTCAGTGCTGGGCTAAAAGATGCAGCACTGGGTTCTCTCCTGATAACAGGTGAGTAAATCGGAATTCGTAGTTCAGCTGATTTTAGAGGAATATTATAAAGTTCCAAAACTCCACACACAGAAGAATTTCCAAGTGAAAACAGTCAATGTTAGCCTATGGAAGGAAATTCAAGTTACTGGTAAGTACGGTTAAAATTACTTTTCAGGATCAGTACTGGGCTCAAAGATGCAGCACTGAGGTCTCTCCTGATAACCGGTGAGTAAATCGGAATTCGTAGTTCGGCTGATTTTAGAGGAATATTTGCACAATGGTGAAGGAAGGGGTGGGGCCTGAAGTGACATGTCTGCAAACACGCCCTGTGGCGCGTTTTAAGTTGGAGAATTAATTCCTCCTCAATCCCGAGGGTCCCTAGGGGCCAACTGGCCCACCAGATACCTCCAGTATGCGCCAGAGAGCTGCGTTGCAGAGAGGTGTTCAGAGGCCATGCCCCTTTTACAACACTCTGCAACGCACCTCCGTGGCGCTTACTGGAGGTACCTGGTGGGCTAGTTGGCCCCCAGGGACCCTCAGGATTGAAGAGGATTTAATTCCCCATCTTAAAACGCGCCACGGGGCCTGTTTGCACACATGTCACCTGAAGCCACGCCCTCCCTTCACCACTGTGCAAACGCGCCCCGTGGCGCGTTTTAAGTTGGGGGATTAAGTCCCCTTGAATACTGAGGGTCCCTGGAGTCCAACTAGCCCACCATGTACCTCCAAAAGCGCCACAGAGCTGCGTTGCAGAGAGGTGTAAAAGGGCGTGGCCTCTGTACACCTCTCTGCAACGCAGCCCCTGGCGCATACCGGAGGTTCCTGGTGGGCTAGTTGGCCCCAGGGACCCCCAGTATTCAAGGGAATTACTTCCCTTCTTAAATCGCACCAGGGGGCGTGTTTGCAGACTGCTGCAGGGAGGGGGCGGGGCCTCCGGCACGATGCTGGTCTTTTTTTTTTTTTTTTTTGCTTTTTTCTGCCCAGGGGATCCTTGTGGGACCCCCTGAGCAGACCTAGGGGGTCAGGGTGTTTCTACCCTGCCCCCTTTGTGCGTTTTGCGCACTTGTTTTACTGCTTTCTTGTTCCTCGGTTCAAGATGGCTGCCAACACTTCCTGGTTTGGAGTGTTGACAGCCAATTAGCATGCAGCTCGTGGTCGGGAGGGTGCGCGGAACCACCGCGGCCATAGATATCGAAACTTTTATTTTGGATTCTCTCAGCAACTACTGAACGGATTTACACCATTTTTAAAAAGGGTGCTTTCTGAACCAAGCACTACCTTTTTGCCAAATTTGGTGTAATTCCGTTCAGCAGTTTTTGCTGTAGCCTTGCATAAAGTTTCCTATGGGAAATTGATTTTTTCACTCTTATTGTTTGAATTTCTCCGCAACTACTGAACGGATTTACACCATTTAAAAAAAAGGTCGCTTTCTGAACCAAGTGCTACCTTTTTACCAAATTTAGTGTAATTCCGTTCAGCAGTTCGGGCTGTAGCCGTGGCTAAAATTTCCTATGGGAATTAACATGGAGAAAACACGTTTTGGGACCCCCCTTTTTTCTCGGCCCCCGCTTGATGAATCACCCCAAACTTTCAAGACAGGAGCGGACCGGAGCGCCCCACTAGTTTTGAAAATTTCGCGATGATTCGTCAAACGGCGCCAAAGTTATTGGGAATAGAATGTTACGGATTTCCTATGGATAATAGGTCCTAACTAAAACTATCTACTGGCGACCGCCAGTAGATAATATATATATATATATATTCAGCTCCTTGGGGATTTGTCCATTAAATAAGCAGCACTTGAGTCACAGGTAAGCGTTTCCCATTTGCTTTTATTGGTATGGGCAGTCGCGCATTCACAATTCACCGCACCTGATATAGCCCAACGCGTTTCGAGTCATCTCTTCTTCAGGGGCCAATCAGAAGAGAGCATGCGAATAATCTTCTTCTGATTTGGCGATATCGTGCGCCCAGATGGGCTGCTCTTTATGAGACCACACGTTGCCTTCTGGGAGTTGAAGTTCGAAAATTAAATCCTGGATGGATGCCCTCTCAATCCCATGCGGGGTGCTCCTATCCTCAATCCATACCCTGTGCCCCACTCATGGGCCCGATACATCACAAGCTCCGTGGCCCCCTTCTCCCGGGGTGGTGCAGGCTCAGCGGCAGGACGGCCGCTTGTTATATTCAGCTCCTTGGGGATTTGTCCATTAAATAATGGGGGCCACCCGACATGGTAACTATCATGTCGGCTACAGCGGCGTCACTAGGGTTGGTGTCACCCAGTGCGGCGACTTACCCCATGACACCATCACATGGGGTGACACCTTTCCCAAATGAGACTATTTAGTAAATAGTCTCATTTGGGAAAGGTGTCACCCGTGTGATGGTGTACCTGAGACACCAACACATGGGGTGACACCTTTCCCAAATGAGACTATTTAGTAAATAGTCTCATTTGGGAAAGGTGTCACCCCATGTGATGGTGTCACCCGGTGCGGTCTGCACCCCCCGCACCCCCCTAGTGACGCCACTGGTCGGCTATGTGGGCCAGCAGCCGCAAACAGGATTGAGGACGAGTCCACTTGCAGGGTCCATACAGGACAAGATTTGTGTGCTATCCGGACCACATTTCCCACAATGCACAGTCTCATTCGAGCTTCCCATTGGTGGGTGTGCAATAGGAAAATGGCGAAGTGGGTTCAGCGTTTGCACACACTGTCTCCGTTCAAGCCTCTGAAGAGAAGCATATGGAGCTTCGAAACGCGTCAGGCATTTCCATTACGGAGCAGCTTCTACAAGCGGATCCTCGTCCCTGCCTATCATAAACAAAGCTGTTGATCGAGTGCTACTCACCAGGTGGACAACCTTTGGAGCAGAATATATATATATATATATATATATATATATATATATATATATGTATGTATGTATATATATATATATATATATATATATATATATATATTCACTGAAAAAACCATAGGTTTCAGGGACGTTATAGTTACAAATTAGCATTTAAAAAACCTTTGAAATTCACTGAAAAAACCATAGGTTTTAGGGACAGTTATAGTTATTTGGACATTGCACTCGTACAAAACCCGTGAAATTCCCCCGTTATAGTTAGTCCAGCTAACTATAACTCGCGCCCGCAATGCACTGCTGATGACGTCACATATTACATCACTCATGACATGGTCAGTGACATCACTGATGACATCACTGATGACATCTCAAATGACATCACTGATGACATCACTGATGACATCATCCAGTGACTTTGTGTTTCTGTAAAGTTTAAATATTTTTAATATATATAGGAAAAGACGTATTGAAGAATGAGTGGGTGTGTAAGTGTCTGTATGGATGATTTAGTAGGTGCGTGACTGACTCTATAAGTGAGTGATTTAACGTATCTTACTGAATGCATGGGTTAGTGACTAAACTGGGTGAATGTCTGTATCCGTCTGTCTGTTGCTGTGTAAGTGGCTGCATGTGTTTGTGAATAGCTACATGAGTGTCTATATGAGTTATTGAATGCTTGTGTGAGTATCTGTATGGGTGCCTGAGTGTTTGTGTGGGAGGGGTGTGTGCGACTCTGTGCATAGATGTGTGAGTGGGTGATTCACTGGGTGGATGGTTTAAATAGTGCATCTGTGATAGACTGTATGGGTGGGTAAGTGTGTGTAAGAGTGTGTTAGTGAGTGAATGTATGTCCCAGTGGTACATGTGTGAGTAACTACATATGTGAAAGGCAGTATATATGTGTGTTGGAGTATATAAATAGCTATAAGCAAGAGTGAGTGATTGTGATAGTGGCTGTATGGATGAGTGTGTGCTTGTATCAGTGATTGTATAAGAGCGTAAGAATGTGCTAGTATTTGTATGAGTAAGTGAGCTGGTGTGTGTATAACTGTATAGGTGAGTAAATGGTAGTGTGTTTAATTATTTGCATGACTGACTAGGTGTGTGAGTACCTCTATGGATGAGTGGCGGTGTTTGAGTGTCTATATAGGAGTATGAGTGCATATGATAGTCCTGTACTGAGTGACCGTAAGTATGAGTGACTGTACGGGTGAGTGAGTGGATGTGTGCGTAGACCTAAGAATCAGTGAGTGGGTATGTAGTTATTGGTGTTGGAGTGTCTATGGTTTTGCGAATGGCAGTCTGTAATTTAGAGTGGGTGTATCAAAGGTTATATTAGGGTGTGAGAAGATGCATGAAATTATCACGTGGATGATGTCATCAGTGATGTCATTTGAGATGTCATCAGTGATGTCATCAGTGATGTCACTGACCATGTCATGAGTGATGTAATATGTGACGTCATCAGCAGTGCATTGCGGGGCGCGAGTTATAGTTAGCTGGACTAACTATAACGGGGAATTTCACGGGTTTTGTACGAGTGCAATGTCCAAATAACTATAACTGTCCCTAAAACCTATGGTTTTTTCAGTGAATTTCAAAGGTTTTTAAATGCTAATTTGTAACTATAACATCCCTGAAACCTATGGTTTTTTCAGTGAATTTCAAAGGTTTTTTAAATGCTAATTTGTAACTATAACATGTCTGAAACCTACGGTTTTTTCAGTGAATTTCAAAGGTTTTGTAAATGACAATTTTTAAATGTATTAATTGTTATATAAATTTTTTCATACTGATTTCCAAATTGTTTAGAAACAATTTTTTTTTACATATTTTATTTTTTAAATTACATTGTAATTACATTATACATTACATTACAAAAAATACTTTCTCAGAATGAATTACTTTAGTTTAAATACTTTGCACATAGGCAATAGACTTTTAAGTACAGTAGTTACAGTTGTTGCAATGGGCAACACATTTTCAAACAGAATGCAACATTCAGCTCAATGTGAATTTCTAGTTAAATGCAATTAGTTACTTTATGGATTACTTTTCTAACCACAGGACTGGATCCTAGATTCAGTCCTGGGACATCTCCTGTAAACAGTTGAGTAAAAGCGTTTTGGTTACAGTAGTGATTTTTAAGGAATATTATTGTATTTTAAAAGTTGCCACTTAGAAACTTTTTCTCATAGAATCACCAATGTTATCCTATGGAAGGAAATTCACTTAGCAGGTAAAAACTGTTATCGTTACTTTTTCTTACTCAGTGTTGGATCCTGGATCCAGCACTGGTGCATCTCCTGTAAACAGTTGAAAGAATGCGTTTAAGTCATACAGGCGATTTTTAAGGAATATTTGTAGTTTGTGAAAATTGACACAAAGTTTTCTGCTGAAAACCAGACAATGGATTCCTATGGAAGAAAATATAAGTTACTGGTAAGTACGGTTAAAATTACTTTTCAGGGTCAGTGCAGGGCTAAAAGATGCAGCACTGGGTTCTCTCCTGATAACAGGTGAGTAAATTGGAATTCGTACTTTGGTTGATTTTAGAGGAATATTATAAAGTTCCAAAACTCCACACTTTGAAGAATTTCCAAGTGAAACCAGTCAATGTTAGCCTATGAAGGAAATTCAAGTTACCGGTAAGTACGGTTAAAATTACTTTTCAGGACCAGTACTGGGCTGAAAGATGCAGCACTGAGGTCTCTCCTGATAACAGGTGAGTAAATCGGAATTCGTATTTCGGCTGATTTTAGAGGAATATTTTAAAGTTCCAAAACTCCACACTTTGAAGAATTTCCAAGTGAAACCAGTCAATGTTAGCCTATGAAGGAAATTCAAGTTACCGGTAAGTACGGTTAAAATTACTTTTCAGGACCAGTACTGGGCTGAAAGATGCAGCACTGAGGTCTCTCCTGATAACAGGTGAGTAAATCAGAATTCGGATTTCGGCTGATTTTAGAGGAATATTTTAAAGTTCCAAAACTCCACACACAGAAGAATTTCCAAGTGAAACCTGTCAATGTTAGTCTATGAAGGAAATTCAAGTTACCGGTAAGTACGGTTAAAATTACTTTTCAGGACCAGTACTGGGCTGAAAGATGCAGCACTGAGGTCTCTGCTGATAACAGGTGAGTAAATCAGAGTTCGGATTTAGGCTGATTTTAGAGGAATATTTGTATGTTTCAAAAATCAACACTTAGAAACTTTTCAGCAAAAAAGCAGGCAATGATATCCTATGGAAGGAAATTCAAGTTACTGGTAAGTACGGTTAAAATTACTTTTGAGGATCAGTACTGGGCTGAAAGATGCAGCACTGAGGTCTCTCCTGATAACAGGTGAGTAAATTGGAATTTGTATTTCGGCTGATTTTAGAGGAATATTTTAAAGTTCCAAAACTCCACACTTAGAAGAATTTCCAAGTGAAACCAGTCAATGTTAGCCTATGAAGGAAATTCAAGTTACTGGTAAGTACGGTTAAAATTACTTTTGAGGATCAGTACTGGGCTGAAAGATGCAGCACTGAGGTCTCTCCTGATAACAGGTGAGTAAATCGGAATTCGTATTTCGGCTGATTTTAGAGGAATATTTTAAAGTTCCAAAACTCCACACTTAGAAGAATTTCCAAGTGAAACCAGTCAATGTTAGCCTATGAAGGAAATTCAAGTTACCGGTAAGTACGGTTAAAATTACTTTTGAGGATCAGTACTGGGCTGAAAGATGCAGCACTGAGGTCTCTCCTGATAACAGGTGAGTAAATCGGAATTCGTATTTCGGCTGATTTTAGAGGAATATTTTAAAGTTCCAAAACTCCACACTTAGAAGAATTTCCAAGTGAAACCAGTCAATGTTAGCCTATGAAGGAAATTCAAGTTACCGGTAAGTACGGTTAAAATTACTTTTGAGGATCAGTACTGGGCTGAAAGATGCAGCACTGAGGTCTCTCCTGATAACAGGTGAGTAAATCAGAATTCGGATTTCGGCTGATTTTAGAGGAATATTTGTATGTTTCAAAAATCAACACTTAGAAACTTTTTCAGCAAAAAGCAGGCAATGATATCCTATGGAAGGAAATTCAAGTTACTGGTAAGTACGGTTAAAATTACTTTTGAGGAGCAGCACTGAGGTCTCTCCTGATAACAGGTGAGTAAATCGGAATTCGTATTTCGGCTGATTTTAGAGGAATATTTTAAAGTTCCAAAACTTCACACTTAGAAGAATTTCCAAGTGAAACCAGTCAATGTTAGCCTATGAAGGAAATTCAAGTTACCGGTAAGTACGGTTAAAATTACTTTTGAGGATCAGTACTGGGCTGAAAGATGCAGCACTGAGGTCTCTCCTGATAACAGGTGAGTAAATCGGAATTCGGATTTCGGCTGATTTTAGAGGAATATTTGCACAATGGTGAAGGGAGGGGCGGGGCCTGAGGTGACATCTGTGCAAACGCGCCCCGTGGTGCGTTTTAAGTTGGGGGATTAAGTCCCCTTGAATCATGAGGGTCCCTACGGGCCAACTAGCCCACCAGGAACCTCCAGTATGCGCCAGGGGCTGCGTTGCAGAGACATGTACAGAGGCCACACCCCTTTTACACCTCTCTGCAACGCAGCTCTGTGGCGCTTTCTGGACGTACCTGTTGGGCTAGTTGGCCCCAGGGACCCTCAGGATTGAAGGGGATTTAATTCCCCATCTTAAAACGCGCCACGGGGCCTGTTTGCAAACATGTCACCTGAAGCCCCGCCCCCTCCCTTCACCACTGTGCAAACGCGCCCCGTGGCGCGTTTTAAGTCGGGGGATTAACTCCCCTTGAATCCTGAGGGTCCCTGGGGTGCAACTAGCCCACCATATACCTCCAAAAGCGCCATAGAGCTGCGTTGCAGAGAGGTGGAAAAAGGGCGTGGCCTCTGTACACCTCTCTGCAAGGCAGCCCCTGGCGCATACTGGAAGGTTCCTGGTGGGCTAGTTGGCCCCAGGGACCCCAGTATTCAAGGGGATTCGTTCCCCCTCTGCAAACGCGCCAGGGGCGCGTTTGCAGAGTGGTGAAGGAAGGGGCGGGGCCTGCGGGCCCGATCGTTTTTTTTTTCCCTGAAGGGGGGCTGTGTGGCCCCCCTTCCTTTTCCTATTTTTAGGCCCTGGGGACCCCATCCCCCAGGGCCTTACCTACCTTTTTTTAATTAAAATTAAAAAAAAAAACGGGAAAGGGGCCGCGTGGCCCCCTTCCCTGGGCCTGTATTGGCCCCGGGGACCCCATCCCCGGGGCATGGCCTGTTTTTTTATTTGGAGGGGGCTGCGTGGCCCCCTCCTCTGGCCATTAAGGCCCCGGGGACCCCATCCCCGGGCCGGCCTTGCACTTTTTTAAATTATTTTCTTTTTTTACTTTGGGGAGGGGGCTGCGTGGCCCCCCTCCGTGGCCACTTATGGCCCCGGGGACCCCATCCCCGGGGCCTGGCCTCTCGTTGGGGACTGTGGGGGGTCCCCAATCCCCACAGTCCCGCCGGCTCCCCGTGTCCTACGGGAGCCGGCATTGCTTTACACATGGGGAGCAGCTAACATGCTGCTCCCCATGTGGAAAGCAGTCGGCTTGGATATTGGAAGAGAGAGCAGGTTTCCTGCTCTCTCTTCCAATATCCAAAGCAAGTTTGCAATGACAGGACGGGAGCCGCGAGGCTCCCGTCCTGTCATTGCAAACAGCAGTGTCCCGGGGGTAGGCACCCCGGGACACTGCAGGAGCCGGCCCTGGGGGTGGCGGTCCCCAGGGCCATCAAGGGCTCCAGGAGGGGGGCCGCGCGGCCCCCTCCCATTCAGTGCACAGCCTCGGGGAGGTGGTGGTCCCCGGGGCTCTGGGGGTCCAAAACGGACCCCCATTGTAATTTTCTTAGTGCCCCGGGAGGTGGTGGTCCACGGGGCGTGTGGGGGGCTGGAGCCCCCCACACAGGTTTCAATTAAAAAAAGAAGCCCCGGGGAGGTGGTGGTCCCCGGGGCTGCGGGAGGCTCAGAGCCCTCCCGCACCATTCTACATAAAGCCCGGGGGTGGTGGTCCCCGGGGCTTGGGGGCCCTTAGAGGCCCCCACACATAAAATTAACCCCCCCAGCATGCCCCCGGGACTTGGCCCACCCGGGGGCCAGTGCTATCGAAGCGCGGGAGACCGCGCTTCGATTTTTTCGGCAGGGTTCGCGCTCCCTGAGCGCATCCTGCCGATTTTTAAAAAAAAAATATATTTTTTGCCCAGGGGGTCCTTGTGGGACCCCTGAGCAGACCTAGGGGTCAGGGTGTTTCTACCCTGCCCCCTTTGTGCGCTTTGCGCACTTGTTTCTGTCCCTCGGTTCTACCGAGGGACAAAATAGCTGCCAACACTTCCTGATTTGGAGTGTTGACAGCCAATTAACATAAAGCTCGTGCTCGGGAGGATCCGCGGCCCTAGATATATCTATCTTTTTACTTTTCAGTTTCTCAGCAACTACTGAACGGATTTACACCATTTAACAAAAGGGTTCTTTCTGAACCAAGAACTACCTCTTTGCCAAATTTGGTGTAATTCCGTTCAGCAGTCGGGCTGTAGCCGTGTCTAAAGTTTCCTATGGAAAATTGCATGGGGAAAACGCGTTTTGGGACCCCCTTTTTCTCGGCCCCGGCTGACGAATCCCCCGAGACTTTCAGGGTAGGAGCGGACCGGAGCGGGCCACAAAGTTTGAAAATTTTGCGAAGATACGTCAACCGGCAAGAGAGTTATTTCAAATAGAATGTCGCGGATTTCCTATGGATAATAGGTTGTAACTATAACTATCTACTGGCGACCGCCAGTAGATAATATATATATATATATATATATATATCTATATATATATATATATATAGATAGTCATGTTTTGGTGCTTTTATTTCACTGGGAACTGTGAAATATGGAAAATACTTCACAGGCACCTGTGAAATATGGATTTTATCATCATCATGGCATTTCCCAAACCACTTGGCAGAGCTTTATCATTGTCAGCGTGACTAGATTTAAGTGGCATGGAGGACCAAATTAAACACATCTAAATTATGCAGCAAAAATGGTAGTTATGCGGCACTTTGCCCTGTATTATTTTCATCCATCTCAAAAATAACGTTTTGGGCGAACTCTGCAAATTTTGCATATTTTGGCAAATCCAACAAATCCATAAATATGTGGTAAACGCTGCAGCCAAAGGATTGCCTAAATCCACTGACCATCACCATTGATGTTTCTGTTGGTTTTTATTAACCATTTATTCAAGAAATGGAAACAAACCCTAAACATTCTAATTCACTTCAGTGTCATTGTTAGCTGCACTTAGAAGTAAACAGCTTTTTCAAGCTAAATGCACAAAAATAAACAAGTAATATAAACAAGAAATAACAGTACCAGATTTAATATGGTCCTGTATTGCCATCCTATGGTTCTAATGACATTTACAAAGCACTCCATCTTCAGTTCATGGTTTATGATGTCACCAGAAAAACTCAATGTCAATATTGGACCATATTACATAGTTACCTAATATGTATCCTATGTAGATATTATATACAAACTATTTTGGGCCTGACATTTTAAACATTCTAATAAAGTTTACCAAATTTCAGCTACCACCTAGGGATGTACGTTTGCTAACAAAAACCAACTTTGTTCAACATATATATGGCTCCCCTTGCACCCCTGGCAGAGGAACACAGGGCAAAAGTAATATCCTACGCCGACGACACACAGTTGTTGTTTACTTGCGAGAAGGATGATGCGCTAAGAGGAAGCGAAATAAACACTTGCCTGGCAAAGGTGTTCGCCTGGTTTAGGCAAAATCAACTGCTATGTAATTCAGAAAAGTCTGAAATTATTTTTTGGGGACATAACCCAGGCGATGAATGGCGCCAATGGTGGCCCCAGAATCTGTCCCACCCAGCAAGCCTAGTCATCACCGTAAAAAACCTTGGGGTGAAACTGGACGCGGATATGTCCTTGAAGTCCCAGGTTCAATCAGTGGCCGGCACATGCTTTGGGCTACTGAAAACGATGAGGAATTTCCTCCCCTTGCTCCCAGTCTCGCATAGGAAAACAGTGGTCCAAGCCCTGATTACGGCATGGTTGGACTATGTCAACGTGCTGTACTTAGGCCTCCCCGATTACGTATTAAGCAGCCTGCAGGTGGTACAAAACGCGGCAGCAAGGGCTGTACTCATGGTCGGACCCAGGACACATATGACTCCTCATTTGAAGTCCCTGCACTGGCTTTCGGTGCGAAAAAGGGTAAATTTTAAAGCCCTGGTGCTGGCCTTTAAGGCCTTTCACAACATAGGGGCCCCTTACATTAGGAACAGAATTCAGCCCTATTCTCCATCCAGAACCTTGCGGTCTTCGACCCAGCGCTTGACGATCGTGTTAAAGTTCGTTCGTTCGCGTATGGGGGGACGCTCCTTCCAGGTGGCAGCCTCTAAGCTATGGAATAACCTGCCGCCCTCCCTGAGACAGGTGCAGGATCTCCTTAGTTTCAGGAGAAATTTAAAAACTTGGCTCTTCCAACATTAGATGAGGCACCCGCTGTTGTGTTCACTGCTCTGTCAAGGGGCCAGGCTAGCGCCGGGACACTCTCAGGAGTAGCCGCGCGCTCTACAAATACCCAGTAACATAACATAACATAACAAAGGTAGGGGAACCTTACTCAAGGATTTCATAGTTTATACGATGAAGAGAATTTTTAAATATATATATATACATTGTATTGAGTTTTTTATTTTTATGTTCATTCAAACAATTAGTGATCTTTTCATGACATTACAAAAGGAAAATGTGGCGTCTCTTCAAGATGCCCATATTGCCGTAATGACCAAATACGGAAATAATGCAGGCAAAGTGGCACAATAATCCACCTGTACAGTTTTAAACGGTTTAATTTATGAAATATTACTTGCAGGATACATTTTTTAGTTCCCATAAAGACTAAGGGCCCGATTCCGATGTGGTTAGGAAAGCATTCCCACCTAGGGCCTGATTACGAGTCTGTTAGGAAGGCCTCCTAACGGCATTTGCTCCTTCCGAATCGGATCGGAAACGTGTCTTCCCGACTAAGGGCCAGATTACAATGCGGTTAGGAACATAGGCTCCCATAGAAGACAATGGGAGTCCAACCGAATCGTATCTGGAAGCATCCGGATGCATCATACTCGGTCGGTCGGACTCTCCCGATCCGAGTCAGTCGGAAACCATTTCCAAACCGATTCGATCGGGAAGATTTCCTAACCGCATCAGAATCGGGCCAAAAGCATTTAGCTAACTGCACTATGGTATATAACTTCCCACTTCACTTGACGTACTCTGTTCACTTATGCAAATCCATTATATTCCTCCCATAGCCCCCAAGATTTTTTTCAAATTTCTTGGGGCATCCCCTACCTTTATATACCACCCTGCCCACTGCCATACACCAGTCCATATTGTGAGGTACACTTCTCCATGTCTAGTGGTGGTGGGCTGCCCTATCATTGTGCTGTCTCTCTCATTGCTAATGGAAACCCCAGCTTCTTATCAACTTACACCCAGTATTTCTCTATAATCTAGTAACTCCTCAGTGTTACTAGATTATAGTTCCCACTCAGTCACAGCTTCATGGAAAGATTTTGTTATTAGTTCACCCAACTTTGCACAGCTGAACCCATGTGTAGTGCACTCTGGAAAATGTTCATTTGGACCTAGGGAAACCAGATCTTGACGGTAACTCTCTGGTAGGTAGGTAAATGCTTCCTCCTATAATCCATTTTGCATTCGGCCTCTCTTTCTCCCATCTGGCTTTGAGGATGTCCAAGTCTTTTTGTCTGAGATGTTGCTTCTTTTGGCCATTCCATCCTATGGGAGCCTTACATACAGTGGTGATACTTCTACCAATCCCATCACCGCCTTAATAGTTTGTTGTTTGGGTTCTTTTGTAAACTGTATTTGGCATGCAATCGTGTAAATGGTGCTTAGCATGTACCAAATGAACCGGCCATGAAAGAAGCTTTATTCGTTTAGGAAAACAATACTGCCGTTCCCTGTACTAAACAAACATAGAAAGCATATATGCTCAGACTAGAGAATGCTATACTATGCAGTACATAGCTCTGTTTAGATACTCATTCAATATAAAGATTTCAGCATGAGGTAAGGGCACAATAGGTGCACACTATGAACCTTAAAACTCATATCTCAAATGTACAAAAATTCATCAGATAAGGTGCTTTAAAAAACATAATAGTGCTATAAAAAAGCTTACACAATTCAGAATGTTCATTACTATTACACAATACGAATTACTGTATAGTTTAGGAATAACTGATGTATTATTATAGTTTAATAATGTGTTTTTTTTTTTTTAAACATTCAACGTTGTTTCAGTACTGGTTAGATTTTGTTCCTTAAATTTCAGTTTTTTCCTCATGTGTGTAGCCTGTAGCAGCTATAACTTTAAGGTCTGTTGAAAGCCACTTATTTTTTGTGTGGAATCTGCTACCTCATGCTTTGCCACAAGTGTTCCTATTATTCGACCATGAGACACCCATTTTATCAGCCTCATAAGAATGAAATCCTGAGGTGACCATGCTGAGAATCATTAAAGTGTCTAACCTGCTACACGTAGGCAGAGCCACTAGAATTATGCGGCAGAGGAGGGCTAAATTATGGGTCAGGGTTGAGTAAATTATGCAGCAAGAAAAGGTAAATTATGCGGCATGATGCCGCACATTTTGTGAGTATTATTTAATTATTTTTACTTCTTTACACTTGTTAACACTGTCTGGGCATAGAATGCACCTCATTGGTACCAGTTTAACACCAAAATATAGCAATAAGCAACAGAAAGGTGACCAATTAACCTTTGGAAAGGACCTTCCACTGTGCGCCAACACATGTTGCTGCTTTTTTAGTGGCTTTTGAGCTAGAAACAGTTTTTTTGAAATCTGCAGATTATTTAGCAGATAATGGATTATGTGGTAAATAAATAAATATGGAAAAAACACAGCATCTGCACAATCACATAATTCCAGTAGCCCTGCCCCTTGGTCCCTGCACAAGGAGTCATTCTATCATTTGTAACCATCTACATACATATGAATGTTGTATGAATTAATGTCATGATGAGTAGAATGTTCTTCATTTAGCCAATGACAAGATAAAACTTTTCTTTTGTTAACTTTTTCCATTAATTGATTTTTCATGTAATGCTGCAAGTTATTAATAGCCTCAAAGCAGGAAGAAAAGAAAACATACCCCAGTGAATCTGTGTCCTAATTGTATACACATTTGTATTCACTTTTCTGGGAAAAGGAAAATCCCTTGCAATGCGTTTCTGTTACATCACTGTTTTCAGCTCCTTAGAACCTTATAATGGGAGCCCGCAGCCTTTTTAGTGTGAGGGAGTGAAAGTGTTCAGGATGTCCGTGCTGTTCATTTGTTCATCTAAGCAGCTACTATCCCTGCAGAATTTCATGCCACTCCTGAGGCCTGAAACTAAGGTATGTCAATGGTGTTAATATTTAAATAAACAATGAGGTACAGCCCACAGGACTTCATGTCCCTTGAAACATTAGAGTGAAAAACGTTTTTTTCAGTTCTAAATGGCCCAGGGTGGGCCAGGGTATTTCTTGGGTGGGCCTGGCCCACCCTCTAGAACTGGGCCTGCTACTTACTCTAATCCCGACATGGCCCTTGCAAGCGTTGGCCTTACAGGATCCTTACTTTTAAGACACAGGGGGAAACAATAGCAGTTATTTCTGAGAACACAAAGACACAGTGGGCAAAAAAGGGATTTGGTATGATTCCTTAAAAGTGGTAAAGAGAGGAGAACGTATAGGGACATCCAAAGGCATTAAAGACACCCTCATTAGGGAACTAGACACCATCGAAAAAGAGTTGGCAAACTAGAATTCGAGGGTGCAGCAGATGCCGCATGGCAAGGGGAAATAATCAGGAAACAGGAACATCTGTACTGGAGTGCCTCTACTATAAAACATACACTAACAGAAGGCATGCAGAAGGAGATACATCTGGAGCGCTATTGTTGGAGAGGAAATTACATTCGAAAATGAATCACAACATTTCTTTTTTTTTCGTTCAACAATTTTTATTAATTTAAGAGAGAGAGTATAAATAATTAAGGTACTACAGCATGTAATACATAAAAGCCATCTTGACCAATAAATAGTTAACAAAACGCATAAATATGAGCAATATGATAAATAGTGGGTAAAATCTAAAACCAGCAGGAATATAAGAACCTATTCATGTGAATTCATTTGTATTACATTAACTAGCAAGGAATGAACACACAAAAGAAAATAAAGAAAGAGAACGTAAGCGGAAAAAGGAAAAGAGGAAAAGAGACAAATGGAAAAAGAGAAAGAAAGGGAGAGAAAGAAAGAAAGAAAGAAAGAAAGAAAGAAAGAAAGAAAGAAAGAAAGAAAGAAAGAAAGAAAGAAAGAAAGGGACTCCAGCCTCAGTAAAATAAAGAGGGAAAATCAACCAGCGGTAGAAAAAGGGCACTGAGCGACTAGGCCCTGAGAGGCTAAATGGATATATTTATCAAGCGATCTCCAGACACCAGAGGAAATGGAGGGAGTATAATGTTTCTCCTCCACCGAAGTGTGAGCACCACGGAGAAATGATACCCATGCCCACCATGTATGATACGATAAGGCATTAAATGATTTCCATTCTGACAAAATAATCTTAACAGCTATGGATACCAGTAAATCCAAAAGTTGTAAATCTAACTCATCTAAAGGAAGTGGAGATGGAGCTGCCCAAGGACCCAACAAGACTAAAGGAAAGGAAAGCTCAAATTGAATATCAAAAATTAATAATAAATGCTTATGGATGAATTCCCAGAACGCATGGAGAAGGGAGCACTCAAAAAACATATGTTGAGGAGTACCAGCAGCACTTTTACAATTCCAGCAAAGATCATCATCTTTAAGTTTGAGTGTATATAGACGAGCTGGGGTCCAATGTAGAAGGTTGATAGTAAAAAACTTTGATTGAATCAGAGAAGGAGCAACTTTATTCCGTAGGGAAAGTTTCCCAATAGTTTTCCAAGTATCCGATGTAATATGTTTGACTATATCAGCGTCAAAATGGTGCATCCATTTGAGCTGTGTGACCGTAGAAGGTGATGACGGAGAAGTGAACAAAAATGTATATATCCTAGAAGCCATATGTCCTACCTTACCCCAAAGCTGTAGGAGAGAGACCATATGCGAATCTGGATGAAAGGTACTCTTGGACAGAGCTACTTTAATTTTAAGGAATGAGTAGAAATCAATAGGATTAAGACAATAAGCTGAGGCCAACGAGGAGAAAGGCAAAGGATCATTGTTAGCATTATAAAGATGCTTGACCAATGTAACACCTTTATTGGCCCAATATGACCTTGTCTCCGCGTCCAACTGAATCTTAATCTTGGGATTGTGCCACAAAGAAGACCACCTGGAATTTTGAATGTGTAAAGAAACTCTCTTATCCATCCTTTTCAATGCTAAAATGGTGTCTGCTATGATACGTCCAGAGAAAGGAAAAGTCAATGTAGACGCAGTCATCAAAGCTGAGGTGGGTAAGGGAGAGCACAAATGTTGTTCAATACATAGCCATGGTGGAATATGTCTAGTATCAGAAGGAAACCATAAGGCCCCCTGAGAGGCTAAAAACGCCGACTGATATAAACTCCAATCTGGGAAGTTACAACCACCCATATCATAAGATTTCCTTAATTGTTTGTATGCAATCCTAGCACGTTTGTCGCTCCAGAGAAATTTAGAAGTGATCACATCTATCTCATGAAAAAAGGAAGAGGAGAGATTTACAGGGAGCATGGATGACACAAAATTGACAATAGGAGTTATCATCATTTTTAATGACTGGAGCCGTCCCCACCATGAGATGAACTTAGGCGACCAAGCCTCCAATAATTTTTTAACTTTATCCAGTACCTGAGATTCATTGTAAGAGATAGTATCCGATAAATTCGCAGAAAACCAAATTCCCAAATATTTAAGCCGCTCAGACTGCCATTTAAATCCTGCATCTCCCATGTGAGAAGAAAAGCACAGCCGATTAAGAGGAAACATTTCGGTTTTGTCTCTATTTAAAGTATATCCTGAGACAAGAGAAAATTGTTTGATAATAGTGGAAATAGCAGGAATTGCTCTTTCTATATCTTCAGAGAAGATAAGAACATCATCCGCAGCTGTTTTAATGCGCTGTGAACCAAATTGAAACCCCCGAATGTCCTAATTAAGGTTAAGTAGGCGAAGTAACGGGTCAATAGACAGTAAAAAAAGAAGTGGTGACAATGGACAACCTTGTCGAGTGCCCTGGCCTAGATCAAAGAAGGGTGAGGTAATTCCATTAATTCTGATATTAGCCTTAGGTTGAGTATACAAGGACATAACCATTCCAATAAATACATCCCCCAGGTTATGGGATTGAAGTACAGCCTGAAGAAAAGGCCACGAGACCTTATCGAAAGCTTTCTCGGCGTCAAGCGCAATAGCTGCCGCCGGCGAACTAGAACCCTTAGCTTTCTCTAAGATATGGCAGAAAGTACGGATATTATCCCTAGCCAATCTTCCCTTGACAAAACCCGTCTGGGAGGGATGAATGAGAGTGGGAATATGAGACTCCAATCGTTTTGCCAAAATTTTTGCCAAAATTTTTGCTTCCATGTTTAGCAAAGAGATTGGGCGGAAATTCTTGGGGTCCGAATGATCCTTACCTTCTTTGGGAATAACCACTATAGTAGCCTCCGTTGCCGAACCCGAAACCTTCCCAGAAGAAACAAAGGCATCAAAGACCTGTTGCAGACGTGGTACTAGAGAAGAACTAAAAAAATTTTAAAACTCAATAGAAAAACCATCCGGTCCTGGCGCTTTCCCTGATCTAGTTGCCTTAATGGCTTGAACAATTTCCTCGGACTCAATCGGTTTACTTAGAGAAACAATATCCGTGTCAGCAATGGTACTAGTAGGAATAGAAGTCAGAAATTGTTGGCACTGCGCTAAAGAAGATTGGTGTTCAGGGGTGTATAAATTGGAGTAAAAATCACGAAATACCTCCAAAATATCTTTAGTCAAGAATTTCCGAGTTCCCGCAGTATCTGTGATACAGGTAATCTGAGTTGATCGAACATTAGTGTCCTGATATTTTAAAGTAGCTGCCAGAACTTTACCTGCTCGGTTTTTTAGTAACAAGCGCTTTGATTTTTGTAATTGTACCCCAATGTGTGCCTTCTTGGTCAAGATAGAATTATACTTATATTTAAGATTTTTGATTTCTTGCAGTATCAATTTATCTTTAGAACCTCTATATAGTGATTCTTTTTGTTTAATATTGTCTGTAATCGAGAGAAGCTCTTTTTTAATAATACTGTTTCTTCGTGCCATAGTTTGAATAATGTTGCCTCTAAGGGTACATTTGAAAGCGTCCCATAGTACTACAGGAGATGTCACGGATGATTCATTCTCTCGGAAAAAAGTATGTATAGCTGCATCAAGCAACTCAACCTCTTTGTCGTCCTGTAAGATTTCTGTATTGAGACGCCAAGTGCGCGGTCCACAACTATCTGTGAGATTAAGAAGAGTGAAAGAGACTGCGGCATGATCAGAGACAACTATAGGGTGGATTATCACATTTGTAGTATCTTTCAACATATTAGCTTGAACCAAGAGATAATCAATGCGAGAGAAGCTAGAGTGAGGAGAAGAGAAAAAGGTAAAGTCACTGCCAGTGGGATTATGCATTCTCCACACATCAATGAGTCGTTGGGAAGAACACATGTTAAGCATTTGTTTGTGCGCCCTGGGAGGACGGAATCGGAATGCAGAATATCTATCCAAGATAGGATCCATTGGCAGATTGAAATCTCCCCCGACAATCAGTTTATCGCTAATAGATATTTCGGAAAGCTTCTTGGTTATTGTTCGCCAGAAAGAGGGGTCATCACTATTGGGAGCATATATATTCATAATATAGAGATCAGATGACCCATTAGACAATTGCGTAAGCAGTCACCTACCTTCAAGATCATGTTCAGCCGAAACAATGGACAATCCCGAATTTTTAGAAATAAGAGTAACCACCCCGTTCCTCTTCCCAAAAGCCTCTGAGCACGACACATCAGAAACCCATTGCTTACGCAAGAATAAAGCCTCCTTATACGCTATCTTAGTTTCTTGCAATAACACAATATCAGTAGAAAGGCCTTTGCAGTAATCCAAAATTTTTGATCTCTTTACTGGGTGGTTCAGACCACGCACATTAAGTGACATCACATTTAAGCCAGCCATGAATAAGGGAGATCAGTAAAGATAAGAAAAGTCAGTAAATGAAAAACACTAAGGGATGTATATTGCATGAGATGGACGACACGGGAAGAAAACTTATACACATAAAAGTAAGAGAGTAAGGCTGAAGTCCGTAGGAAGAAAGAACTCAGTACAGCAAGAAAGAAACAGAAATGGAAGAAAGAAAGAAAAGGTGAGGAGAAAAACACAAACTGCAAAAATAAAAAGAATAACCCCACCAGGGGAAGTCTATAAGAGACCAGAACCATATATGGGGGAACATGAAATAGCAGCCAAAGAGGCCATTGTTTACCACTAGCCATAGAAGGGATAGAGTATAAACAGTATATAACATAATCCATTCATTATTATAGGTTACACAATGTTTGTGTAAATAAACATCAGACAAAATACAAATTAGCTAACATGTACTATATTATTTCTACAATAAGAAATTAATCCAGGATATGAGTGAACACCCTTATGATTGATAAAAAAGGGGAAGACGACTAGAAAGAATTAATGAGTATACCAGCAACATTACCATTTGATAAAAACCTGAATGGCGAGTCACATTTTACGTATCATACAAATAGTATAAAATAAATATCTAAGAAAGAGTTAAATAAATACATTCTTAACGCCTGCGGAAAAAAGGATTCTACAAGGGCATCCAACTGTCACAATAAACATATCACCTAAAAAACAGTTAATGTTTAGATAAGCAGCCACAAAGTAATCCTCAGCCACACCTAGGAAATAAATTACGCTATGAAACAAGATAATGAGAACTGTAAGAGCGTCACACAAGCTATCAATACACAATGAAATGAAGAAATGGAAATTCCTATAACTGCTCCAGTTAAAAACCTGCAAAGGAAAAAGAGTTAATGGAACATACCTATATAAGGGGCAATAATTAGATAAGTGAATAAAATACACTAAACAAAGGGCCTCATGTTACTCGAACTCTAACCTTCCCTTAAAGAGAGACAGCATTACAAGCTATAAGTGGAGAGAAAAACCTGCAAAGGAAGGATTAATACGAGGAAAAAAATATATAAATAACATGAGGGATGCATATATGCGATAAAAAAACTGAGTTATTGGAACACACCTACAAAAGGCAATTAATATATCTTGAATAAAGAACACTAAGAGAAGGGCCCAATCTTATTTTGACATCAACCTTCCCTCAAAAAAGATATCGTTATAAGTTATAAGCGGAAAGATGAACCTGCAAAGGAAAGGTTAATACACAAAAAAGAAAAAAGATAAAGATAAACTTGAAAGGCCCATAACCGTGGATGAAGTAAGGGAACCTCCAACTTCCCACAGGAAAAAGGAGCCTCAAAACCTGTAAGAGGAAAAATAGGCACAGAAAATACTAGAGTCCAGCCATAAAAGCAATGATCCTTTCAAGAACCAGAGGAGACTGAGGGAGAGTCAGATTCCATTCGCGATTCAGATTGATTATCCAAAAAAGTTGTTAACTCTGATGGTTCATAAAAAATCTGAGAGCGACCTTTAAAAGTTATTCTGAATCGTGAGGGACCAGCGAAGGAAAAAGGAATGTTCATGTCCAAAAGCCTCCGCCGAAGGTTTAAAAAACCTTTCCTCCTGAAGACAGTATCTCTAGCAAAATCCTGAGATATAGCAATCCTGTGGCCTTCCCATGTAATCGATCTGATCTTCCTCATCTGAGACAAAATAAGTTCTGAGTGTTGATGTCGTAAAGGCTTAAACACTATAGGCCTAGGATGCGGCGAGGACTTAGGGCGAAAAGAGGGAACTCTATGAGCACGTTCTATTTCAAAGTCTTTCTGAAAGGAGATATGGAGAACCGTACGGATCCAGTCCAGCAGAAACTCAAGCATTGAAGGAGCACCTTTCTCCGCATCTTCTGGTAGACCAAAAATACGTAAATTACTCCTACGATTCCTATCTTCCTGTTCTGTAAGGTCCCTCCGCAAAGAAGCCATAGAGCGCTCCAAATTCTGTACCTGCCTGGCCTGCTGATGAGATGTGTCCTCAACTGCGCTTATGCGAGATTCTGCATTTGAAATACGTAATGACAAACTTTTGAAGTCACTTCTAATCGCCGCAACTTCAACCTGAAGTAGGTCTGTATTTGTTTTAGTACTCTGCGCAATATCATGAACCGTATTTAGACGTAGAAGTATTGTGTCTAAAGTAGTAGTAGATTCCTTAGATGTTACCTCTGGCGTGGGAGACGTTTGTTTAGATCTCTTAAGAGCACCTTTTGCATCCTTATCTTTTACAGGGAGACCCATATTATCTGCCATTGGAAAAGACAAATGTAGGTGAAAAGAAAAACAGCACTACCAACCACTCCCTGTTCCAGACCACCAGAGCGCTACCTGGAAATATGGCGGAGCAAGCCCCTCAGAGGACAAAGAACAATGACCAAACACATAAACTGTACCCCAGAAAATGTCACTGTCCAGACAGATAGCAACCTCTATCTCGTGGTTAAAGAGCACTTAAATAAGTGCGCGCCACTGAGAGACTAGTGTCCAACCAGCGATAATGGTAGAGGAACAGGTGCAGATGCAGAAAACCACCGTAGCAAAACCAGCTCATTAAGGAGCAGGTATTAATCTTCTGCCACTCCAAAACTTGTAGACAAGGTTATCATCGCAGTACACATTATGAACTTTCAGTCAGATTTTAAGCGCAAAAAGGTTGTTGATGATCCTGTTTTAAACAATGCTCCACATATTCAGCTGGTGAAGAAAACAACATCGCACAGCAGCGCACATTCAAGGAGCCTTCATATTAAATGTGTTGCCCCTCAGGAGAAACATATCGCCTCGGAAAAGAACAGCGCTTTATTTATAGGTGAAACAAAGCTGCAAATATTCACATTCTTTTGACCCCTGGAGTTCCCCTCAGGGCAAGCAGAACTTCCCATAAGCAGCCACTGTCAGTTTACACATACAGCGTCTCAGCGCTGCTTAAAAGAAACTTCATCTGAATGGACTTCAACTTCAAATGCCTCAGAGCATATATTATCCTTCAGCAGCAGCGTGTTATGTGATTCAGGCGAAGCGCTCTTACTTTATCAACCGCTGTACCCTGGAACATCCAAGTTGTGAGGGTTAATGCGCCCGTGTTCCTCGCGCCGCCGCCATCTTAGGCGCCACCCTGAGGAGAACACAGATACCGCTGGAAAAGGCACCAAAAGTGCTCCAAATGCGCTGCAAATTCTCCTGCGTGCCCTCGCTACCTTCCGCTGCAGATACACATCATTGAAACCAACCTTCCAGGACTCCGTTCACTGGAAAACCGGACGGCCTCACGGAGGCTCTCCGGAGCTTAAACAGATGCGGCCATCTTGTCTGCGTGCGCGTCACGCCCCCCGAATCACAACATTTCTGATTGAAATTAATGAACGTGCACCAACCACACGTTTTAGAAAACAATGACAGAGACAAGAGAATCTTAGATACTGCATCGTAAAAGCCTGCAGAAAAAGTGCAGGCTAGATGATATATTCACATAAATAATATCAATTGTGATTTATTAATCAATAAGGTACAGTATTTTATCAACATGTGGTAGAAATATGCAAAATTGTGAATTCTCACGTTATGGGATTTACCGCTAATCATCCTCTATCACCATTAGTGTGGGAACAACAGATGAGAATTTATCAAATATTAATGTTTAATTCTGACTTTGGTGATGAATTTACTAAA
Source organism: Calotriton arnoldi (assembly GCA_963921515.1). Classification (NCBI taxonomy): domain Eukaryota; kingdom Metazoa; phylum Chordata; class Amphibia; order Caudata; family Salamandridae; genus Calotriton; species Calotriton arnoldi. The sequence goes on along the minus strand of CAWUFW010000913.1, from coordinate 1,227,411 downwards.
ATCTGTCATTTTGTGTGTGTGTAAATGTTTGTGCCGAAAGTGACAAAAGAAAAGTAGGTGTCACATATTCCTAATTAATGATGCCTTCATGAAACTTTCACAGATTTTATTTCACATATGTGCTAATGCTATGCATTAATAACAATTTACCTAAGATGTGTTTTAGAATATATTTTCATGTTAGTACAATATGTAGCCTAGAGTTCGTCTTTCTGGGGTCCATAACCATCATGAAAGATTTAGTAAAATTTACTTTTAAATCCAAATTGCCCATAAAGGCCGTAAAGGATTCCAAAAGTCGCTGTAAGCCCTTTGTGCTATAAGCACAGCGTCATCTGCATAGAGTAGGCATGGCAGCGGGCACGCGTCCACCACAGGTAAATCTTTCCCGGTCTTAATCAAATGTAAATCCAAACCATTGATGTGTAACAGAAAGAGAAAGGGGGCCAAAATGCATCCTTGCCTAACACCTCTGCTTGATTTAATTGTGTCAGTATATTCCCCCTTTTGGCCATATCGAATTTTGATGGTGGTATTCGAGTGCAGTCTCTAGAGGATGTCCACTAAAGCTTGCTCCACCCCCATAAATGTCATCATGTTCTACAACATGGCATGATTTAGATTATCAAAAGCACAGGAGAGGTCCATGAATGCCAAATGTAAGGCACCTCTCCTGGTTTTGACGTACATCCCGGCTAAGAGTGACAAGTTTAAGCATTGCTCCACCGTGCCCACCCCTGGGCAGAAGCCAAATTGGGCAGGTGAAAGAATATTATTAGATTCAGCCTAATTCTGTAAGCGTGTGATAACAACTCGCCCTAAAACCTTGGATGCGGTATCCAATAAAGAAATAGGTCTATAGCAACCCGGGTTTAATTTGTCCCGCTTTTTAAACATAGGGACAATAACTGACTCCTTCCACGCCTGAGTCATTCTGACACTATGCATTTTGGTTTTCACTCCTGCAAAGCCTACAACTTTATGCAGCGCAGTCATTGCACGGGACAAAAACTGAACTGTTAATACAGCTGTGCCCCTGTTCCTTAAAAAGGAATCCAGAGGAACTTTCTGACAGCAAATCAGATGTCAAGAGGGTGTTAAGGTAGATGAGTTGATTTTCTTCCTCTCCCTTCAATTTACACTTGTGTTGCATAACTCAGCCTGCTAGAGTAGCAATGAGAGCCCTCTGAAGCTGGCATTCTGATCTGAATCGAACTTTATATCTAAGTACATTAACCAGGATGAGAAACCCCAGTGAGGTAAATGGCAATAAACTCCGTGAGGTGACCAAAAAGCTCTGCTGCGCTACACGGAGTCCTGCAAGTGGCGCAGTATGCTAGGTCGCGCCGTTTGTGCCGATTTTTCATGCCGGGTGTTTGTCCCACATTGGAAAATCAGTGCGAAGTGCACAAGAGGGCGTTGTTTCTTTCTGCCGGTCGAATAGATGTTCTACTCGAGTGGCATTTTCCTCAACGTGAGAGGTACAGACACCTGCGATCACCTGCGTTGAGAAATCTCGCTGGGAGGTGGTCTGGTGTAAGATTTTCCTCAATCGCTTGCGCCCACCAAAGTAACGTTGGCGAGCGAAGAAAAAACTCTGCTCCGTTTTGGAACTCTGTGCGCTGCGCGGAGTGGGAAAAACTCAGCAAATTCCGCGAGCGGAGCGGAATTTCACACCCAGTCCTACATAACAATTAGGCTCACATTCCATTCTGCCTCTTCTGCCCCTGCCATCGCGTGACCTGAAGGACAGATTCAGGAACCTCACATCCTGCCCCCACTGGCATCCCTCTTGAGTGGAGGAAATGCTCAGCAGGCACAGAGCATTCACCGTTAGGAGCACCCAGAGCTCTGGGAGAAAAGCCTGGTGCTTAGTCTGCTTTACACTACCTGATGATGAGCAACCTGCATACTCCTCTTGCCTCTGAAGACGTCCAGTTCCTCGCCTTCTCCCTGGTGGTACCAGTGGCACTCACTGGCTGGCTGGTTCTTTATGTAAGCCACTTGAGTTCATCAGGTGGGGATTGTGCACTGGATAAGAACGTTCAATTCCACAATGACCCCAGTGGTTGAGTACTATGCTCATGTAAGGCAGAAAAAACACAGACTAAGCTGTGTGAAGCACCTGACGCTCTAAGGCAGCGCCTCCGTTGCAAGCAGGCGGCAGTACTATTTGCCTGGATTCAACCACTGATCAATGCGCACTATGTCAACAGAGGCACATCACACATAGCAATGATATATTGCTTCATCAGGGCAGATATACATTGGAAGGTTTACAATATTTTTTGTGATTCCTTACTACTTTAGGGGCCTCATAGGGATTGGTAATGTCCCATCTGAAGAATATAGGGGTCGCTCAGCTGCAAGTCCTGACCTTGAATTCACTTTCCAGAGTACACATCATGTGCATTTTGTTAAGAGATCTGCACATGTGAACCCATAGGGGTGATTCACAAAGGCGTGTAAAGATACATAAAAGAGTACTCCTGTACTGTAATATCCAAGTTAGGAATAAAGTGGGAATATTCAGGGAATATTACTCTAGTTAGTACTACTAGAAAGGACTGTGCCCTCTTCGCACTTTTACTAATAGGAAGTTGAATGTTTCGAGGCTGATTCACAAAGGCATGTAGGTGTACGTAAAAGAGTACTCCCGTGGTACTACTTCCTGTACTCATAAATGCTTTTGTGAAGTGGCCTCATAATGTGTACTCTCAGATTGAACTCAGCAAATGCAAGAAAAAATAAAAGAATACCCCTGCTCCAGTGAGATGCTTCAATAACCTCATTACTCACACTTTAAATAAATGGTCTCTTGCAAGGAATTCTTCTCAACACAATTGCAGCTGGTCTTTGTCATAACACGCTTTATTCTTCAGACCGTAGTGTTTGTTATGGTATATTTGGAAACATGCAGGGCAGGTTGAATAATGCGAGAGGCAGCCAGCTAATAAAAGCCTGATTTTAGATCTTTGGTATGTTTGTCCATCTGAGGGTGGAAGAAGGAATTGCATGTACAAACAAATGTCATGGTTGAACAACTTTTTACCACACTGAAGTGTGTATTTGCTTTGGCTGTTGTCCAGTAGTCCATGGAGAGTATAATAAACTATCCCTGTTCTGCATCCCATCCTTCACGTAAATAGTTCCCTTGGGTCCTATGCGCCTGCAGTGAGCATCAGCAGAGACAAGGAGGCACAGCTACTTCCGGGTACCCCGGAAGAGGAACCCAACATGAATCGCCCATAACTTCACAATAGTAACTAACAGCCTAATATATTACACAAAATAGTTATAACTCTCTGATGCTTAGATTCGCGCTAAGTAAGACAGGTATTTTTGCCTTTACTTTTATTCACAAAAACCAAAGCAAACCTCAGGAAAATACACTATTTTCCTAATTGTCCTCTTCTACACCAGCGTGACTTAAGCAGGCAAAACATCCTTAGCCATAAGGCTATGGCAAATGTGAAATTTCGTTTGTTTTTTATCTTTTCTTTGTCATGTGGATAACCTTTTTCAACATAAGCTATCTCTTCCCTCATTGCCCATTAAAACTGGGCTAGTCGCGGCCAAGCTTTTTCCCACCCCACGCTTCGATCCTCACTTGCACTTGGGTCGTCGAGGTGGAAGTTAAGAAGTGCGTCAAAGGGGCATAATTACAATCCCCTATCGCCACAGGAACAATGCCTCTAAACATATGCCTCTAAAGGTTTTTTCAAAAAAGGAAACCATGGCTGACAAGACAAAAAGGGTGCTATCAAAATCACCACTACTGTCTCCTTCTGAATCTTCTCAAGCACCTTCAGAAGGAGGGGTATTTGCAGAAAAGTATACTGACATGGCATTGATTGCCCACGCCAGGGGGCAATGAATGTACATACAAAATTGAGGAAGAGGGGCATTAGTTGGAGATGCAAATAGATCCAGCCAAGGATTCCCAAACCTGACGACTATTTCGTAAAACACCTCTGCCCTCAGGTGATAGTCATGGGAAGAAGGCAGATTGCATCTTAGCCTGTTGGCCAGAATGCTCTGGGTGCCTTCAAGATAAACCACTTTCAGGCTCAAAACAGTCTGTTCTGCCCAGGAACAACTCTGGCAAGCTATCTGCACCAAGGCTGTCCCCTGCATGCTTCCCTGTCGATTGATGTAACTTTTGGCTATTTGGTTGTCCGTTTTACAACATTCGTTCTACCCTCAATTGAGGAACCAATATTTGAACCGCCTGCAAAATTGCCATTAACTCCTTCCAATTGGAGGATTGAAGTTTTTCGCTCTGAGACCAACTCTGTTTTATGTGTAACTCCCCAGAGTCTCCCCCTGATCCTTGGTCAGAACTACAGGAGCTGGTTAACTGAAGGGGATCCTCTTTTGTAAATTTTGGGAGATTAGCCACAATTGTAAGTTCTGTTTAATCTTGTCCTGAACCAACACCATTTTTTCACAGTCCTTCGTCTCCCAGGACCAACAATTCAGAAGATGGGTCACCAATGGCTTCAAATGATGGTGAGATCAAGGGGCTACCGCAGGGTGGATGCCATCGAACTCTGAACCCTTAACCAAGCCCGGACTGTTGCTTGATGTAAAAACAGTAAATTATCTAACTGAAGTTGCAGCTTCAGTCTCCTTGTCTCTTCCAGGAATATTCAACCCTTCTGCATGTCAAACAGGGGTCTAATAAAAACTTTCTTTTGTTTTGGCAGCAAAATCGACTTTTTCAGGTTAATGATCAAACCTAAGGATTTCAAACACTCGCAGATCCTGCTGTGACTCATCTATGCCTTAAACACAGTAGAGTCAGAAATTAGGCAATCATCAAGATATGGAAATTTTTAATCCCTTGTAACTGTTAAGCAGCTACTAAAGGTGCCAATATTTTGGTGAATACCTGAAGAGAGTTGGACAGGCTGAAGAGCAAGGCTTTGAACTTATATTGCTGATACCCCAGGGCACATCTGAGGTACTGCTTAGTGTTCCAATGTATTGGTACATGGAAGTACATATCTTGCAAGTCTAGCGTTATTAAGAAATCTCCTTGAACTATCAAGGGAATTATTGCTTGCAGGGTTAATATCTCGAAGGATGTGCAACAGACAAATCTGTTCAAGTTTTTAACTCAAGAACTGGTTGGAATGTCCAGTCAACCTTTGGCACTAAGAATATCCTGGAATACCATTCAAATCCTTTCTGCAATTCGGGAGCTGAGATCATAGCCCATTTTTTAAGGAGATTTTGACCTCCAGTTATCATTGCTTCTCTCCTGGGTTGCAGATGGAGTAAGTGTGCTGCCCAAAACAGAGGAACTGGAGGAGGGGACGCAAATTCTATTTCATAACCATTCTTTACAATCGAAAGCACCCATTTGAGAATTGTCTGGCCAGGTGGCCCCCAATATGGACCAGCCTCTAAAGGGATGTTGAGTGTCTTGTGATACCTGTAATGTTCTCTTCTTAATAGAGGATCTTCTGCCTGCCAGAGCTCTGAAAGTTGGGGCATCTTCTTCTCTTTGGCTTATTTTTACACCAACTCCTTGAGTTCAGTCCCAAGCAACATAGGACCTTGGAAGGGTACAAGGTTTATAAGCTCGCTTGGGAAGGATTCCAACTTCCACATCTTGAGCCAAAGCTGCCTTCTCTCCCCAAATGAGGCACCAGCTGCCTTTGCTGGCAAACCAAAGAATCAAATGTCATATCAGATAAAAATTAGGCCAAAACTTCAATTTTAGATAAAATCATCACTGGGTCTGCCCTCTCCTGCAAACAGCCAAACAATGTTTAGAGATCTTTGAGAAGGACTTGGGAGGCACAAGCAGCATACTTTCCATCACGAATAGCACAATTCACTGCAGAATATACCTTTCTGAAAGAAGATTCAAACACAGCATCCAGAAGAAATGCTTCTTCTGAGGCCAGGAATGTTGAAGTAGCCATACTTGCTGAAATAGAGTTCACTTTGGAGATCTGTGGAAAACTTTCATCAAAGTTCTCCCTATTATATCTTTCCACGGACATCATGTGGAAGTAATTTCAACCACATCCTTCCATTCTTGCAATAACAATGTTTCAATCAGGAAATGGAAAGGATCTTTTGATCATGTATATCTATTTTTCTTCACAATTCAGAACTTCTCAAATATGTTTAAGCAGTTCCTCCAGCTGCTGCCATTGAACATATTTCCTCTTTGGAACCTTCTCTAAAGTCCTCATTCACATTAGCATTCATCTTTTGCCTTTTTTTTCCGCCTCCTCTAGGGTAGAATTGGCTGCATTCTTTAATAAAGCCTCCAGCTCACCTCTGGACAGGAAACCATCTTCGCAGGAGGGAACAACATCCACTTCAGCCACACCACGCAACCCCTCTGGACGGACCACCACTGCGTACACTTCCACGTTAACAAACCCACCACCCCCAAACCTGCACCCTGCCCACTGTGAAGGAACTGGAGCAAGGTCACTGAGGAGCAACTCAACTCCACCCTCAACCGCGATGCCCCCTCCACCTCGACCGAAGCCAACCTCGCAGCCAAAGAACTACACTGATGGATCACCAACTGCGCATATGAACTCGCACCCCTTTGCAACCCCAGCAGACAGCACCCCAGAAAGGCCACCTGGTTCACCGCTGACCTCCAAGAATCCAAATGCACCTGCAGACATCTCGAGAAGAATTGGCGAAACAGCAAAACTTCGGAAGGCCGCACCACATACACGAACGCCATGACAGAATACCACCAACTCATCAGATCAACCAAAAGGACCTTCATCCAGAACAAGATCATTGCCAACTCCAGCAACTTGAAAGAACTCTTCAGCATCATCCAAGAATTCACCAAACCCCCCAGCGAGGCCAAGGACATCACCCCCTCCCAGGACCTCTGCAACAAGCTCAGCTCCTACTTCCATCGGAAAATCAAGTCCCTCTGCGACAACTTCAACGAACGGACACCGGACTCCGAAACCACTCCCTCCTCCAGCAACGCCAGCCAACCCACCATCTCCGCCTGGACCCCAGCCACCACCGAAGACACCGAATTAACCATGAAAGGCATCCACTCAGGAGCACCCACGGACCCCTTCCCTCCGCACATCTTCCACAGAGCCGCCGCCACCATCGCACCGGAACTACGATGCACCATCAACACCACCTTCAAAACCGGCATCTTTCCCGATGACTGGAAATGCGCAGAAGTCAAGCCCCTGCTCAAGAAGCCCACAGCAGATCCTTCGGACCTCAAAAACTACCGACCCATCTCTCTCCTCCCCTTCGCGGCCAAAGTCACTGAGAAGACCGTCAACGCCCAACTAACAAAATTCATCAAAGAGAACTCCATCCTCGACCCCTCCCAATCCGGATTCCGCAGCAACCACAGCACAGAGACCGCTATACTTGCCACCACAGAGGACATCCGCACCCTCCTCGACCAACGGCCACACCGTGGCCCTGATCCTACTCGACCTCTCCGCACCCTTCGACAACATCTCCCACTTCACACTCACTGCCAGACTCCGCGACGCCGGAATACAGAGAACCGCCCTCGAATGGCTCCGCTCCTTCCTCACCGTCAGAACTCAAAGAATGAGACTGCCACCCTTCCTCTCCGAACCCACAGAGATCAACTGCGGAGTACCTCAAGGATCGTCACTCATCCTTACGCTCTTCAACATCTACATGTCCCCCCTCGCTGCCATCGTTAGACAGCACGGACTCAACATAGTCTCCTACGCCAACGACACCCAGCTCATCCTCTCCCTCACCAAGGATCCCGTCAACACCAGACTCAGCTTCCAGGAAGGAGTGAAGGATGTTGCATCCTGGATGAGCAGCAGCTGCCTGAAGCTCAACTCGGAGAAGACAGAGGTCCTCGTCCTCGGACCCTCCCCCACCGCATGGGACAACACCTGGTGGCCAACCGCCCTCGGCAGCCCGCTCACCCCCACGGACCACGCCCGGAACCTCGGCATCGTACTCGACTCCTCCCTCTCCATGACCTGACAGGTAAACGCCGTCGCCTCCACCTGCTTCAACACCCTCCGCATCCTTCCCAAGACCTTCAAATGGATCCCCCCCGAATCAAGAAAGACCGTCACCCACACACTCATAACCAGCAGACTGGACTATGGAAACGCCCTCTATGCTGGAATCAACAAGTCTCTGCTCCGCAAACTCTAGACCATACAGAACACCGCAGCCAGACTCGTCCTCTGCCTCCCTCAACAAGAACACATCACCCAACACCTGCAAGACCTCCACTGGCTCCCCGTCGAGAAGAGAGTAACCTTCAAGACACTCACCCACACCTACAAATGCCTCCACAACACCAGACCCCAATACCTCAATGAGAGAATCTCCTTCCACGTACCCAAGAGAAACCTCCGATCCTCCGACCTCCCCCTCACCGAAACCCCACGCATCTGCAGAGTGGGTGGAAGTGCCTTCTCCTACATCGCGGCCAAGTCCTGGAACGAGCTCCCGATCTACATCAGAAGCGCCCCCTCTCTGCACATCTTCAGGAAGACCCTCAAGACCTTGCGCTTCGACTGACCGGAGCTGCTTATCCCCCCCCCAGCACCTTGAGACCCTCACGGGTGAGTAGCGCGCTTGACAATTCCCTGATTGATTGATTGACAGGGTGCACCTCACCATCAGAGTCTGAGGCAGTGTGGTGCCTCTTTTCAGAGCACTTAAGCTGATCCATTATCCCAGAATACCAGAATGCGCTAAAGCAGCATTCCATTCATATTGGTTGCCTAGCAGTCTAATGTCATCTCACAAGATAACAGACTCCATTGAGCCACCTGGTACTGGCCTGGCTTTATATGCATGTTCCCAGTCACAGGGTATGCAGCCGACACTGCCTTCACAGTGTCCATACGGCACAACCTAATAGACACTGCTTGCTCCCTGCCACAGCTCAGCACATGAGCGGGGAGCTGTCCGCTAAACACTTCACCACAAATTCTCTGGACAGCATTATAAAATATTAAATAAATGTACTTACTGAAGTGATCTCCTTGACACCAGGTAAGTTAAAGACAAGTACTTTTATTTCCTAGATAAAACAGAGACGCTCTCGATGCGGTGCTCCCTGCCCCAAGCAGCAAACAACTGCCGGTCGCACAACGCCCGCCCCGAGACCGTCATAATGACTATGGAATACCGTGAGTAAACACGAGGCGGAATGCACAAGCCTCAACATTAACTACAACACATCCCCTTCCTTTATACATTAAACAAGAACAAGATACAATGCAAAGCATATAACTTCTTAACGTTCTACATACAGATAGAGAGTAGTACAATAGCTTCTAGGGGTAAGTGCCTGAGGACGTTACCTGAATACATATAATATATCCTATAAAAAACAGTAAAAGTATTCCTACTCTAATCATGCACATGACGTAATAAACTATTGGATATAATCCAACAAGTAAGCTGGTTGACTTCTTGGTCTGGGAATCCTACCTGCACTTCGTCTATGCACACTAGAAGCTCCACTTTCACGAACATGCACATTACCATCACCATCACCCTGCACTCCAGTGGACACCTCACGTTCGCTCCCTCGCTGCACAGCTTCATCCGACATAAACATAAACCCACTGCAACCATTGTTGTCTCTGCCCTCTTCTCCACCCCTATGTCCACCATAATTATCTATTCTTCTTAAGTTCCAGCGTCCACCATTAGACAGCACTACATGCCACTTGTGTACCTCCTTGACTTTAAAGGGCCCTAGAAAACTATCAAAACCTCTTTTCCCTCTTCCTGACTTTTTTTTTACCCAATCACCTGGAGCAATCCTCATATTGCCTGTAACTACTCGTCTGGTGTGAATGACCCCAGATGTTACAGATCTCACACATCTTTTCTTTTGCAATTCAAACTTCTGTTATTTGTGTTGTACTTCCCATCAATCATATCACACATCCAAGGTGGGCAAAGCTTTGAATGCGGCTTCCTCCCATGCATCACACAAAAAAGGATATTACTAGTGGCAGAATTTTCTGTAGTGTGGTACGCCCACACTAGATTAAAGATCAAACTCTCTGCATCCAAGTGATTAGCCACTGCCATTTGCAAGGCTCCTTTCAACATGCGGTTGGCCCTTTCCACCATTCCATTGGAACGCAGATTATAAAGAGATGTACATGAATGTCTCACACCACATGATAGCAAGAAGTCCCCCATTTCACTTGAGGTGAGTTGTGTCCCATTGTCCGTGATGAGCAATGCTGGGAATCCTTCTTCCATAACAACTTCCCTGAGCACATCGATGGTTGCCCGTGTGGTAATTTCCCGCATGAATTTTACTACAAGACACCTTGAATGCACGTCAATCATAGCCATAGCACATTTTTTTCCATGCCCCTGTCCACCCATGGGACCAACAAAGTCTAAACATACACTGTGCCATGCAGAACCAGGATCAGTGATACTACCCCCTCCAGAGCGTGCTCCCAACTTCAACCTTTTTTCGCTCTCCTTACACTCAGCGCACCTTTCTACCCAATCTACAATGTCTCCATCCATAGCAGGCCACCAAAACTCATTCCTTACCCATTTCTTGGTGATGGTTTGTCCCAAATGCCACTCATGGGCTAAGTCAAACAATCTTTTACGTACTCCCACTGAGGGAATTAACTTGTCACCTCTCATTACTATGGTACTCTCGTTCACAGAAAGCTCATCCAACACCTTGCTATAAGGTCGTAAAGGGAGAGGAAGAGTACTTTCTCTTCTATTGCCATTATTGATCAAGCATTTCACTCCCATCAGTATCACTTTCCATGGCTTCCACCCACTCTGATTCACTCACCACTACACCACAACAATCAATAACATCCTCAATACTTGCCACAGCTTCTTCACTTTCTTTACTCACTACTGCTTCCTCATCCACAGTTTTCCAATCAAGTGACAATCATGAGAGGCAGTCAGCTTGGACATTTTTCCAACCTGGAATAAACTCAATCTCATAGTCATACTCCTGTCGACGTGAGGTAAGGTTGGCCAACCTAGCTGACCCTTTGCTCATACAACCAGGAAACAAAACTTTCAAAAGAGGATTGTGATCAGTTTGTAGAATAACACGGCTGCCCCACACATACGTATTGAAGTATTCCAAACCCCATGCTGCAGCCAACGCCTCTCTCTCTATAACTGCATAATGGCGTGCAGCATCGGTTAAGGTGCGTGATGCAAACGCAACCGTTTTTTCAACCATACCATGCATATGAGACAGAACAGCTCCTATACCTGTTGCACTGCCATGCACTGTAACTAATGTCTTGAGTCTTGTATCGAACGGCACCAAAATTTGGGCACCACACACTTCCTCCGTGATTCTTTGAAAACAAACTTGTTGTGGTGTACCCCATTTGAATTTCCTTTATTGATCAAGCACTGTAAATAAACAAGTGCTATTTCTCTACGCATGTGTGTATGTGTTTGTGAGTGTGTTTGTGAGCGATTGAGAGTAAATGGGATTGAGTGAATGTCTGTGAATGTGAGTATGTTTGAGAGTGTCAATGAGAGTTAAAGTGAGTGATAATCAGAGTTTGAGAGTATGCATGGATAAGTGAAAGTGAGTACGAGGGAGTGAACGAAGGAGTGTGAGTGTGTTAGAATGAGTGATTGATTGGAGGTTGTGAGAGGGAGTGTAAGTAAGTCAGGGGTATAGCTATCAATGGTGCAGCAGATGCAGTTGCACCAGGGGCCAGAGTCAGTGACTGTGTGTAAGTGTGTTAGTAAGTGAGAAAGAGAACCAGTGAGTATCAATACGTTTGTGTGATAGTAACAGTGAGTGGGAGTGAATATGAATGGGAATGAGTAAGTGAGAGAATGTGAGTTAGAGTGAGTGAGGGGGAAGAGAGTGAATGTGAGATGAAGTAAGTATGAGTGAGGCAAATTTTGGAAAAAAATAGGGTGAACTCCCGGGGAAATATTGCAAAAGTGCCCCAGGGGCACCATTGGCATTTGGTACAGAAGGGAGCCCCTTCTGTAATACAGATAGCGCTGGCGCACACATAGCGCCAGCGCTATCATTAGAGGGTGTTCCCTCATTTACATAGGGGTGCGGCCCACGCAAATGAGGGAATCACTTTGCCTCTGCGCCCGAGCTGTATTACCGATGTGGGCATAGATGCAAACATGCCTTTAAAAGGTGCACTGAAAGTGTACCACAAAAAGGTGCCGCACTTTCAGTGCGCCTCCTAAATGCAGCCCTCTAAAGGGAGGAAAGGGTGTCCCATGGACCCCCCCAGACATCCCTTTGCAGGCGGGTGCAGTTGCTCACTGCACCCGCTTGCAAGGGAATCTCTAATCCCTTTTAAAAGTGCAGGCAGGTTGCCGCCTTCACAGAGAAACAAGGAGCAGCTTTAAAACAGCTGGGGGCAGCACAAGTTCGCGGCTGCTCCGAGGGCAGCGCATTCTTCCTTATAGGGCGCAGGTTCCAAGTTTGCACCCGGCGCACCTGCTCTTAGGTGCGCCATGGCACAAACATGGAAAGTGCACCCTATCTGTAATATAGACCCTGGCTTTTATTACGCCCCACCACTTTCAAAGATCACTAGCTGCTGGTAACTTTTGGGCCACAATCCAGTACATCCGTCTTTTAAACCTCCAATCCACCCGAGACAGCAATCAACCATATGCAAATCAGGTTTGATCCTGCTCCAATCAGAAAATCCCAACCCAAAGTGCCAGGCCAGGTCCCTATTATGCAGGAAGGGTTGTGTGTTAGGTTGTAGGTTTCAAGTCACAGAATAATCAAAATGTGTACATAATTAGAAGATGCAATTAAATCAATGGAAACTATTTCCTTATAAGATCCCAGAGACATTAATAATGGCATAGTTATTTCTTTACCTGGACCTCAAGAAATTGCTGATTCATCCACCATCTAAATGTACTCTGTCACACCTTTAGATTTAATTGGTATCAGTTGCTTTTGAGTGCATCCTCTGTCCAACTACATTGCAGAGGGTCTGTAGTCTAACAGGGCTGGAACCTGAATAATAATTCCAGTGTCTGAAGATTGCTGTAAGGGTAGAAGAAACATTCTGGAATCCGAGACACCAGGGACTTCTGTAGATACAGCGCATTCCTGCCCTTTTCATTTGATGCACTGCAGCACAGCAGGAAGGCTTGCTGCGCTGCTGTGCGTCAAAATATTGTAAACGAGGCCCAGAATGTCTCACTTAGCCCTTGTCATTTGTCCCTGTGATTCTCTTTCCAACAATCAAAGCACCCACTGGCATGTTTAGAGCAGGTTATGTAGGTGTGGAAATCCTTTTGGTGGTGTACCTGCTCCGAGTTATTGGTAATTTATGTCACCTCTATTGATTGCTGTTTTCGAACTGAGACATTTTTTACATGGATGCAATGTCAGTTAAGGACTTTTGCTCTGTATTTATTTTTATGTTATGTGTACTCCCTTGTATCAGCGGCGTCACTAGGGTTGGTGTCACCCAGTGCGGTAACTCGGTAACTCATGGTGTCACCCCCTCACGACTTACCCCATGACACCATCACATGGGGTGACACCTTTCCCAAATGAGACTATTTAGTAAATAGTCTCATTTGGGAAAGGTGTCACCCCATGTGATGGTGTCACCCGATGCTGATCCGCACCCCCGCACCCTCCTAGTGACGCCACTGCCTTGTATATATCCCAGGCCTTTGAAATAATCTTACATACTTGGCCCGTTAGTCCAGCAGGAAGTAGCTCCACAGTTATTACTTATGAACACAGTACGTGGTCTGTTACTACTGGACCTACCTGGACAACTTCTCTGCTGCGATGTTCTCGCTTATTCTACTATTTGCATCCTGCTGAGGTTTTTAGATGTCTCTGGGCTACCTTCCACCTGCCATAAACCAATACAGCTTGAAGTGTTGTTGTATCGCTCTAAATTCCCGATTATGAGAAGAGTGAAACTTGGAGGGAGGGCATATTTTATGCACTTCGTAAATACCATGAACACGGTATGAGCATTTAACAGGTCAGATAATTATCTCCTACCACAAATTTCTACACTGGGAATTAAGCATAGCATATCGATGTGCTATTTATCACACAACAATCTGCATGTTTTGCCTCTTTCTTTCCCTGGACTGTTTCCCCGATATATATTACCAGATTTTTCCTGTGAAATATGACAGAGAAACTATGGGGCATATGTACAATGAACTGTCAGAGCGCGGCGCTGCGCCAAATTGGGCAGCGCCACGCTCTGACATTTCCAAAACGCAGGGATATGCCGTATTTACAACAATACGGTGCACCTCTGTGTTTTACCAAGTGCTGACGCTAAAATTAGCTGCCTAGCGCCAACACAGGTACCCTTGCACCATAGTGAAAGAGAGCCTGTATTGCAGGGAATGATTGTTTATGTGCAGGAAGGTGTCCCTTTCTGCACATAAACAATCAATAATGGTGATTTGTTACTTCTATGTGTGCTGCAGATCGTTATAATTTAATGATTGTTTGTGTGCAGAAAGGAAAACCTTCCTGCATATAAACAATCATTCATGGCGTTTTGCTCTTTTTGTGTGTGCTGCAAAAAGCAAAAACAAGGAGAAATACTAGTATTTCTCCTCGTTTCGTCATTCTAAAGCCTGCTCTTGCATGACTTTCGTTTTTGGCGCTGCCTCAGTGTACACCTTTTTGTAAATCTGGGGCAGCATCAAAAAGCAATGGGTGTTGCGGTGGAACACACACAGCAACACCCATTGCACGCCCTTTTCACACAAATATCTGCAGGAAAGGGTACCATATTTACAATTGGCGTTAAGCCACAAAAAGTGGAGCAGGGCATTGCGCCACCGGAACATAGTTAAATGTGACGTTCCTGTGGCGCAATGCCCTTGTAAATATGCCCCTAGGAGTGTGTGATAATTATAGAATAACTCATAAGTCCTATCCCTGTGCAAACTCATGTCTGCACAAGAATGGGAATTTACAGTCTGACTAGTAATTAGGTCCTCAATAGAATTTTTGATGCAGAGCTCGAATTAATATATTTATCTTTCTGTTTGTCCTCAAATTACATTCGCAAATGTTCAGTGTTTCATTCACAGGGTGAGAATATTCCATGTAGTGTGTTATTAAATTTATTTTCCTGATAAACAGAGCAGTCCATGCTTCCAGTGAGTTGTATTAATCCCCTTCTGACCATACCCATAATGTTCCCTCTAGAAGTCATAGAATCAGACATGCTTACTAAATACGCCTTTCACAACCCAAGTCCGTTCTCAGCAGTTAACCGTTTATCGTACCAGAAGTATCTTAGGTGACTGACACATGTAACCACCCAACAGGTTCACTTTCAAATGCTTAACAGCACACATATTCTAATTTGATGAGGAACACAGGCATAAGTGACTCTCAACAATGTAAACAGGTGCAGAACACGATCACATATTCACCAAAGGCGGAGTCTGCACTTGGAGCTGGCTGCACACAGAGGTGTGAGGCTTGTAGATGCTCGTTTTGTTCATTGGCACCGAAGGATAAACTTGAAGCTTGGCGGTCACTGCACACAGAGGCCATGTGCAAGAGACAGGATGCAATTCAGTAAGGTACACCAGCCAATCTAGGCCTGATGTACAGAGAATTTTTATGGCCGCAAACACTACGATCTGGAGTGTCACATCACAAACATGTTTTTTCTAATGCAGCAATATGATTTTAGTATTTTAGTGACTCATAGAATGGGATTGCGACCCCATGCCAAATCGCTATTGTGGAAAAAGAACAGTTGATGGAGGGAATGCTGAACAAATCAAACCTTCACCCTAGTCACAGATCTGGGTTCAATCCATCGTTTTTTCAACACCATGCCACCCCAGTTTGGGCCCAGCCCTATTCAAATCAGTCTTGACCCTGTTCCCCAGGGGAACAGTCCAGCCCGAACTGCCAGGTCAGGTCCTCCCTGGACCGGAAACAGGCATCCTGAGCACGGACACACCTCTGGGTATACCCTTCACACTTAGGGTGACAAAAGCAAAAAGTACAGATGATGGATGGAATGCTAAACAAATCAAACATTCACCCCCAGTCACAGAACTGGGTTGAATCCATGGTTTCTTTGCTCACCACGCCACCTCAGTTTGGATCGAGTTATGCAAATCAGTCTTGACCCAGTTCCCAATGGGAACAGTCCAGCCGAACTGTCAGGCCAGGTCCTCCAGAGACTGGAAACAAGCATCCTGAGACCGGTTTCGGGGTATCAGCCAGGCTAGCTTGAATCCAGTGGCATAGTGAGCATGGGACCCACGTCTGGGGATATCTTTCCAACTTAGGGCGACAAAAGCAAAAAGAACAGATGATGGACAGAATGCTGAACAAATCAAACATTCATTCCCAGTCAGAGATCCGGGTTTAATCCATTGTTTTTTTGCTCACCACGCCACCCCAGTTTGGACCCAGCCATATGCAAATCAGTCTTGACCCTGCTCCCAAGGGAAAAGTCCAGCCTGAACTGTCATGTCAGGTCCTCCCTGGACCGGAAACAAGCATCCTGGGACCGGTTTTGGGGTATCACCCCTCATCAGCCAGTGGCACAGTGAGCAGGGGACCCAAGTCTGGGCATACCCTTCCCACTTAGGGTGACGAAAGCAAAAAGAACAAAGGATAGATGGAATGCTGAACAAATCAAACATTCACCCCAGTCACAGATTGAACTGCCAAGCCAGGTCCTCCATGGATCGGAAACAAGCATCCTGGACTGGTTTTGGGGTATCACCCCTCATCAGCCAAGCTAACTTGAATCCAGTGGCACAGTGAGCAAGGGACCCATGTCTGGGCATGCCCTTAGCACTTAGGGCAACAAAAGCAAAAAAAAAACATATGATGGACGGAATGCTGAACAAATCAAACATTCACCCCCAGTCACAGATCTGGGTTTAATCAATTGGTTTTTTTGCTCACCACAACACCCTAGTTTGGACCCAGCCATATGCAAATCAGCCTTGACCCTGCTCCCCATGGGAATAGTCCAGTGTGAACTGCCAGGCCAGGTCCTCCCTGGATAAGAAACAATCATCCTGGGACCAGTTTCAGGGTATCACCCCTTATCAGCCAGGCTAGCTTGAATCCAGTGGCACAGTGAGCACTGGACCCACGTCTGAGCATGCCCTTCACACTTAGGGTGACAAAAGCAAAAAGAACAGATGATGGACGGAATGCTGAACAAATTAAACATTCACCCCCAGTCACAGATCTGCGTTTAATCCATTGTTCTTTTGCTCACCACACCACCCCAGTTTGGACCCAGCCATATGCAAATCAATCTTGACCCTGATCCCCATGGGAACAGTCCAGCCCGCACAGCCAGGCCAGCTCCTCTCTGGACCAGAAACAAGCATCCTGGGACCAGTTTTGGGGTATCATCCCTCATCAGCCAGGCTAGCTTAAATCCAGTGGTACTGTACCCACGTATGGGCATACCCTTCCCACTTAGGGTGACAAAAGCAAAAGGACAAATGATGGACAGAATGCTAAACAAATCATTCATCCCCAGTCACAGATCTGAGTTTAATCCATTGTTTTTTTGGTCACCACATCACCCCAGTTTGGACCCAGCCATATGCAAATAAGTTTTGACCCTGTTCTTCATGGGAACAGTCCAGCCCGAACTGCCAGGCTAGGTCCTGCCCGGACCAGAAACAAGCATGCTGGGACTGGTTTCGCTATTGTGAGCGTTCCTTTTAAATTTCAAATTGGTACGTGATGTCTCAACATTTTATGAGCGTAATCCAATAAGAAAACATTGGGATGGTAACTCATTCCCACATGGGAAAGGGTCCAGTAGGGATTGCTCCCATTCTGTGATCGCATAGAAAAAAGTTTGTTGGAGAGTAGGCAGTTGGACAACTGCCAACTCTCAAACAAACATTAAAGAAAAATAGTGGGGGCGTGTCTAAGATGGCGCCTGAATAGACGCACATTCTCGGAGCTCCGCGCCCAGCTTTGCTAAAATAGCAGATGCAGTATGCCCAGGCCAATACAAAGCGATACCAAAGGGGATGATGGACGGAGCGTTAGAGCAAATCAAACACTCACCCCCAGTCAAATGATCTGGGTTTAATCCATCATTATTCTTTAGCTCACTCCACCACCCCAGTTCAGACATGGCCATATGCAAATCAGTCTGACCCTGTGCCTCATGGGAACAGTCCAGCCCGAACTGCCAAGCCATGTCTTCCCTGGAACGGAAACAAGCATCCTGGGACCGGTTTCGGGTTCAAAACCCTCATCAGCCAGGCTATCTTGAATCCAGTGGCAAAGTGAGCAAGGGACCCACGTCTGGGCATACCCTGCCAACTTAGGGCGAACAAAGCGATACCAAAGGGGATGATGGACGGAGCGTTAGAGCAAATCAAACACTCACCCCCAGTCAAATGATCTGGGTTTAATCCATCTTGTGTGTTTTGCATTTCGCCCTAAGTGGGAAGGGTATGCCCAGACGTGGGTCCCGTGCTCACTACGCCACTGGAGTCAAGCTATCCTGGCTGATGAAGGCTGATAGCCTGAAACCGGTCCTAGGATGCTTGATTCCGGTCCAGGGAAGACATGGCTTGGCTGTTCGGTCTGGACTGTTCCCATGAGGCACAGGGTCAAGACTGATTTGCATATGGCTATGTCTGAACTGGGGTGGCGTGGTGAAGCAAAATAACGATGGATTAAACCCAGATCTGTGACTGGGGGTGAATGTTTGCCAATGTGCAGCATTCCGTCCATCATCTTGTGTGTTTTGCATTTCACCCTAAGTGGGAAGGGTATGCCCAGACGTGGGTCCCGTGCTCACTACGCCACTGGAGTCAAGCTATCCTGGCTGATGAAGGCTGATAGCCTGAAACTGGTCCTAGGATGCTTGATTCCGGTCCAGGGAAGACATGGCTTGGCTGTTCGGTCTGGACTGTTCCCATGAGGCACAGGGTCAAGACTGATTTGCATATGGCTATGTCTGAACTGGGGTGGCGTGGTGAAGCAAAATAACGATGGATTAAACCCAGATCTGTGACTGGGGGTGAATGTTTGCCAATGTGCAGCATTCCGTCCATCATCTTGTGTGTTTTGCATTTCGCCCTAAGTGGGAAGGGTATGCCCAGACGTCGGTCCCGTGCTCACTACGCCACTGGAGTCAAGCTATCCTGGCTGATGAAGGCTGATAGCCTGAAACCGGTCCTAGGATGCTTGATTCCGGTCCAGGGAAGACATGGCTTGGCTGTTCGGTCTGGACTGTTCCCATGAGGCACAGGGTCAAGACTGATTTGCATATGGCTATGTCTGAACTGGGGTGGCGTGGTGAAGCAAAATAACGATGGATTAAACCCAGATCTGTGACTGGGGGTGAATGTTTGCCAATGTGCAGCATTCCGTCCATCATCTTGTGTGTTTTGCATTTCGCCCTAAGTGGGAAGGGTATGCCCAGACGTGGGTCCCGTGCTCACTACGCCACTGGAGTCAAGCTATCCTGGCTGATGAAGGCTGATAGCCTGAAACCGGTCCTAGGATGCTTGATTCCGGTCCAGGGAAGACATGGCTTGGCTGTTCGGTCTGGACTGTTCCCATGAGGCACAGAGTCAAGACTGATTTGCATATGGCTATGTCTGAACTGGGGTGGCGTGGTGAAGCAAAATAACGATGGATTAAACCCAGATCTGTGACTGGGGGTGAATGTTTGCCAATGTGCAGCATTCCGTCCATCATCTTGTGTGTTTTGCATTTCGCCCTAAGTGGGAAGGGTATGCCCAGACGTGGGTCCCGTGCTCACTACACCACTGGAGTCAATCTATCCTGGCTGATGAAGGCTGATAGCCTGAAACCGGTCCTAGGATGCTTGATTCCGGTCCAGGGAAGACATGGCTTGGCTGTTCGGTCTGGACTGTTCCCATGAGGCACAGGGTCAAGACTGATTTGCATATGGCTATGTCTGAACTGGGGTGGCGTGGTGAAGCAAAATAACGATGGATTAAACCCAGATCTGTGACTGGGGGTGAATGTTTGCCAATGTGCAGCATTCCGTCCATCATCTTGTGTGTTTTGCATTTCGCCCTAAGTGGGAAGGGTATGCCCAGACGTGGGTCCCGTGCTCACTACGCCACTGGAGTCAAGCTATCCTGGCTGATGAAGGCTGATAGCCTGAAACCGGTCCTAGGATGCTTGATTCCGGTCCAGGGAAGACATGGCTTGGCTGTTCGGTCTGGACTGTTCCCATGAGGCACAGGGTCAAGACTGATTTGCATATGGCTATGTCTGAACTGGGGTGGCGTGGTGAAGCAAAATAACGATGGATTAAACCCAGATCTGTGACTGGGGGTGAATGTTTGCCAATGTGCAGCATTCCGTCCATCATCTTGTGTGTTTTGCATTTCGCCCTAAGTGGGAAGGGTATGCCCAGACGTGGGTCCCGTGCTGACTACGCCACTGGAGTCAAGCTATCCTGGCTGATGAAGGCTGATAGCCTGAAACCGGTCCTAGGATGCTTGATTCCGGTCCAGGAAGACATGGCTTGGCTGTTCGGTCTGGACTGTTCCCATGAGGCACAGGGTCAAGACTGATTTGCATATGGCTATGTCTGAACTGGGGTGGCGTGGTGAAGCAAAATAACGATGGATTAAACCCAGATCTGTGACTGGGGGTGAATGTTTGCCAATGTGCAGCATTCCGTCCATCATCTTGTGTGTTTTGCATTTCGCCCTAAGTGGGAAGGGTATGCCCAGACATGGGTCCCGTGCTCACTACGCCACTGGAGTCAAGCTATCCTGGCTGATGAAGGCTGATAGCCTGAAACCGGTCCTAGGATGCTTGATTCCGGTCCAGGGAAGACATGGCTTGGCTGTTCGGTCTGGACTGTTCCCATGAGGCACAGGGTCAAGACTGATTTGCATATGGCTATGTCTGAACTGGGGTGGCGTGGTGAAGCAAAATAACGATGGATTAAACCCAGATCTGTGACTGGAGGTGAATGTTTGCCAATGTGCAGCATTCCGTCCATCATCTTGTGTGTTTTGCAGGCCAATACAAGCCTCAAAACTTTGGAGGAAAATGAGCCATGTCTGCGATTGCATGTGATTTTTATTTATTGAATCAGTTTTCCTTAAAAAAGAAAAGTGTACTTTTTCAAAAAAAGTTTGAGAATTTTTTTAGAGGTGGCAATGGTCCACAAAGTAAAGGGGATGGGGGTCTCATGGAGACCTCTTACCTTTTGCAAAAAGCTTACCACCCCAAGTTCAAAGACAGTACATTTTCAATGTTTTGCAGTTGGATTTCGATGCAAAGCACTGATTCAGTGTTTAAAGAATTTACATTTGGAAAGGACACCTCCACCCCTTCCAAATAGCAATTACAAAAGGAGTTGCTAAGCCGTTTTAGAAGTAGTTAGTAATAATCGACTCCTAAAATAGGATTTGTACATATTAAAACTGTTCAGTCCCAATCGCTGTTTGCCACTGTAAAACGTTCTGTATATCTGATCTCACTTTCATCTGAATGTGATTTTCGTACTACAATAAACACTTCATGACCCATGAATAGTGTGAAAGGCCAAATTTATCAGGACATGGTAGCACATTAATAATTTTTATTAAACATTAACAATCAACTTATAACTTAAGACAACAAAACCCCCAACATGTTATGTTATGTTATGTTAAATGGTATTTGTAGAGCGCACAGCTACTCAGGAAGAGTGTCCCGGGCGCTTATGAACCTCGGAGCTAGACTGTTGCAGTCCCTGAAGGGGTGAAAGAAAATCCTTAATGTTGTTGCTGGAACAGACAGGTTTTCAGCAGCTTCCTAAAGGTGAGTAGGTCTGACACCTGTCTAAGTGACACCGGCAGGAGGTCCCAAACACGGGCAACCTGAACTTGGAAAGAGCGGCCTCCAGTAGGGGTGCGGGAAAACTTGGGGACAACCGCCTGATGCCGAAAAGATGACCTCAGGGTTCCGCAGGGGACATAGTGTGTGACTCTCCTTCTAAGATAGTCTGCGCCCATACCTTGTAAAGCCTTGAAAGCTAAAACCAGGGCTTTAAAACAGATTCTTTTTCGGACGGGAAGCCAATGCAGCGCCTTAAGGTGGGGTGAGATCCGGGCTCTCGTTCCAAGCATGAGGACCGCTCTGGCGGCCGCATTCTGGACCACCTGAAGTCTGTTCAGAAGGTACTCCAGGAGGCCTAGGTATAGGACATTGGCATAGTTCAGCCTAGAGACAATGAGGGCTTGGACCACAGTCTTCCTGTGGGTGAGAGGCAGTAGGGAGAGAAATTTCTTGAGCATCCGCAAGAGGCCAAAACAGGATCCTGCGACTGACTGGATTTGGGCCTTCATGGACAGGGTGTCATCCAACTTTACGCCCAGGTTCTTGACCGTGTTAACCGAGGCGAGGGGAGGTGACATGTCTGATGGCCACCATTGTTTCCACTCGTCCCGAGATGGAGAGCCGAAGAAGATTATCTCCGATTTCTCTGGGTTACATTTAAGTTGATTCTCTCTGAGCCATGTGAAAACCCCAGTCAGGCATTTGTTGATCTTCTCCCCTACAAAGTCCTTGCCCTTTTCACATGTAAACAGAAGCTGCGTGTCGTCAGCATAGGAGATTATTGTCGCACCGCAAGCTTCAGCCAGGGGAGCAATGGGGGACATGTAGATGTTGAAAAGTGTCGGGCTCAAAATAGAACCCTGAGGGACACCCACCTTCAAAGGAGGAACGGGGTGGCGAAAGGAGGGTACCAGACCTCTTGGTATCTATCCTCCAAGAAGGAGGAGAACCACTTGAGCACCGTGCCACCCAGGCCGCACTCCTGTAATCTATGCAGGAGTCGGTCATGTGGCACGGTATCAAAAGCCGTGGAGAGGTCCAGCATGATCAACACCGCTTTACCTCCTTTGTCCAGCTTCTCCTTAATGGACTCAGAAATTTCGAGCAGCGCTGTCTCTGTGCTGAAATTAGATCTAAAACCGGACTGGCTCTGGTGGAAAAGGTTGTTAGTTTCCACATGGTCCGTGATGACTGAGTTCACATATTTCTCTAGGGCTTTAGAGAAGAATGGGAGGAGTGAGATTGGTCTATAGTTGGATGCCACCCAGGGGTCGGCAGAAGGCTTTTTTAGTAGTGGTAAAATGTTAGCATTTTTCCACCTGCATGGCACCTGGCCATTCCTCAGCGAGGAGTTGAGGACAATATTAGTGGCTGGGTTAATAACCTCGGCCACCGTTGCCAGCACTTTGGCAGGGCAGGGGTCCGTGGGGGAGCCAGATTTAAGGCCTTTCGTAATCTCCAAGGAAGTCTCTATTGGAAGAGGGGGGAACTGTGTTAGAGATGGACCCTCCGCGGGAGTGCCGGGTGTTAGATATTCTGTGCTCCATCCCTCAACCGGGAGGGTCTCCGCGAAGGAGTCTTGGATAGTTTTGATTTTGTCATGGAAATATGAGGCAAGCTGGCTTGTCCATTCCATAGTGGGAGTGAGAGGTCTGGCAGTCGCATTCGGGGAAGAAAAGTCTTTCACAATTTTGAAAATGTCCTTGCTTTTATTTCCAGATGACTCAATTTTGGAGGAGAAAAAGGATTTTTTTGCCTCATGGATATTATTGTGATGGACTTTTAAGGCTTGTTTATAGGTTTCCTTGTCCTCTAAGTAAAAATGTTTGCGCCATACTCTTTCCAGCCGTTTGCAGGCACTTTTGCTCTGCCTGAGTACTTCATTGAACCAGGGGGCAGAATTTCTTGCTGACTTGGAAGAGCGAGTGGAAGGAGGTGCAAGCGCCATGGAGCGTTGCTGCAACCAGTTCTCCAAGCAGAGAGCATCCCTTTCCGGTTTGCCACTGAGTGAAAGTGGGTGATGGACAAGCGCTTCAACATCACGCGTCCAGTCACATCTCCCAGCAAACTTTCAACCCCAGCCGTCCTTTCTCATTTAATTATTTCCCGACAAGGTACTGCCCCATGTTTTTCCTCCTGCGCACCGTTCTTCCCCCCGAGGGTGTGTAAGAGCCCGCATGTCACTTTTCACCCCCCCAAGACTTCTGCCACCCAGAATAAACCCTAAAGGGTGTTTTTCTGCCCCGCCCCTCCCTTTCTGAGCAACTTCTCATACGGACCCATTCACAGGTGATCTCTCTTGCACCATATACTCTCATTCCACAGCCGGCTCACTGTATCTCTCAGCTCCACATATAATACGCATTCCCCATCCTTGACATGTGCACCCCATCGTCACGAAACAGGCACACTTCTTCCTCACAAATTCCCCATGAGAGATTACCGTAATGCCCAAACCTGCACAAAATACTTTCATTGCCCTGTTTAGTTTCCTGCGAGCCTTGTCTATTGCCCCATGCCATATCACCCCCCGCCAGCTGCGACGAGGCACAAACTCTGTCCATATGATGCAAGTCCCGGAGAAATCCGTTTGATGGCCTCCAGATCCCTCTGCATATGTTGCAAAAGTGTCAAACCGGAAAATTTCACCAAATCATTTTCCCCCACATCAATCAGCAGCATGTCCGGGCAGCCTCTCTGCGGCACCAGCTTAACCAGCCAAGGCAGCCTCTCTGCGGCACCAGCTTAGCCAACCAAGGCAGCAAACTTCCCCAATGCATTCCACTCTTTACCCACCATAGCACCTCATGCCTGCTGCTGTGCAGTTCTAAGTTCCTGCCATATATTTGCTGGTCCGCATACTTGTCTGTCCAATGAACCAGAGAATGTCCCATAATCCAGGTGACCATCTTGGCCCCTGGACCGTTCACACATCCTGCGTTAGAAAGAGAAACATCGTTAACCTAAGTCCCAGATCCCTTCTCCTCTCAGTAGTCCTCCCCCCCACCCTTCATCCTTCTGCAACTAATGCCCTCTCTATGATCTCTTTCTCACGTAAAGCTCATAATAGCGGGACCGCCACCTACCAATCTTCTGAATACTCTCCCATCCCCATCCCATGTTAGCCGCTTCCGTTGCTGCCCCCATCTCATCCCTACCGAAACGGCGAAGCCCCATTCACATTGCTGCCAATAGCTGTGATGCCAACATTGGCCTCCCATTTTGATGACAAAATACTCCCCTGAAACTGCATCCCGGCCACTCCAAAAAACGCTGCCACTCCCGTACTCGGCACACCGTCGCCATACCTCCTTCGTTCAGCCAAACCCACTTTCCCCTGACCTGCTGATCAGTCTTAGAATGACTCAACCATATGCCCAAACGCCCCATATCCATGTGGACGTCATCCACCTGTAGCCCTGATGTCCTTGCTGACCCCAACTGTTTCGAAACTCGAAACGCTCCGAAAAAACATCCACACCATGCATAGCCTAAAAATGGCTAACTCAAACATGTCATAACAACACACCGGTAGTACTGTTAGCAATTCCCTTAACAACTCAAACGTGATGGCCTCCCTTGGTGCCATCCTTCTCCCATACCTCTGCTTGCCCCAACCTTTCAACATCGACTCAAGATCTCGTCCCCAGCAGGGTCAACCCCCTAATGCAGCTTGCCGTAGAACGAAACCCCAGACAATTTTCCCCAAATCGTGGAGGTGACAAATCCTTATCAATGCAAAACAGAACAAAACGTAAGACTCTCCTTCTTATCTCCTCTGGATCTCGGTCCCATCCCTGCGGCACATTCCTTTCAAAGGCCCAGAAATCAGTCCATGCCAGCCTATAGCTCTTCCTTGTGGATGCCGCTAAAGCTCCCTCCACCAGGCTGATGACCCTCATTCGCCCAACTGCCAGACTTCGACCGGTAGCGGCGTCTTGACTGCGTCCGCTCCAGGTGCCAGTGATCGGAAGCACTGCCACTGCAAACGAGATAAAACATCTGCAATGTCATTTTGAGCTCCTGGGACGTTACGCGCCCTGAACACAATATTTAAGCGCAAACACATCAACATAAAACCTCGCAGCAGCCTCAGCACCCGTAAATCCCTGGCCATCTGTCTGTTAACAAGATCAACCACGGACATCTTATCTACATGGAAAAGTACCGATCTGTTCGCCAACTCCACTCCCCACAAGTGTAGCGCCACGAGCAAGGGAAAAAATTACAAAAAGGCAATGCTGCGCCACTGACGCACCCAGTAATCTGGCCAACACTCAGCGCACCAACGACCATCCCAGAAAAGCTCAAAACCGTGGGCGCCTGCCGCATCAGAGAAAATCTAGATTTGCCAAACTGAATTGTCATCCAAAAACTTCATGGGCACCCCATTGAAATCAGTCAGGAAAGTCCTCCACACACCCAAATCAGCTCTGACTGCCCCTGAAATTCTGACCCTGTGGTGTGGTAAAGTTGCCACAGACATGGCCATGCCCAGCTGCCGACAAAAAGTCTGTCCTGCTCGCACCACCCTGCAAGCAAAATGTAGGTATCCCAGGAGTTTCTGCACCTTTCGTAACTCAATCTTTCTCTCCCCATCACCTCCAGCAAGAAAGCCTGAATTTCATCCACCTTGGCCTGAGGTAACCTTGCTACCATCAAAACTGTGTCCAACTCAATATCCAAGAATGTTAACACCACCTCCGTTTCTCAGGTGCCAACGGCACCCCAAAGCCTTCCGCCATCTGTTGAAAATGTTGCAGCGCCTTCAAGCACTCACCTGAGTTTCTACTGTCCACAAATAAGAAATCGTCTAGTGCGACGCAAACTTGTGGCCACTGGATCTTGTAAAAACCCACTGCAAGAAAGTACTAAGTGCCTCGAACAATGCACACGAGACAGCGCAGCCCATCGGCAAAACCTTAACCACATAGATGAAACCATCGAACTGCATGCCCAACAACTGAAAATCCTCGGGGTGTATGGGGAGAAGCCGAAATGCTGAAGTGATGTCGCACATTGCCAATTCAGCCCCTTGACCACAGCTCCTCACTAGGGCCACCGCATCATACACTGAAAGCATACAACACCTTGGAATCCACCTCTGCAATGTGATCATTGACTGACTCCCCTACTGGCCTTGATAGGTGATGAATGAGCCGAAACTCCCCTTCCGTTTTCTTCGGTACCACCCCCAGAGGTGAAACCATCAAATCTGCCATGGGCCAAACTGCATAAGGGCCTGCCATTCTCCCCTCCCTCACTTCCTTGTCCAACTTATGTGCTACTAATTCTGGGAATTCCTTGGCTGACTGCAAATTGTCAGCACATCTCTGTCTCCTGGGTCCCTGATACCCAATCCGAAAACCCTCCTTAAAACCCCATTCCAGCCGCAATGCATCCCCAATTGCAGATATATCGTCAGCCACGGCTTCAATTCTTCCAGTTTAATGGGAGTAGTTGCCTTTTGTCCCAGGGTGTCCCTGTTACCCCTTCCCCCAAGTGCCCCTCCATTGCTCCGCCGGGGTGGCCAGTGTGAAACATTGAGTGATGGGGTGCCTCCCCCCACATTTCGAGCACTCGTGCTTGAACTTACATGGGTGCCTGGAACAGTAGACTTTATTGTAGTTCCTGCATGTCCCAACATTTGTTCCTGCTAGTTTCGGGATGTAACCCGCCCCCTGTGGGGCGGGCTTAGGGTGAAAAGGCCGATACATAACTGGCAAACCACTAGCTGTATGTGTGGATGCGGTCGATTGCGTGGAGAAAATCCACTGCATCCAAAGTTCTGAGTCGACCTCCCTCCATGGTTTGTCCGGGTTCAGGCTCACTCACGCCCTGAACTCTTTGTCATAGCTGAGCCATGTGAAACCCCCGAAGTGCATTTGGGCCTTCCTGATTATGTCCCTGTCCCCATGTTTCTCACAGTAAATGCTTGCATATATTAGAAATGCTGGCGTCCAGTTCTCCATATTGATCGGCACTCTAGGCCGCCTCGTAAGTTCCCATTCTTCCTCTTTCGATCCTTCTTTGGCCTGTATGTCCCTATGTAATAGCTTGAATACATCTACATATTCGTGTCTCCATATTCCGTTTTTTGTCTTCTCAGACAGATGAGACCCAAGGGGCATCGCTAGGCCCATATACGGTAGTTTCTTTTTTTGTTTGCCCTCATCTGAGTCCGTTTTGCCCTTGTCTTTATCTGTTTCCGACGAGCTTATCTGACTGACACCTTTTCTTATCCTTATGTTTTTCCCACTCACGCGTTTGCGGAAAGCCTTTGTGCTTGTGGAGTCCTTCTTTTTATCTTTCTGTAATATGACTTCACCATTCCCGACCCCCACTGACCTACTGGCTGGTTTGTCTTTCTGCCCGTCCCCATGTTCCCAAACCGACCACCATTCACCCGTACCTGAAGGTAATGGCTCATCTGGTGCTCTTCTCCTTTCCTTTGCCCTTTTTTGAGTCCGCACTTGACTGCTGCAAAATAGTAACTGGAGTGTTGCGCGCCGTTCGCTGGCACTGTGGGTCACATGCTGTGCCACCCCCTCATCCACACGCAACTCACCCTCCTCCAATTCATCACTGTCATAATACAAAAGCAACTCATCCTCCCTCACATACTCTGCACCCCCCATAACACTCTGCTTTCGCTTCATCGTCTCCACATTCAACTTCATCCAAAAGATCGCCTCCAATGCTCCTGCCGCTGTGCACCCGCTCCCTCGGCATAGGGTTGGCAGCCGCAGACCCCCCGTGGCTTCTTGCCAGTGTCCCAAGGCCGTGATGCGCCCGATGGCGTCGCCCCCCTTCTGTTGACCTCAGCTGCTGACCCTGCCCTTGCCCCCCCGGCTGCTCCAACCAGGGTGGTCCTGTGCATCACAGAGCCCTTAGGCCGCAAGAGCCCGCCCAGTGTCCTCCCCAAGACCCCATCTGTCGGTACCCAAACCCACTGTTCCTTACCCTGGCCTGTGGACCCTGATATTTGCCTGACCGCCCAGCCCTCCCCAGCCTTCGCTATGCCAACTTGCACCTTGGTTGCTTCTTCTCTCTTGCGGGCCTCACACATGGCAAGCCAGCGTGCCTCAGTCTCTTGGACCAGGCGGCGCTGCTCCCTGATATGCGCCTCAATCTCCACGCTTGCCCATCTGTTGTGGGGAGCTTCTGACCCTTGGTCACCTGGGGCCCTGTCGGCCCCCAGCACCAGAAACCACCTGTTGACCTTTATCCCTGTCCTGCTGGGCCCCCCGCGCATTTCCATTTTTTTAAGGTGGGGCCCTTCGCCCCCTGCCCCCTTCACCCTCTTTGCCTGTCATTGGTAGAGGGGGAGGGTCATGCACTTCCTGTGCCCCCTTTAATTGCCCTCCGCGTGTGCCCAGCCTGCCGCTACCATCATTGTGTTGGGCGCCTGCCCCGTGCACTGGTCCCGTCTCTTGCTGGGTCTGACCCCGCCCGATGCGTACTCTGCAAACCCTGGGGCCGGGCCGTTCATTATCGACTAAACGGTCTGGGAGGCTGGCACGCCTCCCACCCCTGCCCGCGCTTGTGCCCCAGCGCCTCCCGCCCATGCCTCGCCCGCGTTGGCCTACCTTCATTCGGCCTCCCCCACTCTCGGGGAGGCAGGCTGCCACAGCGGCTGCAACGCCGCTCTCTGCGAGACGCATCGGCCACGTCATGCCGGCCCACGCTTCATCCAGCACGCCGGGCCTCAGCAGGTCGCGTCGTCCCGCCGCTCCCAACGTCTGGAGTGCAGTCCTGACTTCTTCGGCGGAGGGAGAAGACATGCTCGCCTCCCCGCCTTTATGGGACAACTCACCCTATGCACCAAAAACTCTTCACAAAATAACTTTCCGTATCTAATGCCCCTTCCCCGGTGAGGCACATGGTCCAGAAGAGGCCGTTTACGCCTCGCCGGACCCTTATATGCAGACAAGGTGACCCCGCCCCTTCCACCTTGAACAACCTATCCCCACCCATGTCCGGTCTAATACACGAATTCCCATGGGGAAAGACTAGTCTGTGCCTTTCTTTCCCCGGGGGCCGTCAATTTCAGTGGGGCTGTCAGCTTGAGCCTCTGAGCTGACATTTATTTACCAGTCCCCACCTTGTCCACTCACCAGCAGCCCGAGTTACACAGGAACAGCATATGCTTTACCTCAGGTGCAAGCACAGGCGCTTATGACAGCTCTCTAAAACCATCTTCCAAAAGTCAAATAAATATTCCACAGAAAACCTACTGGCGTTTCATTCATTGAGGGGGTAGTGAGTAAAACAAGGGCTCAAAACAGGCCGCTCCCAGAAACGGTTTGTGATTCGAACGGGAAGGGACGGAGATGCGGGTAAGATGAAAGGTTTGTTTACTGATCTTACTTAAATAGCATGCTTCCTTCATAAATCCGAGAAGGGCAAGGGGCACGGGGGCACCGCCGTTAGGCCACAAGCCTGACTTAAAAGCTTTGAATTTCAATTACGCAAGCAGGTGACCACATGCTGGAGCCGCGAGGAATGTTAAGCGTCGGAGCCCGGAAGCGAGAGCGTTCTTTGTCTCCTGGCAGGGGGCAGGTGCAGGGGGTGCTCAGGGGAAAGAACAGCCATGTTTGCACCGAGGTTCGGTTACCTCTGGTTGCGCTCTGTTGCAAACCACCCACAGTGGGAACGGCGAGACTTTACAACAGAGCAAAATAGCGTTTTTGACAGCCAGACATGCCTCCCTGTCTTTGATGGGCCTGTTATGAAGAAAAAAAAATCAAAGAAAACAAGTTACCAACGCGCTGGAACACTAGACACATACAAGCCTGTGCTTGTCAGACCAATGCGCGTTCAGGAATCGCATTCAGGATGTGCAGGACTGGCAGAGCGCGTGCATCCTCTTCGATGACCTTTCAAACGTCATCGTCGTGTATTTGGAAAGTAGTGAGTATTGTATCCAGGTCAAACCTGATGGACAGCTTCTCAGTTTGTTAAACATAATCAGAGTAAAACGGAGATTCGTCTTTTTTCTGCTCACTCATCATGTCCCACTCCACCGATTGTCTTGTCCTTTTTCTTCCTGCTGCTATGTCTTATTCTTCCGAGGGCCATACAATGATGGCCTGCTATGGCTCAACTAAGACAGAGCGCTTGTTTTTATGCGCCTACAATGTGTAAAATCAATTAATTTGACTCGATATTTCTCAGAGTTAGTACATTATGTTAGACAACATAGGTTACTTGAAAACAGAAACAGGCAACCCCTGCTCACTGTTTTCGAGCTGCAGTGTCTGAAAATCAAGCCCTAACTCAAAAAAATATCCGGTGAAATTAGTTGACTTTATACACTGCAGGTGCGCAAAACAAGTAGTGGCAAAGCCAATCGGTCTCGCCTATGCGACTACTATTTATTGGCTTTGTCAATGTTTTGTTTAGCCATGGACTTCAGCTGCGCCACTGCTGTGCATCATGGCTGAAAGTAAAGAAAACAAGCATTTGCAATGCAATAGGTCTCGCATTTGCGAGAGTTTAAGCTAATGGCATTGTAACTGACAATGCCTTTTATTTATCTGTTTTGATAATTAACACATAAATAAAAGTTATTGTCATTTACAATGCCAATAGCTCAAACTCTTGTAAATGCGAAACCTATTTCATTTCAAAGAAGTGGCCGCCATTGTCCCGGGCTGCTTGGAAAGTGAAAGCGCTCATGGTGTGCTGAATGCTGCTGGAAAGCATGTCGTGTCTGCAGTAGGAGAAACTCATTAAGGAAAATAGTGCCTACAGACTAAATAAGACATACCATGTAACAACAGAAGTAAAAGGGACTGTCCTCATGGGAGGATACTCATGAAGACAAGACGGTACTAAGGAGGGACTAACAAGCCTATTAACAAATCAGAAGCCAGCATTTACGAAGGACAATGACACAAGCAAATGCCCAATATGGGCAGAGAGTGGGCGGGGCTTCAAGTCCATACTCGAATACAGCATGCCTCGCAGAGCAGCGCATGCGTTGCCCAGGCTCGACCTAAAAAGTGCTGTGACGTGGCCAGTGGTGACCCAGTGGTCGAAGTGAGCGGGATCGGAAGGGCACAGCGTGCCCCTTCTTTTTAAATTCAATACAGTCCGTTCCCCTACTTTATTTTAAAAGTGCGTCCCAGGACGGCAGGGATGGTCCGAAGTTAAAAATGATTATGTGATTATCCAGCCTTGTGTGGTGCACATTGAGGAAGGCCTCTGCAGTCGCACAACCTCCTCTGTATCTGGGGGCAGGGGCCTGCCCACCATCACTGTAGGAGCTGTCAGTCTTAGGTTAACACGGAAAACGGCTACCTATAATGGCTCTGCTGCTGCAGTGCGATTTACACCTTATTTAGTGCGGACGCTACCTGCCTGCCCCCACTGTGACCAATACAGTGGTCACATGCAGGATGCATTGGTGGCCCCGCCCTTGACCTCATCTGCCCTTTTTTTTTTTAGTTCACCCAGACTGACGACGCCACCAGGAAAGGCAGAGGACTCCAGTGTGGAATTCGTGGCAGACTGTGCCAAAACCTTGGCGCTTTTTTTAATTTATAATTGTGGAAAACATTTAATGCCTTATCAGCTGTTTTCCTTATTTCATTTTATAAAATGTGTACTGCTGCTCTGCCTGTGTTCAGCGATGTGTTTTTTTTTAAACATACTGTTTGCCTTTTTAAGGATATAACATAAAAGCAGCCAGAGGTGTCCTGTTCTGTGACACCCGAGCACCAGAGCCCCTTGTGGACCCCATCCAGCGTCTGACTGTGCAAACACATAGGCCCAGGCACCAAGGCTGGGCTGGTGCACTGGGCATCCGACGGGAGGCTGGTTTTGTTACTGGGGACTGCAAAACCGGCCCCCAGTAACAAAACCAGCAGGACTGTCCAGCACAATGGCTCACTTCTCACTCTCAAAAATGCATAAATCACTGCAGAGTTCCTTGTAAACCCAGCAGTTCTCCTGCAACAATAAAAGTGTCAAGATTGATATCTCTGGTGGTTTAGCTTCCTGTTGGAGAGTGATCAGCGTTTTGTCTATTGGCAGTTTTGACTAATCTATTGTACGCAGAGTGTTAATATGCCTGCTGCAAAGAACGTGTATCATACAGATCACATAACTGTATTTAATGTACATAGCTCAGTGGGTTACTGCTTATGTCACAGAGATCCTTTAGTTACTTGCAGTGCATAAATTACATTTGTAATAAATATAGCACTGTGAGCTATGACCTGACATAAAAGAGCTGCATGCAAACTGCATGGTGCAGGTTTGGAATTTATGTTTTTCCCCCAGTCTTTCATTATCCTAATACTGCTAAAATGGGTTTGATTAGGTAGAAATACATTATTATTAGTAAATCCAACCACTACGTTAGGTTTTGAATCCTAATGGCTTATGATCCCACGTATAAGCATATTTGGGACATTCTGTGATTGAAAATGTATCCCACATTGTGAATATATTTTAATGTCAATAACTCATATATTAAACCTCAAGTAAACATGTGTATCCATTGGTTGTATTAAATAACGTTATAAGCTGTAAATGATCAGCGAGATGCCAAACATACTAAAATTGGCATGTTTTGCTCTTTCTAGCCACACCTCTGACTCCGCCCACTGACCCAATCCTTGGGTTATTCCTGACTCTGATGCTCCGCCCACAGTTCCCTTACTTTTTTTCCCCACTTAGACCACTGTGGTGACTGCATCGTAGCACTTTTTTTTCCTTCACTTTCAGCCATGCTGCACAGCAGCTGCCTTCCTGTACAACATGGCTGAAAGACTGACAAATGCACAGGCAAGACCTTGTGGCTTTCCCAAAGCTCTTTTTGTTTTTGCCAAAAAAAGAGGGAACAAGTTCCCAATAAATGTGGTCCATAACTTTCGAATTGCAAATTGATCTAGAGTTTACAATGGGCAAACAACGAAGAAAAACATCATCCTAAGATAGGCAAGGGTGCCCCTACCAAAGGCAATTCTTTCTGCCGGTCGACGTTAAACTGCTGCTGGTGAGCTGCTTTAGCGCCAGCTCCGGTTCAAGACCTCCCCCACAGGGCTGTCCTCAGCAACCCGAGAGCAAGCGGTCAGATGGAAGGTGAGAGGAAAGGAGGGAGGTAGAGAGCCAAGCCGCTCGCAATAAAGAGTCACAACCTTTCCTCCACAGCATCCCATACTGTCACCAGCACACTGGGCCCGGCCAGTATCCAGGCCCTTTCCCTAGATTCTCTTCTATCTGTACATGGGGTGGGTCCTGAACATGGACATTATTTGCCAATGAGGGATCTGTCCTGGGGAAAGAGAGAGAGCTTCACAGTAAATGCCCTTCTCTCCCCAGAGTCCAAGGGAAAGGAGGTCGTGTTACAGAGCACCGTGCTGAGCTCAGCAGCGGGAGCAGGAGATGGGGGTGACCATAAGCTGCTGAGTGGCAGTCTGGCAACCCATACCACATACAGATCTGATGGACCGAGCTGATCGAGTGCCTTAGCGCCCCCTAGGAAGCAAGGGAAGACACTTTGTGAAAAGCCCAGGTAACTTCTGTTATCTGGTTTGCTGCTCCAGGGGTCTAAAAAATGGCTGGTGAGCCCCATGTGGAGGTGCACAGGAAATAATTACAAAGCATGTGCAAGCAACACAAAAAATTCCACCGCCCTCTCCCACCAGAAAAAAAGCACTAAAACGCAGTGGGCACAATCCGTGTCATAGCAAAGTTTTTTCTGGTGGGAAAGAGTGGGGGATTGGGCTAGCAAGAATAGGGGAGTGAGGTCAGGGCAAGCATCGACAACCGGAAATGACAACAGGCAAGCAATTAAAGAAAAAAAAACCTCAATCTGAGCACGAGCAGCAGAAGGACGCTAATAAAGAATGTAATCAGTACTTTGTCTTAGCTCTCGGGAAGGGACATACAGATGAAGAGAAGGTGAAACAGGCATGCACTGACCAATGAAAAGCAAGCATATGAGAGTGACGAAGAAGCCAAACAATAGTAAATAATGGGTGAGCTCTAAGCCCCTTTTAAGTTTAAGTTAACAAAAGATTTCACAAGTGACAGCACACGCACTGTCTCATGGTAGACCTAAACAGATGCTCACCTCTGCGTTGAGTCACACCAGCTGATCATAAAGTGGCCATTGAACTTTGATTCACAGGTTGTGGTCACGTGGTTAGGATAGACCCAGTTAGAAACACTATCATATTACATGCTCATGTTTCTTAAGTTGCCTTCTTTCTTACACAATGACTTTTGACATACATTTGCTTATGTGTCTGTGCAGGATAATAATCTCTGAAACTGCATTACTTACATTTCCACTTCGTAGGCACACTATCACAATACCTTGAACATTCTGTACAAGGGATAGTTAATTTGCACAAATGTTGCATATTGTTGTCCGGTATGCAAAGAAGCTATCACAATAGGACAAACAATAGCAGCCTGACTGACTGGGGCTTCGGCATTGCAGCATGGGTGTTGTTATTATATATACAGCATTGCTTCCTTGTTTGAGGGAGAGGAGCATTTTGCTGACACTACGAGGTTGCTGCATGGTGGAGTTCAAGCCCAGCTGATTCCTGTTTACCCAGCGAAGAGGGATGTTCAGCTTACAACAATGACAGGCACCTTGATGACACTTACCACAGGTAATGGGGAGTTAGACCACCTGACAGTGATTTGGCAGATCACCCACCCTAGGCAAAACTAGGTTAGGAAGCGCTAGTTTGGAGTACACTATAATACATACTTATATTCAGCATATATTCGCTGTTATAGCACAATGGTGGTATTGTTCATCTTTTTCACTATTCTCGTAATGTTGTATATACTATTCTGTCTCATTCTACTGAATATCGCAGCACACATAATTTATACAAGAATCACAATGCTTCAATAGATATTAGAACTCCTTGCTGTATATTTCTTGTGTATTTCTTTGGGTATGCATGAGTAACCAAATGAAAGGGTTCTAGATCTGTTACCACAATTTCCTTGGGGGATCAGGGTTGTCATGTTCTGAGTTGCACACACATTTATTACCCTGTAATATTAGGGGTGCAGATGGTGCACTGTCAGCTAGCAGTGATACAGGCCAACATATCCTGATGGTGGGCACCGAATCAGTCTGGCAAAATCCTGACGTTTATGTTGTCCAACAAACGTACAGTTTTATCAGAGAGGTACAAGCCGGACAACATGGCGCCATCAACATTCTAGGTTGGGCTTTTATTTAATGGATCTCCTGAGTAGTTTTGTTTTGTGTACCCAAAGTGAGAAATTGCTTGCCAGGGCATAATATGACATCTTGGATTAATGTAATGGGAGTAATAGGTTTTGATACCTCAAGCAACTTCAGAGGAGTTCTCCATTATTGACTGTAATCTGGAAAACACTAATGGTCTAATTATAAAAACATTTGGTCAGTTAGACTAAGGCACAGAAACCACCTCCACCAGGTCTAGTTACCAGGATCCTGCTCGCCAGTTTTCTGCAGGAACTGCTGTCAACTTTGCACATTAAATACAATGTGGGACAGTGGCAGGCGAATTCTGCGATGGCAGGCATCAGCATGGGGGTGCATGTATCACATGCAGTAGCTGGCCAAGCCAAGACAATGAAAGCATGCACAGCAGTGCAGGGGGTAACCCACAGATTCACCACATTGGGGCATGATGGCACTATGAAGCACTACACAATAGGGATATGCAGTCACCTGCTGAAATCTGGGAATTCCCTCATTGGTACCACACAGATGCACATGACCTGGTAGTGCTTGTTCTAACCACGTGTACCAACCAAACGATTAATATTGCTCAGTCCAAATATCCTGTCCAGACAGAGAGAGAGAAAAAAGTGTGTGTGTGTCTGAATGTATTTGTGTTTCTGTGCGTGCATCTATGTTTTGTATTGGATTATGTCTCAGGCAGACACCAGGGGCTAACGGCTTTTCAAAATGTTTTTATTTTTTTATGTGTTTCATATGCTGCAAAGAGTGTCTACTTCAAAGCACATTGACAAAAGCAATAGTGAGAAGGGGAAAGAGGCAATTGTTCAAAGGGTAGTTGGTGAAGACAATAGAACATTTTGGAATAGGTGAGGCTTTAAATCTTTTGGGAATTTCTTCAGTAATGCTTCAAGGCAGAGTAGGAAAGTACCCTGCACACAAAGAGTTCTAACCCCAACAAAATGTTTAATTCCTGGTGAGCGTTTGGAGAATCTGCTTTGAGTAGGCATAGATGGTATCACCAGTGTGGTGAGGCAGTGAAGCACCTGATCACGTTTGTCCTTGAGAACTAGGCACAGGATCTTAAAAGCGACCCTTAGGCTGGTTAAAAACAGAGGAAGCATCATCACTCCTACTGAGAAACAATGTATGGGTTTCAGACCACAGAAAAGATGAGCTACATGCCTTTTCGATTGCTGGGTCAAGCCAGGAGACGTTTACAGATACCATTGCAGCAAACAGTGCAGGGGATGGCCTACAATCTCTGAAGGATTGAGCCATTAATCTCCTCATCACTACAAGACCATGCCTGTTCTGGAGCTGGATATCCTACAGACCTGAAACGTATTAATACATATTCACCAGGTCCAAGTTCGACCAACTGTCCAAGTTCTACAAGGGCAACTTCCAGCTGATTATAAAGCACACTATACATTAAGTTAGCCTACTTCTAAGCACTTTTGTCTTTATTGAAGTTACGATAGCCGAGCTACATTATTGAAAGCTTTCACAGGCCCACACAAGGTGCTTTATTAGGTACGTTGAGGCTGCGTGCTAGGGTTCTGGACCCTAGGCTGGCAACTAACACATTGCACACAGTTTGAATTCACTTCCTCGCTGACGTAAACAGTGTTTACACTGGTGGCCTGATATTCTGCAGGACTGGCTGTTAATGTATACAATGAGATAAACACTAAAGCCTGAACAGAATGGAGGTTGCTGGTCAATTATCAATGGTACACTTTTACCTTTGTTGTGCATGTAACTGCTTTAAAGTTCCATATGTTGTCTTGTGCACTTTTTAATACTCCCAATAGCAATACTCGGTTCGATAAGAAAGGCAAAGTCCTCTAGCATGCCCGTCCACACACACAACACACTACACGCATCTTTTAGCAGGATCAAGCGTCTTTTGCTATTAACTAACACAAACCATTACTAAATGAGATAAGTAATAGATCTTTAGTAACCATGCAAAATCAATAGAACTTATCAAACTTACTCACCAGATCAAGGGAACTCCCAGAATCGTACGAAAAGAGCTTACTTCCCACTGCAGCACTGAAGATTTAGTGCTCTTTCCCATCTGAGAATAATCTCTAATGATTGTACTACGGAATCTCGACTGCCAGAATATCGTGGTACAAGAATATCAAAGACAGTATATCAAGAGACAAACTATCAAAAGATAACAGCATATAGCGAAGTATAGGTGTACTATTCCTAACATCACATCTGCGTACCTTGAAGATACATGTACCACATCGTTGCATATATGTGAAGTAAGGTATAGAAAATCTAGACTTACTTGCCTGGCGATGTTTTTTTCCATATATTATCTTCAATATTGTGTCCCATCAATATTCTGAGGTCAATATTCGGCGTGCACACCATCTCTAATCAACTCCCCTGATATAAATTCATTATCATTAAAAGACACGTTTTGCATCATCCCAGCAAGATGACGTTACTATTATCTTCTTTACATGGACTATATTTTTAAGTCTCTATTAATAGATTAGGTTGTATTTTCCGTGAGAATCCTAAAGAGTCATACCCAGTGTGAAACTGAATATACATGTTATCTGGCCAGTTCTTCAAGTACTTGGGAGTTCAGGGACAACTCTACAGACCTTGCAATAAGTATTGCATATTGGATCTTGAAGCTCATGAAATAAATAGGTACTACTGTGAGTTTAGTAAAATGCCTGCAGGGTTTAAAAGGTCAAACAGTCAACCATTACTCTTGCAGTTTCATGTACATTAAGTAACGCAGAAACGTTTAACAAATGACGTATTAGGGAGCTGATGACAATAGGGCAATAAATCACACTTTTGATGCAAACTTCCATTTGCACCCAAAACAGGATTACAAGTTGGGTGCAGATTACACCCCACACAGTTGTTTGCTTCGGCAATTGGTGGCAGGTACCTCCAGCTGCAAATTGCAGAAGCAAGTAGGCAATGTGCCAAATGCCCACCCAATAATGAATGAGTTAATGTGCAGTTTTCTCATAATTCCCAATTTTAGGGCATCAGGCTGTGAATCAGGCAAAAACTGTGCACCCACTGATGAGCACACCCAGCCCTACAACTAATTAATGGCGGTGCAGTTTACACCTGCATTTGCAGCTTCGTCATAGCTGAGCCCTAAAAGTATTGTCCAGTCAGTGACATGTTTTTAAAAAAAAATAGGACTTTTGTTCATTTCAGGTTCAAAGGTTCAGTAGTTCAATAAACTTCAAAGGCTTCAGAGGTATGGTTGTATATATTTAGTTGAGGGACACTCTAACTTCTCTTATACAGTTCCAGCCTAGACCCTGTCTGTACGCCACACCTTGTAATCCGGGACAATTTAGCGTGGGTGTCAAATATGGGCAAACTTAGACTGCAGTGGCATAGCTAGCCCATGTGCCGCCCGTGTCGGTCCCTGCGTTTGCCGCCTGCGGCGGCATGTAAGAGCAGGAGATTGCTGGCGATTCCCGCGACGGCCGCAGGTTAGGGGGGTGGGAGACCGCCGCCCCCAAAACTTGTGCCACCCGGGGCAGATCCCCCCACCCCCTTGCTACGCCACTGATAGACTGGGTCAATCTCTCCACCCATGCACAGCAAGGTCGAAGCCACATACAACGTTCTGACTCGCGCCAAACAGGGACCGCTGCTACGACGTATTGCACAGATTTACCAGAGAGAGCCAATTGGCAGCCTCCACAATCTGGGGAGCAGAAAAAGGGCTGTCCCTGATAACTAATGATCAGTTGCCAGCAGCTGTCAGTCATGTCACAGCCCGGACATGAAGACAGTAGTCACACATGTTAAAAGGAGAGCCCCATCTCCAGAAAGGTTGACTACTTCTAATGCTAGAGCTACAGCATTGCATTGTAGTGGAGCACTTGCCAGGGTTCGTGCGGGAACATAAGATGCTTTGGTCATCAATGGTGAAATCAGGAGACGGGCGGGATAGGATACTGCTCCAGAGACATTCAGCCCTACACATGTAATATTTATTTTTACTTATTTCAGATATTTGTTATAATATGGACCTAGCTCAAAGGTGTAGCAAAGTGCGGTGCAGTGAATATTTTTTGTAGCAGGGGCATCTCCAACATCAAACAGAATGTTGTGTGCTGAAATTGGATTTCAGAAACCAGAATCTGACAAGGAGGAGGATTAGTGTTGTGTTGTTTTTTTTTTGTTGTTTTTTTACATACTTACATTATGCATATGTAAACATAGTTACATTTCAGGGCTTTAGATGGGCTGAAAAAATTGGGGGTTTTTAAATGGGCATGGCCCATGTAATTAAGGGCATGGCTTAAACACATAAACTAAAGTTCTGTGATTCCCATAATGTGCCAGCAGACTGATATTTTTGTTCTTCTCAGAGTTTTCTGTTATTCCATCTAGATATATAATAGAACAACTGACATACACCTAAACTCAGCCAGGACTATTGGCTTTGTCAATGATTGTTAGCTGTTTAAGATAAATGAGTAATAAACATTTGTTGTATATAATTAATATTGAAAATCTTTCAATTCTGAAATCGTGAGACTGAAGTAAACATTACTGAGGCCTGTGGAAAGGGCATTGGTCTTCAGAGTTCCTCAATCACTCCTGTTATGATCTCTCTGTGTTGGACATGCACACCCTATTTCTCTCCACATTTCGCACTTCTGTATATCTTACTCCTCATCTCTTCTTTTTTCAGCAACCTCT
Organism: Calotriton arnoldi; assembly: GCA_963921515.1. Taxonomy (NCBI): domain Eukaryota; kingdom Metazoa; phylum Chordata; class Amphibia; order Caudata; family Salamandridae; genus Calotriton; species Calotriton arnoldi. Next base: position 1,186,642 of record CAWUFW010000913.1, on the reverse strand, counting down.
TTTCACTCTCTCCTGTATATACTTCCTTGCATCTCGTTCACTTCACCACCCCCGCACACACAACGCACCCCCTTACGTGCAATCACTGCATTTTCTTTACTTTTGTGTTGTCAATATTTTGATAACTGTGTACGTTCTTTACACACATTTGCACATGAATCACGATTGTAACTGGAATACATGGCCATTGCTCTGTGAGCTCAGCAGGGAGTCCAAGGATTGGATGACCATGTATTCTGAACTCCTTTCTGACCCACTGACCGCCACTGTGAAAAACTCGCACAGCCTTCAGCCTCAACTCCAGTCCACAGCTCTCATTCGTGACCCGTTATATACACCTGAGGTGGGTAATCATTTTAAAGTATAGTCTATACAAGAGTAATATGCTACACGAAAAAAATACAGAACGCAACATCTTGGAATTAGCAAGCATCCCTAGGGAATGCAAGATTGAGTAAAACGTGAAATATAAACAGGAACTAAATCTCCGACTTGGATTACCTTAAAACGTCTTACACTCAGTGTTCAAAAATCGATTAGTGTTTCTGCCACTAGAGTTATTAACATGAATATAGAAGCCAACAAGGGTCCATTTCAATGTCCGTTTTCAATTCCTACAGGGTGTGAGAAGAGGAGAGACACGTCACACTTACAGCCCACATTACGGGCCTTATTTATGAAAAGTGACGCATCGCTGCGTGAAAACAGCGATGCGTCACTTTTCATTGCGCTCTCCCTGCGACACCAATGATGCGTCATATTTACAGTATGACACATCATGTCGCAAGGAGTTACAGATACGTCAGTATTTCTGACGTATCTGTAAGCGCAAAAGTGACGTATTGCTGGAGTGTGTCACAAAAGTGACGCATCTCCAGCAATGTGTACTTTCACATGGGCAAGTCCCATGTTGTTAGAGCCTGCGTCAGTCTTACGCCTGCCATGAGGCAGGCGTAAGATTTTGACGCATTAGCGTCCAAGAAATGGCGCAATGAAATCTTATAGATATCACTGCGTCACTTCTACGACTCTTTGTTGCGTCAATACGCCCCCCTTGCATACATTACACCTGGCGCAGGTATAATGTTGCGCAGGGGGTTTACAAAGTGACGCATCTACCTAGATGCGTCACTTTGTAAATATGACGCAACTAGGCGCATGTTTTACGCCACTGGTGCGTCACAAAAAGTGACGCTCCGGCGGCGCAAAAGTGACGCAAGGGCTCATAAATAAGCCCCTACATTTATTGGGGCTCAGTTACAAGCCCCTTGCGCCGCCGGTGCGTAACTTTTAATATGGGAAAAAATGACGTACCGGCGGCGCAAGGGGCTTGTAAATAAGCCTCATTGCATTTTATGTTCTACGTGTTGCATTTTCCAGCAGGACTTCCTAAACTTCACCTGGAGTCGGCGGCAATCTTCCCTTGCTTTGTTCAGAGTCCTAAAAGAGAGATTACCAGCGGAAAAGCACAAAGTTCCACTTTCTCAGAAAATTGCCGTGCCCTGTGCCCTTCCAGGAAACGATGCGCACTGTAGGCCCACGGTTGTTTAGCAGTGGGGCCTCGAACCCTCTGCTCGCCTGTAAATCACTCTCGGGTGCGTGGGAAGCCGTGCGTCCACAGCACGGAGCGGCAGGAATGCTGCACGGTAATGCCGTGCACCTGCTGCTGCCAAGCGCTAGGTTAGCAAAAACACATGGCCTAAATCCACCCACAGAACACTCACTGAAGCGAAAGGCAGCTCTCGTCGTACTGTCTGCGCGTGCCCCATCGTTTATTCTCACATACCTCCTGAACACATCACAGTTGACCTAAAACCAACCCCTTTAAGGATTGAATGAGGATGGAGTCTGAAGAACGCTCTCGCATGGGCTGTTTGCAACTAATCCACTGCTGTGAGGGCTTCAGAATCCGACACTCTTAGTCCAGTGCAGAGGGTGGGATGTCCGTGTCATCTGCAGTAGCTTTGGGGCTAAGGGTTCTTGAGGCCTCTGCTAGGCTACAGGAGGTGTTGTTTCATCTTTGTACTTCATCCAGGAAATGATTGGATGTGGCACAGCGAGCTGGCGCAGTTAGAGTGTCGCTGGAGGATACCAGTTGGGAGGTGGGAAAGAGGGGCCTATGGATTCCCACAGACGTCCCCCTGTGGGTGCCGTCATGCACTGTGCCTGTCTGCAGGTAGCGGAGTCGCTGCCCCCTTTCAGGTGCAGACTGCGTTGCCGCCTGCAAAGAAGTGACTTCAAACAGTCGGTCCACCTTTCACTAATGCCATATAGTCAGGGCAGCTGCGAGTCTGTGGCTGCGCTGGGATTCTGGGAGCAGCACATTCTTTGTGATAGTGAGCATGGGCCAAGTCTGGCCCTGGTGTGCCCAGTTGAAGGTACACTGTGGAACAGACTAGGGCAGCAGTGCGGCCTACCTGTGACAGGGCCAAGATGTGCATCTGCACACGCCCATCATAACTCCTCCACTACAGTCAGTCCTCACCTCTTTCACACTGATGGAAACTGGGGAGGTCTGAAATCTGGATCTAAAACCAAAAGCCTTGCTAAGCCCATGTCTCAAACAACTCTTCCTCCCTCTCATGGCAGATGAAACATAATCAACATGTTCCTTCTCTCTGGCCTTGTTACTGGCCCTCTGATACACTCATTCATTCATTCAAAACGTATGCAGGGCCAAAACCCCTGACTGACTACCAATCTATCTCAAACCTCCCTTTTCTCAACAAATTGGTGGAATGGACAATAACACTTTCCTTAAAGACCTCAACCTCTCAAGCGCCTAAACTATCACTTGCCATTAAACTCTCCTGTAAAGGCTCAAACACTGGGCAGGAATATCCAGCCCTGCACTTCAGTGCGTCAAACCATTTCATGGCATGTGCAGATACAAGGTCATGATCAGATCAAGCACCCACCTTTTCAGTGTATTGTGGGATCCCTCCAGGGTCATCCTCAGTATCTTTCCAGCATGGGCATATGCCGCCTGGCACAGCTCCCTGAGCAGAACTCATTCAATTTCCAAATGTGTGATGAATGTGTGCTGAGGATACTCAAATCCAGGTATTATGTTGTGCACAGACAATTTGTTTCATTGGGTGAAAAAGCTTCACATCTATGGATCGCGCCAAGAATAGGATTTTAGTGATCAGCAACACTGAGCATGATTCACTACCCATTGGCTGGCTCTCGGGCCGTGGAACTCCTGAGTCCAGCTCACCTAAGTATGGAATTTGGAGGTTTTTTTGAATGCCAATCTCACTTTTTCTCCACAAGTCAATGCATGATAAAGGGTGTACACCTGCAGGCCTCCTTACTCCACAAAATCCTCCAGCTTCTCCATACTGACCACAGAGTAGAGCTGCTAAGATCCCCTTGTTCTGGCTTGCCTCGGGTACAGCAAAATCATCTAATCGGTCACCCCATGTAAAATTTCCAGGCTTCAAAGATTTCAGAATGAGGCAACAAGAGCGTGCGCAAGTGAGATCACATTAAATTTGCCCCAAAGCACTCTCCTGGCTGCCAGTAGATGCCATGGTTAAAATGATGGCCTTGTGCACTATCCCGAAAGCATACCGAGGCAAAGGTCTGCCCTCCCTGCACAAAGTGGCTGATCTCTGTGCCCAAACAGATGCCTTGCTGCCCATCTGATTAACCAACGATCACACAAGAGAATGAAACCTTGAGGCAAATCACGAGGTGTGCAAGGTCTTATACTGTGGAATATCAGCAGCCCAAACTTGAGGTGTGAACCCAACCACAAGTGGTTCAGGATACAATTGAAACATCACTATTCAGGCGTGTCTTCAACTGCATTCAACACGCTGTATTTCCGTATCGTCAAGTGCTTTGAAGCAATTGAAAGGTACCATGCAGTACTTTATGAATCTCATTAATAATAAAGTACAGTGGTTTGTGCCAGATGGGGATCTTTTTCATTTTTCTTTGTTTGAAATGTTCAGAATTATTCTTTGCCCAGGTTTGCAAGAATATTTGTAGACATTAGGGGGGCGTGGCTTGACGCGCGACCAAGATGGCCGCGTCTTTCTAAGCTCTGATAGATCTCCGGTGCAGTCGCTCCTTTAAACATGCTGCGTTGGTGATTTTCGCTCACCACATAGCGGAATTGAGCGGCGGAACACTCGGAGACGCTGGAGTTTAATTTTTGAGCTGTTTGAAACGCTATTTCAGCATTTTTTCTCCACGGCGACTCTCTCCTCGGGATCGAGCACAAAATGGCGGCAGAGTTGGAGATCCCTGCTGCCTCAAGTGACGATTAGCAGGGTTTTGACCTGCATGTTGGGACTCTGTGCGTATTTCTCTTCATGATGGAGGTATTGTTTGAATATCCTTAATACCTCTTTATGCTATGAACTGTTTTCCTTCGAGGGGTCACTATTCTGAGGAGATTGTTTTTCTACAAAATGGCGGCTGATGCCTGAATGTTCTGTTCGGAACTCTAAGTGCCTTATTTGCAGCCAGATATCTAGCTGGCTCATTTCAATGGTGATGCTAACCACATGTTTAACAGATTTCCTGTCAGTTTGAAATCTTTATTCAGCATATTAATTCTGTCTGGGTAGACAGTTGCTAGTCTGCATTTTAGTTTGCATTACAAAATATCTACGTGCCCAAGCTGCTCCGTGCGATTCCTTCCTTGTTCATCATTCCTATGGCGGAAGGCATGGGGGTCTCCCCCAAAGATAGAGACTCGAAGGGGAATCTGAAGAGGTCTAAACAGAATTCCCCCACTCCTGATATGTCAGCGAAGGGCAATATGGACTCTGCCGCTACGTTAGATACTATTCTACTGAAACTTAATACAGTCCATGACATAGCACAATCTACTAAAACGAACACTGATTTACTGCAAGTTGAGGTGGCGGCAATTCGAAATGACCTCAAGCATCTTTCATTAAGCGTATCCAATGCTGAGTCACGTATAAGCTCTGTTGAGGATTTTACGAATAAGCAAGCTAAACATCTTCAAAGCATGGAGCGCTCCTTGACCTCTTTGAGAAGAGACCTGATTGAACAGGAAGACAGAAATCGTAGAAGTAACCTTAGAATTTTTGGCCTTCCGGAGGATTGTGAGAAATCTGCTCCTTCAATGTTGGATTTTTTGCTTACCTGGATACCTTCTGTCCTGAACATTACATTTGTAAAGGATTTTGAAATAGAACGTGCTCATAGAGTTCCAACCTTTAAGCCTAAAACGTTATCTTTTCCAAGACCGGTGATTTTTAAACCTGTGCGCCATCAACATTCTGAACAAATCCTAGCGCAGATGAGGAGGATTAAGACTTTACAGTGGGAAGGGCACAGAATATCAATATCGGAGGACTTTGCTAGAGATACTGTCATTCGCCGTAAAGGTTTCTTGAACTTACGCAGAAGGCTTATAGATATGAACATTCCATTTTCCTTTGCAGGTCCTTTGCGTTTCAGAATAACCTTTAGAGGTCGTCCACAGATTTTTTATGAACCTGTAGAACTTTCTACTTTTTTGGATAATCAGTCTGAATCACAGATGGAACAGGTGGTTTCTGAATCTCTTCCTAGCACGTCCCTCTCTTGAGGTATCTCAGAGGTTGACAATCTAGTTCCATACTTCCTGTGTCCTTGCCATTTTATGTGGCCTTTTTCTGCCTTTGTGCTCTTTGTTGATATGATAGGTTACAGTTGTATTGTTGATATTTTATGGTGATTACTCCCTCTTGATTGATTTTTCCTTTCCAGGATATTTGGTTTAGCTCACCTCTATCTGTCTCATTGTTGGACTCCGAGTATCTTCCTGGCACCTCTCATCTTTAAGGCTCAGCTTATATTGATGGTTGGTTTTATACCCTCGATGCCTTATTTGCTCTATGTGTGAATAATAGTACCTCTCCGTTCCCCCTTTTGTAAATAATTATCCACTGCAATTGGTTTTTTTTTTGGTTTTTTTTTTATCCTCATTCGCCACCAATCTCACTTCACTACGCACCCAAGATGTCTATACCATACTCAGCAAGCTGAGAAAGGTAGGCAATTAAAGATGGAGACCCGCCTACAGGTACCAGGACTTACTTAGGTGCTAATGAAGAAACCAACTGAGATAACTCTTCCACCAAGCTCCAGGAGCTAGATGACACTCGCCGTAAAAAAACTTCCAGGGGGGAGACTGGGAGTAACCGACATAGCCCGAAGAGTGTTAAGGTAGCATAATCATAGGACTCAGAAAAAAAAAGAAAAAAAAACTCAATCAAGCAGCTCTGAGCCCAATCTGAGTTGCAACAAGTCCCAAAATGCTATCTTCTTCTTACTGCAAGATCTAGCTAGGTCTAGCTTAGAAACCGCCACAACTGAAGTCAGCCAGTCTGAAAAGGAGGGAGGAAAGGATTCTGTCCATCTTTTGCAAATTTCTCTCCTGGCTAGCAGGATAGCATAAAAAGCAGCGATCTAGAAGGACCCATAAATTTATCTGTAAAACCGAAGATAATCAGGGGTAAGTCGATATGGATTGGACAGCCCAAAGTACTTGCCAGGAAGTTTCCGACACTATCCCAAAAGGTATCCAAGGCGGGACATTCCTTAAACATGTGAGTGTCAGAAGCTGAGGCCAGCCCACATTTCTTGCAGCACACCGGTGGGCCACTAGTGATTTTAGAAAGTTTTAATGGGGAGAAATAGACCCTATGAATGGTAAACAGGTGGTTTCTTTTCAGCCATGCAGGTTTTACTACCTCATATAAGATCTTGCACGAATTCTGCCATAAGTGATCGCAATCTTGTGCTGGTAAGGAACCCCCCCACAGTTCCTCGGCCAGTTTAAATTCGCCATCCACAGATTCGATTATGGCTTGATACCAAAACGAAACCTCCTTTCTCCCAAGGGGCTTAGCCACCAGCTGATGTTCTAGAAAGCTGCCACTCCCTACAGGGTTCCTTTGATTTAATTTCGATTGGGCCCAGCTTTTCAACTGAAGATATTTAAACCTTGAGAGGCCTGCTCCGACTTTATCTTTAAGTTGTTCCCATGAAACCAAAGTACCGTCGGAGACCAGGTCCCCCCAAACCACCAACCCAGCTTCTCTCAAGGGTACTGCCAGCCTATCCCTCAAACACTCCGGGGCACCAGGAGAGTCCCAGAGGGGAGCCAGGCTAGAAAAGTAACTAAGCGCAGCCGAGCCCCTACGTTTCGCCCAAGTTTTAGCAATTGTTGTCGTTTTATATTGACTGTTCTCTTTTAACTGCTCTTTCCTTTTTAAGTCTTAAGGATGCTCATACTTACATACATGTGATTTAAGAGCTATATCTGTCTCGTTAGCATTGTTTCGATATTGTCTTGTCTCCGACTGAAGTCTTTATATTTATATTTCCTTTCTCCTTAACTTTTTTATCATCTCTTTTCGTTTCTGTCCTATTCCAGCTGTGTATATTTTTGTCTAGTTCTTTCATCTTCCTTTTGTGAATTTTTTGTTTCGTTATTTTCTCTGATGAATGGTGGTCGATTTGTAAATCTAATTAGTTGCTCTTCTTTGGGCTTTTTTTCTCTCTATCCGTATGGTACTTGTTATATTTTCTTTTTTCTTTTCTTCATGTTCTCTGTATGCTCTTTGTGCGTTTGGATGGACCTTTTTCTCTTCTTCTTTGCCTGATTCTGTACTGTGTATAATCTTTGTTTTATCTACGTATTTAAGTTATGAATTATATTTTAGATTGATTTTGATATCTACTTCTTATATACTTATATATTTATTTTTGTTTCCTAAATGAAGATATGCTGGATACCAATTAGACATTATAGGCTTTATTGATTGTGATTTATTTATTACTACTGATTGAATATTTTTCTTTTTTATATATCTTAGTATTTTTTCACAGATTCTATCAATATCTATAGTGTTGGGCACAATAGTGTTCTATGAGTTATAATGTTTTATATTGCGGTCTCCAATGCCTCATTACTTATTTATTACAGAACTTATGACTACTTACCATGCCTTACGCTGGTAGTTATAATATCTATTATTGTTATATAGGACGCCTTAATTTAATATTGCCTTAGGCTGTTACCTATATTATCTATTATTGTTATGTAGGATGCCTCAAACTAATATTGCCTTAGGCTGTTACTTATTATATTTATATCTATTATTGCTATTTATGATGTCTTAATTTTATATTACCCTAGACTGTTATCTATTATGCCTATGATTGTTATTTATGATTAGGGCTCCCGGTTTTATGGTATTTATTTTTTTGCCATTTCCGTCTGTATTTATCCATATTTATTTTTTGGGCATTTTTTCTGTATTTATCCGCATTTATTTTTCCCACAAGCAAAAGACGACGCTACAGCTAGTATTTTTCCACATTTATTTAAATTGACAATGCACACATGCGCCCGGTTGTTATTGGTCAACATAATACATTCATCTGAAAACTTTGCCATTGTAGTACAAGCACATGTGCATTTCAAGAGACTTTGAGGACATTGAGGCTCTTTCTGGTTTGTTAATGAAATTGCAGTACATGAGTTTTAGACTGTACGTGTCTAGCGCCAAAAATAAATTACGTTGTCCTGGCGAAAAAGAATAAAATACTTCCTGAAACCAAAATTAAAACACAACTTACTAGTTCCAAGATGTAATTGGCTTCTAATAGAATTTACTCCATAGTAGTTCTCGAGAGGTCCAAAGCCCACGTGTTGCCAGCTGGCTCGAGAAGGAACCACTTGTAACTGGTCGACTGGAATTTCGACTAGGGTGTGATGAGAGCATGAAACTGCATCTCGACCTTGGAAGACCAGTGATGTCTACATACTGGCCTCTGCTGGGCTGAATTTCCCTTTAATCAGTTCTCATCATGCATGCAGCAACCAGTGACAAAACTGCTCGTGCGTCGTTAAGCCATCTAAACAGCTCCTGCTACAAATCTGCGGGCCAAGACTTTCCCGGCAAGATGCTGGTGAGGCTGTGAAGTGCCAGCCTTATGGCAGATAATTAGGGCTACATGTGCCGCTGGAGATTAATGAGAAATCAGAAAAAATGTGCCTTTGGAAGCATGCTGCAAAGGCATGTCACGGGGAAGCCTGGAAAATATTTAATTCTGGGGCAGGTTAGAGTACAGGCTGCGCGATGTTTTATACCCACAACTGAATAGCAGAACTCGTAATTCACTCGAAAGAGACTGACTACCAGCCAAGAGGCGCTGTGTGCTTTGTTTTTACTCTGTGGTGCAGGTAATACTGGCTTCCCCAGCTCACTGTTTGTCTGCATAGAATTGGCCGGAGCCCAGACAGTGGGCAGCTGTGTTAAGGCAGGTGGGGTGAGACGTCAGCCCGGATCTAAGACCACAAATCTCGCTACATTCTCATCCCTGAAGCACAAGAGTACAGAAGATGTGACAAGCATGAGAGGTTACTTCCAGCACTGTCTCCCACCCAAGATGCTGTGAACCCAAATGTTCCCCAGGAATGGACCCCTGACAATAACAGCACATGCACCTGCATAATGTGGACTGCCGTCTGTACCTGACTCAGACACACCGACACAGGTCGGGAGAGCGGCGGCGCAGGGCCGAGGTGCCTCAGACAGCACTCCGAGTGGCCGCAGCATCCTCCAGGCACCTCACGAAAGCAACTTCCCAGGCTGCACATGGGAGGGCGGACACGTAGGCGAAGCGAGGCTGTCTGGAGGCGACAGGGCCAGCCAGTGCTTTGAAACTCCCCGCTCCGTGGTGAGAGCCTCAAAACACATCCCCTCATCCCTCACGATGCAGCAGGGTGGAGCCAGCACAACCTTACGGCTGGCTGCAGCAGGAGGACGTTTAAAGCAGCAGGGAGGATTTTCATGGGCGAAGAGGGATCACTGAAGGGCGAACAGCTGAGGGAGACACACTGCATCCCAGAGGGACAGAATCATGGCTCTCGAGTCAGTCCGACCCCCATCCCGGCCCCACCCCCCCAGTTCGTTACCCTCCTTCTCACTAGGCAATCAATCATGGAACGGCGCAACGGAGGGCCCTTTCCCTCCACCCCCGCTATAAACCATTAAGCAACCCCTTTGCTTTTCTCTTCTTTAGACACCCTGATAACACAACACTGCAGGCTCCCTTAATGAGGTCCACATGAGGGCGCTAAAAGACCCTGATTGGAAGGGATTTAAATGAATTTCCAGGGGCGTGGAAAGGAAACTGCACTGGAGTACGGCAGCGCGGCAAAATTTGCTAGTGTTTTGCCGTTTCTAAATATAAATACAGACAAAGGAAATATAGATTTCCGTCTGTATTTATATGTAAAAATCCGTAAAAACGGAAAACCGGGAGCCCTATTTATGATGCCTTAATTTAATATTGCCTTATGCTGTTATTTATAATATTTATTATTGCTATTTATGATGTCTTAGTTTAATATTGCCTTAGGCTGCTATTATTGCCATTTATGATACCTTAATATAATATTGCCTAGTGCAGCTACTTATAATATTTATTATCGTTATTTATGATGCCTTAATTTAGGATTGCCTTAGGCTGTTTAGTATAATATTTATGGTTATTATTTATGATCTATATCTGATTGTGACATGTCTCCTTTCTAGTTAGGATACGATAATAGCTTGGTCCCTCTTATATTAGGTGGTTTCTAGAATTTTATTCTCTGATCCTATAGATGGTATGTTGCTATTAGAGTACACATTTGCATTATTGTTCTGTCGCTCAATGATATATGTATTTATTTCTGAGCGGTCTGCACTGTTAGTGTTGGCCTCTGTGGTTGCGCCTCCACGTTTTTTCTCCCCATGCAAACTGTCTGTTATAGACATCCCCTGGTGGGGTTCTTCTTTTTACATGCTCCTTTTTTCTTTGGAGCTTCTCTTCTCTCTCTTTTCTTTTTTCTAGTCTTTACTTCTCCTATTTCTCTTTTCTCTTCCTTGGGGACCCCTGCTGCGGCTCATTTGCGGTGTTTTTCCGTTTGTTCTTTTATTCATTTACCTGCTCCCTTGCTGTATAGTCTTCCCTTTTTCTTTTATCAGACGTTCTTATTTGGTTGGTGCCATGCTTACTTATGTCTGGTTTAAATGTAATCTCTCTTAATGTTCATGGTCTGAATCATCCCGTTAAGAGGGCCAAGATCCTAGACTACTGCAAAAGCTTATCTGGAGACATTGTTCTTCTTCAGGAGACTAAAATAGCCTATAAAGAAGCTTTGCTCCTGCGGAAGGAGTGGGTTCTTGATGTGGCTTGTTCTGAAGCCGCTGGCAAGAAGAACGGGGTTATAACCTTGATTTCTAAAAACTCTGGCCTATCCATTATCACTGCTGAACATGATTTGGATGGCAGATGGTTGCTTTCTCGCTTGTCCAATGGCTCAGACGAGTTATATGTGATGAACGTTTATGCTCCTAACATTGATGATCAACTCTTTTGGCGTTCAATAAATAAAAAACTCTCTGACATACCTCAAAATGCTAGACTAATTGTCGGAGGTGATTTTAATTTGCCTTTGGATCCTTTCTTGGATAGACATTCTGCTTTTAAATTTCGTCCTCCCAGATCACATAAACAAATGCTCAATATGTGCTCTTCTCATCAGCTTTCTGACGTATGGAGATTACATAACCCTACGGGTAGCGATTTCACGTTTTTCTCCTCGCCACATTCTAGTTTTTCGCTTATTGATTATCTTCTAGTTGATGCTGCTCTTCTAAAACACACTAGTAACGCTATAATTCACCCAATTGTGGTTTCTGACCATGCAGCTGTCTCATTTACTCTTCTTAATTTGGCGGATAAACGAGGTCCTCGTACTTGGCGCCTAAATACAGAGATTTTGGATGATAAAGGCGAAGTTAAAGAGTTAGCTGTGGAAATTGACAATTTCTTCAATGATAATGAGTCTTCGGTGAACTCCCCAATAGTTTTATGGGATGCCTTTAAATGCACTATTAGGGGCCATATTATTAAAAAAATGTCAAAAAGGAATAAAGATATCAGAAGTTCGCTACAATCGTTAGGAGATGAGATTAAATGTAAAGAGATATTATATAGAAGCTATAATGATAAGTCTCTCTTGCAAGATATCAAAAATTTGAAATACTCTTTTAATTCCATTGTCACTAAGAGAGCTTATATTGGCGTACATGCTCAAAAGTCTAGACGATTGCTGCTACAAAATAGAGCAGGTAAGATGTTGGCTGCCACCTTAAAATATCAAAACACGAATGTCAAAACTGCTCAGATTTCCTATATCAACGACACTAATGGTACTAAGAAATTCCATACTCAAGAAATTCTACAAGTCTTTCGCGATTTTTATGAAAAACTTTACACTCTCAAAGATCAATGTGACTTGTCTGTGTGTCAACAATTCTTGTCCTCGATTCCTACACACACTATTTCGCAGAAGGAGATGACTGCACTGGGGCAACCGATTGATTCTGACGCGATAAGTCAAGCTATTAGGGCGACTCGGTCGGGGAAGGCTCCAGGGCCTGATGGTTACCCTTTGGCTTTCTACAAGACTTTTTCATCCTCAATAATAAAATATCTCAAGAAAGTTTTTGATAACTTTGTAATGTCTGGTAAAGTCTCTGGTTCAGCAGCTGAGGCTACTATTGTCGTGATCCCGAAAGATGGGAAAGATCACTCTGACCCCAAAACTTTCCGCCCAATCTCGCTACTAAATATGGAGGAAAAACTTTTGCCAAAATCCTGGCTAAGCGTTTAGAAGGCCATATCCCTAGTCTTATCCATGGGTCTCAAACTGGCTTTGTAAAAGGGAGACTTGCTAGGGATAATATCCGAACCTTTTGTCATATATTGGAGAAAGCGAAACTCTCGGCCTTACCATCGGCTGCGATTGCTCTTGATGCCGAAAAGGCTTTCGATAAAGTCTCTTGGCCTTTTTTACAAGCAGTTCTCCAATCTCATAACTTAGGGGATTCTTTTATCAACATGGTAATGTCCCTTTATGCGCAACCTAAAGCTAACATCAGAGTCAATGGGGCTACATCTTCCTTCTTCAATCTACGTCAAGGCACTAGACAAGGGTGCCCGTTATCACCCCTTCTTTTTCTATTGGCTATAGATCCTCTCCTTCGGTTACTCAACTTAAATGATAATATTAAAGGCTTTCAATTTGGTTCACATACAATTAAAACGGCTGCGTACGCGGACGATGTTCTCATCTTCTCTGATGACATTGCTACTGCCATTCCTGCCATTTCTAATACCATTAAAGAGTTTTCAATCGTTTCAGGGTATACTCTGAATAGAGATAAGACGGAAATGTTCCCTCTTAATGCGTTGTGCTTCCCTTCTCACATGGGGAGGCCGGCTTTAAATGGCAATCGACTCGAATTAAATATTTAGGAATTTGGTTTTGTAATAATCTGTTAGATACTATCTCTTATAATGAATCTCACATACTAGCTAAGGTTAAAGATCTTTTGTCCTGCTGGTCTCCGAAATATATCTCTTGGTGGGGAAGGCTTCAACCTCTTAAGATGATGATAACTCCGATTATTAATTTTTTATCCGCCATGCTGCCTGTGAGGCTGTCTTCATCCTTTTTCCGTGAGATTGATTTAATTACCTCAAAATTTTTATGGAGTGATAAACGTGCTAGAATTGCATATAAACATCTTAGGAAGCCATCTGTTTTGGGTGGATGTAACCTTCCTGATTGGAACTTATATCAAATTGCTTTTTTATCGTCTCAGGGTGCTCTCTGGTTTTTATCAAATTCCCAACATACCCATCCGTGGATTTATATAGAACAAGATTTATGTTCTCCACTTTCTACCCCTTCCTTTCTCACTGCTTCTAAGCTTGTGTTACCTCATTCAAGCCGTATTATTTCAGACACAATTAATGCTATAAAATATATAGATAAAAAGGTTTCCAACCCTATTCATAAGTCGAGATGGTCCTCATTATGGTATAATCCTAAAATTGCTACTGATATTGATTCTGTTACGATATCTTCCTGGGCTAATAGTGGTCTTACGTTGGTCAAACATTTGTATGACTCCAATCATGATCCTCTTCCCTTTTCTTCTTTGGCCAGGGAATATAATCTTAGTAATATGGATTTCTATTCCTTTTTGAAATTAAAGGTTGCCCTTTCTAAAGTGACCCTATGTACAGACTCGGTTACTATTTCACTTTTGTCTATGTGGTCTCGTTCAGGTCATACTGCCTCGAAAATATATAAATTTTTATCTGCGCCACTACCTTCACAGACTACTATTACACAGGATAAATGGTTACATCATTTTGATAGTGATATTTTCAAACATATCTCACAAGAGTCTTGGCAGTTTATTGGGAGGGTTTCATTACGGAATAAGATTGCTCCGTCTCTTATGCAATCTAAATTCTTCACTATGAATCTTCTACATTGGACCCCTGCTCGCTTATTCAAGCTGAAACTGAGGGATAATGATCTTTGTTGGAATTGCAATCTGGTCTCCGGCACTCACCAACATATGTTTTTTGAATGTTCATTACTACAATCCTTTTGGGATTTAGTTCAGAAACATCTATCACTAATCTTTGATATTTCGTTGGAGCTCTCGTTACCTATGATCTTATTGGGCCCGTGGGCTGCATGTACTCCTCTTCCCTTGGATGATACTGATATGCAGCTATTAGACCTCCTTATATCAATTGCTGTCAAGATTATTTTAACTGAATGGAAATCCTTTAATCTCCTGTCCTATCATACTTGGTGGGCTTGGGCATCATTTCTTCGTGGGGCCCATACCTCTGTCGAAGAGAAACATTGTACTCCTTCCATTTCTAATACTATTTGGAGGTCACTAGATAAATATATAAAATTGTCCTCTCAGGGGTTGGTAGCCCAATACCCTTTTGGGCTACCAACCCTGAGAGGACAATTTTATATATTTATCTAGTGACCTCCAAATAGTATTAGAATTACTCTCTCTACTGCAGCAGGTGTCCCCATCTCTCTCTCTCTCTCTCTTTCTTTCCTTCTCGCTCTATCTATATCTAGTTATCGATCTATTAATTTATCTATTTATTTATCTATCGTTCTCTCTTTCTTCCTTTCTTTTCTTGCTTCTTCTTCTCTCTTCTTCTTTCTTTCATTTCTTTTTCTCTTCTTCCTCCTTTCACTCTGATATTTTGTGGTGTCTATGCAATACAATTGATTTGTTGTTAACAATCTAATATTGACATTTCTTGAATATTGATTTTTTTTTAATTTACTTATTTATTGATCACTTTGCTTGATTGTATTGCATTCTATTATAAATATATGAACTCCTTCTATTTAAAATAATAAAGATATTAAACCAAAAAAGATTTTAAAAAAAAAAAAAAATTGTAGACATCAGAATGCATGTTAATACAAGACAGCATTCTGTGGGAAGTGCTTTGGTTGCCCTTCCAAGAAAGCTTTCTGATGAAGGAAACTGCTGTAACCTGAATGGTTCAAAATTTCAAACTTCAAAGATGCACAGGTTCTATTTGCAATTGGGCTGCTGCTAAACTACCATAACTTGGAAGTATATTGTGGAAGCTTGGCTCCAGGTTCCTGAACACCTCTTGGACACAGACCTGCGGGGATTCTGCTGCAGTTCACACACTTTGTCCTACTGATTTCCTCATAACTGAAAATAAGCTTGAAGGCCCTGCTGAGGCTCTGTTGGTCTGTCCTGTCATCAACCTTACCTGTGTGGAAGCTCCCAGGCAGCAAACAGTTCACCCAGAACTTGTGCGATCAACAGAAAAAGACATATGAGGTGCACAACTAAGAGAAGGCGTTGTCTCTGCCCCTGTTGGTTACCTTGAGTAAAGCGCTTGATTGGGCAGAAGTTGTGTGCTGCTGCAAAGAAAGAGCACTCCTATTGTCTCCTGAGGGTTATTCCCTTACCTAACATGACTGACATGTGATTACATTTTAATGGGGCAGTGTGCAAGAGGAAGACACCTCAATCATGATGTGTTAGTATTGGCAAAGAGCATTGCTCCGAGAGCTGGCAGCAGTATGACTGGTTGAATTATTGGTGACTAGAGCTTGCCGATAAGGGCTTGTCCCTCATCCAAAATGGCTGCTGCGTACAGGATGATGACACAGTGGTGTCTGAGCCTCAAAACACACCCTCTGTTTCAGGGACTCCAATAGATATGCTGTTTGCTGCAGTCATAGTTTGTGATTCAACGTCACAAAAAGCCTCATGCCAATAAATAGATGTGGAGTTACGTTGTGGCTTCAAAAGCAGCAAAAACAGGTCTGGCCACCAGTGACCCTCACCTCCTTCCTTCACAGCAGCCAGTATGAAGCCCAACAATTCTTAAGTGCATTATCAACAAGTATATCTGCAGCCTGTGCCCACTCTCGCCACACCTTAGCCTGCAGTCCACACTCAACTCTCACACCAGCCCACCATCTCAGAGGCCGTGCTTCACATTTAGCCTGTGATACTTGCCCCCCCCTCCAGCAGAATTTGCCTACTTTCTCCTCCTGTACAACATCACCACTCATATATGTGCTTGTGTACAAGTGTTGGGTAATTTAATGTGTGCTGTATGAGAGGTATGCCCATGTAAGTCCTGGGTGGCAGTGAGTGAAGTGAATGCATGGTTAATGCATGGTGAGTGCTGATTGAAAGGTGTGCCTAATGAGTGCAGGGTAAGTGGGATGCCCATGTGACAGCTGGGGGACAAGTGTGTCCATGTGAGTGAAGGTTGAGCTGTGTGAGTAATGGGTGAGCGGAGTGCCCTGTGAATGCAGTGAGTGGCGAACCTTTGTAACTGTAGGGTGAGGAGTGTGAGTTGTGTGAATGCAGGACGATGTATCCCTAGACACTCTAAGTAACTCATCATGTCGTTGACGATAGGCAAGTGGAGTTTGAGATGTAATTTAAACTAGGATCATCGTGACATCAATAAGGGACTCAAGATGGAGAAAATAAATTCTCAGTTGATCCTGCAGCTAAATGTCAACTTTTTGGACGTGCCTAAATTCACTTTTTTAGAAGCGTGCAAGCCACTGAAGGTCAAATACAAATCCTGAGCTCTGACTCGGGAAGATTTTTGGAACCTCGAGCCAAAAACGAGCCAAGTCTTCATGAACCTTCTGCCATCCAGCCACTTTTGCCAGTCTCCAACCCCCCTGTCCCTTCATCTATTGGCTACATTTTGCAACGTGAAACTAGGATACCTGGGATCAAACGGTTTACTTGCTTGACATACTAATGTGATCCTAGGCAATTAATTACCTTATTTCTTTATCCTTCCTTTTCCTTTGTAATTTCATTTGAGTGTACCTTAAAAAAACTCAGTTTATGATGTGTGCTCTACAAAAACCTCACTTACATATGTTTTGATAGATTTTAATGTTACTCCATATATTATTAAAACCTCAGCATGGTTCACATGATAATTTACTTGTATCTTGGTTCATTTACAGCATAATTATTGGAGGCATTAATGTTTCTAGGCTTATGTTTAGAAACGATGGGGAAGATTTACTAAAAATCCATGCAACGCAGCGCAGCAATCAAAGTTGCTGCGCTGCATCACGTAAGAGGAGAGAGCAGGACAGCACAATATCTTTTAAGTTAGTGCTGATGCACAATCAGAATGCCAAGTGCCACACACACACATCTTTGCACAATAGTGCAAGGCTGTGTGCATGAAGTCTAGCATATCTTTTGCACTGGAAGGATACCATTCTAGTTCAATATACTATACCGAAGCAAACTTGAAAACGTTTCCTACTTTGTATGAAGTAAAGTGCAGCAGATAAATAATTGGAAATGTTTGGAGAGATAAAAAAAGATCTTTTTCAACACCTTCCTCAAAGAGGCAATATTTGTTATTGCGCAAAACCCTCTCTACTATTGTTAGTAGATAGGGCTTTGCATTAAAAACCTTGGAAACATGGAAACTCTTACACTGCCCTTAAAACACCCCCTTGATGCAAAGTAAATGAAGATAAAGCAGAGCAAAGCGCTGCTTTGCGTTACTTTCAGGCAACGTAGCAGTGCAAAACAAGTTTTGTGTCAAAACGTAAATTGCAAATAAAGATTTTCTGACCCAGTGCATAATGTTACTGAATCTGCTCTAAGACTTTGATAAATGTCACCTACAGCAGCAGCAGTTCCTTTTAGTGTTCTATAGTGAAATGCTTCCAAATTAAAGAAATACACATTTTGAATTTTGAAGAGTCTTTAGCACATTTGTACCCAACTATTTAGAAACCATACAGAGGGCTTTGTTTGTGTTATACCGGTTAGATAATTTGCTGAGCTTGGCTTTGCACTCCCTATTCATTCTCTGCTTGCCCACCTCTCTATTTTCCTGAAATTAATATTCTCTCACTGTGGCAGCAGCAGTCCTTTACAAGAGTGGGGACAGAAGGGGCACAGGATGAAGTGAAAACACACAGAAGACGGATGTATGAAGGAACCACGCATGCCATTACCACACATGTCATTTGAGATGTCATCAGTGATGTCACTGAGCATGTCATGAGTGATGTGATATGTGACGTCATCAGCAGTGCATTGCAGGGGCGCGAGTTATAGTTAGCTCTACTAACTTTAACAGCCGAATTTCTCTGGTTTTATATGAGTGAAATGTACAACTAACTATAACGTACCTGAAACCTATGGTTTTTTCAGTGAATATATATATATATATATATATATTAGAAAAAATCACGAAACTAAGGTGGGCTTTTGTTTTCATCATCAATAACTCTTCGCTTCATGTGAACTTATATATTTTCTTTTTAAAAACCCTGCCTGCATCCAATCAGATAAATGTTTCCCAGTTGCGGTGCACTTGCAAGCATGCACACAGCACTCCTAGAGACTGCAGTACATAACAATTTTAATTGTAGCTATTGCATCACTGGAAAGAATGTTAGAAACAGGAATATTATGCACGTTTGTGTTTTACTGCACTTTCACAGTATTGGGCCTCACGGTGTTTGTGTGACCAGTGTGGTTTGGATGGGCTGCTCCGTGCCCATTGTGTGAGGCCGCCCTGAAGGGTCTGGGGCTCCGGAACGGGGAAATGCTTTTCTGGATGTTAAATGGAGGAGCCTGACTCACTTGCGCTTCCAACCTACTTAGGAATGCCACTAGAGCAAAAAGGAATGGCGCATGGAAGGGATTCAAACAGGACGATATCCTGTTATGATCGTGCTGTGAAAAGCTGTGTTTCCTGAATGTAACATGCCATGAGAACATTTGTGGTACGTACAAACTCACCTGACTGTTTGCAAAGATAACCCCACAGTAACAACAGTGCTTGTGTTAGGAAATAATCACCACGAAGGTCATAACATTCTTGGACTTCCAGCTTGCATTTTAAAATACGTTCACAATGCACTGTGGGATCAGTAGTATGGTGATTTCAGTCACGTGATGCAATTAGTTAAAATACGCCCAAACGCACCTGGGCGCTTGTGTTCCAGTCTGTGATCAAGGCAATGGTGCCAAAACGTTAGACGAATGGAAACTGGCGCTGCTGAATTTTGGAAATAAAGCCACTTTCACAGTATTGGGCCTCACGGTGTTTGTGTGACTGTGAAAGGCAGCGAGTCTTCTAAGACCCTCAATGCTGCCCGGTGCAGGGTTCCACCTCTAATTCACTTTGGGTTCGCTATCAAAATAATGAGGCAAGCGCTGGAAACTGGAAGAGAAGAAAATGGTTTATTTCTCATGAGGAGATCACGTCAACTGAGACACCGGGATGTCTGAGGGAAGTGTTCTGCTGACAACTCCCTTGGCTCTTCCTTTTATACAGGTTTGACACAATGCATTTGTTTGATCAACATGGTTACAAAAGCTTGGGGTCCCCGACCCGGGCAGGTTGTCACACAAGCCCAACAGTAATTCTCTTCCCACCCAGGTCAAACAGACAATCTTATCTTGCAGCTGGACCTTGCTTCAGGGTCTAAAACATGTGAGACCGGTCAGATCTAAGAGTCCATTCTGTTGATAAAAACAGGTCCCATTGTTGGTAATAACAAGTCTTGCTGTTTGCAGTGCAATAAATCATTTTGCAAGAGTCTTTTTGGTGTTTGGAACCTGTTTGTGTAACTAGGTGTAGTGAAGGGTAGAGCGTCCAAAGGCTTGTCTGAAAACAGGAATGAGAGGAAAAACGAGTTTGTGGCAGCAAGTGGCGCTGAGGTTTGTTGTGGCAATAGAGTTTATAGCCCCCAGCACACATACCAGGTCGGTCAGAGGGTCAGAGGGATGCTAGTAAGGGCAGGGTGAAACAAAGGTGACCAACAGAGTACAAAATGGCTGTGATAGATTAAAATGACTGCAACTTATGTGCACATAGAATTCCACCAGACAAGATGGCGTAGGTAATGTTCATAATTGTCATTTTGCTTTTAACAGTGGCCCCTTTGAACATAACTAGCCAGCTTGTCAGTCTATTTCGATCTCCATAATGTCCTGTATCTCTTGATCATACATCACTCTCATTTTTGTTAGCTGAGTGTCCATAGTCTTAGGGTGTAAGGTAGTTATGCAAAGAGAACACAAAGGTGGTATACAGTGTATACCCAAACAACAACCACATATTGTCAATACTGGGACCAAGAGAATCATTGATATTTTCCAACCCCACTCCTTCAAGATGCCCCAAAGCCAACTTCCAACTGTCCAAGTCTCTGATCCTTGATGAATTTCTGAAGATAGTCTATGGAGATGTTCGATTGCTTCATAGACAGAAGGTGAATTATCAGGAATGTATACACAGCAGCTGGCACCGATGATGCAGCATGCTCCTCCACGGTCCGCTAGTACCACGTCCAGGACCATGCGATTTTGCAGGGTAACCAGACGGACCGCTTGGAGCTCAGCAGTGTTGTTGGTGAGGATGCCAGCAGTGACGTTCAGGGCGGTCTCTACCGCTTGGGACAGATGTCTGATGGCTCGGCTGTTTGCCATCGGACCCCATAGCGGGACGAGCCCTTTTGCTGCGTCGAGGAACTGTGATGAGGCAGAGTCTGCTTGATCAATGTCTTTAGAACGCTTTTCTCGATGATGCTCTGCAGGGGCTGTGTAGGTTGGTGGCAAAACAAAGGCGATGTAGCATGTGCCCCCCAGTTTCTTGGGAGCCAGGTGTAGGCTTTGGTTCCACAAACAAAGTACATATTGGGTGATGCAACAAGCGCTGGGGGTTGGCAGTGTTCAAAGTCCTTACAATGCTACAGGTGCTGTGACCCACATTCTTAGTCCCACGGCCTTCAATGCATACAAGGCCAGAGACGTTCACCACAGATAGGGCCACAGTCAGTGTTGCAGCAGTTCTTTTCTTCAGGTAGGAAAATGTGGCTCTGTTAGGATTATTGAACACTTGCATTTCCACTCGTTCTTTGGCTGGGACATCAATCTGGAATGTCGCATTGAAGGTGTGAGGGCAGAAGGGGGCGGCTGTCGTTCCTGTTTTGTTTCGCCAGAACTCGTTGTAGAACTGGGCGATTGTTCCGTCGGAAGTGGCATTGTCTTTGTAACTTTCTTGTAGGAGCATCATCCAGGTAAGGCAAGATCCGTGAATAGAAAAGGGCGAAGGGATGAAAGGGATGGAATGTTCAGTGGCATGTGGTAACAGCGCACAGACCCAACAGTTGGTAGCATTGGTGGCAAGATTGTGTTGGTGCAACATCTGCACGAAAGAATTATTCCAGAATTCTTTGCGTCGTTCTCGGAGATGTGGCGGTAGTGATACCAGGTAGTGTTCTTTCTTGGTGGTTGGTTGCATGGTGGGTGACAATGTTCTGTATGCAGGTGCATTCTCTTCAATGATCCAGAGTGCGACCATTAGCAGGAGACAGGTGAGAAATGCGGCTACAAGTGCAATTGTCTTTGTGCTGTGCAGGTTAGCAGTCTTGGTGTCTTTGCGGTGGTTTTGCAGGTGTTCAGTTTCTTCCATCATCTTCGAGGAGCTCAACAACTGTTAGGACCACAGACTTTTGTCTGGTGCTTTCCTGGTAGCGTTGTTTGACTGTGCTACCGATCTGAGACCTTGACTCAGTTAGTGGCCTGGTCGTTGGAGCTCCCTCCTTTCGTCGATCTTAGGTTGTACCCTTTCCTGGATGGCACCGTGGGGTCGGGAAATTCTGATAGTTCGAGGGTGTCTTCTTGTGGGTAGCAACTCAGAGCTGGTCGGTCTCTCGCGAGTACTTCCTCTTGCACCTCCACCCCTTCACAGGTTGCCAGGGTTGGAGGGACTCGTTTGCAGTGATGGGCGTGCAGCCAGTTTCGTTTTCCTTGCACTCGGAGGGCAGTTCGGGTGGTGATCAGGACTTGCCAGGGGCCCGTCCACCTAGGCTCCAGATTCTTCGTTCTTTGGAAGTTGCGAATTAATATATGGTCGCCTGGCTTTATTTCATGTCCCGGGCCCCTGGATACGTCAGGCAAGGCTTGCTGCACCTGTTGGTGGATAATTGTTAGCTCGTTTGTCAATTTATGCAAGTAATCCGACATTAATATGTTCGGGACATCGTTAATGGAGGTGGGTCTTGGTGCCACCCAAATGCTCATAGGCCTGCCGAAGACCACCTCATACGGGGTCAGTCGGTGTTTGGTTGGGGTGGAGCGCATCGATAACAAAGCCAATGGGAGGGCGTCGGGCCATTTCAACCCGGTCGTGGCAACTATTTTGGCTAGTTTTAGTTTCAACGTTGCATTGTGTCTCTCTACCAGGCCCGCTGATTGGGGGTGGAAGACGGCATGGAACTTTTGTTTTACCCCCAAACCTCTCAGTATGTTCTGTATCACCTCGGCTACGAAGTGGGGGCCGTTGTCGCTCCATAAAATTCTGCAAAGGCCGTATCGGGGAAGAATTCTTTCAGCAATACTTTTGCAGTGGCTAAGGCGGTATTGTCGCGGGTGGGACAGGCCTCCACCCATTTGCTAAAAGCGCACACAACCACCAGGACATATTTTAGACCAAGGCATCTCTCTAGTTGAATGTAATCCATTTGAAGGATTTCAAAGGGGTGGACAGGGACTCCAAACCCTCCCCGTGGTACTACTGTCCCCTTCCCTGGGTTGTGTTGTAGGCAGACTATACATTGTTGTACTAGGCGTTTTGCAGATTCTGCTATCTTGACGTTATGCCATACTCTGGTGATTAGTTCAATCATGGGGGTGGAGCCTATGTGTGCTGGTAAATGTGCCATGGTCAATATGGGGATGAGGTAGGCATTGGGTAACAGCCATTTATTTCCGTCTTTAGTTCTCCAGCAATCTTCCTCGTCTTTTAGTCCCACCTTTTCCCACTCGGTCAATTCGTCTTGTGTGCCTGTAGTCTGTATGTCCCTTACAGTGGTCCTAGCGTCAGTCCATCGTTCAGCTTGTGACCTGGTCACATACATTCGTGTCATAGTTCTGTCTCCTGCCGTGGCTCGGGCAGTAACGTCTGCTAGTGCATTTCCCTGTCCAATGAGATCAGTCACTTTCCTATGTGCTTGGCATTTTATCACTGCTAACTTCTTGGGGAGGAGGACTGCTTGCGTCAAGGCGGAGACTAAATCTCCATGCAGGATGGGTGTACCGTGTGAAGTCAGGAACCCTCTTTCTTTCCATAAGATCCCAAAATGGTGAACCACCCCGAAGGCATATTGGCTGTCGGTGTATATGTTAACTGTCGTGTCAGTCGCTAAGATACATGCTCGTGTGAGGGCAATGAGTTCTGCAGCCTGGGCTGAACGTTGGGGAATACGGGCTGTTTCCAGAACGGTTCGGGCTGTGGTGACAGCGTATGCAGCTGAGGTGGTGCCGTCGGGGAGTTTGATGCACGAACCATCCACCCATAGTTCTCCATCTGGTTCTAGAAAGGCGGTGTCTCTGAGATCTATTCTACTCTTTGTTTGTTCATCGGTTAGTGTCACACAGTCGTGTAGTGGAGTCACGCTAGGATCATTTTCGGGTAGGGGTAACAGTGTGGCTGGATTGAGGGTGGTGCATCGCTTTAGGGTAATGTGCGGTGCTAGCAGGGTCAACTCATATCCTGTCAGTCGGGCGCTAGTCAAGTGTTGGGTTTTGGTCTGGTTTAGTAGTGTGTCGACTGCATGGGGTACTAAAACAGTGACTGGATTGGAGAGTACTATTCCTTCGCTCTGGCGTATCGATACTGCTGCAGCTGCCACAGCGCGCAGGCACGCTGGCAGCGCTCTGGCTACTGGATCGAGGGTGGCAGAGAAATATGCACAAGGGCGTTGTTTTTGACCAATTGATTGTGTTAGGACAGACAATGCACATCCTTCCCTCTCGTGCGTGTAGAGGAAGAATGGTTTGGAGTAATCCGGGGTTCCTAGGACAGGTGCTGAACAAAGGGCATTGCGTAGTTCTTTAAAGGCTGACTGGCATTCGGGGGTCCAGGGGAGAGGTGAGGGGATGTCTTTAGCTAGGAGGGAGAGAAGGGGTTTGACAATGAGGCTAAAGTTCGGTAACCACTGTCGGCAAAATGAGGTGAGACCTATCAAAGAGCGGACTTGTTTCTGATCTTTGGGGACAGGGGTGTCTAGAATTGTCTGGATCCTGTCAGGCGTGAGTTTCCTCCCTTCTTAGGATAAAAGGTGACCCAAATAGGTCACTTGTGATTTACAGAACTGCAATTTCTTTTGGGAGACCTTGTGACCATTCTCAGCAAGAAAATGGAGTAGTTTGATGGTGGCTGTGACGGCTATTGGTATGGTGTCCGCTGCTAGAAGGATGTTGTCTACATATTGTATTAGTGCCACTCCATCTGGCAATTGTATGGCGTCCAACTGTCTTTTAAGCGCCTGGCTATAGATGCTTGGGCTCTCAGTGTACCCCTGAGGTGCTCTGCAAAATCTGTACGAACGGGAGTTTAGGGTGAATCCAAATAGATAGCGGCTGTCCTTGTATATAGGTATGGAAAAGAATGCATTTTTGAGGTCAATTACAGTGAAGGTGGTGGCAGTGGAGGGGATTAAGGTCAAAATTGCCGTGATGTCGGAAACTACTGGGTATTGTGGCACTACGATTTTGTTTATCTCCCGCAGGTCAATGATGAAGCGGTAGGCTTTTCCGTCTCCCTCTCCCTGTCTCTTTACAATCGGTAGTATGGGACTATTACAAACGTTGCTCACTACTTCCTCTACCACCCCTGCCTCTACCAAAGAGTGTATGATCTCTGTCAGTGCCTTCTCACCCTCTGGCGATTTTTTGTACTGCGGTACTTTCGGTAGGGTTGCGTCCTGTCGTATTGTTACGTGTACTGGGTCAATCATCATTCGTCCTACGTCTGAATCAGCCCTAGCCCATAAGTGTGATGGCAAAGTGTCTAGTAGGGATGCGTCAGCCTCGGAGATGGGAAACATGTGCTGATTAGGGTTCTCTCTATGGCGCTGGGGGTTGTCATACAGGACGACACGCACTCCGTCTGGTGAGCATCTGATAGTCGCATGGAAGTGTTTCAAAAGGTCGAGACCCATAATGGTGTCTGGGGTGTTGGAAGAGAGGAGGAATGTTGTTTCAACGCTATTGTTGTCAAGGTTAAAAGGGATCGGTCGGGACAAAGGGTTGGTGGAGGGCGTACCGTCAAATCCTATTGAGGTCACATGTGAGCCTGACAAGGGTGCCCTTGGAATCAGTCGTTTGGATAGTGCACTACGTGTTGCTCCCGTGTCTACCAGAAATGGCGACTTTGTGCCCAGGACCTCAGCGGTAACATAAGGGCCTTGCTGATCAACATAGAGCTCGACTGGATCCCTCCCTTGCCCCTGGCTGTCCTATGCAAAGTCGTACGTATTGTCATAATCTGTCTGTTGGTACTGATTCTGTTTGGGATGGTCAAATGTGTTCACTCTTCCTGGCCTTTCCTCGCTTGCTTCACTCGCGTACCCTCTCCCACATCCTCTTCCTCTCTGTCCACTTGCTATTTCTCTCGCCCCTCTGACCCTACCAGCTCCTAATAAAGCCGGGCATTGGGTTTTCCAGTGTCCATATTCTTTGCAAAATGCACATTGATCCTGTCCTAGGTCTTGGCGTCCGACATATGATGTCGATGAATTGTTTCTAGGTGGCTGTACTCTAGGGGTATTCTGCTGGTATCCTCCCCTATATTGCTCCCTTCCTGTATTCGCCCCCTGGAGTTGTGCTACCATTACCCTTTCCTTCAAGTCCTTCTTTTTCCTTTCTGTAGCCCTGTCATTTTCGTTTCTCTGATGCTCATAGTACTGGGCCATTTGGAGAATGGCCGCCGGTTTAGATGCTGCCCAACTACTTTCGCTGGCTTGTAATTTCTGGGATACATCTGGCAGTAGTCCTTTGACATAGTTCTGCACAAATAAGTGGTGTCCGGTTGCGGTGGACATGTCTTGTCCACTGTAATCGGAGAACACCGTTTCAAATCTGGAGAAATACTCTGAGACATCCTCTTGTGGTTTCTGGCGGCACGCGGTTACTATGGACCAGTCTATCTTTTTCTCTGGGATCAGCGTTTTCACTTTCTGCACTATTTTGTCAGGGAGGTCCAATATTGCTTTAACCGGTTTTTGACCAGGGTTCTGCTGTTTATCTAGTGTGTTAAGTTGTTCCCAGGTATGACCAAGCAGTTCGGTATGGTCTATTTTCCTAATCTGTTTCCACACATCTGCTGGCAAACATAACCCGAAGAACAAGTCTATGTCGGCAAGTGTCATTATTGTTGATCCCAGAGCGGTACCTAGCTCGGTGTAAAAGGCGGTGGGGTTCTTTCGCAAATCCGGTAAAGATTTACGGAACGTCAAAATGTCCTGTCTGTCCCACGGTTGATACACCCAATTGTAGACCACCCTTCCTCTAGCGTCTTGATGGTTCATATCGTCATGAGTCCCTTGTCCTCTAGGAGGTACCCAATAAGGGGCAGCTTCTTTTATCGGCATCATGCTATCTGGTTTTTCCACCGGGGGTCCTGCTATCTTAGATGTCCTGTCCTTATCTATCCGTCCTTGTTCCACGAGGTGACGGAATACCTCCAGTGTGGATGAAAAGAGTTCTGTAACATCGTTGTCGCCTTCATCTCCGGTGTCTACCTTCCTATAGAGAGCCACTAGTCGCTCGGGCCCTACATCTTGGTACTTCTCTTCATATGCAGTAAGAGTGTGGTAACAGAGACGTACAATAAAGTAGCGTTTGCGGTTTTCAACATAGGAGTTGCATATGTCAGTTACATGCTCTTCTGTCTCCTTCCTATCTATGAGGGATTTAACTACTTTATCAATGCCTGCTCGCTCATTTTTACTTAATCGCGGGACCCTGGGCGCTCCTGTTTCTTTTGATCCTACCTCTACTACTGTATCCTTTGATGAGGCATTTGGTGTGGGTGACTCGGTGGGAGCAGAGGCGGTGGAGACTGAGGCGATCGTGCCATCTCCGGCTATACTTTGGTGGTCCTGTCGTTGTACTACGGGATGAGTAGGGGCGTAAGGGGGTGGCATGTATATGATTGGGGGACCTAACAATAAATCATCATCTACCCTTTGTTTTGCTGGTAACTTGGGGTAAAGAGTCGAGGGCGTTCTAACAGGGCATTGATCTGATATTTTTGATTCCTGTTCCTTTTTATCGATTTCCTTTTCTTTTAGTTTTTCTTCTAATCTTTTACAGGCTTGGTAAGCTGATTTTCGCGTTTCTTTATCTTGTCTAGCTTCGTCCCTTTTCTTTCTTTGAGCTGCCTCTTTTCGCCATAAGCCAAAACTGTCAAACATGGCTGGTCTAGTTTTCTTTTTGTGGAGAGCTAATTCTAACGTTTCTATTTTAGCGGGATCGAAAGATCCCGTCAGTGGCCACTGATTTACCCGGTCCTTCCTAGTGTATTTATGCCATAGTTTGCTATAAGCTACGCTGGCTAATCCATACTTTACGTACATGTCCTTGTTAGGGGTGCCTTCCGGCGGTGCCGGCTGACTGACCTCTAACGAACGGTCTGGTCCAAAACAATTACAATCAAACAATCTAGAGAAAACAGGCATGACGTATTTATCGGTCAAAATGAATATCTCAATCAATCAATTTAGACAAAAAGTCTGCACTACCTGTCCTTCGCTGCCTGCAAAGAGAGAGAATATTCCTATTCTTTGTTGTTTGCAAGCAGGGAAATGTCGCAAATAACTCAATATCAAAAAAGGAATACTAGTATTTCAATCAAACTATTCAATCAATCAATCAATTTAAGTTGTTTTTTCACGACCTTACCCGGACCGTATGGACTGTTCTTCGTCTTCCCCTTCCAGCGCCTGGTTGTCCTCTCACTCCAACAATCAATGCGGCGTTCCTCTAAGGTCCCAGTCAGGACCGCAGGTCACTCGAGAGAGGTCCGTTCGGAACCGGTGAAGTTCAGTCGATCGGCAGCCAGACAAGGGTCTTCTCAGGCAGGTATACCCCAATCGTTTAGTTGTTCACTCCGTCGTTAGGACCTCTCTACCGGACCCACGCGTCGCTGATGGGCCCCTACGCTTGGGTGCCAATTTGTGAAAGGCAGCGAGTCTTCTAAGACCCTCAATGCTGCCCGGTGCAGGGTTCCACCTCTAATTCACTTTGGGTTCGCTATCAAAATAATGAGGCAAGCGCTGGAAACTGGAAGAGAAGAAAATGGTTTATTTCTCATGAGGAGATCACGTCAACTGAGACACCGGGATGTCTGAGGGAAGTGTTCTGCTGACAACTCCCTTGGCTCTTCCTTTTATACAGGTTTGACACAATGCATTTGTTTGATCAACATGGTTACAAATGCTTGGGGTCCCCGCCCCGGGCAGGTTGTCACACAAGCCCAACAGTAATTCTCTTCCCACCCAGGTCAAACAGACAATCTTATCTTGCAGCTGGACCTTGATTCAGGGTCTAAAACATGTGAGACCGGTCATATCTAAGAGTCCGTTCTGTTGATAAAAACAGGTCCCATTGTTGGTAATAACAAGTCTTGCTGTTTGCAGTGCAATAAATCATTTTGCAAGAGTCTTTTTGGTGTTTGGAACCTGTTTGTGTAACTAGGTGTAGTGAAGGGTAGAGCGTCCAAATGCTTGTCTGAAAACAGGGATGAGAGGAAAAACGAGTTTGTGGCAGCAAGTGGCGCTGAGGTTTGTTGTGGCAATAGAGTTTATAGCCCCCAGCACACATACCAGGTCGGTCAGAGGGATGCTAGTAAGGGCAGGGTGAAACAAAGGTGACCAACAGAGTACAAAATGGCTGTGATAGATTAAAATGACTGCAACTTATGTGCACATAGAATTCCACCAGACAAGATGGCGCAGGTAATGTTCATAATTGTCATTTTGCTTTTAACATGACCAGTGTGGTTTGGATGGGCTGCTCCGTGCCCATTGTGTGAGGCCGCCCTGAAGGGTCTGGGGCTCCGGAATGGGGAAATGCTTTTCTGGATGTTAAATAGAGGAGCCTGACTCACTTGCGCTTCCAACCTACTTAGGAATGCCACTAGAGCAAAAAGGAATGGCGCATGGAAGGGATTCAAACAGGACGATATCCTGTGTTTCCTGAATGTAACATGCCATGAGAACATTTGTGGTACGTACAAACTCACCTGACTGTTTGCAAAGATAACCCCACAGTAACAACAGTGCTTGTGTTAGGAAATAATCACCACGAAGGTCATAACATTCTTGGACTTCCAGCTTGCATTTTAAAATACGTTCACAATGCACTGTGGGATCAGTAGTATGGTGATTTCAGTCACGTGATGCAATTAGTTAAAATACGCCCAAACGCACCTGGGCGCTTGTGTTCCAGTCTGTGATCAAGGCAATGGTGCCGAAACGTTAGACGAATGGAAACTGGCGCTGCTGAATTTTGGAAATAAAGCCACTTTCACAGTATTGGGCCTCACGGTGTTTGTGTGACCAGTGTGGTTTGGATGGGCTGCTCCGTGCCCATTGTGTGAGGCCGCCCTGAAGGGTCTGGGGCTCCGGAACGGGGAAATGCTTTTCTGGATATATATATATATATATATATATATATATATATATATATATATATATATATATATATATATATATATATTACCTAGTAGTTATAGTTAGGACCTCGTTTCTATTCAAATAGAGTGTTTGGCGCCGTTTGACGAATCTTTGCGAAATTTTCAAAACTAATGGCCCGCTCAGGTCAGCTCCTGTCTTGAGAGTTTCGGGGTGATTCGTCAAGCGGGGGCCGAGATAAAAGGGGGGTCCCAAAACTAGTCTGGGCAGAAAACTACGCTACGCTCACGTAGTTTGCGCAACTACCCGCTACGCGAATTGCATGTAGCACAGTGCAAAAATGCGTAGCATAGCGTAGCGGGCATTTTTTGCTTGCTCGCGGTCCTCAACGTCAAGTTGGCGACCGCGAGCGAGCAAAATGACATCCCGGCGAGACTTTTTCTTCGTTCGCGATCAGCAACATCAAGTTGCCGATCGCGAGCGTGGAAAATAAACCTCCCGGCGAGATTCTCAACGCGGGGAGGTCAGGTTTCTCATTGCGAGTGGTCGCATATGCTCGCGACCGCTCGCGATGAGAAACTACCAGTCCGCGTTGAGAAAACTGCAGCTCGAGTACAAATCTACTCGAGCGGCAGAAAACGACCGCTTGCACTGTGCAAGATGCTGTTTGCAATGATTGCACAGTGCGGACAAGCATCCGGCACTGTGCAATCATTGCGAACAGCATTTCCTACTGCACTACGCAGTTCGCGTAGTGCTACGCGTAGCTCGCGTAGTGGAAAGTGCACTTCGCGTAGCTACGCGTAGCGCTACTACGCGGACTACGCCCAAGGTTACCCAAAACGCGTTTTCCCCATGTTAATTTCCATAGGAAAAATTGGAACAGGCTACAGCCCGAACTGCTGAACGGAATTACACCAAATTTGGCAAAAAGGTAGCCCTTGGTTCAGAAAGAGACCTTTTTTTAAATGGTGTAAATCCGTTCAGTAGTTCCTGCGAAATTAAAAAAAGAAAAAATATCGATATCTGAGCACCGAGGAGGGTTCGCGAACCCTCCCGGGCACGAGCTTCACTCTGATTGGCTGTCAACACTCCAAACCGAACCGAGTCACAAGAAAACAGTGAGAAAGAGGTTAAAAAAGAAGAAAAGGTGGCAGGGTAGAAACACCCTGACCCCCTAGGCCTGCTCAGGGGGTCCCACAAGGACCCCCAGGGCCAAAAAAAGCATTTTTTTTTTTTTAAACGGCAGAATTCGCGTTGGGGTCGCGAATCCCGCCGAAATTTTTTAAAAAAAGAAGCGCGGGCTCCCGTGCTTCATTTTAATGAGGCCCCCGGGTGGACCAGGTCCCGGGGGCAATGCTAAAATGAAATGCAACTGAAGCCTGGGAGGCAGATCACACAGCTCAGACCCTGGGAGCAAACAAACAGGCAAACACACACAAACACAAACAGGATTACCGCCTGGGATCGCATCACTGCATGAAGAGGAACAGAGAGGAGGGGGAGCCTCTCGGAGACGGGCGACTCCCTGCCAGTGCCTTGGACTGCAGAGGCGGACGGGGGCTCCCGACCCTGGACCATTGCAGGCTCACTCAGCTGACTTCAAGGAGAAAAGGTCAAGCTACACCCGGACCTGCCTCCCCGGGAGAAGCCCGGCTGCAGTGGACGGTTCTGCACGGGAAAGACATCAGGCTGCGGTTTAAAGGGCAGCTGTGCGCTAAGCGCCCAGACTTGCTGATCCAGCAGCTGGGAGGTGGACACCGAGGGATACGGATCTTCTGTGGATAATATCTGCCGGGCTAACCCTTTCACTTCAGGGAAGCATTGGAGTTTTTCCGCTTTCAGCCCATCACTGAATCTTTTTCTGGCCGGGATGGTCCCATGCCCGTGTTTTCTGCATGCGCTGCATTTCTTGTGATGTATTTGCAGGAGGTCGGACTGCTCGCAGCTGAATCTTCAATGAGCGCAGACCACCTCTGAGGAGGAAATGTGCCAGTCCACCCGAGAAAGTAACCTCACATGCACCTACCCCAGTGCCAGCGGTCTGTGGATTAGAGAGACCCGAGTTCTAATCCTGGCTTCTGCGTTTAGCTGCGGTGTGTGACCTTGGAAACACTGTTTCGTTGGTTCCTGTATCCGATGCACTTGGGAGCGCTATGAAGCTGCAAGTGCCCTTAAGCAGCGCTATATAGATACTTCGCGTTCATTTTCCTGGATAGTTGGCTGAGCGGTTCGGACCGTCCCAGCCTGGGGCGCACCATGTAGGGGGTCTGGAGTGAGACCCTTCCGGACCTGGAGTCACTGGAGAGTAAGGTGGGGAGAAAGACCCCTGAGGGGCTGCTAAGGTGGCTGCGCGAGGACCCTGCGCAGCTGCTGGGGGACAGCCCTGCGGGGCCAGGGGAGAGCAGAGCTCGGGGGCCGCCGCTGCCGGGGAGCCAGGGGCTGGGAGAGAAGATCAAGGTGCAACACACTCAACTGTCCGTGTGTCTATACAATGTACACCTGCCCATCGGCATTTCCAGCCTAGCTGCCTGGACAGAAAGATTGGAGTTCTGGAGTCTCTGCTCCTAAGCTTACATAGATTTCCTTTAAAAGGCCCCAACTAAAAATGTCCCATAAATGTCTTTTAAACGGTAGAGCAGCTGCAAAAGGTGTGTCTGCCAAGTGACACTCGTGTCACGTGCTATGCCGCCAGCCAACAACACATTGCATTCTGGGACATGCAGTTTCATTGTTTATATCTTAAATAGGGGTGTGTAAATCTCAGAATGTAAAATGTTGGCTAAAACATCAGGAGTGGCTGACCCAGTTACACCTGACATGTGACCACTTGGCCGCTCCGTAGTAATGGAACAGAACAAATTCCTCACTGTAATGTCAGGTATAAAATGATACACTCTCATTACTACCAACGCAGGGCCAATCTTTTTCTGACCCGTCTCCTTTTTAGATTTCACCCGACAATCATACACAGAGGCTCTTATGTAGATTTGAACTAGGGACACCCACTTTTTAGCTTCAAGGATTTTAAGCAAAGTTCTCAGTAATGTCACAGTCTGAGGCCAGGGCCCTTTTAAACTCGACTTTGACATCCCAAGTCAAGCAGTTCTCAAATGTGTTCAACAATCACAGACACCCTGCACCCTGTTTGGGACTCACAAGTGTGATGTAGTTAGCACACGTTGAGTGCAGTAAAACACAAACGTGCATAATATTCCTGTTTCTAACATTCTTTCCAGTGATGCAATAGCTACAATTAAAATTGTTATGTACTGCAGTCTCTAGGAGTGCTGTGTGCATGCTTGCAAGTGCACCGCAACTGGGAAACATTTATCTGATTGGATGCAGGCAGGGTTTTTAAAAAGAAAATATATAAGTTCACATGAAGCGAAGAGTTATTGATGATGAAAACAAAAGCCCACCTTAGTTTCGTGATTTTTCTAATATATATATATATAAATATATATATATATATATATATATATATATTCACTGAAAAAACCATAGGTTTCAGGCACGTTATAGTTAGAAATTAGCATTTAAAAAACCTTTGAAATTCACTGAAAAAACCATAGGTTTCAGGGACGTTATAGTTAGAAATTAGCATTTAAAAAACCTTTTGAAATTCACTGAAAAAACCATAGGTTTCAGGGACGTTATAGTTAGTTGGACATTTCACTCGTACAAAACCAGAGAAATTTGGCCGTTATAGTTAGTAGAGCTAACTATAACTCGCGCCCCTGCAATGCACTGCTGATGACGTCACATATTGCATCACTCATGACATGGTCAGTGACATCACTGATGACATCACTGATGACATCTCAAATGACATCACTGATGACATCACTGATGACATCATCCATGTGATAATCTGATGCACCTCCTCACACCCTAATATAACCTTTGCCACCAGCAATGCCGTGATTGGCTGACCACAAACTGCCCGGCAGGTTACGGCAGCTATTTTAAGTATCGGGGAATGGTCCAGAGGCCTTAAAATGTATCTGAAAAATGATTAAAGGGATCAGGGTATCGGTACCCTGACCCCATGGGTGTGTTGGAGTAGAGTGTCAGAAGGACCTATGTTGGGTACAAAATTGAGTTAGAATATTTTTTTTCCCACTTCTGGAAGCCCCCAATATAAATCCTCAACAAATTCGCTAATCTTGGTGCACTTTAAAAAAAAAAAACTTTCAGACCCACTCAGACACCCACACAGGCACTCTCACACCCATTTACAGACCCACACAGGCAGTCACACACCCACTCATAGACCTATGCAGGCATTCACACATCCACTCACAGAGTGATGCAGGCACTCACAGACCCACTCACATATCCACATAGACACTCACACACCCACTCACAGACCTATGCAGGCATTGACACACCCACTCACAGACCCATGCAGCTACTCACAGACCCACTCACATACCCACATAGGCTCTCACACACCCACTTACAGACCCATGCAGGCACTCACAGACCCATTCAGGCACTTACAGACCCACTCACATACCCATGCAGGCACTCCCACTCACAGACCTATGCAGCCACTTACAGACCCACTCACAGACCCATGCAGGCACTCAAACACCCCTTCACAGACCCACTAAGGCACTCACACACCTACTGACAGACTCACACAGGTAGTCTCACACCCATTCACAGACACACACAGCCACTCACACACCCACTCACAGACCCACACAGACACTCTCACACCCACTCACAGACCCACACAGCCACTCACAAACACACTCAAAGAGCCACACACACCCACACACACACTGACAGAACCACTCATACACCCACTCACAGACCCACACACCCACTCAGAGACCCACAAATCCACTCCCATACCCACTCAGAGACCCACACAGACACTCACACACTCACTCACAGAGCCACTCACACACACACCC
The DNA here is from genome assembly GCA_963921515.1 of Calotriton arnoldi. Taxonomy (NCBI): domain Eukaryota; kingdom Metazoa; phylum Chordata; class Amphibia; order Caudata; family Salamandridae; genus Calotriton; species Calotriton arnoldi. The sequence goes on along the minus strand of CAWUFW010000913.1, from coordinate 1,151,791 downwards.
ATACTGCCACTCACACACCCACACAATCACTCTTACACCCACCCACTCACAGACCCACACAGCCACTCACACACCCACTCACAGACTCACACAGGCAGTCTCACACCCACTCACAGACACACACAGCCACTCACACACCTACTCACAGACCCACACAAACACTCACACATTCACTGACACACCCACAAAAACACTCACACATCCACTCACAGACCCATACAGCCATTCACACACCCACTCACTGACATATACAGCCACTTGCACACCCACTCTCAAAGGTTACAGTTAGGAAATACAATTTAACAAAATGTAGAAATTCACAAAAAAACAAAGGTTACAGGGACGTTATAGTTAGGAAATAGAATTTAAAAAACCTTATAAATTCACAGGAAAAAACAAAGGTTACAGGGACATTACAGTTAGACTTAGATTTTACACACACAAAATCATACAAATTCAGCAGTTCTATGTGCAGCACACATAGAAGTAGCAAATCGTCATTATTTAATGATTGTTTATGTGCAGGAAAGGACACCTTTCTGCACATAAACAATCATTAATGGCTTTATGCTCTTTCTATGTGTGCTGCAAAATGCAGCACAAATAGAAAAAGCAAAAACAAGGAGAAATAAAAGCATTTCTCCTCGTGCGCCATTCTATCTCCTGCTCTTGCATGGCGTTAGTTTTTGGTGCTGCCACAGATTTACACCTCCTTGTAATGGGTGCTGCGATGGAACGTCCACAGCAACACCCATTGCACACCGCTTTGCCACAGTGGACTGTGAAGGAAAGGGGCATATTTAGAAGGTGGCGTAAAGCCACGCTAAGTGGCTTAGTGCCATCTTGTGAATATTGAAAATGGCGCTATGCCACCGGAGCGTCAAAAAAAGTGACACTCCGGTGGCGATAGGGGTTTGTAAATATGCCCCTTCGTTATTTAGCCATTTGGCCTTTGACCTCGCCCCCATGCTTACTCACCCCACCCTCATTGCGCACAGGATCACGGTTCCCATACTTTTTTAATACACTTCGACCACTGACTATGCAGATATGTATAACCGCCCCACTGCAAAGTAATGCCGGCTGATTTATAACAAAGGAGCATTTGAACATCGAGAATGTTATTTGTGGCACTGTAAAGATGAGAACAGCGATGCACCACCTTACATAAATCAGTTATCCTGTGCCCCCTCACAGCGGTCCATCCGCGTGCCACCGACAGTGCACCAGATAGTCTGCAGTAGCAGCGTGTCTATGTATGCGGAGGCTGAGCAGGACTTGCTTTCATTTAGGTGCCAGATTACCTTTTTGGTCTGCTGTGTTTGTCATGAAGCCAGGAGTGCTCATGTTGCAGTTAGGAGGTGATAGTTACAATCCCTTTAATCCGATCCTGAACCCAGGAATGACCTGGCAGCACTGACAGTCAAGAAAGGGACTCATCTCGTTCCAGTATGTTTAGCTCTTGGCAGCTGCTGATGAATGCCTCAGCACGTGCACTTTCGGTGGGTATCTAAACAGAAGGGCAGAAAATAGATTGCACCTGATGGTGGCCTGATGGTGGAAAATGAAGGTCAAGGAGCAAGAGAAAGGGATGAGAAACATGTAGGTATTGGTCACTCTCCCATTCCCCCCCACACACACCAAACACATACACACAGTTTATTGAAGATTCTCAGCCCCTAGAGCCTTGCATAGCAGTGAAAAGGCCCTATATCATGAGAACGACTTTCTGTAAGTCCAAAGTACTTACTGCTGAACAAAACAGAAGGACTGGCGGGGCAAGCCCTCCTCATGACATTGGGCCCCTTGACACCTAGCCCTTCTATGCCTTTAGGAATCTAGACTAAGGTGGTAATTTAGACCCTGAACCATGGTCTGCTTAGGGGTTTAATAAAACAATATCTTGGTGAAAAATATCGACAAAAATATTGTGTCAAAAATATCATGTACCACAGTATCATGTTACTATGCTTATAAAGGAAAAGACAAAAATATTGTAAAAAAATATAATAGACATTAATAGAGTCCAAAAACAGGCAACATATTGTTTTTCTAATATATATACAGTTTAAAGTAGTAAATGTTAAATATTATAATATATAAAATTAATATGATGTAAAGTGAAAAAATTCAGCTAATTATTTAATACTATAAATAAATATATATTTATTTAAAAACACACATATATGTGTGTTTATATATATGTATGTTTATTTATATATATATATATATATATATATATATATATATATATATTTATATACATATATATATATATATATATCCAAACAGCAACTCTTCCTTTTACAAAAAGTAATCCAGCACTCCGTGGGGATTTAATTCACTCAATCTTTATTTCTGAGTGGTAGCATCATGTTCCATCGCATTCCAAATGTATTCCAATTCATTTCCCTTGGGCATTCTGGGACATGTATTTCGACAGATTTCGAAACTACTGAAGTAATCTGTCTAAACAGTGATCACCTGACATTAATTGCTCTGCTATGATTAAGGCTCCTTTAAGAGTTGAAACGCGTCAGTACAAGCTGCTGCTTTCATGTTATAATAAAGGCGCTTGGAACTCTGAAGTTGGCATCAGCTTTTTGTTGTTTTTGGATGTTTACACTGCAGGCTACTCCATGCCTGTGTCGCTGAGGCCACCCTGTCAGGCTTGGGGACCCCCTATCTATGGAGAAAGTTGTGCTTATATATATATATATATATATATATATATATATATATATATATATTATCTACTGGCGGTCGCCAGTAGATAGTTATAGTTACAACCTATTATCCATAGGAAATCCGCGACATTCTATTTGAAATAACTCTCTCGCCGGTTGACGTATCTTCGCAAACTTTTCAAACTTTGTGGGGCGCTCCGGTCCGCTCCTACCCTGAAAGTCTCGGGGGGATTCGTCAAGCGGGGGCCGAGAAAAAAGGGGGGTCCCAAAACGCGTTTTGCCCATTCAATTTTCCATAGGAAACTTTAGACACGGCTACAGCCCGAACTGCTGAACAGAATTACACCAAATTTGGCAAAGAGGTAGTTCTTGGTTCAGAAAGAACCCTTTTTGTTAAATGGTGTAAATCCGTTCAGTAGTTGCTGAGAAAATCAAAAGTAAAAGTACATATATATCTATGGCCGAGTAGGGTCCGCGTACCCTCAGCGCACCCTGCGCACACCGTCCCGATCACGAGCTGCATGTTAATTGGCTGTCAGCTGGCTGTCAACATTCCGATTCAGGAAATGTTGGCAGCCATTTTGTCCCTCGGTAGAACTGAGGGACAGAAACAAGTGCGCAAAGCGCACAAAGGGGGCAGGGTAGAAACACCCTGACCCCTAGGTTTGCTCAGGGGTCCCACAAGGACCCCTGGGCAAAAAGAAAAAAAATTTTTTTTAAATCGGCAGGATGCGCTCAGGGTGCGCGAATCCTGCCGAAAAAAAATCGAGCGCGGTCTCCCGCGCTTTGATTGCATTTGCCCCCGGGTGGCCTAAGTCCCGGGGGCATGGTGGGGGTGGGTATATTGTTTGTATGGGGGGCCTCAAAGGGCTCCCCAAGCCCCGGGGACCGCCACCCCCCGGGGCTTTATAGAAAAAATGGTGCGGGAGGGCTCTTCTGCCCTCCCGCAGCCCCGGGGACCGCCACCCCCCGGGGCTTCTTTTTTTAATTTAAATAAGGTGTGGGGGGGGCTCCAGCCCCCCCACACGCCCCGGGGACCACCACCTCCCCGGGGCACTTATACAATAAATGTGGGGGTCCATTACGGACCCCCAAGGCCCCGGGGACCACCACCTCCTCCGGGGCTGTGCAATTTAAGGGAGGGGGCCGCGCGGCCCCCTCCTGGAGCCCTTGATGGCCCTGGGGACCGCCACCCCCCAGGGCCGGCTCCTGCAGTGTCCCGGGGTGCCTACCCCCGGGACACTGTAGTTTGCTATGGCAGGACGGGAGCCTCGCGGCTCCCGTCCTGCCATAGCAAACTGCTTTGGATATTGGAAGAGAGAGCAGGGAAACCTGCTCTCTCTTCCAATATCCAAAGCCGATAGCTTTCCACATGGGGAGCTGCATCTTAGCAGCTCCCCATGTGGAAAAGCAATGCCGGCTCCCAAGGGACGCGGGGAGCCGGCTGGGACTGTGGGGGATTGGGGACCCCCACAGTCTCCAACGTGAGGCCAGGCCCCGGGGGATGGGGTCCCTGGGGCCATAAGTGGCCCGGGAGGGGGGCCACGCAGCCCCCCTCCCCAAAGTTAAAAAAAAAAAACACAAAAAAAAAAAAGGGTATGGCCGGCCCCGGGGGATGGGGTCCCCGGGGCCTTAAATGGCCAGAGGAGGGGGGCCACGCAGCCCCCCTCCAAAGAATAAAATGTAGAAATAGAGGCCATGCCCCGGGGATGGGGTCCCCGGGGCCAATACAGGCCCAGGGAAGGGGGCCACGTGGCTCCCTTCCCGTTTTTTTACATTTTAATTTAAAAAAGGGGTAAGGCCCTGGGGGATGGGGTCCCCAGGGCCCAAAAACAGGAAAAAGGAAGGGGGGCCACACAGCCCCCTTCAGGGGACAAAAAACAAACGATCGGGCCCGCAGGCCCCGCCCCTTCCTTCACCACTCTGCAAACGCGCCCCTGGCGCGTTTGCAGAGGGGGAACGAATTCCCCTTGAATACTGGGGGTCCCTGGGGGCCAACTAGCCCACCAGGAACCTCCAGTATGCGCCAGGGGCTGCGTTGCAGAGAGGTGTACAGAGGCCACGCCCCTTTTACACCTCTCTGCAACGCAGCTCTGTGGCGCTTTTTGGATATACCTGTTGGGCTAGTTGGCCCCCAGGGACCCTCAGGATTCAAGGGAGTTAATCCCCGACTTAAAACGCGCCACGGGGCGCGTTTGCACAGTGGTGAAGGGAGGGGCGGGGCTTCAGGTGACATCTGTGCAAACGCGCCCCGTGGCGCGTTTTAAGTTGGGGGATTAAATCCCCTTCAATCCAGGATCCAACACTGAGTAAGAAAAAGTAACGATAACAGTTCTTACCTGCTAAGTGAATTTCCTTCCATAGGATAACATTGGTGTTTCTATGAGGAAAAGTTTCAAAGTGTCAACTTTTAAAATACAATAATATTCCTTAAAAATCACGACTGTAACCAAAACGCTTTTACTCAACTGTTTACAGGAGATGTCCCAGGACTGAATCTAGGATCCAGTCCTGTGGTTAGAAAAGTAATCCATAAAGTAACTAATTGCATTTAACTAGAAATTCACATTGAGCTGAATGTTGCATTGTGTTTGAAAATGTGTTGCCCATTGCAACAACTGTAACTACTGTACTTAAAAGTCTATTGCCTATGTGCAAAGTATTTAAACTAAAGTAATTCATTCTGAGAAAGTATTTTTTGTAATGTAATGTATAATGTCATTACAATGTAATTTAAAAAATAAAATATGTAAAAGAAATTGTTTCTAAAAATGTAGTAAATCAGTATGAAAAAAATTAATATAAAAATTAATACATTTAAAAAATGTCATTTAAAAACCTTTGAAATTCACTGAAAAAACCATAGGTTTTAGGGACAGTTATAGTTAGTTGGACATTGCACTCGTACAAAACCCGTGAAATTCCCCCGTTATAGTTAGTTCAGCTAACTATAACTCGCGCCCGCAATGCACTGCTGATGACGTCACATATTACATCACTCATGACATGGTCAGTGACATCACTGATGACATCACTGATGACATCTCAAATGACATCACTGATGACATCATCCACGTGATAATCTGATGCAGCTCTTCACACCCTAATATAACCTTTGATACACCCAATCTAAATTACAGACTGCCATTCGCAAAACCATAGACACTCCAACACCAATAACTACATACCCACTCACTGATGACTACACACACACATCCACTCACTCACCCGTACAGTCACTCATACTTATGGTCACTCAGTACAGGACTATCATATGCACTCTTACTCCTATATAGACACTCAAACACCGCCACTCATCCATAGAGGTACTCACACACCTAGTCAGTCATGCAAATAATTAAACACACTGCCATTTACTCACCTATACAGTTATACACACACCAGCTCACTTAATCATACAAATACTAGCACATTGTTACGCTCTTATACAATCACTGATACAAGCACACATTCATCCATACAGCCACTATCACAATCACTCACTCTCGCTTATAGCTATTTATATACTCTAACACACATATATACTGCCTTTCACATATGTAGTTACTCACGCATGTACCACTGGGACATACATTCACTCACTAACACACTCTTACACACACTTACCCACCCATACAGTCTATCACAGATGCACTCTTTAAACCATCCACCCAGTGAATCACCTACTCACACATCTATGCACAGTCGCACACACCCCATCCACACAAACACTCAGGCACCCATACAGATACTCAGACAACAAATCAATAACTCTTATAGACACTCATGTAGCTATTCACAAACCCATGCAGCCACTTACACAGCAACAGACAGATACAGACATTCACCCAGTTTAGTCACTAACCCATGCATTCAGTAAGATACGTTTAATCACTCACTTATAGAATTAGTCACGCACCTACTAAATCATCCATACAGACACTTATACACCCACTCATTCTTCAATACGCCTTTCCCTATATATATTAAAAATATTTAAACTTTACAGAAACACACAGTCACTGGATGATGTCATCAGTGATGTCATTTGAGATGTCATCAGTGATGTCATCAGTGATGTCACTGACCATGTCATGAGTGATGTAATATGTGACGTCATCAGCAGTGCATTGCGGGGGCGCGAGTTATAGTTAGCTGAACTAACTATAACGGGGGAATTTCACGGGTTTTGTACGAGTGCAATATCCAACTAACTATAACTGTCCCTAAAAGCTATGGTTTTTTCAGTGAATTTCAAAGGTTTTTTAAATGCTAATTTCTAACTATAACGTGTCTGAAACCTATGGTTTTTTCAGTGAATTTCAAAGGTTTTTTAAATGCTAATTTGTAACTATAACGTGCCTGAAACCTACGGTTTTTTCAGTGAATATATATATATATATATATATATATATATATATTTGAGGAACTCTTTCTCAAAAGTAGATCCAGAGAAAAGAACGGCACTCAGTGGGGCTTCAAATTCAGGATGTGAGTTTTATTCCATCAAAAAAAATATCGGTACAAGCGTCTACACGTTTTGGCGTTGAGCCTTTGTCACGACGCTGACATCATGTTACCAGGCAACATATATACGTGGAAATGTTAGACATAGAAAACGGGTGACTATTCTAATACATTCTTAAATCTCTACCTTGGCGGCCATCTTATAGTGGCAGAGGTTTCCAGTTTGTTTAAATAAACTCCATTGGTAACAAAAGAAATCTATATACAAATAAAGCAATATAAACCAATGACATGCAAAAACGCGATTTACATAATGTGTAACGATCGTTCTCAACATAATTTGTTGACCCTGCCACAGAACAACTTATTTTCTCAGTGGACTCGATATCTAAAACAAAGTCTATGCCATTCGCCAATTTGTTCAGAGAGTAATTGCAACAGAAAATAATGTTGAGAAAAGTGCACACTGCATATTTCCATTGTTTAAGCAATAATTTAGCACTTAATTCCTAGATACTATACAATTGCATGTACATGAGTAATATAATCTGTACCTTGTTTCTCACAGAATAAATGTATACATAACAACCAAATAGTGAAATAATTTTTTTAAATAAAAATATTCTTCGTATATGCATTACTATCAATGCTCCAGATCACTCAGTCGTCTGCTCTACTCGAAGAGCCAAAGGATACTGCCCCATTGGGCATAAGAGTCTAGCCACAGTGGGTAATGGCAAATCATCTAAGCAGATATATGCCCCAATATTCAAATATTGAACACACTAGATTACTCCTAGCACTGAGCTGAAAGCAAAAAACAAAAATCATAAAAAGAAAAACAAGAGATATTCCAGCTCTTTTGCTCTCCCATCAGTGGGCCGGAACTCAGACGCCCGTGGAACAGGAACATCTGATCGGGCCCGATAACAAATTACACAAAAAGAATGAATAATCAGAAATGCAGTAATATATAACAAAGTATGTCACCCAATTTACAAATACTGTCTATTCTAAAATCGTTTACAGCCCTGGTAACCATGTGAGTTAAAAACAATTAAAATAACAAGAACATAGAAAGCAAGGACCAATATTTATATCTTTACAGGTAGGTGTAAATCTCTTCGTCAACATTCATTCCTACCGGTTCTTTTGTATTTAGGCGGAGGATATATGTACACTCTAACTTTCGGAGTGCCCTCTCTCTGTCACCACCTCTCTTGTTGCTTTCTACCTGATCAATTACCATATACTGTAGTAGTGTGGAATTGCAATTGTGCTGTGTTTGAAAATGCCTTGCTACAGGATATGTTTCATCCACGTTCTTAATAGCCCTGATGTGTTGTAAAATTCTTTCATGCACTTGTAAAATAGTGCTACCAACATACCTTTTGTTACAAGGGCATATAAGAACGTATACCACATATTCTGATCTGCAATTCAGTGGTTTGTTTATGGAGATCTTTTCTCCTAGATCCGTACATATACTGGTGGCATTCAGACCTTGTGTACAGGCTTTGCACCTGCTGCACTTCTTAAAGCCCTTGGTTGGTTTCAGCCAGATGGCTTTTTCTGGCATTTGATTTTTAACTATAGAATCCCTGATAGATGTTGTTCTCCTATAAGTTACAGCAGGTCTAATGTCCATTTCTGCCCCTATTGTGGGATCTAATCTCAGTAAGTACCAATGTGACTGTAAGATCTTTCTTACTTGATTGTGGGCTGTGCTGTATGTAGTGATGAATCTACAGGGATCAGTCTGCTTGTTAGATGTTTTTACCACTCGTCTGTCAGTGCTGGTGGTCTCTGAAAATGACTGCGCAGGAAATAGCAGCTCAGTCCTTGATTTCGTTTTGACTTTGTCTCTGGCTTGATTCAGGGTGATCTCATCATATCCTCTGTCTCTCAATCTCTTAGTCATATCCTGTTCTGTTTTGGTATATAATTCAGGAGTGCTACAGATTCGCTTAGCTCTAAGTAACTCCACATAAGGGATACTTCTTTTCAGAGCACTTAGATGAGAACTCATAGCATGCAGAGTTGAATTACCTGAGGTAGATTTCCTGTATACCTTAGTTGTAATGGTATCACCCTGCACTTTTAACCTGACATCCAGAAAATCAATGCATTTATTGCTGACACGACAAGTAAATGTTAGATTAAGATCATTTATATATATATATAGTATGGCATAATCATTGAAAAAAGTGTATTTTACATTATATTAAGTTTACTTTTTAATACTTTAAATTCACTATACATTAATATACATAAATATATTTATATATATGAACACACCATCCCACTCCTGCAAGGAAGAAGGCACGTACTCGAGGAAGTTTTGCATATGGCCTTCTTTATTCTTTGGGTCCCACTCGACTTCGCGGTAAAAAAGAGACACGTTTCGGCTTCGCAGAAGCCTTTGTCAATCAAATTGTCGCCATACCTCTGGGAGTATATATAGCGCCCATCCCCCTATAAAGGCTTTCATAGACATTGAAAAAATACTGTAACAATTTGTTTAAAATAAACATGTTCATGGCAGTCAAAACTAAACATCGGAAAAGGTCTAAAGTCAGTGATAACACGTAATAGCACTGTAAGTATTAAACGCTGATTGCAAATACATGTTAAAACTAATTATTGCATAGTGGATCAACAGTATGTGTTTGTCACACCAATGGGCCATATTACATTTCCGAACATGAGCGCAGATTAGTTTCGTCTCAAGCCTATAAGGGGAAACATTTTAGACCTCATTACCATAAGGCGATGACAATTTCTCTTAAAAATGTTGCCCTTCACATAATGAGACAACGCAATATGGTACAACTGAATAAAATAAAACTTGTGCTGCTTCTATTATAAATTGAAATAGAGACGTGTTAGCGTTCGTGCACTTCTTGCAAGTGATGTCGACCAGCCGGCATACAGTCTATTGACTGAAATGTGAGAAGAAGTCTCAGGGTGCTCATGCATGAATGCTGTAATGTGAATCACATGCACACATTGTAGTAAATAATTACCGTCGTCCCACGGGGTTGAATTGCATCAATTGCATGATGTACGGCGTGAATGCCTTACTCCTGGTGAACGGACTACCACTCCCATAGTTCAGTGTGGCAGTCTGATAGCAGTCACAAGATCACGGGCAATATTTAATGTGAAAGTTCATTAAGGAGCTGCAGAGTGCCGGTGCCAATAGTCAAAATATAACGCAGAGAGCAACAAAAACAGTCTCTAAATGGTCAAATTACCATAATGTTCACAGTAACAAGCAGCACTCAATAGCAATGGCAGAATGAACAAAACCACGGGGTCGGATGGGATCAATCAACAAAAAATACTATTGCCAAACATTCCTCACTACCTCAGCATAGGCGTCCGCGGTGCCCAGTCACCGTAGTGAGCCAGTCTCCTGGGCAAGGCTTTTCTAGACTTGGGAAATCAAGGCCCCGTGCTGGCAGTCGTCAAAAACCACCCCGCTGCGGGATCCTCACATCTCCACTGCTGTCATCATTGTTCCTCATCCTGGCGCAAACTCCGGGGGCTCCACCACTAGCATTCCCATACTGCTCCAAAGAAACTGCGGTCAATGGGTAGAGCCACAAATCGACTGGTGTTACGTGGTCAGCGGAGAACCACAACCGCTGTAAATTGATGAACACACCATCCCACTCATGCAAGTAAGAAGGCACGTACTCGAGGAAGTTTTGCATATGGGCCTTCTTTATTCTCTGGGTCCCACTCGACCTCGCGGTATATATATATATATATATCAATTTAGCCGACAATAAAGGATATATTTTGGCCAGACACGGCGTCGTCATTTCCTTATGCAGTAAGGATAGTTGGAATTTAATCGGACTGGGCTTGGTGGGTCCATAGCGACGACGCGCCCTCTGTTCAGGCGAGTGACGGACTGCAGCAAGCAACGAGTGGGCAATATATATATATATATGTATATATATATATATATATATAATTTACAAAATGCATACACAAATAAAAAAAACCATACAAATATAAACAATTCAATAACAAAATATATTAATTAATTTCACCACTATATAAAATAATGTAATATCAAAACTCCCAAAAACATAGGTACTAAAAAATAAAAATAAAAGTTTCAGCTCTCCATCCATCATCCTATTTTGTTTGCTTTGTTCGCCCTAAGTTGGCAGGGTATGCCCAGACGCGGGTCCCTTGCTCACTTTGCCAATGGATTCAAGCTAGCCTGGCTGATGAGGGGTGTTACCCCAAAACTGATCCTAGGATGGTTGTTTCCAATCCAGGGAGGACCTGGCTTGGCAGTTTGGGCTGGAATGTTCCCATGAGGAATAGGGTCAAGACCGATTTGTATATGGCTGGGTCTGAACTGGGGTGGTGGAGTGAGCAGAAGAATGATGATGGATTTAACCCAGATCTAATAGTGACTGGGGGTGAGTGTCTGAAAAGTTTTAGCGCTCCATCCATCATCCTATTGTGTTTGCTTTGTTTGCCGTAAGTTTGCAGGGTATGCCCAGACATGGGTCCCTTGGTCACTTTGCCACTGGATTCATGCTAGCCTGGCTGATGAGGGGTGTTACCCCGAAACCAGTCCCAGGATGCTTGTTTCCGTTCCAGGGAGGACCTGGCTTGGTTGTTCGGGCTGGACTGTTCCCATGAGGAACAGGGTCAAGACTGATTTGCATATGGCTGGGTCTGCACTGGGGTGGCGAAGTGATCAGAAGAATGATGATGGATTTAACTGGCTCACTGTGGGTGAGTGTCTGAAAAGTTTCAGCGCCCCGTCCATCATCTTATTGTGTTTGCTAAAAATAATATAAACATTAAAAAATAAAATAATGCAAAATAAAAATACAAAATAAAAACTATTACTCGTGATCTAAAATAACTATAACTTGAGCTCCGCCAGGCACAGTCTTGTCATCAATTATGTCATTATAGATGTTGCAGTGATGTTATCAATGATGTCATAGAACATGTCATGAGTGACTTATTATGTGAGGTAATTAGCTGAGTATGGCGAGGAGGTGAGTTATAGTTACTTTAGAGCATGAGTTATAGTTACTTGAGATAACTATAATTGGTAAATTTCAGCGATTTTGTTAGTTTAAAACTGTATATTTTAACTGACATTTTCACCTAACTATAACCAGGGCCACTGGAATTATGCGATTGTGCGGCTGCAGCGATTTTTGCATAAGTATAGAATTGCCGCATTTGCCACATAACCCATCATCTGCCGCATAATCTGTAGATTTGAAAACAAAAATGTTGTTTCTAGATCAAACGGTTCAAAAGTTACTAAAAATGCAGTGGCACGTGTTGCCACACAGTTGAAAGCCCTTTGGCAAGCTGGACTGGTCACCTTTCTGTTGCTTATTGGTTTATTTTGGTGTTAATTCTAATGAGGTGCAGCAAATGCCCACATAGTGTTCACACTTTAAAAAAAATTGAAATAATGAAGTAATAGTATTACAAAATGTGCCGTATTATGCCACATAATTTTCCTTTTCTTGACGCATAATTTACTCAGCCCTGTCACATAATTTGCTCCTATCCTGCCGCATAATTCCAGTGGCCCTGACTATAACGTGACTTTAACCTTTGGTTTTTACAGTCGACTTCTAACGTTTTTTTAAATGCAAAGTAAGATATTATTACCATACCTAACTATAAGGTCACTTTAACCTTTGTTTTTTCAGGTAATTACTATTTTATTTTATCGTAAAGTAATATTTTATTGCCATACGCAATACCAAGCCTACAACCATGTCCTGTATCCAACCCGTTGCAGGCAGCCAACCCCACACAGTGTAAGACCTTCGGCCATACACATTATGGGGTTAGCCACAGGGCATGGTCTGCAGTCAGTCCATGGGCCCAACCACCCCACTGGTGCCGATGTTTTGTAATTCTGAACGGGAGAGTTTAGGGTATGCCTGCATTCTCCCAGGAAGAAAACAACAGTGTCCCAGGGGAAGGGTCCCTGGGACATTGCAGCTGTATCCACCCTGGGTGGTGGGGTACCCAGGGCCGAACATTGGTGTGCAGCCTCCTCCCTGAGCAATACTATGGCCCGGGGCCCTCTATCTCTTGGGGCACGAACAGTGACAGTGTCCACATGACTCTCATCCCCTGGAACACCTGCCTGCGAGAGAGTGAGCGGGGTAGTGTACTGTGCTCCTACCTAGTGGGAGCAAAGCAAATGCTGCTCCTGAGGGGTTGGAGTAAAGCCAGCTACTGCTAGCACCCGGTATGGGTGCTGGCAGGGGAGCCGGTGGGACTGCAGGGGCCTTGGGGCTCCCCCCACGACCCTCAATCTTGAAAGTGCTGTGGTGTGTCCTGAGTCTGCACCGGTGCATCCCACTATTTAAAAAAAAAAAAATCAACGTGGGCAGCCCCTCTGGTTGCAGGGAGCCAGTAGAACCATGGGGGCCTTGGGGCTCCCCAGCGGCACCAAAAAAAGTAAAAAATGTGGAGTGCACCGGTAGGCATTGGGGCACCCCAGTTTAAAAAAAATAAAAAGGTTGCTGGCTCCTGTAAGGCCTATGCAGCCTCTTGCAAGGAGCCGGTGGGGCCACGGGGGCTCTGGGGCTTTTGCCCGTGGCACCCAACAATAATTAAACATTTGAGTGTCCTGGGTGGGCAGTGGTACACCCAGAAAAGAAATAAAAATAAAATAAATGAATAATAAATGAGCACCAGGAGCTGTTTATTTATTATCACTTATCCAGCAAGGAGCATTCGATAATTTCCTGTGAGGGCTTTTTAAAAACATTCTGGAGCCTGGTGACGTCCCTAGAATAGGCAAGATGTTGAATCCATTGCTTATGCAGATGACACTCAACTGATCCTCACTCTCGATAAAAACTCTACAGTGGCGGAAGAAAAGTTTCACCACTGTTTAAGAGCAGTGATGGATTGGATGAAATTGAATCATCTTAAATGTAACAGCACTAAAACAGAGATTATGCTGTTTGGTAAATCCAATGTATTTATGCCGAACCAGTGGTGGCTGTCAAATTCGGATCCACCTCCTAACACAGTAGACACAGTGAGAAATCTGGGAATAAAGTTCGATCCTACATTATCCTTCCACAAGCAAGCTCTCGCTGTGGCAGGCACCTGTTTTCAAACAATAAAAATTCTCAGAACATTTTTCGATCTACTCCCGGTGCCTGCTAGGAAGACAGTTGCGGCAGCCTTAATTCTGTCCCGCCTGGACTATTGTAATAGTCTATATACAGGAACAAAAAAACGGTCCTGAAAAGATTGCAGGTGGTCCAGAATGCTGCAGCAAGGTTGGTACTCAAACTGCCCAGAGACTCCTCTTCAGCAACAGCACTGAAAACCCTCCACTGGCTGCCGATCCATAAGAGGGTTCTTTTCAAAGTTCTGACCGTTATCTATAAAACTACAAAAACAACCGGACCAGAATACCTAAAGTCCAGAACCAAGCCATACACCACGCAACGTACTTTACGGTCATCTTCAGAGAATCTTTTAACAGTCCCCAATTTCAAACTAAAAACTAGAGGTGGAAAGACAATGGCGGTCCTAGGGATCAAAGCCTGGAATTCCCTGCCAACACAACTTAGACACACACAAACGGAACTTATTTTTAGGAAGTCCTTAAAAACCTGGATTTTCAATATCCCAGATAATATTGTGTTGTCCTTGATCTAAGCCCTCCCATAAAGTTCTTTTCCTCTCAGGTGCCTGCTATCTGCTAAAGCGCCAAGATACTCCCTGGAGTGAACGTTGCGCTATATAAAAACTACTCATTCATTCATTCAAGAGTACCACCCACCAAATTTTTTTTAATGTTGTGGGGGGCTGCAGGGAGTGCAGCAGCCCACCAGTAACATAAAAAAGTAAGTCTCCTGGGTCATTAAATCCATGACCCAAGGAGAGCTTACCATATATTCATAAAAGCACTCCGAGCTGCAGCTGTATGCTCTTGAGCTGGAGTGTAGAGCACCCTTGTGGTGGGTTCCATGGCTGCACTTTATGACCTGAAATGTTGAAAGAAAAGCTGAAAAACATATTGATGTTTTTTTTTTAATAAGGCATTATTTTAAAAAAATATGACGATCGCATTTATTAAACATTGCAATGTGTTAATTTATATACTGTACATGGGATTATAATTATTGGTGATATTGGGTCTGCTTTATAAAGGTTAATATGGTGACCCCTACATAAAGCTAATAGGCCCACTTTTTATATTTTGGTGTTCTGATCCTTTGACAAAATCAGTAAGTCTGCCTTACTTAAAATGACACTCTTTATACTGTATTTATATAGTACCTTCGGACCATCAACTCACTTCCAGAATTCCAAATGGCCCTCAAGACCTGGCTGTTTGAATAAGCCTCCGTGGCCTGCAGGCACCTGGATACCCTATCGGGTGATCAGCCACACTTTATAAATCCTGATTGATCGATTGATTGATTGAACATCACATAGTCAGGCATGCGCGCATGCTGGGGTTTGGACACCAGGCCCTGTGCCCAACCCCCCTGCTGCTCACGGTGGCGGGTTAGGCAGCGTTCAGTTGGGTGCAGTGCCTGGCCACATGCCAGGACATGTGCCCAACCACGCACGGCCTGTGGGAGTACAGTAAATTAAACAAAATCAGGACCTCTGATTGGTTGAAGTACCTTTTCTCCTGTTGGCCCGTACAGTACCCCAAGAGCGGTACTGTTCCCAAAATAACTGATTGGCTGGCTGCAACTCAGAGAAAAATGTTGCGACCACCATTTCAGGATACAGGGAGTAGGAGTATTATTTGAACCCCAAAATGTTGTGCTTTGTAATCGGGCATCATATAACTTTCAACAACCACAATCACACTTGGCCCCGGGGCTTACACTATTTACATGCTATGGACCCAGATGTGTACACTCAGTAACTCTATTCTGCATATGACTATGGTGTGAACAATGATGACATCAATTATGTAATTTGAGACCTCATTAGTGATGTCATCAATGATGTCGTATAACCTATCATGAGTGATGCAATATGTGAGCATAAGCAGCGCATGGCAGGGGCGCAAGGTATAGTTAGCTCTGTTAACTATAACTGGTGAATTTCTGTGCTGTTTTTAGTTCAAAACGCTAATGTTGTCACTGACATATTCACCTAACTATAACGTTACTTTAACCGTTGTTTTTTTCTGTGAATTTCGAAGGTTTTTTTTAAAAAAACATAAACAGAGCATTTTATCACTTCTATCATGTTACTTTAACCTTTATTATTTCAGTGAATTTCTAGGTTTTTTTTTCCGTAAAGTAATATTTTTTTACCATAGGTAAAGCCTTCGGCCATGCGTGGTGGGAGGTTGGCCTCAGGGCCTGGCCTGTGGCCAACCCTCCCGGAGGGAGGCAGCCAACCCACCCACAGGCAGCCAACCCCACACTAAGCACATTCTTTCATTGAGCATGGCGTGGAGCTGGGCTCAGAGCCCGACTTATAGCCAGACCCTTCATCCGACTCCCCGCAGGCAGCCACCCGGAGGCAGCCAACCCCACGCGAGGCATAGCCTTTAGTCGTACAGTGTGTGGGGTTAGCCACAGGACCTATTTGCAGCCAGGCTCTGCTTCCAACTCCCCGCAGACAGCCAACCCCATGCTGCACACAGCCTTTGGCCGTTCACAGCAGGGGGTTGGCGACAAGCCTTGGCCTGCCGCCAGGCTCTGTTGCCAAATCCCCAGCAGGCTGCCAACCCCACACCGCACACAGCCTTTTGCATGTGCAGCATAGGGTTGGCTTTCAGGCCCCAGGACACTACCTCCTGGGGCCAAAACAGATATATTAAGAGGAGGGGGCGGGCAGCCCTCTCCCCAACCCGTAATTGGTCCCAGGGACCCCATATTCCGGGGCCAGATCCAATAAAAAGGGGAGCGGGGCTGTGTGGCCCCCTTCCCAAGGTTTAAAAGGCCCCAGCTACCCTATCCCTCAGAGCCAAATACAATTAAACAGGGGAGAAGGACATTCAGCCCCCCCCCTCCCCAAGCCTTACTAGGCCACAGGGACCATAACCCCGGAGCCAAATATAATAAAAAAGGGGAGGTTGGCCATGCAGCCCCCCTCCCCAGGTCACTTTAGGCCCCAGAGATACCATCCCCGAGACAAACCAATAAAAATGGGGAGGGGACCACAGAGGCGCTCTACCCGAGTCTTTAGATTCCCCGGGGACCCCACACCCGGGGCCTTTTTTTGTTTAAAAGCGGATGGGGGATGCACACCCCCCTATCAGACCCAGAGACCCCATTCCCTGTGGCCAAAGCCAATCAAAAAGTGAAGGAGCATGTGGCCCCCCAACCCGACCCTATTTGGGCCCCGGAAATCCCATCCCCGGGGCCAAATTTAATAAAAAAGGGGAGGTGGTGAGCGCCCCCACCTACATGGGCCATACTAGGTCCCGGGGACCCCATACCTCGGGGCTGAATAATCTATAAAGGGAGGGGAACACGCAGCCACCCTCCCTAAGCCTAATTACGCCCCTGGGGACCTTATCCCCATGCCGAAATGTAAGTAAAAGGAGGGGAGAATGCACGCCCCCCTCAATGAGCATTTATAGGCCCCGATGACCCCATCCCCAGGGCTGTACCTTTTTTAAAAGGGGAGGGGAGCCAAGCAGCCCCCTCTCCCTGAGCCTGTTTTGGCTCCAGGGACCCCATTCCCCGATGCCTGCATCAGTAATAGGTGGGTGCCCTGGTGCCCACCCAGGATACCCACGACCAATACGTTGGGGTCTGCACTGTCCCAGACAGCTCCCCGCATGCTGCAGGAGCTGGCATTGCTGTCACCCACAGAGAGCAGCTATTTATGCTGCTTCCTCTGGACGGCAGCAATATGGGCTCCGTTTCCCTGCCCGCAGGAGCGAGTACAGGGAAACAGAACACAAGTCTGCTCCCAAAAGGCGGGAGCATTTCTAAAGCTCCTGCCGGTTGGGAGCAGACTTAGGGGCATATTTATCAAGGTTTTGCAATCGCTGTTGCGCCAAGCAAGGGGATGCAAGGATGATACAAATCCTAAATGAGATTTATCAAACCACGCAAGGCCACCTTGCGTGGGCCTGAGTGGCTTGATAAATCTAGAGTAACGTAAATCAGTTCAATTCACTGTCTTGCGTTACTCTGTGGCAGAGAAACGTTCCATGGGTGAAGCATGGGTGTTCCCAAGCATCCACCCATGGATTTTGGCGCATACCCAGATTTACCATTAGTGGTAGACCTGGGAATGCATCAAAATGCTAAGCCTCCCCAGGTGAGGCGTAATGAGGAGAAATATTGTATTTTCCTCTTCTGCCTGTGCTGCATTCTGCAACACACATAGAAAGAGGAAAATGCCTCTCAGGATTATTTTTGTGCAGGAAGGTGTCCCTTCCTGCGCAAAAACAATCCTTCCTACATTGTAGCTACCCTTGCACCATGACCCAAGGGTGCCTGGGTTGGTGCTAGGCAGCCAAAAGTGTGCCAGCCCTAGGAAAGGATAGGAATGCGCTGTATAATGGTAAATAAGACGTGCATTCCTGCCCTTTCCTGTTCTGCAGTGCTGCAAGGTGGCTTGCTGCATTGCGTTGCATGATTTTTTTATAGATATGGGCCTCAGTGTTTGCTTCCATTTGGCAGGAAATCTGAAAATGTTCATGCCAGATGGGAGCAAACACGTTTCCCTGCCCGCAGTAGTGCGGACAGGGAAACTACTGTGTATCAGGGGTGGGCTCCCGGGACACAGTAAGTGAGCCGGCCCCAAGGGATGGGTCCCCAGAGCTATTAAAGTTTCAGGGAGGGCACGGCTCCCCACCCTTTTAATTTAAATTACGGCCCTGGGGGATGTGGTACTTTTCAAGGCTTGAGGCAGGGGGCCTTCGGGCCCACCTCCCCTTAATAGATACATTGGGCCCTAGGGGTGGGGTCCCCGGTGGGTCAAAAAAGGCTCTGGGGAGGCACGCTCTTCCTCCCCTTAATCACTACATTAGGCTCCGGGGCATGGGGTCCATAGGACAAAAGCTACTCGGGGAGGGGGGCCGTTTGCCCCACTCCCCTTAAATATACCCAGGGGATGGGGTGCCCTGGGCCCTCAATGGGCTGAGGAGGGTGCCCTACTGACACCACCATCCCATATGTATATATATTTTTCTAAATAGCGGCTGACATTTTGAATTTTGTTTTGTTTTTTTGCTGTGATCCTGCGGGGCACCCACCGGATCACTGCAAAATTATCTGATTCATTTTTTAAATTATGGGCCAAGGGGAGGTCCCCCAGGGGGCCCCCATGGGGCCTAGGGGAGTAGGGTATTCCTAATCTGCCCCCTTATATAATTTTTCTTTCTCTAAACTTCAGGACAGTTGACTAAGTACCGAATCCTGTAATGGCTGCCAGCAACATTTTTTCCATGTTGCTGGCAGCCAATCAGAGTGCTTGCTCCCGCCGGAGTGTGACTCCTGAAGGAGCAAGATGGCCCAGGGGAAAAAAAGCTTCCAGAATGCTCTATTTATAATTTGGTGCTCCTCTGAGATTCTTGCAAGACTCTCATGGATGCAACCGTCCAGATATACAAATATTTTTAAACCTTAATTTCTCAAAAACTGCTGAACAGATTTATACCAAATCATACAAAGCACAATCTGTGAACCACGATCTAGCTTCCTGCCAAATTTGGTGCAATTCTGTTCAGCAGTTTTTGCTGTAGCCCTTCCTAAAGAAGTCTATGGAAAATGCATGGAGATTGTGGGGCAGATTTACAAGCCCCTTGCGTCGCCGGTGCTTCACGTTGCATGACGCACCGGCGGCGCAATCTGCTGAGTGATTTTACAAGCACACGTAAAGCCACCCTGGGTGACTTAACCTGTGCTTGTAAATATCGCCCCTTTTCACGCAACACTTTGTGTGTTAGGGGCGTGACATAGGTGTTGCTGTGGGTGTTCCCACGCAACAACCATGTCCACTGATGCATTTCCAGATTTATGAGCGTTCTTAAATCTGGAAATGCGTCAGAATGCTACACCACCCTATATATGTCTATAGAAGTTGCATGGAGATTTGACGAATCTCCACAAAAGTTTCCAGACATATAGCTTTTTCTACATTTGCAGACAATGCAAAGTTTTTCAGTGATTTGTCAGGGGGGTGCAAAAGAAAAAAGAGGGTCCAAAATGCATTTTGCCACCAATGCATTTTCCATATCTTCGCCTCGTCGGATTTACATGAGAATTGACAGGATTTTAGATTATGGTGTGCAGATGATCCTTTTTTGGTAGTCACATAAGTAGGGAAAGTATTTTTAAAGTTCTAAGGCATTTTAACTCAGTTATATCTGTTGTTGCAGTAGTTTCGTGTAATTTCGTGAAACTACTGCAGTAGATACCGATGACAAGGCATTATGTGATTAGCTAATGACTGCCTTTACAAAAGTTAAAGCAAACACGAGGAGATGATGGACGGAGCGCTGAAACTTTTCAGACACTCGCCCCCAGTCACAGATCTGGGTTGAATCCATCATCGTTCTTTAGCTCACTTCGCCACCCCAGTTCAGACACAGCTATATGCAAATCAGTCTTGACCCTGTGCCTCATGGGAACAGTCCAGCCCGAACTGCCAAGCCATGTCTTCCCTGGACCGGAAACAAGCATCCTGGGACCGGTTTCGGGCTAACAGCCCTCATCAGCCAGGCTAGCTTGAATCCAGTGGCAAAGTGAGCAAGGGACCCACGTCTCGGCATACCCTGCCAACTTAGGGCGAACAAAGCAAACACAAGGAGATGATGGACGGAGCACTGAAACTTTTCAGACACTTACCCCCAGTCACAGATCTGGGTTGAATCCATCATCGTTCTTTAGCTCACTTCGCCACCCCAGTTCAGACACAGCTATATGCAAATCAGTCTTGACCCTGTGCCTCACGGGAACAGTCCAGCCTGAACTGCCAAGCCACGTCTTCCCTGGACCGGAAACAAGCATCCTAGGACTGGTTTCGGGCTAACAGCCCTCATCAGCCAGGCTAGCTTGAATCTAGTGGCAAAGTGACCAAGTGACCCACGTCTGGGCATACCCTGCCAACTTAGGGCGAACCAAGTCCAAGAATCTTGCTAAGGGTTTTTAGAATCTCGTGGCACTTGCCTGCTAGGGCTGTGATCTGACTGTCGAAGGAAAGCTTGGTATCAAACCATATGCAGAGGTTCTTGACTTTCGGCTTAGGAGACCGCATAGGGCCGAGCACGTCTGCCCACCAGGCCGAGGACCAAAATAAGGACCTCAGTTTTTCCAGCATTAAATTTAAGAAAACTGAGGTCCATCCATTGAGGCACCTCTGACAAACAGGCCCTTAACAAAGCAGTAGTGTCAGTTGCATTCTGTGACAGGGTGATCACCAATTGCGTATCGTCGGTGTACGAAATGATATTAAATCCGTAACTCTTTACAACATGTGCCCCCCTGTCTGTATTCCCCCAAAGTTCCAGCATGGCATGGATGTCACCGTCCATGCTGTGCTGGAATTTTTTTGCCATTCCCTTTGCGGTGCCTGTTTTCCAGGGACTGCCATGGGAAAGGCGAAGGACTGTCCGCCGTACACAAGTTCAACTCGTAATAGGGCAGGCGGTCCTTGCGCGGGATTTGGCGCAGCTGTGCTGGCGGAGAGCCGACACAACTGCGCCAAACTCGTAATCAGGCCCTAATAATATATGTTAAAAAAAATTCAAATACACTTTACTACATTATATTTCACATATATAGTGTACTACAATGTATTTTTGATTGTTTACATATTTTTTACAAAAAGTCTACTGAGTAATGCAATAATGTCTACAAAGTACTGCACGACTTCCAAAAATAAAAATTAAAACATTTGTTAAGAAATTATAAATACACTGTACACTGTATAGTGTAGTACAGTGTACTCTTTATTTTATATATATATATATTTTTCCTGTAACTACCGCAGTACTTTGTATGTACTAGCGTGGTTCTCCATAAACTTTTTTTAAATATATTGAAAAATATTAATACATTTCACTACCTATTATCACTTTATTAAAGTGGTAATAGGTAGGGAGCAACAATAAAACCTACCACATACATGTATCTTGGGGGCACATGCATCAAGCATTTTACCGGTCGCAAACAGGCCGATTCTCAGAATCGGCCCGTTTGCGACCGGTAAAATGCTATTTCCGATGCATCAAGCCCAAAGGCATTCGCAATTAAGGAAATCGCAATTTTTGCGATTTCCTTAATTGCGAATGCAGTTAGGGAATCGCAAATTGCAATTCCCTAAATGCGATGCATCATGCATTCACAAATTGCGTTTTTGCAATTTGGAATTGCAAATTACCATCAACTTCAAGTTGATGGTAATTTGCAATTCCTTAGAAAAATGCATGAAATTGCATTTTCTAAGTGCCCTTAGGGCATATGTGTGCGCCACATGTGCACACATGCCAATTTTGGGGGTGCAGCAGGGTGGCCTTTTGGCCCCCTAGCACCCTTCAAATTGCATTCGCAATTTGCGAGTACCTATTTGGTACTCGCAAATTGCGAATGACTTCCTATTCATTCCTATGGGCCTCTAGGCCCATAGGAATGAATGGGAAGGCATTCCTTAATAGCGAGTCGCAATTTGCGAGCCGCTATTAAGGAACTTGTAGGAATCGCAATTTTTTTTGCGATTCCTACATGCATAAGGAATTGCGATTCCTAGATAGCGATTCCCTAAAAATCGCTATTTAGGAATCGCAATTCCATTCTTTGATGCATGTGGCCCTAAGGAATGATGGATTTAACCCAGATCTCTTGACTGGGGGTGAATGTTTTGATTTGTTCTGCATTCCGTCCATCAATTGTGTGTCTTTTGCTTTCTCGCCCTAAGTGCACCGGGTATGCCCAGACGTGGGTCCCGGGCTCACTGTGCCACTGGAATCAAGCTATCCTGGCTGAAGAGGGGTGAAACCCCGAAACCGGTCCTAGGATGCTTGTTTCCGGTCCAGGGAGGACCTGGCTTGGCAGTTCGGGCTGGACTGTTCCCATGAGGCACAGGGTCAAGACTGTTTTGCATATGGCCAGGTCTAAACTGGGGTGGCATGGTGAGCAAAAGAATGATGGATTTAACCCAGATCTCTTGACTGGGGGTGAATGTTTTGATTTGTTCTCCATTCCGTCCATCAATTGTGTGTGTTTTACTTTCTCGCCCTAAGTGCGCTGGGTATGCCCAGACGTGGGTCCCGGGCTCACTGTGCCACTGGAATCAAGCTATCCTGGCTGAAGAGGGGTGAAACCCCGAAACCGGTCCTAGGATGCTTGTTTCTGGTCCAGGGAGGACCTGGCTTGGCAGTTCGGGCTGGACTCTTCCCATGAGGCACAGGGTCAAGACTGATTGGCATATGGCCAGGTCTAAACTGGGGTGGCATGGTGAGCAAAAGAATGATGGATCTCTTGACTGGCGGTGAATGTTTTGATTTGTTCTGCATTCCGTCCATCAATTGTGTGACTTTTGCTAACCCAGAACATAGCACTGAAACTACATGGCTGCCTTTTTACGTTTTGTAAAGACAGCCATTATTCCAATCATATATTACCTTGTAATTGGCATGTACCATGATATACTGCAAAGTTGCTGTGGTATACCACGGCACAATATATAACTAAGTATTGTACACTTATAACTTTAACACTACTTAAACTATTTGCAACCACTACCAAAAATTACCCTTTTTAACTCCATATTCTATATTCCTGCCACATTACATCTACATCCGTTCACCAACTTTCACGCTATGTCTGGTTAATCTAGCACACTCTATTCTATACCAAACCACTCTATGCCACTCCTCTGTGCGCCACTCCACTCTAAATCACTTCACTGTACACCACTCCACTGTACGCTAATTCACTGAACGCCACTCCACTCTAGACCAATCTACACCACTCCACTGTATGATATTAAACTCTATGCCACTCCATTATACGCAAACTCCAGTCTATGCTACTCCACTGTGCGCAACTCCACTCTACGTCACCACACTCTACGCTATTCCACTCTGCCACTACACTCTACACCACTCCACTGTATGCTATTAAACTCGACACCACTCCAGTCTATGTCACTCCACTCTACGCTATTCCACTGTACGCAACTCCACTCTACAATATTCCACTCTGCCACTCCACCATACACCACTCTACACCATTCCACTATACAACACTACACTCTACGCTATTACACTGTACACCACTCCACTCTACACCACTCCAGTCTATGCTACTCCAATGTACTCCACTTGATGCTACCCCACTCTACACTCTTTCACTGTACTTCACTCCACTCTACACCACTCCACTCTATTACACTGTACACCATTCCACTGTACGCCACTCCAGTCTTTGCCACTCCAATATACGCCACTCACTCTACGCTACTCCACTTTACATTATTCCACTCTATGCCACTCTACTCTACACACTACACTCAACGCTATTGCACTCTACACCACTCCACTCTAGGGCATTCCACTCTAAACTATTCCACTCTACACCACTCCACTCTACACTATTACACTGTATGCCACTACACTCTACTCCACTCCACTCTACAACACTCCACTCTATTCTATTCCACTCTACACCACTGGACTCTACACCACTATTCAACTCCATACCACTCCAGTCTACGCCATTCCACTGTACGCCCCTCCACTGTATCTATTCCACTGTACGCCACTCCACTCTAAACTATTCTGCTCTGCCAATCCACTATACGCCACTCCACTCTAAGCCACTCCACTATATGACATTCGACTGTACGCTATTACACTGTACCCCACTCCAGTCTATGCTACTCCAATGTACAACACTCCACTCAATGCTACTCCACTCTAACTATTCCACTGTATGCCACTCCACTCTACGCTATTACACTGTACACCACTCCACTCTGCGCCACTCCAGTCTTTGCCACTCCAATGTACACCACTCCACTCTATGCTACTCCACTTTACACTATTCCGGTCTCTGCCACTCCACTCTACGCCACTACACCCGAAACTATTCAACTCTCCACTTCTCCACTGTATACCACTCCACTCTAGGCCACTCCACTCAAAACTATTCCACTCTACGCCACTCCACTCTACACTATTATGCTGTACACCACTACAGTCTATCCCACTCCACTCTACAACACTCTACTCTATGCTATTCCACTCTACACCACTGGACTCTATGCCACTCCTCTGTGTGCCACTCCACTCTATTCAACTGTACACAGCTCTACTGTATGCCACTCTCCTCTACACTATTCAACTCCATACCACTCCAGTCTACGCCATTCCACTGTACGCCACTCCATTGCATCTATTCCCCTGTCCACCACTCCACCATATGCCACTCCACTCTACACCACTCCACTGTATGCTATTAAACTCTACGCCACTCCAGTCTATGCTGCTCCACTCTACTCTACTCCACTCTATGCTATTCCACTCTGCCACTCCACTCTACACCACTCCACTGTATGCTGTTAAACTCTACACCACTCCAGTCTATGCCACTCCAGTCTACTCTATTCCACTGTACGCAACTCCACTCTATACTGTTCCGCTCTGCCACTCCACTATATGGCACTCCACTCTACACCACTCCACTCTACGCCACTCCACTATATGACACTCTACTGTACGCTATTACACTGTACACCACTCCACTCTACACCACTCCAGTATATGCTACTCCAATGTACGCCACTCCACTCAATGCTACTCCACTCTACGCTATTCCACTCTACAACACTCCACTCTATGCTATTCCACTCTACACCACTGGACTCTATGCCACTCCAGTCTTCACCACTCCACTGTGTGCCACTCCACTCTATTTCACTGGACACAGCTCTACTGTATGCCACTCTCCTCTACACTATTCAACTCCATACCACTCTAGTCTACGCCATTGCACTGTACGCCACTCGACCGTATCTATTCCGCTGTATGCCACTCCACATCACTCCACATTATGCTATTCAACTGTACACCACTACACTATACCTCATTCCATGCTATTACACTGTACGCTAATCCACTGTATGAAACTCCACTCTATGCCACTCTTCTCTGCACTATTCCATTCTATGCCACTACACCATTCACCACTCTGCTGCACGCTATTCCACTCTACGCTAATCCACTGTACACCACTACACTGTACCTCACTCCACTCTATGCCACTCTTCTGGACACTATTCCACTTTATGCCACTCCACTGTACGCTATTCTACCTTATGCCACTCCATTGTTCTACACTATATATAGATTTTGTTTTTTGCAGTGCAGGCTAGAATGGCACCATGCTCAAACAGCTGGAGCAAGTGTGGGAAGCAGACTGAGCATCCCGTAAACATTTGCTCAGCAATGATACCGCTGCGTTCAAGGAAATTGGAAGTTTAAATTAGTTTATTCAGAGCACTATACAGCAACACCGACGTGTTTCGACCCTCCTGGTCTTTTTTACGGTTGGTGAGTCCATTGTCTCTTTAAAATTAAATATGGTCGGCTAGTCTTCCGCGTTCTGGGACTTGTGGTTTACAAACAAAATTAATTCAAAATTAATAATAACTTGCACACTCTCATTCAACAAGCCAGTATATTGAAAAATATTCTTATTTGCTGAGCGCATTCACAACAATTGCATTTTAATAATTTAAAGTGCCTTCTTCTTGTCATTATGTAAAATGGTTGTTCAGATATTCATCTAACTTCCAATGATTGTGAGCAATAGGTTGCTTTCCCAATACCTCAACATTACACTGAGTAGGTTATTGGGAGTTAGCTGAATATCTAATCAATCATTATATGACAATCACTTTTATTAAACATTGTACTGTGTGAATTATTGAAATATACATTTTATTATAACTATTGGTGTACGACAAAGGCAATACTTATGCTTCATATATGTTGTTGTTGATATCCTGAACTGTTCATAACGCCAATAGGCCCACTTTTTATATTTTGGTGTTGTGGGCCTTTGACAAAGTAGGTAGGTCTGCCTTACTTTAAATAACACCCTTTATATTCAGCTGTGCATTCCAATGGGGGTTTTGGCACCAGGTTCTACTCCCAACCTCCGCTGCACACGGCTCATGCGGTGTCCCACCGCAGGCATCCTTGCGTCATGTTGAAACGGTGCCTACATTGCAGGCAGGATTGTTTTGTGCAGGCAGGGATATCGCACTACACATACAAAATCCTCACTGGCATTTTCCTCTTTCTAGTTGTGCTGCAGAATGTAGCACACTTAGAAAGAGGAAACAATAAGGAGAAATAAAGATATTTCTCCTCATTGTGTCTCTGGTGGGGAGGCGTACAATTCTGACACATTTCCAGATCTACCAATGTTGGTAAATCTGGGAATGTGTCAGAATCCATGGGTGGATGCGTGGGAATACCCACGCTCGACCCATGGAAGGCGTCCCTGCCACAGAGTAATGCAAGGCAGCGATTTGTGCTGCCTTGTGTTACTCTAGCTATATGAAGCCTCTCAGGTCCACGCAAGGTGGCCTTGCGTGGCTTAATAATTCTCAATTAGGTTTTGCGTCACCCTTGCATCCTCTTGCATGGCGCAAGGGTGATGCAAAACCTTGATAAATATGTCGCCTAATGCTTACCTGTGATGTAATGTCTTGCCTCCAGCCCCACTGTGTAAGCATTATCCTCCCTCCTGAAGTCTGAAGTTTTGGTCTAGCTGCATTCTTGGTCGTCGATTCACCAAAATGCAAAGGTTATCGGAAGTGACATCACACACCCTTTGACTTTATTGACATCAAAGGAAGGGATATCATGTGACCTTTGTCCCTGGATCTATCCAGGAAGTGATGTCACTTGACCTTAACCTGAATGAGATCACATTAATTGGCATCACTGAAGTAACAATATAGCTGTGTCATCAATAATAGGATACACCTATATTAAGGTGCTGACATAATCTTTGAAAGGGGTGATGTGCAACACAATAATTGCCCTAAATTGTACTGAGAAAAACAAATGAACCAGTGCTCTTTTGAATGGGTTCAAGGGTAAGCAGTTCTCCCCACAAGAAGTTTTTATTTACAAAATGGGTGAAATTGTTCAGTTTCAAGCAAACTATTCATAGAAATCTGCTAAAAGGCCAAGGACGATGAAAGGGCACTTGTTAACTATATGTCTTTTCATGGTGTGCCAAGCTAATGAAACCTGACTTTCCACAGGAGTTAACCCCTTTTTTTCTCAAAATGTACTATGGGTGCACCCAAATACCAAAAATACCCTCTATTGTGCCAGGCCCAGCATTTTGCCATGTGTGACCATTTACGCCAACAATTACATATAATATGCCAGTCCTGGAATTTTACTATTAATGTTATCCATGTACCATGGGTGACCCTTATGTCAAAATATACCTCTAGTATGATAGGGCCAGCATTTTGTCATGTTTGCCCCCTTCTATATGTGACAGCTCTCCTCCTTAATGCCCAAGAATCACCTCTGATGTGCTAGCGCTGGCACTTTACCATGGATTACCTCCAGTATGCCTGCGACAGCCTTTTGCCGTGGATGTCCCACATATCAATCATTATATTTAGTATGCCAGGACCCTGTCTGTTAATAATTGTCTCCAATGTGCCAGCACCAGTATTTTGCCAGGGCCAAAAGCAGACTTGCAAATGTAACACCACATTCTGACTATGCTAATTTACATGAACTAACAAACACTCATTCACATCTATGCACTCATACTCAATAATTCATTCTCACTTTCTTGCACACAGTCTTACACTCATTCACACATTGTCACTCATTCTTACACTGATTAATTCACATCTTATCAATAACACTAACTTGCACTCACTCTTACTCTCATTCCATTATTCTCACTAACCCTGACTCACACATACTCACTGACATTCAGTCTCATCTATTGCCACTCCTATCTCTGTCACTTTCACTCAAACACACATGCTCACCCACAGATACGCTTACACATAAACACACCCTCTCACATACACACTCTTACACGTAAGCATGCACACAGCACACATTTAAAAACATTTTTACTCACCTAATGCTCCAGGTTTTATTACACTGATAGTAAATATTAAGCAATTATTCACTGTTAGTGCAATTAAAAATGAGCTGAAAATAAGGATGGTGAAGCCCCCAGTCTTCTTGGCACTGATTTTGCCACCTTGGAGGCCAAGGATCGCAAAGGCAGTGCCAGGGGTCGCAGGGATCAAGCCAGGGGTCGCAGCTGTGACCGCTGACAACCCCTAAATGACTGCCTGCCTGCTTTTGACTACCAGGAGACTGAACTCTTCTGAATTTAAAAAAATCCTCTAAACTTATGGTTTGCTCACTCTGACCTTTCGCTAGCCCACTGTGCTCACAGCAATGGCAAACAACATGTGAACCCGATCTTGAAGCCATTATTGAAGGTAATAGTTTAAAAATAATGAGAAAGAGGAAGATGGAAGAGAGGGGTGAATTGCACTATATATGTACATAAATTCCATTGTTACAAGGCTGATAACATGAGTCCATTGAATTTAATAATAGTAATTGTTAGAAATGGGGTCTCTATTTGGCAGTGGTTTGCACCCTGTCCAAGTAGGGGTCCTCGTTCTAGACAGGGTAAGTAAGTTACACACTCAGAATAACCCGGGCTCATCCCCTTGGTAGCTTGACAGAGCAGTCAGGTTTATCTCAGAGGCAATGTGTAAAGTATTTGTACACACACACAGAGAAACACAGGGAAAACACCACAAAAGGACTCCACACTACTTTAGAAATATAGCCAATATTTATCTGAATAAAACAAGACTAAAACGACAAAATTCTAACTTACATAAATCAAAATACGAATCTCTTCATATTAAATGCAGTTAAATCTCTCTGGCTGAGGCTATAGTCACGTACTTGTCGGAGTCAAATCTCAAAGTTTGGGGCCACCGCAAGGGAGCACAGGCAGGCTACAGAGTCTACATACCCCAGTTACATTAACTTGTAAACGATGACAAAACAAAGATGTTGCTAGGCGCCGGGGAGGTGAGGTGTCGCAGAGGACGGTGCACCGTCGGTTCCTTACAGTCGGTGAAGGTAGTTGGCATGTCGGTGCTCAGGACATTGCAAGGCACAGGGGAAGTGATGCGGTGTTGACAGCAAGGCGTCAGTTCCACTGGCGGTGCGGTGTCGATGTAGTGTAATAGTCAAGCCACACGGCGTCGATTTTGCAGTGTCGATGTCACACTATGGAGTCGGGCGCCACGGACATCAGTGACATGGTACTCGGGACTCCCTCTGTGGCAGTTCTTCGGAGGCGCTGCAGCAGCATCGGGGCCTGTGTTGCAAGTCGCAGTCGTTGCGTTGAGCGGGGACCATAGCTCCAGTGCAGGCAGTGGCGCGGTGTCAAAGAGTGGCTCCTGCTCCGAAGTCACACTTAAAGTCGATATACTGCTTTCTTATTATTGAATACAGCAAAATCACTTCCAAGGGCCCAGGAACTGGATTGGGCACCACTTGGCAGAGTAGGGCTCTCAGCAGGAAAGCCCAGGCGCTGCTGGTGAAGTCATTGATGGCCCTGAGACTTCCAACAGGAGGCCAGCTCAACTCAAGCCCTTGGAGAACCTTAATAAAAACAGGATGCAGAGAGCAAAGTCCAATTCTCTCACTCCCAAGACAGAAGCAGCGGGTAGCAGGCCAACACTGCAAAGTGGCAGTCCCTCCTGACAGCACAACTGTCATGACTATGGCCCTGGGGCATCACACACACCACCACTCCCCCCTTGACCTGCACTGCATAAATGTGGATGGAAGTGGAAAAAACGAGATGATGTGTGATCTAGTCACTCACCCGATTGGCGGGAGAAGAAAGCACTGCCGATCCTGCTACGATCGGCACCGTAAGGCTTCAACTTCCGGGTCACGTTGGGACGAGGCAAGTCGGATTTCCACTTCCGGGTCGCACTACATTTAGATCTGGATCGTGGAACCAGACGCTGCTTCATCTCAAGTTCCAAATCGGGGCCACGTTTGGCTGCAGCATTGCCGAGGAGTTCCTCAGCACACCCCGTGAAGTCTGCCTGCAACCAACCTCAACTGCCCTCGTTTACCAGCGCGCAGGAGCGCCAAAGGTACATCTATTCCTGGACCGCAAGGAACACAGTTGCAGGAAGCATTGACCCTTTTGAGCGCAGAAGCGCTGAGACATATTATGTCCCGTACCGCGTGAAAGGCGGTTGCAGGAATCAGTGTTTATCGCGGCGCACGAACGCTGAATGTGCACCGGCCAAATACTGCGCTGAAGTGCTTGTTGGTTCATTACTTCAAGCCACCGCGCTGGAGCGCTTGTTTATACATATCAGTTTCTGGTCATCGCGCTGAAGCGCTTGTTTGGACATATCATTTTCTGGTCACCGCACTGGAGCGCATATTTGTGCATTTCATTTAGCACCACGCTGGGGCGCATGTTTGTGTGTTTGCATTTGGTCACCGCGCAGGAGCGCTCACTTTGTTCGTTTCATTGATTATTGCGCTTGAGCGCTTATCTGGGTATTTACTCTAAGTGTACAAAAAGTACAAAAAGGCACAGCTAAAGACACCGCGCTGAAGCACGGTCGTATTATATTCTCAGTGATGGTTAACTGAGCATTATTGGTTACTTCTTGGACCAGTCCAAAACAACAAGGTTAATATCCTTACCATTTATGTTGGGAATACGTGCTTGTGTATGTGTTACAGGATATGATATGTGATTCCCTCTTTCTTTATCTTTTAGCCCTTTTCACGAAGTTGAGTATCCACTCTTACTGGTTGAGTTACACATCTTTATTCTGCACTTATGATTCATTGTTTCAGGTAGTTATCACACCTATAGGAGGGCAAACTATGACATTGCTTTTCCTACTGTTGCAGATTAGTGATATTGTCCTTCTCTTCTTTAGGTGACCTTCTCCACACCGATCACAGACATCTCTATCATTATTTGGCCTTCTTCCCCCGCACCCCAACCTTTCTTCTCGTATAGGCCTTAGTGTTTCGAGTAAAAGGTAAGGGGCAGTGGAGTTGGGACATATCGTCTCTGCAAGGTCTCACAGCAAGTCAAGGTAAGAGGTGCGGTGGCCCAACAGAAGACGAAGCCCAAGGCGTTTACCTTGCCCAGACGATATAAGCAACTCCGAAGTCACCTTGCAGGACATAGCCACTATGTTAGCATGCAACTTCACTAAAAGATGTGTTTTTAAATTGTGAGTCCCGAAACACCAAACTCCAATTTTCTATCAGCTTCCAATTGGAAGATACACTTGTAAGATGTTACAAGGCAGTTCCAATGCTAACCTATGGGAGAGATGGCCTTGCTGTAGTGAAAAACGAAATTGGCAGTATTTCACAACAGGACATGCAAAACACAACTGTACATGCCCTACTTTTTAAATACACTGCACCCTGCCATGGGGCTACCTTGGGCCTACTTTAGGAGTGCCTTACATGTAATAAAAGGGAAGGTTTGGGCCTGGAAAGTGGGAGCACTTGCCAGGTCAAAATGGCAGTTCAAAACTGCACACACAGACACTGCAGTGGCAGGCCTGAGACATGTTTGTAGGGCTACTCATGTGGGTGTTACAATCAGTGCTGCAAGCCCACTAGTAGCATTTGACTTACAGGCCCTGGACACACCTGGTGCACTGTACTAGGGACTTACTAGTAAATCAAACAGGCCAATCCTGGAGAAACCAAATACCATTACATTTTAGACACGGAGCACTTGCACTTTAGCACTGGTCAGCAGTGGTAAGGTGTCCCGAGTCCTAAAGCCAGCAAAAACGAACTCCAGCACACTGTCCAAACAAGCATTTTCAATGCAATAGGTCTTGCATTTGCGAGAGTTTAAGCTATTGGCATTGTAAATGACAATGCCTTTTATCTATGTGTTTTTAAAAGCAACACATATATAAAAGGCATTGTCATTTCTAATGCTAATAGCTCAAACTCTTGCAAATGCGAGACCACTTTAGTGGTTGCCGTGCCCCTTTCTTTAGATGCTGCTCGCCGTATTCAGGTTACACCTATCCTTCCCAATTTGATCCCTCCCATCCTTACGCTTTGTATTCCACCCCCTTAATCCTGTAAAGCGCTCTGATACCCTTATGGGTCTGGTTCGCGCACTATAAAACTATAAAATAAATAATAAATAAACAGTGAGCAGAGTCTAAAGAAAGGGGCGCGGCCAACATTAAAGTGAAAGCACGGTGTGGGGCGCTTTCACCCAAAAAGAAAAAAGAAATAATGAAAGAAAGGTTCTGGAGCGCGGCCACTAAAGTGAAAGCGGACCGCGCTGTAAATTAAATAAATAAATAAGCGTGGCCGCTAAAGTGAAAGTGGACAGTGCTGTAAATAAAATCAATAAATATGCGTGGCCGCTAAAGTGAAAGCGGACCGCGCCGTAAATTATATAAATAAATAAGCACAGCCGCTATAGTTAAAACGGACTGTGCTGTAAATTAAATAAATACATTACTAAAAACAATATAAAAGTGGGCGGCATGCTGCGACGTCGTGGGTGGAATAGGGGAAGATCATTAAAGAAAATAGTGCTCACCGACTACATAAGGCAGACAGTGTAACAACACAAGTAAAAAGCCCAGTCCTTATGGGAGGTTACAAACGCAGAAAAGGCGGTACCAAGGAGGGACTACTAAGCCTATTTATGAATGAAAAGCAATAATTTCGAAAGGGCAGTAACAGGAGCCAATTGAAAAGATGGGCAGGAAATGGGCGCAGGTTCTATTCCATACCTCAATACAGCATGCCTTGCAGAGCAGCGCATGCGCTGCCCAGGCTCGACCTAAACAGGAGGTCAGAGGCAAAAAGACAGGGGAAACAACGCCAAAAGATTCCAGGTCTAACAGTAACACCGTTATTTACAGTGCAATGAAATGGCAAATCTGCAGTAGCAAGTAATATTAAAAAACAATCTAGTTAATTTCTAATGCACAAGAACAAAATCATCACCCTATGAAAATTCTACAAAAGAAGATGTGTAAATAAACACAGTGTGGCATGAAAGGGCTTGCTTCAACCATCATACACACACATACTGTAAAAACAGAAAATACCAATATTGAAGCAAAATAAATACCTAAGCTGATTCTAATCACTTGGGACCAATGTAAGAAGCTATTTAGCAGTCGCAAAGCCTGAGATTTGCTAAATCACAGGATTTGCAATCAATCAATCAGGGAATTGTAAGTGCGCTACTCACCCGTGAGGGTCTCAAGGTGCTGAGGGGGGGGAGGGGTCCGCAGATCTGTTTAGCCGAAGAGCCAGGTCTTGAGGGTCTTCCTGAAGGTGTTCAGGGAGGGGGCGCATTTGATGTCTGCCGGTAGCTCGTTCCAGGTCTTGGCTGCAATGTGAGAGAAGGATCTTCCGCCTGCTCTGGCTCTGTGGATGCGCGGGGTTTTGGCCAGTGCGAGGTTGGAAGATCGGAGGTTTCTTTTGGGTACGGGGAGCCAGTGGAGACTTCGTAGGTGTTGGCTGATGTGTTTGTGTCGGGGGATGCCGAGGACGAGTCTGGCGGCGGTGTTCTGTATTGTTTGGAGTTTGCGGAGTAGTCCCTACTACTATGTTGATGCCAGCATAGAGTGCGTTTCCATAGTCCAGTCTGCTGGTGATGAGTGCGTGGGTGACTGTCTTCCTTGACTCAGGGGGGATTCACTTGAAGGTCTTGCGGAGGATGCGGAGGGTGTTGAAGCAGCTGGAGGTGACGGCGTTGACCTGTCGGTTCATGGTGAGTGATGAGTCGAGTACGATGCCGAGGTTCTTGGCATGGTCTGAGGGGTAGGTGGGCTTCCAAGGGCGGTCAGCCACCAGGTGCTGTCCCATGCAGAAGGGGTGGTACCAAGGACGAGGACTTCTGTCTTCTCGGCATTGAGCTTCAGGCAGCTGTTGGTCATCCAGACTGCGACGTCTTGCATTCCTTTCTGGAAGTTGAGTTTGGCAGTGGTGGGGTCTTTGGTGAGGGAGAGGATGAGCTGGGTGTCGTCAGCGTAGGATATGATGTTGAGGCCTTATTGTCGGACGATGGCTGCGAGGGGGGCCATGTAGATGTTGAAGAGGGTGGGGCTCAGTGATGAACCCTGTGGGACTCCGCAGGTGATTTTCGTGGGGTCAGAGAGGAAGGGTGGGAGTCTGATCCTTTGGCTTCTTCCGGTGAGGAATGATCGGATCCAGTCCAGGGCTGTTCCTTGTATGCCTGCGTCGTGTAGTCTGGCGACTAGTGTGTGGTGGAAGACGGTGTCGAAGGCCACTGATAGGTCGAGTAGGATGAGGGCTGCGGAGTGGCCTTGGTCCAGGAGGGTGCGGATGTCGTCTGTGGCTGCGAGTAGGGCGGTCTCTGTGCTGTGGTTGCTTCGGAATCCGGATTGGGACGGGTCGAGGACGGCATTCTCTTCAATGAATCGTGTCAGTTCCTGTTGACTGTTTTCTCTGCAACTTTGGCTGCGAAGGGGGGGAGCGAGATGGGCCGATAGTTCTTGAGGTCGGTGGGGTCAGCTGTGGGCTTCTTGAGCAGGGGTCTGACTTCTGCGCGCTTCCAGTCGTCTGGGAAGGAGCCTGTTTTGAAGGTGGTGTTGATGGTGCGTTGTAGTTCGGGTGCGATGGCGGCCGCAGCTCTGTGGTAGATGTGAGGGGGGCAGGGGTCGGTGGGGGCCCCCGAGTGGATGCTTTTCATGGTTGAGGCGGTGTCTTCGGCCGTGATCAGTGTCCAGTTGGAGATGGTGTGCTGGCTGGTGTTTCTGGGGGGCGGGGCCGTCTGTGGCACCTGGTGGATGGTCGATGAAGTTTCATAGAGGTTTTTGATCTTGAGGTGGAAATAGGTTCCAAGCTTGTCGCAGAGGTCTTGAGATGGTGTGATGTCTGTGGCTTCGCTGCGTGGGTTGGTGAATTCCTGAATGACACTGAAAAGTTCCTTGGAGTTGGCCAGGATTTTGTTGTGGATGAAGTTTCTCTTTGTTGCTCTGATCTGGTTATGGTAGTCCGCCAAGGCGTCCTTGTAGATGGTGTGGTTTTCGGTTGTCTTGGTGTTTCTCCAGTTCTTCTCCAGGCGTCTGCAGGTGCGTCTGGCTTCTTGGAGAGCGGTGGTGAACCAGGCGGCTTTCCTGGGGCGTTGTCTGTCGGGGTTGCATAGCGGGGCGAGCTCGTCTGCGCAGTTGAAGATCCAGGTGTGGAGTTCTCTGGCTGCGTTGTTTGCGTCATTTGCATCGGGTGCCCAGGTGTGGTTGTCTTGGGTGAGGGTGGAGTTAAGTTGCTCGTCGGTAACCTTGCTCCAGTTCCTTCGAGGTGGGCGTGGGGCTGGTTTGGGTGCCTTGGGTTTGTTGATGGCGAAGTGTACGCAGTGGTGGTCGGTCCATGGCAGCTGCGTTGTGTGGCTGAATTGGACGCTGTTTCCTGCCGCGAAGATGGGGTCGAGGGTGTGTCCTGTTCTGTGGGTCGGTGTGTTGACGAGTTGTTTAAGTCCGATGTTGGCGAGGTTGTCATGAAGGATAGTGGAGTTGGGGTCGCTGGGGTTGTCGAGGTGGAAGTTCAGGTCTCCAATGAGTATGTAGTTTGCTGAGGCGATGGCGTGGGGTGCCATGAAGTCGGTGATGGTGGTGGCGAAGGGTGTTCGGGGGCCGGGGGGTCTGTAGATGAGGGTTCCTCGGAGTGTGGCTTTGGGGGTGGTCTGGATCTGGAAGTGCAGGTGTTCGGCGGAGGGGAAGGTTTCGCTGGAGGTGGTGAGGCGGAGGGTGCTCTTGTGGGCGATGGCGAGGCCCCCTCCTAGGTGGTTGGGGCGGTCTTTCCTCTGGATCTTGTATCCGTCTGGGATGGCGGTGCTGATGTCGGGGGCGGAGGATGCGTTGGTCCAGGTCTCTGTGAAGAAGGCGATGTCAGGCGAGAGAGAGTCGAGTAGGTTCCAGATTTCCATGGCGTGTTTGTGTACGGAGCGTACGTTGAGGAGGATGCATTTTAGGGTGTCCCCGGTGCTGGCGTCGGCGGTGTTGGAGGCCGGGGTGGCGGTGAGGGTCTGGCGGCAGTGGAGGCAGGAGAACTGGCCGTGGGTCGTGTTCGGCGAGGCCTGTTGGCATTCTCTAAGTCTTCTAGGGTTGAGTGCGAGGAGGGTGGTGGTGTCGTAGCGATGGGTAGTGGGAGGTCCAGAGTTCCTGGCGCTGGCCGCGGTCGGGTCGCGGACGGGCGCAGACGGGCTTGCCTTTGGCGCGCCAGCAGCGCTACCGCTGTGCGCGTCCGCTGCGCAACCGCGCAGAGGCCGCAATTAAGTAGGGGAGGTGGGAGGGAGGAGAGACTGGGATGCGGGAGTGGGGGAATTCCAGGGGGGGAATTCCAAGGGGAAGGGGCCGCAGGGGCAGCAGCGGCGAAAGGCGAAAGGAACAGGCAGGCACAAGAAAATAAAAACAGTGGTGGAATTAGAGCAAGACACAGATGGGCACAATAACAGTGGCACAACAGGGAAAAATTAAGAAAAAAACGGCTGAAAAAGGTTACGGTGGTTGCAGGCAGTCTGGTCCCAGTTGGAGCGGGCAGCAGGCGCAGGAGCGGGCAGCAGCCTCGAACCTCCCAAGGAGGAGGTCGGGGTCTGGAGGCAAGAGACGGCACAGCGGAGCTGCGGGGAGAGAGTGGACCTAGACCGAGGGTCTAGGGAGATTTGCCACCTCTAAATGGCTTGTACGAATGTACTAAACCCATTTAGTGATTTGTTAACATGTGACCGCATGACTAAATGGGTTTAGGAAATCATAAGGAATCGCTATTTGGAAGGGGCGTGTTTAGGGTGTCCCTTCCAAACAGCGATTTCTTATGGTATGCATTAATATTTGGCAACCAAATTCCGGTCGACAAATATTGATTCTTTTCCACCTCCTCAAATAAGGTGGTAAGCCCTTCGCAAACTGAAAATGGACCCCTTCCTCTTTGAGAAGGTTAAAAAAATATTTTTAAGAGTAGCCATGGGTCTCTGGACCACTGACTACTCTTAAAAAATGAAAGTTTAACTGTTCTTTATTTATTAAACACATCCCGTTTTCCCTTTATGGAAAATGGGTTGCATTTTTCAAAAATTTGCTTTATAGACATGGTGTTCTGCTGACCTTGAAAGGCCACCATCCCTCTGATGGCTATCATTCCTAATGTGTCACAAATTGCGACCTACCTCATTAATATTCACGAGGTAGGTCGACTTGCAGCTCACTAGGAATCGCTAATTCAAAAATAAAAGCTTCATACATTATGAATAGGGATTCCCTAATTGTGATTCTAAGAAAATCGCAAATTTGGAATCGCTATTCCCAATGTTAGTACACCTGGCCCTAGGTGAGTACATTAGAGGTCTTAACTTAGCCAAGTCAAGTTCATGAGGGCCTTGTATTTTTGTAATTTGTACTCCACGTCCTGTATATGTAAAGCGAAAATCAAAAATAAGGGAAAGAAATAATGCTTCACTTCCGTTGAGTGATTACTTAATCTTGACAGAAATTAGCTTGAGAACTACAATACGGATATAATGCGCAGATTTTCTTTTTCAGATCCAGTAGCGCTGCTTTTACCGCCAAGTTTGTGGTGTGCTCGGGTGCCTTTTCAGGACTTCAAGAAATATGAATGCCAGCAACAGAAGGTGGGTGAGGAGACCACTGGAAAAGGGCAGAGGTGAAAGAGTGGGGGCTATAGGGGTAAGATGTTATTCATGCTGATATTTGAGAACAGTCAAGAGGGAGGTCTTGGTGCAGGAAGAATGTCACTTTTGTTTCACCATGGGCATAGGGGTGGCCGGGGAACATGACGCAGGGACAGGGACAAGGAGGCAATGGAGCAGGTGGACACAGGAGCCGGAAAACACAGGGAGACGAAGGGCACATAGAGCCAAAGGAGAGACAGACAGACAAGAAAGCAGGTACCCAATAGGGGATGCAGGGAAAGATGGAGAAACGGGTTGAAAGTGCCATATGAGCACAGCAGGCACACAGGCAGAAACCAGGAAAGGGTGCCACAGGGACAGTAAAGCTGTGAGACAGGGAGAAATGGCCCAGATAAGACAGGGGCAGTAAAACAATGGGAAATAAAGACACAGGGAGAGAGACCCAGGACAAGGAGACACAGGTGCTTGTATGAACAGACCATAGGAGAAATGGAACCAAGAAGACACAATAGTGTACACAGCATGGGTGTGGTGGAAAGTCACTAGACCTAACGCACTCCACTTCTCTCCTTCACTCCTCACTCTCCGCCTCACATGGATAGCTCTGCAGGAAAGGTCAGCACTTTCAGACGACTCTGACCACACTCACACAGGTTAGCAGAGAACCATACATCCAACCCTCCTAGAAGTATCAGTGCAAGGAAAATCCAGAACTGGCCAATGGGACAGGTCGCATTGACACCCTTTAGTTAGAAGACTGCAAGGCCCATCGTCCTGCAGAGCAAAAATTGAGGGAATGCTTTCAAGTTACAGATGACACTGAACACACAAGGATCAGGTTGAAGGTTGCAAGATCTAAGCCAGCCTCTACAGAGCCACCTCTACTGAGAAAACCAACAGCATTCAGACCAGAGTCTGTACTGCAGGAAATCAGAAAGCATCAAGTGGCCAAGGGATTGATGACTGCATTCCAATACTAAACCACGTATCCTAACATTGTAGCTCACACTTTTCTGTAGATTGATCTGTAGCACCTGGCATGCACTCAGATATCTCTGCCTTTTGCAGTGTGCTCTTACATATTTGAGCCTGGGGCAAGCTGTACTGATTAATATGAACAATGATACCCATAGAACAGCATGGGAACTAATTTCTTAATTTTAGCCATAACATTGTAAATGAGCATTGGCAAACAACTCATGCAATGCAGTAAGCCACCTTGATGCGCTGTGTGAAAGGGCAGAAAGGGTCCATATTTAACATTATATGGTGCATTCCTGCTCTCTGCCTGCGCTGGTGCACAATCTGCTGCTGAGGGAGCACCATGGTGCAAGGGTGCTTGCGTTGTAGTTACGATTGTTTTTTTGCAGGAAGGGGCACCTTCCTGCAAAAAAACAATTCTCAGAGACATTTTCCTCTTTCTACGTGTTCTGCAGAATGCAGCACTCATAGAAAGAGGAAACATCGAGCAGAAATACACACATTTCTCCTCGTTGTGCCTCACCTGAGGAGGCGTGGCATTTTGACACATTCCCAGGTCTACCAGTAATGGTAAATCTGAGAATGCGCCAAAATCCATGGGTGGATGTGTGGGAACACCCACTCTCTGCCCATGAAACACCTCCCTGGGGCAAGTATCACAAGGCAGCCATTTGCGCTGCCTTGCGTTACTCCGGATTTATCAAGCCTTGCAGGGCCACGCAAGGTGGCCTTGCATGGCTTGATAAATCTCTCTTAGGTTTTGGTTTACCTTTACGCCCCCTTGAGTGGCGCAAGGGCAACACAAAACCTTGATAGATTTGCCCCAGTGTGTCTGGATGTGCTCCTTGTGAAAGGGCAGACTGCTGTCACTCACAGTGAAGTTAGCAAATGTCTGAAGTTGGCTGATCCATTACCCTGTGCTGTATGCGGAGAGGGCAGAAGAAAAATGTGAATGACACAGCAACAGCCCAGTGGATGAAGAGGGCTGACTGAAAACACCTACAAGTAAATATATTATACCTCTGCTTTTAGTAAAATCTAATAATAAAAAAATGGTGTATGGGTGTGTGCGCGTGCGCACACTATTAGCTATGGAGAAATATTTAGGCCAAGCATGCAACAATATCATGGGACAGAGGAATTATCTTTCCCACTAAATAACCAACAGAATAATAGAAACACGAGCTCACATTGTCAAACTACAGCAAATGAATGCCTTTCTTAAATTCTCAAAAGAAGCCCTGACACTTGAACTTCCCGACCAGACCCAGAGGCAATGCAGAGTTTTTCAGTGAGGTTGGTTGATCGGCAAGACGTCATGCAGCCAGCAGGATAGAAGGACTCGGCCTGCGTCTTTTTTTTAAATCAGAATTTCTCATGACGGCAGAAGCTTTCTGTAACTAACAGCTGAGGAGTACACTTTCCCATGCCGTCAGGGGTGAGGAGGTTAGGACTTAAGTATAGCGGCAGTTGTTTTTCACACAAGACTGCAGCTCGCTTGAAAGAATCTGGGTCCTTGAAAAGAGCGGGACAACCTCCGCCCCTCTCTTTTCAGGCCGCGACGCCCACCACTTGAGTAGGCAGCTCACTTTAACCCGCCACTGCTCCGCACAACACGCAGCGCTAATTGGGAACGAGTCCTTTTTTCAAAGTTGCTGAGTCGGTAAATGAAACTCCATCTCCCCTGTGATCCCGCCGTGTGTGGGGGGGACGCTGCTGCCTGGGGGTCAAAGGCCAAGGAGGAAATGTTCAAAACAGACGCTGCTCTTTAACAGCTCTCTTTGGTCCTGCGATGCCTTAGTTGAAGAGGATTTCGGCTGCCTGCTCCAGCAATCCGAGACAAATAAGAAGCTTCTGTGATGCAGGAGGCAAAATGACTACACGACGCACTATGAGACCAGAGCACAAACCAAGCACCATGTTCCCATTGCCCTTTGTTACCTCGAGGGCGTGGAAGGACACAGCTGCAAACAAGCTGGGAGTGCTACACTTCCCCTGTGACATGAGACCACCCAGTGTTTGAAAATTATTGTATTTATAGAACTCCATACACGGGCATTAGGTATTACCAATTTTAGTAGCCAAAAAAACAAAGGCACAGGGCAATGGAGGGATTTGGTCAGGATCACACATTTTGCTTATGTATGCATGTATGTATGATTGTATGTGGTATTTCTATAGTGCAAACCTAGCCGAAGGGCAGTGGAGCACTGTACAGAGTCAACAACAAGCATAAAGTCAATGAGTGACAGGAGAGGTAGCTTGCTTGAGGACTGTACAGCGCCTGGATACCCCTTGGGGTGAATAGCGCGCCCTACAAATACTGATTGATTGACGGTTAATGCATTGTAATGTAGTATTCTTTAGAGGTGCTTAGGTCTAATAGTCAATCTCCCATCAAGTGCCTTCTTGTTCCAAAATGGAAACCCTAGGAATTCACTGCATTTCATTCCATTAAGCCACTTCTGTCAGTCACCTAAGGGCCTCATTGCTCATACTATCTTGATCTCATTGGCTTCAATCATGAGAGTTACATGCTGGATCCAACAGGATTACAAGATCCACAGTAACTCTGTGAATCCAATCTGTTTAACCTGGGCACTTCGGCTGCTAAAAAAATGAAATGTCTGGGGGAAAACATTTGGGGGAAATGGGGTAATACCAGTAGAATCAGGTATGGTATTTACGATTTTCCTAGTAATTCCTCATTCCTGTATCACCCTCTTCTCCTATAGATTTCTACAATATGCCAAGAATTACCACTATTATGCAATGGTCATCAATCCAAGCATGGATGGCTAAAATTTGCCAGTAATTGAAACCATTGTGGGATTCTTATCAGGAATCTCTGGTCAGTCGGGGGTTACTGGGGCCTACCCTTGCCGTTGGACTGAAAACAGATCACCAAGCACACCTGTTTAGCACTTTACACTCAGGGTAGTGAAGTTGAGCAGTCCAAGGCTTACTGAGGGAGGTGGTGCTGAGTCAAAGACTCAGCACTAAATAACCAATGGATGGCAAATAATAAATTACTGTCCAGCCAGTTCCCTAATTTGTAGAAAATAAAGAACTTTACTTGCATGTATACATATATATGGGCGCACCAATGAGGACAGGTGAATGTCTTTAAATTAAGCCTGCTTCGTGTTTTGTTTATTGTGCAACCATTGAGGAAGGCATCCCACCAAAACGAGTCTGTTTGCCTGAAATAAATCTTTTGGATACATCAAAGACCCAGTGAGTGTCTGCTTTGTTTTTTGATATTGTACGTGAGTCCGCCCTCATGATGATGGCATCCGCCTTAAGATCTCAGCAACGCTGGTGGAACTGGTGAAACTAATATATATATATATATTCGGCTATATATATATATATATAATCATCCCTTTATAAAGCCAATAGGCTTGTTTATTATATTTTGGTGTATTGCAGACGGCTGTGTGTGTCATAGGGTTGGCTGCCTCATAGGGGGCTGGCACCAGAGCGTCGCTTCAGGCCAGGCCCAGCGGCCAACCCCTCACCATGCACAGACTTCTGCAAATATTATTTTACATTAAAAACCCTTAGAAATCCACTGAAAAACAAAGGTTAAAGTGACGTTAAATTTGGTGAAATTTTCAGTGACAACGTAACATTTTAACCTCAAAACACCATTGAAATTTACCAGTTATAGTTATCTCTAGTAACTATAATTCTTGCCCTACTTAACTATGACTAGTGTCCTTGCCCTGCACAGCTAATTACCCCACATATTACATCACACCTGACATGCTCTATAACACCATTGATAACAGCACTGCAACATTTTCAATGATGACAAAACTGTGCATGGCGGGGGCTTGCGTTATAGTTACCTTGGGGCCTGCAGCCTATGTCCTGGGTCACATGACTGAGTGTAGTTAGCAGTTGGCCTTTGTGTATTCCTCTCAGACAGTGAGTCAAGGGGGGACTAGGTGTTGGCAGGGTGTGCCATCCTGCCAGGATGGGAGGGGCAAAGCTGTTCCCTGCCCCACTTACATTTCAGAGAGGTTGCCTCAGCAGGCTCACAAAGAATTTGACACCAGTCCATTGTATCCCTAGACCCTTTGGAGCCTGGGCAGGGACAGGGGAGGAAGGAAATCCAGAACCAGGTGTGGAGGGAATTCTAGAAGTTTCTCCTACTTGCACCAGGTATAAATATTACACCCTCAGACCAACTTTTCAATTCACTCCCGGACCTGCAGAGGACCCCCGCGAGAACTACTTTGTACCTCAGAGGACTGCCCTACTGCTACCAGAGAACTGTCCTGCTGTTTGAAGCTTGCCATGTACCCTCAGAGGAGTGCCCTGCTGCTTGAGGCCTGCTTTGCCTCTTTACCCCAGGACTACCAGAGCGACTTCAAAGGTCAGGTGGCTGACCTCCTGCTCTGTGCTACAGGGACAAGAAAAGCTCCAGAGGCCTCTCTCCAACTGCTCAGCTGACCTG
This sequence comes from Calotriton arnoldi, assembly GCA_963921515.1. NCBI lineage: Eukaryota > Metazoa > Chordata > Amphibia > Caudata > Salamandridae > Calotriton > Calotriton arnoldi. The sequence continues at coordinate 1,107,464 of CAWUFW010000913.1, read as the reverse complement.
CTGCAATTTGACCTGCCTGGAACTGCAACTGGACCTGCCTAAAACTGCAACTGGACCTGCCTGAAACTGCAACTGGACCTGCCTAGACCTGCAGCTGGACCTGCCTGAGCCCTGATGGTCTCAGCTGAAGTGAGTTCCTGATCCCCAAGAGGTGCCTCTTCAGGTCCTGGACCCTTGGCTGCATCAGTGGAGCTCCTCCTTTGAAGAAAAGGAGAAATCCTGAAGTTTTGGGCTCCTCGTGAATGCGAACAGGCCCTTTCGAGCCAAGATCTTCCTGCCCGCTACAATCGCCAATGCAAAGGTCTGATGAACTTAACTCTTCATGCTACAGCGACCACCAGTAACAACTGGCAACACGAGATGCTTAGTTCGTGCTACAGCTTTGAAGCCCACAGTGACCGCCAACATGAAGCTCCAGTAACGACTGATGTGATGTCCGACCGGATCTTCACACTACACCAATAACCATCCATGACGCCAGGCCTGCTTTTTGTGCTGCAGGGATGACCATTCATGATGCTTTCCCTGCTCTGTGCAGCCTCCTCCACCGCATACTGGGCTTTTCGCGCCAGACTTTCAGATGGTAATTTTTTCAGCCGGACTAACCTGGTCTCTGTATCCAGTCTGTTCTCCATTGCAGTCAGCCTGAACTTGTGACTTTCCCCCAGTCTAGCATGACCAGATGACCTCGAGTGGCGTTTTGTGTTTTTAGGAGCTGTACTTACCTACATCTTTGAAGTTGCATGTTTCCAGCAATACTGATTGTATTTTCAACGTTTTGGTCTCAAATTATTTATTAAATGTTACTCTATTTTTCTAAATTGGTGTGGGATTTTTCTTGTTTCTTGTGTTGTGCTTTCACTTAATTACTGTTGGTGTGTTGCATAAACACTTTACACATTGCCTCTAAGTTAAGCCTGACTGCTTTTGTGCCAAGCTACCAAAGGTTAACACAGGTTAATTTAGTGACTTTTGCTTTTTTCTCTGACAAGGATTGTGGTTGTTGCTTGAGAAGGGGTTTCACCCCTCAATCAAAACCCAGTTGCCTACACTCTACCTGACCTGTAACCCTACAATTATTCTTACCCCAGCCCTAAAACCATAAAATTGCTAATACCCCTATTACCTCTACCCACCATACAACCCTAAAATCACCCCTAACCACTGCTTAAACCCAAAAATCACCCTTACACCTCTGTACCTCTTCCCGCAATGTCACCCCTTTTAAAAAAAATAACATTAAAATAATGTTCTTAAAAAAACATGGAAAGCCTGTCGCAAAGCGACACTGGGGGCCCCTAGCAGGGCCACTTTCATCCCTGGCCCTCCGCATCTGGGCCTGGGGGGCACTGAACATCCCTGCACTGTGTGGCAGGCACCTTGAGATGCCTGCCACATGGTACAGGAATGTTCACAAAGTTTCATTTCTCAATAGGAGCTTGTGCTGCGGGCGGTTTCCGCCTGCCGCACAAGCTCCTATTGAGAAATGGGAGTTTCAGACAGAACAATGTGCAGTCGGATCGTAATTCGGTGTGCGGAACCGCCGACCTATGGACCGGTGGTTCCTCCACCAAAACGGTGTCGGTCGGAGGCAACTACGACCGACATCGTAATAAGGGCCACAGTGTTTTTTTGTATATTTTGCATTTTTCTAAATGTCAACATACTTTGTTAAAGAATTTTTTAACATAATTCTTGTGTACATAAATTTTTTCACAACATAAACATTTTTTAATATATAGGGCCTGATTATGACGGCAGTCCCACCGAGCAACATGGAGGCTGTCGGAAACATGCTTCTTAGCATTGAGACTTGTGCTGTGGCCCCAAAAAGGGCTGCAGCACAAGCCTCACTACTAAGAGGCATGTTTGTGAACATCCCTTCACTGTGTGTCAGGCACATGGGTGCCTGCCACATGGTGCAGGGATGTTTAGGAGGGCACCATAGGGGCTCCCCAGACCCCATACCGGAGGTCCAGAGGGAAAGGGGGGCCCGCTAGGCGACCCCACAGTCACTTTCCACCTGTCTTTTCATGACGGGTTAACTGCCATGAAACAGCTGGCGAAAAGGGACATTGTGATCCCTACGGCGGTGCCTGAGCAGTCACTGCCACTATTGTAGGGATTGCATTCCCTCTGACGTTCTGACTGGCTCAAGGAGCCCCTCGGATGCATGACGGGTGGTTTCTCCGCCATCCCTACATCCGCCTGCGATCGTAATGCGGCGGGCAGTCCTGCAGGGTCCGATGGCGGTGGGACCACCACCGATGGCCTGACGGTGGCGGTCCCAGCGCCATCATAATGAGGCCCATAGTTCATTTGTATTTTTTATACTTTTTTATCATATGATAAACATTTTACATTTTTATTGGTTTTCTGTAAATATATTTTATATAACATTTTCACATATATAATACTTGTTTTGCATAGGCACATTTTATTGTATACATTGTATATTCAGACATATCTTAATATATTAGAAAGTATGTTATTTTTAGTTATTTTACAGCTCTTTTTAATATATATTTATATTTTTAAAACAGCTGCATTTTTAACATTTACTTATTTAATACAATTTTGTAGTAAAATAAAAATAGGAAATCTATTTCTATTTCGTAATTTTTTTTATACGGTTTGAGCCTTTTTTATGTTTATGTAGAAGCCATTTTTACAGCTTTCTTTATTTTGTAGCCTATCTTCATTACTTTGGTCTGTTCCTGGATCTCTTAGGTCATGGTTCCTCATCCTTGCTCTCCAGTTAAAGTAAGATTATTTATTATTACCTTTTGAGGTTTTAGTGTGGTGCGATGATTATAGGATTCGTTTGGTTTAGGTTAATTGTTTTTATTTTTTGTTTGTCTTATTTTGTGTTTTTTAGTGTTAAAATTGTGTTGTAGTTCTATTAGAGTGCAGTAGGCCCCATTGTAGCATAATTATACATGAATTGTTTTCCAAAGGTATGCATTTATTCTATGCGTTTATTTAAAGTATACATTGTATTTTAATACTTAGGGGGTTATGTGGGCGGGTGGGTGGGTGTTTTGCGTTTCTTTTATGTCACCATCGATGTCCTTTTAGGATGCTATTATTCAAAAACATATATATATATTTTTAACAAATGTTAGTTTTAATATCTTTGATTTTTCAGTTTCATGGTGCGTTTCTTAACTTTAAATTTTTTGAGTTTTGAATGGTTTCCACCGATTGTTATCACTTAAATGGATTATTTTTTTGCATTGATATTTTTGCATTATTGTGGGCTTTTTCATTTTCAAGTATGGATTGTTTTTGCCTGGTGGATTATTATGGAGCTTCATCTCTTCAGCTACAAAATTGTAAGTAACTTTTTTTAATTATGGCATGTGCTATTGTTTTGTGTTGTATTATAATTTATTGTTGATGATGTTTTTATTGTAGGAAGGTGGAATCTGACTGCATGGTTACCCCCACTTTTTTCCTGGTGTTTTGCTGGTTTTTGACTACTCTGTCTGGGATCCTGCTAATCAGGACCCCAGTTTATCTGCTTACTCCCTAAATTGATTGCATGTACCTTAGGTACACTCCAGATTGGATTCTGGGGTACCCTTATAAGTCCCTAGTATATGGTACACAATGTACCAAGGGCATAGGTACCCCAGAGGCCTCCCAGGGGCTGCAGCATGTATTGTGCCACCCCTGAGAGACCATTCAAAATGGCACCACAGGTCTGCTACTGCAGCCTGTGTAAGGTGGTGCATGCACCCCTTACTTAGATATAGGTTCACTATATCTATTCCAAATCACTGCACATATAAACCTATCAGTCACCCCTATGGCAGGCCTTATCAATCCTGAAGGCAGGATGCTGGGTTTTATGTGAGAGGGTGCCCCTGCATGAGCAGAGCCCCTCTGCAGCCTTCGGAATCCATTCTCCGGGGCTGTCTGTGATGCAGCCAACCATATATATTTAAGTGCATTATAACCTCGCGGTAAATGCTAACTTTAAAACGGCTGCTTAGAAATATGTCGTGTTTGGTGTCAAACACCTTGGAATCATACCTCCACACCAGTAACTGGTGTGGAGGTATGATTCCTCCCTCGTGGAACCACTACTGTGGGTCACCGGTCTACCCGGTACCAGCTTTCTCGACCTGGGCATCACAAAATGGATGCTGCCAGCCACACACATGAGTCTGCCCTCCTGCTGCTGAGCCGAGCTCGAGCAGGGGAAGGCCTGACAATAGGTGTGACCACCTCCCAGACAGGCTCTAGTGTATTGGGGCTGGGTGGGTGCACTCTGAGAGTGCCAGAAAGTCTGCACTGGGGGCACATTTGGTGTCCCTGTGCATAGTCCAGCTCAAACCGGTTGCAGGAGCCAGTGGCTCCTGCTCTGACGCGAAACTGGACAAAGGACATGGGTGTAACCACCGCTCTGTCCTGTCCCTCCCCTAGGAGGGTCCCCAGAGTTTGTCCCACCCCTTCCTTGGGTATAAAGTAGGAACCCTGACTACAGGACTTTAGATTTTACCTGGACTAAACTCTGCTACAGAAACCAAGTACTTCGACGATCTGCACGACGCTGGACGACTGAAGAATCTCCCTTGGAGTAAAGGAGTTACTCCCCTGCAAGGCAGGCACCTAAACGCATCTGACCAGTTTGCATCTCCTAAGCTCCTGAGGACTCCGAAGATTTCTGCAACACAGGAGGTGGGTTCCCAAGGTCTCTGAGGTTGATCTGTGCTCTCAGCAATTCTGAGGCCCGTATCCCTCGTGGGGACCGTGCAACCCGACCCCCTGTGCACTGCGTACATTTGCAGCAGCATATGCTTTTTGGCAACCCCTGAGGCTGTGCTTTGGGCTACTTGTAGTCCTGAGCCCTAGCAGTAATTCCACTGAAGATTTCTGGCCTACACTCCACGAGTGTTCCGTGGGCTGGTATTTTGTGATTCAGCTTGAGGTCCCTTTGCGATCCCTGGTCCGTTGGCCTGTGGGTCCCTATGAAGGTAACTTTGACTTTCCGTGGGCTTTCTTGGTTGCTCCAGATGTGCCCTGACTTTCCATAGCTTGGAGAGTTCCCAGGACCTTGCTGGTCCTCACCGAAGCATCTTTCCTCTGACCGCATGTGTTGCAGTTGCCAAGGCTTGTTGGTGTTCAATCCGGACACTGACCCCCAGCACTCGACATCCTTTGTGGGACAGCTCACCTCCGGACTTTGGTCGTCGTCGACATCTCCTGGTCCCCGTGGCTGCAGAGTCAAGCTTCACCTCTTCGCACCTGAAACACCCGACATCGGTGGGCATTCGTCTATCGTGCCCCTGGTCACTGTGAAGTGACCCAGACTCTGTCCCCTCTGCTTTCAGGTTCTTCTCATCTCTGATCCAGGCTTGGATCACACCAGACACTTTTCATCTTCCCAGCAGCAGCACTTTTCCGCAACACGCCATTGAAAATGACGAAGGTTTCCGACATCACTTGACCCCTATGCACCTGGCTCCTCTGGGATAGGTAACACGGGTACTTCGGTACTCTCAAGGGTGCTGGCCTTAGAACCTTCTATGTTTAGCTGGGTTTGCTTAAAGTCCTCTCCGAAGTGTCCTTAATCTTTAAATTTCCAACCGCGACTTTCTCATAGAGTTGTACGGAGCTCGCGCCTGTGTTCACACACTGCACCCGTCCTCCATGGGTCCCCTGTGTCACTACTTTGGGTGGTTCCTTGGGTTCCCAGCGATTCTACGTGCTCTAGGCACAGTGTCTAGTCAAGTCGTGGTTGTTATACCACTTTCTTAGTATATGGTTTGGTCTCCCCCTGGAGCCCACTGTGTATTGTGCTATTTACTGTCGTTCTAGTGATTTAATATTGTGTGCTTTGTTCTCTAATCTCATAAAGAGGTTAGTAGAGAGTGTTTAGTAATAAATACATATATTTTATATATTCCTTGTGTGGTTCTCCTTTCATTTGGTCATTCAGGAGGTTATGATCTAGTAAAACAAGCTGCTTTACATTCCTTCGAGACTTAGCCTGAAGGCTGCTCTCCATAGCTACCACTAGGATAGCTTTCAATAAAGGTTGTCTTTAACCTAATCATCAATAAGGGTCGTTTGGACTGGTGCAAGGTGCCCACTTTAATTAGTGGACAGCATATACCAGGCCAACTACTCACATTTATGTTCTGTGTTTTTTATTCTGCATTTTGAATTGAGGTTTATAGTTTTGTTATCTGATTTAACTATTGTTTATTTATTCCGTTTTATTTCAGTATTTTTAACTATTCAATTTTTATCCATAATTTCATGTGTACATTTTAAATTTATTATTGAATAGCAAAGATATTAATATTATATCAATATTTTTTTTGTGTTTTATAGGTTTTTTAGGGCTGTTTTGATGTTTTTTGTGAAGTGGGTTGTTTAGAGTAGGGTTCTTGCTATGGAGTCTAGGGAGCATATTTACAAGCCCCTAGTGCCACCGGAGCATCACTTTTTTGACGCTCCGGTGGCGCTGTGTTTGCATGGCTTTACACGGCCTTGTAAAAATAGCTCTCTTTCACGCAGTACTCTGCGTCAAAGGGGCTTGTCATGGGTGTTGCTGTGGGTGTTCCCACGCAACACTCATGGCTTTTTGACACTGCCCAAGATTTACAAGGATTTGAAAATCTGAGGCAGCACCAAAAAACGCCTTTCCAGAAGAGGAGTTAAAGTGGTGCAAAGAGGAGAAATACTTTTATTTGTCCTCGTTTTTTGCTCCTTCTGTGTGCTACATTGTGCAGCACACATAGAAGGCACAAAATGCAATTATTGATTGTTTTTTTGCAGGGAAGTGTCCCTTCCTGCACAGACACAATCATCCCTGCAATGCAGGCACCCATGCACGATGGTGCAAGGGTGCCTGAGTTAGCGCATGGCTGCTGTTTTTGTGCCAGCGCAGGGGAGAGCACAGGTGTGCATCGTATTCTTGTAAATACGGCACATTTTGAAATGACACAGCTTGGCGCAGTAAAATTGCTTACGGCTCTGCGCCATTTCATTGTAGATATGGCCCCAGGTTTTGTAGGGTTAGATTGTAGGTAGCGAGTTGCATTTACAGTTCTTTTGTTTGTTTTGAAATTTTAGGGTTTAATTGGATTAGTGTTCCTTCCTTTTAAATTTCTATAAATTGCTATAGTGAAGGATGGCTATGTCATTGGCTTCCTCGGAAGGAATTGTGCCACCCTTCCACTGTGCAGTTGGTTTTTGCCTATTGTGCCCCAGTACTAGCATAAACGTTCCTCCATGGTATATGGTTCTTAGGTTGGTGTCTGTGTCCACAACAATGCAGTCTTGCATACCCAAGTTTCCTCAGAGTAGTCCATTAGAGTAGTTAATTTTTAGTTAATGTCTTTGATAGGAAGGTGATTCTATTAATAGTTTGTAACGCTTTGCTACTTCATTCACAGGGGTTTATGCTAGGGCAATGAGATGATTTTAACTAGCAATAAGATTTTTAACTTCAAGGGCAAATTTACCACACGCAGGGTGTTCCACACTTTGTCCTGATGTTTGCAGGTGTCTCCAGATACTTTGATTAAAGTAGTAGTAACAGCTTTGAATGGCTATATGCAGATATACTTTTAGAATGGTAGAAACCATTGCTTAAGTCAAAGGTTGAAGTCAATTATTATTTTTTGAGGAATGTAATGATTGGTTTTGGATTTTATTCTTTGTAATAGTTCTTGGTATGTTGCACTTTGTTTATTAGGTAGAAGTGCATAGACTAAGGGGACATTGGTGTTTTGGTATTTTCCATGGATTTTGTAGATTTGTGTGAATGGCGGAGGACACAATTTGCAAGTGCCTTCCATGCTGCTCTGGGTATGTTTTGTAAGTTGCTGTTAGGGGCATAGATTATTATTATTATTCTTTTCTCATTGTTATCATTGTTGTGTAAAAGGAAAATATCATTTGTGTGTGTTAAGCTTGGTTTTTCTGGGATATTTACATCCTCAAAACGTTTTGGTACAAAAGAATTTTCTCTGGTTTGATTTCTTGTTCTGAATTTGAGTCTTTGGATGTTGGAAATTGCAGGGAGCTAGCTTGTAGTGTATTTAGGAACATTGGGGATTCCATTTTTTAATATTGCGGCAGTAGGCTCTTGAAAGTTGGTATTAGCTTCCCTTGGTTTGCGCAGTACATTTGCTACTTCATTTTCTGTTATCTTGGGGGAATGATTATACTAATATAATTCCATTTAGTTGCCCTCCCTTAACATGCCACAGAATAATATTATGTTCATTTCCAGTGCATTCTTTCATTGCTTATATTTGCTGTAAGTATATCCTGTGTGGTTTAGTAATAATTTTCCTTTTTGGAGATCGCGTTTATGTGGCTCTGTTAGATGTTGTATGTGTGCTTTATACAATATTTTAGTACTGATAATTTATTAATAATTGGATTTTTACTAGTTCATTATTTCTGCATTATTTATTACATTTATACCTATGAATTAGATGTTTTGGTGATGTTTGGAAATGCCACCTTAATGTTTAAGTGTTTTTGTTGGTTTGTGGCACAGAGGTTTCTTTTGGACTGTAGGAAAAAGAATGGTAGTATTAGTTTTATGTGATGAATAATAAATTTTGGGGCATATTTACAAGGGATTGTGCCACCGGAACGTCACTTTTTTTGACATTCCAGGGCGCAATGCCCTGCACCATATCTATAAAGTGGTGTTAAGCCACTTTTTGTGGCTTAACGCTGCTTTGTAAATATGGTACTCTTTCACGCAGGTGAAAGGGGCGTGCAATGGGTGTTGCTGTGGGCGTTCCACCACAACACCCATTGCTTTTTGACACTGCCCCAGATTTACAAGGAGGTGTAAATCTGAGGCAGCGCCAAAAACTAATGCCATACAATAGCAGGCGTTAGAATGGCACAACGAGAAGAAATACTTTTATTTCTCCTCATTTTTGCTTTTTCTATGTGCACTGCATTCTGCAGCACACATAGAAAAAGCAAAATGCTATTAATGATTGTTTATGTGCAGGAAAGTGTCCCTTCCTGCACATAAACAATCATTAAATAATGGTGATTTGCTACTTCTATGTATGCTGCAGAATGCAGCACACATAGAAGTAACGAATCGCCATTATTGATTGTTTATGGCGCAAAGGTGTCTGCGTTGGCACAAGGCACCTATTTTTAGCACCAGCGCTAGGGAAAATACAGGGGTGCGCCATGTTGTTGTAAATACGGTGCATCCCTGTGTTTTGGAAATGGCGGTGCGGGGCGCTGCAAAATTTGCTGCGGCTCTGTGCTCCGTCATTTCCTAGTAAATATGACCCTTAGTTTGATTGTTTAACCATAGTTTATGTTGATGTTATTAGATAACTTATTAGTTATTGTGTGAATGTGTGTACACAAGTATGTGTGAGGGTTAGTGAAATTAGGGTATATTTTACATTTTACTTTTCCATTGTTTTCTTGGATTTTCAAATATGTATCCAATGTTTTCAGTGATGTTTTTTTTGGCTTGGATAAATTTTTTATCTGTGTTTATGAAACATTAAAAAAAAAGAAATATATATAAATTATTTAGTTAAATGAACATATGTAGTTTTTGTTTATTTAATTTAAGTATGCTATATTTAACCTACCTGGAAATTAAGTTGTTTTTTTTCTTAGGAGTTGTGTCTTTCAGTAATCCGGCAGTGTTTCGGCTTCTTGAAGTATATTGTTTTAATGAAACAATTTTGCGAACATGTGTATGACCTTTTTGTACGGTTTTCTAATTACTAAAGTGAAAATTGGTTAACTGTTTTAAAATGTAATTGTATTGGTTGTTTTTTGTGGCTTCTTTGCGTTATGAATAAGCCTTTTTTGGTGAATGGCAATTAGTGTTTAGTTGGTTGTGGTCTATTATAGTTTTATATTAAAGTTATACATTTGTAAATGTATTTATTTTACTTATTTTAACACTTAAATTTGATATGTTATTGTGGCGACAATTATATTTATGGTTTATTAATTGTATTAATTTTTAGATTATGTTAAATGTAAAAATAATTATATTAATATGTGTTTGCAGTAGTATATATTGTTTTAAATGTATCAAAAATAATTTGCGATTATTTTATTGATTTACAGTTGTGTAGGTGGTTAATTTAATTTGTTTAATTTTAGAATAAATATATTTTGGTTATTGATATTTTGGGTATGTTTAGTATGTTTTATTGTGGTGGTGGTATTCAGTGCTTCTATAATTTTGTTTAGGTTATTTTAGATATTTTTGATGGCAATATTTGTGTAGTAATATTATTATTATTATTTTTTTTTCTTCAGAGTTTTATATAGCGCGAACTTGACCGGAAGATATCAGGTATCAGAGCACTTTACATGAGCACCAGTTGCGTTACATAAGGACACATTCATTTTTGTTAGGCACATGGAGATTAAGTGATTTGCCCAGAATCACAGGATGTTGAGCGTCGTTGCCGAGACTCGAACGCGGTTCCCCAGATTTGAGTTCGACCGCCCTAGCCGTTAGGCCACATCCTCTCCCCAATATTATACTAGACTGGGGTACATCACACAATCACTCTCACACATACTTGTGTACAGACATACACACATAAACTACGGATTAAAGATTATTTTCTACACATTTGCAACACATACCACTATGGCTGATGTTCACACCTTGCATAATGTTCTAGTCACAGAACAGTCTGTACGCCAACTTGTAATACAGTCATTCACTTTATGGTGTCAGCCGCGTAATTCCTGGCTGAATTACAGGACCTGTGCTGTCAGTCTTTCTGTAATTCTAACACAGGACCTGTCATTGGCTTAGGTGCAGAGCTGTGCTGAAGAACTGGGGGTTACAATTTCAGCCCAAGATCTCCAATAGAGCACGCTGGTACCTATATGATTAGCCAAACATAACCACTGGCCCTTCGCACATGTGCAACCTCTTCCTCTCTCACACCAAGATCTGCAGTAGAAGTGCTGCATCACAACTCAGGATCCTAGGACTAACACAAGAAAAATTAAGCTAGGGCACGGCCAGAACAATCACTGCTAGCAACACAGAAGAGTAAAAAGCTTGCTGTGCCTTCAGACTCAAGCTACACCTCATTGACAAAGCTTATGTGGGCAAAAACAGCTGGGATGGTTGCTGTCTTGTGCAGATGAGACGTGACCTAGCAGTTCCTTTTGGGGTGGTGTCAAATCGATTAACATAAGGTTCTCCCACTTCAGTAATGGCACCGATGATATTAATGCAATCTAGATTCTGAATGCTTAAGTATGAACCTGGCAGTATCTGTGTAGAGTGCAATAAATGTACAGTACCCGGGCAGTCATTCTTGGAGATGTCGCAGTACCTTTTTACTGCTGGAGAAGGCATGGTGACAGTCAATAGAAACAACGCTTTTACTGGTTATTTCCCAAGTTTCTCGACTGAAATGTCAGTACACAAGAAATATATGCAGGTGATGGTGTTGCCGGCCTAGCCCCTTCCTCCTTATTTAATGGTTGAATTCTTAATCAGGCGTAGGTTGCTGAATTTTGGCCGGGGAAACGCCCAATGCCATAGCGGGCATTGGGCGTTTCCCCGGGAGGCTGAAAGGGTGGGGGGCAGATTTGCAGTGTGGGGGACGGTTTTGCAGTGGTGCTGCAATATCAGCCCCCAGTAATAAAAGCAGCAGTGCTTCACACTTGCAGCTACCACACGCCCCAGGGGCTGGTCCGACAAATTTGCCAGGGCTGCTTTGGGGTCCCAGTCTGGCCCTGACTTTTGGATCAGGGCTATTATGGATTACACCTTGTGAGCTTCGAATCACTATATCTTCTCAAACTGTCTCAAATCGAAACTACATGTACTGTATTCTGGGATTCTGTGTGTAGTATATTCTGGGATCTGAACACGGTTCCATACTGTTCTATGCACAACTTAAGTATACTTTATTTAACCTATCTGGAAATTAAGTTGGTTTTTTTTCTTAGGAGTTGTGTCTTTCAGTAATCCGGCAGTGTTTTGTCTTCTTGAAGTACATTGTTTTAATGAAACAAATTTTCGAACATGTGTATGACCTTTTTATACGGCTACAATGCAGACACCCTTGCACCATGGCGCAAGTGCGGCTGCTTTGGCACAAGGCAGCCCATTGTGCGCCAGAGCAGGGAATCTTGTAGATACTACGCATTCCTGCCATTTTCTTTTGACGCACGGCAGCACAGCAGGAAGGTTTGCTGTGCTGCTATGCTTCAGAATATTGCAAATGAGGCTCCTACTTTCCAGCGCTAAACTTGGTTAGCGCTAGAAAACACTCAAAAGTAGCACAAAGCAGCACATAGCCCTGCCTTGCATTACTTAGCGCTGAGGGAGCGTACCATGGGTGGTGCATGGGTGTTCCCATGCAACCACCCAAGGTTTCTGAAGCTAAACGCTAAAACCTATTTACTTAAAAAAGTTGGTAGGGTTTAGCTTGAGAAAATGAGGCCCAATTCAAATAGGTACTATGAAGGAGAAATGCTTTCATTTCTCCTTCCTTTTCCGAATTTGTATGTGTGGTCTGCACTGTACAGCACACATCCACAGTGGGAAAAGGTTTAAAGTTAGTCTGAGCGTAGTATTTTGCACTGGAAGGGAATCCTTCCAGGACAAAACATATGCTAGAATCACGCAGACACCCTTGCACTATTCTGTAAAGGTGTGTGCTTGTCGCACGGCAGATAATTTCAGGACCGGCGCTAGGGAGAGGGGAGGAGAGTGCCATATTTCTGTAAATGTGGCGCTCTTCTTCCTGCGCAACGCAGCACATCTTTTTTGCCTACTGCGCTGCATGAGATTTTAGTAAATCTGCCCCATCATGTCATGCAATGTTTTAGCTGAGGTGTGAAGAAATTATTGCTTGCACCTATTAGCATTAACACTAAACAGCACTTTCAATCTAAGCAATAAAATGTCATATTTTGTCCAATTGTACATTTCTCTGAATAATATTACATTTAAACATTTTAGGCACACATTCATTAAACAATTCCTCACAAAGAAGCGATAGTGTGATGTTGCACACCAGTCTGAATGGCATAATATATTACAGAGCATTAAAAACTGCTGAAGCCAGTTCAATAAATTGTTGGAACCTGTTCTGAGTCAACTGCTCTTTAAGGTGACTCAGGAGACGCCTTCGTCCGTATCTCTCTCTACCCACCTCTCATCCCACGCCTTAACATCTTTCCTGCCGGATTCCAACTTCAGTAATGCCCACAACTGCTCCAAGCAAAGGGGCTCTAGGGTAAAGGGAATTCCCGTCGAAGCCCTTATTGTCCTCGCTGAGGAAGAATGCAACAGTCCTGCTAAATATGTTGATGATGTCAAACAAGACGAAGATCTTGTTCTGAACAATCCCTGTGAAACGCAACTGGCCCATGCCCCAACCCTGGTGTCAGAGATGTGTAAAGAGGGCGATTTTTCAAATCGTTTGTAGTAAAAGAAATCTGAGAAATCCAGGTAAGTTAAAGAAAAGGGCGCAACAGCGTCATAATGGTAAAGACCGCAGTTCTGGCAAGGTCACTAGTAACCAAAATGGGGAGCAATTTTTTTCTTTTTTTTCCAAAAAGGTCTAAGGGCAATGTGAGTCTATTAGCACCAAAATCCCATCTAGGTGCACAAAGCTATGTCATGGGGATCCAGAGTCTACCATTACTTAGTATCCCACCAGGTCAGCAGACCCTAGACCACAAGCTGTTGTAGGGATTCTGCACATACACAGAGCTATGCACAGGATAATAGGACCTCGGAATATAGTGGTGAGCCAACCATAAACCTTAGTACCTAAAACCCCAATCCGACTAGCTTTAGCGTCTCATTAGCAACAATGCTACCAATGATTAGACAACCCAGAACACGGTATCTCTCTCTCAGGACTCGCAGGAGCAAGAACACCCTTTCATAACTCACTCATACCTGTCCACAACGTGCGTAAAAAGAGACACTGTATAGTTTAAAATGTTTATTTCAACTACCGTGCTCTAAGATACAGTACACGTGCCAGTACTATCAGCATAATGCAGAAGGATAAAATAATAAGCATAGTTACAATTCCATAGAATACAAACGGGGAAAGCATTTCATAAAGCAGTGGATATAGGGCTAAATGACCATACCACCCTCCCCGTGCTAGTAGCTAGTTTATTATAAAAACAGAAGACCTCTGGGCATTGTCAAGCGAACCCCCATACCTCAATATCTAGATGCAAGGTTTACATCATCAGACAAGCACAGCTCTTCTCTCTGGAAAGGGTTTTCTCCAATATTAAAAGCACACGAATTTCTCCAAGGCAGCTGTACTTAGTGTTATGTCTAAGTGCGAGGGACTGGCCAGATCAGCAAGAACAAGGGACGTTGTTTTTCGACCTTGTACATGTTGTGCAGACGTAACCCAAAGGGAACAGGAGAAAAGGTGAAAGACAGAAATGCAGACAGTTCTAAAATAGCCGGGCTGAAGCAGAGGCTGGAAAAACAAAGGCACAAAGTAACGTGCGCAAAAAAGCATCATGGCAGCCAGGCCTAAGCCAACGTAGCAAGGCAGACCAGGAGGCCACAAACCACACGACACCCTCCCCTGGGCAGTCCATTGGCGAAGACATAGGACGAAGACAGAGTTCAAATAGACTGAGCAGAACAGAAACGTCTGTTTTGGAGTAGTCCCCATGAAGGACAATGAATGGGAAAGGAAAAAAAATCGTAGAAAAAAAAAAATCCAGCGAGGCAGGTCGCAGAAAGCGAAGGCCCTTTCAATCCCACATTGTGTAAGTGCAGAAAAACGCCACACCTTCCAAGAGGACATCATTGGAATCGTTGGAAAAAAGCGACGCCATCCAGTCCAATAAATCAAAACTGCAGTCATGTTCCTCGCAAGAGGGAGCAGCGAACAGCATTGCGGGACAACTTGGGTGGTACTCAATATAACTTTGTTGTAGGAGATTCTGAGCAGCCGCCCAGATATCCCATTGTGCCAAAATCCCCAGTGCAGCCGCACGCGCCATGTAGCCTGCACCGGAACAGTCCCGTTCATGGGCCTCTAAGGGACCCACCAGCAGGACAAAATCCGGTCGAGACAGAGACGTATTGGAGAGGCAATAATCCAAGGACCACGAGAAAGGACATCTGATGCAAGACATCACAGGTTGCACGCAAGTGAAATACGCAAAGCGAAAAGAAAGTCTATAGGACACACTGAGCGTCGCCAATGGCAGAATGCCAAAGCCAGCGAGGATGCGCTCACGGAGCATCTGGAGTCGACCTGGGTCGAGAAGGGCCCAATGAGGTGCAGCCATTGTGTAGTAAACAGACCAAAAGCAGTACACCAGCCGCTAATGCGAGGATCAACGGAAAGCCGCCAAAGACGCTGGAAAAAATGGAATGAATAAAAGCCGGTATTACACCAAAGATAGTTTGAAAGGAGGTTACAAGGCCAGAGCCCACAACTTTAAAAAAAGTGCACCAGACCTTCGGTGCGTGATGCATTAAAAACACGGTGAATCAGTTCACCGAAATGTTGTGGGAGGTTAGTGTTCAAAAGGGCCTGTATTTCACTGTGGGTACTCGCCACCTGGAGAATGAATGTCTCCCGGGCGGATGTGAGCATAACCTCCTGGTTCAATAATAGCGCCTTTATTCTGCTCAATTTATTGAAATCCGCCTTCAGAGTAGGAATGGAAGGCCAAACGGAACTATCTATGATGTCGTGCGGGGAGGAAAAAGCACATTTTTGCAGCAGACAACCCTGTGTGAAACTGTAACAATATAGGGTATGCCGGCCAGCATGCCACAGCAGTCCTGATTATTCAGAAGCAGATAGCTACCATTTGCAAGCACAGTGAAAGTAGGAGAAATAGCAGGAGCAGGAATGCCCTTTAACACACAAGCAAGATTCGGAGCCGAAACGTTACAAGCTCTGTGTAATTTAATGTTTTTGCAAATAAGGGAATGACCCACAGTTGAATCGCATGACTCCCCCGTGAGAAAAACTTCCTTTCCGTCTCTAAGGCATTTATACATGAAAGGCAGGGACCAAAGTTCATGCAGGAAGGCACTGCCCAAGGGCTGGAAACGGCCCACAGGATAATGTTTCATGCACGAACTAAATTCAAATAAAGAAAAAGGCAAGGCGATAACCCCATGCACTAGCCACACGGCAGAATCCAATTCCGCCACAGAGAATGGTAAGGGCTCTATCTTCTCGATATGTAACAGAGTGTATGCTGCATCCTTCATGGACATGAACTGCTGTTTGTCAGTTAAATTAAAAGGCAGGAATAAGGCAGAGGTGTTCAAAAAGTGCCAAGGAACTTTACCCATCTTAAGTGTCTGCAAAGTCCATGCAAACTGCATAACTGAACGGAATTGATTCTGACCATGATATAACACAGAAACATCATCTTGTACAATATCAACAACAGAGGACACAATATTCTCTAACGTGTAAATGCGGGAAGACAGGGTATTAATACTATTGTCAACAACAGCAAGCACTTTTTCCAAATTTGCCTGATCTATTTCCCTTAGACGGGAAGCAGCTTCAATTTGCGAAAGCTTCCAGAGTTCATTATAGGTCTCATAAATAAACCTCTTAGGTCGAGGGCCACGAGGCCCCAGAACAAAATCGGACAGATCAATGTTGCCTGATAGCAGGGACAAATGGTGTTTTACAGAATCTAAAGAAGAGTGCTGCAACCACTGTTTACATAATTTACCAACAGAATATGTTGTAACAGTACGGGAGGCAGAAAACCTCGGGTCTGGCCTATCCTGTTTGTACCCAGGAGCTGAGTCATGAAAACGCAACTGGCAGGCGTCTGCTGCCGTCGACCAAGCCAACCAGGGTGACTGAACAAACGTGGAGACATTAAACGAATTGTTCTGAAACAAAGCTTGCACCGATGCAAGGGACATATTGAAATGCATGCTTGAGTTGGGAGCGGATGACAATACAGGAATGGAAGGTGCAATCAATTGTTTGGAAGTAGCCAAACCCCAACACGTAGTTTGATAGATGTTATTATTCAAAAATAAAATTTGGGCCGGGATAAGGCAAGCACGGTGCAAGGCTTCTGTGCCTTGCACCTGCCATGGTTTGGAGCCCCAAATAGATTTCAAGTCAATAGTGTCCTTCCAGTACTCATAACCACCCACAGCTAAGGCGCTCAAAAAGGAACCTGAATATAGCAATTTGGTGTGGGTCAACATGATTTTCTGAGTGGATGAAGTGTTTAATTTAAAATAATAGGACCCAGGGTTCGATCTATCAAAGTCTGTAAAATAAGTAAACTTGTTTTTAAGAGTCTGGGAGCTACCAGGCAAAGGGGTCGGACAATGTTCCCATTGGGTGTAGTTAAAAGGACCACGCAGTGCACTTGGTTTATGAACAAAGTGGTTGCCCCAATGCTGGTAACAATACAAATCGGCATAACTTGCAGAATTCATGTACAAATCTTCAGCATTAAAAGCAGCATAATATTTCAAATCAGTAAATAATGATTCAACGGCATGCACATCCCAATCGTCAGAATGAATATTACTTTTAACGACATCACCCATTGAAACACGGAGGACATTTGGTACATTAATAATCTCGGTTGGTCCATGTATTTGGAAATTTACCGCATCCCTACGATGCCATCAGCGACTGGAAAAGCTGAAATGTTCACAAATGTGTGGTCACGCTTCATGATGTGGGATGAAGAATGTGGAGCCAAAGTTCCAGCGACACAGTTCACTGCAGAGCGTTCTGGTAAATAGTGACCATTGATGAGTAGAAAAAACACTGGGACAAAGCCAATGGACATGAACAGAAAAATCAGGAATAGTACCAACCAGATGTATGTCCAAGGGGGAATCAAAAAATTGTCTCTGAGCCAGGATACAAAAACACTGCATTTGGACGGGACAAGTGATGAGGTGGAATCCGAGTCAAAGGAATAACGTGTTGGGCTCAGTGGCGTTGTTGGTAGGTGAGCCACCGACTCATTGGCGGGATAGGTATACTCAGTCTCCTCATTGCAGGGGGAGTCCGGGTCGTCGAGTAAGCAATCAGGCAAATCTACCATCTCGATAGCAACATCAGTGACCGTTCGGGCCGGAGGGACACAAACATTCGTCCGGGAAATAACAGGACAAGAGACCGCTGGTGTAACACTATTCAGGATCGGCCAGATGTTGTAGCTTGACATTTTCCACTGAGATGTATCTGTTCTCTTTGCGACCAGGAAGCGGTGGTAAGATGACTGTACGAGTTCCCTTCAAGCCAAGGACTGGAACTGGTGCACGATAAGAGGGGCCAAATTCTTTTTTGTTCTCCACCTTCTCTCGAACCAGATCTCCAATCTTCGGAAGCCAGCCGGCAACCGGAATCTGCAGCGCAGCATCTGTGGCTGAAGGTAAATGTGCGATTGCAAGTTTGTCTCGGGCTTCTTGTAAGTCCTGTAACATAGTAGAATGGTTATCTACATCAAAGATGGCGGATTGCGCCGCCATGTCTAGACCATCACGGTCGGGCACAAACATTCGTATGCCAAAGAGCATTTCGTATGGGGTCCGCCCACCCAGAGGTCTTCTAGGGAGATTATTAAGGTCACGTTGTACGGTATTCAAGTGGGCCAGCCAGTTCCTGCCAGTACCTAAGACTCTAGCTGTCAAGGATTGCTTTAAGTCACGGTTCATTCGTTCAACAATCGAATTGCCCTCAGGCCGATATTGAGACGAAAATTTCACCCGCACCCCCAGTGAACCCATTGCGTCCTTGTAAGCCTTAGAGGTGAACGCCGGACCTTGGTCAGAATGGAAGGTGCCACAGGCGAAAATTCCCACAAAGACACGCAAATCCCTTATGACATTTCGAGCGTCAGCACTCCATTGTGGCCAAACCCAGATGAAACGTGTGCACGAATCCACTGCAACTAAGATGTATTTATATGCAGTGTCTGAAGAAAATGGACCGCAGTGATCCAGGTAAACACACCCAAAAGGTCTGTTAGAAATGCAGAGCGGGGTCTGTGGTGGCCGTATAACCATGGAAGGCTTAATCTGCTGACAAACGTCACAAGAAAGCACATAAGTATGGGTTTGTTTGTATAAACCACGCCACCAGTAACGCTGCTGCAAGATGGAAACCGTCGCAGACACGCCAGCATGAGCCGAAGCCATGCCTTCGTGTGCGGCCGTTATCAAGGAAAGTCTGCGGTCCGCGTTGGGAATCAGCCGATCACCAACGTCTGAAATTCTTACGTAAGGAGCCTGTTCGGGACTTAATTGATAAGAGTATTTGGAAGGGAAATCCCTAGGGTAATTAGCACCTTCCTTCGTCGCAGCAATAGCTGCTAAAATATCAGTATCTATTTTAGACATGGATCTTGTAACTGCTGTGACTGAGCACGTGGCTACTGCTGATTTGGCAGCTTCGTCTGCCAAACCGTTACCGACAGCGTGTGTGCCCACACGCTGGTGGCCAAGAGTGTGAATCACCTGTGTGAGTGGCAGACGTTGTTTCAAATCTGCCACTCGAACCCAAAGCATTTTATGCTTAATTGTGCTACCTTTGGCGTCTCTGTAGTCGTTTTGCGACCAAAAGAACAGATTGTCATTGTAAGACTGAACACAGTAGTAAGAATCGCACACAATTAGAGTGGTCACATCCGGATTAGCTAACTCAAGTGCGAGCACCAATGCGCGCAGCTCGGCCAATTGTGCAGTACTGTCTCCTAGTGCCTGAGTGTGCACTACAGTTGATTTGAACTTACCGTTCACCATGGTACCTGCAACAATAGCACATGCTGCTGAATAAGCATGCTTGGAACCCGTGGCCGGTTGTGCCGAACCATCGGTATAGATAATACATTCGTATTCCTCAAGCGGTAGCAAGGACAGAGGAGGAGGATGAACGAATTCATACTGTAAGAACTCCTGAGTCTGAAGAGAAGAATCAAAGATAAAAGTGACATCCGGAGACGTCAAAGATGTTGCCCAATGTATCCAATGGGGGTGCAAAGCTTTAGAGTTCGGAACACTTGCTTTCGTCACTGCCTCCAGGGCAGGATATGGTGTTACCACCAGAATGCGTTTTCCCTGTGCCAGTGCGCGTTCCTTTAGAATCGCCATTTGCACTGCAGTCAAAACTTTCTCCACAGATGAAAAGCGCATTTCTGCGGAAGTGTAAAGATGTGACTTGCATGCGATCAGTACTGTGTCACCTTCGTTAAAGGTTAAGTACGTGAAACCCACTGCCCCCGGAATGATTCTAATCACCAGGTTTGTATGGTTGTCATGAGTCAACAAGAATTTAGATTCAAGTAGATCTGACTGCAAAGACTGCAGTATAGAAGAATGCTCGGGAAGCCAGCATGACTTCGAAAAGTTAGGTTGTATCAAGGCATAAAGTGGCTTGATACGCTGGGCATATTCGGGAATGTAAGTACGCCCGAAGTTTAGAAAACCCAGTAAAGACTGAAGCTTCTTCAGAGTGGTAGGAGGGCACAAAAGTGCACATTTCTCCAGGAAATGGGGGGCTAAGCCCTTACCTTCATTGTTGAGCTCATAGCCCAAAAACAAAACGGTAAATTCAGCAATGTGAGATTTGGCAAAGTTAAACTTATAACCTCAAATTCTAGAATAATGCGGTCCACTCGGGAAAGATGCGGGTATAATTTGTCGTCTGTCAGATAGATATCATCGACGTACGAACATGCATCTGGGTCTATGCCATCTAACAAAGAGACAACACGGGCAGCGAATACGCCCGGACTGTTTTTGTAGCCCATAGGTAAACGCCGGAATTTGAAAATTTACCACCGGAGGTAAAAGCGCTCCATTGGCTACTCTCCGGGGCCAAGTTGTGCGTGTAGAATCCATTGGATAGGTCAAGTGTAGTTTTATATTTTTTACGAACAAGACTGTCTACAAACGCAGAACTGTGTGTGTTTTGCACCGCAAAGGTCCGACAATGAGAGTTCAAATGTTGGTAATCCAAAACTAAGCGGTACGATCCATCCGGTTTAGAAACCGAGAAAAGGGGATTATTCATCGGGGACACGCATGTTTCAATCACTCCTTGATATTCTAACTGTGTCAGAATTTCATAAACGGGACCTTTAGCTTCCCGTTTTATGGGATATTGGGGTTGTGGCTGTGGCAGCGACCGCAAAGGAATATCATGGGGGGGAGAGTCTTCATCCCAGCCCACGTGGTTGTGGTATAACGCTGGAGCCAGGGACACAGCCCACTCAGCTGCGAGAGCCTCCGCTTTGTCCTTGGGGACATGACGAGAAAAGCTCGGAAGGATTACCTCCTTCCCTTTACGCGCAGCAAGTACGAATGGGGGCGGCCAATCCGTCTCCGCTAACAAAATGTCGTAAGAAGAGGTCAGATTCTCCCAAAAAATGCCTTTAATAACACGCTGTATGTCACCTTCAATTTGAATGACTATATTATATAGTCTGTCAGGGGGTGCCACTCTGGTGTCTGCTGTCTCGACAGTAATGAATGCTTCAGTTGCTGTCGCCTCCACATGAGGACGTAGCGCCTCTATGGTAACTTCCGCGGCGCTGTCTAGGAGCGTCACTGCCCAAATCCAATTCAGGAGTCTCGTTCTCACCGTCTGTGGCATACCTCGCTGTTACAGCTGCAACTTTCTTCTTCTGAAACTGTGGGCGAGAACGTTGAAATTCTTCTGATTTCCCTCGGACTTGTTGTCGAGGTTGGTCTCGTCCCTGTGGAGCCTCTCGACCCCTGCCTCTATCCTGGCGATCTCCTCCACCAGCCTGTGAAGTTGTTGGTGCCTGTGAAGAACGAGGAGAACGCAAATCAGGAACTTGAAATCTCTCTGGAGATTTAATTCTCGCCCTATCGCGCAAATCATAAGTGCGTTCAGAAGAGACGGAAACTGGGGATGCGCCTCGCGACCCCGGCTTCTTCTGTTGCTTACCCTGTTTTTTCAACCTCCAGCTCTTTTTAGTAAAGAACGGTTTCTCATCTTTCTCAGATTGAGTTTATGGTTGTTGTTGCGGTTTAGAAAAAGGCTTGACTCACAGGCTATTGCGGCCAATTGTTTTGTAAGCCTGTGCAATAATTTTCGGTAATTCGCGCGGCTTGTCCGGTTCTGGGATCAAAGCCAAAGCATTAGCTACTTGAAAGCTAACTGCATCGCCCTTGACATTTGCAAGGATCAAATCAGCTACTACGTCGAACACTCCCACCAGTCTCATCCCTAATTCCACAGCCGCTTCAGGGCCATGCTCATCCTGCACTCGTTTAATTACAGAGGGGAGAACCGTCATGGAAGGAGTGCCGAAACACTTCACATATACTGCTGCGAATACCTTGCCCCAGTTGTTACATTCTGTCAACTCGGGAATTAAGTCTTTTGGCAAACTAATCATCAAAATCCTGTGTTTTTCCACGGGAGAGGTATTTGGAAAAACTGCCTCCAGCTGGTCAAATTTTTCTGCAAGCCAATAAGGAAAATCATCCTTATTTTGTGGGCGCTTGCCCATCACCGAATTGACCATGACGGGACTTATGGTTACACCGCCTGCTCCAGCTGGATGGGCTGCAACTCCAGGCGGGGCTCCCTGGAGATTGCCTGTAACAAACTGTACTAAAGCTCTATGCACACGTATCAAAGATGAATGCAAATTATGCAGTTCACCGACTGCAAGCGTCATGTAACGCGGATGTGGGGTGTACCCGGCCAAAACAGGCCAAGTGGCCCCTTCAATCGATAAGGGGCCTAAACGAACCGCGGGAACCGGTTGGGGGAGGGCGCCATCAAACCAAACACGGTGATGCCATGCCGTGAGCGGTACTTCAAGATTCCTATACGGTCTATAGTGATTAGGAACAGCGGTGGCTGTATGTTATGTTATGTTATAGGCATTTATACAGCGCGAACGTTTACCCAAAGGTGTCCTGGCGCTAGCTGCTCTCAAACTGGGCCCTGAGGTGGAAGACAATTTTTACAGAGTAAAAAGCCATGTCTTCAATTCCTTCCTGAAGGTTAGGATATTATGTGTGTTTCTCAAATGAAAAGGAGATCATTCCAGGCCTTAGCAGCACCGGCAATAAAACTTCTCCCTCCCCATGCGACTTTTTTATGGGTGGTACTGATACCAACTTAGCACCAAGGGAGCGAAGAGTTCTTATGGGTTGATACCATTTCAGACGCTGTTTAAGGTAGTCTGGGCCTGTACCTTGCAGTGCTTTATGCACGGTGCACAGGGCCTTAAAACGTACCCTTTTCCTGACAGGCAGCCAGTGAAGTTTTTGATTTCCTTGGCAATAGGAGTAAATTTCGGGGTACCAGTAAGCAGTCTTGCCGCCGCATTTTGCAACAATTGGAGCTTGTTCATGAACCGTTCTTGAATGTTTAAGTAAAGACCATTGCAGTAATCCAGCCTAGACATGATAAGTGCCGTGACTACTGTCCGCCGACTGTCTACTGGTAAGAAATGTAGTATTTTTTAAATCATTTTGAGGGTATAAAAAGTGGCTGAGGTTACTGCATTTATCTGATCACCAAAATTAAGCTTGTCATCAATTATCACTCCTAAATTCTTTACTTTCTTGGTGGGTGTAGGGAGAGTACCCAATGTATCCGGCCACCAATTGGGGGTCCAAAATTGGCATCATTTCCAAATAAGATGACCTCAGTCTTACCTGAATTAAGTTTCAGGCAGTTTTGCGACATCCACCTCCCGACTGCCGCCATACAGTCGTGGAACTGAATGTCAATTCCTACTCCCTGTCCTGGTCGCAGAGCCACCACAATTTGTGTGTCGTCTGCATAAGAAGTGAGGTAAAAACCAAAAGAGCCAATTAAAGAAGCCAGGGAAGAGACATATACGTTAAAAAGAGTCGGACTAAGGGAGGATCCCTGAGGTACTCCGCAAGGCAGGGAAAACGGTTTGGAATAAAATTCATCTAGTGCCACAATTTGAGATCTGCCCGTTAGGAAGGACTTCAGCAGCTTCCATGCCTTACCCTGAATCCCGCATGCTGATAATTGGTTCAGCAGTAGGTCATGATGGACCGTATCAAAGGCCGCCGATAAGTCCAACATAATCAAGGCGGCCTTGCCTCCCTATCCAATACTTCTCTAATTTCTTCAGTGGACTTAATGAGGGCAGACTCAGTGCTATGTTCATGTATATTCATGGAACAAATTATCAGTCCCATCCACCGCCGGAAAGGTGACCCAAGAGTAAAACACCTCAAAGTGGTAAGCAGGATCCGCTTGTACCACAAAGATCAGATCGACACCCGCGTCAGGCACTCCATACACTGTCAAGTGAGCCCGGAGCGCTGCGCGGCTATGTGCCGCAATTTGGACAGCCATTAAGGCTAACAATATTCGACAACCTAATATGAGGCAGCACAATATAGGGTTTTATTTAAAACCTTTTAACAACTTCAAGCTTGAAAGAACCTATAAAACGTCAATATAGGAGGTATCACCATCACACACGCTTCCGGAAGCGTGTGCGAAGGAAGTTGTGGACAAGCACAAGTACTACTCAAGCGTCTCGCAGATAAGCAGCCCAGTCGTTGGTTGCGCCATGTTGTAGGGATTCTGCACATACACAGAGCTATGCACAGGATAATAGGACCTCGGAATATAGTGGTGAGCCAACCATAAACCTTAGTACATAAAACCCCAATCCGACTAGCTTTAGCGTCTCATTAGCAACAATGCTACCAATGATTAGACAACCCAGAACACGGTATCTCTCTCTCAGAACTCGCAGGAGCAAGAACACCCTTTTATAACTCACTCATACCTGTCCACAACGTGCGTAAAAAGAGACACTGTATAGTTTAAAATGTTTATTTCAACTACCGTGCTCTAAGATACAGTACACGTGCCAGTACTATCAGCATAATGCAGAAGGATAAAATAATAAGCATAGTTACAATTCCATAGAATACAAACGGGAAAGCATTTCATAAAGCAGTGGATATAGGGCTAAATGACCATACCACCCTCCCCGTGCTAGTAGCTAGTTTATTATAAAAACAGAAGACCTCTGGGCATTGTCAAGCGAACCCCCATACCTCAATATCTAGATGCAAGGATTACATCATCAGACAAGCACAGCTCTTCTCTCTGGAAAGGTTTTTCTCCAAGTGCCTCTAACCGTGAAATCACAATATTAAAAACACACGAATTTCTCCAAGGCAGCTGTACTTAGTGTTATGTCTAAGTGCGAGGGACTGGCCAGATCAGCAAGAACAAGGGACGTTGTTTTTCGACCTTGTACATGTTGTGCAGACGTAACCCAATGGGAACAGGAGAAAAGGTGAAAGACAGAAATGCAGACAGTTCTAAAATAGCCGGGCTGAAGCAGAGGCTGGAAAAACAAAGGCACAAAGTAACGTGCGCAAAAAAGCATCATGGCAGCCAGGCCTAAGCCAACGTAGCAAGGCAGACCAGGAGGCCACAAACCACACGACAAAGCAGATTACCACATGAATCTACCCTAATTTTTCAGCTTGGAGGGATCAAACAGCACTCTTGGAAAACATGGGCATACACTGGGGAAGATCCACGATAGAAGGCATCCATTTTTATTAAAACCTTTGTACACTCTACTTACTGACAATCAAGATGTGAGTGGAAGGGATCCTGGCAGAAGGATCGAGTTGTTGGGTAGGAGACTAGTTAACGTTAAGGTCCCTGAGTCCACCTCTATAACAGAATGAATCACCACGACAGTTGAGAGTGATTTACAGACTATAAATAGGCATATATATCTACAGGAGGCAAAAATGGCTGCTTGGAAGTGAGTGTAGGCTGGTCGACAGCTTGCATTACTTACCATGTCTCATTGCCTCTGCGTCTGTAATGGAAGGATCACCCTCAACCAGATTAATGTACTCGCTCTACAGCGATCTGACCTACCTTTGTTAGTTGACCCCACCATCTAAATTGATGCTGTAACTGTGTATTTCCTCTGCCCATTTGCTGTAGCTGTTTCTTGTGGTTACTCCTGCACACATCCACTGAAGTAATCGTCTGAGTTTAATTACTAGTAATGTAACCCTCTGTAACCCTTTTATCCTGCTTGATGTAAAGCGCTCTAATGCCTTCGGGCCAGGTTCGCACTATATGAAATTGCTAAAATAAATGAGCGTCAATTCACCAAAATGCCAGGGGTATCAGAACTGACATCACAAACCTGTTGACCTTAATGACATCACAGGAAGTAACATCATATGACCCCTGACCCTGATTTTTCTAGGAAGTCATGCCACATGACCCTAATATCACAACAAAGGGGAGTTCGATGGATGGTGCATGGGCATTCCAATGCAACCAGCCATGGGTTTGGACAAATATCTCTACCTACAGACGTTGGTAGACAGGAATTTGTGCCAAAATCTCATACCTTCTTGAGGCAGGAGTAACAAGGAGAATTGTTTTTCATTTCTTCTTGTTTTTCCAATTTTGTATGTGTGCTGCATTGTACAGCACACATATACAGTGGAAAAAGCCTTTAAGCATATTTTTGTACCGGAAGGGACCCCTTTCAGTACAAAAGCTATGCTTCAGGAAATGCAGACACTTTGCACTCTGGGACATGGGGATGTGCATTGGTGCATGGCTGCCAAAAGTGCACCAGCGTACTGGAAGAGAAAAAATGCACCATATCTTATTAGATGTGGCCACTGTTCCCTAGAACGTGCGCGGGTGCGCGCCCGCGCACTGAGGTCACCCCGAGCGCGCAGTGTCCCAATTGTAGCGCGCACACACGCAACACAGCCCGTAAGTCCGATCGCGCCCCCGTTTTTAAAACGCGAGCAGCGAGAAAAACAGCAATTTCCTGGTTGTACGAGGCAGAGCTGGAGACAACGGAGGAGAGGACACAGCCGAGCGTCAGGAAAGTGTCTCCCTTATGTCCTGGATGGTTAGGGAGGGCTCGGGTTTACGAGCAAGTGGCGCCTGCACTTGCCGCATTTTTCTCAATAGTGCACGCCAGCGGGCAGTTTGTGGGCCTTTGTGAAAGTATTCATGTTAATTGCAGCGCCGTCATGCGCTGCAATTAACATGAATACTTTACAAAGGCCACAAACTGCCCGCTAGCATGCACTATTAGAAAAGTAATGCGGCAATCTAAAGCGAGACATGTTCTTTCAGATGATTCTGAAAGAACACGTCGTGTTTGACTCTGCATTCCTTTGCTAATAGTGGGCATCTGCGGGGCTGAATGTGGGCCTTTGAAATAGTTTTCATGCTGATTGCAGTGCACACGGGCGCTGCAATTAACAAGAATACTATCTCAAAGGCCCACATTCAACCCCGCAGCTGCCACTATTAGCAAAGGAATGCAGTCATACCAACGTGTGCTTTCAGAATCATCTGAAAGCACACGTCGTATTTGACCCTGCAGTCTTTAGCTAATAGTGGGCAGCTGCGGGGCTGAATGTGGGCCTTTGAGATAGTATTCTTGTTAATTGCAGCGCCCGTGTGCACTGCAATTAGCATGAAAACTATTTCAAAGGCCCACATTCAGCCCGCACTATTAGCAAAGCGAATGCAGGGTGAAACACAACTTGTGCTTTCAGAATCACATGTCGTGTTTGACCCTGCATTTCTTTTGTTAAAAGTGCGTGGCTGAATGTGGGCCTTTGAGATAGTATTCTTGTTAATTGCAGTGCACACGGGCGCTGCAATTAACACGATTATTATCTCAAAGGCCCACATTCAGCCCGCAGCTGCCCACTAGTAGGAAAAGGAATGTAGCAAATGTAACGCAGGACGTGTGCTTCATAGCTGCCAAGGTTTCAGATTGCCATGTGGGACATTTTCATATGTTTGTGTAATATGAGTGACATTTTAAGGATCATGAGTACATAGCTGCCAGGGTTTCAGATTGCTATGTGTGACATTTTCATATGTTTGTGTAATATGAGTGACATTTTAAGGATCATGAGTACATAGCTGCCAGGGTTTCAGATTGCTATGTGTGACATTTTCATATGTTTGTGTAATATGAGTGACATTTTAAGGATCATGAGTACATAGCTGCCAGGGTTTCAGATTGCTATGTGTGACATTTTCATATGTTTGTGTTATATGAGTGACATTTTAAGGATCATGAGTACATAGCTGCCAGGGTTTCAGATTGCTATGTGTGACATTTTCATATGTTTGTGTAATATGAGTGACATTTTAAGGATCATGAGTACATAGCTGCCAAGGTTTCAGATTGCTATGTGTGACATTTTCATATGTTTGTGTAATATGAGTGACATTTTAAGGATCATGAGTACATAGCTGCCAGGGTTTCAGATTGCTATGTGTGACATTTTCATATGTTTGTGTAATATGAGTGACATTTTAAGGATCATGAGTACATAGCTGCCAAGGTTTCAGATTGCTATGTGTGACATTTTCATATGTTTGTGTAATATGAGTGACATTTTAAGGATCATGAGTACATAGCTGCCAGGGTTTCAGATTGCTATGTGTGACATTTTCATATGTTTGTGTAATATGAGTGACATTTTAAGGATCATGAGTACATAGCTGCCAAGGTTTCAGATTGCTATGTGTGACATTTTCATATGTTTGTGTAATATGAGTGACATTTTAAGGATCATGAGTACATAGCTGCCAAGGTTTCAGATTGCTATGTGTGACATTTTCATATGTTTCAGTGTAATATGAGTGACATTTTCTCACAAGCAAAATCAACACACTAAAATTCACGGTTTAACAACCGCCACGGCAAACAGCTAAGGGGCATTAATTTGGGTGCAAGAGAGGCTGAGGGGGACACATAGCCGGGCAGCAGCGGAGTGAGCAAGGGCGCTGTATTATTGCAAGTACGTTGCACAGTTCGTGAAAACTTTCGACCACTAGAAACTGTGAGGTGGACTCTTTTTCATGACATTTACAAACTCACTAAATCATAGGTCTTGACTAAGTTCCCCTTCATTTCCCCTTTGAGTCCAAACACAAATTCGGTGCAAGGCGACATTATTGATGCATTCGCATGCACAAGGCATAAGTAGAAACAGGGCCGGCTTTAGCAATGGTGGCGCCCTGTGCGACAATGTTTTGTGGCGCCCCCCAATGACCACCTCCGCCACAGATTCCCACACTACCACCATTTGACAGTGCTCCTCAAGTCTCAATAACCACTGTCTCTTAGATTAATTTCGATTTATAGCACGACTCATACCAGTTTAAGGTGTCAGAACACTTTAGATCACACACACATTGCACAGAGACAATCCCATGTGTAAATGAGTGTATAGGAAATGTTACATAAGACAAAGGCCTACAAGGTGTAGGAGTAAAATGTCATCCATTCTGGTAGGCAGTATAGTTTGAGACTTTGGTCTTGAAAAATACAAATTCAGAATTTAAAAATGTTACACCAATGTTGGGGGTTTTCCTAAATAATAAGAATTGATTTCTACATAAATGAACCATTTTTGCAATATTAGGATAACAAAAGACTGGCAAAAAACACACATAGCTCTTAACACATTCCTTGCAGTTTGCATGCAGCTCTTTGATGACAGTGAATATATTAGGATTTTAACTTATACAAGTAACAACAGGATCTCTCTGCCAAAAGCGGTAACCCATTGACCAATTTATATTTTATGCACTTTGTGATATGAATGGGACACGTTATTTGCAGCAGACATATTAACCCTCTGCACTACAAGTCAACATTTCTTAGACAAAGCTCCGGTCTCTCTCCAGGAAGAACATTAATCAGATGAGTTATCTTGAGATTTTTATTGCTGGAACTAAGAACTCGGCACCAGCTGCCTCTAAAACAATAAACATGGCACCCCCACCCCAAGTCAGCACCCGGTGCGATGGCACCGATCGCACCACCCCAGAGCCGGCCCTGAGTAGAAACACTCATTTTGGCATTGAAATGCCCACACATGGGAAGGCATGGCCGGCAAGATGTCGACAAGAAGTGCTTCATCCTGGACACAAAACTGTAATTTTTAATCCAACGCTGAATCCTGCAGTCCCCGCCACCTGGGTTAGGACAGAGAGCCGAAAGAGGGGGCTAACGGCAGAAACAAAGTTGTGCGAGGCCTGCAGCAAGGCACTGGTGCGGAGGCCCCTGAGGAGAAGACTCTGAAGTGGAGGCTGCGTGAAGGAGGGCTGACCCAGTGGAGGGCGGTGTCTTTTTGCGGGGGTGCCCTGGGGGCTGAAGAGCCCCTGGCGAGAACCGGCTTCGCTGCGGTCAAGACAGGCGATCGGCCATAACACAGGGGCCTGCCTGGATCACCCCGAGGGGTTCTGGTAATTGCCAGCCGGGGGACGTGTTTGCAATGAGGCGGCATTGGAGGCAGCCAGACTGCAGCATAAGAGGAGAGGGTGCCTGGAGGGGTTCTGCTGGCGCCACTGGTGGAGAAAGTGGGCTGTGGGAGCAAGATTTGAGATATAGAAAGACAATACAATATTCACCAGTGCAGGAATAATGTTAAATACTGTTAAATGTTGTCTCCGCTTCAGATATAGGAATGTTACTGCAAAGGTCAAAGGGAGCACCCCTCGCATGTTAAAGTCTTTGTTCGCTCTCCACGGGAGGGGGCACAGAGTCAGTGACTGGCGGCCCTGCCCTCTGGCTCCGCCGGCGTACAACTGGGGCACTGATCACCCCGCTAAAGAGCTAGCTGGATCAATAAAAATCATACACTCGTGATTAGATATAGATTAGGCTGAAGTAGGGAATGTTTTCAACTCCAAGGCACGTTTTTTTCTCTAAATACCATGAGCTTAAGTATGCATATTTATTAAAAACATGCATCTTAAAAGCGAGCACACTTACCAACAAGCACTGACGCGCCTATTTTACCAGAGCTTTGCCCTCTCTCGAATCATAGAAACCAGAGTCCTCCTGGCCACAACGAATGACTCCCTCAGCAAACGTGCCACCCGGGCTGCATTCAGACTCAGCAGCTGCACAGTGCGTGCTCTGGACTCCAGCGGCCGCCACGGGTCCGTGGGATTGGGTCTCGGCGGTGGCAGGGGGATCATTCATGATTATGCTTAAATTACTGCGCTGCGGTGGAAGCACTGCCGTGGCATTGTCACGTCCAGCGTAATGCCGCACGCAGCCATGGGGATTACTTCCTATTTTAACTAATACATTGTAGCCAGCAGCCCGCAAAGCCTACCAGGAGCAGCGCTCTCGCACAGGCCTGCTGCCACTCCAGTTTCAGCATAGCGGCGTTATGGCTTGACAGCCAAGGCTGAAATGCGTTAGTCTAACACCTGATGCGTGGTCCTTGGCGTGGCTGTGAGTAACACTTTCTCGCCAGCAAAATCAAGCCATAAAGAGGAGGGAAACGTATATAGAAATTACATGCATAGCTGTCAAGGTTTCACATTGCTCTGTGTGAACTTTTCATGATTTCAGTGTAATTATTAGTGTAATTTCAACAACTATGAGTGACGCTTTATTTCCAGCAAAAAATAGCTGGCAAGTTTCATTTTCCTTATGTGACATTTTCATATTTTCCTTGTGTTTGTGTGACATTTCTATTCTTATGTCTGATGCGTCTCAATATTTTGCTTCCCAACAACATTTTGATCCATAACCAATATAACAGTGAATTAATTAACATAGTCTTTAATCGCTATAAGCACTGCACCTTAAACTGTAGAACTTGTGATTTCACATCTGATTTTAGTGTGTGTTGCCTTTGTATACTTTACAAAGCTTGTATTGCATTTCATGATGTTTCCTTTGTACATATAAAATTGTTCTGAAATTAAAAAGGCATCTACATAACACTTCAAGCATACCGAATAGTAACCAATTCCTTTGCAATACAAGGTGTTGCAGGATTTTCTTTGAAAAAGACGTCTTCACATCTACCTCCAATAACCACTATTCAACTACTAACACTTGAACATGAGTGATCACTGGTACTAGGCAGAAATTAAAAGGTGTGAACCTTTTATCGCTCACAAATGTACAGATTCAAGAAGAATCAAAATTAAGCAAAACAAACTATATGAGCAGAGAACTACATTAAATCACAATAGACTCTTTCCTTTCTGAAATCCACCACTCTTTCAACCTTTTCCATTTTAATGGGATCAAGCACAACAAATACACTTCCCTGATAGTGACTCGGGACAGAATTGTGTCAAAGGTAATTTACTGTATTATTGCTTGAAAGGCTGTTCTATCTTTAACCAAACACTGTGTAAGGCACCTCATTGACAAGCTGGGTGATGCTGGGTCAGTCTCCTTGTAATTACTACACACTCCTTTGGCATTGCAAGCCAATGCGCGGGGCAGTATTGGAACACGGTTTTATGCAACTCCGTGTTTAAGCTCAGTAGTTTCAGGAGCCGGAAAATAAGAAAAGGCGCCGAGGTCATTGTGAGGCTAGACCCAGTGCTTGCACTTTGTGTATTTAAAGGCTTCTCCAAGCCGCCCACAGCCAGATTCATCTAGTGCCATATCCATGTGTATTGTATATCTGTGATCTTGTATAGGCTCCCAACATTTTCCCACCCTATGAACAGTGCTCGAGTTGAGGATCTTTAGTAAAATCTTAAGGTACCATCGTTGGAGTCCTATGCTTTTCTAAACCCGAAGTGTACTTGCCTGTGTAACCAATTCATGTCATGGCGTGTGTATCTAAATTGAACACCTGCCTTTAGACCCTTCATGTGGTGCTACAGATGTGGAAATGCACCGTCCTTTCACTTTTTTAAGCAAAAACTTGGAGTGATATTTGGCGCTGCACCCTTACGCGCGGTCTGGTTCCCGGCGCACATAGCCTAGGCTGCAGTGCACAGAGACCTTACACTGCCGCACACAGAGGAAAAAAATTAGAGGGAACATTGGATGTGGCACATGTTTTCTCTTCCCCTTTGATTCAAGGCAGTGCAGCAACTTTGGTGTAGCGTTGCTTGTGTAAAAAAATTGTATATCTGGGCCTCGATCTCACACAATTTCACGCACTGCCTGTCATTTAACTCTCACACACACATGCTTACACATACAGAAATATTTTCTCACACATACGCATGTGCTCTCTCTCTTAAACACACTCTCATCTGCAAGCATTATTACAACATATGTTTAAAACCAGCTGCCACTATAGGTCCTAAGTGTGAGCTCCATTTTTTATTACACTAATCAGAATATTATTCACTATTAGTATAATGAAAAACAGGCAGACAAGAAGGAATGCGGAGCCCCCTGTGATCTTGGCACTGATTTTCCCACCTCTGAGGCTGGGGATCGCAAAGGAAGCCAGGGGATGCATGGGGCAAGGTCACAGCTGCAACCCCTGGCGATTCCTAAATGTCGTCCAGGGGATCAACTCATACTCTCCACGCCATCTTACATTTATTAATGGTCTGCATAAAAGTGTGATTGATTTTATATTTTTGGATGTCCAGCACAGGGAAGGGACCTAGATATGAAGATTGAGTGTCACCCAGAAAGTGACCATAATTCATTGATTCTCCCACTTGAACAATGTGACAGTTTAAAAAATCTGCATTTTATTCCTACATGTGGTAATCTTTTGGTAGTGAATAACTGTAGGAGTCTCTAGTGAGAGAACGTGGGAGAATGTTCAATAACTTAGCTGATTAACAATTGCTTGAATGCACTGTTTTCTTCTTTATGAGTTTAGAGCCCAATCAGTTTACGGCCCTGCACTGTATCTTTTGGGGAATACATTGCCCTGCTCTTGTCTAAGCCAGCCCCGATCAATAAATTACACAACCCTGTAAGAGATCCCTGGTTAACATTACAACAGCTGCTTGGCAGCTAGGTCTGCTCTAATTGCAGCAATCAAAGGTGCTTACCTGCCCGAAATTGAAGCTGCAAGACAATGCTACAAAAGTATAGTGAGCACAAGAGCTGGGTGAGAAAATGCTAGATGGCAGGAACTACTTATAGCAGTTAAATGTGGGAGTCAAACCCCAATAATCACCTCAACCCCAATATTTTGATCACCCGATTTTTACCCAATTAGTCCAGTTCCAGTTTGTTAAGTAGTCAGAGACTACACTCCTCTTGAGAAATCCTGCCTTGGATAATCTGCTCCTGTTTTGCTGCGATGAGTTCCAGCTGCCATCCTACCAAGTGCCATCCTACCTGGGTTTTCAAACTGTTACTGTGGAGGATTGGCAGTAACGACTGATGCTAGGGAATTAGCAGCAACTGACTGTTTTTGGGATAGATTTGCTGGCGAAGATCGACACCCCTAGTGAGCTGTTGCACTGATTTGGAGATGTAGAGGCTGGTGATGCCTCTGAGCCTGTAGGTGTCCTGGGTGTGATGTGTTGAATGACTTGGAGCACACTTTCTAAATTTTCATGCGCAACTATTGGACATCTGCTCAAGTATTGTGTGGTGAATTTGGTTTTCACATTACTTTTCGCTCAGTGCAGTTCAACTGTCACTCTTTCTTTCAAAGAAAACAGTGCGCGAGCTGGGTAACGCGCTTAAGGCTTACCTGCTTCGATCGTCGCAAGGAGCAGCTCCGTGGCCATTCTGAAGTTTTTGGGTGTTTGGCTGCTTCTGCGGCGCTCACAGACGTTGTCCAACTCTGGCGTACCGTGAGCCACCCGGAGCATCGTGCGCTGCGTGTCGCCATTTTGGGATTGGCGTTTCAGATTTACTTTGTTTTCTGCTGTTTCAGGCATACATTTCACTTGCGTTGCCAACCACGTTTTTTTTTCCCGCTTTGCCAACCACGCATCATCTTGTCAACTCCAGTAAAGTTATTGGATATGTCGTGGTTAAGAAGCAGCAATGACAGGTACTGTCAAAATCTGCCGTTTTCCTCCTTGGTCTAGGAGTTTCTTGAGGTGGGATTTTCCTTCATCCTGGTCCTTTTGTGAAGCGTGTGGAGGCCTTGTTCATCCATCGATGATTCTCTTGCTTCATTCATGGTCAAGCTCATGACTTTGCTTATCATCATGTGCAAAGTGGGATGTTAGGTACTGGTAATACAGAATTGCAGATGTATTTTGGACCAGGATTTCGGGTGAGAGATCGCTCACCAGAGTAAGAGAATTCCTTTTTCCTCATTTTATCAATGTGATACTGCTTTGTGGAGGTGGTTGCAGTGTGTTGAGTTTTGTTATTAGGGAGGTGTGTTCCCTGTTGCGTGGAGGTTGTGGCCTGAGTGTGTTGGCTGTAATTCACTGCCCAGGACGGAAGCGTAGACACTCTTCTTTCCCCCACTTGCAGCAATTAGTTCTGGGAGGCACTCGATAGGACCTTTATGACCTACTTTCCCTTCCCTTGGTTCCATCTCCTGAGCGTTTTTGGGTTTAAAGGATACCCTGAATTTGTTTTGTTTTGGGTTTAAAATACCCATAGATTGTTCAAGAGTGTTTTGGGTTAAAAATACCCTGAATTTGCTTTGGGTTTAATCATACCCTGAATTTAGTTTGGGTTTAAAGCTACCCTGTTTTGGTATGGGTGAGTCATTTTCCTTTCTTTAAGGTTAGACCTGTTAAGGTTGGCCTGTATGTTTCTGGACTGTGCGTTGTGGGTGCGCACGTGAGAAGACTCCTTTTTATAAAGCTTCTCTGACTTACAGGTTTTGGTGATATCCTGTGAATGGTTGTTGCCTCGTGTGAGGTGCTTGGACTGTGCGTTGTGGGTGCGCACGTTTAGAAGACTCCTTTTTTTATAAAGCTTCTCTGAGTTACTAGTTTTGGTGATGCCCTGTGAATGGTTGTTGCCTTGTGATACCCATATTGAGTTTCAATAGTGTTTCAAGAGTGTTTTGGGATATAATTACCCTGTCTTGGTATGGGTGGAGTCTTATTTCTCTTCTTTGAGGTAGACCTGTCCTGTCATTAGTATGTGCAGTTGAGGGTTGTAGATCCCTGTTCTGCCGCAGTCTTGTGCCTTAGTTTGTGGCGCAATGGGTACTCCGTGTGGTGTGGTGGTATTGTACCCGCAGTGTAGTGTGAGTTATGGTGGATAGCATCCACTGTTTTTAAGAATGTATTTCTTTACCTTGCATTCTTTGTTGTTTATGATCATTATAAGGGGGAGATGTGTATAATGATTTTGTTGTTTTATGCATCCTCCTTTGCTGTCATTTGTATGTTTTACAATCTCCATGCATTTGATTGTTTATGATCATTATAGGAGGGGGTGATGTATAATTATTTTGTTGTTAATGCATCCTCCTTTGCTGAGATGTGTGTTTTATCACCTTTATACATTTTGAATGTTTTCGATCACTATAAGGGGGATATGTGTTGTAATGTACTAATTACCCAATGCACTCTCCCTACAGTGGTTCTCTGCCTGGCTGCTCAGCCTATGATGAGGTCATATAGAATATTGAGTGTGTTTGTATTGAAGGGAGAATCAGTTGGTGTGGAAGGGCTGAGCAGCGAGGAGGCTGCTCCTGGTGGGAGCACTTTAATGGATCAGATTAACATCCTGTAACCTGTAACCAAGAAGTGATCTTAAGAATAAATCTACTACCTTTACTACAAGACTTGCCTGCGCATCATTCTTCGTTTTAACACAGAGCAGAACAAAATAATTAAGAGAACCTCTAATAACTGAGTTCTAGATTGAAAATTGGGCAAAACAAAATGTATTACCGAAGGTTTAGTAAATGCAGCACAGAGGAAATTTCTTGAAAATGTCATAAGGGCTCAAATACAGAAATATAGGATCATAAAACTTTATCAAAAACTAGGCAAGCCCCAAAAATCCAGCTCATAAGGAGCACCTACAGTATCTTCATAAGGAAAACCTAGGACAAGTGGACAAAGTCTAAAAAATAAACCCAGCAGCAGCAGGATAAGCAACTGGGCCCAAAACAGACTGCATGAGCCCACAAATACTAAGGCCTCAAACTTTTATAAATAAATCACTTTTCTGTTAATTTCTACAAATTCAGCATGGTATGAACATGGTTAAGGTTGCATTTGGCAAATTAGAAACAGCACCGTAATAATTAAAAGCTATGTAATTATTTAGTACTAACGCATTTCTAAAGGTATGAGAAATCTTCCACATATTCTCACAGCATCTGCTCTCCAGAGATGAACAGCACAAACTGAAACATTTCTGAAAAATGGCTTGTAGAACTAGCACTAATACATCCTCAGTGGAACTTTCAGCCGAAGTCCTTGAATATGATACTTTGAGTACACAATGGAAGCTTCATTCACAATACACACGTCCTAATACAATAGTCCATTTTGAAGCTTTGACGTTATTTACTCGATGTTCTGCGGAAAGAAGAGGAATGATGGTCTGCAGCGGGACACTGATTGGGAGGGGGATATGAGCAGGAGCAAGATGAACAGAACAAGAAGACCACCTAAGACTGCATCCATATTAAAGCAAATGGCATCTCATATTAAAATGTGGAACAACTATTTCATAGTGTTAGTTACACTTCTAAATGACTCAGTAAATTTGTTTTAAGTGCAACATCATTATTTCATCCACTACGACTCTATGGTCTATGGATCATTAAAACTCCAAAATGTAGAAAATCGACATTGCACATTTGCACTACTGTCCATTTTAGAAAACATGCTACTACAAAGGTCAGGGGGCCAACAGTCCTTCTGGTGTATTATTGCCTCTGCAAAGAAATGCAGCTCTATAAGCATGGAATCTCATCTCACTGAGGCTGTGTACTATTCTTACTTTTCATCAATATATTTCACACCAGAGACGATTCGGGGTTCTTCGATCTCTAGTATTCAGACCGATTGTCTTGAGCCCTACACATTGAAGGAGAATATGTCCATAATAGACAGGCAAAAAAAGGGCAAGGTGACAAGATCCCAGCTGTCCTATATAAATCAGACTCTATTCTGTGGAAACATTATATTATATCTCTGAGTAGTGAAATCCTAAATGGTGCACCAGGGCCTGCTTCCTGATTGGGAGCTGAAATTGTTCTTCTCTATAGAGTGTCCTCACTGTGTTTTAAAGCAAAAGGCCATGCAAGCAAACTGTGACCGTCTTTGGTAACCCTGGTAGGTCATAGAAGTACTGAAGGCCTGCCTTCCTGTCCAACTGCCACTCACCCCTTAACATCACCCAACAACTGTATCAGTATCATCACAAACATCAGCCAGCTGCCCAGGACAACGGTGCAACATGTCAAGTGCAGTTGCAAGTACCTGAAACACTTTGCTGCATGAATAACAGGAGGACAGGAGTTTTGGCCATCCTGTCATGAAGGGTAGGCCCTGCTTAGGAAGAATCTTTAATTAGAAATCTAGCAAGAAGGGAGGAATAGAAGCCAGAAATTGGGTTATTAGTTGAGGGAAGTTAGTACACACCTCAAGTAATAATCACAACCCTTATCAGGGTGAAGCTTAAAGTCACTAAATTAACCTGAGCTCAACTCCCTTATAGCTCTGACACAGCGCAGACAAGCTTAACTTAGAGGCGTTGTGTAAAGCATTTATACAGTATTCAAACAGTAATAAAGTTGAAATGCAAAACAATAAAAAGCTCAAGATAAGTTAAAAGTATACAGTACATTTTAATGAACTAAATTACACCAGGGTGACAAAAATCTAATAAGAAGAACTGGAGATATGAATTTTGAAATTCTAAGTAGAAATAGTGCCAAGAAGCACAGAGTGGCAATGATGGTCAATAGACATCCTAGAACAGGACCTAGGTGCAATTTGATGCTGACTGTGATGGAGCATGGGTCAGATACACTAACCAGCTTTGTCCTGGTCAAATATTTTACCTCCTGAGTTTAGT
This sequence comes from Calotriton arnoldi, assembly GCA_963921515.1. Lineage (NCBI taxonomy): Eukaryota > Metazoa > Chordata > Amphibia > Caudata > Salamandridae > Calotriton > Calotriton arnoldi. The sequence goes on along the minus strand of CAWUFW010000913.1, from coordinate 1,068,716 downwards.
CCTTTAAGTCTCAATCCACCACAGGTGTACACGTCTAAAGACCACAAGACCTGAGGGGAGGCACTTAAGATCCTGTCAGGGTAGCAGTCAGGGACCAACAGAAAGGTCCAGTTGCCACCGGTCAGCTGGGCAGTTGCAGGAAAAAGTCTCTTGTAGCTTGTTGTGTTCCTGTAGCTTTAACAGGTGAGTATTATCACCCTTGGAGCTCACTTCTTTGTCACTGGTACAAGTGGGAGAGCAGGTCAAGTCTTCTAGGCTCTTCTCAGGTCTCAGACAGCAGGTTTAGACATCTTCTAACCTTCCAGTGTTCTGAAGTGAGTGCCACATTTATGCCTGGCATGAGCTAGTAGGTGGTAATGACCCTGTGAATGCCCTAACCATTTGGTTAAGGGTTCCTGGGGCTAGCCCTACCCACTTTGGGCATTTTCAAGATGGCCGAAGTTTTCTGCCACACTAAATGTGGGCTCTGGAGTTTGCGGGTGTGTGAAGATGTGTACTATGGTAATCCTATTGTACTCCCACATCTAGCGCCAAAATCCAGGTTTAGGTATAGTCCCTGTATCCACAAAACCTCAGACACAAGAGTCTGGTAGCACAAAGCTGGATTTTAAGCAACCACACAAGGAATATACAAGAGTTGTTTTGCCATCCTCCCTTTGCCTTTTGAAGTGCACCCCAAATATTATATATAAACCCAGCTGACCTGTAAAACATGCTGTGAAACTGTAATGTCAAAGGAGGCCATCTGTGATTGGGGCCTGACTGGCTAGGGAGAACAAAAGAATGACCCTGCCCAAGTGTCAGCGAACATTTGCCTGTGACAGGGAATCCTCTTTGAAGTGAGTCCAACTGTCACATGAAAAGCCCTAACAGACCTGCTAAGCAGGAACTAACATTCAAGCTGGACTTGACACTTCAATGTCAAATAGGATCCTCCTAGCCCCTCCTTGCATATTGTGTCAGGATCAGATGGATCATCTCTGCCCAATCAGGTCAGCCTATTGTTTGTGAGCAATTTCACACCTCAGTCACACCTATCTAAACACTGATTACTGTCTGGTAGAATTTGGAGAGCAATATGCAGATTAGGGCCTGATTTAGAGTTCGGTAAACGAGTTACTCCGTCAGATGACAGTTGTCCCGTCCATCGTATTACAAGTGCCATTGGATTTAATGCACTTGTAAAATGGCGGACGGAGTATCCGTCACGTTTGTGTTTGCCAAACTCTAAATTAGGCAGGGCAAAGGTAACATTTTAAAAGTTATCTTTGCAAAATATGTATTACAAATCTGACTTTACAAGTGAATTAGGCTTGTAATAAATATTTTAAAGACATTCAATTATTATGTGTCTACTTTTACATACCACGCACACTGCCTAATGGCCAATAAGGCCTCCTTAGGAGTGACATATCAATATTGAGAGGAAGAGTAAGGCCTGTCACAAGGGGTTATTTTTATAGGCCAAACTTGCAGTTTAAAACTGCACAGCCAGACTACAATCGTAGGCCTGGAGGCGTGCTTTACAGTGCCACTGCAGGGGATGGTACGAGTGCTGCAGTGCACTGGTAGCATTTAACTTACAGGCTCTGGTTACACTTGGTACCATATACTAGGGTCTTATAGGCAAATTAAGGAAACCAAGTATGGGTATATCAGGTTTACCATGTCAAAAGCAGGAGCACAATCACTTTACTACTGGTTAGAAGGAGTGAAGTGCAGTTCAACAACCAGCAAAAATAGGGTTCAGCAAAAAAGAAAAAAACAAATCCAGGGTAACACTGCAGAAAGGGTAAATATCCAACAACAATCAATTACCATGGGAAGATGTACCCGTTCCCCCTCCTTCTGACATGCTTGGTAAGTGCTTTGTTAGACAATCTAGATCAGTCTATGCCCTGACTTGGAGATAGGGTGGTGTGTCAGATGAGGCATGCTCTTTACAGAGCTGAATGACACTATTGGTCTGGAATGCTTTGGGTCATTTGAAATCTTCTCTATGTGTTGTAATCTTGTAATGATCTAGTTATGGGGTTGTTCTTTTATCTCTCTTTCTCGTTCCTATTTCCTCACTTGCTCTTTTGGGGTTACAGAGTTGCAACAGACGTAGATTTATAAGTAAGACAGCTTTAATAATATTTTATATTTTTTTGGACTTAGTAGGGGATTCTGGGTAGGCTTTTCGGTTGATATTCAGAGATTTTCCCTATTGTATTGATGTAATTAAAGGTGGTTTGTCACCCTATTCAGGTATTGTTTGCAATAAAGATTTTAATCTCAATCAGATAACTATTGTGCCACATGCTTCACAAGGCACCTGTGACACTGCATACCACTCCATATGACATAACACTATTCACCAGGCAAACACACTATTCCTAATATCAGTCAGACCACATCATACTATTTCCCATCAAACCACCTCATATCACACCATTCACAAACACATCTCACCACAAAACACCAGTAACACATTGCATATCTTCTGTATCACCAAACAGCAAACGTTTGACTTTGCACTTCATACTACATTCTTGTGCAACATTCCATGCTTAGAATACCACAACATACAGCATCTCACATGACATGAGACTGCAACAGACCACAACCCTCCTATACTATAACACACAACACAATCCCAAACAACATAAAACTATAACATATCATTCCTCACCAGCTCCCCAAAATAATAAACCAGAATCTATCCCACACAATATTAATCAAACATGGCATGATACAACACCAGCTCCACGTTTTACCATGCCACAATCTTGTGCACAAATCCACACTACAGCACACACAATCAAACCACTCCAGCCTTAACAAACTAATTTCATGCAATCGATCAACAAAACACTCCACACAAAAATAACTCACTTCATAACACTTATTGGAATTGCGTATTATCACATAACCAACTCAACACCCTAACCCAAGATCCCATGCCACACCACCTCAACAGTTTGGGCACACTTGAGGAGAGGCAGTTCTGTAAAGTCAGATGTCTTCAAATCTGATTAACACTGCCCAATATCACAGTGGCAACACCATACATGACATACCATATCATCAAACGCCCATACAAAGTTAAACCAAGCATACCAAAGAAAACTATAAATGTTTCACTATGTAGTCAGTTATTATACTCTGATCAATTGAAGTTTAAGAAAATACAATTATGAAATTACCCTGAACAGATATTAAAAGATCACTATATACCACTGTCCCAGTGTTTTCAACACCATGCAAAATATACCACAATCCAAAATGCCATAGAACAAAAGGGCATACAATACAATGCATCATGCTGTCAGCACATTAAACCGCACCCCAAGACACACAATTGCACCATTTCCCACTGCTTACTATTATACCCAGCATAAAATATCACATCAACTCCACACTGCTCATCTGCACACGGCCAGGAAAAAACTTATCACCAGACTCCATACCACATACACAAAGCATGTCATACCTCCTCACACTACATCACTACACCACACCATACCCCCACTACATTACATCAGACCCCCAACCTCTTTCTAAATCATGGCAACAGAGATTTGTATCTACTGTATTGTAATAGTATGACCTCCCCATGATGTTGTACACCAAACCAAGCATCTCACAATTCAGTAGGTCAAGACATCATATAACTCAATAGCGAAAGGAACAAATGATGGATGGAATGCTGAACAATGCAAACATTCACCCCAGTTACAAAGATCTGGGTTTAATCCATTGTTCTTACCCAAATATGCAGCATATAATTCTTTCTTCTATACTTTGTTAGACTTGAATTTTTAACAAACTATGCGTTGTTCATGCATATTTTCCGTACCTTTGCAACGTCTTCACATCACCCACAACCACATCACAACACCACAGCATATCCCAACACACCACAGCAGGCATGACACAACCATCCCATCTAATATCCGCCCACGCCACAGAAATTGTATTTCACCAGAAATGATAAACCACACTGTGATAGGATGAAACACCAACAAAATGGATGCAGGTTTCCTTCAAAGCTTGCAAGGAAGGATTTGAAAGGTCACAAGTAGAAGCCTGGAACCCTTTGATCTCATCAAAAGTTAAGGATACAAATATTCACAGGAAGCAGTCAGGACATGGCCCCAGACTTAGGGCCCGATTCTGATGCGGTTAGGAAATCTTCCCGATCAAATCGGTATGGAAATGGTTTCCGACCGACTCGGATCGGGAGAGTCCTACCGACCGAGTATGATGCATCCGGATGCTTCCAGATACGATTTGGTTGGACTCCCATTGACTTCAATGGGAAGCCTATCTTCCTAACCGCATCGTACTCTGGCCCTCGGTTGGGAAGACACGTTCCCGATCCGATTGGGAAGGAGCAAATGCCATTAGGAGGCCTTCCTAACCGCATCGGAATCGGGCCCTAGGTGGGAATGCTTTCCTAACCGCATCGGAATCAGGCCCTTAGTCTAGGTTCCGCCAGAGCTCATACTTTCTTTCAGGAACAATCTCCATGACTGCAGCATTTACGGTCAATTCGCAAACTTCAGCAACATGATAATGCCTTCCTGGGGTCACAGGAATGAGAGCAAACTGCAAAATAAACTGAGAGCCGCTACATTACTTACCCAGGTGTGTATCGTAGGGGTGGGGTGGTGATGTGGGGTGTCTCCTCAGGTATGCATTCTTGAGTTGATAGACACTCGGGCATATTTACAATATTTTGGCATAAAGCAGTGCCGCAAGCCTTCTAGCTGCGCTGCCCTACATCAAAAGAAAAGGGCAGGGATGCACCATATCTACAAGATACGGCACATTCCTGTCCTTTCTGCCAGTACCAGGGCACAAACTGCAGCCGAAAACAACGCAGGCACCCTTGCACCATGGTGCAAGGGTGTCTGTGTTGTTGGCATGATTGTTTTTGTGCAGTAAAGGGCACCTTCCTGCACAAAAACAATCAAAGGAGGCTTTTTCCTCGTTCTATGTGTTATGCAGAATGCAGCACACGTGAAAAAGAGAAAAAACGAGGAGTAATGTAAAAATTTCTCCTCGTTACACCTGCTTTGTGAAGGCATTCGTTTTGGCACTGCCCCAGATTTACACTTTGTTGTAAATCTGGGGCAATGTTAAAAACCATGGGGGTTGCAATGGGAACACCCACAGCAACACCCATGGAATGCCCCTTCCACGCAGAGTAAGGCATTGCCTTACTCCATATTTACAAGTCCATGAAAAGCCATGCAGGGTGGCTTTGCGTGGCCTTGTAAATATAGGACGGCACACTGCGTCTATGGAGCATCACAAAATTGAGGCTCTGGCGGCGTAAAACTGCTGCAGGGCATTGTAAAGATGCCCCTCAGAGTCTGTTGTGATAGCATCTGTGTTTGGCCCTCACTTGCTGCAGAGGCGCATGTACCACTGAACCTTTGGCGAGTTCTTCTTGATCAGTCCTTCTCCTCGCAAATCCCACTCATTCCACTCAAGCAAAAGCACAGGGAAACGTAAAAGGCATGACAAATACCTAGTAGTACCACTACTAATACCATTGCAGATGACTACAACAGCGCTGCTTTCCTCTCTGCCCCGAGAGTCATAGGGGCATATTTACAAGGAAGTGGCAGAGCACGAAGTTAGCTTAACGCCACGCTCCGCCACTTCTGAAACGCAGGGCTGAACCGTATTTACAAGAATACGGTGCAGCCTTGCGCTTCCCCCTGCGCTGGTGCTAATTTAGCTGCCTAGCGCCAACGCAGGCACCCTTGCAATAGATATTGTGTCTCGCTTTATAAATCAAACCTTTCTAAAATGCAATAAATTCTTAAAATCCATTCTGCTTAATGTTGGAATGCATATTTTTCTCTTGTTGGAGAGTGGAGGAGGGTACCAGGAAGCAATGTAATTGGCCATAAGATTATGCATCGTTTTTATTGCTGATAAGATGGTTTAGTGAGTTAACCACTCGGTGCTGACATCTGTTGTCATCTGCAGGTCACAAATTCAAATCTCAGCAAGACCGGCTCAGTCTTTCATTCTTCTGAGATCAGTTAATTGAGTATCAGTAAACTGGTTAATGGCAACAACTACTATTTACAAGCTTTTATTTGGCGGACGTGCTGTATGAAGCACTACCTAAAAAATGACTTATTTTTCGTTTTGATTTTCGTTCATGTATTCATCTTATTATCTGGTGCCAGTTTTTCCCAAGCTATTTCTATAAAATTGTTAGAAATAATTCACAAAGGCCGATGAAAATGAAATGTGGTTTATTTAGAGACAATTCCTCAAGCTGCCTAGCCTGGCGCTCCTCAGCCCACAGTCCCCAACATTCTAAGGTGCACTCCTGTCACCATACCCAGGCAGTACCATGTGGGGGGGAGGTTAGAACATACCAACCGGGAAAGTGGAGGACAGGGAAGGAAGGGGGTGAAAAGCACAGGAGGGACAGGGAAAGAAAGGACAGATTATAACACACCTCCTTCCCCAAGGGTAAAAGAAAAACAAAAAGAAGAAAGAGAGAGAAAGCGAGGAGGGGGAAGCAGGGGAAGGTGGAAAGCAAAGAGGATAAAGGCAGAGATCTAGACCAAGGATAGAGAGGAGTGGGACCCAAAGGGACATGGGAGGAAACTAAACTGTACGGAACCATAACAAGGGGTTAGGAAATATGAGCAGTTGACTGAATGTGGACCCAAGACAGGGTTTACATGGCATGGGCCGCAAGCCACAAGAGGATCACATTTCTGTCATTGCATTTACCCATCACATTTGTTTATGACATTGTACAAAAGAACTGATATGACCCCATGATATTTTATTTCATGACATAGTCTCCATGCCACTTGGGTGATCTCACATTTCTGTCACTGCGTTTGACTTCTGGAATGCTGGGTCGCACCTTGGACCTCTCATCCAACCTGTTACCACTACTCTGCTCTGAATATGGAGCTAATCTGTCCATGCTCCACATTCTACCGTCAGACATAGTAACCACATTTTCTTGACATCCTTAATTCTAGCAGGACCATAGTATTTATTGTACCTGTTAGCACCATCGTGAGGTCTTTTGACTAGGACTAGTTGACCTGCTTCCCAATCATGTGACTTGGCTCCCCATCTACGATCATATGCTTGTTTGTATTTATTCTGGTGGCACTCAATTCTTTCCCTGGTTAACATGTCATCCCTTACAATTGAGTTGTTTTCAAATAACCAGTTGGGTGTAAGTTTGGATCCTGGTTTGCGTCCTCTTAGAAGACAAAAGGTGAGTACCCAGTCACACTGTTGGGTGTGATGTGATATGACCAGATAGTGTCTTTAATGGACTGAACAATGGGTTTGCGTGCAACCATCGCCAATTGTAGAGACTCTTTGATCATTCTGTTGCAGCGTTCCACCAACCCATTCGCACGAGGACAATATAATGGGGTGCAAATGTGTTTTATTGCCAAACTGATTAGAAATTCTTTCATTTCCTCGGAAACCAACTGTACCCCATTATAAGTGATGAGTGTATGAGGAATGCCTTCATTCGCAAAAACGTCAGATAAGAAAAGTATAATCGTTTGGTGTCTACTTTATTGACAAATTTAAGAGTGATCCATTTTGAAAAATAGTCTACTAACACTATAATGAATCTCTCTTGTAGACTTGGAATTTGAAGGGGGCCAATAATGTCCATGCCTAATTTCTCCCACGCCTTATTAGGCACATGAACAGGTTACAGGGGTGTTTTCTGTGTGCTTTTGGTTTTATCGCTGAGACAACAAGCATGGCACCCTTTAACCAATTCCTCTATGCAAGTGTCCATGCCAGGAAACCAATATCCTGAGCGAAGCTTGCTTTTAGTAAGGCTTCTACCCAGATGGCCCTCATGAGCTATTTCACTGATGCGCTCCCTGAGTTCTTCCGGGGGAATTACCTTGTCTGCTTTGAACACATTGATCCCTGCAAGTGACAGTTCATCTCTGACGTTCCAAAATGGTTGTAACTCAGCAGGGAGGTCACTACATTTCTTGGGCCAACCCTTAATGATGTTTTCTCTAACCATTCTTAGGGTGACATCCTTAGACATGAGAGTGTTCCATTCCTCTTCTAAAATAGCAGGAATGTTTACTTGCAGTATTTCAAACTCTTCTGTACTTTCCTCAATGTGTTTGTCGAGGGGTAACCGCGAAAGACAGTCAGCTACCTGATTTTTGTTGCCTGGAACATACTCGATTTTGAAGTTGAAATTTTGTAGAGACACTAGCCATTTGCCAATGCGGGGTGTAGCTTTTTCAATGTCCTTAGAAGAAAATAATGACACCAGAGGTTTGTGATCCGGCCTGAGCACAAACGGTATGCCCCATAGAAAAAATTTAAAATGATTCGTGACCCAAAAACAAGATAATGCCTCCTTCTCAATTGTGGAGTAGTTAATTTCTGCATCTTTGAGTGTCCTGGAGGCAAAGGCTATGATTTTCTCTTTCCCTTCTTGCATTTGAGAAAGTGTGGCACCAATGCCTCTATTGCTGGCATCAGTAGTGAGGAACGTGTCTTTGGTACTATCAAAGTTTCCTATGCAGGGTGCCGTAGCAATAGCCTTTTTGAGCTCCATGAATGCACTGTTGTGGGTGGGCAACCATTCAAATTTATTCTCTTTTTTTAATAGGTCTCTGATGGGTTGTACTAGATGTGAGAAATGTTTAATGAATTTGGACATATATTCTGCCAATCCTAACAGGGATTTTATTTCCTCTTTGTTGACAGGAATGGGAGCTTCTACCACAGCCTCTATGAGATCCATTTTAGGTTTCATGCCTTCATTGGACAAAGTATGTCCTAGAAATTCAACTGATGCTACCCCAATCTTGCACTTGTTCTTTTTAATGTTAAAACCTGCCTCACTAAGGGGCCTATTACGATGGCGGGCGGAGACACGACCGCGGTGCCGGCGGTGGCGTTAACACCCATTTACCGCACACCGCCAGCGGTCTTCACGCCCGCCATATTAGGATGACCACACATTGCCCATTTCCCGCACGCTGCGGTGCGACGCCGACCGCCATCAAAGTGCGCCCGCCACAGCGGCGGAGTGAGCCAATCACCACACACCGCCGTGCGGAATGACGTCCCGTACGCCGAAGATATCACGATGCCGGAAACATGGCAGCGCACCGCGACGGAGAAACCGCACAGCGAAAGACGGCGGAGACACCACAGCGGAGACAGAAAAGAGACACCCGGGACAAACCACGATGGATCCTGCCCTACACGCCTTCCCGGTGCTGTACATGATACACCACCTGCAAGTCATCGTCCGCCGCGGACGCCTCCGCAGGTACGTACAGACACAACAGAGCAAGTAACACAATACACAGCTCCAGGGTGGAAAAACTTCGCATGGGAACACCACACACCCCTGTGGGGACAGGCACACAGCCATCACTGCACACACACATGTTCCACCTGTGACAAACACACCTCGCCACATACTGACCACCCATGTACCGCCATAATGAACAAATGTCCCGGTCACGTCACCGCCGGGGTCAGTGTGCATGAAACCATGCACACAACGCAGAGCCCAGGGCCAGCGCATGCCAAGGGCACCGTACAAATCGCACAGAGCCACAACTCCATCCACAACACACCAGCTACCTCCCTGAAGGGACACAACATGTGCCTCCCAAGTGCCACTCCTGCACAACAACCACACAACTACAGCCACAGCAGTCCCAACAACTGCATATACAGCCACAGCAGGACCCTTTGCAGAGGAACACATAGCACAGAAGCCCAGGCCCCAGCCAACACACACACCACAACAACATCACACACAAGCCAAGAACACTGAGGCCAGGCACAAAATGTACACAGATGAGGACCAAACACTTCACTGCACACACTACCTGACAAGTCACACACACACACCACCCTGACTCACAGCTACATACACACACCACATGCCAGCAGTAATGGAGGACAACTAATAGGAAAGCCAAAGTGAGGTGCCCACAAATGGAAGGGCAGTGACACAAACATCAAGCATGTGTGATGCTCATGCAAGACAAGACACATGTGAGAACACACACAGCCCATCACAGCACACATGGCTGACACAGTCAGGCAACACAAACCACGGTCACCCCAATGCAACAACTCCTGGAGACAGCAAGGACACCCATGTATAGGCACAGGGATGTAAGGAAGGCCCTGAACTCAAACACTGACCAGCCACACATAGGCATCCAAATACTGGACAAGAGAATGTCTGCTGCACAACACACAGGGCCCAGTGACACACTACATGACAGCCAAGCACAAGTAGGATATGTCACACATACCTCCTCCCACAACAGCAACACACAATACTGCCATGTGCACAAAACACAACCACAGGGCTCAACAAGTACACATACAGGCACACCACTCCAGGGTGACACATGGCAGTAGTTGACAATGCAGGTGCACACACATCCACAGTCACAACAAAGTCACCCCCTTCACACCATACACTTCTCCACCACCCAAGTGCACACATTGGAAGTAAGCCATGGGACCTGGATAACTCATCACCACAAGATGTCCATACACCGACACTGATTGGCACACAGAAAGGAAGCTCACACAGACCCCATGACCCTGGCCTGCCTGCCTGTAAGCCTGTGCCCAAACTCCCACCCTGTGCTGCCATTGCCCACAAACCTGACATGTGTCCACCATAGATAACATGAGCTAAGAAGGAAGATGACAACAAGAATTAATTGCCAACCACCTGCACTGCACCCATAAGTATCACAGTCAGGTAGAAATGAAGTGCCTCCCACCCCTGCAAAAAAAATGAAATGTGAGACAACCCATTGGCAATGTTGAAGTGGCATACTGAGCATGTGACACAGTAAACCATGCACACACAGAAACAACTTTATTCAGGAAGGACACTAACACAACTCACAGCAGGACCAACTGTGTTTATTCACAATTTGCATATTGAGACAACAAATTTGGGCAACAGCAAAGCCAGTGGGCATTTTAATATGCACAGTATTTACATGAGAAGCTGCACAGGCAGGGGGCAAACAGCAGTGAAACACAAGGCAAGTACAATGTGCAGAGTAGTTACATCAGAAGCTGCACAGGCAAGGGGCAAACAGCAGTGAACAGCAAGGCCAGTGGCCAGGATACAGTGCAGGTGAGGTACATGAGAAGCCGCACAGGCAGGGGGCACACAGCAGTGAACGACAAGGCCAGTGGCCAGGACACAGTGCAGGTGAGGTACATGAGAAGCTGCACAGGCAAGGGGCAAACAGCAGTGAACAACACGGCCAGTGACCAGTCCAATATGCAGATGAGGTACATGAGATCCTCCACAGGCAAGGGGCAAACAGCAGTGAACAGCAAGGCCAGTGGCCAGTCCAAAGTGCAGGTGGGGTACATGAGATCCTGCACAGGCAAGGGGCAAACAGCAGTGAACAGCAAGGCCAGTGGCCAGTCCAAAGTGCAGGTGAGGTACATGAGATCCTGCACAGACAAGGGGCAAACAGCAGTGAACAGCAAGGCCAATGACCAGTCCAAAGTGCAGATGAGGTACATGAGAAGCTGCACAGGCAAGGGGCAAACAGCAGTGAACAGCAAGGCCAGTGACCAGTCCAAAGTGCAGATGAGGTACATGAAAAGCTGCACAGGCAAGGGGCAAACAGCAGTGAACAGCAAGGCCAGTGGCCAGGACACAGTGCAGGTGAGGTACATGAGAAGCTGCACAGGCAAGGGGCAAACAGCAGTGAACACCAAGGCCAGTGACCAGTCCAAAGTGCAGATGAGGTACATGAGATCCTGCACAGGCAAGGGGCAAACAGCAGTGAACAGCAAGGCCAGTGGCCAGTCCAATGTGCAGATTAAGTCCATGAGAAGATGCACAGGCAGGGGGCACACAGCAGTGAACGACAAGGCCAGTGGCCAGGACACAGTGCAGGTGAGGTACATGAGAAGCTGCACAGGCAAGGGGCAAACAGCAGTGAACAGCAAGGCCAGTGGCCAGGACACAGTGCAGGTGAGGTACATGAGATGCTGCACAGGCAAGGGGCAAACAGCAGTGAACAACAAGGCCAGTGGCCAGGACACAGTGCAGGTGAGGTACATGAGAAGCTGCACAGGCAAGGGGCAAACAGCAGTGAACAGCAAGGCCAGTGGCAAGGACACAGTGCAGGTGAGGTACATGAGAAGCTGCACAGGCAGGGGGCACACAGCAGTGAACGACAAGGCCAGTGGCCAGGACACAGTGCAGGTGAGGTACATGAGAAGCTGCACAGGCAAGGGGCAAACAGCAGTGAACAGCAAGGCCAGTGGCCAGTCCAATGTGCAGGTGAGGTACATGAGAAGCTGCACAGGCAAGGGGCAAACAGCAGTGAACAACAAGGCCAGTGGCCAGGACACAGTGCAGGTGAGGTACATGAGAAGCTGCACAGGCAAGGGGCAAACAGCAGTGAACAGCAAGGCCAGTGGACAGGACAAAGTGCAGAGTGAGTCCATGAGAAGATGCACAGGAAGGGGGCACACAGCAGTGAACGACAAGGCCAGTGGCCAGGACACAGTGCAGGTGAGGTACATGAGAAGCTGCACAGGCAGGGGGCAAACAGCAGTGAACAAAAAGGCAAAGACATTGTGCAGAGTAGTGACATCAGAAGCTACACAGGGAATGTATGCAACTCTCCCATGCCATGCCCAGCAACAGAGTAATGGGCCTGACAATGGGCATCACACGCACCCCTGTGGACAGACAGGTGTGTGAGGGTGACCACCACTCAGATGGGGCTGTCTGTTGGACTTGGAGCTGACTGTGTGTTGGGGTCAGTTGGAGGGCTGCCCTGGGCAGTGGGAGTAACAACTGTGGAAGAGCCAACTGTGCTTGTGGGAGCTGGGGGGCTGCTTGGACAAGGTGGGGTGGTGGCCCGGGGAGGTGGACTCATGCCCTGGTGAGACACAGTGTGTGCCGGAGATTGTGGAGGGGTGCCTCTCCACTTCTTGGGGATCCTGAAAGGCTTCCCTGTCTGGGGATTGAGGGGAACTGGGGCAGACACAACAGGTGACCCCACTACCAAAGCTGATTCTGGTGTGGATGTTGACCCTCCCTCTGGGGACATGGTGGATCCCGCTGTGCGCTTGCCTGGTGTTTGCCGCCGCCCTGCCTCCCTCTGTCCACCAGCTTTACCCCCTACAGTGTCCTCCCGTGCTGGCTTCACAGGGCTTGGGATGGGAGTGGAGGTCAAGGATGGATCATCCATGGGGCCCTCATCCTGTGTAATGTTTGCAGGCAACACCTTCTCAGTGGGTGTGGAAACTGTCATTTTGCCTCTGCGAGATGTCTTTGGGACAGGGGAGTCTTTGGCGGGGGAGGAAGGTGAGGCCTGTGACCCTGATGCTTGTTTCTTTGCTTTGTGGCCCTTGCAGTCGCCTGATGGGCTTTTCTCTCTGCGCTCTGGGGTGGCCTTACTCTTATGTGGGGATGGTGTCTGCGCCCTAGTACGCTTGGGCTGCTGCTGCTCCTGTGTGCTGCGGGTTCTGTATCGGGACTTAGAGGTCTGTAGAGCATTGTCACTGTCATCAGAGGTGCACAGTGACACGGGCCGGACCGAGTGCTGGGAGCCGCTCCCTGACTATGTGCCTGTTGCAGGGCTGCTGTCACAGTTGATGACAAGGACTGAACAGTCCGGTGTAGCCCACCTACGTCGGAATGTATGCCCTCCATGAAAGCTATAACCTGCCCCAACTTTTTGTCGTGCTCTTGGAAGGCATTGAGAAGTGCTGTCTGCCCCACACACAGCTGGCGCAATAGCTCGACTGCTTCTGCACTGAGGGCAGCAGGGCTGACATGGGCTGGGGCAGCTGTGCCTGGGGTGAAGGTGACTCTTCCCTTCCTACTCGTGCGGACACGGGCAGCACCAGTGGAGGTTGAAGGGAGGCTGGGCACTGGACGCTGTGTGGTGGAAGAGGAGGCCGAGTCCCCGTTCCCTGTACCCCCCAACATGGATGCGTCACCGCTGGCGTCAGATGAGGTAGAGCTTTGTGTCTCCGGCTGTGAATCCTCTAGCAGACTCCTGTCCCCCTCCTCGGCGCTGGTCACATCTGTGTCAGTCTGCTCCGGTCCGGCTGTTGCACTGGAAGCCTCACCACTGGTGTCCGTCCCCTCTCCCTCTGCACATACGGGAGCTGCTGCATAGGAGAGAGAAGTACTGTGAGATGAGTGGCATCAACAGAACTAACACGTGCCAATACATCTGCATCCTAGAAGAGGTGTGCAGCACATCGCATGCCACCCTGTGCACACATATATCTTGCCACCCAAAATATCAACCCAACGGTGCATGTCCGACACACATCCTGCCATAAGTGCCCCAGGTGACTCACACAGCACACCATCCTGCTGTTGGCTCACATCAGACACAGCCACAAAATGGCCTGTGCACACACACTGTCCCGATGTTGGCAAAGATGAACACCACAACATGGTGCACATCACCTACATGTATGGAGCAGTAGGGAACCACACAGACCACAACATACCAGCCCACAATGACCCTGCACACATGCCATCCACCATATCGAGTTCATGGGCACATCTACTGTTGCACATTGGCCTCAGATGTCTGACTGGCAGACATCTGAGGTCTGGAATTGCACGCATTCATTGAAACGCATTCACAGTTGGCACACTGGCATTCCCATCCATCTGAATTCACACACTACCCCACAGCAGAAGGTACCTGAAGGCCACAACTCCAAATGTAAGAGAGATGCACAGTGCTAAAACTGACTTCATGAAGCACCGTTTGGGCAAATGCATGGCACATACACCCAGCACAGAGGCCACTCACAAAACATTGCACCACACAACCAATGTCACACAGCTGACAATTTGCACACTCTATAGACACATGCACCCACTCCCATCCAAAGGCAGCCTGCAACACATACTCACCCCTAGCTTGCTGCTGATGCTCCTTCAGTTGTCTGTCCAGCTCAGGTTGTGTGACAGCCAGGATGCGGGCCATTAGTGGTGTCATGCTGCGCCTAGCCAACCTGCCAGTCCGAGGGAGCAGCCCCAGCGTCATCTCGGCCACGTTCTTGCTCAGCCGGCAGATGTCGTCCCACCTTTTATGACAGTGGGTGCGCCTTCGGTTTGACACACCCAGATCTCGGACTCTGGAGGCAATGACCCTCCACACGGCTTTACGCTGGTGGACCTTCAGCTGCAGGCATGAGAGACAAGAGGGGTGAGGTTCCAGTGACACAGTGCACAATGACAACACAACGAAAATGCAGTAGCACGACAGTGACTCATCCAAAACTCCAGCTACAACTGTAACAGAGCCAACAATTGCTGTGAACATGGTACAATGTCATTGGTCAATCAGACGTACAGGCATGCATGTTCGATGGTGGACACAGTACCTCCACATCCCATTCACATGCAGGATACCAACACAGCCAGCAACGTGTAGTCTGGCTGCAGCTACTGTCTGCAGTTACCTACAACTACACATACAGAAGATAGCAAAACATGTGTCTTGTTGTTGGACTCACTGTGTCCAACACTGCGCAGACCTAAGTGTCCTAGCCCTGTGAAAGCCTCACTGTGTCCTGGAACTCACATAGAGTGACAACAACTGTCATACACTCACCCTTCTCCCACGGCTGCTCCTGTGCAATCTACATGGCAGAGATGGCACTTAGATGAAGGGGCGTGAACCAAACACACATGGAACACACTGTACATGCAGTGATGTGGACATGTGGCATTCGGCGGGGACTGTGCAGGGCAGGTGGACTGACACTGAGTGGGTAAATTGGGAGCAACACAGCCATTCACACAAACGATAACTGGCCATACTCCTGCATCACCAAAATGCAGCTGCACTGTATGGCTGACACTACAGAACATGTCCCTCTACTCAGGATAGGCATGCAGGGTAACGTGTGAAAGAGCCCACCAAGCCCTTCCCGCTGTAGTAAACATGATTGGCTGTGCATGTCAGAGCCCCACAACCACTGACACATACCGAAGCACCTCCACCTCACGTGTGCCCACCCTGCACTCTCACTCACAGTCTGGGAGACTTACCACGACATTAGGGCCGCCATAAAGCCTTGGGTACTGTGCAAGCACCCCGTCTACCAGGACCTCAAGCTCCTCGCTGGTGAAGGGACTGGCACGGATCTTCTGAGTCCTCGACATCACAATGGACATGTGGCAGCAGCAGCAAGTTGAGGGTGGCAGCCAGCAGTCCCTTGAGGCAGCAGCAGCAGGTGCAGGGTGGCAGCCAGCAGTCCCTTGAGGCAGCAGCAGCAGGTGAGGGTTGTCAGTCAGCAGTCCCTGGTAGCTGTGGGAATGTGGTGCACCCTCCCACACATATATAGGCCCCTGGGGCTGTGTCAGTGGTCCCAGGGTGCTGCAATTGGTGTACCAGGTCTGCCTCATTCAAATACATCCAATGTCCGCCTCCGCGGTGGCGGTGCACGCCTACCGCGATTTTCAAACTCACATCTGGCTACCGCGAGGCTGCTTCCCATTGGCTGCAAGGGCATGGTCCATGCCGGTGACACACCGTAGGGGCCAGGAGCGCGCTACCGCGGTGGTGCATCTTTTGAATGTCTCCAGTGACCGCCTCCGTGGGGGTGGTGCACGCCTACCTCGATTTTCAAACTCGCATCAGGCTACCGCGAGGCTGCTTCCCATTGGCTGCAAGGGCATGGTCCATGGCGGTGACACACTGTAGGGGCCAGGTGCGCGCTAACGCGGTGGTGCATCTTTTGAATGCCTCCAGTGACCGCCTCCGACGGGGTGGTGCACGCCTACCGCGATTTTCAAACTCGCATCAGGCTACCGCGAGGCTGCTTCCCATTAGCTGCAAGGGCATGGTCCATGGCGGTGACACACCTCAGGGGCCAGGCGGTAGGCACCGCCATATGTCTGCCAGACAGTGCCTGGAGTGACCGTGATTTGGGTAGCGGTGCATGGTGACCGCCATTGTCACATACATATCTGGCGGTGTCTCCCGCGATCATGCCTGGGTTATGGGCGGTGCCAGTCTGCAGGTGTCAAGCGGTAGGCACCGCCATATGTCTGCCAGACAGTGCCTGGAGTGACCGGGATTTGGGTAGCGGTGCATGGTGACCGCCATTGTCACATACATATCTGGCAGTGTCTCCCGTGATCGTGCCTGGGTTATGGGCGGTGCCAGTCCGCAGGTGTCAAGCGGTAGGCACCGCCATATGTCTGCCAGACAGTGCCTGGAGTGACCGTGATTTGGGTAGCGGTGCATGGTGACCGCCATTGTCACATACATATCTGGCGGTGTCTCCCGCGATCGTGCCTGGGTTATGGGCGGTGCCAGTCCGCAGGTGTCAAGCGGTAGGCACCGCCATATGGGTGCCAGACAGTGCCTGGAGTGAGCGTTAATGGAGTTGTGGAGCAGCTGTGCTGCACCTAACGTGTCCTCCAGCTCTCTGCATAGGCCAACATGTACAGTGCCCAATGTCTCAACAATTGAAGGGTCCTCATGAGGGCAAATGCACAAAAGGGACATGTCACTCCACGTCACCAACACATACCATATATGGGTCGCCAATACATTGCATGGGCACATACACTCGCACATGTCACATGTGCTGTGTAATGAAATGTAGACTGTCCAGTTAATGTGTTGCATAGCATATGTAGATAATGGTCAATGTCTGTGTGTGCAATGTAAAGCACAATGTCGTCTCATTTACTGAACTAGGGGCATCAGCAACTGGCACATTGTCCAATGCACATGCACACACGTATCCCCCACGCTCAGCCGGTGGTCAGTGTGTATTTGATGTGTGCCATGTGCAACCTGTGTTGGGAGGTGTATCAGGGCCAGCAACATGGTGTGTTCGGATAGTATTGCAATTAGTAACATATGCTGGGGGTCATACTCACAGGTATGCACACATATCTGTTAGTATATCACACTGTGAATGCGAATGAGCCGGAGGGGTGCACAGATAATTGCTGCTGGTAAGGGGACAGGTGTACGAGTAGTGTGCCTGATGTGTACCTACTTGTGAAGTGCCCTGTCGGTTAATGGTGCATGTTGTAAGACTTGGGAATGTGTCTGTAGAAAAAATTGATGTGATGCACATTTCATGTTCTTCTGCATTGACATCTGTGCACTTTGATCTGTCCTAGGAGGAGGAGGCCCAATATCCATCGTCCGTTCACAGTCCTGGCAGACATGGAGAATGAGGATATAATCCGCAAATTCAGGCTGGACCGACAAACCCTGCAGAACCTATGTGCCATGTTGGAGCCCCACCTGCAGCCACGTCGGACATATCCAACAGCTTTCACCGCAACATCTAAGGTGATGGCATGCCTGCATTTCTTTGCAACAGGCTCATTCCAGCACACGGTCGCAAGTGCAGGCGGGATGTCACAGCCGATGTTCCGCATGGTGCTGAGGGATGTCCTGTCGGCCATGATGCTCTACAAAGACAGATATATCCATTTTCCCAGGGTGCCTGAGTTGGTGGCTGTGAAGGGCGATTTCTATGCCCTTGGACATATCCCCCATGTCATTGGTGCAATTGATTGCACACATGTTGGGCTTGTGCCACCACAGGCACGTGAACAGGTTTACCGCAATAGGAAGCATTCACACTCGGTAAATGTTCAAGTGGTGTGCCTGGCGGACATGATCATCTCACACGTGTGTGCCAAGTTTCCCGGCTCAGCCCATGATGCCCACATCTTGCGCAGCAGCATCGTTCCTCAGCTGATGGCCAATCTGCTTCCGGAGCGTGCATGGCTTGTGGGTGAGTATGCATAGTGGATTAGAGTGGTGTGTGTGTGACATGCTGTTGTGTGGCATTTTGGGACTGCAAGGTTAATCTGTGTCTCTCACACCCAGGTTACTCGGCATATCCGAACCGCCCGTGGTTGCTGAGCCCATTGCGGAATCCCGTCACGCCAGCTGATGTGCGATACAATGATGCCCATGGGAGGACACGGCGTGTGATAGAACGGACATTTGGTCTCCTAAAATCAAGATTTCGGTGCCTGGACCGTACTGGAGGTGCCCTTATGTACTCGCCAGGGAAGGTGTGTCAGATAGTGGTGGCATGCTGCATGCTCCACAACCTGGCCATTCGCAAGGCAATACCCCTGATCCTGGATGACGATGATGAGCAGCCAAGGCCCCCGCCTGAAATCAACCCGGATCCAGTGACGAGGGCAGTGGAGAGGAGGAAGGGGTCGACATGCGTCGACAGCTCATCACCCGCTACTTCACTTGAAGGTGAGTGACGATGTAGAAGGGACAAAATGGGCTGATGGTGTTGCAGTTGCTGTGTGGGTGTATGTGAGCTTGCTGACTGCAGCTTTGTGTTGACTCATTGCTGGCTGCCAATGTATGTGTGATTGGTTAGTGTGATACAGAATGTCTCTATGGTGACTGTTGCTCTGTGTAAAGTTTGTAGATCTGAGTACCTTGTTGACAAGTGTTGTGTGATGTGTGCGATGCCACACCCATACAAGTGACTCTTGTTCTGCGGTTTTCCCTAGGTCCCTTCAGCATCTCACTGCCTACCTACATTCCATTCCCCTGGACCACGTCCTACACGGTGAAGGTTGCACATCCTGTATTAAAGACGGAGCAGACACAACAACATGTGTGTAAGGTGTATTTATTTACAACTGTGACATGGGAAGGTGGAGAAAATGTTAAGGGGTGAATTGAAGAAGTGAGTTGACAGTCATGGTAGATGAGATACTTGAGTAGTCCCCACAATGATGTGGAGACCCAGTCCAACAGATAGATGCCATTCACATGGCAGTGTGGTGAAGGATAGTCCAAAAGGTCAATGCAGTGGTGCAGTGGTCTGCCATCATAGCTGGCTCGGGGACTAGCGTTTGGCAGGTGCTTTGGCACGTGAGTCCCCCTGGCCTATCCTTGGACGGCCCCTTTTGCGCTTGACTGGAGGGGCCACTGCTGCAGGGACAGTGGTGTCTGAGGACTCACCCCCCTCTGTGGACGCAGGGGAGGATGATGAAGTGTCATCCTGCTGCCCAACAGGGGGAGGCGGAGGGGTAGAATGTTGTGCTGGCCTGTCCCTCAGAACCGCCACTAGCTGCCCCAAGAGGTCCACAATCTGTCCCATGCGTGTGTCCATGGAACTCAGCAGCAGGAGGTGCTCCCGAGATTCTTCCTCTAACCGGCCCATTCGTCCCTGGGCCTGTTGGTAGGCCCCAAGGACTCTGTCGATGTGGCCCAGGGCTTCCGTCCCAGGATCAGTCCCCCTCTGCATGACCCTGTCCCGACCACCTGCACTGCTGCCACGGTCCTGTCCGGTCCTCACATTGGCCCGCTGCATCCTCTCCCTGGCCTCCGCAGTCGATGTAGTGGGCTGCTCAACCCCTGGGGCAGGGAGGGTGTTGCGGCCAGCTGTGGTGGTGGTGGTAGTGGTTGACACACAGGCCGTGACAGCAGCTCTCAGAGGATGGTCAGGGGCTGCAGCTGATGTGGTTGGGGGGACAATGGGTACCTGGGACTGGTTGCGGCCTGCCACACCAGATGGGCCAGCGTGGAGCTCCTCATCCAAGGAATCCAGGGAGCCCTCATCCAGTTGTCTCTATTCCGGGGGGGGGACTGGCTCTGCAGGGTGGTGTCATCCTCTGCAGTGAGTTCTTGGTCACCTGTGGGTCAGATGAGAAATGGTCATTGTGTTGCACCCAGCAAAGTTTGTGTTAGCAGTGTTACATCAACTGTTTGTACATCCAGCAGTTGTTCACTGTACAAATTTGCATTGACCGACATCCAGTGATGCATTACAAGCTGTTGTGGTACATGCATTACTTGTCCATATTGGGAGTTGTCAAGACATGACATGCACAATATAATTTTTTAACATTGACAGTCTCATGTTGGCATCCAGTTATTGATCAATCATATGTCATCCATTTACGCGTATGTGTCACTTGTTGAGCCCTTGCAGCGGTTTACTCTGCACATTGAGTGAACATTGTAGTTTCATGCATACCTTTTCAATGTGGTGTACATATCTGTATTTGCAATTCCAGACATGCTTAAGTTTGCTTTAATTAGATCCTAGGTGGTCTGGACCACTGCTACTGTCAGATGGCATGTAGTGGTGTGCATGGTTGTGCTCGGAGTTCCATCTACATGTGTTTCAGACTTTCACACTTTGGTTGCTGTCACAGTTTCATTTTCTTAGGTGTGTGCACACTATAGTTGCCAATGCTATCTGGGTGTGCAGTTGTGCATTGAGAGGCCTGGTGTCCTATGCCAACATGTTTTTTAAATGCATATCTGGCTGCATGTTGTGGCTGTTGATATGTTGTGTTTGCTGTTTTTTCCTTGTATTTGAGTGACCTCTCTGTGTGTGTATGATGAGGGCTTCCATCTTGGTCCAGTGTGGGACAAGTCAGCATGATATGTCCACATGCCAGTTCTTTTGAAGTGTACATTGCAATGACTGACACATGCATGTTGGTGCCAGGAAGTAATGGGTCTTGTGTGCTGGCGGTCAGGTGGGCCTGTGTGAGTTGTTGTGCAAGCTTCCCAGCCCCACACACCACGACCTGTGAGATGCGGTTACCTACCTGTGAGTTGGGTGGGTAGCATACATTGCCTGCCACATGATTCTTATTGGGGGTGCAGTGTCCCATCCTCCATAGTCTTGGAACAGCATGCATGTTGCATTTTGTGGGACGGATAGCCAAACACACTACATTGTCTCACTGTGAAGATGGCTAACTACCGTTTGAGGTGGAGGTGAGCAATGACATGGCTATGTGACTTGGTAGAAATCTTTGGATGGAATGTGCGTGTGGTGAGCATAATGTGTGTGTGGCTTTTTGTACCCATTGATTTCAGATTACATTTGGTCATGGGGTATAGCCCCCCATCACTGTTGTCCCACCTATCTGGCTGTGGGGTTCAGTCCCCCAACATTTGAAGGCAGAATAGGGCATGGGGTATAGCCCCCCCATCACTGTTGTCCCACCTATCTGGCTGTGGGGTTCACTCCCCCGACATTTGAAGGCACAATAGGGCAAGGGGTATAGTCTTGTAGCACAGTGGTGACATACAGCAGGGTGAACATCTCACCCAGCATACATTTCCACACTGTCATGGTTTCATGGTATTTGTGGACCTGAGAACATGAGCACAGTACTGGTGAAGCAGTTGTTCCAGGGCATCCATACACTGACATGTTGTGGTCAACAGTGGTGTGTGTGTGAGATGTACTCAGCCCTGTGCAGACAATGTGTGCTTTTGGGGCCAGACTATACCAGCACTGTTCAGACAGACAGTGTGAGATGTGAACATTGTCAATGCATACACACATTGGTGGTCCAAACAAGATACCTTTGACAATTTTATTCAGACAAGGTGCTGTTCTGCAATTCAGTGCAGCACTGTGGTAGCTGGGTGTGTTGCAGGACATTTGGGATGTGCTTAGTTTAGCATTGTGAGTCCCAGCTGCAGTGTAGTTTTTGGGTACACTGCACTTCCACTGTTTACATTGCAACACTGTGGTATGACATGGGTGATTTGCAATTTGCCAAAAAAAAGGCCAGACACTGCTGCAGGGCAGCGTGATGCCTGGCACAGTGTACACAATGTGGGTCAATTTTGAACAGAGACTTGTGCATGGTGACTACAACACAACTGTTTTGCATTATTTGTGTCGGTGACTGTGGACTAAGTGGCATGGTGTCATGTGCGGCTGCACAGACGTCACATGCCTATGAGTGGGACAAGTGCTCCATCCTGCTGAGCTGTGGGACAAGGGGGCCTGGTGGGAGTTGTAGTGCAGGCCTCCCTATTCCACAGACACCTCCCTGTAAAGATGGCTACCTACCTGTTAGGTGAGGGTGAAGCACACAATGGCTGAGGCATGCTTCTGGGTGGGGGGAGTGCTCCATCCTGCTCAGCGGTGGGACAAGGGGGCCTGGTGGGAGTTGTAGTGCAGGCTTCCCAAACACCCACCCACCTCCCTGTAGGGATGGCTACCTACCTGTTAGGTTAAGGTTAGCAATGCTATGGTTGGCACATGGGTTAGGGTGGAGGGCTCCATCTTGCGCAGCTGTAGGACAAGGGGGCCTGGTGGGAGTTGTAGTGCAGGCCTCCCTATTCCACAGACACCTCCCTGTAAAGATGGCTACCTACCTGTTAGGTGAGGGTGAAGCACACAATGGCCGAGGCATGCTTCTGGGTGGGGGGAGGGCTCCATCCTGCTCAGCTGTGGGACAAGGGGTCCTGGTGGGAGTTGTAGTGCTGGCAGCATGTACACATGTACCCATGGTGATGTTGCTAACTACCTTTGGGGGGCTTAGGGGGAGTGTCTGTTGAATCTGTGAGAGATGTGTTGGGGGAGTGTTGTGCACATGAATAAATTTGAACCTAGGAGGTATTACTTTGTAGTAGTGCAAGACAGTCCATTTGTGTGATGTTAGACATTTGTTTGTACTTACCAGCCTCCACTCCCCCGGGTATTCCTGAGAGACTCTCTGGATGTAGAATGCCAAGCACCTTCTCCTCCCAGTCAGTGAATGTTTTGAGTGGAACGGGAGGGCCACTGCCTGTCCTGTGAGCCAGCTCATGGTTCTTGGCTCTCTTCTTTTGACCACTGCCTTCAGATCGTGCCACCTCTTCACGATTTCATCTCTATTGCGTGGCACGGTCCCTACTGCATTTACCTTCTCTACTATCCTTCTCCACATTTGCGTTCTTGTTGCTAGTGGTGTCTGTTGGACCTGGTTACCAAACAATTGTGGTTCTACCCTGATTATCTCATCAACCATGACCCTCAACTCACTCTCAGTGAATTTGGGCATTCTCTGTGGTGACATGGTGTGTGATGTGTCAAGGTGTTTAAGGTGCAGGTTTGGAAGTGGTAGTGGTGGTTGTGATGTGTATGGTGTGTGCTGTGCAAAGGTGTTAAAGGTGCAGGTGTGGAAGTGGTGGTGGTGGTGGTGGTGGTGATGTGTGTGTGTTGTGCAGATTTGCCTCTCCTGTCATCTGTGGTGGATGTCCCCTCAGTTGTGGAGTTTTGCAAAGGGTTGTGGTCTGTTGGGGGCTGGATTTATACTGGTGTCTGTGGGTGTGTCAGGATGGGGTATTGGTAGCAGGTGTGGTGTGTGTGTGAACCTGGGATTTGTAGTTTTGGAGTTTCCCATGGGAGTGTGTCTTTGGGCTGTGTTAGGTATTTTTGGGGGCATGCCTTGTTTGGTTGGTGCACTTTGTGGCCATGTTGTGTGATTTTCTCGCGACCGCCATTTTTTTAACGGAGCGTCCGCAGCGGTGGCTTGGCTACAGCACTTCCGCCGTCTCACTGATTCATCAATGTTGTCGACCGCGGCGGGCGGAAACAGAGCACTGCACCGCGGGGATGTCGGGAATATCATAATTTCGATGGCGGTGTCTCCGCTGTGGTTGCGGTCGTTTGAGCTGTTTATGTTGCGAAACCGACCGCCGCGGACGGGTTTGGGCCTTCTCCGCAGGCGAACGGCGGTTTCTCGGGTCTCCTTTCCGCCGCAGTTGGATTTTTACCGCCGAGGATCATAATCTAGCCGCGGTTTTACCGCGGTAGCGGCGGGCGGTGATTTCCCGCTACCATGGCGGTCGGTTGTTTTTCCGTCCGCCATCGTAATGACCTCCTAAATTTGGTGCATACTTTCCTTAAATTTCAATTGTGTTCTTCCTCATCTGATCCATACACGAGGATGTCATCTTGGAAGCAGATGGATTTGTCTAAACCCCTCAGAACATGTTGCATTATTCTTTCAAAAGCGGCTGCAGCCGAGGCCAACCCAAACGGCATCCTTAGGAATTTGTAGGTGCCAAAAGGGGTGCACAGTCTAAATATCGAGTTTGGAATATCGACCTACAGTAATATCGAGTTCCAAATATCGTAGGGACAGAATATCGAAATCAAGAATATCGACGACCAGAATATCGACCTGAAGGTAAGTAATATCGTTTTTGTTAATATCGAAGTTAGTAATATCGATAGCAAAAAAATCGATGTTACTAATATTGATATTTATATTACTGTTATGTATTTTATTATGTATTTTATATGTATGTGTTATATATTTTTTGCTAAGTATTGTACTGGTTTTTAAATATATGTATACATTTTTTAGAAGTTAGTAATGTTTTTTTATGTAAATTATGCGTTTTAGTACTGTAGCGGGTTGTGGGTTTATAGTGGAATAGGGTGGGAAGTAATTTAATTATAGTAAATTCATTAATAATTTTTAGGAATTATTAATTAATTTTAATTAAATTTTGTGTTTTAGTTCTGTAGCGGGTTGTGGGTTTATAGGGGAATAGGGTGGGAAGTATTTTAATTGTAATTAAGTAATTATTTATTTTTATTTATTGGTATTGTTAATTAATTTATTGTTCATTAATTATTAATTGGTAATTAATTTTTATTCATTGGTAATTAATTTTCATTAATTGATTAATTGATAATTATATTAAGTGTATTAATTTATTATTGGAGCGTGTTGTGAGTTTATAGTGAAATAGGGTGGGAAGTAATTTAATTCTAATTAAGTAATTATTAATTTTATTTTTGGGTATTGATAATTAAATTATTGTTAATAAATTATTATTTGGTAATTAATTTTAAATAAATATTATTTTTTGGCATTGTAAATTAATTTATTGTTTAATAATTATTAATTGGTCATTAATTTTTATTAATTATTATTTATTGGTATTTATCATAAATTTTTTGTTAATTAATTATTAATTGGTAATTACTTTTTAATAATTATTATTTTTTGGTATTGAAAATTAATTTATTGTTAATTACTTTTTATTTGGTAATTAATTTTTAATAATTATTATTTATTGGTATTTATTATTAATTTATTGTTAATTAATTATTAATTGGTAATTATTTTTATTAATTATTTATTGGTATTGATAATTAATTTATTGTTATTTAATAATTAAATCTTTATTTATTTATGAAAAATAATTTAATTCTAAGTATGTTAATTTTAACCCCTATGCTATCCAACACTTTCCCTACTGTTGCACTCACTGGAGTGGGAATAGTAATTTTTACCCCTACGCTATCCAACACTTTCCCTACTGTTGCACTCTCTGGAGTGGGAATAGTAATTTTTACCCCTACACTATCCAACACTTTCCTCACTGTTCCAATCACTGGAGTGGGAATAGTAATTTTTACCCCTACGCTGTCCAACACTTTCCCTACTGTTGCACTCTCTGGAGTGGGAATAGTAAATTTTACCCCTACGCTATCCAACACTTTCCCTACTGTTGCACTCTTTGGAGTGGGAATAGTAATTTTTACCCCTACGCTATCCAACACTTTCCCTACTGTTGCACTCTTTGGAGTGGGACTAGTAATTTTTATCCCTACGCTATCCCACACTTTCCCTACTGTTGCACTCACTGGAGTGGGAATAGTAATTTTTACCCCTGCACTATCCCACACTTTCCCTACTGTTGCACTCACTGGAGTGGGAATAGTAATTATTACCCCTACGCTATCCAACACTTTCCCTACTGTTGCACTCACTGGAGTGGGAATAGTAATTTTTACCCCTACGCTATCCAACACCTTCTCTACTGTTGCACTCATTGGAGTGGGAATAGTAATTTTAACACCTACGCTAACCAACATTTACCCTACTGTTGCACTGTTTGGAGTTGGAATAGTAATTTTATTCCCTCCACTATCTAATATTTTTTTATTATTTTACCTAATGTAGTATATAATTAATTTTAAAAATAATAATTTTTTTTTAAATTTGTTACATATATTTATTTGATTTTTATTTATGTTATTGTTTTGTGTATAGATGTATTTATACTTTATAAGATTTTTTTAAATAATTTATAAGTTATTAAAATAATTATTAAAACATATTAATAAGTAAGGGGCCCATTACGATACCCGGCGTAAAAAAATCCGCCAGGCATGGAAGCGGCAAAAATCCGCCCGCACACACCGTCTGAACACCGACCACGCCATTACGATTACACAAACCGAAAACCGCCATCGGCGGAAAAATCACACAAGATACCGCCCGCCATCGTCCGAGTCGGAGTCAAACCGCCCGCCACGGACGGAAACACGCACGACAACACAAAACCGCCCGCCCTCACGCCCGACACACCGCACGTGAGATTACGATCGCACCGCCATGAGCGCGGGAAAACTACAAATATACCGCCCGCCAGCGCAAACAACGCCGATGAGAACCGACACGGCAGAAGCCATGGCGCCCACGTCCCTGCACAGAAACCATCCGCTGACAAAAACAATCGCACACAACATGGCCAACAAGTCCACACAGCAAGGCACGCACAAATACACAAGCACAGTACACATCCCGAAAACACCCCCCCTGGACAAACAAAAACTACAAAGGCCAGAACCCCAGACACAACACACCTGAAAACAACAGACCATGAGGACACACCCACATAGGTAAGTACAAAAGCAGCACTCCCACAGACCACAACCCCTTGCAACATTGCAAACTAGAGAGGAGAGGAGAGGACACAGTGACACAGCAAGGACAGCAGCACACCACAGAAACGCACACATCACAACCACCACCACCACCACCACCACCAAACACCGGCACCACAAACCCCCTGCACATTACACAACACACACCGCACCAGCACCACAAACACCATGGCACCACAAAGAATGCCCAAGTTCACGCCCATGGAGCTGACGGTCATGGTCGACGAGATCATCAAGGTGCACCCACAAATCTATGGGAACCTGGTCCAGCACACACCACTAGCCACCAGAAAGAGAATGTGGAACCGGATCGTAGACCAGGTCAATGCAGTCGGGACCTTGCCCAGGAACAGAGTCGAAATAAACAAACGGTGGAATGACGTCAAGAGCCTGGTCAAGAAGAAGGAGAGCAAGAACAGAGAGCTGGCTGCCGTCACTGGCGGAGGGAATCCCGCGCACTTCAAGACCTTCAAAGCGTGGGAGGAGAAGGTGCGAGTCATCATACATCCCGAGATCCTCGCCGGATTAGCAGGGGGAGTGGAGGCTGGTAAGTACAAACTAATGTATACCAGCACACCGCTATGTACTCACATGCACTACCACCATGCCACAGCTCCCAGGGACAAACACCCCCATGTCCAGCACACAATACACAACACATCACACACACATGCAACAGACACCACCACACACAGCCCAAACCGAACAACTGTAAGATGCGTGGGGACATGTGTACACTCAGCCAGCCACGTAACCACCAACAGGTCCCCAAATATGCCAGAAGCGCCACAACGAGCACCCACCACACCCATGTGTCCGCCATAGCTGCACTAACCGACAAGTAACAGGTAAGTGGCAGGAACACAAAGTGCAGTGGGTGGGAGGGTGGACAGCCCAAGTACAAAACACACCAGGCCCCTAGTCCCACAGCACAGCAAGGAGGAGCATCCCCCACACCCCACAGCCACGTGTCAGCCACCGCAGTGCACAACGACAGCCGAAAGGTAGACATCACGGTCCACAGCAATCGGTGTCAGTGGGTGTCCAGCCACCACCACGACCCACAACACCCCCCACCCCCACAGACCTGCAACATGGAGCACCCCCGCTTAGAACCATGTGGCATCCAGTACAGTGCACGCACGAACAACCTGCAGGTGGGAAACTGGACAGGGCTGGATTACTGGAGGCATGAGGACCGTAACACG
This sequence comes from Calotriton arnoldi, assembly GCA_963921515.1. Classification (NCBI taxonomy): domain Eukaryota; kingdom Metazoa; phylum Chordata; class Amphibia; order Caudata; family Salamandridae; genus Calotriton; species Calotriton arnoldi. Next base: position 1,039,956 of record CAWUFW010000913.1, on the reverse strand, counting down.
ACCAACACATGGGACATGTCACGTAGCAGACGAACACGCAGCACCTCCCACCGTCACGAACAAGTGAACAATGTGCACACGGACATGAACCACAGACTCACACCCCACATGACCCATCACAAACACAGCAACACCCAAGGAGCCACGTCTGCATGCACAAGCCACACTGAATATAGTACCACACGGCAGCCACTGTACAACCCATCACACACAACCGAAACACCATTGAAGTCCTGTCCATGTAGCCCCTACTGCCTGCCAACCACACACCCCACAACTACGCCTATGTAAGACAAACAACACTAGACGCAACAGAGCGGAACAACATAAATGCACACGAACACCACTGAACCCATCAAACACACAGACACACCATGCACATACAACATACCATCCATCCCATCCGTCAGCCCCAGTCTCATGAAAGGCATGTCATCCGCACAGCTGCCACACATACAGCAGTCACGCTAAGATACATGCCCATGACCAACCATGTGCCAGAAGTCAATGAAGCGCACGACACACTGTGAGCAACAACACACAACATGGGCCACACCCCCCGAGCACTGCAGTGATGCACATGGCACAGGGCAGCACGCACACCAAGGAGATGGGACAACTGCAATACGTTGGCTGGCACACAACCATCACTCACTCATAACGATGCGTCCAATGCCATGTCCAGTAATCACAACAGACAACAAATATGCAGGCCATGTCAAGCATGCACACACCTCAAACCATGCACTGTCATGCTGCCACAACACATGTCACGTTCGGCACCCATGGCTCACAGCATGTACCCCAAAAGCATATTCCATCCCAAATGCGAATCTGGGGTATGGCCCCCATGTTGCCATATGCGTTCCTAAGCGTCCCATCTGAACACCATAAGCAAAGTACAAACCAGACCCAGGATGGGCCAGGAGCCCGCATACACCAGAGTCACAATAAGTAGGGGCACAGCAACACACCCATCGGCATGGCCAATCCGTCCCATGCCACATGTGCACAGCACACAGTCCCATTGTCAAGCACACACAACTACAAATGCTACAGCCACACACACGCCTCCGGGAAACCCATGTACGAGATTGCACGAACTGTTAATGTCAGACGACAAATACATACTTTGCCAGGTGCAACACAATAACAAATCTCATTCTCTCCACAGGTGACGAACTGCTGGATGCTGGGGATGGAGACAGCAGCCAGCACAGCCAGCCTACAAGCCCCCAACGAGGACACACGGATGTGGAGGATCTGTCCTCCTCTTCGGACACGGACCACCAAGCAGGCCCATCTGGTGTGGCAGGGCCCAGCCGCTCCCCAGGACCCCTCCTACCCACCAACCCATCATCCAGGGCTGCTGAACATTCCCAGCCCCCTGCTGCCACTGTCGTTGCGGCCACACCCACGGTCATTGCGGCCACACCCACGGTCATTGCGGCCACACCCACGGTCATTGCGGCCACTACCATTGCCGCAACCGCCACCATCGCCGCACCGACCACCACCGCCGCCACCACCACCACGTCTTCGCTGGCACCAGCCCCAGCGCAGGTGGTGGCCCGGCCGACTGGATCCACCCTGGGAGCCACAGCGAGGACCGTGGTGAGCAATGTGGCTAGTGGGCAGGCCGGTGGCAGCAGTACTGGTAGGAGGAGCAGGGTCAGGGAAACGCAAGTCTCCCCTGGGAGCCATGCCCTGCCTCAAATGGCCAGAGTCCTTGGGGCCTATGAAGAGGCCCAAGAACAATGGGTCAGGTCTGCTTCAGACACGCGGGAGGTGCTGGGGGTGCTGAGGTCCATGGACGCCCGTATGGGCCAACTCGTGGACCTCATGGGCCAGCTGGTGGTGGCGGTGAGGTCACAGCCAGGGACAGCAGCTCCACCACCGCCACCACCTGCCGGGGCGCAGGGTCGAGCAGCAGTGTCCAGTACCCCTGCGTCCACAGCCAGTGAGCACACCTCACCCCCCACCAGCAGGTCGCCACCACACACCCCCTCCCAAACGTGGAAGGGGCCGTCCGAAGTACAAACAGATCTCCCGGGAGGACTACGCACGCTCCAGACGCAAGTGAGGCAGCCAGCCAGCCTTCCTTGACCACCCACTGCATTGACTTGGACTACGATCCCACTCCACACAGCCATCTGGATGGCATGTGTCTGTTGGACCATGGACATGGAACAAGTGGGTACACCCTGAGCATCACGCAGCCGTGACCGACAGCTCATTGTCACTGCACGCACCACTTTTGTCATCACCTCGCACACAATCACATGTCACAGTTTGAAATAAATGTACCTCTTACACAAACTGCTGTTTGTGCCCTGTGTTTTATTTGTACGGAATACAACGGCCACCTTGGGCGGAAAGGCACCTGATGCGTGGCATGGCAATGGAACCGGAGGGCCTGTAGGGACCTAGGGGTGGGAGACAGAACAGGAGCACATTCAATGAGTGTGTCACACACCCATCACACAGTACATGTCAACAACTACAAGCAATGTACACACATCGCACAGAGCAATAGGGCACAATGCCACAGCCACCAACAGTGGCATACTACCCTGGCCATGGAGCGTTGACACACAGCACGCAGTGAACAAACGGCCACCCTGACACAGCACACACACACCTGCACAGATACAGCCACATCAGCCGTCGTACATGGACACTCACCGTCAAGTGAAGTAGTGGGCGATGAGCTGCTGCCGCACATTACCAGCTTCCTCCTCTCCGCTGTCCTCCTCACTCGAGCTGTCCTGGTCTGCGGGCTGGGGCCCTGGTTGATCTCCGTCATCCACGATGAGGGGGATCTGCTTCCGAATGGCCAGATTGTGCAGCATGTAGCATGCCACCAGTATCTGGCACACCTTCTGTGGGGAGTACGCCAGCGCACCCCCGGTGCGGTCCAGGCACCTGAACCTGGACTTGAGGAGGCCAAAGGTACGCTCGACCACACGTCTGGTCCTCCCATGTGCCTCATTGTAGCGATCGTCTGCTGGGGTGCGAGGATTCCTCAATGGACTGAGCAGCCATGCCCCATTCGGGTACGCAGAGTCACCTGGGTGTGAGGGACACAGAGAACCGTTGCTATTCCAACTGGACAGGGGACAGCATCGCACAACCAGCACGCTACACCACTCCACATACTCACCGACAATACAGCCACGATCCTGTTGCAGATTGGACATCAGTCGTGGCAAGATGCTGTTGCGCATTATGTGTGCGTCATGGGCCGAGCCTGGGAACTTTGCACACACGTGGGTGATCATCATGTCCGCAAGGCACACCACTTGCACATTCAGGGAGTGCGTGTGCTTCCTGTTGCGGTACAGGTGCTCAGTGGCCTGTGGTGGAACAAGGCCAACATGTGTGCAGTCAATGGCTCCAACGACGTGTGGGATTCTGCCAAGGGCATAGAATGCACCCTTCACTGCCGCCAATTCACGAGCCCTGGGGAAGCGGATGTACCTGTTTCGGTACAGCATCATGGCTGCCAGTACATCCCTCAGCACCTTGCTGAACATGGGCTGGGACATCCCTCCTCCACTGCCCACTGTGTGCTGGAATGACCCAGTGGCGAAGAAATGCATGGCGGCCATCACCTTAGCCGTGGGGGTGACAGCTGTCGGATACACCCTGCGGGGACGGAGATGGGGTTCCAACATGGCACACAGTCGATGCAGGGTTGGCCTGTCCAGCCGAAACTTCCTAATGACCTCTGTATCGTCCATGTCCGCCAGCAATTGGTATGGGCGGTCAATGTTCGGTCTCCGCCTAGGGAAAATGGCAGTGGACACATGTCAAAGCAACACAACACATAGCAATTTCGCATACACATCACTGACATGACTGAGCAAGCACATGAGCCACAGCCCAGCTGTCAAGCTGGGACGGCACGGCCACAATACACTTACACAGGTCTCCCAACAATGGCAATGGCTAGTGATACAAACCACTGCCATGTGCATGCACATGGGGATCTAGGCCCCAATGACTTGCGGGGCGTGCTGATGGGGACTGACTGCATATTCGTCAAGCGGCAACGCCACGGCAACATGAATGTCTGCTGAGCATGGAACTGCTTCCGAGGCTGGATGAGTATGGCACACGACGACGACGATGTGGGCACAGGCTGAGCGGCCAAAACAAGTGGGACCTGTGGCACGAGGGGATATGAGACAGTAGTAGGTGTCAGCACTGCACCCTATGTACAGCACTGTACGGATCACACCTCCCGAAACATTGACAGGTGTCCACATTGACAGCCCCATGCCAAGACGGCTGTGTGCTTGCAGTCACACGTCACAGGTGAGAGGTTACATTGCACGTGCCAGGTGGCAGACGTACATAGTGGGAGCTGGCATGTGTGTGCATGTGTCTCCTGTTCAGGATCCACCAGATGGGCGCTGACTCTGTACTGAGCATTGGACACAGCATGTTCCGTGGAAGGCTTGTGTGTGTGGGATGGTGGCACTGGATGTGCCTCCGTTGGGTGGGGGGCCATGCACAGGGCGGGTACGTCGATGATTGCGCATTGTTGGTCACGGTGGGTGCACCCACTCAGATGTGTTGCCCTGTGTTCAATTCCTATGTCCGCATGATGATGGACTGTAGATGTGGGCAGACTACACATTGGTCGATGTGCTGTCTATATGCATGTGCCTTCACACCAGGCACAGCTGCCCCTGCACATGTGACCCCTGCTGGACTCGCTGCTGGGTCTGTGGAGCTGATGCACCTTCTGTGCATGGGGCGGACAGCTCTCCTCACTTCCCTCATTGCGCATGTCATGACTTTGCCGCAGGTGACATGGATCATGGAGGGCCCACATGTACGCGTGGGTAGGCTACACATGATTGTTCACTGGTCGCCACCCCCAGTCAGTGTTTCGAATGGGAAGGTTGTCGTGCTGGTGGTATATTCGATGTGGCGGATGGGCGGGCCTAGGTGCGGGCTTACATTCCGGACATGGGGGGGTAGTTGGATTGGCGACTAGTTGCAGTACACACGGGACACGTCTCTTCCTTTCCACATCTGGGTCATCCCTTGTACTCACTGACAGTGATACAGTCATCTTCGCCCCAGCCCTCATGTCCTCCCCTCGCTCCCCCAATATGCATGTGCACCTGCGAGGCTAGCGCTTGCACAGGCAGCCCCAAGCTCGCACCAGAGAGGGCAAGGAGTGTATGTGTGGGTCCAGTTGCACGAGTGGGCTGTCTCAGGGTATGATGTGTTGCGGGACGCCATCCACCTGCGTGGTGCCCCAAATGGAGACCCGGCCTGCATGGACTATGCATCACAGTCTTCGCCTTCCGGATCCGCCACCTGCGACACCCAGTGGCTGTGGCTGCCCTTGCGGCCATGCCGCGTCCGTCTGTGACTGATGGCCCACACATTCACTCTTTGGCCTCTCTGGGGAGGGCTCGGGGTGGTGGCGCACGCGCTTGCACTTAGTCGCAATGGCATGTGGCGTGGTTGGTATAATGGGCAATGGATGGGATGGTGCGAGCCACCTCCCGTGACGTCAGTGCTGCTCGTGCTGTGGTGCGTCCCCCTACACTTCCATTTGACTTGTGCCATGCTAGACGTTGAGGTTCTATTGCCTGCGTGATATGACCAGGAGGAGCGCGAGGAGACCTCTCACACACCATGCTCCACTGCCATCCCGTGCCCTGTATCGCCTGTGCGGATTGACTATGTTCGGGTTACACCTGGTCGACTGGGGCTGTGTGTGCCTTGTCAAGGGGCATGGCGGGCGCACAACAGGATCCAGCTTGTCCACAGAGGGTGGGCTGAGGTGCGCCTGGTACCGCTTTGTACGTGTGCCCGGCTGCTGTGCACACACGTGTTCACTCCCCCCGACAGGTGTCCTCTCACAATGCCCAGGGAAGCGGTGGTGTACTGTTCATGACCCCTCCCGACACGGCGTGCTCCAACTTGGCATGTGCGCATCTACCCGTCACACCCACCCACCTGAGCACTGCGTCCATACGACTTCACACGACACATGTGTGTCTTCCACAGTTGTGCTACTCATTTGCGTTGACATCCAATACCAGTGGACTACATGGTCATGTCACGACTGCCGTGTACTTCACATACTCTCATCCTCTCTCATTCGTACTTGTGAAATGAGTCAGCGGAGACAGTTTTGGTTTCAAACATTATATTGAGTCTTCTGTCCTCTGTGATGCAGTATAGTGGACACTACTGGCAGCGGAATACATGTTGAGGATATACTGAGCATGATTGCAAATGGGATAGGGTGTGGGGTTACATGTGATTGGCTGTTGCATGTGGGATGTGGGCTTCAGAGTTACATCTGCTTGGCCAAGGCTGTGCTAATGTACATTTACGTATAGCTGCGGAGCTGCGGACTTTGACACAGACGGTATACATGTAGCCTACCAGACCGCTTGGCATCATGGGCACAGTCCATCTCAGTTCCATGTGACAGGTTTGCTGCGGTTGTTCCTCATGCACGCGTGCATGTGAGATGACATCAGGGCATGTGCTTGCGTGCATGCAGCGGCGTGCCACTTGTTGTTGCAATGTGGTGGTTACTGGACATGTCACAGTCACTGGGGTCGTGTTGTTGTTGTATGCACTTGTCGTCCATGCAAAGGTCCTGGTATGGGATTCCCGGGGCGGGGGTGGGAGGGGTGCAGCACCCACAGACTCCAGGCGACCTATTCATGTCCACTGAGCGGTGTGTGTGTCCATGGGCGCTGGATCCATGTCGTGTCCTGGTTGTTCGTGCAGTTCCGTCCATGTGGGTGCGATACACAGACCCCATGCCACTGCCTCCCACGATGCATGCGGTGTTCCTGGATGTGATGGGGAACAGTGTGCATGTCCCGGTCATATCCGATGTCATGGCGATGTCGTTGATGGTGTGGTAACAGTTGCCGGTCGTTTGGTATGGCTGTTGTGGTGGTGACTGGCCAGTCCGTGCGGAAGCTAAGCATGGGTGCGGGGTTGGACATCATAGGTCAATCGGGGAACCTGCGTTGTGGTCCGACGAATTTACAGGTTGTCAGGTATGCGATGCCGTCCAGCAGGGCTTCCATGTCATTGGTGGTGTACATGTTTGCCAGCCAATGTAGCGGATGGTGGCTGTCAAGGTGTTGTTCGTAAGTTGTCCCTTGGAGGACCATGATGGGGCATGCTGGGTGACATTCGATGTAGCTGTTCTCGATGATCCGTCGTGTGGAGGCACAGTGGTCCCATTTCAGTGCGGGTGCGATGTTGGCCACATACGCCATGCCCCCATAGGCAGAGCAGGCCCTGTCGTGTGCGTCCAGAGGGAGGAGTAGTGGTAGCAGGTCCGCCTTTAGACAGGCCGGGTTGGAGAGGCATATCTCCACGGGATGCTGGTAGGGACACCTCCGACAGTAGAAGACGGGCATGACGCAGCTGAACAATGTGATGCGGTAAGTCAGTCGGTAACTTACGTTCAGCAGGGACAGGAGATCGCATCCCAATATATGTATCAGGTTGGTTTTGTACAGCTTGAGCTGTCCGGCGTAGTTGGGTAGGTGTGTTGCGGTTGCCATTTCGCAGCAGTGCGTTGTGGTGGCGTGCTCCGGCTGTGTGTGCAGTCTGCAATGTGCACGCTCCGAGGTTGCTGTGAGCTCTGTGTAGTCGTAGGGGGACAGGACTTGTGTTCTGTTGGCTTGTTTGGAGGACACGGGCCCTCATCCCACATGCTTCTCAGACAGTTCAAGGTCAGTGATGTGTGACTCCTTCCAATTAACTTGCATGTGGCCGACATGGGGGAGTGTTTTCTTCTTTCTTCCCCGTCCGTTGTGTGCTTCTGTGATATGCGCTATCTGCCCTGTGGTCGGTCTCCTCGGCATGCCTGTGTTGGTCTTTTCTTGGACAATGGCTGTATTCACCGGCTTCTTTCGTAGGGCTGTGGTTTCGGAGTTGGAATGGAAGGTCATTCAGTGCTGTCTGCTCTCCCTTGTGTGGGCGGCAGGCTGCCTTTCCGCTCTGCGTTGGGCCTTGTGTGTGAATGTTATTCTTGGGCCACCTGTTGTCGGTCCCCGGGCTCTTTGGTGTTCCGTTTTATATGTCTTGTTCATATGTGCAGGGTGGTATGGGTGTTTCAGTGTGGTACTGGCGTTCCTCTTCCCGAAGGAGCCCTGCTTCTCCTAGTTGGTGTTGCCGCCGCTGTGTGCTTCGCCATGTTTGTTACACTGGGGTGTGTCCTGCTGTTGCGTGACTTCACTGACATGTGTGCGTCGGTTGTGTGGCGTTGGGTGTTGTCCGTGAATTGGGCGTTGGGGACATGTCTGTGGCAGGCCTGTCATGTGTCATGTGCGTTCGGGGTGGGGCTGATGTGTGTGCTGCTTGGTTGTGTCCCTGTGTCTGTGTGCGACGCATGCATGGCGCTGCGGTTGGCCTCTGCGTTGTGCGCATGTGTGGCGGCGTCATCGCCGCTTTGGGGCCGTGACGGGGTCGTTGGTTCCTAGTCCCAGGTGGTGTGTACACATGTGTTACGCGATGTTACGATTTGGCCTGTGTGTCATATGTGGATGCAATGGTGGATGTGTAGTGTACACGCGCTGGGGGGGGTTGTCCGCTTTTCCGCCCTTGCACTGTGTGCGCTGTTTGCGTGCACTTGTTGTGTGTGCCTACCTGCGTCTCCGCGGTACGTTGCGTCCTTGGTGGTGCATCAGCAAGAGCATGGGGAGGGCCTGCAGTGCTGGATTCATGCTCGGGGGAGCCGCTTCTTCGTTGTCCGTGCTCGGCGTCCGTGTTACCGCTTCGGTTTGTCGTACGGTATCTCTTGGCCGTGGGAGCCGTTTGTTTGCGGCATCGTAATTTATGCGCCGGGCGGGACGTGTTTTCGTCGGACGGTGTGTGTCAGTTGGGCTGCGCCGCTACGTGTACGGGCGCACTTTGATGGCGGACGGTGTTGCTGGCTTGCCGGCGGTGTTTGGCCTACTTTTCGCATCGTAATTGGGCGGGCGTGTGGACTGCTGCGTGCCGGCGGTAACTGGTGGTTTTTGCATCCGCCAGCACGGCGGTTGTGCTTCCGCCCGCCATCGTAATGACCCCCTAAGTGTATATATTATATATTATATGTATATATTAAATGTATTTATCAATTATATATGTTTCATTTATAATTTTAAACATTTTAAAATATTTTTAACTATGTTTATTTTAATTATATGTATTATTTACTTTATTTTACATTACTTTTTTTAATTTAAAAAAAAAACGATATTTTTAACAACGATATTTTTTTTTTCGATATTTTTGTACTTACCATAATGTAGATAGGATGTCGATATTCTTGACTTCGATATTCTTGCTGCGATATTTTTGTAGGTCGATATTCTGACCTTCGATATTCTGTCAGTGATTCGCCAAAAGGTGTGGTGAATGCCGTGAGGATTTGAGATTCGGGATGTAATGCAACTTGATGGTATGCTGATGTGAGGTCTAGTACAGAAAAATACTTAGCATTATTTATTACAGACATTTCATTGATTTTGGGAAGTGGGTACCTGTCTACCCAAATGTTGGCGTTGAGACTCCTGAGGTCCACACACTCGCGGATCTCGTTACTCTCTTTTTTAGAAGTAATAACAATGGGGGCCAACTATTCTGAACTTTCTACTGCCTGGATAATGCCCAGCCCCTCTAGTTTCTCCAGTTCTTTTTTCAACGGTTCCCGCATTACCAAAGGAATGGACCTGGTCTTGTGGGTGACTGGAACAGCATCTTTTTTGAGTTTAATTTTATGCATGTAGTTTTTCAGCAAACCCACATTTTCAGTGAATACCTCTGGAAATTCATTGAATATCTCTTTTCCTGTCAAGGATCTATCAACCAGCAACACTTGTTCTACATTATTGGGGTCCAGCTTGATGCCTAACTCGTTCTGGTGTTTCCACCCCAGTAAGTTACTTCCTTTCTCAGTTATGTAAACCTTACCACAAGTATGTCTGTCTTTAAACGTGATACGCATCTTCACCATCCCTACTAAGGGAATGGGATCTTTGTTGTACCCCCCTGGATGTACATCAGGGTTTTCTAACATGTATTTACGGATGTATGATGTAACAACGCGATCATTTAGATCGCGGTACATTACATCGCTGTTTTTACAACGCAAGTCGTTACCACGACTTGCGCTGTAGGGCGCTGGACTTAGGAATAGTATGATTTACTATTCCAACTCCAGCCTACGGACAGTAGGGAAGGTGTCGGAATAGTAAATCACACTATTCCGTAGTCTAGAGTGCCCTCCAGTGCAAGTCGTGGTAACGACTTGCGTTGTAAAAGCAGTGATCTAAATGTACTGCAGTGTTTTGACCGCGTTGTTAAGGTCGTTTCCCGTATTTACCTTCCTTAAACAAACTCTGAAAAGTCTTTTCCTCTATGAGGGTGTACGGGGAACAGGAATCCGCAAAAGCCTTGACATTTTTCCCATCCAACTGTATTTCACATATAGGATAACTAATTGTTTCATCTTTACTGTGTACCTGAAATATAAATTTGTTGTCTCCAGCTTCCGTGGCCTGATCATAGACAGCATGTACACCTTTGCCCACATCTTTGGAGTTACAAACTTTAGAAAAATGTCCTACTCTGTTACATTTCGAGCACTGAACTCCTCTGTCAGGACACTTAGGGAAATTAGCAAGATAAGGATGTGAAAAATGAAGCAGGCTGGCGAAAACAGGGGTGAGGAATTGCAGCTGTCCCCTGCACAGCACCCAGTTTCAGTCGTTGCCAAATTGTTAGAAATAATTCACAAAGGCCGATGAAAATGAAACGTGGTTTATTTAGAGACAATTCCTCAAGCTGCCTAGCCTGGCGCTCCTCAGCCCACAGTCCCCAACATTCTAAGGTGCACTCCTGTCACCATACCCAGGCAGTACCATGTGGGGGGAGGTTAGAACATACCAACCGGGAAAGTGGAGGACAGGGAAGGAAGGGGGTGAAAAGCACAGGAGGGACAGGGAAAGAAAGGAGAGATTATAACAAAAATCTTCTGAGACCTCAATGTTTGGATGGGTCCAGGGGCTTTGCCTATCCTGTTCCACAGAGAGGCTTATAAAAAACAAGTTACTTATCTGTACACTGTGGTTCTGCAGTATTGATATCTTTCATAGATTCACATGCTTGAATCTTCCCCGTCGTCATGGTGGGAGTCTCACGGTAATTAGAAATATAGCAGTATTAGAAGAAAAATTACTGTAAACCCCATGTAAAGTGGTCTCAATTTTGTTACCTATCGTCCTCTTTATAAGGTCCAATTGACAGCCAATGAGACGCCAGCCCTTGGGACCACAATCCCATGCAGAGCCACCCAACCTCAGATTTCGAGCACAAGTGTAGAGTGAGCTTCCCATCATGAGGTTAGAGTGGTTTGCCTTAAAACGGGGAGGTGGGCGGGCCGCATGTGAATCTATGAAAGATATCAATACTGAAGAACCACAGTGTACAGGTAAGTAACTTGGTTTTTTTCCAGCATTGAATCTTTCATAGATTCACATGCTTGAATCAGAATAGCAAGCAGTACACAATTTCTATAATAGGCGTTTTAAGGGACGAACCTCTTTTACCCTTAGGAACCATGGAAAACCATTATATCTGCTTCTAGTGGAATACCGAGACAGCTATTTGTCTGACTTGAAAGTCAGAATATCAAAGATTAAATATATATGAATACATAACAACATATACGCATGGAATAATAACATATATTCATGTATATAACTTTATACAATTCTGAAAAAAAGTACCATAGCGAAATAGTTGACGGAGCACAGCCTGTCCCACCGCCGAATCTCCTTTCCATGCCGTATCCAAACAGTAGTGTCTGGTAAAGGTGTGGACATTCGACCATGTCGTTGCCCTACATATGTCTGGGAGCGACACTCCCGCTAACAATGCAGTAGAAATAGCCACCTTCCTTGTCGAATGGGCGGACACCTTTGAAGTCAGAGATCTTCCTGCCTTCTCGTGACAAAAGGCAATTGTTGACGAGATCCATCTGGATATACAGTTTCTAGGTAAAGTGGACCCCTTCCTGGGAGGAGCAAAAGCAATGAGTAACTGATTTGACTTTCGGAATGTTTTTGTTCTATCAATGTAAAATCTTAAGCAACGTCTGACATCTAGCGTGTGAAGAGATCTTTCCGCTAGAGACGATGGCTCCTGAAAGTGAACAATAGGTTCATTGAGATGGAATGAAGTTGGGACCTTCGGGATGAACATTGGATTTGTTCTCAATATCACCTTATCCCTCTTGAATTGCATAAAGGGTTCAGAAATTGAAAAAGCTTGTATTGCACTTATTCTCCTGGCCGATGTTAGGGCTAGCAATATTGCCGTTTTCCAGGACACAAACTTTATGTCAGCCTTATGGATAGGCTCGAAAGGAACTTTCATCAGCTGTGACAGGACCATGTTGAGTCGCCAGGGAATCGCTGGACGTTTTAATGGTGGAAAAACTCTAAAGAGTCCTTTCATAAATTCTTTCATTACTCTGGCAGACCAAAGAGAAACCTTTCCTGGTTTTCTACGGTATCTCAAGATTGCAGCTAGATGCACCTTAGTAGATGAGTGAGCTAATCCTGTTCTGGCTAGATGTAGTAAATATGGTAGTATTTGCTCAGGTGTTGACTGTAGAGGGTGTAAAGAGTGATCTAAACACCACTGGCAGAACCTTTTCCATTTAGCCGCATACGTTTTATTGGTGGTAATTGCCCTTGAGTGACTGAGAATATCTCGGCAATCTTGAGGAATGTTCAGAGATTGAAATTCTTGGTCATGAGGTTCCCGGCCGACAAATTCAGAGAGCCTGTCTGTGGGTGCACCACTTGTCCTTCGTTCATGGATATTAGATCGTGTACAGGCGGGAATCGAATATGAGGGAATATTGACATCCTGAGGAGTTCCGTGAACCAGAACTGTCTCGGCCATGCCGATGCTATAAGGATCAGATGACACGGTTCTGATTTCATTTTGCGTATTACTTTCGGAATTAGGGGAAACGGCGGGAATGCGTATGCGAACATTCCCGTCCATCGAAGTTGAAGAGCATTCCCCCATGAACTCTTCTGAGGGAATATGCTCACAAACCTTTTGCATTTCTTGTTATCCCTTGTAGCAAAAAGGTCTAGACCTGGTGTTCCCCACTGATCGAATATTTGACGGATTCGATGGTGATCCAACTCCCATTCGTGGCAGAGGTTTGAGGATCTGCTTAGGGAGTCTGCCCATGTCTTGTGGATTCCAGGAACATGCTGGATCTGTAGTGAGATATTGTGCTTCAGGAGCCACTGCCAAATCTCTTGAGCCTGAGCGGATAATGTTTGAGACTTTGTTCCTCCCTGCTTGAGCAGGTAAAACATAGTGGTAGTGTTCTCTGTTCTCACCAGAACTGGGGAATTTTGGATTCTGGGGAGAAATGCTTGTAGGCCTAAAAACACAGCTTTTAGTTCCAGCAAGTTGATGTGCATCAGCGCTTCCTGAGAGTTCCAGTGAACTTGAATTTCCAGGTCCTGTAAGTGCGCTCCGCATCCCTGCAGAGATGCGTCCGTTGTCATTATGAAACTGGGAGATTGAGGCTCGAAAAGTAGTCCTGTTGAAAGGTTCGTTCTTACCCCCCACCATGACAGAGCTTCTCTTATTTGTGGAGTGATAAAAACGAGATCCTCGAATGATCCTTGAGTCTGTATCCATTGCAGATCTATTTGCTCTTGAAGTGGTTGCATGTGCAGGCGACAATTTGGAATTAGAGGAATGCAAGATGAAAGCATACCCATGAAAGATTTGTACATTCTCACTGAAACATTCTCTTTTCTTTTGATCTGAGACGCGAACTTCAGGATTTTTTTAATGCGTTCCTCTGATGGGTTTGCCTTTGCCTCTCTTGTGTTCAGCACTGCTCCCAGAAACTGCAGAGTTTGAGATGGTACCAGTGAGGATTTTTCCACATTGACCCTTAGACCTAGGGTTTTGAATAGCCGACGACAAGCCGTTAATGAGTTTTGAGCTGAATGATAAGTAGGACCTTTTACTAGCCAGTCGTCTAGATACGGATAGACCTGGAGTCCCTGTTGTCTCAGAAACGCTGCCACTGGCGCCATACATTTTGTGAACACCCTCGGCGCTGACCAAAAACCAAAGGGCAACACCTTGAACTGATAGTGGCACCCTGCCACCTCGAACCTTCGGTACCGTCGATGTTTGATGTGAATAGGGATGTGAAAGTATGCATCTAAGAGATCTAATGATGTCATAAAGTCTTCCCTGTTTAATATTAGGAGAATTTCTTGTAGCGATAGCATTCTGAAGAGCTGTTTCTTTATATATTTGTTCAAACCCCTTAAATCTATTACCTGCCTCCATTTGGTACTTTGTTTTTTCTTTATTAGGAAAAAATGGGAGTAGAAACCTTTTCCTCGATGTTGATGAGGGACCTCCTCTATTGCTCCCTTCAAAAGAAGATCTGTAATCTCTCTTCTTTAGCAATGTCAGATGATGATGTTTCTTGGGGATGGGAGGCCCAATAGGGGGGTTTTGAATGAACTCTAGGGTGTGTCCCTGATGAATGATGTCTAGCACCCATTTGTCCGATGTTATTGCTAACCATTGTTGGTAATATTGAGCGAGGCAGTGGGTTTGATGAGGTTTGCGTTGTAGCGAGGTGGGAGGTGCTCTGAAAGTTTCACTGACGTCTACCATTGTCCTGTGTCTTTCCTCGTGCTGGAGGTCTTCTTCTGGCTGACTGTTGTTGATATGGTACATTATGTGATCGGTATTGTTGCTGATTTGCATATTGGCGATACCCTTGCTGCTGGTAGGGTTGATATCTATAGAATTGAAAGGACTGCCTTTGCTGGTATTGGCCTCTTCCACCTCTGCCTCGAAAGGATTGATATGGTTGCTGTTGCAGTGTTCCCAGAGAGCGTGCTGTGTCCGTGTCAGCTTTAATCCCTTGAAGCACATCATCTATGTGCTCCCCAAAAAGATTCTCACCATCAAAGGGCATATCAACAATCTTGGTTTGTATTTCCGGACGGAAGGATGTAGCTTTAAGCCAGCCTTGACTGTGAAGAGCGATTGCCCCTGCCATCTGCCTGAAAGCCACCGAAGATATGTCCATGGATATATCTATGATCTCTGAGGCTGCCCTAGCTCCTACTTGTAAGATTTGCAGTGCCTCTTCCTTTTTATCGACTGGTAGATGGTCTAAAAAGGGTGCTAAATCTGACCACATTTGTCGGTCGTAACGGTATTTGAAGCTATAATGGACGTGGCCGCCATTACAGCGAAGCGCTTCCCCGTACTATCCAGTCTTCTACCCTCCTTATTAGGAGGAGCCAAGCATGCAGCCGATGGATTTCTTGAGCGTCTTTGGGCTGCTTGCATGACCACCGATTCCGGTCTCGGGTGGCCAATTAAACATGCTGGAGACGATTCTGGAGCCTTATATTTTTTCTCCATTCTCGGTACTGCTGCTGGTACTGAAGCAGGGCTCTTCATAATCTTTATCCCTTCTTCCCATATGTGGTTCACTATTGGGATGATTTTCTAGCGGAATCCTTGAAATCATAAAGGAAACAGTCCACCTGTTTCACGGGAAGAGGTAAGTCGAACCTCTTAGATGCTCACTCCAGTAGTTCGTGAAACCCTCCTATGTCTTCCGGCAGCGAGTTCGCTGGGGAAGGTGAGGGAGAAGGTGAAGAAGGTGCAACGTAGTCGTCCCATTCATCGCCCACAGGCGCCTCATCTTGAGTCAGCTCTCCCTCTTCCGGCTGGTCCTCCACATCACTTTCTATATAGTCATCCCTGATGGCTATCACTGTTGGAGGTAGTGTCTTCTGCGTAACCTGTGGTGGCTGTGAAACTTCAGAAGAAGGTGTCACCTGCTGCTTATTCTGAGTGGTAAGTGCTGGAGCATTAGCTTCTGGGAATCGTTTGTAATAGTCGCCTATCATGTGTCTTAGGTCCGATATCAATGAAATTGGTATTGAAATGGTATCTTCCCGTGGCGGCGGAATATTATCCTCTTCCTCCTCAAAATCATAGCTCTCCTGAAAGGATTCATATCTATGTGATTTTGGGGGTGGGCGATCCTCAAAAGAGAAATCCATCTCAAAATACTCTGATTTTTCTTGATCTTCTTCTTCATTATCAGTATCTTGGCATTTCACTTTGAGTTGTGATGGACTATAGGCAGGCCCATACGGACCTTCCTCCTCAGATTCCTGCAATTCTAATAAATGAGAGGGTGAAAGTGGTGAAATTTTACTCCCAGCTGCCAACTCAGATGACCTCCTTCCTGATTCCGGCGTCATGGGAAACTTTTTTGCCTCCGTCGACGAGATCGTCGACGGTATCTTCCTTTTTATCGTTATAGTCGCCGACGAGTGTTTCGTCGTTGGCGATTTGATCCCAGCCGTCGACGATGCCGTCGTCGTCAGCGTTGATATTACTATCAGCGAGGGACTGACTGTCGACGATCTTGCTGTTTTCGTCGACATTGTAGCCGTCGACGGGTCCGTCGACGGGGTCTTTTTTTCCACAGATGTTTTTTGTGGAGTATGAGGCACTGAGGAAGATGAAGCAGACTTCCTAAGAGATGTGCTGACACAGGGCAAAGAGGCTGGTAAAATGTCCTTAGTCTTAGAGACTTTAGGCTTCTTGGTCTCAGATTTAGTGGAAGCAGACTCCAGCTGTCTTTTGCGTTCAGGAGTCGAATGAACCTCCTCAATATCTGACCCAGACTCTGATCTGGATTTTTTCTTCTGTAGCCACAGAAGTAAACGTGCCTTTCTGTCTTTTAAAATTTTAGCAGAGAAAGTCCTGCAGTGCTTACAATCTTTTGGAACATGTTTAGGATGTAAGCAGTAGAGACATTCCTTGTGGGGGTCTTCAGAAAACAATCTAGCCTTCCCACAAGATCTGCAGAGTCTAAATAATCACTTTTTAGATCCCTCAGACATTTTTTCCCAATCTGAAGAAAAGACAATACCTCTTCCTGAAGAGAGTTCTGAAGTGGAAACAAGCAGGGTCAAAAGTTCACCAGTTGTGAGAAAAACTGAGCAGAGCTCAGGGAGACTCCTTGTCACACGGCGTGCGGTAGAAATCTGAGGTTGGGTGGCTCTGCAGGGGATTGTGGTCCTGCTATATTTCTAATTACCGTGAGACTCCCACCATGACGACGGGGAAGATTCAAGCATGTGAATCTATGAAAGATTCAATGCTGGAGAAACAGGGTTGGCTGCTTAACTCCTGGTTCAGTGTCACTTCACTGCAGGCAGTGGCATAACAAAATATGATAGAGCTTCCCTCTAAAACGTAGTGAGTGGCTCTTGAGACTCCAGTATCTCATAGGTATTCATAGGCCTTGGGCTGAAAAGGGGCCTCTGAAGGGTGCCTGTTTTGCACCCCTGACTGCAGGTGGTTACCTCCCTATTGGCATTCCTAAATCAAAAATGCATTCCTAAAGCTCTGTTTGTTATTTTATGTTGATTTGTATAGCGAACTAGCCACCTGCGAGGGTATCCAGGCACTTGTGCAGGTGTCTAGGCGTGTGATCCCTGTGGAGTTATTCAAAGAGCCAGGTCTTTAGCTTCTTGTGGAACTCAAAAAGGGAGAAGGAGGCTCTGATGATGTGTTGTGGGAGTCATTCCATATTTTGGCTGCAATGTAGGAGAATGAGCGACATATTGCTTTGCTTTGTGAATGTGGGGACTGTGTGAGAGAGGGGTCGAGGCTGAGCATAGGTGCCTTGCAGGATGATGAAAGTGTATGGGCTGTTTAGGTATGCTGGTCTGGTGTTGAGTAAGGCTTTTTATGTGTGCGTGAGAAGCTTGAATTGGCTGCGCTTGTAAATGGTGAGCTAATGAAGCTCCCTGAGGTAGGATGCAATGTTGGTGTGGAGTGGGAGGTCAAGTATGAGTTTTGCGGATGGTCTGAAGTCTGTGTAGGAGTTGCTTGGAGATTCCGGCGTAGAGTGTGTTGCCAAGGTCAAGACTGCTTGTGATGAGTGCTGGCATGACGGTACATCTGATGTTCTGTGGCAGTCACTGGAAGATCTTTCATAGCATGCATAGGATGTGGAAGCAGGAAGCGCTCACTGCATTGACTGGGGCCGTCAAGTTGAGCTCGTCATCTAGGAGGATCCCCAGATTTCTTGCATGGTCAGTGGGTGTCGGTCCTAGCTCTGATGGCCATGGGGAGGTCTTGTTTCCGAAGACCAGTACTTCTGTATTGTCGGAGTTGAGCTTCAGGAAGTTGTGTCTCATGCAATCAGCTACCATGATCATGCAGTTGGTGCAGTTGGTTCTGTCATGGCTGTCTTGTCTGTTAGTGATTGAATGAGTTAGATGTTGTCGGCGTAGGAGAAGAGGGTGATGCCTTGGGATCGGATGATGTTGGTGAGCGGTGTCATATAGATGTTGAACAGGGTGGGGCTGAGGGATGATCCATGGGGGACTCCACAGATCAGGTTCTTGGTCTCCGATGTAAAGCGTGGTTGTCTGACTCATTGGGTTCTTCCTGTGAGGAAGGAGCTAAACCACTTGAGTGCAGGTCCTTGGATGGCAATATTGTAGAGTCTTCTGATGAGAGCATTGTGGGAGACCGTGTCGAAGACTGCAGAGAGGTTGAGCAGGATGAGGGCCGCTGATTCTCTTCTGTCCAAGTTGGTCCGGATGTCATCGGTGATTGCGATGAGAGCTGGTGCTGTGGTTCTTTCTGAATCCTGATTGGGTGATGTCCAGCAGGTGGTGTAGCTCAAGGTGGTTTGTCAGTTGCTTGTTGATGACCTTCTCAATCGCTTTGGCTGGGTTAGGAAGCAGGGAGATAGGTCAGACGTTGCTCAGTTGGTCCGGGTCAGTTGATGGTTTCTTGAGGAGGGCATTGACCTCTGCACGTTTCCAGTCATCTGGGAATAAGGCAGACGTGGTGGAGGTGTTGAAGATGTGGGCGAGGGTGGTGCGGGTTGGTGATTATACCAGGTTGTAGATGTGGTGGGGGCAAGGATCGGTTGGGGCTCCTGAGTGGATGGTATGCATGATTGTTGCTGTGTTGTCTCTGGCGAGGGTTTTCTATTTGAGCAGGTGGTCGTCTTGTTTGGAGGTGGGAAGTTTGGCAATGAAGAGGCTAAGGACAGGTTGGTGTGTGAAGTTGCTGTAGATGTTTGTGGTTTTGCTGTCAAAGAAGCTGGATAGGTCGCCGCAGAGTTCTTGAGAGGGTGTGATGGTGACAAAGGATGAGGTTGTGGTGAAGTTCTTGATGATCTAGAAAATATCCTTGCAGCTGTTGGAGCTCCCTTCGATGAGTTCAGCTAGCACTCTTTTCTTAGTGTCTCTCAGTTGCTGGTGGTAGCGCCTGAGTGCAGCTTTGTAGGTGGCTCTATTTGTGGTTTCGTAGCTGGCTCTCCATTTTCTTTCTAGCTATTTGCAGTGCCATTTAGTGCCTTGAAGGCCCTCGCTGTACCAGCTGGCCTGCTTGTTGGAACTTCTTTGCTTGTTGGGCTTGATGGGTTTGAGGGAGTCCATGCAGTTCTTGATCCAGTTGTTGATGTTGGTGATGTCCTTGTTAAGGTTGTCTGTCGGGTTAGGTTGATCCGTGCTGAGGGCACGGAGCCAGTCTGCTTCTGAGATTTTGCCCCAGCTGCAGCTCCATACACCGATGCTGGTGGGTGCGTTAACTTGTGGTGTGTTGATTTGGAACCGCATGATGGAGTGGTAAGTGAGTTTAGAAGGACAACGCCTGTGCTGCAGTTCCTCCATCCCATTTACCTTGTAAACAAACAGGCACACCTTCAAACCTTAGCCCAGATTTACCAAGAGTTCACTCAATGCAGGGCAGTAAGCAAAGTTGCAAACAGCGTTGCATGAATTGAAGAAAGCAGAACAGCACCATATCTAAAAAGAAATAGTGCAGTTCTGGTCTCTCAAAGCGGGCGCACTTTGTGCCACCACGCATCAACGCAGGCACACATGCTCCATAGTGCAAGGGTGTCTGCTTTGTAGTCTGCATAATTATTGTGCAGGAATGGATCTCTTTGTGCACAAAAACAATGCTTTAAGTGTGTTTCATCTATGTATGTCTGCTGCAGAATGAAGCACACATGCAAAGAGGAAAAAGACGAGGAGAAATAAAGATCAGCCTAAGGTAGGCATAGGATTTTAGTGTAAATTCATGTCTACATGTTTTTGTTGATATGGATTTGTGTTAAAATCCATGAGTGGATGCACAGGAATGCCCATGCACCACCCATGGACCGCCTCCCTGACGCAAAGTAACGCAAGGCAGTACATTGTGCTTTCTTGTGTTACTTTTAGTTCAAACCAGCGCAGATCATGATTTGCAGTGATTTGTAAATCACAGCACAAAACTGCATTATTTGCGTTGGGTCTGCATTAAAAAAAAGTAATGCAAATACGACACAACTCCTTGTAAATCTAAACCCTCATAT
The DNA here is from genome assembly GCA_963921515.1 of Calotriton arnoldi. Lineage (NCBI taxonomy): Eukaryota > Metazoa > Chordata > Amphibia > Caudata > Salamandridae > Calotriton > Calotriton arnoldi. The sequence goes on along the minus strand of CAWUFW010000913.1, from coordinate 1,019,477 downwards.
TCACAGCGTGTAGGGCCACAGAAGAGGCAACCAGCCCAGGCTATAAAAAGAGATCCAATAACTCATGGCTTCTCAGACAGTCATTAACATTACTTTTTGCCCTTTAACCGCATAACCTTGCTTCCCTGTATCTTAGGGCCCATACTTTGTGTGAGAGCTATTGTTTTATAATTGAATGACATGACTAGTTCCACGCAGAAATGCTACCTAGAATGCTTACTTTTCAGAATATATATATTTTTTTCATAGCCACATACATTATCATCAAGGTACACAGATGTAGAGTTAAAAGAGGTAAACTAATACATTATCTATATACACTTACCTTACAGATATTGTGGTGGTCAATATTCCGGATATAATATTTTGGCAGAATGATATTTAAATCTCACTATTGTAGTAGAATACCAAATAAACAATGGTGATCTTGAACCCAAAACGTTTGCACCCCTGCCTCTGCTTTTTCATTGTAAACATGGAAAGGAACGGGGCAGCAAAGCCACGTGTACAGTAACCAGTGATCCATACTCTCTTCTGGCGTTGAGGGTAGTTCATTTCACTTTTTTATATGCATTAACGTTTCTACAAACTCCAATGTAGTACAGCATTCACTTTCTGTTACTGCTTGAGAAAAAGCTTTGACTTTCTGATCTTCATAAAATATTTTAATATACTAGAATATTTACTGCGATTTAAAAATATGTTTTAGTTCATGAATATACGGTTCATTAGGCGAGGAGCTATAACACCAAGATGTTGACTACTTTCCTTGTATAGTCCTCTTTTTCAGTCCATTGTTCTAAAGATGTTGTATGTCTCAAAATTTCCGATCTTCTCACTAAAATAAAAATTATTCATGTCAGTATAGTATTCTGTTACCCTCTGCAAACTGTTCTTTCAAAATCTGTTTGTCACCTGAATTGAAATCAATGTATTTAACAGAGTGCACGAAAACGACTCTAAAAAATGTAGTTCTAACAGTATTTCTCCTCTTAAACCACTGTCTAGAACCAAGCTAATACAGGAATTTAATCCAACACAGTGTGGCCAGGCACAACGATGCACTCCTCCGCCTATCAAAGGAATTAAAAAATAGTATTGCATATAACTTGGTGCTCTAGGTTGAAGGGAGGCCACCTAACAACCTTAAATTAACCACAAGGTTCCACAATTACATAATATCCCTGAGCACTCACTATTATTACAGGAAAAACAACATCCAAATCCAAAAGTATTTATGAATTCTTGTTCCAATCTCTTTATTAGATCCACAGACTTCTTAGAATCTTTAAGCCCACGCTTCTTGACATCAGTACATGCCACGTTTTCTTGATATCAACACAGCCAACACGTGTTTCGTCGTTATGGCATATTCATGGTGGGCATTTATATTTACTTTTGCTGGTGAATATTGGATTACTAATAACTTTATAATTTTAGATGTGACGTGGCTACAGGAATAGCACTTTCAACACTTCAAGGTTTCCTTTGTTTACTGTGGACTATACTCACTTGGCTGCATGATGGATCTCGACTGGTATAAGTGGATGGGGACACCATGGTGTTATCATAGCATGTTCATCACAATTATTTTCTATGTAACTAAACTGTATTTGACACAGACCGTTTAATTGCTCGTATAGGAATGTGGGTATTTTCAGGATGTTGTTGTTCCAAAAAAATAATTTATTTGCAGTGTTTGTTCACCAAATTATCTTGCTCATTGCATTATTTAAGTTGGTGAAGGTACCATGAGTATTTGGTTATGAAATATTTGATTTGTGATGTGTTTGTTTTTATCCCTGATGAAGCCGAAGGCGAATATGTCATAACGATGAAACACATGTTGGCTATGTTGATGTCAAGAAAACGTGGCTTGAATTGATGTCAGGAAGCATGGGGTTAAAGATTATAAGGAGCCTGTGGATCTAATAAAGAGACTGGAACATGAATCTTATGAAAATGGGGTCTAGTCTTGACTGGTTGTTAAACACAGTGAGATAGGGTATGGGGCAATAGTGACTGCACTTATCCCTTGTGTGGGGTAATAAGTGATTTGAGCTAACTGGGTGCCAAGGATCTGAGACTCAATACCCGTAAGTCCCCTAGGATACAAGATCCCACCAAACATTAAAATACAAAGAAACGATCCAGCACACCAAAAACAAATTCAAATTGCAACGGTAAATGAGAAAAGTGTTCAAAGAATGATTCAGCAGGTCTATAACACCGTTTGGATTCATTACATTGGATGACTCCCATATTGGTGTTAAAAATACTTAAGGATTTAATACATTTCCTTTGGAAACCGAGTCTCCATATAGAAATTTGCCTCTATGAATTTTTGAAGAGGAAACATCTTACTTTTTTGCCCTGAAGAAGTCCTTGATGGACGAAACGCATAGGCTACAATCTATCTTTTAAGAAGATTTTTGAATAAAGAATTGGAACGACATCAGACCTGCTGAATCATTCTTTGAACACTTTTCTCATTTACCGTTGCAATTTGAATTTGTTTTTGGTGTGCTGGATCGTTTCTTTGTATCTTGACTGGTTGTTAACTGTCTGTCAAATATTTGAATAATGGCACATGGGATTTTGAGTGATTTGCAAATTCTTGGTGAATAGTCTTGCACTAATAGAGGATTAATGATTCTCTCCACTTGAATTTCAGCAATGGGCCTGGAATAGAATTTTTGAGCCCCTTCTATCACAGTTCTCTGAGCCAAATTCTATCCCTGATACGCTGTTTTGGAGACTTCTAGATTGCTTTTATGCATGCATTTGGTATTAATTATTTTCCTGGGTTTAGTGTTCGTATTCCTAAACGAAATTCCTGTTGATTATTTGATATCATTCTCAGTCGTCCTTCGCTGTACCTTTCCATTGAAAACATATGGTTACTTATAGAGACAAATGACTGGTGCTTCATTTGTGCTAGTGATTGCTGATGCTGAGCACCGGTGCAGGTTTATGAAAACATGCAGTTGAATTACTGGTGGTGCTGTATTTGTTATCCATGTTGAACATTTTATAAACACTGGACATAATGAGGAAGACATCAGGTGGACTGTCACCAGTGTGGTGAAACCACCACCGAGAGGCGCAGACATTGGGCAACTCCTCAACAAAGAGGAACTGAAGTGGATCCTTCGAACTGGCAGCATACGCACAGGACTCAACAGACTAGAGGATTGGACCACCCTGCTGTAGTTGCTCAACCTACTGTATTCTCTTCCATGACATGTTTCTGTATTCAGGTCCTTTCTATTCCTTTTGATACTCTTGATGTGATGTGTGCTTCTCATTCTATATTTTCTATCAACTATTTCTTAATCCGTCTCCTTTTCGGGCCAGACCTCACCTGGTTTGTTATACCAGTATTCCAAAATCACAAGCTTCCTTCAATGCAATTCTGTCCCTCTTTGTAGTATTACGATTTGCCTCTTCTCACCTATTGAACTATCTGCATACTATTTTAAACTCACATTTAGCTTTGGGCTTGTCCCACGGCACCCTCTAGGGGATCTACCCCTCTATGTCTTCATTTTCTTTCTAAATGGTTAAAATTATTCTTCATTGTGCAAGTGTATTATGTAGATACCAATTATGCATACATCGGTATTGCGTAATCCAAGTACCATTGGCAATTCATGCTCACAATACTTAGATATTGTTCCATGCGTCATCATAACCAAAACCTTTTCATTTGTATTTAACCATCAACTGTTCAAAGGTCAACTAATCTTTTGCTCTTTGCTTTATTCCTTTATCTCCATTTATTCTTTCTTTCTCTAAATCAGATAACTCACTCAAATTAACCACATCGCCTTACTATTCACCCCGTTTCAAATGGCCGCTATCTTTGGTTCACTATACCTGACACTCTCACGTTAGCCATGTGACTGTTCACATGACCCACTTGTTCCGGTTTTCAGATTATATCACAGCGGGAATACCAGTCTCCCGGTCTCCCGCTCCGACACGCCGCAGCGAAGGCGCACTGATCGATGCACCTCGTTTCCCTTGATGGTAAGCCTTTCACTGCATGTATGCCTAGCATAATTCCTCTTACATGTGGTTTGCCGCATTTACCAATAACCTACTCCCGCTTGCCTTAGATCTATCAGGACGTCCGGGCCAGGTACTCTGCATTGGACACGCGAACGCGGTCCTGCACTAGCTCTCACCAATCCAGTGGATCAGCCCCACAGGATTCTTGGTAGGTCCTCAACCTCCTCCTCAGTTTCACGATATCACCCCCACCACGCAGACCTTCCGCAATAACGGCATTCTCATTTTCAACAGGCTCAATTCTTCGCGCCATAGGTACCTTATAAGGACACGCTGCTGCGGTCCTTGTCATTGGCTTGTCTGCTTCATTTCGGTTTTACGGTAAGCCTAGACCCCAGTGGCCAATTGTTTGGTTCATTTCACCCCGTGTGGCACGCCGAAAATTACACATGGTTCTCCCTTAGGTTACCTAGACCGCTTCACTTCTTCAATCCCCTCTAGATCACTGGCCCTTGCAAGGCCACAGTACTCTTTCAATTGTATTCCATAGTTTGAGGTCCGCACCAAGTCGAACCCTCCTCTGGTTGCCTCTTGCTCAAATGGCTGGGTTGGCATCAGCTCGAATAGCTTCACCAGATCATCACTTGCTTACTCCGCCAAAGTTATCCATTTGTAATTAATCACCATTTCACCTACATCTGCATGGTAACTGTCAATTCGCCGCTTTTTAACCCCTTCTAAACTGACCCTTCTATTGTCTCCTTTCCTTTTCCTCTTATTGTTTGACAGGCAATTTTACTCAGGCATGTAACACTATGTCCTGATGATGATCCCACAATTGTTCAAAAGGGATCGAAACGTCGTTGACTCTCTGTACACCGTAAATGCTATTTTACCTGATATTACTCATATGTAACGGTGTCTTCACACATTGATGCTTGTCTTATTCGAATGTATGACATACAAGCATTCGCTCTGCTTGAGCCTTTGTTTTTGTTTATGTTTTTGTTTTATGTACACTTAGTTGGATGCAGGATTGTGTCCCACTTTATTTTTTGTGAATACTTCGAATATTAAATCAATCCTGTCCGGCTGGACAGCTTGAAATATAGTACTGATTCTGAGTCTATATTCATCTTTCCTTGCTCCTATTGTCCTTGTTTGGGGACCAGTGTGTTTAAAATCCATTAATACCCAAGGTCCCTGACCATTCGAATTGGTTTCCCTTGTTCTTCATAACACGTATTTGTTATCTAGGCCATGGCTGAGGCAAACGTTCTTCTGTCCTTCACATTGAAAATGCCATGCATCCATTTCCACTTTTGTGGTCAAAGGGCGGGGTGACTTCAGAGCAGATTTGCTCAGACAGTGTACACGTGTTCCTCTCTAAGCAATAATAAAAAATAATTTACATGAAGTAGTAGTATTTCAGTAAAATAGTTGGTTAAGAAATTACATTTTTGCAGATCCAACTTTAATTTTCAGGCATTCAAATCCAAAATTTGTTGACACGCAGGTCAATGGATGAGCAACACAGCCGACACGTGTTTCGTCATAATGACGACTTTTTCAATGCTCGTCACTCTTTCAAGACTAGTCTAGGAAATGGTCTCTAGTGTAGACCTCTGGTTTATATCAAGTACTCACAATTGTCAGCATTCACCACCACGTTTGGTAGGAACATTGAAGAAAGGGCAGGCTATGTTCGGCCCAATATGTAAATAGTGAGCCCGTAGCAGCTCGCAAAGTAACTCTGCGTATAAGACGTTTCCTAGACTATCCAGTCCTTGGGGATCCAAGGACAGCGTTTATTGTCCGGCTAATCCACATATGAGAGGAAGATTTTATCCTGACTTCCTCGACTTGAAAGAGTGGCGAGCCTTGAAAAAGTTGTCATTATGACGAAACATGTGTCTGCTGTGTTGTTCCTGCGTGTCAACAAATTTTGGATTTGAATGCCTGAAAATTAAAGTTGGATCTGCAAGATTGGCAGAACGAAATTACCATACCTGTGTAGTGCTCTGGGTTGTTTATTTCTATATATGTAAAAGTCTTCTTTTTCATATATTAATGTACACTATTGAGGTGGCATAGTGTTGATCCATTTGAGCACATCATACTTTCTGTATCTTATGTATTTACCTTAGACTTGACAGATGTGCTAGCAGTTTGCTATTACCACTGCCATCATCTCTTTCTTTTAAGAAATTACATTTATCAAATTGAATGCAAGAGGCAATTTGTAGTTACAACAAAAAAAAAATCTATTTCATTATGCCTTCCTCCTCCTCAATTTTACTGGTAAAATCCTTGTTTAAGAATCGCTAACAATCACATGTAAAGTCGTCTCTAAATGGCACAAATTTATGGCCAATGTTACTAGCCTGCTGTATTTTTAATACACCCCATTTGCCATTACTTTTGCTTTCACCTCCTCCTGTCTCCATCCTCCCAGTGCCTGATCTGTTCCTGTCCCAAGGGTAGCAGACCTCAGGGCCGGATTCACAAAGGTAAACATACGCTTTTGAGTAAGTTTAAGATTGTTTGCTTTTCACAAAGGTATTTTACCAGTAGTATCTTTACACCTGCGGAGTCTCCACACATAAATAGAGTGAACAGTCCAAGGGCCAGATTTTCAAAAAATACACACAACGCAGCGCAGCACCCAAAGAGGCTGCGCTGCAATGCTTGGCAGGGAGGGAGCAGGAGAGCGCCATATCTACAGAGATGTTTCTCTCTCCTCCCCTCTCCCTAGCACTGGCGCTGATTTCAGCTGCTGAGCGCCACGCACACACCTTAGCGCCATAGCGCTAGGGTCTGTGCGTGAGTCTTGCATAGGTTTTGTACAGGAAGGATACCCTTCCTATACAAAATTCCAAGCCTAGACAAGTTTAGAAGCTTTTCCCATTTTGTATGTGTGCTGCACAGTGCACCACGCATGCAAAGTCAGAAAAGAAAGGAGAAATAAAAACATTTCTCCTGTTAGCACCTCCTTTGAAGTACTTTTACCTTTTGCCACTAAACCCTGTCTACAATTCTCTGTAGAGGGAGGGAGGGAGAGGAGGTCCCACAGTTGGCCTGTGCCTCTACCCCTACAAGTCAACTTTCTTGATGAGGGAACCTTCCTCTTCTTAGCCAAAAAAATTGACATTTTTCTCACTTTATGTCTCCTCAACTATCCGTCTTCCCGTATCCAATTTTACTTGCAATCCGGTTCGGTCTTCATTTTTCACCCTGAGCTTTCCATCATTCCCTCAAGTGCTTGAAGCAGCTTTCAGTGGCAGAAGCCATAATCGGGCATGATTACGCAACATCCTGTTCCCTTATCATCTCCCCATTCTCTAGTTTGAAGAAACATTCTCAGGGCACGTTAATGTAATTTAGAGTGCAGTCTTACGTCTAGTAAATATTAAGACATGATCAGAGAAGATCCAATCCGTGCACTGAGAAAAGAATACAATGCGTAAAGGTACCTAAAGAAATGAAACTCTGCCACCTTCCTTTGGTCTTTTTCTTCCTCATGGGTCAGGTGCCCCATGCTTCCTTTCCTCTTCTGCCGTTCTCCAGCACCTTGAGATTGCCTTAGTGCAGTCTAAGCGCTATACAATAAGTCATGAAAGCACCCGATACTGTGCTTGGGAATTTGTTTTCCTTTCTGATCTTTTCTCCTAACTTTCCCCCACCTAATCACATACCAGACAGAGGACAGCATTGGCCTCGGAAGGAGACAGAAAACGGTAACACCCTGCAGTTTGGCAGCCTTTCTGCTGCCTCTGAATCATGCGAGTGTCTTTAAATGTTTACAATTCCTACATGATGTCTTCGTTTCTCTCCATTGCATTATGCTGCATAACGGTGGGTGGGAAGGCCCCGTTGTCGAGCAGGATTAGGCAATGGCAAGAAAGTGCAAGGGACAGAGTTCAAACATGACAGATGAAACTAACTGAGGATGTAATATTATTTTCTGGATTTTAGTCAAAGGATTAGATATAGATTTTATTTCTTTAATTCTTTATTGACAGTTTTCCTTTATTGCACTACACCGCTGCAGAAAAGCTTCTATCTGCTCACACTACCGCTGCCCTTCTTTGATCACTCTCAACCTTGCATTGAGTCCACAGTGGTGCCTGTCATGTCAGGGTTAAGGACTCGGGGCTCTGGAATCCTCATAGCCATGGTCTTCCATACATCAAGTACCTGCTGAGATGCAGATCACTGATCTATCAACTATATATATTTACTTTACTAGTCCTATGAGTGTTCTTCTGCTTCGGACCACACCCAGGCTTCTTCTGCCTGAAAGCTCTCCCACTGCAATTAGCTTAGGAGGAGGATTCAAGATCACCCACAAACTGTATAGTCTCCAATGAATGAGGGCCACGCCTCGCTAGACATTTAGGATGCCGCTGAACTGCTGGTAGTTCGACGCTGTATTTCTTTCTTTGTCTTTGCAGTTTTATATTGTGTGAACTCGACCCAAAGGTACCGGAGCCCTTTACATGAGCACCAGTATTACATCCTGACTTACAGCACCTCGTTTACCATCGGCTGAGATTAATTCACCGATTCCAGCCATCAGTTTTTTGTTTTTCCATGTATAACTTGGATGGCCGTTCGTCAGTGCTGGCTGAAGAGGTGACAGTGTTGGATCAGGAGACATTAAGGTTCAGTCTGCCTTGAAGTGTGGGTTTAAGTCTTGTCATCTTTGTATGCTTCTCAGACCCCGGCAAAGGATTTTTAGCCTTTGTCTCCAGTCATTCAGGCAGGAGAGGTCTGTGCTGAGACATCTTGGAGGAGATTCTGAACCAGGCCAAGCTTCTGGTGGGTTATTCTTGAGATATTCTCAGGGCCTCAGGTTTTGCCTTGGGTGCCATTGTGGATGTCTGGAAACAGATCCATTTCTGTGATGGGAAAGAGGATGGAGCACAGGAAGTCAGGCTTTGTAAGATGCCACCCTGGTGTAAACTACTCTCTTGTGAACACTTGAAAGTGCTCTTGCAGTGGGCATTTAAGAACCAAACACAAGGGAGTTTCTGTTAGCCATAGACTTGCAAGATGCTTATTGCACATCCTGGTGTGTCCATCCCATCAGAGGTTGCTGAGGGTTAGTGTGCTGTGGCTTCATTGACAGTTCTGGGAGCTTCCTATGGACTTAAATCATATCTGAGTGTTCATCAAGGTTTTGGTTCTGATAGTGGCCGTACATCACAATTAAGGGATTCTTCACAATGTGAATGTATCCCATACCCGAAATATTTGTTTATGCAGGTTGGCAAGAGACACAGAAATGATATGTCAGAACCTGGGTAAGCATGGTTTCCTGGTTACCCATTCGAAGTTCCCTTTGACTCCTTCTCAAGACCTGAAGCTTAGTGGGCATACTACCAATTGTTTATTGAAGCATGATAATTGCAACAAAAATATATACAATAAATCAAAAATAAGTTGGTGAGTAATCAATGATATGCTGTTAGGAGCACACTTGAAAGTACATCTGGTGGTAGTGTTCTTGCCAGAAGCATGGGTGGCAGGATTAAGGGATCACCCAATATGTCTTTTGCCCAAGGAGATGGCTTCAGTCATGGAAGAGGTGAGTGGAGGTGAACATGGTATTTTTGGGGCTAGTGACACCTAGGTGGATTGGGATCTTACCCTCTCATCCTGGTACTGACAGACTCTGAGTTTATGCTGTTTCAGATCTCCTGCATTTTCATGGGACTGTGCTCTTGCCTGCACCATGTGTCCTGGTTTGCCACTTCTGTGATACTGGTACCCCTCAACCCACAACTTCAAGGCCCAGACGCAAGTGAAATACTAACTTGCACCTAGCATTTGTTGCAGGAATCTCTCCACAAACCTTAAAAGATGTGTTCCTTTCTCCCTTCTTCTTTAATGGCCAACACAACAGATGCCAGCAATTTGTCTGGAGGGCCAAATTGGGGACAAGATAGTCTGCGGTAATTTGATGTGCTCGGAGAGCAACTCATTCTTGAAGATTTGGTTTAACATCTTTGAAAGACTTTTCTCTACAATGTCTGGTGATCAGCACTCTGGGCTCATCCTGAAAGTAGTCCTCCATTTTTTATATTTAAGGGATTTCTTCTAATGGTTAAGAGGTCTGCTTTGAGAGTGGATTGTCTGTGAGTTTTCTTTGACAAGCTGGTGTTTAGGTTGGGCCCAGCATTTCTGCCTAAGATTGTCATGTTCTTTCATCAAGAGCAGGGGATCATTCTTCATTCCTTTTTTATGGATTCTAGTTTTAAGGAAGAAAATGGCTGGCATCTGTTAGATGTCACCTGTGCGATGCAAACATAACTTTACATGTCTAGGTTACATCACTTGTCTGGCAGTTTGCCAATTGTAGCCACTTTCATCTGAGTCAGAGGCTCTCTGTGTTTAATGGGTGGATTAAGTCATACATCTCTATTACGCCTACTGGTTCTACATTGCATGGGTTGATGCGGGGCTGAACTACTCATGGATAGCTGCTTGTTGGGGAGAATCTGGTGGGGCATCCATTGTGGAGGACTGTAGCGCCGCCACATGGGATTCTTCAATCATCTTGGTTGCTCACTTCCAGTCGGAGGTTAGGATGAAAAGTTCTTTTGACTTTCAGAATCCTTTCATCTGTTCTCCCTGAGTGATCCCTCTTGGTAATATTTGATATTTTAAAAGGAATATTGGTCTGTTTATTTAGGAGATCAGAGTGAGGTATTCTTATCTGAGATTTCAAATATGTAAGAAATTGGACACAGACGCATTTATTTATTACTTACCAGTAATATCATTAATCCTATACTCTTCCTCATCCCAGTACTTACATTCTAATATCTACACACACAATCTTCCCTCCCCCTCACTTAGGGTCACGCTGTTTCTAGTTATAATCGAGTATGACAGGTGATTGAGAACAGTGGAGGATGGTGATCTTTGAAAGTGCAGGGTCAAAGTATTCTACACAAATACCAGTAAAAGAGTAGAGTGCACAAGGGTTTACAGGGTTCGTCCCATGGGAATTTGTTTTTAAATGTCAGAAATGCATTTTAACGCACAAATTCCACTTAAGCCTTAGACTCTGAAAGGCAGTCATTTGCCAAGCCAATGAAGTCTGATGCTCCGCAGAAACTGACGAATTTTTTTTCACAATGTGCTGGGGCTGCCCTCATATAACAAAAATAACCTCCATTGTACCAGGAACAGTATAGTTTCATGGGTGCCCTTTTGCCAGAAATTACATACAATATGCCAATGCCAGAATTTCACCAATGATGGTGTCCATGTACTATGGGTGACCCTTACGTCTCAAATTACTTCCAGTATGTTAGGGCCAGCATCTTATGATGGTTGGCCCCTTCCCATACGCCATGGCTGTCCTCCCATATGCAAAGAAGTACCTCAAATATGCTGGCACCACCATTTTGACACCTGTGCTCCATATGCCAAAATTTTCCCCCAGTATGTAGTGGCAATATTTTTTCACAGGGTCTCATTATGCCAATAATTACCTCCAGTAACTGGGCATCCCACCTTTCAATTGTGAATGACTGGGCATTCACTCCCATAGATGAACGCTCACTTCAGGCAGACAGGAGGACCATGACACCGAGGGGATACCCTAGGAAAAGCTATCTCAGAGGCACGGCGGGCCAGGGACCAATGCCAACAGTCACAGTAATTACTAGAGAAAGTCAACCTCTACCTCTTTACCTCTACCCATCCCGCAAACCCTCAAGTCACCCTCAATACCCTTTACATCTCCCCACTCCACACTCCTCAACCCTCAACTCACCATCACCTCCCTTTACCTCTACCCACCCAAGAGCCCTCAACTCACCTCTCACCTCCATTTACCTCTACCCACCCAAGAGCCCTCAAGTCAACCTTACCTCCCGTTACCTAACCCCTGAGCCCTCAATTCACGCTCACCTCCCTTTACCTCTACCCATCCCTGAACCCTCAAATCACCCTCAACTCCCTTTCCCTCTACCCACAATTAACCCTCAAGTCACACTCACCTCCCTTCACCTCTACCCCCCACCCATGAGCCAATAAGTCACCCTCGCCACCATTATATTTTACCCACCCGTGAACCCTGAAGCCTCAAGTCACCCTCCCCTAACCTCTTCACGCCCCTGAACCCTCAAGTCACCTACACTTTCCTTTACCTCTACTCACCCTTGAACCCTCAAGTCATTCTCACCTCCCGTTACCTATACCCACCCCATAACCCTCAAGTCACCCTCACCTCACCTCACCTCTCCTTACCTATACCCACCCTTAAACCCTCAACACCCTCACCTCACTTTACCTCTAGCCACCCCTGAACCCTCAAGTCGCCCTCACCTTCCTTTACCTCAACCCACCCCTGAACCCTCAAGTAATCCTCACCTCACTTTACTTCTACCCACCTCGGAGCTCTCGTCACCCTCACCTCCCTTTACCTCTACCCACCCATCAACCATCATGTCACCCTCACCTCCCTTTACCTCTACCCACCCCTGAACTCTAAAGTCCCCCTTACCTCCTTTACCTCTACCCAGTCCTAAACCCTAAAATCACTTTTTAAAATATCATAAAAAGTATGCTATTTAAAAGAAAAAGACTTCTAAATACTTACCTGCTTGGTAAAGACTGCATGCTAAAGGTCCTGCATAGTAAAGACTGCGCGGTAAAGGTTGTTTCCTCTCAGGCAGGACACAAATGTTTTGGGGGCAGTGTCAGTTGTTTTCTTCCATTCACAAATTTTGGGAGGCAAGTTTGCATCTTTGACTGTTTGCCCCTTTCTTCCCCACACCCGGTACTTTGGGTCTCGCCTGAGACAGCGCACGTGCTGTCACTAGCGAAACATTTTGTTTACTTAGGGGGCTTAGAGCCCACCCAATGTCTGCCAATGGTTGGCTTCATCGTCACTCTTATTTCCTTGCTTCTCTTTGGTCAACAAGTGCCGGCCTTACTTCCTCTTTGTGTGTTTGTCCCTGTCCCGGGAGCCTGGACCAAGTACTGCTTCCCTTGCCCAGTGTCCCTACACTGGGAACTGCTTTCAGAGGTACTTTTCTTTTATCTTTTATGTGCACACCCATCCTGTCCCGCCAGAAAAAAAAGCGCTCAAAAGTCACACCAATGGGTGTCGAGATACTACAAAGATGCAAATGAGCCTGTGTTTCCTGCTCTGCGAACTTCAGCTCAGACATAAGACAATTAAACTTTTTTTTCTGAAGGGAGAGAATAATCCCATACTAAGAAAACAAATCACTGCCCCTTGAGGTCATGCTTGCCTCATCATAGCACTTTTTTATCTATCTTTCAACCATGATGCACAGTACCGTGTTGCTGTTCTACATGGCTATAAGAAATTGACAAAGCCAATAGCCCTCCCATAGGCGAGATATATTGATATTGCCAATGCTTGTTTATGCTGAGAAGCAGCTCGCCTGTCTGTTCTTTCCAGTCGCGTTAAGAATCAGAAGGGACTGCGAGTGAGAGAGAGGCTGCCAACTCTTCAGGCTATCATAATATTATCAGAGGTTAGTTTATGTGTTCAAGGCATATTTGATATGTCCTGGAAACAAATGACGCTCAAGTTCGCCTTGTGTGGTGGTTCAGCACAACGCACACGTCAATGACATGTGCTCAAGTGAAACTATTACAACAAGCATGAACCTAAACAAACACACAAGCCAACTCCAGAGAAGCTGGGACAGTAAAGAGGGATGAAATCACAGAACTCACACTGCCTTTGTGTATTTTGTTACCTTGTAAAAAGTCTAAAGCAGAAGGAAAGTATAATGAAAATTTACAACAATAGAACAGTACTCTTTGCTCTTCACATGAAACTATGCAAGGAAAGTTCAAAAAAGCATACATTTGCATGGCAAGCCTGTTCACAGACTCGTGTAGACTTTGTTACAATAATAATCTTGCCCTTTAGCGCCACAGATTTGTTTGGTGATCACGCCCGAGGCTTTCTTAGAAATGTAAGTAGGCAATAGTTAGAACGTGATGTTCTTTTCGCAATATACACACTGGCCTCCGGCGCAGGGCAAAGAACGCTTCCATTTCTAACGTCTTACATTCATAGGGCCTCACTACAATATTTTGATGCAGGGCAGAACAGCAAGCCTTCCTGCTGCGTTGCCGTGCGTCAAAAGAAAAGGGCAGTAATGCGCCGTATCTATAAGATATGGTGCTTTCTTGTCCTTCTCCCCTGTGCCAGCCCTGCACCAGCGCACTCACAGCAGCCGTGCGCCAGCACAGACACCCTTGTGTCATTTTGCAAGGGTGCCTGCGCTGAGGGGATGATTGTTTTTGTGCAGGAAGGGACACCTTCCTGCACAAAAACAATCATTAAAGGCTTTTTACTCTTGCCTTGTTGTGCCTCCTTATGCCTCCCCTGGGGAGGTGTAGAATTCTGACCCATTCCCAGGTTTCCAAAATGTTGTAAATCTGGGAATGCGTCCAGTTCCATGGATGTTGCATGGGAACACCCACACCAACACCCGGGGTACTCCCCTTCTGCGTGAAAGGGAAACATATTTACAAGGCCACGAAAAGTCACGCAGGGTGACTTTACGTGGCCTTGTAAATATGGGAAGCCCATTGCGCTGCTGGTGCGTCAATAAAAGTGACGCACCAGTGGCGCAATGGGCTTGTAAATAAGCCCCTTAGTGAGTAAAAAAGGTTTGCATATATTTTGTAAATAAAGGCTTACACTGCACTTCTATAAACAATTACATTTATATGCCTATTATTATTTTATTTTTTACAGAAAATAGCAACGATTCATTGTTGATTACATCAAATGAGACTAAACCCAGGTGAAATTTCCTTTACGCATACGTAGTCGCATGTAATTGCCAGCAGACATTATGCATCATCTCAAACAAGATTTCGTTCAGGTAAAAAACATATTGCGGGAACACAAGAAGAACAGTAGTAGACTTTGCTAAATGCCAACAGCTTGGTTTTAATGCGGGGCGAAGATAAACAAAAATGTATATTTCCTTTAATTTAATTTTTACCTGTGCAGACTGTTAGGGAAACTTGGCACGAAAGGCATCTTTTTATATTTTTATGCATTTTTTTTTTTACAAAGCTGGTGCCACTACTGTACATACAGTATCAACTTTCTCTTTCTGTCCTGAAGACTCCCCACTCTTCTTTGTTGAGCGCTTAGTAAATTTGGATTTTAATTCTGCAGGGTAAGCATTACTTATCATTTCGAATCTCTGGTGCATCAGCCACCCTTGGAATTTTAGCATTTTTGGGGAAAATCAAGTCAGGGTAGTGCAGAGCTTTACAAAATGTTTAATGTTTGCGGGAGGTCAGGCATTACTAATTTTTTCTGTTTTTTATTTTTCATTTTATTTGTTAGTGGTAGTGCGTGTTGCTGAATGGCCTGGAGTTTGGACTAGGGAATCCAGTGCAAGCACCTGCGTGGATTAAGGAACAAGAGTGTAAGAGCAATGGGCATTTTGGTGGAGGCCGGGAGTTATATTTCTTCAATTTCCTTGTATTTTGTCCGAAGTTGTAATTATATTGTGGTATTTTGCTGTTTGGGGCCTAGCCTGTTGCTGGCCATTGATGTTTTGTTTTTGGATGGATTTCCACATTCTCAAAGCTGCTGCGATAGATAGATACTTTAGGGGGCTGTGGATGGGCTTGAATTCGTGACCATTTTAAGTTTTTTGTCTGCATGTGCCTGCTTGTGTCTGAGGGGTTTACAGGAGTGTTCAGACATTCAGTCACCTTCGCCTCAGGGACTTGAGGCGGGAAAGGGGGTCAGGTAGGAGGGAAGGCGAGGGGAGATTATAGGGAGAGGGAGATGGGGAGGTGGAGTGAGAGGAGAGGAGGGGAGGGGGAGAGAGAGAGAGAGTTCGGACTGTCTGTCTTGTGGGCAGTTTTAAAATGTATTGCAAACATTTTTGTCAGTTTCCATGTTGCTGAGTGCTGTAATTTTTTTGCCTTGGTTGTTTTTTTACATTCTCTTGCTTGTAATACACTTTTTCACTTTTATGTGAAACCAGATTGTGTCACATAGGTGGCCATCTTGTCTTTATTCTCCATACTTTCTGTCTTTCCAAGATATGTGCTTGTCCACCATTTTGTGAAACCAGAGAGAGAGTGTGTCTGTGTGTGATCATTGATTTTTAAACATTTTATGCCAGGTTTACAAGCCTTTTGCTGGAAGCACTGCATGTGTCATGGTCCTAGAGAAGCCCACATTTTCCCTTTATTAATTATATTTCCTGTTATTATACTGTGCTTGTCTGGTGGGTTCAGTAGCCTGTAGGCCATGGTTATTATAAATTTTAATTAATTTAATATCACTTTTTGCCAGCCCCCTCTCCCCCTTACTCAAACAGGACCTGGAGAAACAAGAGGTATGTATTGCCTATTTTTAGAGGCTTTCCCATATGTTTTGCAACATGAATTGGGCCCTCTGGTTCATGGTTATTAATAATTTAATTCATTGAAATGATTTTTGCCTGACGTCCCTTGGCTCCCTGGTGGTTCCCATTTGCCCTTGGGGAACAACATATTTATAATTATTGTATATATAAATATATATTTATAATATATATATATTTTTACAGATTTTTGTATAATAAAAGCTGCATCTAACAAAACACTGAGGGGCATATTTACTAGGAAACTGTTGGAGCGTGACGTTAGCCTTCTTGGCTTAATGCTGCACTCCGACAGTTTCCATATGCAGGGATGCACCGTATTCACAAGAATACAGTGCACCCCTGCCTTTCCCTTAGCGCTGGTGCTAAATGTAGCTACCTAGCGCCAACGCAGGCAGTCTTGCACCATTGTGCAAGGGCGCCTGCGTTGCAGGCAAAGATTGTTTATATGCAGGAAGGTGTCCCTTCCTGCACATAAACAATAAGTAATGGTGTTTTGTAACTTCTATGTGTGCTGCAGAATGCAGCACACATAGAAGTTGCAACTTGTCATTTTTTTTAATGATTGTTTATGTGCAGGAAGGGACGCCTTCCTGCACATAAACAATCAATGGCGTTTTGCTGTTTCTGTGTGTCCTGTATCATGAGAACAAGGGTACCCCAATAATTAGTTAATTGGTTTTACACTGCCCAATTACTAACGGTCTCCTTATCGGCTTCCCTTGTGGTTGCCCAATTCTTCATGCTCACAACCTTTTGTCCTGGTGATGATCTCAAACAAGTGAGATTGAAACGTCGTCGACCCTTATACAACAAGAAACTCCTTTTACTATTTAAATTACTCTTAGGAGTTTCAGCTTTTGTTGTCAATGCGATGTATATATTTTAAATGTCACCCTCACTTGTCACATCACGCTTGCTGTCACTTTTTTGTGAGCACCTGAACTATAATTTCAGAGATTACGCTGCATTATTGTTTATAAATAAATACTGCATAATGCAAAAGCCCGTCTGTGTCCCTGCCTACATTCAAACAACTGCCTACTATTGCTCCGTCCTGCATTAATTGCCTATATGTGCCCAATGTTACAGGCATATTAACACTGCTTTAAACTCAACTGCTCTCGCTACTTTGGGACCGAACTGGCCCTGCATGAACTATTGTTTTCTTGTAATAAATGTTTCTGTGTGTCCTGCACAATGTAGGACACATAGAAACAGCAAAAACGAGGAGAAACAAAGCATTTCTCCTCGTTTCGCCAGGTTAAGACCAGGTTTTCCCTGGTCTTGATTTTGGCGCTGCCCCATATTAACGCCAACCTTGTAAGTTTAGGGCAGCATCAAAATCAATGGGTGTTGCGGTGGAACGCCCACCGCAACACCCATTGCCCACCCCTTTCACACTAAGTGTAGTGTGACAGGGGCCTCATCCACAAGGGGGCATTTAACCACATTAATTGGCTTAATGCCACCATGTGAATAAGGCAGACGCTATCGCCACAGGAAAGTCGGAAAAAGTGACTTTCCTGTGGCGATAGGGGCTAGTAAATATGCCCCTCAGTTTGAAAATTGGTATGTTTTTGCCATGATGACCCGAACTGCATTTTCTAGAATGGCCAGTTCGGACTGTTTTCCTTCTTATGTTTAATTGCCTGCAGGTGGATGAGGAAGAGAAAAGCAGTAGTATGTCAGTTGGCTGATACCATAGTCCAGGTCCAGAAAGATCCCACTCCTTGCTACTCCATGCATTGTGTTTTCTTCCATTTTGTTTTATTTGCAGGAATCCAGCGCTCTTCGCTATGATCTCTGCAGCCACAGCCCCCAGCAGTTGCCTCTGGAAGCTGCACAGGTTTGAGAGCTTTCTCACCTGAGCTGCATTCATGGTTCTGTGCACTTGGTGGTGGCTCCAGTGGGCGCACGAGGGCTGTGGATGTGAGGGGCACAGAAAGAGGGGCCTGGCATGTGGGGTTGTCTAAGCTCTATATAGTGTGGCGATTGTACTTTAATGTACTAGGCGTTTGCTTGCTACCCTTATGGTGAGGGGATTTTGATTGTCACTTGGGCCTATGTACGCCGACGTTTTACTGGGTATTTGCTTTAAAAGAATAGTCTGGGACATTTTCATTTGTTTGGCCTAGTTGGCGCACGGGCTTTGGGCCTCCTCATTGCCTCAGACATTTGAGGGCCTTTTTTCTGTGCTCTTCTTGCTGGGATTTGACATTTGGTGGTAGCAATTTTGGGGTTTGCGGCGGCTGTGCATGTGCTGGACTTCATCAGAAGTGGATTTGGTGTCTTTTTTGGGGGCTTTAGGCTTGGGCGAATTCCCATAGGTGGGTTACTTGTAATGTCTTATTGTGATATTGAGTGGGCTAAATCACAGGCTGCAGTAGAGGACTGCGTGCAGCTCAGGTTTTTCTTGTGTCCTGGGCATCGGTAGCTTAGAGTTTTGAATCCAGCCTTGACGGCCAGGATACCGGTGGGCATAGGTACGTGATGTGGTTTGTAATCTGTAGAAGAATGCCAAGTGGCACGAAGAAGGGTTCCAAGCGGGCATGGGCAGAGGTTGATATAGAGGCTTTAATGCGTAGGATGGATGCAATGGATGAGATTTTGGCCCTGTTGTGCCCATAAGCCTCCGGGGGGCAATCTAGCAAACCAGTGGCACCGGCAGGGAGGCCAAAGAGACTGGGGGTTCCACCCAGGATGGCGTTCCACCCGGTTATGATGCGGGTAGAAGTCAGTGACCTCGCAGGGAAGATAGTACAAATACTGGTGTCCAACGTTTTGTCTTGGTTTCAAAAAGGGGAGATTTTACCAACAGAGTGGGGAGATCATAACGCCCTATGTTCCTCTATGCTCTTACCGATTAAGGGACACGCTTGCAATAGTAATTTGATATCCATTACACAACATTCTTCGGATGGCCTAAGATTAGTTTGGCGCCTGAAAAAGCCCTTTGAAACCTTATCCACTATCCTTAAAGCTCATTTAGGAGCATTTCTTGACTGTGTAGCAGAGACCGGGCAAGTGTTGGCTGTTATTCACTATCACAGGCTAACCGAGATCATCAGCAAGTCAATGCTCAAGACAATCCATCCAAGCAATAGAAATCCTAGATGGTTCGATGAGACCTGCTCAATGGCTAATCGAAAGCTGAAGAAGGCCTTAAACACATGGCCTAGGGTTAGGAGCGAGATCTCACTGGCTTGGACAGAGTACAAACGTACGCTTTTAAACAGGCAGAGGGAACTCCACAAACGAGACTGGGAACTACTAGAAAATGCAGCACTCGAGAAGGAAAGTAAGTCCTTTTGGGATTTAGTGACATCAATTAAATCTAGAAATTCTCCTACTAACGCCCCTCTGCAAAATTGGGTTATTCATTTCCTCTCCATTTACTCTATTGCGGAAGATTCTAGTGCGCTATCTGAATTACGTAACAGATTACAGAGCTCCCCACCTCTGATATTAACGTTGCACGAAGTAGACTTGTCCATCCATCATAGCAAGGGGGGTAAAGCACCAGGCCCAGACGGGGTACCTATGGATTTGGTGAAATCTATGCCTAAAATTTGGGACCCCCTCCCTAACATATTCAACTACTGTTTAAACACAAATATTCCCTCTTCCTGGGCCACCGCAACGATCGTGCAGATATTTAAAAAGGGCGATCATTTGTCCCCTAAATGTTACTGCCCTATATCGCTTATTGACAGCACGATCAAAATTATTGGTAGAGTCATCTATATCCGTCTAGTAAACTGGGCGGAAGACAAGAGCATTCTTTCCCCATTCCAATATGGTTTCCGCTCAAAATTAGGCACAAACAATGTCTCAATCAATCAATCAATCAATCAGGGGTTTGTTAAAGCGCGACTACTCACCCGTAAGGGTCTCAAGGCGCGGGGGGGTGCAGGTTCCATCCATCAAGGAGAGGGTCTTTTGAAGAGCCAGGTTTTGAGGTTTCTTGCAAAGATGGGGAGCGATGTTGTCTGTCTGAGGTGGAGCGGAAGGGCGTTCCATGCTTTGGCCGCGAGGAAGGAGAAGGAGCGGCCTCCCGATCTGGTCTTTCTGGTGCGGGGGACCACGGCGTAGGAGAGCTGGGCTGATCGTAGGGTCCTTAGGGGTGCGTGGAATTTGAGTCGGCTGTTCAGGTATGCTGGTCCGGTGCCGTGGAGGGCCTTGTGTGCGTGGGTGAGCATCTTGAAGGTGATTCTCGCCTCGACAGGGAGCCAGTGGAGTGTGCGCAGGTGCTGGGAGATGTGCCAGTGTTTTGGCAGGTTGAGGACCAGTCTTGCGGCGGCGTTCTGGATGTTCTGTAGCTTGCGGGTGAGGTTTTTGTTTATTCCGGCATAGAGTGCGTTGCCGTAGTCGAGTCTGCTGGTGACCAGGGCGTGAGTGACGGTCTTTCGGTGTTCGAGGGGGATCCATTTGAAGGTCTTACGAAGGAGGCGGAGGGTGTGGAAGCAGGAAAACGAGACAGAGTTGATCTGGCGGTCCATTTTGAGCTCTGAGTCCAGGATGATTCCCAGGTTGCGTGCGTGGTCCGTGGGGGTTGGCGGGTTTCCGAGGGCGGGGGGCCACCAGGTGTCGCTCCAGGCATCAGGGTTTGGGCCCATGATGAGTACTTCTGTTTTGTTGGTGTTTAGTTGTAGGCAGCTGTTTTTCATCCATTTGGCGACGGCTTCCATGCCTTCTCGAAAGTTGCGTCTGGCGGTGTTGGGCTCGTTGGATAGGGAGAGGATGAGCTGGGTGTCGTCTGCGTATGACACGATGTTGAGTCCGTAGGTTCTGACGATGGGGGCGAGTGGAGCCATGTAGACGTTGAAGAGCGTCGGGCTGAGGGAGGAGCCCTGGGGGACTCCGCAGGTGGTAGGTGTGGGGTCCGAGAGGAAAGGGGGAGTCTGACCCGCTGCGTCCTGCCGGAGAGGAAGGAGCAGATCCAGTCGAGGGCCTTGTCCTGGATTCCTGCGTCGTAGAGTCTGCGTATTAGGGTGCGGTGGGAGACTGTGTCGAACGCCGCTGATAGGCTCGAGGAGGATGAGGGCTACTGTTTCTCCTTTGTCCAGTAGGGTGCGGATGTCGTCTGTTGCGGCGAGGAGGGCGGTTTCCGTACTGTGGTTTTTCTGAAGCCGGATTGGGAGGAGTCGAGGATGTTGTGTTCTTCAATGAATGTGGTGAGTTGGATGTTGATGGCTTTCTCGATGAATGTCTGAACCTGGCGTTAATAATTTCTAACTATACCAACGCCAGGCGATCCCCCATCTATCTTGCTTTTATGGACCTGCCCACTGCCTTTGATTCAGTGGACAGACCAAGTTATGGACAATATTTCTGGATCAAGGAGTGGACCCCTCACTTATTAATTTTTTATTCTCACTTCACTTAGACTTATTGGCTAGGGTGTGCTTAAATTCTTATGGCGAGGCGAGCTTTCTGATGCCTTCCCCCTGAGGAGTGGAGTGCGGCAGGGATGCATATTGGCCCCTCTGTTAATCATTTTATAACCTCCCGCCCCTCAGACACTCCTAGAATAGCAGGCTCTTCAATCCCCACGCTACTCTACGCTGATGATGGTGTGCTGTTTGCCCTCCCTCCGAATGTATTGAGGCATATGTCAAATTTGAATCTCAAAACCAACTACACAAAATTGCACATCATGTCCTGTAAACCAGGGAAAATAAGGCTGAATAAAATCAGCCTTAATGGGCAAGACCTAACTGCTGTGGACAACTTCTGCTACTTAGGTCTAACTTTTAGCTCCTCAGGGTCTTGCAAACCCCACCTGGCGCAGGCCAGCCTTAAACTTTGCAGAACTGCAGGGACTGTTCGTATCCTGTCAAGAGCAGAGTCTAGAGGGACTGTTCTTCCTCCCTTGAAGGTATACAGTTTTCAGTGCATTAGTTCCGCCACTTATGGAGCGGGTGTTTGGGGTTTTAACAATTGCGCTGGCCAGCAGTCTGAGGAAAATCGCTTTTTACGGCAGCTAATGATTTTACCTCCTACCACTTTCAGTTTTATTTTACACTCTGAATTAAATCAGAATTATATATCGGATAAAGTACGCGTGGTGCCACTTTTACTGTGGGTCATCGTTTTGACGAATCCAGTGGCAATACTTTGCAGGGACATTATACTTCACTGCCTTGCACACAAAAATGCCTTTTCTATCCCCTGGCAAAGTTATATCCGGAACACCTTAGGAACCCTGGGTTTACCCGCCTGGTTTCCCAAACCCACCAGTATCCAAAAAACTGCATAGGCAGAGGTGAAAACAGCGTACTCGGAGTACAGTGTAGTCCAAAGAATGAAAAATTAGTTGGTAAAACCTTCAGTTTTTACTTATTATAGATCTTTATTACCAGGCGTACAATGCCTCAGAATCAAGGTCCAACAGCTTTCCATTAGCAACCCTGGATGGTGCTTGACCCACAGGAGAAACCCCCCTCTCTCCCAGAACAAACCCCCCCCCCCAAAAAATTTTTTTTAAAGTTCTGCTGTACGCTCAATGCCCTTGTCGTAAAGATGAAATAGACAGCATCCAGAGCTCGGCCCAAGGCTTGAGTGCAATGGAACAGTGGAACATCATATACAAACGCCGTAATTTAGGATCCCTTTCTTCAACATGGCTGAAGAGAAAATGCCATAGGAAGAACTATCAATGTCTTGAGACCATTTAATGATGCTCTTTTTAACTCGTTGCTTAAAGTTACCTTTGGGCATTGGGGCGTGTGTTTAAATCTATTTCCATATGCACGTATAGAAAACTACACATGTCCCCTTAAGCACTACTTCGGGTACTACGAGGAGTCTCCACTCTTAATCAATATTACTGAATATTATAGTAGTATTATTCCATCCGTCTTAATAACCAAAATGTTCCAGTTTTCATGAACCATTCCTTTTATTAGTGTTTCGTTTCCACAGTGTGACCAGCTTCCAGGTGTGTAATCACTTCATTCCTTAATTTCCATCATTAACAGATGGTTTAACAATCCCGCGCTCCCCCGATCCCCAATGCATCTCAGGCCTGGGAGGCCTTTTGTCGGGGACATCGAGGACAACTACCAGATACTAAACAGGCAATACCATGACAATATAGTGGCAACGAAGTATGGACAGTTCCACTTTTGCTTCTAAAATTGCTTTTCTAAAGTTTTTTTTTTATTTTAAACGAAGTGCCTAGTTTTGTTTTCTGGAATGAAATTTTGACCCAGCGATGGTTAGCATCTCAAAATAAAATAATTATTATTTAGAATGCAAAGTCTTAAAAAGGATGGATTTACTTCGATTCGTGTTTTCATAAGACCTTTCTCTCTACACAGCATTGTACTGTCGATTACAACCTTCAGTGAACGCTCCATAATTCACCGCAGTTTAAAGAGTGAAATTCATATGAGGATGAGTCTCATTTCTATGAAGGATTTGGACAAAAAAACTTAAGAGAGGATTCCTAGCTAGCAAGGAGAGTTGTGAAGGGCATGTCTTCTCTCTCACTTATTCTCATGTGGTACTGACTCCCCATGACAGGTGCATGGAAGAACCTGGTCTGTAGGCGAGACTCTCAAATATACAAAATTTGATATTTCTTTTTTTAAAGGACTAGATATGTTTAGTCTTAGGTGACCTTTAATATAGAAAGATAAATATGCATCTGTGAGTGTACTCTCAATAGAACGATTTAAAGTAAAATAATGTACTGCATGGAAAGACCCCAGTACCCTCTAATGCCACATCTCTCTTCCTTCAAATGTGCAGCTCTCTTAAGGGAAACTATCCTCCTACTCCTTTGTAAACTATTGCCGACAACATCTCAGGTTGCTAAAATGAACATTGCTACTTGAATAAAAATATGTAGTATGAAAGTGGCGACACTATTTCATCATTCGTTTCGACACCCTAAGCAAGCGTGAATAGAATAATGGCTGTTTGTCAAACAACCAGGGAACCAAAGCTTGACTAGAATGCCTACTTGCTCCTGAGCCGCATTCACTGTCCAACCTTAAGCCAGAACCCATTACATTCTGCAGTGCTCTGGCCCTCCTAAGAACGTATGGAGGCCAAATCAATGGAACGCCAATTTTTTGCCTTCTCACATAGTTGACATTGTGGAACTTGAATGACACCCAGGGTCTTCATGGGCGGAATGAGGTAAAAATGTCCATCACTGCTGTGCTGCTCCAGTACTCCTGTGGTCTCTGCTGGAGGTAAAGTGTTTGCTGGCTCCTTGTTGTTTGTGGCTGGGGATGCACTAGTGTCCATGCTCCAGACGGTGGCCGGCTGTCACTTCACAGAGGAGTCTTCGGCCTGGATTCTTGGTCTGAGTAGGTGCCACATGAGAAGAAGCAAGTTGTCTACTACATGTGTTGGACAGATTGAAAAACTACATGCAGGCTTAAATTATTTGTTTAGCTACCGGTATCACAGATTTGTACACTTGGTGTTCTGTGGCTGCTGGATGTGTAGAAGGGTTCACACCCTAAAACCTCTGTATTGGTACAGACACAGGAGTAGTATCGAACCTAAGTCAAACGGATGCTGTCTCCAGTGACTTTGAGGTTCAATGTATGTTTCCTAAGGGTTCTGATCATAAAGTGGAACTAAATATTATCATAACCATTTTATTAACGAAAGAATGAACTTCCGGTCAGGAACTCTCACCCCCCCAGGAAACTTGCCTTCACCTCATATCCCCTCTCCCTCATATTATCCTGCTTCGCTGTATTAACTCCAGCACATCCTTACTTACTCTGGGAAGCGAATGCCACCAGATAATATAGTTTCATATCCGATAGAGCCAGACCTCCTCCAGCTTTTGACAAATATAAAGTACAAGTTGCATTTACATTTAAGGAAATATATTCTGGAGAACTTTTCACCACAAACCTGTTGACTCGAATGTTTTTAAGTGAATGGTATTCCCAAGAAATCAGATCCATCCCGGTGAATGTAAAAACAAATTCCCTGCAGTCTGTCCTTTTCCAAGTTCAAATAGCTCTCTTTAGCTCCAAGCCTACTTCTTCACCATCCTTGTCTATGCCTTCTTCTTTCTCTCTTCATTTATCTCCCTGTATCCCAGCTGGTTCTCCCCCTTCTCCCTCAATTGTTTTTTTAAATATCCCCACTGGTACTATGGACTTTGAACCTTTACTCTTACCTAGACACCTGTACCTTTACCACTACCTATACATTAATGTCTGAACCGCCTGGACCTCTATCTTTACCCTCTAGTCTCTACTACTAACTGTACCTTGTCAACTGCCTTTACCCTAGTCTCTCTATCCCTACCTGTACCTACCAATGCAGTTACCCAGGTACCTCTTCCCAACTATGCCCTATTGAAATTTCCACCATATAGGTCATAGTACCTCTGCTCCAGCCTAAATTCTGTTCTGAGGCATGGTTTGTTGTCCCTGTACATTAAACGAGTTACACAATTTCACAATGTTCAGGGGAGAAGTTTACTTCTTACCCACTGTTCCCTTCTTTCACTTATTTTCGGCATCTTTACTGTTTTTCTTTTGTCAGGCCATAAAGTCTCACATTCTATGTGGTGTCATGGAATTACAGTAGACTGGTATCTTCTCTTCAGTTATTTTAAAAAAGCAATATGAGGCAGCAGAGCTCTGCGTCACTGCATATTTTTTTTAAAAACTTTCAGCCATGATGCACAGCAGCTGATGCACAACCCGACTGAAAGTGTTTTTAAAAAAAAGTGTGATGTCTCGAACAGCGTTGTAAAAATCCTAGCTTTTATTTTGTATACTTTCAGACATGTTGCACAGTGGCTGCCCTGCTGCGCAACATGGCTAGAAAAACATTGACAAAGCCAACAGATCTCCCATACGTGAGACCTATTGGCTTTACCAATGCTGGTTTCCCTTTGCTCTGAAATCCAGGCAAGATTACGATGCATTGCCAAAAAGGTTTTCCATAACAAATACATACTTGATTTGGAGATTCATATGGTGCAAACTGTATTCAAAATGTGTATTTTGTGGCTGGTCATTTTTATCCATCTTTAATATAGGATGTTTAGCTTTAATAGTTTTTAGCACTGGGTGGGTATCACTGGAAAATGAAAAATATCTATATATATATATCTATATATATATATATATATATATATCTATATATATATATATATAGATATATATATATATGTTACCTTCTGGCGGTCGCCAGTAGGTAGTTATAGTTAGGACCTTGTTTCTATTCAAAAGCGTTTTTTTCTTTTGCCAATATCTTTGGCGCTGTTTGACGAATCTTCGTGAAATTTTCAAAACTAATGGTTCACTCAGGCCAGCTCCTGTCTTGAATGTTTTGGGGTGATTCGTCAAGCGGGGGCCGAGAAAAAAGGGGGTCCCAAAACACGTTTTCCCCATGTTAATTTCCATAGGATCTTTAGACACGGCTACAGCCCGCACTGCTGAACGGAATTACACCAAATTAGGCAAAAAGGTAGCTCTTGGTCCTTAAAGCGACCTTTTTTTTAAATGGTGTAAATCTGTACAGTAGTTGCTGAGAAATTCAAAAATTAAAAATGTATATATCTAAGCACCGAGGAGGAGTCGCAACTCCTCCCGAGCACGAGCGGACTTCTGATT
This sequence comes from Calotriton arnoldi, assembly GCA_963921515.1. Taxonomy (NCBI): domain Eukaryota; kingdom Metazoa; phylum Chordata; class Amphibia; order Caudata; family Salamandridae; genus Calotriton; species Calotriton arnoldi. Next base: position 992,449 of record CAWUFW010000913.1, on the reverse strand, counting down.
GGCTGCCAACACTCCAAACCAGAATGTGTTGGCAGCCATCTTGTGACCGAGTCACAAGAAAACAGTACGAAAAAGGTGAAAAACAAGAAAAGGGGGCAGGGTAGAAACACCCAGACCCCATAGGCCTGCTCAGGGGTCCCACAAGGACCCCCAAGGCCAAAAAAAGCATTTTTTTTAAATTAAATCGTCCGAATTCGCGCTGGGTGCGCGAATCCGGCCGAGAACATTTTTAAAAAACGAAGCGCGGTCTCCCGCGCTTCGTTTTCCTTAAGCCCCCGGGTGGGCCAGGTCCCGGGGGCAATGCCCAATTATGTAGCAGAGCCTGCGGGTGCCCCCGCAGCCCCGGGGACCGCCACCTCCCCAGGGCTTGTGTAATTAGGGGTGGGGGGCCTCCCAGGCCCCCCCAAGCCCTGGGGACCGCAACCTCCCCGGGGCTTTATTTAATTATGCGCGGGACACGAGGCACCCCCGCAGCCCCGGGGCTTTGTTTAATTCTCTTTCGTCCCCTGCATCCCAAGGCCGGAGGCCATCTCCTCAGGTACAGCCCTTGTTTATATCCCATCCCGTGCATCCCGAAGCCGGAGGACTTCGCTCCTGGGGTAGCCCTTGCCTGTAACCCATTCCATGCACCCAGGGCTGAGCCAGATGCAGGAAAAGTTCTGTGTTTGTCTCTAACTCTCCTCCAAACCTTACGTGCATGTGGGGGTGGTGATGGGGGGAGGGAGGAGGGGTTGGTGGGCAATGAATGAAGCTGGGGGCACACCTAGAGAGGGAGACAGGTAGAGGTATAGAAAGGAGGGGAAGCACATCATCCGATGACATGAAGAGAGGGGGCGGGAGGAGAGTTGGGCATGTATAGCGGCAGAGAGAGCGGAAGGCGAGAGAGAGGGGGACTGGTAGGAGGGGTGCACATTGCAGCCTGTTTATTTTCATTAACGCCGAGGCTGTCTGCCAGCAGCACACGGAGCCGTCCACCCTGTGGCAGGAGCACTGCATCCCCTCTCCACCAGAGCCCCGTCCGCGCGCTCCTAGAAGCCGACCGGTGCCAAGGTAAGAACGCCTCCCGCCGCCCCCTGCCACACCCCGGGCATCATTGCGGGGGTGACGGGAAACCCTGCCAGCAGCACCAGTTCCTTTTAGTTTTGAAATCCGACCATTTCCGGGGTATTCTCTTGCACTCATTTGAATTCGTTCCCCGGCAGACCCTGGCGTTCACCTGCCTCTGTCCCTGAGATAAGACCATCACCAACTGGCCCAATTTTGCCCAAAGTTCCGGCCTGTGCCAGCTGCCTGGGATGCGCCCTGGTACCCCCTGTGTGCAGTCCCTTCCTACAAGCTGCGATTTCAAGACAGAACCCGCTCATGGCATGAGAAATCAGTTCATCTAATCAAGTCTAAATTCAGACTCAAGGGGGTGTCGGCTGCGCTTCTTTTGCATTGTGTGTTCTCCTGTAAAAATGCCATTTTTTGTTTTTATATTTTAATTTTGGGGGGATGATATCGCAGACTTCTGGAATAAAATAACCCTATCATAGTGGCACACATACAGAAGATTGGGGCCAGGGGGATTCTCGGGGCACAGTCACCCCATGCCTTGCTGTGGTATTCTGTATCTTATATTTGTTATACTACTTTAGCCATTGTAATGTGTCTCTTGTAATCCTGCTTCAACATTACAGCTGTGACATCAGAATGCTGGAACTTTGCAGTTACCAAGCTTCACTGTGGAATGTATGTATTTGATTTGAGTAGCAGTTACATTGAAGCCAGTGCTGTAGCTGAGACTAGCAGGCTGGGGTGACAAGTCCAACTTGAATAAAGTATTTTATCCATAATACTTTTGGTATCTGGAGGATCTTTACAATGACGATGAGCTGAAACAACCCACTTTGGACTTATTTTCACACCCCAACGCTAGAAGAGAGGAAAGGAGGATTCGTTTTCCACAACTTCAGGAAACTAACATCAAGAGCTTGGGAAGATTTCCAAGGCTTTGGTATAGTATTACAACCTATTTGCAAGATCCTTCTCATCATTCTGGAGACTTTGGTTGTGTGACTGCCTATCTTCTGCTCATCCTCTTATGAAGCTTTTACAGACCTAGTCTTGTTTGGTTAATTCCCTAACTCGTACTGTCTTTCGCGGTCCTTCAAAGTGTTTTGAACTGTGTTCGTAAAGTGGCGCGATATATAATTTTTCGAAAGGATCTGGTGATATGTGACTTTGTTTGTGGAGTTTGAGGGCACAGCGCAACTGTCTACTATAGCGCAATCGGTTTCACGAGGGGTTTGTTGTTTATATTTGAAGAGACCCCACGACACTTAAAGCGCAGCGCAACTGCTCTTCTGTTTGTTTGTGGAGTTTGGGGGCACAGCGCGTCTGCCTGTCACAGCGCGATCGATTTCACCGGGGGCTTGTTATTACCGCACTTCAGACACAGCGCAACTGTTGACTACAGCGCAATCAATTACGTTGAGCCCCTTTGTTTATCTTTGAAAGGGTTTACCTTTGAAAAGGTCCCGCGACGCCCACGCAGTGTTTATTCCTCTGCGCATTTTTTTTTCCAAGTCTGTTGTGACGCTTGCCTTCACATAATTCCTGTTGCCTGACGTCAATAAACACTAGACCGCTGACTGCTTCTACACTTCCTGGTTTTTCTCGCTATTGCTACCGCTGTGGAACTTTAACCTTGGAACCTCAACCTTTGTTTCACATTCCTCCATATGGATTGTTGAGACAATACATAGTTCCAATTGCTTTAATCTATGTAAGAAACCTTTCTTGGAACTTTCCTTCATTAGTCTGGATCTTTGAAACAATACTACGTTCTGACCAGCGTGGGAAACATTCTTCTTCATACAGAAACAAAACAAGTCAGTGACAGGCACACTCCTACCTTCTTATTTTGCCTGTCATTTCTTTACGGTGACAGGCACACCTCAAAATGTGGTTGTTTTATTTATTCAAAAACCTTTCTTTACAGGTACAAGTTTTCAGTTCAAATAATTACGATAAGTTTTTTTTTTTTTTTTACTGTACTCTTAACTAACCAACAAAAATGCAAAACGTGCCTTCTCCTCCATTTTTTCTAATGAGTCCAGGGGAACCTACCATTCCCTGGAAAAAGTGGAAAAATGTCTTTATACACTATTCACGTGTATGTGGAGTGTCTCTCAGCGCTGAAAGGAGAATGTCGCTTCTTCTTCATTGTTTAGGTCCTATGGGGCAAGAAATTTTTCAACATCTTCCAGATCTACCCGCATTAGAAGCAGATAATTTAAATTATTACGAAATATGTTTAAAAAAAATTAGATTTGCATTTCTTGCCTAAAGTGTCTACTGTGTTAGAAAGACATCATTTTGGTAAACGTATGCAAAGATCTGCTGAGAGTGTTGAAGACTATGTCACTGTTTTGAGGAAACTAGCTTCCACTTGTAATTTTGGGACTAATTATGAAGAAAGGTTGTGAGACCAATTTATGCTAGAGTGTGTTTTAGACAAGGTCAAAGAAGCCTGTTGGGAAAAAGATAATCCATCTTTGTCAGAGGTAATTTGCATAGCTAAATCGTGTGAACACACTAAAGCATGTGTTGCTGAACTTAAAAAAAGGAAATGGTGAGGGACTTAAATAAGATAAAGTAGAAACTGTATATGACTCCAAAGGCAAGCAAAATAATATGACGTGTCCCCAGAACAAAACTGACACGAGTAGATCTTTGTATAACAAAAGTAGTTACAACAAGAATACTGTTTATTCTGATAAATTTCAAGGTACATGTTACAGATGTGGGGAACATGGGCATGTAGCAAGTTTTAAAGGTTGCATTGGATGGAGAGCAACATGTAAGAAATGTAAAAAGAAGGGCCATGTATCAAAGTGTTGTCGCTCCAACATTGAGAAAAAGAAAATTCACGAAATAGTGTGAGAAGAAGATTGCGAAGTTGAAGAAATAATACTCAGGGTCTCTGAAGGTAAAAAAGTGGTCCTTTTGAAATAGTTCACATCAATAACATCCCTGTACGAATGTTATTTGACTCTGGAGCAAAGATAACTCTTGTTCCCAAAGAAGTGTATGATAAACATATGAAAGGTAATGTTGTGCTTCATGAAGCTGATATCAAAGCTAAAGGCTATGGGGGTGAGCCCATCAAACTCTCGGGATATTTCAATGGTAACATTAATTTCAAAGACCGAGTCTTCAATGGCAAAGTATATGTTTCTGAGAGAGTTGATTCGTTAGTCAGTTGGCTACACCAAAAGGATCTTGGTGTTATATTGGATCCCAATGAAACTCCATCTGTTTTGTTAAAAACTCTTGTCTGTAGTGACACACATGTTCCTTTAAGTCAAGTCAAATTTAGCTCTGGTCCATCTTTTGAAAAGGAGTTTCCCCTAGTTTTCAATAAATAAAAAATAAATAAAGTTTAAAATAAAAAAAATGCTGTACCTGTTATCAGCAAAGTAAGAGGTGTTCCCATTAAGGTGAAGGAAAATATGAAAATGGAATTAGAGAAACTGCTGAGTGCTGGTATCATCGCTGAAGTTGAAGCTTCAGAGTGGTTGTCACCAGTTGTAATGGCACTTAAAAGCAATGGAGAATCTAGGCTTTGCATTGATTTAATGGAACTTAACAGGTGCGTGGTTGTTGACCATTATCCCCTCCCTAACATCTCAGAGATGTTGTCCCTCTTAGACGGAGCCAAATTCTTCTCCTCTTTAGATTTGGCTTCAGCGTATCACCAGGTGAAGTTACACTCAGACTCTCAAGATCTAACGGCATTTATTACTCCATTTGGAACTTTCAAGTTCCTCAGAATGCCTTTTGGGTTAATATCTGCCGCTGCTGTATTTCAAAGGATGATGGAGCATATTTTTAGTAATGTCAAAGGGATAAAGATTTATCAGGATGACATACTGGAATTTGGTTGCAACAAAGAAGAACATGACAGTAGGGTGAGGAAAGTCTTAAAAATTTTGGAAGCCAATGGTCTTACCCTGAAAGCAAAAAGAATGTAAATTTAATCTTACTGAAATTGACTATTTGGGACACAAGGTATCTGGTTCAGGTATAGAACCTAAGAGGGAACTGGTTGACACCATTCACAATATGGCCAGCCCTAGTCATAAGGATCATGTCGTCAAGTTTTTGGGAATGACTGAGTATTACGCTAAATGTATACCCAACTTTGCACACAAAACACTAAACATGAGACTTCTTCTAAAGAAGGGGGTAACTTTCAATTGGAATGCTGAATGTGAAAAAGAATTTGTGTTGGTTAAACAAATGTTATCCAAAGCTTCCTCTTTGAGCAGTTTTGAACCGACTCACGACATTCTCAATATGACAGATGCCAGTTCGGCAGGTTTAGGTGCTGTCATGCTACAAAATCACCAAGGAGTAGAAAGAACCATATTGTTTCTGTCCAGAGGTCTAAGAGGAGCTGAACTCAACTATTCAGTAGTGGAGAAGGAGGCTTTAGGTATATTCTGGGCAATAAGGAAACTACGCAAATTCTTGTGGGGTTGCAAATTCACCGTTAAAACTGACCACAAACCGTTGAGGGAGATCTTTGAAAAAAAAGGGTCTAGACAATATTTCCTCTAGGATTAGGAAATGGGTGGTGGCTCTCCAAGAGTTTGATTTTACTGTGGTTTATGTTCCGGGTGCAAAAAACAACTTGGATGATTGCTGCTCACGTTTGGTGGACATTAATACTTCCAAGGGTGAGGCGTTTGAGGATGGGAGCGATGACTTTGATGAGTATGCTGTGTGCCTTGTCAATGAGAGTGTGATTAAAAAGGCTGTAAGGGAGGATGAACTTGCTAAAGGTGTTACCCTCCAATCTGTACTTGAAGGTATTACACGAAATTGGGACAAACACACAAAAATGGACAAAGCCCTCAGTGGTTTCTTTCGGGTAAAGGAAGAGCTAGCTTGTCAAAATGGGATTTTGGTGAGGGGTACCAGATTGATCCCTCCAACCTCATTAAGGTCACAACTAATAGATTTCGCTCACGATGGACATCCAGGCATCTCCAAGACTAAAGAGATTCTTAGGCAGACGTATTGGTGGCCTGGAATGGACACATTTGTAGAGAGAATTGTCAGAGAATGTGGCGAGTGCAGTAGATGTGATAAGATCTTGAAACCTCGTGTTCAACCGATGACATTAAGGTTACTTCCCAAGGAAGCTTGGGAAGAGGTGGTTATTGACATTTTGGGCCCTATCAAGCACACTAGTGTAGATAAGTATGTCATCGTGCTTCTTGATGTTTATTCCAGGTGGCCTGAAATTAAGATTACAAATTCAGTAGAAACCAGAGATATCATAACATTTCTTCATAACATATTTGAAAGAGAAGGTTTGCCATCAAAATTACTTTCCGACAATGGTGTTCAATTCACCTCCAAAGAAATGAGTAAGTTCTTAGATGACAGGGGTATCGTACACAAAAGGTCCGCTCTTTACCATCCAGAGACGAATGGAATAGTCGAAAGATTTAACCGGGTACTCAAAGAAACCATTCAAAGAGCTTTGTCCAATCACAGGTGTTGGTTTCCTGAAGTTCAAAACAAGGTGAAAAACTATAGATTGTCTCCGCATTCTACGACAGGAAGGACGCCTTTTGAGCTATTTCCCAAGCGAAAACCCTCTACCTTGTTGTGTCCTTCGTGGTTTACTAAGGAATCTCCTGATTCCATGTTTGGGGAAGGGGACAAGAGACGTATTGAAAACGAAGTCAAAAAAATGTGTATGAATAAAGAAATGTTTGACAAAAGGAATGCTGTTAAAAAACTGTTGTGAGGGTTGGAGATTTGGTTAAGATTCGTAGCCCCTGCAAAGGTCATGTTTCTGGGGGATCAAAATTTCTGCAGCCCATGAAAGTCATTAAGATATTTAAGAATGCTGTCAGAACAGAAGATCACAGGATCTGGAATTTAAACAGGGTTGCCAAACTATCTAATTCTTCTTCCAATGTTTGTGTAGAAAGGGATGCACAACTTAACAAAAAGAGTCATGAGGACGTCATGGAGCGAGGAAAAAGTACAAGGTCACGTGTCAAACCGAAATATTTGGATGATTTTATACAGTATTAGAGATGTTTTATTAAAGTGTTTATTGTTTTAGTTTATGTGTTGTTATCCGAAGGGAGATGTGTGGTATTCTGTATCTTATATTTGTTATACTACTTTAGCCATTGTAATGTGTCTCTTGTAATCCTGCTTCAACATTACAGCTGTGACATCAGAATGCTGGAACTTTGTAGTTACCAAGCTTCACTGTGGAATGTATGTATTTGATTTGAGCAGCAGTTACATTGAAGCCAGTGCTATAGCTGAGACTAGCAGGCTGGGGTGACAAGTCCAACTTGAAGTATTTTATTTATTTATTTTAAAGGTTTTATATAGCGCTGGCTAGACCCAGGGGTATCAGAGCGCTTTACAGGAGTGTGAGGAGGTACAGTAATCGATACATTTGGTCAAAAACATTGCAATAAGAACCAATATAAGGAAAGCAGATAAATACGAATGCTAATTACAAAAGTCGAATACTAAGCTCAAGTGCGTAGAGAGTGATTAGGTGAACAGGAGAAGATAAAGGAGGGGGATAGGGAGAGAGGGAGATAGGGGAATAGGGGAATGGGAGATCAGTGGGAGGCCGTGCTGGAGGTCATAATTAAAGTTAGAGGCAGGGAGGGGGGGTCAGGGGGAGGGGAAGGAGTAGCGTGAGGGAGGGGAGTTAGGAGGGAGGATGGGAGGGGGAGAGAATTGGAGGGCAAAAGGGGAGAGCCTGATGTGGCGCAGAGTGGGAGAGGGTGTCATAGGAAGGCATTATTGACCCAATATTTGTTGAGGAGGTACAATTTGAGGTCTTTTTTTAAGTTGATGTAGGAAGGGTTACAGCGTAGGTCTTTTGGCAGGGAGTTCCAGATGGAAGGAGCGTTTCCAGAGAAGGAGCGAGCTTGTGTGCATTTCTTTTTTAGCAGAGGGGGGATAAGAATGAGAGCGTTGGTGCTCCTTGTCGGTCGAGCGCAGCCCGCTTTTTTATCCATAATCCATAATACTTTTGGTATCTGGAGGATCTTTACACTTGCCTCCTTAAACAGGTGTTTTGGGGTTTGTCGCCGGCTGCCTGGCCCAGCTGGCGGCTCCAGGCGCTTCACTTTGTAGTTTTTTTATCCCGCTTGAAGGACGGAGGCCGGCAGATGGACGGTTTTACCTGCGGGAACAGGCGAGCCCGGCAGTAATAGCTGTCAATAAAAAATATAATTCATGTGCACGCCACAAAGGTGTGCGTGGCAATCACGGATGGCCACGAGCTACCTTACAAATCTTTAAAAATAATCTGAGTCAATCTTCCTTATTTAAAATGTGATTTTTCACTCGAGGATTTGAACACGTGTTTTCGCGTATGATTTAAGCGTACACGATATATATCTAGGCAAACACACATACATACAGATATAGCTAGATATAGGTATATAGATATTGCAACCAACAGGAATGTCACAGCTTTATTCCAAATTCTACAGCGGATCACAGTTGATGGAAAGTCTAAATTTTTGTATGCGATATTTAAAATGAATATTCAGATCTGGTAATGAAATGTTTACAAACGTGTGTTTATACGTCACCACCAAACATATTACACATTAACCAATTGCTTGTAATCCCTCTCTCTCTCTCTACATAAGACGCAAGCGTACACACGCACACACATATATGTGTACATATATTTACATATATGTTTGTGTTAGGTCACCAGCATTTGTATAGCGCACTTCTGCCATTTGCGGGGCTTCGTGTCGCATATATGCAAACACACACGTATACATGGCTAGTGTATTGGGAAATGTAAAATAACACCTAAATGAGGCTAATGCGAATCTATTAATTACTGACAAACAAATGAACAACTGCATACGCACACACACGTTTAATTGTTATGACGCACACAATGCATTATTACGTATATACGAAGAGCAAGGGTTGGTTAGACGTGCAGCGACTGCAGAAATGGTAGTGAATGTACCCTTACTGGTACCCTGTGTCCCGCCCTGCTTCTGTCACAGCCTTGGCATTGGTGGCAGAGTTGTGTGCTACTTCCTGCTACGTGTAGGAGTGGCGGGGTGCCAGCCCGGGGAGCCTGGCACTGTGCCTGAATGCGTCTCCTTGCCCAGCTGATGTGAGCCTGGACTTTGCACCCGAAGAGCTGCCATGTAGTGCTGGTCTGGCTGAACTATCGGATATCCTGGCACCGAGTCTGGGCTAGTCTCAGTGCCAGCTAATGGAAGCCTGGCACTGAGCACTGGTTGGAGCCTGGCATTGCCCATGAGCTGGTCTCAGCGCACAGCGCATTGAAACCTGTGGTTAAGTAAGGGATGGTCTCGATGCCCATTTCATGGACGCCTGGCACAGAGTACGAGCTGAACTGAGCACTCGGTAATGATAGGCTGGCATTGACCCCGGGCTGAACAGAGTACCCACCCTGAGAGAGTCTGTCTTTGAGTGTGGGTTGGTCCTAGCAGCCAGTCCACAGAAGCCTGGTACGGAGTTAGGGCTTGGCTGACCATCCATCCTCAAAGAGTTGGGCACTGGGAGTGAGTGGGTCTCGGCACTCACCCGAACCAGGCGAGTCTGTGGCCGAGTCTCTGCAGGAGTGACTGCCCAGCCTCGGTGGACCTGGCTTTAAGTCTGGGCTGATCTGAACCTACGGTAATGGCAGACTGGCACTTACCCTGGACTGGGCGGACACCCTGTCCTCAAAGAACCTGGTATGGAATGTGGGCTGGACTCAGGATATAGCTCATAGATGGCCCTTCTGTGAGTCTAGGCTCAACTGAGTACCCAGACCAATGGAGCCTGACAGAGTACGGACAAGTGCCATCACCCACCCCTGTGGAGCCAGCCCCCCTCGAGAGTCCACTATTGACTAGGCTGTCCTGATCACCCGTCTTTACCAAGCCTGGAACTGTGAGTGCGGTGGTCTCAGCACCAGGCCCGCCCAGGGAAGCCTGGCATTAAGTACCCAACCACGCGAGCCTGCGTCTGGCCTGCTCATAGCCTCTTGCAGGCGGGCACTGCTCCACTGCTGAACTCAACGCCTGGCCCTGGCAAACCTGGCACAAAAAACATGCTTTCCTTAGCACCTGCCTTGACTGGACCCTCTGTCCGCGGGCCTGCATTGTGTCTGTCTAGTTTCAGCACCCAACCTTCAAGGTCTGTTCTAGTTCCAGAACCCACCCGTGGGAGGGAGCCTGGTACTGATTCTCGGTTTTCCTAACTCACGTGATCCGGGCACTGCGTTTAGGACACCCTTAACTCGCGGGAGCTTGGCACTGTGCCTGAGACAGCCTAAGGCTCTAGGAGCCTTGCACTGCGTCTGAGTCACTCAATTCCTAGGAGCCTGGCACTGCGTCTGAGTCACTCAATCCCTAGGAGCCTGGCACTGCGTCTGAGTCACTCAACCCCTAGGAGCCTGGCAACTGCGTCTGAGTCACTCAATCCCTAGAGGCCTGGCACTGTGTCTGAGTCACTCGATCCCTAGGGGCCTGGCACTGCGTCTGAGTCACTCGATCCCTAGGGGCCTGGCACTGCGTCTGAGTCACTCAGCCCCTAGGAGCCTGGCACTGCATCTGAGTCATCAATCCCTGCTGCGTCTGAGATATTCTTACCCCCAGGAGCCTGGCACTGCGTATGGACGTTTGTAACCATGGATACAAGGTTCTGTGCCAGGACTGTTTGATGCCCACGTGAGGCTCACACCGAGACCTGGCTTATTTTATCACCTTTTCTTAGCCTCACAAAGCTTAGGGTCAGGAAAGTCCTAGTTGTATACCTTCAGCGCCCCCCTCAGACCGGCTGCCCCTAGTTTGCATTGAGAGGCTAATTCACATTTATCTGGGTCTGGGGAATTTTAAATCTCACCAAAATATTCCAGCGCTGGAATAAAAATACTAAACACGGCCCTGGACTATTTTTGGGGGGAAACGGGGCACTTTCTGGGTTTTTTCTAGGGAAGGAGTTAGTAAATGAGCTGTTTCAGCATCCACCAAACGTCTGCTGCCCTGAGGGCGCCGCCGACCCCTTCGATCGTGCCCTGAGGGCGCCGCGCCGGCCCCTCCCTCGACGCCCCACGGCATGCTCCTGCACTTCGCAAGTACTTCTGTACATTGAGCAGCTCAACCCTCTCACGTGTCGCTGTCGGATTAGATATTCGCAAAATCATTTGCATATCAACAGCGTGGCGGTGTCCCTTGTGCGCAGCTGTGAAGGGGTAGACGGCACGAGACTACAAGCACCGGAAGTGGGCCTACCTCGTCGTCCTACTCAGCAACAAGATAGTTATTCGTTATTCCAGGAAACAAACTGTGTGTGTGTGGGGCGGATTTTTGCCTGTTCAGTTAGTGGGCCTATTTTATGGTCTGGTGTGTCGGTTTTTGCTGTTGATTTCCTTTATATTACCACAAACATTGCTTGCTGCAAGCACAAATGCATGCAATCTCCTACACCTTTTAAATCACTTATATACTTAAACATGTCTTTACAAGTTCAAAACTGCCCCGATGTGCAAATGCGGGCCACCTTTTTACCTATCTAGTTCACTCATGGGGTCCACTTTTAGATTGGTGCCATGGTCTATATTCTGTCCTAGTCCGACCCCGTCTGGAGGTGCGTACTCTGGCCTGGTGACTGGATGCAACATTTAAATGCAGGTGCAATACTACTGAAGGGGGGAGTACACAGACATCTCAACAGAGTACAGCATGTTCGGTTGGAAAGTACGGATACTTTTCTGCAATTATGCAATAATTCGATTAAAAGTAGAGAGCATAAGGTTCAGGTCTCCCATTTTGTGAAGAACCTGGCTGGGGGATGCGCTCTCGCACATGTGCAGTGAATCAGAGCAACAATGGACAGAGTGGACGAGGAACTCGCCGCTTCAGAAGGCGCTTCCCGCTCATTTCAGAGCAGAGTCGGATTAGTTAATCTGGGATGCGCCGCTTCGCCGCAGCTCACCAGTTGCTGTAGTTGTGGGAAGAGCTGAGAGGTAGGAGAGCTCCTCTGTCATTTACAGAGCTCACCCACACGGACTGCATCTCTCCGTGGCCCTGTGCTGTTGTTGCACGGCCAAGTGTAGAAAGTTTACCTCCACGCAGGGCCCCACGTCTGATGCCCACACAGTTATGTGTGGACAATAATCTTACGTTTTGCGATCACATAAGTTCGGTGGTCTCAGCATGTTTCCTAATACTCAGAATTATAAGGAAAATAACGTTTTTTCTTCCTGAAGGTAGTCTTAGGATAGTGATCACGGCACTCATTATGGCACGGCTAGAATACTGTAACAGTCTATATTTGAATGCCCAAAAACAGCACATTAATAGGCTTCAAATCGCGCAGAATGCAGCGGCCAGACTGCTGACAGGGACGCCAAAATTTGTCTCTGTAAAGAATGAGTTAAAACAACTACACTGGCTCCCCGTGAAACAAAGGGTGCGTTTTAAGGCCCTCTGCATGGCTTTCAAAGCCCTCAATGGAATAGGCCCCGACCACTTGAGGCACAAATTTAAGTGGTATGCTCCAGTAAGGACTCTTCGGTCCGCAGGAGCAAAACAAGTCCTAGTTCCCCCGATTAAAAAAGCCAGCTGGGGGGGCAGGAGCTTTATCGCTTGTGCTTCTAAGGCCTGGAATGATCTCCCGTTCCATTTAAGGAACGCAGTAGATCTCCTCTCCTCCAGAAAGGGGCTGAAAACTTGGCTTTTCACACAGTAACACCTTCCAATATTGATAACCAGCAGGTAGTGCTCAGCGCCAGGACACCCCAGGGTAACCGTGCGCTCTAGAAGTTCAAATAACATAACATAACATGTAACCTGTAAACATCCTTGACTCTGCCTCATACGCACGATCCGACGTGGATTCTTTTCCCTTGCCCAGAATTTTACCTGCCCACCCTCATGTGGCATTGCACCAGACCACTGGTCAATGCCAATGTCCTGGATTCATTCACTTTTTCTGTGACAGCGTCCTCTGTCAGAGTTTGGGTATTCCATGCCATGGTCCGCTGTCAGCACCTGTGTCACCAGCAGTGCCGGTGCCCTGGTCTCATTAGAGCCCTCTGTGCCAGCAGGGCCCTCAGTCAGCATAAGGGATGCTGCCAGGTCCAGAGCCGCCCTTATATCAGACATTTCTGTGACAGTACTTGGCATGCTTCCAGTGCCATTGTCCACGAATCCCCATACTATGGCCAACTGGGACCAGGTGGAACACTGACCGAGCCAGTTTACTGGTTTTATTGGATCTTTTTCTGACAGGGTCCGCTGTCAGCTCATGGGAAGCCTGTAGCACCGACAGGCTCTGCTGTCAGCTCATGGGATACCTACAGGGCCAGTTTACTGGTTGCATTAAATTCTTATGAGACAGAGCCCGCCCTCAGTGAATGGGACGCATGCAGCACCACCAGGGCCTGTAGAGAGTTCATATTGCACTCTCAGTGTCAGCTTACATTTTTCATGAGATCTTTTTGTAACGGGGTGCACTGTCAGTTCATTGGACGCCTGCAGTGCCAATGTACTGGTTTCATTAGATCTCTTTTGAGTAAGGGCCTGTCGTCAGTGCATAGGAGGCTTGCAGTGCCAGCAGGGTCTGCAGTCAGTTCAGAGGGTAGTTTCAATGTCAGTTGACCTTTTCCATGAGATCTTTTGGTCACAGGGTGCGCTGTCAGCTCATGGGATACCTACAGGGCCAGTATACTGGTTGCATTAAATCCTTATTAGACAGGGCCCGTCCTCAGTGCATGGGACGCGTGCAGCACCAGCAGAGTCTGTAGAGTTCACATTGCACTTTTAATGTCAGTTTACATTTTTCATGAGATCTTTTTGTGACGGGGTCCACTGTCAGTTCATTGGACGCCTGCAGTGCCAATTAACTGGCTTCATTAGATCTCTTTTGAGGCTTCAGTACATAGGAGGCTTACAGTGTCAGCAGGCTCTGCAGTCAGTTCAGAGGGAACTTTCAGTGCCAGTTGACCTTTTCCATTGGATCTTTTTGTCACAGGGTCCGCTGGCAGGTCAAGGGTTACTTGGAGTGTCAGTTTACTGATTTCATTAGATCTTTTTGAGTTAGGGTGTGTCCTCCATGCATTGGCGGCTTGCTTTCCCAGCAGAGTCTCAAGTCAGTTTACAGGACATATGCAGCGACAATTTACTTTCTTCATTAGATCTTTTCCTGGAGTGGTCAGTTGTCAGGTCACAGGATACTTGCAGGGACAGTTTTCTGGTTTCATTAAATGCTCCTGAGATAGGGCCCGTTGTCAGTGCATGCACCAGCGGGATCCACTGTCTGTTCATAGGACACTTGCAATGTCAGTGTCCTGATAACATTAGATCTACCTGTGACAGCCATTCCATCAGCTTCTTCCGAACCCACTGCGCCAACTGGGGTTTGGAAGTAATGGGCAGACTTGCTTCTTCTCTGTTTGACTAGGAATAACTTCAAACACAAAGTTTATTGCGTTATCACGGGAGACCACTCTCCAATTGAGTCCCTCACATTCTTCTATTCTTTGTACTTACATCAAACATCAGTCCCTTTGGTTTGTTTTTGTATGAATGCTGCAACATCAAGCGAACAGTAGACGTTCCAATGTCCATCTACGTCATATATTCTGTTTATCTTCAAAGACTATACTCTCGGAGTAATGGACACAGTTCTAAATTGAATCTATCATGACCCTCATTCATGAGCAGCGAGACCACACTGTGTTATTGACTGCTGCCCTACAGACTTCACCAAATGCCCCTGTGGCCTCCATGCCCAGAATTTTCTTGTTGAAGATGTTTTATCTTTGATTCTGTAGGTGGCTACAGCTGCCTTTTTTCTGAAAACGTTCTCTTTGTGTAGCCTTTTATGGCCTTGGGTGTGGACCCCACTGTGGCTTCAAATTGTCTGGCGAAGGGAAGCAAAGGCACTTGGGTCCTAATATAAGCAAGAAAAATGCTCCGTACTCCCCTGTTGGTTAGTAAAAGACAACCTAATTGGGGTTCAAAAGTTCATTTGCCTCACTAAGCTCTGGTGCCACTGCACCTACTGCACAAGTGATAGCTAAGCCATGGCAAAAGGAGCGGTTCACATCTGGCTGTTCAAAATGCCTTCATCAACAAGCTCCGATAAGTGCAAAGATGGCAGTTCAGCTTCAAAAACAAGTTGCAATAATGCAGAACACCACATCCCAGAGAGCACATTTAGCAGAAGTAGACATTAAAATAGAATCAAAAACCTCTCTATAAAGAAGATGAGGTCAATAAAGAAGATGAGGTCAAATGGAGCTCCTTTTATCACTTGCAAAAATACATAGTGCAAAGTACTACATGTTAAAGAAGGCACCCAACATGTTTAGGCCTTTCTCAAAGGAAAATGAAGAAAGAGAGTTCAAATAATGCTTGTCACGTGACTATAATGGAAAACAGGAAACACCCTGTGCTGATTGTATACCAATGTTACATTTTCTACCCACTTTCCATCAAAGTAATAGCAATAAACCCAGAAATGTATCCCAATTTTACATATTCCTCATTCTTACCATGGAGTGTATAAATCCTAAATACCAATCAAGAATAAGTGAATACAGCTCTCAGCATCCCGATAAGACATTAACATTATTTTCACATCTACCACAAAATTACAAAAAAGCAATTCCAATAATTAATACTGAAAATCATCACTGCATACAGAAACAGTTGGCTAGGAAAACACAAAGCTCTTCTTCTATATTAAGGCCTTTAGGGGACTTTATAATATCAAAATCATCCTAGCTTCCAACCATTGTAGGTCTAGCTCCCTGTTGCCTCCTATTTCCGTCCTTGATTCTTTATATATTTCCACCACTTCCAGGGATCATTATCATATTTCTCAGCATAGTGTAACACCATCAGATAATTTGCATCTTTGCATCAACGTTCTTGAAAGCATGCAAATGTTCCATAAGCTGTATTTTCATCACCCTTGTCTATCTATCTATTTATGCATATATATATTCACTGAAAAAACCATAGGTTTCAGGGACATTATAGTTAGAAATTAGCATTTAAAAACCTTTGAAATTCACTGAAAAAACCATAGGTTTCAGGGACATTATAGTTAGAAATAAGCATTTAAAAACCTTAGAAATTCACTGAAAAAAACACAGGTTTCAGGGACGTTATAGTTAGTTGGACATTTCACTCGTACAAAACCAGAGAAATTCGGCCGTTATAGTTAGTTGAGGTAACTATACCTCGCGCCCCCGCAATGCACTGCTGATGACATCACATATTACATCACTCATGACATGGTCAGTGACATCACTGATGACATCACTGATGACATCTCAAATGACATCACTGATGACATCATCCAGTGACTGTGCGTTTCTGTAAAGTTTAAATATGTTTTATATATATATATATATATATGCCAAGGTGTATTGACGAATGAGTGGGTGTATGAGTATCTGAATGGATGATTTAGTAGGTGCGTGACTGACTGTATAAGTGAGTGATTAAACGTGTCTTACTGAATGCATGGGTTAATGACTAAACTGTGTGAATGTCTGTATCAGTCTGTCAGTTGGTGTGTAAGCGGCTGCATGGGTTGGTGGGTAGCTACATGAGTGTCTATATGGGTTATTGATTGGTTGTCTGAGTATCTGTATGGGTGCCTGAGTGCCTGTGTGGGTGGGTGGGTGTGACTTTGTGCATAGACGTGTGAGTGGGTGATTCACTGGGTGTATGGGTTCAAGAGTGCATCTGTGAAGGGCTGTATGGGTGGTTGAGTGTGTGTATGGGTGTGTTGGTGAGTATTTAGATGTCTCAGTGGTACATGTGTGAGTATCTACATATGTGAAAGGCAGTATATGTGAGTGTTGGACTATATAAATGACTATATGTGAGAGTGAGTGATTGTGAGAATGGCTGTATGGACGAGTGTGTGCTTGTGTCAGTGATTGTATAAGAGAGTAAGTATGTGTTAGTATCTGTATGAATAAGTGAGGTGGTGTGTGTATAATTGTGTAGGTAAGTAAATGGGAGTGTGATTGATTCTTTGCATGACTGACTATGTGTGTGAGTAACTCTATGGGTGAGTGGCGGTGTGTGAGTGTCTGTATAGGTGTATGAGTGCATATGATAGTGCTGTATTGATGAGTGACTGCATGTATGAATGACTGTATGGGTGAATGAGTAGATGTGTGGGTAGAGCTAGGAATCAGTGAGTGGGTATGTAGTAACTGGTATTGGCGTGTCTTTGGTTTCGAAAATGGTAGTCTGCATTTTAGAGTGGGTGTATCAAAGGTTATATTAGGGTGTGAGGAGGTGCATCAGATTATCACGTAGATGATGTCATCAGTGATGTCATTTGAGATGTCATCAGTGATGTCACTGACCATGTCATGAGTGATGTAATATGTGACGTCATCAGCAGTGCATTGCGGGGGCGCGAGTTATAGTTACCTCAACTAACTATAACGGCCGAATTTCTCTGGTTTTGTACGAGTGAAATGTCCAACTAACTATAACGTCCCTGAAACCTGTGGTTTTTTCAGTGAATTTCTAAGGTTTTTTATAAATGCTAATTTCTAACTATAACGTCCCTGAAACCTATGGATTTTTCAGTGAATTTATATATATACATACATATATATATATATATTATGTCAATCACAGGTTCCACCAAGCAGTTTGTTGCACTCAGGAGACGGGTGCATCCATTTCGTGGGGTGGACCCACTCTATATGAACAACAAGTCCCAAAGGATGGCATGGAGCACTAAGGGGGTCTAATGTACTTTTTCAAATCGCAAGTAAACATGCTTCAGCTTTTGCCTTCTTCAATACTTGCTGATACGCAAAAAACACAGCTCATGTTCCTTTTTAACCTTCCATTAATGTTCTCCAATTGGATAGTTAAGCGTGACAAAAGAGAGAGGACTGCTCCCATGTCGCTAAGATAGACCTGTGAAGACTTGACCAGCATTTCAGCAACCCCGGATGACTTTTCTCTGCTCTCTACTACTTCTGCTCGCTACTGTTGAAGGGGTAAACCCAGAAACACGTTTCTAGAGATTACAGCACAACCTGAACCAACTTTGGTGAAAAACTACAGCAACTTTGAAGTAAGCATACTGCATTTACCAGAATACAATGGAATGAACTGTGCTGGGATGAGTGGCTGTGTGTTCCCTCCCCTCTAGTGTTTAAAAGGCTCCCTTGAGCCAATGAGCTGACGAGCTCACCTGGGATGCACCTGTGTGCTTGTGGAGTGGTACTGTGACCTATGCAGACTTGGGCAGCATTTCAGCAACCCCAGATTACTTTCCTCTATTCTCTACTACTTCTGCTCTCTACTGATGAAGGGGTAAACCCAGAAACACGTGTCTAGAGATTACAGCACTACCTGCACCAACTTTGAAGTAAGCATACTGCATTTACCAGAATACAATGGAATGAACTGTGCTGGGATGAGTGGCTGTGTACTCCCTCCCCCTTGTGTTTAAAATGCTCCCTTGAGCCAACAAGCTCACCTGGGATGCACCTGTGTGCCTGTGGAGTGGTACTGTGACCTATGCAGACTTGGGCAGCATTTCAGCAACCCCAGATGACTTTTCTCTGCTCTCTACTACTTCTGCTCACTACTGATGAAGGACTAAACCCAGAAATATGTGTCTAGAAATGAAATTACAGCACTACCTGCAACGGTCCGCGCTCGGATCGGGCCAGGGCCAGTCCCCCTGGCCCCCTAAGGACAGGCATAGGCACACGAGTTTATTCTAGATATGACCTACTAGCTTGGAAGCCTAAAACTATAAATACAGAGTGTCCCTCCCTAAAACTCAGGGCGCGCCCCAAAGGACAGCCGTCTACGTGTGTCAATTGTCAGATCAGCCTTCCCCATATTTTGTTCGAGCCCATAAAGCTGCCTGAAAAAATAGAAAACAAACAAAGAAAACCCAAAGTGGACACCATGCGGTGTTTACTATTAAATGCCAGATCTCTGATAAAACATAGCATAGAATGTGCACTATTTCTGGAAGAAAATAAAATACAATTAGCATTTATCACAGAATCATGGTCAGATAAAGCCTCAGGACCAGACCTTGCCAAAGCCACCCCTCCGGGTTTTCAATGCCACACCCAAGATAGACCCCATAGAAGAGGGGGTGGACTTACAATCATTTATCATAATTCCCTTCAGTCCTCTTTTCAAACTGCATCAAACACAGATTGTGAAGCGGTATCGTTTTGTTTTTACTCAGCCCAGCAGAATGCCTTTAAGGGCATTCTTATATACAGACCACCTGGTCCCAGAGCCGCGTTTTTAGAGTCAATTGGGACTCTACTAGAAGCTGGCCTTTGCAGTGACACCTTCACGATCCTGGGGGACTTTAACTTCCATTTGGAAGCTTACCTTGATCCAGATACCAGCACTCTGGCTAAGATGATGAATAGCTGGGAGCTAAGACAATTAGTGGAAGGTCCGACACATGTGGCAGGACATACATTAGATGGGATATTTTCAAACAATCCCCTAATAAAGCTCTCCAAGGTACTACCTCTGACCTGGACTGACCATGCTGCGGTGATATTTGATTTAACACATATAGAATCCCACCGGAAAACATTAGGACCTAACAAGGAAATTGAAACTAGAGCCTGGAAGGAAATAAACAGGCGGGAGCTAGCCGCCTCTCTTCAGGCGACAGCTAACCGTCTTCCGGCAGATGTAGAAGAAGCTACCACTTCCTACACCAACTGGATAGATGCAACATGCAAGAAACTAGTCCCAGTGAAACGATGGACTCCCAAACGCACCCAGCCTTCAGCTCCTTGGTACTCTGAAGAACTAAGGAAGCAAAAACTTATATGTAAAGGACTAGAGGGGAGATGGAGAAGAAGCTATAAGGATGATGAGAAAAATCTTATAAACAAAGCATTACTGTTTATAAACAGCTACTGCACGATACCAAAGAAACTTTCTTCATGGAGCAAATTACAAAGGCTAAATCATCAACAAAGGAACTTTTTAAAACAGTAGTTAATTTGACAACCCCACCCATCTCAAAATGTCAAAGCAGTCCAGAACTCTGTGAGGAAATAGCCACCTTCTTTCAACAGAAGGTATAAGTTATCTTTTCCTCGTTCAGATCTCCCTTAACCACACTGACCCTGGAGCGTGTAAGACCAGTGACAAATCTAATGGAGCATCAACCAACCCTTGATAAATTCCGGTCACTGGCTCTACAGGACACGATTAAACTTCTGGTCTCCATTAAGTCAGGATCAACAAATGACCCATGTCCAGTTCCAGTGATCAAACTCGTCCCAGAGCTTATTAGCAAGGCACTGACTCCACTTTTTAATGCGATGTTCGAATCGGGGTATTTCCCCAAAAATTGGAAAATAGCGTCCATTCTCCCATTGCTAAAAAAACACAACCTTGACTATAAGGATCCCAACAACTATAGGCCAATCTCCCGCTTACCTCTGCCAGCAAAAATGGCTGAAAAAGCTATGAACACCCAACTCGCTACCCATCTCCTTATAAGGAACTCACTAGACTCCACTCAATATGGGTTCAGGGCAGAGCATAGCACAGAATCAGCCCTGATAAAATCAATAGAGGAAATAAAAGAATCCTTGGACAAGGGAGACAGTGCGGCGCTCATCATGTTGGATCTCTCCGCCGCATTTGATACGGTCCATCATGGAATTTTGATGGACCGTTTATCTGACTGCGGGGTAACAGGAAAGGCCTGGGACCTATTGAAATCCTTTCTGACAGAAAGGATTCAAACTGGGGATCTTGACAAAGCCCGTTCATCGCCATTCTCCTTACCATGTGGAGTACCTCAGGGGTCCTCCCTGAGTCCCACGCTCTTTAATGTTTATGTTACACCTTTAGCCGCGTTAATCAGATCCTTTGGATTTCACCTGACATCCTACGCAGATGACACACAAATAGTGATGTCATTAAGTCCTGGGCAAGAAGCAGAGAAAGGGAGAAAATTCCACGACTGCATGAAAGCAGTCGGGCTGTGGATGTCAATGAATTGCTTAAAGCTAAACTCTAGCAAGACGGAAGTTCTTATATTTGGCAGCAATGCCAATTTCTGGACATCAGGCTGGTGGCCAGAAGAACTTGGGTCGCTCCCGGAGCCAACCTGAAAGGCTAAAAATCTAGGAGTCCTAATTGACAACAAACTGACATTCGAAGATCAAGTGAGTGCGGTTATATCGACCTGCTTCCATCTTCTTAGGATGATACGGAAAATCATGCCGTTCCTGCCAGCAGGTAATAATAACATCCCTAATACTATCACGGGTGGACTACTGCAATAGCTTATATTTAAACATCCAAAAGAAACATCTTAATAGACTCCAACTTGTGCAGAATGCAGCAGCAAGACTCCTGACCGGAACACCGAAATTTGTCTCAGTAAAAAAAGGGCTGAAACAGCTGCATTGGCTCCCTGTTAAACAACGGATTCAATTTAAATTCTTATGCACAGTTTTCAAGGCCCTCCATGGAAGAGGCCCAGAACATCTAAAACAATGCTTTAAATGGTATGCCCCCAGGAGAGCACTGAGATCGGCAGGAGCAAGACTAGTGATAGTACCCTCCTTTAGGAAAGCAAAATGGGGGGGCAAGGCTTCAGCACCTGTGCCGCTAGGGCCTGGAATGAGCTGCCATTCCATCTTAGGAATGCCACAGATCTATTGGCCTTTAGGAAGGGACTCAAAACCTGGCTTTTTACCTTATAGGCATTTCACTCTCTGGTAACAGGAAGATAGCGTGCAGCGCCAGGACACCCTCGGGTAACAGTTGCGCTTAAGAAATGTGAATAACATACCATAACTTTGGTGAAAAACTACAGCAACGTTGAAGTAAGCGTACTACATTTACCAGTATGCAATGGGGCGAACTATGCTGGGATAAGTGGCGGTGTACTCCCTCCCCCACTTGTGTAGAAAATTACTCTTTGCCACGGAGTTCTCATGCAAGAATAAGGACATCAATGTAGCGCAGACTCAAATACAGATATGTCTTAACCTTACTTACTTACAATAAGTCCTCAACATTTTTCACTGAAGAGAAAAGTGGCAATGGGGTTTAAGTAATGAGTGCCAATGGAATTCACACAAAAGAAATGTCAATTATTTAGGATAAGTGAGTATTTGCATACCCACACCTTTGCTTGTCCCTTGATTCTGGGCTGCAAGAGCCTGTGGGTGCCCACATAATACGCTGCTCTTTAATGTGACTTTTTCTTCCTAATCTGTTGCCTTGTCATAACATGGAAACGATTTGGTGGGCAAGGTTTGAAAGGACAGTGATGTTGACACGTATGTGTTTTTGAAAAGGTATGCATTCATATTTCTTTCATTTTACATCTAACCAATAGTCAGAGGTGGCAATCTTTATTCAATTTTGTTTCGTATACACTATCAGTATATCTTCCACTATCTCCAAAAAACATGAGCACACATAGAAGCCAATGTAGACGTTCGTCTTCTCCACGTCACTCCCTCAGCCTTCCGTCCCTGGCTTCCATCAGTCCCAGCAGCGTGGCGCTAGCCTCCAGTAGGGTGGTATCCGTGCTTGCCCCCAAGAATCTGGAGGCCAGCTCCAAATCCACCAGTCTCATCCGAACTCTGGCCCCTTTCTGGTACTTCCTGAGAACAAAGGAGAAAACGTGTGGTTTAATGGACGGATGAACAAGCATTTACGAGAGAACACAAAACAAGGTGCAAAATGAACGAAGTTCTGGGCTCAACAGAATCCTGCACTGATGTAAGGCTAGATGTACACAACAATGCCCACGTGGAAAGGCCAGGTGCTGCTTATTACTCAATTATACTTAGGTACATCATTTTACCAGGTTGAAAAACGTCAATGTATGCTGCAGGAAATGTACTATGAAACTCAAAAGTGGTCAAACTGGAATGGGTTATTTGGCTTTATGTAATATGTGCCACCCTTTCTTTGTTTAAAAAAGCAGTAGGCAATGTGTTTTTGCAACAGGCACACGTTGCCTTAGTGACACCAACAGCATCTTAGGTGCGATAGCAATAACTGGAAAAGAGGCGCCTCTTTCGCAGTTATTGCCGTTACTGAAATATTGCTCTCACCAGCACAGCTTCACTTAAAACAATTTTATAAAGCAAAAAAAAAACTGCTCGATCGAAATTGGTACTCATTTTATAAATTTCAGAAGGATGAACAGCTGAGTCTGCCTTGCTGAGATTCGAATGTACAACCTTCAGATCGCACAATGATGTCAGCAGAAAGTGCTCATATCGAGAGCTCCCAAGCACAAATATAACTTCGGCTGACAAAACAAAAAAATTAATGGATTCAAAAAGATTTTTCAGTACCTGTTTCAAATGACTGAAAAGTATTACATAACCGTGCTACGTACACAAAATGTTCCAGTAGCACTTGTAACGATAGCGAGGGGAAAACAAAGGGCTTTTAGGCGTGCATGTGGATTGCACTTTATGAATAAAATACAATGGCCAGGTTAACCAGGGCATTTGCACAACTAAATTTCACTGAGGCATTCAAAACCAAACACCTTCATTTACAAGAGAAAATTTGAATTCCTAATCCACAGAATTAGGAGTGGGGTTAACTTGCACTTGTAAATGCAGTTTGTCACACCAAAATTCTGCAAATGTGGCAGAATTTCCATGTGAGTAAATCTCATCTCAAGGCCAGCTACGTTGCCATTACATGGTGGGCCCACCTGCAAAAATAGGTGAACACGCACCAACTCTTATGTTTGTGGTATACACCAAACGTTTGCAGGAGCGTTCGAGCCTCAAATAGGTTGGACATTTACACCCATTCAAGAAACAAGTAAACATTATTTCAAAGTCGGAAAACGATAGCAAATGTGATTTGGTGTAAAAATGTCACATCTAGAAATGCAAACATCTAAGCTCCAAATGGCTACCCTACGTAGGCTACGCGAGTACTCCTGGATATCTGCAGCCATATCACCTTCCCCCCAGTACTTCTGGAATTCTCCTGCAATTCCAATGAAGTTGAAAATTTACCCAAAATGTAGGCCAAAGCCTACTTGAGTAGATTTCTGGCCCTCAACTGGTGCATTGAAAACCGGCACAAAGCAAGATCACACAGACTTCAGTTTTGCAATGGCCATGGCATCCATGACTTAGCAAAGAATGGAACCACTTAACCAGGGCTCTGTGCGCCCTACATCACTTCAAGATCAAGTGAATGCACACTTGCTGGTTTTCATATTTCTCAACACATCTTAACTTTACAAAGACTATCTTGCCATAGTTCCAATCCCAAACTACCTGGAAAATCTTTAGCTTGATCTGCCAGCCCAACTTTTGTTCAGTGGCTTCTAATTTTCATGACACCACCTTAACAGTGACACTGCAATTACAAATGAAAAATAGAAGTAGCAATCATCAGTAACAGATATGGTGCTGTATGGCTTTATTCTGAACACTAGACACGTATCAGGTGTTTTTCAGTGTTGAGCTTGTCCTGTGTTCCTTCAAAGTATAAAAATCTCAGTCGAACTGCCAACGTTGACACAGGTGAGTTTCAGGTGAGCACAAAGATCTCCGCAGTAAGTGTGCCAACCCAAAGATCTCTCATCTATCTTCTCCAAATGAAGGACTGGACGGCTAATGCCTGCCCGTGCTTAAACTAAGATGAAGATTGTCCTTTTAGATCTTTAGAGCTGATGTTACAATCTAAACTTGTGAAGCTTCTTTTGAATCCACTGACAACATATAATCCATTGCATATCTTCTATCAGATGTTTCTACTTATTAGTAGCTCAGGTTTTAAATGGAAAACACATTCTAGCTTCATGAGCACTAACTTATACCAGCATTAGGCACAGGAGAAATTCCCATTTAATCCTCCTCTACTGGAGATTGAACAAGCTAATAAATACCTTTGTAGAGTCATGTTTGAATTATGAGCTATTGCTCGGAGTAGAATGTGTGTGAAATCCACAGCCACAGCTTGGGAGGAGAGGCTAACATTTCCTTTGTGGGTAGCCTTAAACTGCTAGTGCTGACCTAGCATGAAAGTAACAAAAAAATGATTCAGGACAGTGCATTTTCAAGAATGAGGATCCCACAAGATCCTGAGGTTCTTTATCAAAGTTGGATGGATGTTCCTTAATTTAAGCACCTTTCTAAACTGGAGAAGTCAAGACCAGTATTTGTTGGAATATTGTTACATTGCCATGCTACCTGTAAAGATTTGTTTTCGGGACTTGCTCCTTTTTCCACTGCTTGACTTAGTCTGGCAATGTTGTGGCTTTGTGTGTCACTTTGGCACACTCAGACGGGTCAAGTTTTGATTGTTATTGCCTTGCAGGTGATGTTACAGGTTGTGAAGATGATGAAGACTTGTAGGGTAAACAGTGATGTTACTTTGAGGTTACGATTAAGTGGTCATAATTCTGTAGATCGTTAAGAGATTTGGAAGAGTCTTGCAGGCTACTCCCCATAGAACTAGAAGAGTATTGATGACACCAGCAATTCAAGCCTGAGTAGACCTGGGCTTTCCTAGTGGTGTTGAAGTCGGCTTGAGGGAGGTATGGTCTAATTGTTCGCCCTCACCAGGTCAGAATTGCTACAAGGCAGCCTGGAGGGGAGGATCTTGCAGGAGATGTTGCTGTGTATGATAAAGCCTAGTGATGTTGCATGATTAGATTCATTTCAGAGGCCAGTCTGGATTGGAGTGCCCTTATTGTAGGGTTACCGGCTTAACATTTAGCTGCAAACATATGCTCTCAATAAGATAGTAGGCTAACCTTCCTGCAAGATACCTTTTTTTGTTTTTAGTCAATTAACTTTGATGTCTGTTATTCAGAAAAGATGTTATGAAATTGGTAACAACACACTTAGCATGGGTGTCGTTTGATGGCGCTCCAAGCATCATGGATGTACAAATGCAAATCAAAGCAATTAATCTACAGTTAAGCAGCCTTCATTCGGTGCTGTTATGTTTCTGAACTTCTTAAATTGTGGCTTGTGCTCATCTGTCGCTGAACGCCTTATTTTTATCGCCACGCCTCTTCCTTGGCGGAAGAGAGCGTTAGGATGTCGGTGTAGGATCATGTACTTTTCTAACCAGCTTCAGGGAAGCGCATTTGTAAAGGGCCAGGCAATTACAAACCCAAACTACTGCTTTGGTAATGTGAACACAAGTCAAAGATACTTTAATCGCACTTAATCCAATCATTAAAGAAAGTTTGCCGCAGTCACCCCACACCTGCTCCTAGAGCAATCCTGAAAACTATGATCCGCCAGTGCTTGACACGACTGTCAGGTGAGGTCCCTCGCGCATTGTCCTCCCTGACAGATGTTCCCTAAAGTGAGAAGACGTCAGGCGCGGAGATCAATGGACGGGGTAGGGAAAGCGGAAACATGAACACTGCGCCCAGAAGCCCCCATTAGCCAGGTTTAGAAGGAAGGCCAAATGAAAGGCTGCTGCAGGCCTGGTAATCTCACATAACACCCGTCATTATAAGATGGCACCGAGCATTAATCCGCACAACAGCCCCGGCTATCCTGTCTTCAAGGCATGAGCTTCAGGTAGGATCCCCAGACAAAGTAGGTATTTAGATATTTTCGAAAACAGACAATCTGCTAAAGGAGATGAAAGTTCCCAAAATATGTCTTTCTGCTCTTTCAAAACTCAAGTGGGGTCGAAGGTTGAATTCTGCAGAAACATCTAAAAATCCTGGAAGTAAAACATACTGTCCAAACAAGGGGGCCTTGGATAGCGAGCAGTGGTATCTTATACATTTGCATAAACACCACTTGCCTCCGTGACTTTTCAAGACACCCTATGGAATATATATATACTCCACCCGTTGGTGGTCTTAGATGCAGGAAGTGAGCTGTGCTTCTGCGTTGCCTAAGCATGATCGTCGCATCCACAATATACGAGCTCTGGATGCAAAAATCCTCCATTCAATGTTTTACGATTTTAAGGAGATGGTGGTTTTGTTTTGGACAGGCAAACGTTTCAACTTGTTCGTCTTATAAAAAGCTCACTACTTAAACACTTGTATTCCCGTTCTTCCAACAGTTAATGTTTGTTGCTTTTAATCCCGAGTGCAAGTAGACGGTCATGGAAGCACAACCTTGAAGCCCGTTTTCTATATTTAGGCGTCTCATAAACGCAAAGCTGGCTCTGAAAAAAAGACGGGGACTTTGCTCTGGGTCATGGTTTCAAGAATACATCCCTGCTATGAATTTTGGGAAACAATCAGTGCATTCAAGGACAATGTCAAATGCAAAAATAAAATCATGAATTCATGAAACATGATTGCATAAACACAATTGGGGGAGGCTCAAGGAAGAGTACGGATGGTTGGCAGGACAATCCAGGGGTTGGGAGCAGGAGGGTTCCTAGCAGGTGCTTTTCACATCGCTTAATTTGAGTCAGGGGTTGCAGGTGGGGCCCACCAGCATTCCTTTTGGCAGCTGACACTTATTTTCCTCAAATGACTTTGATCCAGAGCAAGAGAAAGAAAAACACAGACAGTGGAAAGGAGGAAGAGAAATACGGAAAAACAGCGACAACAGGGAAAAGCAGGAATGAAAAAGAACCTGCAAAGGTGAGACAGGGCCGGCTTTAGGTCGGTGCGACCAGTGCAACAGCACCTGGTGCTGACTTTGGGGGGCGCTGTGTTTAGAAATAACTTATGGGTTTACAAGCACCTGCTGCAGAGTTTCCAGTGTATCCAAGGCCAGGCAGGCCGTCCTGGGCATCAGGCGTTTGCCCGGGAGGCTGGAAGGGTGGGGGCTTGTTTTGTTCCTGGGGGCCGGTTTTGCTTGGTTTTATTACAGGGGGGCCAGTTTATTGCTGAGCTGGGGAGCACTGTGTTTTGCAAATTGTTATGGGTTTAAAAGCACCCGCTGCAGAGCTTTTTTTAATGTCCAGCAGTTTTCAGACAACAATAAAAATGTCAAGATAACACTGGTGACTACTTTTCCTGCTGGAGAGGGTTTGGAGTTTTGCTTACTGGCAGTTTAGACTTACCTAAGTAGGCAGATGGTTAACATACCTGCTGCAGAGAACGTGACCCATGCAGATCACAAAACTGTATTTTATATGGACAGCTCAGTGTGTTACTGCTTTTGTCACAGAGATCCTTTAGTTACTTGCAGTTCATAAGTTACAATCATAATAAAGCACAGTGAGCTATGAACTGCCATCAACGAGCTGCATGATACAGGTAAAAAAAGTTATGTTTTTTCCCAATATTTCATTATCCTAATGTTGCTAAAAAGGGTTTGTTTGGGTAGACATAAATTATTATTGGTAAAGACAACCGTAACTACTGTGTTACGTTTTGAATTCTGAGTATGTGCTTCTCCAGCAGGGTCGGACTCGCCCATAAGACAATCAGACAGTGCTGGATGGGCAGGTCACACACTTCAGTGTGTGGGCCTTTTTAGGTCTCGCTGAGCCAGCGCATGCGCTGCTCTGCGAGAAATTTAGTGAGTGGCTTTTGAAAGTGCTACCACAGGCGTTTCCTGGACTCAAGCTTGCGTTCACGCGAGCGTGCACGCGCGCAGCCGCCATGTGGGTTTCTGTCAAGGCTCATTAAGCCTTGCGTGCCTCTCCGCCTTGCTTGCTTGCCATTCAATTCCCTCGCCAGCTTTCAGCGCCCGATCAGGCGCCATCTGGCTTTCCTCTCGCTTGCTCTCTGAGCGCTCCTCCACCCCTCCCCCGCCGTGTCTCCAGTTAATTGGAAACATATGTGCAAACGCGCTGCTTTCACTTTCGCCGCGGCGGGCGCTAGCGCGCGCACCACTTTCAAAGCCGGGTTTGTCTTGTTCTTTCTGACAGGAAGGCACAAAAGCCCAGAACGTAGTGCCAAACACAACAAACCGCTACATATGGGCTGGTTCTACAGCTGGAGGCTTCAACTTTGTAGCATTTATTTCGAATATCAGAGCAAGTAGAGTGAAGCTAAAAGAGAGTGGGCACACTTCACAAAGCCTTTGGCTCCGCAGCAAGCACCGCTCGAACTTAGCATTTTCGGCTGTGCCCAAAACTCATGCAGATGTGCTTGCACAACATTTAATCAGCAGGCACAGCCCCGGAGCCCGTCTCAGATTTGTCTCCGTAATCTCTGCCTAGGCGCCAATTAGATATCCGTCGCTGTTCCTGGGCAAATTACAGTGTTAATTGTTCAAATTGTCTTACATTGTGCATCTGCTTTGGGGTGAGAATTCGGGTGCAATCAATACCAGAGCGGTTCCTTTTGTTTTCTTCAATTGGGTTGAAATGCGCGTCTAAAAATAGTGCACGGTCCCCTTTCAACTCGACCGTTTTTGTGTGTGTTTGTTTTGCGAGGGAAACATTTTTTTACCCAGGAAGCCCCTAAGGCGTCTACATGGCAGGTCAGTTCACAGCGTTGCTCTCTTCCCCGGTCTTCTCTCCCCTTCACGATCGGCTCTGCGACAAAGACTGCTGTCTGTACCAGGTCTGAGTCTCACGGTTTGTGTTCCTCGACCAGGCTCCTCTCTTCAGAAAAACTCCTCTGCCGGTCCTTTGGTCTCGAATCTTCTCTGTTGTTCGGGCGGTGACAACGTTCTCTCCAATGACTCGGGTTTTAAAAGTTCCACGCTCTCTGAATCCACTGTAATTCGTGCTCATGATGCGATGACGTGAGCATGCTTGGCCAAATAGTTTTTCATGCCACCCGAAGGCAAGTGAATATTTTGTTGATGTCTGTAATTTCAGACAGCTGGTGGAAGGTGCAATTAGGCTATGATGAGAAGGGCTGTCAATCACTGCTCCTAAGGACGAACAGAGGCCTCTTTTAAACAAGCATTGGCATAGCCAATAGGTCTCGCCTTTGGGACCTGCTGCATAACTAAATACTTAAGGTCCCAAAGGCGAGACCTATTGGCTATGCCAATGCTTGTTTTAAGCAGTTTGTGGGCCTGTTTTATGGCCAGGTGGGTCTTTATTTTTCCTGTCAATTTCACTGATATTGCCACAAGCAATGTCTGGAGCAAATACAAAAGCATGTAGTCTCAAATACCTTGCAAAAGACCAATATAGCATGTCTTTAGAAGTTCAAGACTAAATGTGGGCCTCTTTCCTGGTATCTTGTTCGCTAACAAGGGCGACTTTTATTTTGGTGCCCTGGCCTATGTTTCATCCCAGTCTGACCCTGTCAGACCAAGCACTCTTAAAAAAACACATCTACTGGTATGGATGACATTTGAATCCTACACCTTGTAGTCACCTTTGTCTTGTGTAACATTTTCTATACACTGATTTACACGTTTGATTCATTGTCTCTGTATTGTATGTGATGTAAAGTGCTCCGGCACCCTACACTGGTATGAGAAGGTCTATAAAGCAAATTAAATATATGAGTGAGGGGCTGTGGAGAGAAGCATGGTACTGTTGGAGAGTGATAGCGATAGAATCTGTTGAGGAGGAGGTCATGGGGCGGGTGGTGCCCAAAAATATTGTCGCACCTGGCGCCACCAGCGCTAAAGCTAGCCCTGCCATGCCACTTATTGGGTTGGAGGACACTAACATCCCTCTAAATGGTCTTTCATTGTGTTCTCAGCTTCTTGGCTGTGATTAACAGTGAATGTGTGCACTTATGTTATATTTAAATTCATGTTTAATGCATGAGATCTTAACTTTGTGTTCTCCGTAAGAGCGTCAATGGGTATGACTGGGTATCCTGGGGCACTATAAGGTCATCATTTACTATGCCTTAAAAGCTAACACAAATGAATATAGTTGGAACAAAATATGTCGTAGATGCACCATTTTGGGGTTTTTGTTTCCCAAATTTTCTTTAGGAGGGGCCCAAATTTCCCTTGTGGTAGTCAGTCTCACTCACTACCCTCGCTACCCACTGTACAGGGGCTGGTCTGACAACATTTGCCAGGGCTGCTTTGGTTTCCCAGTCCAACTCTATGCGTGTCCAGCAGATTTCAGGCAATAATAAAAATGTCAAGATCACTCTGGTGATTAATATTCCTGCTGGAAAGCGATCAGAGTTTCATCTAGTGGCAGTTTGACTCATCGTAAAGTAGAGGGGAAAGAATGTGTAGTATGCAGATCAATGAACTGTATTTTATCTGGGTAACTCAGTGGGTTACTGCTTTTGTCACAAAGATCATTTTGCTACCTGCAGTTCATAAGTTACAATCCCAATATAGCACAGTGACTTATGAACTGTCATCGAACAGCTGCATGCACATTGCATGGTAAAGGTTAAAACGTTTTTTTTTGTCCCCAATCTTACATTATCTATTTGTAACGTTGCTGAAAAGGTATTGTTTGGGTAGAAATACATTCTGATTAGTAAAGCCAACCCCAACCAGTGTTTTAAAACATATGAAAGGCATTTGAGAGAGGGGCTATGAAGAGATTAGGGGCACTAGTGGAGGGTGGTAGTGAGGGAATCCGTGCAATTAGAGGTCGTTGGGGGGAGGGGCACCAAAAACAAATTGTCGCACTGGGCGCCAACACAATCTCCCTGTCCTCGCCCCTCTACCACCACAACATGGGGCCGTATTACAATAAGTGCCCCGGGGGTGCAACAGGCGTTTGCGCCCACTTTGTGCGCCCCCGGTGCACTTTGGTATTACAGAAGGGGGCGCAGACGCTTGTGCGTCCCCTTCAGCAATACTGATAGCACTGGCGCACTTAAAGCGCCAACGCTACCATTAGGGGCATGCCCTATGCAAATGAGGGAATTCCTTTGCATCTGCGTCCGTGCCATATTACAGACGCAGGCGCAGAGGCAAAGAAGCTCTCAGGGGGCACACTGTGAGTGCGCCCCCTGAGAGCAGCCCTCTGGAGGGGAGAAAGGGGGTCCTTTGGACCCCCAGACATCCCCTTGCAGGCGGGTGCAGTCACTGACTGCACCCACTTGCAAGGGCTCTCTAATCCCCTTTAAAAGTGCAGGCAGGTTGCCGCCTGCACTGTGAAAACCCAAAGCGGCTGCAACCAGCCGCTCCGTGTTTTCACATGAATGCGCTGCCCCCAGGAAAGCGCGAGATCGCGGCTGCCCTGGGGACAGCGCATTCACCATAATGGGGTGCATTGTCATTGTTTGCGCCCGGCGCACCTCTTAAAAGGTGCGTCGGGTGCAAACAATGACAATGCGTAATACAGCCCCTGGTGTCCTAAAGAGAGAGGATGATGACATTCAATGTCACTGCATAAAATATACACCCGATGGTGTCAAGACTACTCAAACGGCACTATCAGGAAATGTGGATTTTCTTGAATCATTACCATCCTTTCTACCATTAAAAAGTGACTTCAGAATATGATTATTATAAACAAACAGATACAATTAAGGCAGTTAATTCATATGTGCAGTTTCATGTAAAAGCCCCCCCTACCCTGGACTTACGTTAGTAGAACACTTAACCGAAAATTTCCCATAATTTTAGAAATGTCCTATATGACCCAGATCTTAATGCATATCTCTTTTCCGACTCCTTAATCCTATTCAGTTTAGACCATAGATGTTGAAAAGTTGGAATTTCCTCAGATCGCCACTTTTGAAGGATTAAGGATCTGGCTAATAAAACCCCAATATACAATCGTTTTTTTGTAGCAGGTTTGCTTTTAGATTGGGTGAATATCCTAAAACTGCTGTCTGAATATCTAATGATTGTTGCAATTTCAATGTATGAGTGCAAAACTGATTGATCTCATCCCAAAACCTGCACAACCTTGGGCAGCCCCATATAATATGTGTCCAATTGCACCCTACCTCTCTATCACATCTAAAACAATTTGCGGAAATCTGCAGGTTTATTTTATGGAGGAAAGCGGGTGTTCTATATAGAAATCACTTAGTATAAAATTGCATGTGTCACAAGTTGGCTCCTTTTAACAAAGAAAAGTTAAACTCATTAATCTTATCCCACGCTGAAGAGGATATCTGGAGATTTTCTTTGGACTGCCATTTTGCTTGCACTTTTTGATGGAGTTTAACTGCCCCATGATTGCGCAAGGAAGAAGCCCAGCTACTGATTGTCTTACGGGTGTTCGATTCTATCGGATCTTCAAGGAGTTCTATAGTTACAGTTATATGTGTGGGATTTAAGTCCCGTAAAAAATGCCTGATTCTAATAAAGGACCATTGCATCATTTCTTTACAATACTTAATGCTAGGCTCTATTTCACTCCAGTTTTTCCAATTTCCATCCAGATAATCTCAGATCTTTTCATAACCATTGCTCAGCCACCTGGACGCAACAATCTTATCTACCAGAAGATCCTCCCCAATATATACATCTGATAGGGAGGTCGCTCCGTTAATTAAGGGAATATTATAGTGACGAAAAAATTGCTGCCTGCGTTTAATATTCTACTGTAAAGTCTTGTACCTAACTTTTTGGGGGGTTTTCGTTAGACGCATAAAATCAGTAATATCATATTCTTGAAAAATTAAATCTAAAAAAAAATTATCATACCTATTAATGTTTAAGGATTTAGTTAATCTATATGTGGTATGTGCAAAGTTCGCAAAATAATATTCTTTCAAATCGGGAAGGGCCAGGCCGCCTTCATTTGCTGGTATATAAAGTGTATCTAGAGCTAATCTAGATATTTTATTAACCCATAAAAAAGCTGAAAACATACCTTGCACTTCATTAAAAAATGTAATCCGTATTGCATTAGGGATGGCAGAAAATAGAAAATTGTACAAGGGTAGAATGGACATACGGATCAGCGCAACCCGTCCCATTACTGACAAGAGTAGATTATTCCATTTTAAAAACAGCCCTTTTATCTTGGTAAGTAAAGGGACAAAATTGAGAATGTGTAGATCGTTAACATTTTTAGAGATGTATATTCCAAGATACCTCTTGGGTCTAGCATTAACTGCAGAACAAAGTTCTATTACTAAAGCGTTGAGTGCAGTATTACACAACAGAAGCTCTGTTTTTAATTTATTTATTTTACATCCTCCAATTAGTTGACATTCCTGGAAAATCTCAAAAATATTTTTTTGAATCTCTAAATCAGGTTTAAGAAATGTCATCAGCGTAGAGCTTAATGTTCGTCATCCCTGGGAGCGACGATGTTAAATTACTATTTAAACAAACAGCTATTGCTAGGGGCTCTATAAAAAGAGCAAAATGTAGTTGTGACAGAGGACAGCCTTGTCTTGTTCCTCCGTTAACTTTACTAATACCAGTATTGTTTGAGTTGATAATTATTTGCGCAGAGGCCCCTATATAAAAGTCGGATATCATATTGATGAACTCGGCGGGAAATCTGAATTCGGTGAGGATGCAA
Organism: Calotriton arnoldi; assembly: GCA_963921515.1. Lineage (NCBI taxonomy): Eukaryota > Metazoa > Chordata > Amphibia > Caudata > Salamandridae > Calotriton > Calotriton arnoldi. Next base: position 958,091 of record CAWUFW010000913.1, on the reverse strand, counting down.
AAAAGAATTTCCCAACAAACCAGGTCAAAAGCCTTCTCGGGATCTAACAGTGTGAACTGAGCCGGGATTTTATTTTGGCTAAAATAATTTAAGGCTTCGACTAGAAAATTGGTGTTAAAAAATAGCTGGCTCCCCGGTACAAATCCACATTGGTCTGAATGTATAATTGACCCTATACATTTACTTATTCTGTTTGCTAATAATTTAGTTATAATTCTGTAATTAGTGTTTAAAAGGCTTGTAGGTCTGTATGAGTTAACATCCTCCTTGTCTTTGTTTTTCTTCAAAAAGCTGACCACGACTGCCGTACGGAAAGAAGGCGGTATCCCTCCCACTTTCAAAATATAATTGGCTAGCGTCACCAATTCCGGGTTTAATACCGAAGTAGTTTTTTATATTATTCAGCTGGCAGGCCATCTTCTCCGCATGCTTTTCTATTATTGGCTAAAGATTGTACTACTTGGGATAAGTCTAGTTTATAACCGGTAGGGGGACCCATGGAGAGTCGAGACATCCCGGGGTGTTTACAGGTGGTTTAAGGAGGATTCCGCTACCTAGGCCTTTACATCACCACTAACGAGGTAGCGAACCTCGCGCAGAACATTAAAAGGGTCCTAAAGGAATTTCAGTAAGACGTAGGAAGATGGAGACGACTTCCACTGAAAATAATGGGTAGGGAGGCCATGTATAAAATGGTCATGCTTCCAAAGCTGCTGTATATATTACAAAATATGTATAGTAAGATACCTGAGACAATTTTTACAACACTAAATAGTGAATGGCACACGCTCCTACGGGACAGGGCGCATCCAAGAGTGGCATTGCAAACACTACAGCGTACCCAATACAACGGGGGCCTTGCACTTCCAGACATACAAGCATACTACAGGGAGGCCCACCTAATAGTCCTTAATGAATGGGGACACGTTGCAGGAGACCACCCCACATATGCACTGGAACTGCTTCAATTTAGAAATCACACCTACCTACACTACCTATACGGAGGTAAGGGCGTCAGCCAACTGCTGCCAGCCACCCAGAGAGTAATAGAAGCCTGGAAGGGGGCGGAAAGACAAATGAAGTGGGACGCAAAAATTTCGAGGGAGACTCCCCTGTGGGAAGGGACAAGGCTACGGGAAATTAGTAAACTCCAGGGTTTCAGACAATAGGACATGATTGGAATCTTCAAACTGGGAAATCTCCTAGAAGGAGGCACCCTTGCCTCCTTCGCTACATTACAGACTACATACCAACTACATAATAATCAGCGCTATGCATACCTCAGGCTGAAACACGCATGGAGGGCAGAGGGATTGGAGGCGGTAAACATCCCAGAATTTGCCCCCCTCGAGGGCAAGCTCCTACAAGAGGAGATCTCCAATAAAGCCATCTCCTGGACATATAAAACATTACTGAACAACATCCCCGATAAACTGGGACCACTTAGAGCCAAATGGGAGGACACCACAGGGCCACTGGAGGATATTGACTGGGAGGCGGCCCTGATGCACCCAAGGGAGGTGGCCATAAAACAGAGACTTCGACGAATACAATTTAAAATCCTCCATAGGGTTTACTTTGATAGAGCACGTCTTCACAACATGGGAAGAGCAGACACACCCAACTGCGTGCGCTGTAAAGGTCCCCAGGGCACATACATACACACACTCTGGGAATGTAGCCACATTAGAGACTACTGGTCACGGATAATGGGAGAACTGAATGCAATACTCAATGCACAGCTCGAATTAGACTCCCGATATATTCTACTGGGTATCCCCAATGAAATAGATTTGCCACGTAGCAAACTCCTGCTATGCAACTTGGGGATAGTAGTGGCCAAAAGGGACATAGCCCGTCATTGGAGAGCCCCAAACCTCCCCACTCTCACAGAGTGGAAAGCCAGCATGGATATGTATATGGTGGCAGAAAGAGTTCAAAAAGATCTGGTCCCCCTGGATGAACTAATATGGGCTGGAAGTGGGAGATGGGGAGGACACAACAGAGGCAACATGGCGGGACCCAGGGGCAGGCAGAGGTCGGATCTCCCCCCCTAACCCCCCTTTTTTCTGACCCTTCCTGACCGGCCTCCAAACTAAGGGGTCCATTACGATGGCGGGCGGACTTTGTCCGCCCGCCACCGCAACGGAGCCAGGGACCGCCCGCCGAAGTTGCGGCGGTCCCGCCAGGCACATTAGGATGCGCCCGCCACACTCCTGCATTTTGTACATTGTGGCGGGTGGTGCTGTCAGCAGCACACGCCGCAATGTACAAAATGCATGTTGTGCTATTGCATGCACAACGTGACAGGCACCGCGCGGTGCCTGCCACCTTGTGCATGCAAATGCAGGGGGGTACCATAGGTTCCCCCCTTGTGCACCCCCCACCCTCCCAACATCCTGGGGGCCCGCAACGGGCCCCCAAATGCGAATACTGCATGCCTTTTCATGGCGGAAATGCCGCCATGAAAAGGCTCCTCACCGCCTACATCCTAATATGGATGGCGGTGTCTCACAGACACCACCACCATATTAAACCCGTTTTCCGCACGGTCGCCTGTACGACCGGCGGAAAACCGGCGGACGGTCTTTCCGTCCGCCGGCGTCCCCACCGCCATCGTGATTTGGCGGGGGGTAAATGGTAGGCGGGCGGTGGAAAATGGCGGGCGGATCGCCACCCCCATACGGGCGGTGGCGATCCGCCCGCTATTCTAATGACCCCCTAAGATTCCTATCCTCATTGATGGTAATTTCATAATAATCATACAAAATGTGATTACAGTTGGTGTCAAGGCTGCTTCACTCCGTAACATATGTAACTTTCTAATGCTAAATATTGTTCCTCACAATTCGTGTATCCATGTTGTAGGTTTTATTAATAAAAACAGTTTAAAAAAAAAAAAATTGACTACTTCTTCTATTTCTTTTAGTGTAATATCTGCCAACAAATCCTTTACATGACTTGTCTGCAATTTTGAGATTGAAAGTTTGCTAAGAAAATCTGTTAGTTTTGAAATATCCACCTCCTGTCTAACAGAGTAGATTGTTTCATATTGATTAAAAACAACACTCTTGTATTTGTGCTTCATTTGTAATACGAGTTTTAGTATCTTTGTCTACCAGGGATATAATCCTATTATGTGCTTGTCGCTCTCTTAGTTGCCAATCTAAGAATTTCCCAGCGAACTCACTCTCCTCATACTTTTTGCAGGTATGCAGAATTGGCCAGGTATCTTCTGGCATAATAATAATCTTGCATGGTTTTTCCTGCTTGCGTATGTGTCAATTTATTTTTAGTATTTATATTCCTTATATATTGTTCATTTGCCTGATTGATCTCTAGTTCTAATTGTGTCCTGTATATATTTTGGGAGCGTCTTATTGCTATATCTTTAGAGGTTATTGAGCCACGGATGGTTGCTTTAAAAGCCTCCCAGACACTTTCTACCCTAGCTATGTTCCTGTTTAGTTGAAAAAAACATCTTATGTCATTCTGGATCTCTGTACACCAATCTTCATCCTCAAGATGAACCTTATTAAAGAACCATCTCGAAGGTAGTTTACGCGTTGCAAGCCCTGATATTTCCAACTTTGCCAAAGCATGGTCGGAGAAGCCATTTTGGATATGCATGCAGTTAATTAATGTTGAATTATGGGAGGTGAGAAAATAATCCAATCGAGCCGCAGTTTTATATTTAGCTGAAAAACATGAGTATTCTCTCTTATTAGAAAATTTTACCCGCCATATGTCTATCAGGTCTAACTTTTGCATACATTCTGCGAATGCCTTTGTCATTCGAGGTTTGTTCCGTTTACATTTATCAGAAGATTAATCCAGTTCCGGATTTTGAAGAAGGTTAAAATCACCGCCCACAATCAGGATACCGGGAATCTACAATACTGCATGATAAAGATCTATTAGTGGTGTAGGATTATCTTCAATTGGTGCATACACTGTGGCTATCGTTAATCTATTATTGTTAATCGATCCACTGATCAGGCCCCATCTGCCTTCTTTATCTGTCTGAGAGAAGGTGATTTGAAAAGGAAAAAATGTATTAACAAAAACTGCTATCCCTCTATGAGAGGCATTCGCTGATAAAAGTATTGAAAGTCTGCCCACTGTCTAAACATACTGTATGTGGATTCCTTTTTATCCATGTAGTGCGTCTCCTGAATCAATACAATATCTTGGGCATGGCCTCTCACCCATCCATCAATGGCTAGGGCTTTGATAGCCTTTATATTTCTTAGTTACCAAACAGGAAACGCGAGATTTAAGCTCCAAGCCTGGCATGCATATATCAACCTGAAGCAGGCGCTTAGAGTTTTTAATATTGCAATCATGGTACCAGGCAGTGATCAATTAATTAAGACCTTTAAGGAAGTAGCTTGGGTTTGACCACAGAATTGCAAGCTGCAAAAAAGCTACTGTAATCTCTACATATGCAAAAGACTGAGTTTGTAGTGAGTCATTAATGATGTCACCACATATGACAAAAAATCCCCTATTTGGACCTATACAGCAGAATGTACCACTTTAAGTCCCCCACACTCATTTCTCTCACAGTGTATGCTCTTTTCCATGAGACAAAAGAAGTAATAGGTTGAATGCTTGAATTTAAATCAGGCCCTGGCTATCACTGAGCCACATTCCAGTCCATCTTTTTTTTGCTTATTGTGCCAGTACAGATTGGGGCCAACCGTTAGCAAAGCCTTGGCCCTAGTTCAATATCAACAATCCAGCCAGAACCGTCAGGCCATGTGCTCTCTGAACAGGATCATAAGCAACCCTAGAATGGTTTCAGTCTTGTTGGTCCACATCAGTGAGGTGCAGTTTGAGTCCTGCGGCACAGGGAGCGCTTGACCCACTTCTGGCCACGCCTATTGCACTTAGGGCATCTAACGGAAGAAATTAAAAAGTGATGGGTGGAAAGCTTGAATTAATTTCAGCGACCAAGCTGCTTTTAAGCCCATTATTTTTTTTGTTCACTGTTTCACTACAAACGGGGATCAACCATATTTAAATCAGGCTCGGTTCTGCTCAACTGCAAAGAGTCGGCTCACAAATACTAGGCCTCTCTGTAGTGGCACAGCCAAACTAAAAACAATCGGCTTGAGTGAGGTTCAGAGTCATTAAAGGTGGCGGAGGTTAACTCAAGCATTCCATCCCTCACTTGTTTATTTTTTTACTGTAAGTGATTAGGTGTTGGTTTTCAGATTAAAGGAGTGCGGGGGTCAGAGCTCGCTGTGCCAATGGACTCAAGCTGCAGTGATGAGGCCATAGGGCTCAGGTCGCTTATGTTCCTAATCAGAGGGATGTGGTCTAGCTGTTTGTTTAGGACAATCCTTTTCAGTGCAGGGAAAAGGTGAGTTGCATATCGTTGGTCTCCATCTATAACGGCACAAATAAGAAAAACTGACTGGACCACAGACCAGAGACCGGTGACTGAGATTAATTGAAGCATTCCATCCATCCCTTTTTTTGCTCTGTGTAAGGGGCTCTTCCATGAGACACCGCGTTACGGCTAATTGCCAACCTGAGACAGATGAAAATGGCACTTCTTTCCTAGATTGGGTATCTGCTGGATACAACAAGCATTTGCAATGCAATAGGTCTCGAATTTCCGAGAGTTTGAGCTATTGGCATTGTAAATGACCATGCCTTTTATTTATGTGTTGTTTTTGAAACGGATAAATAAATGGCATTGTCATTTACAATGCCAATAGCTTAAACTCTCACAAATGCGAGACCTATTGCATTGCAAATGAGTGCTATAAAAATTAATTTAAAAAAGCGTTGGAAGAGAGAGTGTTGCAGGCAGGACAAAGCTATTTGAGAAAATAGTGCTCGAAGGCTGTTATTAAAGCCTACCGAGTAACAACACACGTAACAGGGGGTGTCGCCATGGGAGGTTACAAAATGAGACAAGGCGGTACTAAGGAGGGACTACTAAGCCTTTTGACCAATGAACAGCCACAGTTTACAGTGGACAATGACACAAGCCAATAAAAAATATGGGCGGAGAGTGGGCGTAGCTTCAAGTACATACTCCAATACAGCATGCCTCGCAGAGCAGCGCATGCGCTGCCCAGGCTCGACCTAAAAAACAAAAGTTTTAAAGACTTTCACTTCGGCTAGGTTTCTGACACGGCTTCCTACAACTTGCTTCACATCTGCCAGTCCATTCCAGCGACAATTCCCAGCCTTTAAATAGAAATGTCTCTCCATCTAAGGCTTTGAAATAAATATATTGCTTTCATAGAGAGTCTGAGACATGCAGCGTGGGACCGAACCACAGTATCCTCAGGGAGTCACTTAAGAAATGTCTATCCTGGCCTGGCAAATTGGTTTCCTTCAGGCAGTATGAGGGGTGTTGTACAGCAGCAATTTTCGTACTGCGGAATGTTTTTTGTCAACACTGAGGGTTGCACACTCTAAACAAACGAGCTCTAAACAAACGAGACCAGGACTGGCTGAGGAATAAAATGAAGCTATTGCTTAACTCGTCTTCTAAACTGTATCTCTGCCTTGAGTGCACAATCACAGCAGAATTGAGTAATATCCCTGCCAAAGCTTCTCAGGAGGCTTCACTACAGTCTGCTGGAGAAGGCAGATGCAGCCATCTGAAAACACATTTCCACAATAGTGAAAATGGAAAAAGTCATCTAATCTCACTAGATAAAAATCAGAATATTATCAGTTTGGGAGTAACTAAACCTCAATATCGAAGGGTCAGCATTTGAAGAAATGATCACAGAATACAATCTCCTGCCTTATTCTTGAAAAAAAACAGAAAGCGGTTACTTGATAAAAAACTACAGCTGCGCAAATACTAAAATGTTAATCACAGAAGCAATGACTAGAATCCTCAGCCAAAAACTGTCTTCCTGTATCTTTACAGAGCCTAACCTACACTAGTTTGTACGGAGGGGAAAACAGTCCTGGTTTTGGCCCTGTTTAAGACCATCTCAAAGATGATCTTAATTTTGGTGATGTATACTACCATATTTTAATATAGTGGTGAAACCAGCAGACACAATTCCACTGCCAGTAGTATTTTCCCATACTCCAATTGCCAATATCTTACTCCTGACAATATGTTCCAATTAATACTGTGTCTTTAATAATGTATTTAGTGCTTTATTTAGCGTGAACAAGGGTTGTAGAGGGAGATACTATCATAGTGTGGTTGCTACATTTGGCAAGCGACCGAGATGTTCCCTTTTTAATGGAATACACCTCTATCCGTGGGAGGGACCACCAGTGAAAGCGTGTTTACCTCTGACAGTAATGTTGGCAGGTAGACAGGGGCGGCTCCTCCGTTATGGCGGAGGAGCGTCGCCCCCTGCTGAAAGCCAGCAGAGGCAAAGGACAAACATAAAATGATAATAAAACATTTTTATTGTCATTTTATTTTTTCGTCCTGCGGGCTGGAACAGCAAGCCGAGGGAGGGGCGTGGCCACCTACACTGACACTGCAGTTGCAGCACCAGGGAGGAGGGGGGAGTGGTGGGGCCGGCCAAACTGTCATGCGCACTTGTCCTTTCTCCACCTAGCTGCGTTGTACAGCTGGGTGGAGAAACCAACACAGGCTTCCAGTCTATGTCTGAGCGCCGAACCGAGACGCTCAGACCGATCCCCTATAGTATTCCCAGCATGTGAGCAGGGCTGGCATTGGGATCGTTCCTGGACGTCCGGACAGCGAGGATTGGAGGAAGGCAGCAGCCGTCGGAGCAGGTAAGTGCATTTTTCTTTCTTTCTTTATAATTCTTTTTTTTTGTTTGTGTTCCCCCCCACCCCACCACTTTGCAATACGAGTGGCCGCTCCTGGGTAGGCATGTGTGAGAGGCAGTGGGGTAGAGACTGGACTGGCTTGGTGGGCCTTGTACATGCTCAATTGCAAGGCACACAAGTGAGACATTGACAAATGAAGAGCAATATTTTCAAGGTGAATTAGGAACCTACCTAAAATAAACAGATATCTATATATTTTAGCTGCCAGAATATATTCTTATGAAATCATGAATCATCTGCTGGGACGTAATCCTAATGGGTCGTTTCTCACAAAGTAAAGGTCACCGCACGTGCCCTATGCAATATTCATGAAGATTATTTTAATCAACAAGGAGCAGGCACTCCATAACCTTTGTCTCCTCATGGAGTGAAGTGCTGAGCCCTGACAAATGACAACCGAGGAAGATAGGACACGTCGAAAGCTGTCAGAAAGTACCCGCTCCTCCAGCCACCTCCCCAGACTGCAGTGTGCTGCGAATCATGTCCTGTCAGGAGAGATGCCACAGTGAAAAGAGGCTGCCCGAGGGATGGCAGGGAAATCACACTTCAGGGATGTAACCAGGCAGAGCTGACGCGTCTTCGCATTCTAATAGCAAAGCTTAGTACTTTATTAACCAAGTAAAGGGAATTAATCACACTTCAAGCAGATTATACAGTTTTTTTTTACCGTGACCAAGTCAGCGGAGGTAAGAGAAATATCAGGAGGGGAGGGGGACGGAAGTGGGTGTTTGTGTGTGTTTCACAAACATGTTATGAGATATAATAAATAAAAATGTTTAATCGCGTCTTACTCTTTAAGACTCCATTAGCAGTAAGTCAGTAATGCTTCAGAGATTTCTGCTACTGATATTACCGATGCCGTAGGTGGGTTTGGGGAGTGCTTAAGTTGTAAAAAAAAAAAAAAAAAAAAAGTGACAGGGGCCAAAGTTTTTGTCAGACGCCCGTGGCCGGAGCTATGAAATTTCCGCGTGCAGAATACCAAGGCTATGTAGTCTCGATTCCACCTCATGCCTCTTTAATCCACCTCCAGACACACCCTGGCCATTAATCTCACTGTGGCAGGTTCTTGCTTTCTTCCTTTGTCAAGTTTTTTTCCATCTTCCTCTTGCTCCTTCTCTGTTTTTCACTTTCTTGCTCTGGGTCAAAGTCTGATAAAAAATAAGTGCTGGTCCCAAAAATTGAGGACCGCTGGCCCCAGTAGCGTAGCTAGACCTTTTGGCCACCCGTGGCGGGTCCTGCGTTTGCCGCCCTGCAGCGGCCGCATGTAAGAAAGGGGGGTGCTGGCGATTCCTGCGTTTGCTGCCCCCAAAACGCATGCAGCCCTGGGCGGACTGCCACCCCCACTTGCTACGCCACTGCTGGGCCCCACCTAGAACCACTGCCTTAAATTTACCACTGAATCTGGGTAATTTTAGGAGATTGGAATTCAACCATGTCCTTGTTGTCCCCAGAGAATGCCCTAAGACAGTGGTTCTTAACCTATGGTCCGTGGACCCCTGGGGGTCTGCAAAGCCTACTCAAGGGGTCCGCAACTGCGTAGAAAAACAAATAATATTAACAGATTAATAAAGTGTATATAAATAAAGAAGCAAAATGTGAAAATGTAAAATGTTTGTAAATGTGAAGGAATTCGAAATTAAGTTAGTATCCTCAGATTGATTCGTGGGAGCAGTACAAGTGCATCAAACAGATTATGGTGTGGACAATGAGTGGCCTCAAGTGGATCATGATAAATCTGCACACCCAGATAGGGCAGGCACCTAGGCTCCCAGTTCAACACCCTCAATCCCTCTGGCAAGACTCTGGATGCCAGCGTGTGGAATAGACAAGATTTCTGCCAGTTAACTCGAAAGCCCGAGAGGGATTCGAACCACCCTAGGAGATCACGAGCACCCGCCAGAGCTTCCTCCGCGTCGTTTAATAGCAAGAGGTCATCTGCGTAAAACGCAATATGATGGGTCTGAGCGCCCACCGTTGTACCCCTATATTCGTCCCCGAACCTGGCATAACAACTGAGTGACTCCATTGCCAGGGCAAAAAGTATGTGCGACAGAAGTCAGCCCTGTCTGGTACCACACTCTACTCAGTAGTCTTCCGAAATGATGTGACCCATCCGAACCATGGCTGAGGGGTCCAAAAACAGTAGCCGGTTCAAGCCATGATCCTCCGACCGAGGCCAAAATGCACCATGGCGCTGTAAAGAAAGACCCATTCTAGGCTGTCAAAAGTCTTCTCAATGTCTACTGCAAAGATCACTGCGTTCACTCTGTCATACGTCTCCGCCTCCAACAGTGTGAGGAGCCTGCAAATGTTAAGGGCTGTATTGCGGCCCAAGATGAATCCTGCCTGATCACGATGAATAAGGGTAGGCATGTGGTGTAGGAGGCGGGTGGCTAGGAGCCTACTCAAGATCTTATAATCGATATTTAGCATCGATAATGGGCAGTAAGCTCTCTTATCGTGAGATGGTTTTCCTGGTTTTAGTAGAGGTATAATCAGGGCCTCTCGTGTAGAGGGTGGCAACAATCCTGAGTCCCCGGCTGCCTTATATAGGTCCACCAATATGGGGGCTAAATCCTCCAAATAAGCAGAGTAGAATTCAACCGGCAGGCCATCTGTGCCAGGTGTTTTGTTCCAGATCATGGATTTTATGGTGACTCGGATCTCCCGGACTGTGATGTCCCCCACCAGCTCGTCTGCCTCCTCAGACGTAATGGTCAGGAATGCCAAGAAGGCCTCAATGTTATCAACTGAGCAATCAGTGGCACTCCGCTAAATGGTAGAGTAATAGTCATAAAATTTACGATTAATGTCCTCCTGTCGGTAGAGTTTGGGACGCCGGTCAGTGTCTAACTTCATGATAACTGAGCCCCGTTTTGCTGGGTTGGTAAGCCATGCTAGTAGCGAGCCAGTACGGTCTCTTTTCACATGTGCTCGTATCATATAATGTTTGTAATTAAAATATTGCAACCATTCTACGCACTCAGCGACTCTCTCTTTAGCCTCCAATATTTCGGCTTGGATCTCTTGGTGCCCTAGCCTGCGTCATTCTAGAGTTCTCTGTGCATCTTCAGCTGTAAAGACTTCTGTCAGCAAGGTCTTCCGGACTCTTACTGACTCCGAAATGCATCCACCACTGATCACCATTTTAAACACGTCCCATTCCACTTGGAGGAATGAGGCTGAGCCAGTATTCTCATCAAAGTACTGTTTAATGCCCATCCCGATTGTAAATCGGAAGAAAGGATCTTCCAGTGCTTTCGGCTACAACCTCCACAACGGAATGCAGGTCCAGCCCCCCTCCCAGCCCAGCCCAAGCATCAGAGGATTGTGATCAGATATAGTCCTGGAGAGGTAGTCAGTGATTCGGACCAAGCCGTGGGCCTCAGGCATGCACAGGAATGCAACCAGCTGCACATGGAGGTCATGCAAATGAGAATAGAAAGAGTAGTCCCATTTCTCTGGTTAATGTGACTGCCAGGAATCAATGAGGTCCCATTCCGCCTGCCAGGTCATAAACGTATGGGCCATCCTGACTGTCGGGGAGTCCCTCAGTGGAGGGTGGGAATGAACAAGGAAGGGATCAGCTACATAGCTGTAATCTCCCTCCAGGATAACCGAGCCCACCAGATGGTGGGCCAACACCCTTAAACGTTCAGCTAAAAATGCAGTCTTATCTACATTTGGTCTGTATATGCTGCCTCTTGTGACATCTCGGCCATCTAGCTTCCCAGTGACCACAATACAGCAGCCCGCTGGATCTAACAGGTGCCCAGTGTGCTGGAAAGGGACCTCAGGCCACAACCATACCAGGACTCCCCTTGCAAAAGCCGAATAGTTAGTATAATATGCCTGCCCTCTCCATCTACGCTGATGTGCTGCTCCCTTTTTGGCAAGGGGGTGTGTTTCTTGGAGGAGTGCTACCTGAACCCCTTGTCTAATAAGATATGAGAATAACTTGTGCCTTTTAGCCATAGTATGCATCCCCTGAATGTTTTATGACAGGACCTTATATGTTGCCATTGGGTATGAGAAGGACAAATAGGGGGGCTCCAGCGGATTCAAATATCGCAATCATTCGGGATCTCTTCACCTCCGCTTAAGACGGAGCACTTGCGTTGGGCAGACACCAAATCCCTCCTGACAACAAGCAAATAAACTACCCAACTCCCACACCCCAGGACAAGTAGGACAACACCTCCCATCCAAACATTCAGCCAACTTGCATGCATTTGTGGGTACCCACAAGAATGTCAAAGAACCGGAGGCGGTAACCATCAAAGAGCTCCGCAATCAGCTTTTCTTCACCCGACCAGATGAATGAATGAAAAGTCTGGCCCCTGAGGCCCTAATATCACATCTTCATAGTAACCCGCAGATAAGTAACCAAGGACCCCTCCAAAAACAGACATTACATAACTCATACAATTCCTCAACTCTGTTATATGAGTTTGTCAGCCATGCCAGGCATGACCTTAGGCAGTTCACTGTCCGAATCCTCAGCGGAGCTGGGGCCACGAGTAAGGTCTGAGTCTGTGTCATCTTCTCTCAGTGATGGAGTTGGGTTTGATCCTCTTCTGCTCATTGCTGCCACCATCTCCAACACTTGCTGTTGTTCTCTTTGTGCTTCCACATCAGAAGGGGCCCACCGTGGGCTTCCCCGCTTCAATTTCTTCCGCTTGATTGTGAGTTGCAGGGACCCCAGGAAGGGGCCAGCTTGCGGGTGCTTCTCGATCCAGCCCCACATTTCCTGTGGGGTCTGGAAGAACTGCACCCCTCCTGGGTCACCACCCGCAGCCGGGCCAGAAACAACATGGCATAAGGCAGCCCCATCTGGCGAAGTCTCCACTTGACTTCCAGAAATGCAGAGTGCTGCCTTTGTACTTCCTTGGTAAAGTCTGGAAAGATCATAACTTTGCTGTTAGCAACTTGGATGTCTCCTCGGTTCCTGGCCTGGGCAAGAATGTGGTCGTGGTCCCTATAATAGAGGAGCCTGGCAACCATTGGTCGTGGCGGCACCCTCAGCAAGGGCAGGCGAGCTGGAACCCGGTGCACTCTCTCCAGGGCGTAGAAAAAGGAGAGGCCCTCCGACACCACTTCCTCACACAGCCAGCATTCCAGATAGGCCGACATATTCTTCCCCTCAATGTACTCTAGAAGGCCTATGACGCGAATGTTATTCTGTTGTGATCTTTTTTCGCTGTCTTCCACTCTGACCTCTAGAGTGCAGACTTTGTCCCACACAAGGGCGAGCCATTCTCACAGCACTGCCATATCCGAGGGAACATCCGCTAGTCGTCTCTCCGCCGTTGTCGCTCTTTCAGCTAGGCATCGGTGGTCATCCTTCCGGATGCTCAGGTCCGCCCCCATGGTATCGATCTTTGTTTCTAGTGCTTCCCTGGAAGCAGTGATGGACTGCAGAATATCTTGGAGTGTGGGCCCCGCCTGGGATGGCGGCAATGCACCCACCCTCACAGCAGTGGTCAGCACCATTGGGGTCGAACCCACTCCGTCCAGGTCCCTTCTTAGGGTTACATTGCCCATGGCTGCAGATCAGCGAATGGTGGCCCAAATCATGTAAGGATATATCTGTCTTCACCAGGTAGCTCCTGAGTCATTTGTTCTGCAGGACTCTGTCACCTGGCACCCAAAGAGCCCAAGGGGTGACAGGCCAAGGCAGCCCGAGCAGTGTGTCTTCCTGCTGCCACGCGATGTCAGTAGCCCTCCAGCACACTCCCCCCCCGACCACTCAGGGCTCCCAGCAAGGCTGCACTCCGGAGTGTTAGTGCACAGGAGCGGTCTCACTAGGCAGCAACAGTTATGTCTCTGGACAACCTCTGGTCAGAGCACCCAGAAGGCCCTGCGTCTCTCCACAGTACCATATAATCTGCCACAGTGTTCCAGAGGGACAGGACCCCCTCTCACCTCTTGTGGTCAGTCCACCGCCGTTCAGGTACTGCTCCTGAGTTGTGCAGTTCGTAGGCCCCAGGATATGAGGTATCTCTTCCCCAAGGCGGCCCTAGTAGAGGGTGAATTGCGCTTGATCACAGTTTACAGGGAGCTCCCCTTTTTCAGTGCCAGAACTACTGCTGGCCGCTATTCCGGTCTCCTTCGTCGGCTGCCAGCAGCCACCTGGTATATGTGCTAGAGGGTCCCCAGTGCGGAACCACGCATCCCAGCTCCTCCCGACTGTGCCTTCAAATCTTCCTCGTGGGACACAGTAAACTGTATGGGCCCAAATAGCCTATCGGCCCTCCTCTCTACTGGCTGCCGGCCACCCACACCGAACCCACTTCACTCTAGTCCATTCCTAGGCCCACCAGTTCGCTGGGTACATCTCCTGTCAAGCCCCTGTCAGGGTCGGGCAGCTGACCAGCCTGGTCTCGGCGAGTGGTGTTGCTACTCCGAATTCACTGCACTAGCCATCCTTAGGGGCCGCTCTGTCCCGCGGGCCTGGAGGTCATCATGGGGTTCAGTCACTGGTGGCCACCATCTTGTGGGTATCTCCGCGCTGCAGGCCCACCACCCTGCCCGCGCCCCCCTCTCAGGGCCGCCAGGGACCTCACCAATATTCGCTCTCTGTGAGAGGGTGTTCTCTCAGTAGGTGTAGGGGAGTGTAGTCCCGGATCAAGGGTCCCCACTGAGCAATTTGCCAGCTCTGCTGCTGTTGTAGGCCTCAAATCACCAGAGGAGGCACGGGAGGATTGCGATGGGCCCCTGCGGGGAGTCCGGTGTCGCAGGATAATGCACTTGCCCCTCTACACTAGCGTCATTCACTTGTGGCGGCGGGGGCAGAACCTCCTTGCCAGGCCTCAGTTCTCAGCCCGTGCCCAGGGGACCAACCACTCTCACCAGACACCTCCGTTGCAGCAATACCCTGAAGTGGGTATCTGGCCAGCAGCAACTCTGCCCCCGGGGGCTGTTATCTAATGCCACAGCCCCAGTTGGGGAATTGGTGGCAACAAAGCTCAGGGCTCCGCTGGGAGATCAGCATCCGCTGGCTGCCAACTTGTACCGGCCATCGTGTCGTGCCTACAGCTCAGCCAAAATAGCCTCTTCTCTGCGCCGGCAGGCGCCCAAAGCCAATTGTGTTATACAGCAGAGCTCCAGGGGTTTGTCAATGTATTTGGAGAGGCCCCGGGTGCTTTATAATGTCAGGATGTAATCGGATGGGGGATCGCCAGGTGGGAGCTCCGAAATCTCTGACCTACAGCATCAGCATTCGGTCAAGCCCCCCATCTCCATAGCAGCTCTTGCCTGTGAAATACCATATTTTTTAAAAAGTGGTTTTAACAATCTCCATTGATAAATTTGTAAAGCAGGACAAGCAAATATAACATGTTCAATCGTTTATACATCATTAAAACATAAAATGCATATTCTTTCCTCTCAAATTATATTCTGCCATGCATCCGTCACATTTTTTAATGGTAAACATTTCGATCTACATTGCATTATGCCAATTCATACTCTATGTTCCAGGTCAAATAAGCTTGAGGAACTGCTGCCTGACATAATTGGATAATACTATGGAAAAAATTATTTTGCTCTACATTTCTCTATATCATTTTCAATGGAGCTGCTATTCATAATATAATTTAGATCATTTTTAAGATGAACATAGCTCATATTCTGGGTATCCAATCTAGTCAAAGAAAAGTGCTGAAGTGCAGTTAAATTATTATTTTAAAATGATCCAGTCTCCATAGTAGGAGCGAGACATTCCAAAGCCATAAGACTCCTCAAGGACTTTTCTTTAGCATGTAATAGACAATGATACCATCGTAAAATAGCAGCCAGTCCTCTTATAAAAGAGCTCACCAATCCCAATCCTTAGAGCTTCTATTGAAACTATAGATTTTAAAGTGCAAATAGTGCGAAGAATCTACCCATCCACCTTATGCATAAAGTGCCAATGATTAATATTTATTGTCTCTATTGCATACAAGAGTGTTGGAGGAATCTTCATTTTATATACTGTTTAGAGATGATTAAAGTGCCTGTGACCTGCTGCTCCATAAAGTGCCTTTAGTGCATTTCCATGGGAAAGCTCCTTATTTGATATAAGTGAAATATGATAGCTGTCAGTCAAATTTGCCGACATAATTCTTCCAAGATAAGGGTAGGATTTTATTACTTCTAAAGGGAGATTTATTATAGAACCACTTATATTTTGTATTTATCGGACACCCCTTTGGGTGAACCTTCATGACCTTAGTTTTATATATATTTACTTTTTACAAGCATCTGAGTATAATAACAGGATATCAAGACATCTCTGAAGACCTTTAGGACTCAGGTCCAACAGGACAATATCGTCCCCATAGAGAAGTGTGCCTATGGGTTAAGAGCCTAATTTTGGGTATCACCAGCTACCTTACTTAACACATCGGGCATGTCCGCCATATATAGCGAAAAAAGGAGGGGCGCCAACAGACATCCCTGTTTCAATCCATTTCTATTAGGGATTTATGGAGTCATACCCCGCCTGCCTCCTAACATCACATGACACCAATTAGCGGTGTGAAGAACAATAATGAGTTTCAGAAGCCCGCTGGTATTACGGCACACAACTTCCTCCAAAGTGTCTGCCTGTCTACACGATCAAAAGCAGTTGAATAATCGATGTAGGTCGCACAGAAAAGTGTCCCCCTTCGTTTCACATATTTCTCTGAAATAAGGTGTGTTACAGTTATATTATCCAAAGTGAAGTGCCCTGCTCTAAACCTTGCCTGCTCCAAGGGTATAATATTTTTTTCCTCCGCCCATTCTAGTAGGTTAGATAGTACGCATTTAGAAAAAATCTTTCCCGTTGCATCCAACAGGGTAATCTGCCTATAATTGCTAGGATTATTTAAAGTGCCTTTTTTATGTAGCGGCAAAATAATACCGCCCCTCCAAGAGCTATAGACCATTCCTGTACAATAACAGTAACGGAAGAGCACCACTAAGTAAGATGCCCATAGGTTCAGATCCAACTTTATGATAGTAACGGGTAATTGATCTGAGCCACTTGCACCAGTATTTCTGGCAGCCTCAAGATAATGTAACAACTACTGTCTAGAAGGAGGGGGATGGGGAGAACATCTCCCAACTGGTATTTCACCTAGGGACTCCGTAACATTGTTACTATCCATCTGAATATTCAAAGCATAGAGAGAAGTTATATATTGTTGCCGTTCCATGCTAATGATATTATTTCTCTTGGGTTTAGAGAAAGAGCCACTACTCTCCCCTATAATTTTCAAGCAGGCTTTTTGATTTTTACATTTCACTGCTTCAGTTATTTGTACCCAGCTATTATCAGAGATAGATCTTTTTGAAATTCTTACCCACCTAGTTCTTCTTCTTTTCAAACTTGAGATCCACTTATTACGCTCTTTGGAGTAAAATGTATTTTGCCTTTCTTTATAAGTGATTATTAAGCTTGTTAAAGACAAACAATGTAATGAAGTTTTTTGACTTCCTTATGGATTTTAGAGATGGGGCGCCTATCAATTTCGGGTTTACCCTCACAAATGTTTCCATATGCTCCTCAAATAAATCAACCTGTAACCAACCTAATGGGCGAAGGGTTTCAGTAATTTTCTTTAATTCTACTGATAGCGACTGCTTATCTTGCTTAGTCCATAATATCTTCCCATTCATAGCAATAAATAATATGTCATCACCATCAGGGATCTGCCACGAGTGCAGGTCATCAGGTTCCCCATGGATAGTAAGGAGTAAGATATTATGAGGACTCCAAATATTATCACTTTTAAATCTGATAAATAGTGAAAGACCATATATGAACTGATAACGTAATCAATATCGTAGTAGATGTTGCTGTGACATGGGTGGCATGAGCTGGAATATCACTCTGTCATTTCCCATTAAGGATAATAAAATCCCGTTCCCTGCATGCCTCGAGGAACAAAGTTCCTTTTTTATTTGCCCTAGAGCAGGGAGGGAACACAGTAGCTGGAATATTAACAGCCTCTTCCCATTCTTTGTCCGCAAACAAGGCGAGTAAATACTTTGAGACAATCGAATTAAGATCTCCCAAGATTATGACCTTTGAAATACCTACTTCCAACATGATCATATTTAAAAAATGAAAGAACTTGATTAGCAATGGATTATTTCCATGACCAGGTAAAATATAAAGATTGACCAACTAAAAGCAGAGCAGTGATCCGATTTCTGCTTTGGGAATACAACACAATGTAATAAATTCGACTGCTGGAAATACACCTGATATGACCAAGTAAAATTTGTGGACAATAATGTGGCTAAGCCACCACTAGCATGGCATCTCTTTGACTAAGTGGCCAGACAGCTAATGACATAATAATTCAACCTCAAAAGCAGCAGGTGTGCACTTTTGTTGGAGACAAATTACCACAGATCTTAATCCAAATTCCGGATTTTCCTCAAGTTATTCAAGCAACCAGCTATGTTCCATTACACAATTTTAAGGGAATGGCTCATACTACTAAACACCCCGATTCAACACATTTGTAGCAGCCACTTTTTCACTATTTAACAGACCTGCTAACCAGGTCCATTGAGATACATCATTATTTTTTTATTTCGGGCCAGATTTATAGTCATTACATTAAATCACCCTGGAGCCAGCCTGGCAAGAAACTAGGGTTAATTTTTCATTAATGGTCATCTCTTCTTGGGAAACAGTGCATTCCTATATGGAGCATAGATTTGGCAAATCATTTTTCTCATCCAGTGACAAGACCTTATTTTTAAAAGGAGAGGGTACAATATCAATTCCTTGTGACATAAAAAACTCACAGTTCCGGAGTAGCATATACTCGCCGAAAAAGCGCTTCAACACCCCATCAGGGGTAGCAAGCACTATATAAATGCAAACCTTTTTCCCTCTTCTATCCCTCCACTATCCTTCTCAATCCAAATAACTGACTAACATATCCACCAATCAAATTACTTTCATATTTCACAATACTAATTCACCATGGGTTGCAGAGTAGCGTGCTACTCGCCGAAAAAGCACTTTGACGCCCCATCAGGGGTAGTAAGCGATATATAAATGCAATTACAATACAATACAACATCAGGTTCACAATAACTGGCAACCTAAATATAACACTTGTTTTCTTCTCTACTTGTGTGTCTAATAGTTCCACCAATTCCAGATCGCTACTCCTTACCGACTAAAGTTGATCTACCTGAGCCAAGAGATTCAACAAAAAAGATCGATTTAAAAAGATAGAATCATCCTCAAATAAGACAATAAAGTCCAAAGATATGATTTCCTCCTTTCTCCTTTGCATTTTGTCTGGTACGTTTGAAGGTGTTGAGGGCTATTTTCCAGAGTGTCAGATAGTGGACGAGGCACAAAGGCAGATGAGATCAGGTTCAATACAACAGATGAGGCTAATATCTCTTTTTAAAGTCTTTCAAGCCTCAATAGAAGGGATCATTTGGAACAAAGTTCTTCAGACCAACGGACATCTTATCAGTCTGCTTATCAAGGATAATATATTTTTCAATCAAACGTTCCGGCTCCTTTGGAGGTATTAACCTACTTGAATCACTGAGTTTCTGAGTAGCAACAACTGACTGTGGATTCTCAACCACAACAGTAAATTGCATCCTTTCCCCTGGGACTACTAAATTCTCAAAAAAGGAATATCAGTATGGAATTTTACTTTTCTAGTCCCTTTTTTATTTCATCCCCCCCCGCTATCTTTTAGCTTTTTTCTAATCTTTCCTTTTTTGGGGGGTCAAGACTGGAACCAATGGCCTTTCCACTGCGACTTCCCTTTTTCCTTTTGCTTTAAAAATTTGAAATACTTCGGTTTTCATAGACTGCATTGAAGAAGAACAGTGTTTACCCGGAGCTATATATGGAGAAACTTGAAGAGATAGATCCTTTTCCATAAAGAGAAACTTCAGTGAAGATAGGTCAACCTTCCGAAACTGATTTATGCATGCGTGTTGGCGTTTTTGATACAGGACAGCCAACTTGGCGACCAATGTCCTTCTTTTGGATAAAACCATCTTGAAAAGCCTGCTTATCAACTGGTATATAGACACCCTCAGAATTCATTAGGAGTTTTTTCAAGATTACTGACAATTCGTGGCGGCTCCTCCGCTATGGCGGAGGAGCATCGCCCCACTGTTTTGAGCAGTGTAAAGGAAATATAAAATGATAATAACTAAAAGTTATTATCATTTTATATTTCCTTCCTTTGCGGGCGGGTGGGCGGGGCTGCTCTGCTCACGCGGAGCAGGACAGGAGAGGAGTGGTTTGCCCACTCCTATGTGCGCAATGACTGTTTGGTCGGCCCTCTCGGGCCACCCAAACCAGTCATGCGCACTTTCCCCTTTCTCCATGCAGGCTGCATTACAGCCTGCATGGAGACCAAGCCCAGGCTCCCGTTCCCTGGTTGAGCGTCCCACCAGGACGCTCAAAATCAATCACAATGCTGCAATGCAGTGTTTTGATTGGTCTGGGGAGCCTGGGTGCCTACCAATCACAACGCTGCATTGCAGCGGTGTGATTCGTCAGGGGAGCCAGGCTTCCTGTCCCACGACGAGAGCAGGAGCAAGGGGGAGAGACGTGGCGGCGGGACCGGCTGCAAGGTAAGTGCTGTAATTATTTTTATATCTTTTTTTGTTTTTCAATGCGCTACCTCGCACTTGCGGGCCCAAGCCCCCCCTCCCCACCCCGAGTCCCCAGCCCGCCCCGCCACCCTCAAGTCATGCCGGCCGCAACTGCAGACAATATGTTCAAGATATGATCTAAACTGACCGTGGCTTTTTTTTTACAGAAGATTCATGATAGAGGACAGAATTCTTTCAAGACATTGAAGCGTTCTAGAGAAGCAAACATAATCGCCAGGGAGATTCCTTGATGGATTAAGCAATAATTCTGATGCCCCAGATAGGTTTGGCCCTGACGAAACACTAGGTGTACTACAGAAAAGTTCTATCGGCTTTCTCTTTCTTTCTCTGTGATATTGGCACCACTCTCTCTGAGACACTCTCCAAGACATTCTTGCTCGACACTGGAGAAACAGCCTTAAATGAAGATATCTGTGGTAGTGTATATTCTACCATTAACGAGATGTCTCTAGACTCAATCTGTTGGATCTTCTGACTTTTCTCAAGGAAACACTCTGGTGGGTCTGAGCCCGGGAAACATTGTATAGAATGCTCTTTGTTATTTGGGCCAGCGTCATCGAGGAAAAGCAAAGAAGTATCAGTGGTTTTCCTTCCACTTAAAGAATTATTGAAATTACTCCCACTGCCCCCAAATGAATCATCCAATTGTGATTTTATTTCTGTCACTTCTTTTGTAGATAGCATGACAGCTTCAGCTTTGGAATATTCTTCACCAGATCTCATGAAATATAACAGAATAGTTAACTTCTCTTTTAAAATACCCAGAAGAGTGCCTTATCCCTGAGTGGATGTGATTTACTTACTTTTGTAATAACAGGCATAGAACACTTTCAATGAATAGCGTTTAGATAAGATATGACAACTGTTTATGCAGCATCTGCTGCTTTAAAAAAATAATATAGGGGAGTGTGGCCGGGCTTGGAACCGGACACGGATCTCTAGAGCACCGCTCCACCTCAGCTGAAAACCTGAGGCCTTCACACATACCAGAAAGTGGAATCTGGCGGAGGCTTCCCCGGAGCTCTGGACAGCGGAACTGGCCGTTGCGGCTCCCACAGCAAGCACACGCAGTGGAGAGAAGCACTCCTCTGCTGACCCCGGCTGCCATGTTGAAACGCCGAGGGCCCTAACTAGGCAGCCGTGGGGAGAGAAGCAGGTAGGCCAGGTGCCCCCTGGAATTGGCTTGCACTGACAGATAGCTGAAAATCAGGGACTACCGGAGAGACTGCTCTCCTGCTCTTCCACTGAGGTTACGGAGGACAGAAACAGAGCAGCGAAATAGGCCTGGAGCGTGAGAGCAAACTGGGCCTCCACCAGATAGATCCGGCGCTGAATGGGCTTCCCCATACCATCGGCAGCGCTCAAACTACTTACCGGAGGTAGTGGTGGGCACCAAGTGGGCTCTTCCAGACAACGAGGAGCTATTCCCTGGTGGGGCGGCAAGACGCGAACGGGCCATTCCACTGGACATCGTCGCCAACTTGATAGGCCCTGAAGTGTGGGCTGCGACTGCTCGAAGGCCCCCAAACAGTCAAGACTACCCAAAGCCGCATGAGGGGAAAGGCGCCGGGGGAAAGATGGCACCCAACATTCGGGGAGCACTAGGCTGCTGAGACACCCCCCTAGCAGGGACGCTGAATCGATTTGGCAGCCGGTCCCAGGCAGCTCATACAGATGGACACTGTTGTGGACCTAAGTCAGGTAAACTCAACAGACTCTGAGGCGCAAAGCAATCCTGCACCCACCGCCTTGAGGTGAGCTACAGGAGAGAGGCCCCCTGCATATAGGGGCACCAATCTGTCAGCTCTAGCTAATCACCCGCACAAAGTCACCAGAATCCCCCCTCCTCGATAAAAGCATCATCCCTCCACAGAACCCACTCAGAGGGACCACTGGGGAGAAGGAGATATCTGAGAGGGTAGGCCCTACCTCATAAGAAACCACTTTCGTGATGGTGGTGTCAGACATAGTGCTCCAGGGCTGTCCTGGCGTACAGTGGACTGGAGTAAGAGTGGTCCCAGCAGATACAGTTGTCTCTGCGGCCTGAACTAGTCCTCACCACAATGCTCGCACAATCATCAAGGGCAAGCATCAAAAGGAGGGGTCTGTGGTTGACATGTGGAGCCATACGGGAGACGGTCCGCACAAAGCCAAAGGCTCCACCACACATGCCGCCTCCTCCACAAAAACACAAGTCACCCAGGCCTACATGGAGCATTTCCTTGCGGATATACATTCAGACATTGGTCTCCTGTGCTCTGATTTCAAGTCCTTTAACCAGGAACTGAAAAAAGAAATCTCGAAGGTGGGCCAACGTGTCGATGACCTTGAACATCCCTTAGACGCATGCACCAAGGACCAAGAAATGCTGTGGCAATAGGTCCAAAAGCTGGAAGAACAGGCAGCAGACCTACAAATGAAGCACAAAAATCTCAAGCACCACAGCAGACGCAATAATATTCGCTTCAGGGGTTCCCGATGGACGCAGAGGGATCTGACATGCTGACCTTCACTAAAGACCTCTTCCAAGCCATTAAGGGCAACCCAGACCTGCCAGCATCAAGGTTGGATAGAGCACAGAGTCTTTGCAAGCTCCAACTGAAAGGACTCAGTCCCCCATATCCTTACTAGGGTACAGTTCTTCGAGGAAAAGGAGGAAATTCTACATAAGGCCAGAGGCAAAGCAGATCTGATATTCCGCAGGCACACTATCCAACTGTTCCAAGATTTGTCGCATTCAACTCTCCGCAGTCGCAGGGAGTTCCGTCCAGTGACAGAGTTCCTTACCAGTAAACAAATCAAATACCAATGGGGCATCCCTTCAGCATAATGTTTCAGTGGGCAAGGAAGCACTGCACTCGCAAGACCATGACAGAAGCGAAAACAGTGTTGGGACTACCCAGAGAGGAAGAACCTGAAGGTCTCCCCTAAAGAGCTGCCAAACCTTGCGATTAAGCCCCTCTAGACAAGGGACTAACGCCGAGCCTTACCGGGTTTGAGGCCAAGCTAGGATATGGACTGACTCTCTCTTCACTTACCAATTTGCAGGAAAACTATTGACTTGATTTCTACCCAAAACCAAAACAGAGAGGAGCCCTTCAGATACAAAGGGAACTGGGTCAAGTAGCACCAATAACCAAAGAGTGTTCCCTATGTGATTCTTCCTCAATTATCAACACAAATAATAGCTCATACTCATTCATACATTTAAAGACCAGATTCAAAAATCTGGTCAAAATGTCTTTAAAAATAATTTGATTTAAAAAATGCTTCTTCCTAAAACAACAGATTTAGCATTAATTAATATTAATAATGAATTATATATATCTAATAGAATCGATAACGAAGATATGCATAAACGGACTACTGGTTATCGAAAATAAGAATTCCGTGTCCATCCGCCGTATTGCATTGAAAAAGCCACGGCCCCGAATGGATTTTACAGTTCTAAGGATTAAGCAATAATATCCGGATCTAAAGGGTGAGCTTAATAAATCCTTGATGCATCCATTGGAAAACAATGACCTTAACTTATAAGATCTATGCACTAATTTTACAAATTATATATAGATTTCAGACCGTCAGCTGAATAGGAGGAAAATCCCCGCCAAATAATGAATGAATCTTTATGAAACATGAAGAATTTCTGTATTGAGCATCTCTAAGTAAGTCAGAGTTTGGTCAATAAGTAGAACGAGTGGGAGAGTGAATGCGTTTTAGTGAACTGTGTTTTTGGAAAAGTAGTGGCGACACTGTTCGAATAATCTGTTTCATCACAGGGTCTGAAAGTGGAATAGAATGGATGTGTTCACACTAATATGCTAGTGCCTGTTTTTAGCTATACCCTCCTTCGTTAAACGCTTACATATACATTGTGTTTTTCCATTTTTTAGAATCAACTATATTGTATTTTACACACAAACCTGTCCTGAAGAAGGTGGTGTCAACTAACTCCAGTCCACCGAAACGCCGCGTCGACATTTGGTTTTAAATAATATGACAATTGTTTTAAATGATATTAGTTTTCTAATTGTTTTTTCCTTTGATAGACAACCTGTGTGTATGTTTGAAAATACTTTTTCATGATGTGCTTCTTTGGAAATATATGTAAAATTACACATCATATAGATCAATATAAATCACTAATGTGTGAGATGTGTACTCCAAAGTTGTTGAACTAACTTCTACACTTGGATAAAAACTAAGGATTGTCCCTTGGAGGAGAAATGTATTATAAATAAGAACTATTGTGTTTTTAAATGAATGGGATATTAAAATGTATTCATGAATTGTTTTCATCAATGATTTGCATTATCTGTTTTGTAAAATAAAGGAGGAGATATAATTTTTACTAAAAACAAGGCTTATTGGTTGTATGCTTTAAATGTATGAATGAGTATGAGCTATTATTTGTGTTGATAATTGATTTCTACCCAGCAAGGATAATGGATCCACGACAACATATGATCAAGAATTACACCCCAAGTGAGTATGTTCCACCAAGCTCACAGACAAGTTGGACTCTCCCTTACAGGACTGGCCCTCTTAGCCCCCTATTGTTCAAAGACCCGTTCCGTGTTTCCTCCTCCTCTCCACACCCTCACTCCCATCCAAGGACCCTCACTGCCATTAGGGGCTCCACATGACAGCACCAACCACAACACTTTCCAACAAGATAGCAGCCACAGGTAAGACCACAACCTTGGGGGATCCTTCTCCCTCTATCTTGACCCCCCCATTACTCTGAAGCTCCTCTCCCTCAATGCTAGAGGTCTTAACTCACAAGTCAAGAGCCTACTCATGCATAGACTACTCAATGGTAATGCAATCACTTCTCTCTGCCCTAGAGACGATGTCCATACCAGACATTTTCATATCAGACCACGCATGTGGCCCTCACGTGGAGGGATGGCTTTGCATCCAGACAGACCGCTCCAGGTTGGCGTCTCATCCCTCAACTTTTGTGAAACCCAGTCCATAGGCAATTACGGACTACTTTACACACAACGCAGACCAAGAGGTGTTGCAGCACACCCTCTGGGATGCCTTCAAGGCCACTATAAGGGAGGCCCTAATTACTCTAGAGATTGATAGGCTAAGGATGCCCGCCTGATTAAAAAACTCGCTCACATCAGAAATTAAGGCACTAGAAAGGGAGGATAAGAAGACCACACCTAAAGCTAATCAATGCAAACTGGCCATTCTCTGGGGCCAACTAAAAACTCACAGGGTCAATCATGCTGAACGAACTTGCTTCTCCATCAGCCAAAAGTTCTATGACAGGGGCGACAAAATAGGGTCCCTCTTAGCCCATAAGATCTGACTACACAGATACTGGACACTTATTCTGCAAATACTCAATCCTGATGGCACCTGTACAAAGGGTGAGGCTGGAAAGAGAGCTGCATTCCATACCTTTTATCAGACCCTCTATGAGCAAGGACAGGAATTAAGGGAGGACATTCAGGCCTTCCTAGAACTCTGTGACTGGCCTTAGACAGGTGCTTAAACATCTCCCAAACAGGAAAACCCCTGACTCCGATGGCCTCACTCCTTCTACAGAACCTGCCTCCCAATGATACTTGGCCACACTGTTTAACTCATCCATGCACAGCAACAGTCTTTCACCCACCATGTGTGAAGCAGAGATAACACTAGTACCTAGGCCAGGAAAAGATCCAATACTCTGCGCATCTTACTGCCCTATAGCTCTCCTAAACACAGATACAAAATTATATACGAAAATCTTGCCGATGAGACTAGAGCTCTTACTCCCAGGACTCACTGACTCAGATCAAGTGTGATTCGTTAATAATAGACAAGGAGCACATAACAGCAGACGTCTCGCTCATCTAGTCGAGAAGGTACATAAAAGAAATATCCCTGTAATGCTAATATTCCAAGACGCAGAAAAAGCGTTCAATAGAGTAAGCTGGCTGTTTTTAGAGGCGGTCCTGAGGAAAATACAGATAGTTCCTAAAATGAGAGACAAAATTATGGCGGCATACGCCACTCTCTCCGCAGTTATCCTGTTGATGGGCAATTTAAGCCTCTACTGTGACTTGCTGAAGGGAGAAGAAAGGGCTGCCCGCCGTCCCCTCTCTTATTTGCCCTAATGGTAGAACCACTGACTAGATACATAATACAAAATCTAGATATTGGGGGTATCCCTTTTGCAGCTCTCTTGTTCTATGAAATGTGGCAAATACTCGCTATGGAAAAGATCACCCACCCCTTAACACACTCAGATAAGAAGTTCACACGCATATGGCAGCCACTCATAGACTACATGACAACACTAGAATTCCAATGCTTTCAACCTCAGTGTCTCAGAACACTGCAACTCTCCGACTGACCCCTGCACATACAAAGTACAACTTAATCATCCAGCATTTCCATGATCAACTATACCTCTCCACATGCGAACATAGAAGAGCCCCCTATCTGCCCCCTGCTCACCTCAACTCCGTTTGCTTTCATTTTTAGTGTTACCTTGATGCTATCCCTTTTATTGGCTAAATGAGGGCGGTTGAAGTCTCCACTTGTATGTATTCACGTGTCCGCACTCCCCATTCCATCCTGGCCTCGATATTGTATGCAACTTCCACGCTTATGTTTTCGTTTTTGTGAAAACCAATAAAAAGATTTAGAATGAGAAGTGGTGAACTCTTTGTCCCCTGCCTGCAGTGGTTCTTTGGTGACCTGCAGGGGCAGAAAGAGCTTTGAGGGACACAACGTTGCTGTCTGTCCACACCCGGCTCTTTCAGAGAAATCTCACTGTGGTGGAGGCACACACCGCATATGCATGCAATTCCGTGCTTGGTCCCCAGACAGTAAACACAGTAGAGATCTGGGGTCAGTAGATGCCAGATCTAAAGAGAAGAAGAGTAAACAGCTGGAAAATAAGAGTACAGGGCAGATACAACAGAGTACGAAAACACAGAAAACAAGAAGAGCACGTTCTACTCCACTTTTACTGGTGAGAAAAAGAGAACTAACAAGGATGTGCTCCTGCGGGAGCGGTGGATGCAGGGGTGACTGCATCTATGCCAGGACATGTGCGGTACTGGAGGCACGAACCTGTAACGGAGGAGCGTCTAGGAGCTGCTATCTGCTCCTCAGAAAGGCAGCCGAGCAAGAAGGTTGGACGAGGAGTGGCTCAGGACATAGGAGTAATATGCAGAGTATGTGTAGAGAAGGAATCTAGTTAAAATTATTATTCTGTTGATATAGGAAACGTTTTGTATAGATTTTTAGACTACTACATTGACTATCAATAACATGCTTCTAGGCACTAATACCAATTACCTACTCTTATGTGACTTCTTTCTAACAGATTATTCATTGGCAAGTTTATACAAGGAGAAACTGTGATTTACTGGGAATTTGCAAATCTTCTGGGCACATTTGTTTGCAGATGAACTCTGCCGGACAGAAACATTTTGCCTCGGGACAGCAGACGAAAACTTGGGGTTTTCAAACGTCTTTGCTTGTCCTGACACCATGAGTATTTCCAAATAACGTGTGTGTCTGGCGGCAACGTAAAGACTCGCCTTTAAGGAGGAGAGAAACAGTGCTATTATCTAGAGGGCCTCCTAACCAGAGTGGTACATTTTGACTAAGTAGTGGCTGCTGGGACCTTATATGGGCAGCGATGCCTATCCTCTTAAAGGGGGCCCGAAATATTGGGAAAGTTGTATTCTGGGAAACTCGTGTGTGTGTCTTCAGGGAATGACCGGAGTTAAATATCACTGATCCTTTAAATCTCGGAAAATATGTTAATCTCCGACTACTTGAGAGAGAAGCATATAAAAGCAGAGATGATGTCATCAAATCAGTGCGTTCGGCATACAACACTGGCAGGATTATACTAAACAAGCTTGGTTTTACCTTAGACCTATCAAGTTGTCTTCCAGGTCAAACAAGGAAACAGGTGTCTTTCGAATTTGTAAAAGCTCACCGCAGCAGAAAGCCATTGGCCTTCCGACGACAACACCGAATTAGCAGCGCTGCACTCGCCTGATTTCGGGCCTGACTAGAGGTAGCTTGCAAAATTGCCCTTACAGCCTCGCTCCGGTCATTAAATGACCTTGATTAAGCACGCACGGGTCCAGACCTAATAGGAAATCCAATGCCACAGCATCACCAGGAAGGGGGTTCGAGGAGCTATGATGGAAAAGCTACTGCTCGTAATAAAGCATATAACTGCTTAGTGTATCGATTCTCAAAGAGAAACTAGACTCTGCAACTTGAAGTCTCTCTAAATTAATGGGTTTTTTGCCTGCAGGGTTTATATTTTGGGAGACATTTATTTTTCATACACTGTAATAACATTTAGAGCTAGGCGCCAGAGTACTGCCAAGAGGGCTCGTGCCAGTGATATCGGCTGTACGAACTTCAGATAAGCAGCAGCGTTAACCAGAGAGGGTTACGAAGAATTAGGTTCAAATTCTTTAAATATGGTGACCGGATCGCTGCATGTCATACAGCCCGGGCCTCTTCTTTCACAACTCCCAGAATGCATTAGGTTTTTAAACTAAAACCAGGGAGCGGAGCACTGTGTCCTTGGTGATGGCGAGCCATATGGTGGTGTTTGTTACCTTGAACGTCACAGTCTCCTGGTCCTGTGAGAAAACGACGAACCCAGCTTCCCTTACTGGCCTTCACAGTCAGTCGGCAGAAAGCCACAGTGACGCAGCACGCATACCACGGGTCCTTAGGAGAGCTACGTGTCTCTATCCCAGCAAGAAAACAAGCACTGGCAACGCCAACCCGTCTGCCTTGACGGTCAGTCTTCTGGCTTTCTCAATGCTTGTATGACATTATTTTTAAATAAAACGTTGGCGAGCTGTCGGACCCTTGCTAATACTAAAGAGAAACATTGAAAAAAAGCAAGAAGTTGTTTGGTTCACAAAAAGCACATATTGCCATAGTAGACCATGGCACTAAAGGGAACTCCTTTGTGTGGAAGTGCTATAATTGGGGTGCTACGCACTTCTCGCACTCTTGATCCCTGGTGCCACTGCTCTTGCTGCACGGATGATAGCTACGTTCTGAGCAGAGAAAAATATGGAAGAAATAGCAACCGAGAGAGTCAAAAGATGACAGGGAAAGAACTATTTGCAACCTGCGCAAATTAAAGGCTGGCATTTTCCCTAACGCCCAGAACGGAATCAAAACGTCCTAAGAAAAAAAGCAGAAACGTGAATGTTCAGTGGCTCTAAGGGCATTAACCCATTAGTTCTCAACCTCTGGAGTCACTAGAGCCGAGAACTCTCAGGGTCACCACATTTTAACTCATGACGGGGTCATGGGAAGGCAGAGGAATGCTGCCAGCCACACAGTCTATAACTGTTGCACTGCGGCTCCCAGACACCCAGGGTCAGATAGAAGAGCCCGCTCCAGCTGTTCACACGGCTCCCTGAGGGGAGGCAGATGAGAACAAAGCATGCAGCTCAGTTTGGTGACTGATCCCACAGGGACTTCACTTGGAGTCTAGGCCTTCCCGCCAATTCTAGCTGCGTTTTATTTAACTTCAGGTTCTGAATATAGGTCTGGCCAAGCAGAGTGCTTTACAGATTAAGTACTACACAAATACTAATAACAATTTTACTGTAGAAGTGTAGTACGAAACATTAGGTGGGGTTCATTTGAGAACAGACTTGTAAACGGAGGCAGAAAAGATCCAACTCTCTCTAGTATGGATCTACACAGGAGGGCAAACTGAACAAATGTAGGGCATTGCCACGCAAGATGGATGCTGGCAGATGACGAGAAGGAGAGACCAGGGTCTTAAACACATGCCCCTGCAGCAAGTGTGGGGGGAGTGGGGGGGTGGACAACCGTTCAGGGGGCCCCTATTCAATCCAAGGCAATGAATATCTGTGAGATATTGGAGATTCTGAGGCCCCTCATCATATTCTGCAGGTGGACCCATCATTTTGAGCTATTCCACTGGAAGAGACACATCTGTGCGCAAACACCACTTTGTCCTGGTACACATGAGCCCTAGGAAGATGTTAATCCTGAAAGTTTGAACTGAAATGGCATGGGAAGGAAGATTGAGCTCAAAGAAGATCCCTTACACAAATCTACCCACATTTTCACTAATTGTGCCCCAGGACCCATGTTTGGGACTCCTTTGTAGGAGGTAGTTCACTGTAGGGAATCACAGATGTTCAAGAGGATTTTCCTAGCTGTGGTCAGGACTGTTCTATTTGAGTTTCTGAGGAGAAAAGGGACCAATGTTTTTCCTGCGCCACAAAGAACAGAAGATTGCAGATGCAGACCTAAGAGACAGCCTTTGGTGGGTTGAACGAGGAGAAGCACACTTCTGTCTACATTACTGGTGGATCTAACCAGTCGATCAATGCAAAACTTGGAAATGGGATTACATTTAAATGAGTTTTATGGAATCCATATAAATATAAAGTTAACTCTTCAGTTTAATTTTCTACCATTTCAAAGTGTCGCCTTTACAAACAGCAGCATCTTGCTCCCATTGCTGGCCGACACAATGCCATATTTAGAACTGAAAAATACAGACATTATTTTTGGTGGAGTAATTCAAAGTGCAGAAAATGTTCCATAGCATGAACATTTTTGTAGAATGTTTTCTGCACTTTAAGTTTCTCCCATTCAAAAAAATTGTTATGTGTTTCTATTATACAGGTAATGGTGCCAGATATGACGAAAGGTGTAATGGTGCCAAAAGTACACACAACATAAGCTCTCAGTCACCCATACACATTTATCAGACACACACATGTTCATACAGCCCCAAAGACCACACTCTTACTGACACACATGGCAGTCCTGTCATCGTGCCCCTATTCAAAGTATTTTGTTCAAGCCATAGCATCTGGTTCTATGGACAGTAGGCTTAAAATCAATTGAGCCCTCAGTAGCTCACAATGATTTTCACTAATCAGAAGTAGCTCTCACTACAGAAAAGGTTGGATACCCCTGGTCTACAGATACTGTGAAAAACCCACGGCACATTGGTGGAGGACACAGAGTAAGGTCCAGGCACGCTACATCTAAGCTTACACCACACACAGACGCAGCTTATTGACAGACAGAAATGATGCCGCATCTTAAGGCTCAGTGGCAATAGCTCGATTAACCTTCATGACGTTAGATATGAAAGAGTATAACAAAATTCAAATTAATTGTAAACAGTATAGAATGTATACAGTATAGAATGTCAAAGAAAGAAAATTCTAAGGCTGTTGCTCATTACTAGCCTCTCTACTTTTGTACATCTGATCACTAAAAGAATTTAGGGTTACAGCATTTGATTAATACATATTGTAGGCTGCTGTTAAAGTCAGTGAGCCATGAAAAATGCTGAAAATTAAATGTGTCCTTATTAAAGCCTAATCAAAACAACACACTTAGATGGAGCACCATCGAGTGGAAACTAGAGGTTTAGGGTAAAGGAGACTTATTCTAAAAGTGCATGTTGAGGAAAACAAATACAACATATAGTGTCTAACATATTACCACACAATTTCACTTGGCCATAGAAGTCACATGGCAAAACTAAAGAAAGAAAAAAATGGGAGAGTGCCATCACCTCTTTCCATGAAGACATGTTGCCAAGTGCGCAGGTAGATGGATTTTACAATAAGGAGGCTCTTAAAGGCCCTTGTCAGTTTCCATGAATAGAATATGGACCTGGTGAGCGGTGGCCATTAACATACAGATTTGATAGGACAGAGGCTGAAGCTCAATAAGGGTGTGAGAGTTGCAGGTAGTATAAGATCAGTGAGAGACACCAAGTTTTGATTAAATTCTGGCATGGCATTAGAAGACATGCAGGAACCAAAGACTTGGTCTCCACCCCATGCAGCCTCTCAGTCCTCTCAAATGTGTAAGGGTACCCATCCCTCTACCCAAGATCCCACTACATTTGTGCGTACCAGCAAAGCCAGGTCATTTGTATTTTTCTTTGACAAATGCATGTTTTTGTATTTTTGTGCATTGATTTGCGGTTCGATCCCTTTACCCAAGCTACCCCTACATTTCATATCACCAGGAGTGCTGAGTCTGAAAGGGGATATACTTTATTATATTGCATGGCCTTCCCAAGCATAGTGGATCTTGCATACAGTGCTTACTGTAGAACAGACTACGGCAGTGGGTTTTAACCTGTGGTCCGGGTACCCCTGGGGGTCTGTGAAGCCTACTCAGGGGGGGTCTGAAACTGATAGAAATTTAAATAACAGTAACAGATTAATAAAGTATATAAATAAAGGAGTAAAATATAGAATTTTAAAATGTTCTGCAAATGTGAAGGAATTTGAAGTTGGAGACTAAAAATTAACTTGGTATCCTCGGATTCATTTGTGGGAGCAGAGCAAGTACATCAAACAGAATATAGTATGGATGGTGGTGGCCTCAACTGAATTTATAACAGCTCCAACCTTCCCATTAATATTACATTTTTTAACTTTTTTTATATTTGTTTGTGAATTAAATAAAATATTTCAACATTTGTGTTTTTCTCTGACAAATGCATGTTTATGTATTTTTGCGCATTGTTTTGCGGTTCAATCCCTCCACCCAAGTTACCCCTACATTTCATACCACCAGGAATGCCGGATCTGAAAAAGGAAATACTTTATTATATTGCACAGCCTTCCCAACCATAGTTAATCTTGCATGGGGTGCTTACTGTGAAACAGACTATGGCATAAAAATGCTAGGTTTTCTTGGGGCCCAAGATACTTAAGGATAGAGTACTAAGTGATTTAGAGGTCACAAACCCGGTAAAACTCTACATTACAGGCTAAATCATTTTTTACTACGTTGCAAACCCATTTTACAATTCAGAAAAGTTTTTTCGATGTTGCAAAATAGGTTTAGAAATGATTGTTAACTAACAATTTGAAAGGGTTGCTCTGGATGCTCCTTCCTAATTGCGAATCAGTAAAATATGTATCAAATGTTTGCAACTGTAATTCCTGTTGCAAACCACCGATCAGTTGCCAGCTCCCCAGCTGCGGTGTTAAATGATTCTTACAGAACAAAGGGTCCCCCTTTAGACCCCTTCCCCTTTGGGAATCAGGGTGGCAAATTCAGGCAGAGTAGGCAGTGGTCCACTGACATTTTTCAATATGAAATTTTTATTTTTTTTATTAAAAAAAAATCCTGTTTGGTACAGGAAGTTGGGCAGCATAAAAAAATGTTTTCAGTTTAGAAATGCAACAACAGGGATGGTGACCTGCTTTCCCTCGCAGGCCACCATCCTAGTCATTGCAGCCTATTTCAGGGTGTCACAAATTGCATCCTGGCTAATGAATAATAATTAGGCAGGTCGTTCTGCGATCCCGTGTGATTCCTTATTTTATGAACCAATCTATTAGAATATAGGTTGATTTACGTAGTAAAACAGTGGATGCAAAACGTTGGCGCACAATCTGTAATTGTGATTTCTTGTGACCAGTATATTAGTACAGCTGGCCCTAAATGCTCTGGCAGCTTCTAATGCAGATAAAAGACTAGCAGAATCACAAAGGAGGCTACTGTAAACCACACGTATCTAGGACTGCAGCGCTTCTTTGGGCACTCATCCCTGTGGTAGAAGATGAGGCAAAAAAACATAAGACCCTATTATCCAGCCATTCACCTGCATATGTTTGCACTATAATTGAAGCGCACCATCACAGTTGTCTCCTACACGGCACTCCCATTTAGACCAGTGACATGACGTAGCATCCATGACGTTTACAACTACGTAGCAGTTAATTGTGGCTGAGGCAGAGTTCACCTCTCACACCACTCCCACTGAGATGAGACAGGGTGCAAAGCAGGACACTTATGTTGTCAGTACACCTTGACCCACCTCAGTCTATCTACAGCTTCCCCGGTGAAACCATCTGTATGAAGTCAGAGATATACCTTCTACGACAGCAACAGCAAATACTCTTACAGCAGTATTTCTATTTGCACTTCTGCGTACATGAAATAACTCTTTGCTGATTTGCTAAGGAAGGAGTCAGTGAAGCTGCTCAATTCAACCTTTGTAAAGAGTTGCTGGTTCTCTTTTTAGCAACAGAGCGGTCTCAGTGCTGTGGCGAAGTCTTCCTTTCAGTAGTCTCTACTCTACTACTTTCGGTAGTCTCTACTCTACTCCTTTCTTTGAACAAAGATGGCTTGAATTCGTGTATGGGAGTTGAGGTCTCTTACCCTTCAGTCTTACTATCCGATAATCTCTTCTTGATCGTGGAAGGCCCCATATTTGGGTCTGTATTCTCCATACGCACTGTTTCTTCTCCTTCCTTGTACCACTTACAGAAGGCCCAAACTCCCCTGGTAAGGCTGTTAACTGTCCTTCACCATCCTTCTTTCTTCTATGCCTGCGTGGAGAGTTTTTCTGTGCCAACGGGGGTGGTCATCATTGATACTACTTTAGATGTCAGGAACGAGATCTAGATTCTACATCATGGTCTATGTTTACCACCCAATTCTTCTAGGCATCTTGACAAAACACTTGCTGCATACATAGTTTCTTGTTCATCTGTATTCTCAGCATGAAAACACTTTGTTGATCCTCTCTGCAGACACAGCAGCGCACAGAGAATAGATGGAATGCTTTAAGAAGGGTATTTCTATGGTAGCTTCCAACGCAAATCTGAAAGAACATCACAACTTTGGTTTCTTGTTGAAATTGGAATGTACCAAATGCACACACTGTGACACTTAAGTACAGTGAGTCCACAATGATATCTGTAAGTCACCAGGTGAAATGAACCAAACACAAAAGGGAAGGATATATCTGTATCAACTCAGCTTTCAGGCAATCCTAGCATAGTTAACATCACTGCTAATCATAGCCTTTGATGCATTTCCATGAAGACTACATTCTCATGATGCTGCAGAAGAAAGATGGCATTGTTAGTGGGCTCGCTCTAAAACTAGGAGATGTATAGAGGAGGCTGGTGCCTGACACTGCCCTTAAAGTTATATCTACATTGAGTTGCGTTTTACAGTGTCCTCAAATTCACACTCTAACCTTTGCATCTGGCACCTGTTTGAAGCAGAGATTGTTGGATACAGATCCTGTCCTGTCTTACAGTTAGAAGCAGCTCTGTTGTTCTACCGCTCTACTGCCCGAGAGGCATAGCGAGACTAATCCCTCGTCAGTTCTCTTGCTGGTCAAACTAAAGAAAAAACAGGGAGAACAGATTTCCCAACATTCTTCTTCAAAGCAAAGTATTGCTGCCCGTGTGTTTCATGTGTATTTAACCATCTATTACACTTGTTATATTTTAATAACAAGCATTGGCAAAGTCAGTGTGTCGGCCTTGGCAAAACTGCAATGGTTTATTTATTCATTTTGAAAACATATGCAAGGGATCACAGGTGTAAAAGGTAAAAATGCCATCCTGGTAAATACATAAATAAATAACTGAAATAAAAATAGATACAGGCCCACCAGCCCTACCAATGAAGTGGACTATTTTCAGATGGATGTGCTAAATCAAGTGCACTAGAAAAATGCTGTCACTTAAAGAACTGGCTGAAGTGGGATGACCCAATGCAGCATGAAGTCTGCTTTGGTGGGCGGGAGCAAAAGGTAAATAACAGCTGACCAGACCAGTGAAAGAAGAGGGTGACCTAAAGCCCCATATGTATTTAAGCATGTATGTAGTTTAAATATGAATTTTGTTTTGAAAACATGAGTCTAGTAATACAAATGAAGCTGTGTCCAGGCCAGGCCTAAAAAAAAGACCCAAGAAAACGATTTGACCGTGACCTCAGAAAGCAACACCCCACTTGCTACTGCTGGGATTCTATAAAAGCAGTCCTCAGGGAGTAGCTTTTTTTTGCTATGAAGACCCAAGCCAAAAGGGTGACAGTCAATGAGCAGCTCAAAAACGATTTAAAAAAAGCTGAATCCTGGACAGATAATGGCTGGGTCAGCTTAATACAATGGCAATTAATGAAGCAAAAATACACTTTATTTGCTTAAAACCGATATTTTACAAAATCATGTC
Organism: Calotriton arnoldi; assembly: GCA_963921515.1. Lineage (NCBI taxonomy): Eukaryota > Metazoa > Chordata > Amphibia > Caudata > Salamandridae > Calotriton > Calotriton arnoldi. The sequence goes on along the minus strand of CAWUFW010000913.1, from coordinate 921,642 downwards.
AGATGAGTTTAGGTATTCAAAATCGATGCAATTTTTGTCAGAAGAGTAATAACATGGCCATTTTGGTCATTTTATCAAACTCCATATCCACAGCTAGCTGGGGAACTTTTGGAGGGCAAGGATGGTACAATGTTATCTAGAGTGTTTAAAACCGTATTACGCGTTACTAGAAACCAGCTGGAAAACCCAGGCCTTTAAACCACTTGAACCAAATAATCCCCTGGATCCAATGCCTTCTATGGAGACGTAATAAACCGATGGGAGCATATAGTGGTTAGACAGAACCCATTTGAGCCCTATTGAACTCCTTTTCATACCTTAAGAGCAGTCTCTAGAGCAGAAAAGTCTTACATTCGTAAGCCCAATAATGTTTGTACCTGGCTTGTCTAGGCACATTTTATGTGTGTTCCTGTCTAACATATTTACAGAATCTTCATAAAGGCAGAATAAAGAAGACAAGGATACACAAAGAGTACTGGGTTGCTTGTGTTCCGGTTCAGGGAGGACCTGGCTTCGCAGTTCGGGCTGGAATGTTCGCATGAGGAGCAGGGTCGAGACTGATTTGCATATATATCTGGGGCCAAACTGAGGTGGCATGGTGAGCAAAAGAACGATGGGTTGGGATGCTACCCCGAGCGATTGCCAGTGGTTCGACAAATTGCAAGCATTCCTCCCATCACCCTTTGTGTGCTAATCTTAACCTGTCACAAGCAATAAATATTATTGTGGTATATGAAAACAATCTACCCCTTTACCCAAGTTTACAATATTTACGAAATTATGCCCACAAGCTTACTGGAAGAGGACAGGAAATTCCTGGATTGGTTGATAATGCCTGTCGAGGTATACGTGCCATCAAAATAGCTGTAACAAACTGTTGACTACTATCTTACTCTGTGCTCAATGTACAACACTTTCCTCCAGGCAGGCAAACTTACAGAAATTATGGAAGAATCCACAATTACTTTAATAGCCAGAACTGCTTAAGACCACAGTTACTGTGGTTCTTACAGCCTGATTGAGTTGTTGAATTATAATGCCTCAATATTTTCTATGAATTTGGCCTCCTGGGTAGAGAATTAGTCTTCTGTTTAAACAAACAAGACCAGGTTTAGTAAGATTTCAGGAATACCTGATAATAAAAGAAAGTACCCAAGCACAATAGATACAACCATTAGAGAATGTGTTCACGTCACGTTATTCTACACGAACACCAAAAAGGTATCTTACCAACTGTATTGCCACTTTATTCATCAGATGCTGTAGAAGTTCGGTCCCAACTTCATCAAATTAATATTGGAAAATAACGGCATTCCTTCTAGTACAATGGAAGTTAAGAAGCATTTCATCCCTAAAATACAATTTTCAAGTAGAATATAACAAAGTTGCCTCATATCTTCCCTTATTTTGCCCTGGAGGCAGCGTTAGCTCAGTCTATCAGGGAGAACCCCAGAATACTAGGCCCTCTCCCTAACCCACAAATTCAATTAACATTATGTGCAGACGACATTATTTGTCTCATAAAATACTCTCACTCTAAACTTCCACAATTGATTGGAGAGCTAAGTATCTTTAAATGCATCACTGGCTTCAAGGCGGATTTAAAGAAATCTATGGCCTTGGCCATCACTAAATTGAAACATACGATGTAAAACTGTAGGAAAGTGTGGGCTCACTTGGGCTATGCAGAACAAGTTACTTACCTGCGGTAACACTCTTTCTGGTGGGTACTCCATCTAATTGCAGATTTCTCACCGTCTGCATCAATGTCAATTTCTTTCTGGTCTCTGTCTGCACCCTTGGAGGTAGAGTCCTACAATAAGAGGTGCCAGTGGCAGATCTTTAGTTTGGGACCTTATTAGATGGGAAAAAAGACCATTCCATGGAACACGGAGGTGGGTGGCCAGTGAGGAATCTGAGGCAGGATTTGGGATCCACCAGAAAGAGAATTACTGAAGGTAAGTAACTTGTTTTTCTGATATATTCTTCTAACCGCTGATTCCTTACCTTTAAAACAGATGCCAAAGCAGTACCTCCCTAGGCGGTGATTCTGTGAAATGGGCTCCTATCAAAAAGCCCTGAAGGACTAGATGGACAAAATATCCTTCCCATTGGACCTGGCTGTCAATGCAGTAGTGCTTCATGGACATGCATACTGATGCCCATGTCGAGGCCTGACAGATATCAAGAATAGACACCTCTGCGTGCCAACACAGTGGTAGCAGTCTTGACCGTGGTGGAATAGGCCCTAAGTCCTTCAGGAGGCAGCTTCTTGGCCAATACAGGATGATCTACATTAACAGAGTCCTTTTCTGCACTACCTTGCCTTTATTTTCTCCACAAAAACCTGATTGTCCACCCAATGGTGTTTGGTATGATCGGTGTAAAAGCTTAAGGCTTTTTTGGGGTCCAGCAATGGAGTTTCTCCTACTTTTTCAAGAGGTGAGGTGGAGCAAAGAACATTGGTAGAGTGATGGATTGCCCAACTTAAAAAGTCATGACATTTGGCAAAAAGGTCACCCTAGACCTCAACATCACTTTTTCTGGGAAAAAGGTGGTGTAAGACCGCTTCACCAACAGCATTTGGAGATCACTCACATGACGAGCTGAACTTATGACCAGGAACAGTCTTCAGCATCAGGAGGGGTAGAGTACAACTGTGCATTTTTTTAAGGAAGTGCGCATGAGGAAAGTGAGGACCAAATTGAGATCCCTCTGTGGCATTACAAAGGGTTCGAGAGGGAAACATATGTGCCAAACCTTTTATAAACCATACAAGATGATTTTAACAAGGAAAGGCTCGTCCAGCAAATGAAAAAAGGCCAGACGGCCCACAAATAAAATGTAATAGTGCCCACTGCAACTTTTGCTGGGCCAGAGATAAAACAAGACATTCAACAATTTAGACTGTAACACCTCTAAATTACAGGTGCCACACCAGGCCATAAACTTTTCCTCAAGTCAGGACAGACGTTATTGAAGGACGCCTAGCAGCAAGGATGACATGCACAGCTTTGGGAGGAAGATTGAATGCAGTCAATTCCCAAAGCTCTGTCTCTCTATGCATGGAGGTGCAAATTGTGTCGTTTTGGGTGCAGGACCTGCCCGCATGCTGCCACGGGAGATCCTCCAAATGCGGTAGCCTAATCAGAGGACAGATGCTTATGCCCAGTAGTTCGGGGTAGCACACTCTCCTTGCCCAATCCTGAGTCAGCAGGATGGTTTGGGGTCTAGTCATTCTTGATCTCCTTCAGAACTCGAGACTGGAGAGGCAGCAGCGGAATGGTGTACAGGAGTCCTGTGCTCCACTCTATCCAGAATTCGTCTCCAAGAGACAACCTTCTTCAAAACGGCAGTGTTCAAAAGTTTTGACACTGCGTGTTCTTGACAGTGGCAAAAAGATCTAGCCAGGGCACTCTCCATTCTTGGAAGATGTGCTCTGCGACCTTGGGATGTAATTGCTATTTGTGATCCACCAGGCTGAGTCCATTTACCCTGGAGTTCAAAGATTCTCCTAGGTGGGTCACTACCAGGTAAACGTCCTAACACTCCAGCCAGCTCCAGAGCCGAAGTGCCTGTGGGCAGAGAACCCAGGACACCACCCCAACCTGTTTGTTGCAAAACCATATGGTGGTGGCGGTGCTGCCAATGAGAACCTTAACTAGCCTCCCTTTGATGACCGGTAGGAAAGCCTTCAGGTCCAGGCGAATGGGCCGCAACTCCTACAGGTTGATATGGAGACAAGTCTTCACCAGATACAAGAGTCCTCTGATCCTCTTCTCTCCCAGGTGACCTCCCCAACTCAGCAGTGATGCGTCTGTCACTACTGTCAGCTCTGGATGTGGTAGGCTCGTCCAATTGTGGTTGAGCAGCCACAACTGCAGTTCTTTGGCATTCTCCTTCAAAACCAGGAAGGAATCCAACAGGTTCCACTGGTGCTGAGCCTACTGACGCTTCAGGTTACAACTCAGAGCACGCACATGCCTCCTGGCATAGTCGATGAGCAGGATGCAGGAGGCTAAGAGGCCGAGAAGCCTCAGAAAGAACCTCTCATTGAGACCCAGAACCAAGATTGAAACATTGGGATCATATCCTGAAGGTCTTGGACTCATTGAGTTGGAGGGAAGGCCTGAAACAGCACCATATCCAGAATGGCCCCAATGAAAGGAAGTCTTTGCGAAGGAGTCAGGAGTGACTTTGGCACATTGATGATGAACCCTAATGAAGTTGGGAGGTTCATCGTCTTCTGGATGCGGTCTACGACTGACAGTGGCAAACCTGCCTTCAACAGCCAGTCGCTAAACGAAGGGAAAACTTAGAAAAAATTGAATCTCAAACTTCCAACCTCCAAAGGTGTGGTGCAACCACTACCATCACTTTTGGGAACACCCAAGGAGCACTGAATAGGCCAATAAGAAGCACTGCAAACTGAAACTTCTCTAGGCCTACCTTGAACCGCAAGTAGCGTCTGTGGGACTGTAGCACGGGTACATGTAAGTAGTTGCCCTGCAACTCCAAAGTACCCATCCAGTCACCTGGATCATAGCAGACAGAATCTGGGCCAACGTGAGCATCCTGAATTTGCCCTTCTGCAGGAAGGCAATCAGAGGACAGAGATCTAAACCAGCACGAAGGTCCCCATCCTTCTTTGGCACGTGAAATAGCAGGAGTAACAGCCAATCCCTATTTCCGGAGCCAAAACCCTCTCTATGGCGCCTATGGCCAAAAGAGCATGCACCTCTAAGGAGCAAGATGGAAATGTGCTCCCCTGAAAGCCATTCTGATGTGGCAGGTCACTAAGAAATAGCAGGGCATAGCAGTGTTTAACAACGTGGAGGACCCACTGTCGGAAGTTATATTTTGACACCTTTGGAGGAAATGACTGGTCCTGGCTACCACAGGGTGGTCGTGTGCGGCTAAAAGCACAACTAAAGTGGCTTGGAGGCTGATACCGCAGGGCTGGTTTACTGGAAAGGTTGCTGCCCCTAGTGGCCTGCTTGATCCGCATCCAACCCCAAAATGGCTGGGATGCCTCTTGTGGAGGCAGTGGGCCTTGGCTTTGATGGTATCCAAACCCATTGAGTAGCCTCGAAAAGAGCAAAATTGCTGAGCAAAATGTCTAGCTGAGAAAGAAAGGCCTAAGCAATGCACTGTGGTTCGACTGTCTTTGAAGCATTCCCATATGGAATTGGCCTTCTCACCTAACAGGCAAGATCCATCCAATAGCATATCCATCAGTGAGGCCAGCACGTCACAAGGAAGCCCATGGATGTCATCCAAGCATGATGCCAGAGCACCACACTAGTGCTGACTTCTCTGCCCAAGCAGTCAGCAGTGTCCAGTTCAGAAAGGAAAATGTATGTAACTGCATCATGACCATCCTGAAAGGTCTGAGCCAGATTGACCTGAAATACCCCAAGGACTGCCTGCAAGATCTTGCTAAACATATCCAATTAAGTTGGTAATATCTACCTATTAAATAGGTGGCACTGACTGACCAGAGGGCAAGGCTGGCCGATGAAGACATCAGCTTCCTGGATGGTGCAATTCTCTTCGACTCCTTGTCTGTGGGAGTCTTAGGGAATGAATTGTGGTTTACCCGGCTGGTGGAGGCCTGAACCATCAGACTTTCTGGCCTAGAGTGCTGTGTTAAGAATTGAGGGTCACATGGTGCTGGTTTGTGGTGCCTAGATACCTGCCTTTCCACCGGAGGCCAGGAACAAGGCTTAGACCCTATGCCTGTTAAGGTGACAGTTAGGGCTTCATTAAATGGCAGCAAAGGCTCAGAGGAAGCCTGCTCAGGTTGCAAAACTTCTGTTAACACATTAGTCTTAACTTCCATAGACGGCAGCTGTAAGTTCATACCTGTCTGCATGTCTTATCACTACCGCAAAAGAAGTACTCTCTTCGGTAGATGAACCATGAGGAGAACACAACCCAATGTCCAGGGCAGTGCAAAACCCACTGGCCTCCTGCGAATCCATGTAGATATTCTCATCATCATAGTATGGGGGGAAATAATCCTTATCAACTCCACTGCCATCTCCACAAGCTGGTTGCCTCAGATCAGTCGGAACTGAAAAGCTGTTGGTGCCCTGGGGTGCGGCTCAGTGGTAAAGGCATGGATCTGTCTAAGTTGGATTGAGCTGGTACCGGTTGCGTTGGTACAGTCTCATGATGCAACCTCAGTTGGGGTTGAGATGAATTTGGCTCAGAGTTAGATAGAACTATTGAGAAATGGACTTCCTCCAGTGGCATCTTGCCCCGCATCAACGTCAAAAGAACTGGTATGGATTTTGCTGTTAGACAAGAAGTTGGCTCTGATGTTGGAGAGGAACCTGAGAAGGGGTTCCGGTATCACAGATGGTGCGGAAGGCAGACTTGCCAGCAGTAATATGACTTGAGTCCTCCAAAGAACATTGGGGCCCAAAGGCGCACCAGAAGAATGACAATGATTTGAATCATGTCCTCTTTAAAGGCCTCAATCTGTTGCGATGTCGCAGATGGCCCCGGAAACCTGGTGGGGGACTGGGAATACAACAGAGAGACACCCTTATGTCCTCGCAACTTTTCTTACTCAGAGTGGCGGCACTGGGATGAATCCCACTAGGCCTTCTTGTGCTTCGATTTACTCGCAGACTTGGAAAGCGGCAAAGACCTGTCGCGGGAACAGCCCTGAGAGTGGTAATGGGTCCGCGCCCTTGACTTTAAGCGGGATCGGGACTTTTGTGACTTATTTTGGTGTTCGGCAACTTACGGCTTCACTTCACATTCCCACATTCCCAGATTGCCTTTGGATTCATAAGAGCACACATGTTGCTGGAATTGGAGTCGTGCCCAGAACCCAAACACTAGAGGCATAACTCGTAGGTGTCTGTCACAGACATTTGTTTGTGACAGTCCCTGCAAGGTTTAAACCCTGTAGTTTTAGGAGGGAATATAGTTCTCTTGAACACTGGAAAAAAAGATAAATTTCAAGAAAAAGTAATCAAGGAAAAAGGGGGAGTGAGCTCCAGATCTGTGTATGAAAGTGCAAAAAGAAAAGAACTGACATTGATGTGCAGGAGTAGCACTTCTATGTGGCTCCATCGTCACTTCTAGGGCGGAATGAAGACAATGCAGAGCCACACGGCACCACCTACCGACACATGGGAGCATCACTGTCTAAATCTTCCATATCTAGTCTGGGGATGGGAATATTCTAAAGGTGATGAATCTGTGGTTAGAAGTAGCCATCAGAACAACATGATCAAATGCTATAATTTACATACACAATGTTCCCACCGTCCTGGAGGTCTTACACAGAGATTTACACTGATGGGACAAACTTGAAATCTTCCGGGGTCAGGAGAATCAATTAATTGCCTCATAGGGTAAACATAAGTAGCTCAATTACACCTTGTAAACTTTCCAAGGCAGACTATAGGCCAGACCCTTTTGTGTACTGGTAACTTTATCTCTGTGGGGAACTAGTTAAGGACCCAAGGAAGGTGCTGATGAAAGTTTCGACAGATGGTGGCTGAATGAGCCCTGATCTATGGAGGAACACTGTGACGACCCCATTGACAGTAGCATTAGAGTGGTCACCGCTAAAACCACTGAATACTGGCTCTCCACGTAAAAGTCAGGACCTTTGTTCCTCAGGGCCAATGCAGAATAAACACCAACCCATGGATTACTGCATCTTAATTTGATTTGATTTATTTATTTGTAAAGCGCCTGAATCACCCAAGGGGTATCTCCACGCTGTCGGATTGCTACTGCCAGCCATATAAAAGAGACGGATTAGAACAGTAAGGTTTTGAGGAGCCTTCTAAACTGTAGGTGATCTGAGCATTGTTGCAAGTGTACAGGAAGTGCGTTCGAAGAGAATGGGGCCAGGTAGGAAAAAGCTTTACCACCTAAGCGCGCTTTTTTATAGCGAGGAACAGCTAAGAGAGATTTGGACCCTGATCGGAGAGACCTGGGCGGCATATATTTGGTAAATGTATCTGCTAAGTAACTGGGACCTTTGCCATTCAGAGATTTGTGCACAATGCAACACATCTTGAACCTAATCCGCACCGGGAGCCAATGTAGCTGTGGCAGAAGAGGGAGGGAGGCTGTTTGAGGTGGGACATTGGATACCAGGCCAGCTGCAGTGTTCTGGACTACTTGCAGCCTGTTTAATGATGCTTCATTTGCTGCAATCAGCATGGCATTTCAATAGTCCAGGCGGCTTAACATTAGTGCCTGGATAAGTGTTTTCCGCGTGGTTGGAGGCTGAAAGGGAAATACCTTCCGAAGAAGACCAAGCACATGAAAACATGACCCAACAGTAGATGCAACGTGCTCCTTCATTGTCAGTTTCTGGTCCAAATGGACACCAGATTTTTAACCACTAGTTTGGGAGTTGGTGTAATGCCCAATTCCTCTGGCCACCACCTAGGGGACCACTTCCATGATGCATCTCCAAACAGCATGATCTCAGTTTTCCCCGCATTAAGCTGGAGGAAGTTGTTTCGCATCCAGCCAGCAATGATCACCATTCCCTCCAAAAAAGTAGACTGGGCATTTGGATTGTTCTTATCAAAGGAAAGTAGGAGCTGAGTATCATCAGCATAAGACACTGGAACAAATCCTAAATTCCTTAGTAATCCCGCTAAGGGAGCAACATAGATGTTAAATAAGGTGGGGCTCAAACAGGAGCCCTGCGGTACTCCCTTAGTCAGTTTGGTAGTCTTTGAACGGAAAGGGCCAAGATTGATAGTTTGAGTTCTGTCAGACAGAAAACTAGTCATCCATTGCAGGGCGCTCCCTTGGAGGCCAATTTCCCCAAGTCTCCTGAGCAGAATCTGGTGGGAGATTGTGTTGAAGGCTGCCGATAAGTCAAGCAACACCAGAAGCACCGCTTGTCCGTTGTCCAGGGACATTCTAATGTTGTCAGTAACCTCAAACAAAGCAGACTCCGTACTATGTCTGGGTCAGAAGCCCGACTGAGATGGATCGAGACAGTTCGAAGCTTCGACAAAATCAGACAGATGTTTAGTGATATGTTTTTCTAGTACCTTGCTCAGGAGAGGTAGCAATGGAATGGGTCGATAATTGGATAAATCCTCCATAGGGGCTTTACGATTTTTGCGGATGGGGATTATTTGTGCAACTTTCCATTTGGAGGGGAGGAGACCCTTTTCTATAGAACAATTCAAGATTGAACAAATAGGGGCGGCAAGCTGTTTGGCAAGCAGTGTGGTGGTCTTAGCTGGAGTGATGTCCAGCGGGGAGCCTGATTTTATAGTTTTTAGTAGCACCTCTACATCCTCTGGCTTAAGTGCCATGAATTTATCTAACCTCTGTGCATTATCTGTGACCGCAGGGTGGTTTGCCGAGAAGTCAATCTGAGGGCTTCCGGCTGAAGTGATTTTATTGTAAATCAATTCAATTTTCTGGGTAAAGTGTATTGCTAGTTTGTCACATAGGGCTTGAGAGGGTGTTTCTTCTTTATCGCATGCCTTGGGATTGGTGAAAGTTTTTAAAATCTGATAAAGAGTTTTGGGGGCATTCCCTGCCTGTTCAAGTTGCTGCGCTATGTGGGTTCTACGAGCAGTTTTAATGTTTTTATGGTATTGGGCCAGTGCAAGTTTGTATCTTTCTTTATCCAGTGTATTGTGTGAGAGGCTCCAGTGTCGTTCCAATTTTTTACAACAGCTCTTTTCTATCCGGAGGTTTGGAGAAAACCATGCAGTTTGAGGACGTCTAGTCGCACTGGAGCATTGTTTCAGCGGGACTAGAATATCGATAGTGGCTTTAATAGTAGAGTTATAACAAGCCAGGCATTCCTCAACATTATCTGAGTCAAAATTCTGCAGTCTGGGAAAGATATCTTGAAAATGCTATGGCGTACGTTTGTGCCACTGTCTGCGCCACCTAGGTGGGTTAGTGCAGGAAACGTTGGATGTCCCAGGGCCCCTAATGTGAAACTCTATTAGTGAGTGGTCTGTCCAAGTTAGTGGAGAGGTAGCTCCACAGATGATATTAGGAGATTTAGTAAGGATAATATCCAACGTATGGCCAGCTGAGTGGGTGGGACCATCGTTGATCTTACTTAATTCCAGTGAGGTTAGGTCTGCCAGAACAGTCGAGGTATCTTGGTTTGTGATGTTTTCACTATGGACGTTGAAATCTCCAAGAAGCAAAAAGTTTCTAGTAGAGATAACATGTGGAGAAATAAGTTCCATAAGTTGGAGCGAGAAGTTAGAAAGGGGACCCGGAGGCCGGTAGACCAGAGCACCTTTCCAGCTATGTTGGTAGAGCAGATCGATTCTAAAAACCAAGATTTCCAGTGCATCATTACTCAGCTGATCGAGCATGGAGACTTTAATGGAGTCTTTATGGATAACAGCTATGCCCCCCCCCCCCCCACCTCGGATGATCTATCCAACTTTTGGATCCGATAACCTTCCGGGAGAGCCACTGCAATTGCAGGGATAGAGCTGGGTTTTATCCAGGTTTCAGTTAGGAACCCGATATCAGGGAGTTTAGAAGAGAACAGATCCCATATTTCAGCCGCGTGTTTAGGTAAAGATCTGACATTGCAGAATAGGCAGTTCCAGCCTCGGATTTCCAGAGGAGTCAAGGGGGAGGAGGAGTCCGTCTGGTCGAGTTGGCGACATTGACCACTGTTTAAGTAAAACATCATACTATTAGTACCCAGAAGACGCGCTCCTATTTCACTTTGCAATTAAATGTAAGATGCAAGCACCCCAATATAAAGGCTAATCCCTCAGTATGAGGTGGGGCTGAGGGTCTTCTGGGTGAGATGGGGATATTTCAAGAGAAGGTGGGGCCAGGCCACCAGCAGAAACCCTAACACTACCTTACCAAATGTTAGGGCGATAGCGTTCACCGAGATAGACAGTTCTCTAATTCTCAGGGAGGATGCTACGGGAGCTGTCAGTGCTGCAACAATTCAGAAGAATTGAGGGATGCATCCGTCCGATTGTGCCCTGTATTACAAAGCCACTGCCAGGTAAAGCAGGGGGTGTAACTGAGCAATGGGCAGGCACTCCGCAGGTAAAATCTGAGCTGACAGAAAATGAAAAGTGCATCCCCCAAGGAGAGCGCTGTTACCACAGTGGGATGTAGCAGGCAGCACTGCTGCTGGTGTCTTTTAGCAGTACCTGTTCACGCTCTACTCTCGCTATGTTGTATTCAGAGTACGTTTCCTTTCCTAATTAACCTAGTTTAGAGCCCTTTGAGTTTCAGGAGTTGGACTCATAATGCTCAGAGTAACATTCTGAGCAGACATGCAGCTGCACCCAGCCCTCTCGGGCAGTAGGCGGCGACTGTGGTGGAAGTGGGTGACGCCAGCATTGGAATCAGGCAGAGCCGTTCTAAGAAACATTTTGGGCATTGGTATTTTATTTCATATTTTGCAAATTAGGCCTATGTCCTGTCCTCAAAGATGGACTCCGCAAATGGTCCCCGAGCAGCGCTTCAAAGTCGGGTTTCCAAGCAGATGGGTTCCCATACAGCGCTAGGCAGTCAGTCAGACGTCAGTATTCCCGTTTTGGAAGAACGACATTGTCTCCTCTCAGAGCACGTGTGTGTTTGAAGTATGCATGTCTGTCTTGTAAAGGAGTCCCACGTGGATCCCTTGCAGCTTCCCGAGAGGGACAAGCTTTCAGGTCGGATGGACCATGTGTTAAGGAAAGCCTCCCTTTTGCGGTAAAGACCAACATTTGAAGGAGGAAAAAACACTAACCGTTCGTTTTGTGCAACTTATTCAGAACAAGTAGGCTGTGCTTCCCGTGGACGTCGGTCTCTTTACTATCTCCGGTAGATTTCAGACAACAAACTGTATTTACTAAATATCTGCCTGGATGTCAATTTAAAGAGATAAGTTGTTCGAACGCAGATGATGCATATCTGTTACTACTGTCTTTAAATCTGTAATGTGTTTTTGTACATCACTTCCACAGCTTTGTGTTGAGTTTGCACTGTGGTAGACAATAGAATAATAGAAAATAATACTGCAATATGTCATTTGTGTATTAAGTGCTGAGGATCATGCGTATATTGTTTGTTAAGTACTTTGGAATCCAAATAAAAATACATTGTGCAATATTTGTACTGTGTGAAAAATATATATACACACACACGCGCGTGCACATTTCATTAAATTGATGCAGCTGTTTGTGAGCTTCCTTTATCCTTTAATGCGCTTTTAAAAAAGCAAAAGCATTGAAAGATGGCATTCCGTGTGCTGGTTCCCACGTGTGATGGGAAGGCTGCAGAGGCCACGAGCGCTGGACGTGCCATCAGCTGTTGTGTGGGTACAAGAAGGGCGTTTGCCTAAACCCGATACCCATGTGAAAAGGCCTCCTCTCCTATCCCTGCCACATGCCAGCGTGCACCTGTGTACAAATACTTCTCTCCGAGCAGCGCGCGCCATCGGAGCTCACCAACAAGGAAGAAATGTGCAAAAAGAATGCGAGCAGGGCTGGCAAAGGCAGAAGCGCTTTGCTTTCCCGAAGGGTTCGTTGTATAGACTAACTCTGGGAACTTCATGCAAAAATATAGTTCAGAAAAATGTAACATGTAGCGCTGTGGTTTCAGGGGACATGTAGCGCTGTGGTTTCAGGGGACATGTAGCGCTGGAGTTTCAGGGGACATGTAGCGCTGGAGTTTCAGGGGACATGTAGCGCTGGAGTTTCAGGGGACATGTAGCACTGGAGTTTCAGGGGACATGTGGTCCACTGGACAAGTTGCTGTGAAATGAAAGGCCTAAGATCTAGTTGTGCAAAGGAATTCCTCAGCACACGTCTGTTATGTCACAATATACATAAACATGCTTGATGTGAGCATAAGTAAAATACAAGTAGGTAAGTTCTTATTTCTTTTTCCTTTTTATTTTCCGATGTTCAGACAGCCGACACGTGTTTCAGTCGCTTACATGGGAATTAATCCTGCGACTTTATCAAGGCTGCATAAAAACAGAATGAATACTCAATGTATCACCTTCTTTAAATTGGGTGTACAGAACTAGTCAGAGATTACATTCAGCGGCCGGTGCCATGCTTCATCACAATATATTATCTCATTGGTTGTGTGCCCACATGCACAAAATATAAAACACCAGAAACATTGAAAATTTTCTTCAAATGTGACCCAATAATCCGTAGATCAAAGATCCAGAATCCCAAAAGAAAAAGATGGAGTAAGAAGAATTCCGTGGTATAGTCTCAGTAGTAAGTGCAATATAAACCATATATAGTGCCATTCGGTAGTGTCAAAATATAATTTACTCAGACCGTGTATGACGACTCAAGAATGAACATTCCTGGGGTGAGATCGGAGTGGAGCCCAAAAGGTGAGGTAAAAGATTTTTGTTTTAACTTAATTTAACAAAAAACCAAATTATGTTGGGTAAATACCTATTGTCTTCCTGTGTATAACCCTGTAAAGAAACCAGAAAGCGCCCTGAGTATAAATAGGACCATCAGGCAAAAGTCACATACGGCTAAAGTTGCAAACTCAAAGTAACAATTGGCCCACCTACTTTATTAGTGGTGTTAATTCCAACCCACACTGGGATTCAATATCTCGCGACGTCTCACTTCTCAATGTTAAATCCAAGGGATCCCTGTATGTCCCAGAAGTCCAGAATCTACAAAGATATAGCCAGTCATGTTTCACTCCATAAGATTTATGGTTCAAAATGAATACCTCATCCAATCTCATTGTAGACTAACCATGTGATATTTACCTTCCCTGAGCAATGTCAAGCTCTATTTATTCAAACCCCAATAGTCAAAATCTAGGTGCAGAATGACCAATCTAACACTGCACCATTTGTCATAACACTGAATACAGCTTGACATCACAACAAAGCTATTCAGTTTATATCCGCTTTATCTATCTCCTCATATTGATGCTAGAGTACCATTTGATCCATCTAGTAAATCGTAAAGATAAGCTTCCTCCATTCCTATGCTATATCTAGAGTGTCAACAAGCTAAAATGAATCCGTCATGCTAGTTGCTCCATTAGCACTATCATGCTAACGATGAATCTGACAACAAGAACTCACAATATTCTATCCTTCCTTACCTTATTTCTTAGTAGTTTGATCCCACACACGGACGTCGCTCCTCGTGTTGCCGAGTACGGTGCACGAATGAATCTCCTGGTTCCCGCCATTATATACCGGCTTCACTCAAGTTTAATAGAAACCGAGGAAATCTTATTTCGGATTATTTTATAGGCAATAGGTATTGTTGCTGCCAGAAGACCGCTTTGCACCTTAATGAATAAGAACATACTGATGTTAGGGATTCAGTGTCGTTACAAGATGGCCACCGTTATGCAACTAGGTTATACTTGAGTCCTTCTTCTCTGATTGCTGAGAAACTGGATAGCTGTCCTTCCTCGGTTTCTATTAAACTTGAGTGAAGCCGGTATATAATGGCGGGAACCAGGAGCCTCATTCGTGCACCGTACTCGGCAACACGAGGAGCGACGTCCGTGTGTGGGATCAAACTACTAAGAAATAAGGTAAGGGGATCAACTGACCAGGGGGCTTTTGACTTTAAGGAAGGATAGAATATTGTGAGTTCTTGTTGTCAGATTCATCGTTAGCATGATAGTGCTAATGGAGCAACTAGCATGGCAGATTCATTTTAGCTTGTTGACACTCTAGATATAGCACAGGAATGGAGGAAGCTTATCTTTACGATTTACTAGATGGATCAAATGGTACTCTAGCATCAATATGAGGAGATAGATAAAGCGGATATAAACTGAATAGCTTTGTTGTGATGTCAAGCTGTATTCAGTGTTATGACAAATGGTGCAGTGTTAGATTGGTCATTCTGCACCTAGATTTTGACTATTGGGGTTTGAATAAATAGAGCTTGACATTGCTCAGGAAGGTAAATATCACATGGTTAGTCTACAATGAGATTGGATGAGGTATTCATTTTGAACCATAAATCTTATGGAGTGAAACATGACTGGCTATATCTTTGTAGATTCTGGACTTCTGGGACATACAGGGATCCCTTGGATTTAACATTGAGAAGTGAGACGTCATGAGATATTGAATCCCAGTGTGGGTTGGAATTAACACCACTAATAAAGTAGGTGGGCCAATTGTTACTTTGAGTTTGCAACTTTAGCCGTATGTGACTTTTGCCTGATGGTCCTATTTATACTCAGGGCGCTTTCTGGTTTCTTTACAGGGTTATACACAGGAAGACAATAGGTATTTACCCAACATAATTTGGTTTTTGTTAAATTAAGTTAAAACAAAAATCTTTACCTCACCTTTTGAGCTCTACTCGATCTCACCCCAGGAATGTTCATTCTTGGAGTCGTCATACACGGTCTGAGTAAATTATATTTTGACACTACCGAATGGCACTATATATGGTTTATATTGCACTTACTACTGAGACTATACCACGGAATTCTTCTTACTCCATCTTTTTCTTTGGGATTCTGGATCTTTTGATCTACGGATTATTGGGTCACATTTGAAGAAAATTTTCAATGTTTCTGGTGTTTTATATTTTGTGCATGTGGGCACACAACCAATGAGATAATATATTGTGATGAAGCATGGTACCGGCCGCTGAATGTAATCTCTGACTAGTTCTGTACACCCAATTTAAAGAAGGTGATACATTGAGTATTCATTCTGTTTTTATGCAGCCTTGATAAAGTCGTGGGATTAATTCCCATGTAAGCGACGAAACACGTGTCGGCTGTCTGAACATCGGAAAATAAAAAGGAAAAAAGAAATAAGAACTTACCTACTTGTATTTTACTTATGCTCACATCAAGCATGTTTATGTATATTGTGACATAACAGATGTGTGCTGAGGAATTCCTTTGTATATCTGTCAATTGGCCAAGGCCATTTTGTATTTTGAGGAGGTCAGTGGTTCTCTTCACCTTGCAGCACCGTGATCAATACAGCAAGTAAATATCAAATATTTGTGTTATCTCTCCCGAGTGGCGCCTTCATTTACCCAACTAAATACCACTGCTCATTAGGTGCTCAAGATCTAGTTGTGGCCTCCCTGCGCCATGAAAGCAGTGTGATACTGGCCACTTCGTCTTACTATGGTTCAATTCCTTCAGCTAACATAATAACTCTATCCAATAACTGCTGACCTACCATTTTCTTTTCAATTTTTTGTCCATTGTAATGTGGGGCAAAGCATATGTGAGCCTAGATGCAAGGGGGTGCTTGCTAACAGAATGAAAACAATGACTGTGGTACTAGTTTGTAAATTTAAAGACTTTTCTGGATTTACATGCTGCGCATTATTCTGCCATCTAGTGGTGGGGTCCAGAATTGCCTCTCTTTGCCAGACAAAGCAAGCAGTCTGTAGGCAAAAAGACCTATAGCCAGCTTATAGTTGACTTAGCGCTTGCCCATTACTTACCATTGGTTGGCTTAATTGTCACTCATTTGGTTGCTTCTTATTTGTTAAGTTATGTGGGCTTTACTTCCTCTTCATGTGTTTGTCTATCGCATGGACACATAACTTGTATCCTTCCACTGCTCATTTTTCAGGTACTACTTGAATCATTTTGTTTAAGCAGTCCACAAGAGTACATATGCTTTTCAGCTACCTTCCTCGTGTTCTTCTCCCTCCTCTGCAATGCTTGTTTTGTTGCTCTCTCTTGCTGATGTTCTGCTCCTGCGCCCCCCACGGAATCCGCTGACCCTTGTATGTTTCTTCCCTCCTGTGTTGCTTTCCGGGCCCTGTGCTTCTCGCTCCTTCCCCCAGCTACGCATTGCTCTCTCTCTCTTGATCATTTGCTTTTCTCCTCCGCTCCACGTTCTCTTCCTGTTTGCTACCCTCCCCCCACACACACTGTTTTGCTTCCCCCACGTGTACCCCATGTTGCTTTCCCCACCCCTGCCCTCCATCATTTCATGCCCCTTACCCTCCATGTTGCTTCCCCCTTAACTGCGCTACTTTAAAAAAAAAAAAATAGCTCAGATCGGTAAACAAAAAGCAGAAAAAAGGCGCTCATGTCATTTTGTAGGTGCGTGCATGCGAGATACATGTGCCTACAAAATGACGCCATGCGGTGTTGTAGGCATTTTTTTCTTTTAGCCATGCTGCAAAGCATCATGGATGCTTTGCAACATGACTAAAAACCACTGGCCAAACCAATAGGTCCCAAAGGTGAGACCCACTGACTTTGCCAATGCTTGTTTTTTCCCAGTCAGCATCATCAACCATTTAGTGGCTATATCCATTTCCCATGAGGTCAGACTCATGCCCACAAAGACATCCCCATGATTGGGCGCCATCTTCAGATTATTTTTTAAGTCGCTGGATTCAATCACTCCCCATGGTATACAACTTTCTGACCCTTTCTTTATTCACACCTCTTCTATTCGGATGCAGGAGGGTCGATTGTGAATGAAGAAATGTCTTCAAGATGCAAAAGTATGCCTACAGGTATGTTAACCGTTTCTGAATTAACATGCTGTGCACTGATTATAAAATAGTACTGCCGCCATTTGGGAGGGTGGGTTGAAATGAGTGAGAATTATTGGTGTCTTAGAAATTTCTGCCCCTCCTGTACCTCTCTACTTGCCTGTATGTCCACACCATAATGTCTTGTGAAAGTGTAGACTGAGGACCAGGTGGATGCCATGCAGATGTCATTCATGGATAATGTTATTAATGAATGCTAATGTGGCTTCATTCTTTCTAGCTGAATGGGCTCATGCTTTTGTCTCCAATGTCACCCCTGCCTCTTTGTAACACGTTTGGATTGTTTGTACTATCCATCATGTGATGGTGCCCTTTGTAACTAGTAGTACCTTGTTAGCATGTGCGAACGACACACAAAAATTCCCTATCCTGTGTTGTTTTGTGTTCTGTAAGTAATACATCTAAGAATTACTACTATTTCTAGGACTCTTTCAACTTGAATCTTCGGCTGTTGGAAGAAAGCTGGTAGTTACATTGCCTTCTTAACACGAAATTGCAGAATGACTTTTGGTAGGATTTGTGGGATTCTCCTCATCACTACCCTCTCTGAGTATTTGTAAGCAAGGTTCCTCTACTGTGAGAGCTTCTAATTCACTGACTTGTGACATTGAAATAATGACAACCAGAAAGGTTGTCTTCATTGCCAGAAATTTGAGTCCTGCCTTGTGCATGGCCTCAAATAGTGTCTTCAAAAGTTGTGTTAGCACCAATGTTAGGTTCAGCATAGTACTGGGTGCTAACCTTGGTGGAGTCATTCTCTTTATCCCTTGAAGGCACATTTAGGCGTGGCAAAGAAAATGTTCCCTATACTGCCCATTGATGTATGCCACTATAGCTGCTAAATCTACTTTAATGGATCTGTATGTTAGTTTTCCATCAAACAGATGCGTTAGGCATGTAACAATGGTAGTGTCCCTTGTCCAATTGTGTATAATGTACACTCTCCTACACCAATGGATGCGTCTGTTCCATTTAGCTATATAATATTTTCATGTTGTTGGCCTCTTATCTTCCTAAGGATTTCCATGTATCTCTGAGGCAGGCTTCATTGTAGGTGTCCAAACTCAAGGTATCTAGTCAGAGGTCAAGCTTCTAAACTGAGGCTTGCTAGTTCAGGGTGGCATACTTGTCCTTCCTGCATAGCAAATAGATTCTGTTATGCAGGTATCTTTATTACTCATCCTATGCCATCTCTACCAGGTCTGAGAACGATGCTGGCCTTGCCCACAGTGGGGCCATTAGTATCATGTCATCGTTGTTTAGCTGTACTTATTTATCACTAGAGGTATCAATGGAATTGATGGAAAGACATATACAAATGTCCCGGACTAATATATTGATAGGGCATTTGTTAGAAATGGGTGTGAGAAGTTGGCCTGGCATATGCTGTCCACTAATTATAGTGGGCACCTTGCACCAGTCCAAATCGACTCTTATGGTAGATAGGTTAAAGACAACCTTATTGAAAGCTATCCTAGTGGTAGCTATGGAGAGCAGCCTTCAGGCTAAGTCTTGAAGGAATGTAAAGCAGCTTGTTTTACCAGTCTATAATCTCTTGAGTGACCAAATGAAAGAGCACCACACCAGGTATATATTCAAAATATATGTATTTATTGCTAAACACACCCCTCTAGTCTCTTTATGAGGCTAGAGTTCGAAGTACATAGGTTATAAGATCTTAAATCACAGTAATAGCACAAATACACGTTTGGGCCCTAGGGGCGTACCAAACCATATACCAATAAAGTGGTATGCGAACCACGACTGAACTAGACACTAGGCCTAGAGCCTCTAGAAGTGCTTGGACCACAAGGAACCACCCAAGGTAGTGACACAGGGGACCCACGGGAGACGCGTGCAGTGTAAATACACAACCGCGATACGCCGTTAACTTCTATGGAGAAAGTCGGGATCGGGAAAATAGAGGAAAGGGACACTTAAAAGAGGACTAGGACAAAACCCTTTGAGATCTAGGACTTTGAAGAGTCTCTACCCACGGGAGCACCGGAGTACTCGTGTTACCTCACCCAGGGAAGCCGGGTGCATAGGTGCCTTTCGGGGTCGGGTTTCGTCGTCGATTCGAATGGCGATCTGCTGCAAAGTGCTGCTGGCGGCCAAGAGAAAAGTGTCCGGGTGGATCCAAGAGTGGATCGGAGTTCTGGTGAACCTGAAAGCAGAGGGGACAGAGTCTGGGTCACTAGCCAGTGACCAGGAAGGCGATGGACAGATGCCCACCGATGTTGAGTGCTTCAGGTGCGTTGACGGTCGTCTTGACTCTTCAGCCACGAGGTCCGGGAGGCGTTGTCGGCGACCAGGAGCAGGATTCGGGCTGGTGCTCGATGTCTGTCGAGTGCTGAGGTGTCGGCGACCGGATTGGACTCAACAAGCCTTGGCAACGGCAAGTCTCGAGTAAGATGTAGATCGTCGATGGTGCAGACCAGCAAGGTCTGTGGAACTCACCCAGCAAGGGTAAGTGAGGGCAGGCCTGGAGCAACCAGGATGCCAAGTAAAGAAAAGATTGGCCTTCGTTAAGGGCTACTAGCCAACGGGCTAGCGACCGCGAAGGAGCCTCGTGACGCCGCACGTGGAGCTGGCTTACAGGACACTCGTGGAGTGGGGGCCAGTGATCTTCGGTGCAGGTGGTGCTGGAGGCTAGGGCTACTCGGAGCCCAAAGCACGACTTCTTGGGAGACCCAGAAGATGGTGCACTTGCAAGTGTGCTCGGTGTCCAGGGGTCCCGGTCTCAAGTCACCCACGATAGCCACGGGCCTCAGCTTTGCTGGGGACTCAGGGTAGCCTCGGGAAGTCTGAGAATCCACCTCTGGTGATGCGATGACTTCGGCGTCCGACGGGAGCTTCAGTAATGCGAACCGGACAGATGCTTCTTTGGTGCCTGCCAAGCAGGGGAGTCACTCCTTGACCCCAAGGGAGATTCTTCAGTCCTCTAATCATGAGTAGAGCGTCGAAGGTCCAGGATTCAGTTTCAGAGTTTCGTCCAGGTATAATCTAAAGTCCTAAGGACTGGGTTCCTACCTTTATTCTAAAAATAGGGGTTGGACTACTCTGTGGCCCCACCTATGGGTGGGTCAGGGCAGAGGGGTGGCTACACCCCTTTCCCTTTGTCCAGTTCGCGCCAAAGCACGGGCTGCAAGCCCCTGATCCGGTTTGAACTGGGGTATGCACAGGGACACCAAATGTGCCCCCAGTGCAGGACTTCAAAGCACCCGAAAGTGCTCCCGCCCAGCCCCAATACACATTATCCTGTCTGGGGAGGTGGTCACACCTCCCTGGGACAGGAAACCTATTGTCCAGGCCTCCCCTGCCAGAGTTTCGTCCAGCAGCAGGAGGCCAGACTCGTGTCTGTGGCAGCAGCATCCATTTTGTGATGCCAGGGCTCGGTAAAGAAGTTACCGGACTCGTCAGAGTTAACATGTCTTTCCCTCTAGAAGGGTGGAATGCTACCCCCGCCGCCAGGATTGGCGGGGGGTAGTATTCCAAGATGTTTGACACCAAACACGACATGTTTAGGTGCAGCCATTCCAAAGTTAGCATTTTACCGCGAGGATATAATGCGCTTAAGAGTATATGGTCAGGCTGCACTACAAACAGCATCAGAGATGGTCTCCGAACGCTGCAGAGGGGCCCTGCTCATGCAGGGGCACCCTCTCACATAGGAACCATGCACTCTGCCTTTAGGATTGATAAGGCCTGCCTTAGGAGTGACTTATAGGTTTCTATGTGTGTATGTATTTCGTGATATAGGTAACCTATATCACAGTAAGAGGTGCATGCACCACCTTACCCAGGCTGCAGTAGCAGACCTGTGGTGTCAGTTTGGATGGCCTTCCAGGGGTGGCATAATACATGCTGCAGCCCCTGGCAGGCCTCTGAGGTACCTATGCCCTTGGTACATAGTATACCATATACTAGGGACTTATAAGGGCACTCCAGATTCCAATCAGAGATGTGCCTAAGGCACATGGAAACCATTTTACAGAGAAAGCAGATAGACTGGGGCCCTGAATAGCAGGATCCCAGTCCAACTAAGTCATAAACCAGCAAAACACCATAAAAAAAGTGGGGGCAACCATATAGTCAGATTCCACCTTCCTACATAACCCCCCCCAAACGAAAGGAGATAAGGCTAACCTTGGCCAGTTGAGCCTTCATTGACTAAGTGGTCATATAAGGAAGCACCTGCACTAGCATGGTTGCCCCCTGTCTTATGGTCCACTAAGCAATCCCTCACCCTAAGGGTATGAGAGGGTCTCCACCATGGGGCATCACTACCTGTGGTGTGCTTAGGTAAAGTACAAGGCTGGTGAGGTGGCTGAGTAGGGAAGTGAGGCCCTAGGAATGTTGGCCTCAGCTTCCTCAGATCACTGGTCACCATGTATGCCTGTCTTTCCATGACTGAGTTGCACTTTGCTCTAAGGGTCAACCTTTGGCTGCCTACAGCTGGGGGTTGGGTCCCTTTGGATGGACTACTGGAGGGACATGGCAGGTTTGGAACCTTCTGGTCCCAGGTTTGCCCTTGCCTACCAGAGTCCTTCTGGGGAGGTCCCTACATAAAGGTATGGGGGATCCCTCAGTGTGTAGAGGAATTTTCACCTGGCTAGGGCTACTAGACTGGGTGCCCCTAATCTGCTGATGGGGGGCTTCCTCTGGACAGGGGGCCCTGGGGGGTCCACTGGCCTCCCTGACCTCTGCAGCCCTGGGCTGGCTGAGGCAGGGTAGAGAGGGGCAGGTTACCTGCTCCAGACTGGGTACCACCTTGGAAGGGTCCTCTGCCATCAGGGGTGTGGCCAGGCCAGGCCTGACTACCTCTGGGGCAGTTCCTTCACTAGGGGTGGGGTCAGTTCCCTGAGGAGGCTGACCCTTACCTACTGTCTGGAGGGAAGAAGACTTTTCTTCAACCCTTGTGCTCTCTTTTGGGGGAGAGTGGGCCATTCTTTCAGGCTCCATCTCTCCAAATTCTTGGGCTGGGGCTGTGGCCATCACAGCCCCACTAACCTTTGCAGGGACGCCCAACATCCTAAGATGGGTTTGGTGTTCAACTTCAGCCCAGGCTGAAATTTCCAAATCATTGCCCATCAGGCAATCTACAGGTAGGGTTGGGGACACTGCCACTCTTTTTGGGCCTGTGACCCCCTCCCACCTGAGATTGACTATGGCCATGGGGTGATCTGTTCTGACACCATCAATGTTGGTCACCTGGTATTTAAACTCCGGTAAAAGCTGGTGAGGGGGACTAGTTTCCCTGCCACCATGGTGACACTAGCCCCTGTGTCCCTAAATGCCACAGCTTTCTGACCATTAATTATTGGCTCCAATCTGTACCTGCCCAATGCTATGGGACCCATGGTAAAGGTGGCAAATCCTATACCACCATCAGAGTCAGAGGAGTCTGTTGAGGGGTCCCTGTCTAAACTAGGGCCCACCTCTGTTCCTCTTGCAAAAGCACCCAACTTTTTGGGTGCACTACTCCCAACTGGAGGATTACTACTGGTAGTACCAGGAGGGGTGGTAGTAGTTGTGGGAGGAACATTTTCTTTATTGCCAATCCTGGGGAAACTGGGATCAGTTTTCCAGTGCCCAGGCTTTTTACAGACATGGCAATAGGGTTTCTTTTCAGGAGAGGAAGGAGTTTGGGACCCACCCCCAGAAGAGGAATTTTGGGGCCCTGTAGGGGACTTATCCTTAGATTTATCCCCACCTTTCTCTTGGGACTTAGTAGAATCTTTCTTCTGGTCACCACCCTGATTTCTAGTTTTTACTCTGGTTCTGACCCATTTGTCCCCCTTCTTTCCCAATTCTTGGGGAGAGGTCAGATCAGAGTCCACCAGATACTGGTGCAAAAGCTGGTTTTGACAATTATTAAGGATCTGCTCCCTCATAATCAAATTGTACAATCCTAAAAAGTCATGCACTTTGTTGCCAAGTATCCAACCTTCCAGAGCCTTTGTAGCACAATCTACAAAATCAACCCAGTCTTGAGTCTGAGCTTTTTGGGTGTCTCTGAACTTCAACCTATACTGTTCAGTGGTTAGGCCAAACCCATCTATCAGAGCACTCTTCAAGACTGTGTAATTGTCAGCATCCTCTTCTCTTACAGTGAGGAGCTTGTCTCTACCTTTGTCTGCAAAGGAGAGCCACAAGATTGCTGCCCACTGCCTCTGGGGGACCTTCTGAACTTTACAGGCCCTCTCCAGTGCAGTTATCCATTTGTGGATGTCATCCCCACTCTGGTAGGGAGGGACAATCTTGTTTAGGTTTCTATGGTCATAAGACCTTTCCCTATCTCTAGGGATATTGCTGCCACCATGGGACTCTAGTCCCAACTTTCTTCTCTCTCTAAGGAGATCTAGGGATTCCCTATCTAAAGCCAATTGCTTTTTCTGATTTCCAGCTGAGTTTCCTCATACTGGACCAGCCTCTTTCTTCTCTCATGAGAGGATTCCCTCCTATGAGATGAGACAGAGCTCCCTATTGAGGTGCCAGAGTGGTTAGACTCCTGAGAAGGAGACCTAGACCTTCTGGGCACACTCTTAATCCTTCCTGGGGGGACAAAGAGGGCATCATCCTGATTATCCTCATCATCATCCACAGGAGGGATTGGGTTTTCCAGGTCAGGGTCATTGTCACCCTCCTGGCCAGTTTCAGAGGGGGGGCTGGGGGTATTGGTACCCCTAGCGTCCTCCTCTTCTCCTGCCCCACCCTCAGCTCCTACCCCTTCAGTCCCTACAGGCTTACTAAGGTCATAAGCCACCAACAACTCCTTGAGGTGTTGGGTGGTGGGGCTTTAGCCTGTCCTTATTTTTCTCAAGTTACATAAAGCTCTCAATTCCAAGAATGGGAGTGTATCATACTTGGAGGGTGGAAGCTCAATGGCTTCCTGCAAGGATTCTTTGGATCCTGCCCTTAAAGACATTACTAGTGTGGTGTGGTGTATGCACTACCTACTCTAGTGTGGCCTACTAAACTCTCTTGAGTTGTAGAAAGGGTTGTGCTATCC
Source organism: Calotriton arnoldi (assembly GCA_963921515.1). NCBI lineage: Eukaryota > Metazoa > Chordata > Amphibia > Caudata > Salamandridae > Calotriton > Calotriton arnoldi. Next base: position 897,123 of record CAWUFW010000913.1, on the reverse strand, counting down.
CTTAACACACAACTCTAAGTTCAGTAGAACTTACTGTTATTCTAAGCTTAAATTATATGTACCTTAGGTACCTTTAGTGGTTTTCAGTTGATCAATTCAATTGAGATTATCTGGTAAAACAATAGCAAGCTGGAATCCCACACGCTGCACACCAATGTGAGAAGTTGGCCTGGCATATGCTGTCCACTAATTATAGTGGGCACCTTGCACCAGTCCAAATCGACTCTTATGGTAGATAGGTTAAAGACAACCTTATTGAAAGCTATCCTAGTGGTAGCTATGGAGAGCAGCCTTCAGGCTAAGTCTTGAAGGAATGTAAAGCAGCTTGTTTTACCAGTCTATAATCTCTTGAGTGACCAAATGAAAGAGCACCACACCAGGTATATATTCAAAATATATGTATTTATTACTAAACACACCCCTCTAGTCTCTTTATGAGGCTAGAGTTCGAAGTACATAGGTTATAAGATCTTAAATCACAGTAATAGCACAAATACACGTTTGGGCCCTAGGGGCGTACCAAACCATATACCAATAAAGTGGTATGCGAACCACGACTGAACTAGACACTAGGCCTAGAGCCTCTAGAAGTGCTTGGACCACAAGGAACCACCCAAGGTAGTGACACAGGGGACCCACGGGAGACGCGTGCAGTGTAAATACACAACCGCGATACGCCGTTAACTTCTATGGAGAAAGTCGGGATCGGGAAAATAGAGGAAAGGGACACTTAAAAGAGGACTAGGACAAAACCCTTTGAGATCTAGGACTTTGAAGAGTCTCTACCCACGGGAGCACCGGAGTACTCGTGTTACCTCACCCAGGGAAGCCGGGTGCATAGGTGCCTTTCGGGGTCGGGTTTCGTCGTCGATTCGAATGGCGATCTGCTGCAAAGTGCTGCTGGCGGCCAAGAGAAAAGTGTCCGGGTGGATCCAAGAGTGGATCGGAGTTCTGGTGAACCTGAAAGCAGAGGGGACAGAGTCTGGGTCACTAGCCAGTGACCAGGAAGGCGATGGACAGATGCCCACCGATGTCGAGTGCTTCAGGTGCGTTGACGGTCGTCTTGACTCTTCAGCCACGAGGTCCGGGAGGCGTTGTCGGCGACCAGGAGCAGGATTCGGGCTGGTGCTCGATGTCTGTCGAGTGCTGAGGTGTCGGCGACCGGATTGGACTCAACAAGCCTTGGCAACGGCAAGTCTCGAGTAAGATGTAGATCGTCGATGGTGCAGACCAGCAAGGTCTGTGGAACTCACCCAGCAAGGGTAAGTGAGGGCAGGCCTGGAGCAACCAGGATGCCAAGTAAAGAAAAGATTGGCCTTCGTTAAGGGCTACTAGCCAACGGGCTAGCGACCGCGAAGGAGCCTCGTGACGCCGCACGTGGAGCTGGCTTACAGGACACTCGTGGAGTGGGGGCCAGTGATCTTCGGTGCAGGTGGTGCTGGAGGCTAGGGCTACTCGGAGCCCAAAGCACGACTTCTTGGGAGACCCAGAAGATGGTGCACTTGCAAGTGTGCTCGGTGTCCAGGGGTCCCGGTCTCAAGTCACCCACGATAGCCACGGGCCTCAGCTTTGATGGGACTCAGGGTAGCCTCGGGGAAGTCTGAGAATCCACCTCTGGTGATGCGATGACTTCGGCGTCCGACGGGAGCTTCAGTAATGCGAACCGGACAGATGCTTCTTTGGTGCCTGCCAAGCAGGGGAGTCACTCCTTGACCCCAAGGGAGATTCTTCAGTCCTCTAATCGTGAGTAGAGCGTCGAAGGTCCAGGATTCAGTTTCAGAGTTTCGTCCAGGTATAATCTAAAGTCCTAAGGACTGGGTTCCTACCTTTATTCTAAAAATAGGGGTTGGACTACTCTGTGGCCCAACCTATGGGTGGGTCAGGGCAGAGGGGTGGCTACACCCCTTTCCCTTTGTCCAGTTCGCGCCAAAGCAGGGGCTGCAAGCCCCTGATCCGGTTTGAACTGGGGTATGCACAGGGACACCAAATGTGCCCCCAGTGCAGGACTTCAAAGCACCCGAAAGTGCTCCCGCCCAGCCCCAATACACATTATCCTGTCTGGGGAGGTGGTCACACCTCCCTGGGACAGGAAACCTATTGTCCAGGCCTCCCCTGCCGGAGTTTCGTCCAGCAGCAGGAGGCCAGACTCGTGTCTGTGGCAGCAGCATCCATTTTGTGATGCCAGGGCTCTGGAAAGAAGTTACCGGACTCGTCAGAGTTAACATGTCTTTCCCTCTTGAAGGGTGGAATGCTACCCCCGCCGCCAGGATTGGCGGGGGGGTAGTATTCCAAGATGTTTGACACCAAACACGACATGTTTAGGTGCAGCCATTCCAAAGTTAGCATTTTACCGCGAGGATATAATGCGCTTAAGAGTATATGGTCAGGCTGCACTACAAACAGCATCAGAGATGGTCTCCGAACACTGCAGAGGGGCCCTGCTCATGCAGGGGCACCCTCTCACATAGGAACCATGCACTCTGCCTTTAGGATTGATAAGGCCTGCCTTAGGAGTGACTTATAGGTTTCTATGTGTGTATGTATTTCGTGATATAGGTAACCTATATCACAGTAAGGGGTGCATGCACCACCTTACCCAGGCTGCAGTAGCAGACCTGTGGTGTCAGTTTGGATGGCCTTCCAGGGGTGGCATAATACATGCTGCAGCCCCTGGCAGGCCTCTGAGGTACCTATGCCCTTGGTACATAGTATACCATATACTAGGGACTTATAAGGGCACTCCAGATTCCAATCAGAGATGTGCCTAAGGCACATGGAAACCATTTTACAGAGAAAGCAGATAGACTGGGGCCCTGAATAGCAGGATCCCAGTCCAACTAAGTCATAAACCAGCAAAACACCATAAAAAAAGTGGGGGCAACCATATAGTCAGATTCCACCTTCCTACAATGGGGGTCTCTTGTTGCCATAGGTAGGTACCTTTGTCCAAATAGGGACCCTTGCTTCTAGTCAGGGTAAGGGGGATACACACTTTAGATAACCCCAGCTCACCCCCTGGCTAGCTTGGCACGAGCAGACAGGCTTATCCCAAAGGCAATGTGCAAAGTATTTGTACAGGTAATAAGATATGACTTTAGAACAGTTATTGCAAAAATAAAAGTTGTAGAAAACAAATAGCTCCACCTGGGGGTCGAGTCACACAGACCCCCAAACAAACAGAACCTTGGAAACTAAGGCTATGACGATGCACAGCATCGTGGAGGAGAGGCGTCGGTGCCGAGGTCGAGGCCAGCTCCCTGGCTGCCACGGGGGAGGCGAGGAGTCGTGTCCACGACAGGGGAAGACGGTTGAGTCGGCGGTGAGGCGTTGGTTCCGGTGACAATGCAAAGTCGGCAAGTTTGTGGAGTCACCCTCGGTGGTTATCGGCGCCGCGATATCAGGATGCAGACGCTGGCAATGGCGGAGTCGGTGCGAGCACTGGTGTCGGGAAATGCCGATAAGTGCAGGCGTCAGTAGGCGTTAAAGGGCGTCGGAGCTGCGGTGCAGGCCGGGTGGTGCGTTGTTCACTTCACGACCGGTGCCCCAGGCCTCGGTGCAGGTCACAGCAGCGTCGCTGATGGCGTCGGAGACAGGTTTTCTTCTTTTCTTCGGTTTCTTCCAGCTCCCACCTGCAGGAATTACCTCCAGAGGCCCAAAACGGGAATATGCATCTTCTGGCAGGTCAGAACTCTCCTCAAGAGAGTTCAGGGGAGATGGGGGTGAAGTCTGTGTGTCCCTTAAACTTCAGAACAGGAGGCCAGCACACTCAGGCCCTTGGAGATTCTATTCAAGCAGGTTCACAGCAAAGTTTCAGTCTTTGTCCTTTCCTTAGCAGAAACAGCAACTGCAGGCCAACCCCACACAGCACACAGCAAAAGGGGCAGTACTCCTCCTCACAGCGCTTCAGTTCGTCTCCTAGGCAAAGGTTCCTCTTGAGGCCAGAAGTGATCTAAAGTTTTGAGGTTTAGGGTCAACTACTCGTACCCCATTTTGTCTTTGTGCAAGGGTCTCTGAACCCTGTCCAAACCACTTCTGTCCTCACTGGTGCAGTATGACCACAGGGGGTGGAGACAGCATTGTGTAAGTGAGGCAGGCCCTTTTCAGGTGCAAGGAAATCTCCTCCCACTACTCTAAATGCAGCCAAGCCCCATTCAGTTGAGCTCTGAGTCATCCAGGAAGGGCCGGGCACACCTCAACCCCCCCCCCCCCCCCCCCCCGAGTGGCTGTCTACAGTGAATGCACATCCCCAGCCCCTGTCACTCCAAAACCAGACGGTCAATCCACAAACAGGCAGAGGGACACAGAATGGTTAAACAAGAAAATGCCTACAGTCTTCCACTGTTCTGTTCTCATGTGGTTTGACAGGAATTCTGAACCTTTTGAGGGAGTTATCAAACTCCTTTTTCTTCTGCAGCAGAGCCGCCACTTCAGCTTTGAGTCATCGCTTCTTCTTTTCAACTTCATGTGGTGTTTGGCATGAGCTCTGAAGAAGTCTTTCTTTTTAGACTTGAACTGTCCTTCCCTCTCGCCTCTTTAACCTTTTACCTGTCATGATCCGCTTTTGGAGTCGGGTCTCAAAGGGTTGTTTCGGGGTCAAGGGTGACTTTGAAGACTCCAAGTCTAAACATTTTGGTTCTGTGCCTGATGGGCCATTGGAGATCTGTTTCTCTTAGCATGGTGTGTGTCATTCAATGCTTTTTTTAGCGTTTCCTCGCTTTTGAGGTTGACATTTCCTCAATGCCGGACTCTTCATGTGTGACCTCAGCCTCCTCTGGTATTTCCTTGTCGCTCAACAGCCCAAGCTCCTTAAGAGAGTCTTGCTTGGTCTCTGACTGCACCATAGGGAATGTGTGCCTACCGCTGCTTCTCCCTCACCTTAAAGATTTTCAGGAGGAATTCTTCGTAAGCCCTGCACCCCTTGGACTTATGGTCCTTGGGTAGAAAAAGGTTACATACCTTGAGTTTATTCTTGTGGGCCAGTTTGTGGTGGTAATTCGGACAAACCATAGAGGCAGTGTTTTCCATTTCACAGAAAAATAACCACCGTCAACTGTATATTTTCTGACCCATATGGTCCAAGTCCCAGTGAAAAACTTGTGTGTTGGTGGTGTTTTCCTGAGGTTTTTTTGTGCCCTCAATGTACACTGCTGATCCCAAAGTGGAACTTCTCCCTTTCTTCGCTGTTCTCTCAAATTCTTTCAATGTCTTCATGATGTTCTCTCTGGAGCACTGTGTTCTCCTTCCAAATTCAAAGGCAGAAAAAAGAATCTGAAGATGGTGATAAAACATGGGGGCTTAGTGGGTGCACATCTGATGCCATAAGGGTTGGACATAGCAACCAAATGGTGGATGACGGCAGGGGTGGGAGAACACGGGACTAATGCACAGCATGTGAATCCAGAAAATATTCCTGCTGCAAAATTTAAGTAAAAGAGACAAAGCACTAAATGCTGCCAAGATGATGAAGCAAATTTACTCTCTGCATTGACACCTGCTGCAAGATCAAGAGGGATCACATCAGGGCTCAGATATTCGCCTTCATCAGATTTCGCACCTTAGTTGCTGACAAATTATTGCAATCATTTCACACTTTCACAGGAACATAAGGTGCTGGTCTCTTCACAGTGCCTGACTCGGTCCATAAATGCCTGATGCCTCGTGTTGCATCTGCTGTAATCTGCAGATGAGGACTTTAAATGCTGGTAAAGCCAACTCAGCCTTCCACAACGCCAAGGCCGGTAAACTGAGTATGATTAAAAAGATGATAGTATTAACATCTGTCATTTTCTGCACTTTGACACGTATGACTGGCTTTATGAAAACAGTTAACTCCACATCTTCTGCCAGACTAATCAGCGACATTATATGTTGTCCACTATTGACCATCACCTTGTTTCAAAAAGTCTTGCACTGGTGGAAGCTCTTTCTCACGCCTAATGACCAAGCTCCCAACTGAATTCCTACAAAAATAAGAACTACTGACAACCAACTCAAATTTCAGGAAGCCTTAAAAAAAAAGACTCTGTTCATTCATATGATTGTATTATAAATTCTACAGCTAAAGAAGATGACAGGTACTCGTATGAGAGATTGCATCTATATTCTTGTGCATAGTTAGGGGCTTCCCATACCATGACTGGACCTCATCTTTGATCCTTATGCACCAAAACCAACACCCCCCCATACAGGCCAAACTTCAAACCCACTCCTCAAAACCGTGCATTCCGAAAGGGCTACTTAGGATGCTCATGTCCATCCTTGCGCTTTGTGGCGTCATCAGGGGTATGAAGGAGTATATAAGTTATACAACTGAATAGAATATGTTAATATGAAATTAAATTGCTTATATGCTCCACCTCTTCCGATGATTTAGCAAATTCTCAGACCTCAACAACTACTGGCAAATTACCTAGTCTCCCATGTTGTCCTTTGCAAATGTTGATACAGCTGGGTGATTTTGAGATGTTACTGTGAACAAATAGATCTTTGCAAAAAATAAAAAATGAGGACATTTCAGTGAAAAGGTAGCACTGTGCACCGATTCCTATCCATGTAATGTTGAATAACCTGTTAAAGGAATAGTAAGTACACTTGTCTTGCCGGGGTCTTTGCTGGCCCAGAGGCTGCAGGATAGGCCAGCGCTGTCGTCCCCTCAGTTGTGAGCTGGAGTCTGCATAAGTTGTTGAAAGACTGAAGTTGAATAGTTGATTAGATGTGAATGGTAACATGTCATGGGTGAGTCTCCGGGGACGCTCGTGGTAGTGCGGCTGCGCAAGGGCCCCTTTTCGCATCTGTAGAGTTCAGAGTGCTTTACAACAGGCGGGCCTGTACCTTTAAAGTTGACTATATCATTGCACAAGGTCAGTCGGAGAACAACGGGCATTATGGGCACATCAGCCCACCGCAGTGCTAGTTACTGCCTGTAGGGGCAGGCATGAGCTCCACGTACACGTGCTCTTCTAGTCAAGCATAACTTGAAGCGCTCCTTGACAATCTGACCTCTATTCCTCAGCGGGCGGGCACCCAATTATCGTCCGTACAGACTGACGGTGACGCTTCCCTCGGCGCCTCCTCAAGAACGTTTAAAATGGCCCCCTTTTAAGGTGGGACCAGAGAGTGAGACCAAACCTACCATCGAGTTGTCTCCCCTGTCCCGTCACTGACTGTGCCGAGTATTTCTGGCCGCTCCACGTATAACCCAGCCCAGCCCTGTTGACAACACGTTTCTGTTATTTTTAACTGCCCGGGAGGCCCGCCGCAAGCCTGCGCCAATCATACCTTTCTTCCCAAGATGAGCATGTCATTAGCTGGGCTTGGCTGCGACACTCTGCTGCCCGCAACGCTACTGTAATGTGGGGTCTCCTTTTAGAATCACTGTAATCCAACAATGCATGGCGGTCCGTTCCCATCGCGGCGGCGCTTCCCACCACGGGCAGCGCCGGGCCGCAAACAAAGAGGCTTTACACAGCCCGTTTCCGAGGCGAAGAAAGAGGCGCTGACTAATACTGCGTAGATGCCAAGCGGCACATCTGTGTGCTCTGCACTACACCGAGCTGGGGGCTCTTTTACCTCCAATAATCTATTTATCTTCCACGACGCCATGCGCCAACTGCACTGCAAGGAAACTTTCCCCCAGCTTCCCTTTATCTCGTTGCTAAAACAATACACACATCTGTCGATGCTGTTACACTTCAAACAATTCAAATGTTGAATTTATGATGCATGACGTAAATTTACCGAGGCTTGCGCCCTTTAGTCATGTCACGAGCTCACAATTATTTTGAGGTTTTGTACAACGCGTACTAGGCCGAGGGGGCGTCGAAGCACTTTACAAGGAGACGGAAACAAGTACAGGAGCGAAAAGTACAAACCAGAAGACATGGCTTAACATTTGCAGAAAAGCAAAGCATTAAAACAGAATAAAACGAATCGACTGACGGTAAATACAGTATATTCTGGGTGTTTGGTGTTGGAATAGCAATTTCAACTAAGTGAGCTATAAAGGGGAGATAGAGATAAATGCATGAGAGCAGCACAAGAAAAATAAAATACAGATCCAGTAGTGCAGACAAAAAAGGGGAAGAAAACAACTGTAAAAAGATTAATCAGAGAGCAAGCAAAACATTTGGATTCAAAAGTAAAATGTTTTGGGTGAGTAGACTTCTAATGTGTGAAACCAACTACATACAACCAGTGCTTCAATTGGAAATATAGAAGTGCAGATGCCCTCTATTTAGAGTACATGTTTACTTGTGCGAAGTGCTGGTACTCAATCATTAAATGTATTGCAGCAGAGCTGAGAAGTGCCAGTACGCTGCATTTAAAATTAACAGACATGCAAGTACTCAGTACGTGATAGTACCTGCCCATCGGAATGGAGTGCTTTACAATCAAGGTTGGGTGGGGGGGGACACAGAACAAAACCTGGAGTGGCAAAAGGGGAGCAGACAGTGAGGTCATTTTACAATAAAGGCAAGGAAGAACAATCGGTGTTGGGGAGAGTGGGAACTGGGATGTGGAGGTTGTCTGAGTTGTAGCAGGGATAGAGTGTGCGCTACTATGTTAATGAGTCCGGTGAGAGAAAGGTTTCCCCGGAAAAGGAGCAATGAGGCAAGGGGATGACTTGCAACAGGGATAATGGGTGTGCCACTCTTCCAACAAGCCCTGCAGGAGGAAGGTTTCCCTCCAAACTGACTGAAGGGGGGTGGGGTTAAAGGGTGTGTCACTCGTTCGACGAGCCCTGTAAGCGGAAGGTTTCCCCAGGAATGGGTCTGTGCGGCACAGCTTCAGTTGTATCAAGGATGAAGGGTGTGCCACTCTTTTGAACAAGTCCAGTAAGAGAAAAGTTTCCCCGGGAATGGAATGTGAGGCAGAGGTTGAGTTGTAGCATGGATAAAGGGTGTGTGCCTCTTTCTACAAATCCTGTAAGAGGAAGGTTTCCCTGGAATGCAGTTGTGAGGCAGGGGTTGAGTTTTAGCAGGGATTAACGGTGTGCCACTATTTCGACGAGTCCTATAGGAGGACTGCTTCACCACAATGAGGTGTTTCTTGAAGGTCTTGAGTTCTTTCCTGAAGAGGAGCATGGGGGATGGTTGCCTGTCGGATTTCAAATGCAATGGACTTCCACACCCTCAGGCATAGCAGGAAAAGTACTGTTGCATTATGTTTCTTTAAGGCACTTCATATTCTGACAATATTGCTGTGGCACCCCTTGCAAAGTCCTACAGATTGATTTTGGTCCTCAGATAGTCATCCTTGATGCTCAAGAACAATACCGCCCATCTCGAAGACGATGTGGGAGAGCAGCGAGAGCAGGAGAACTCTCAGAGGGTGGGCATTATTCTGTCAAAATTCTGAAGATCATTGAGAGGGATGGCATCTGCAAAAAGAGCAATTTTCAAACATGGCGTCAGTACCACGAGCCAGATGGTCTAGGATGAGTAGCTGGACAGCTGTTCTGAAGTTGTCTCCGACAGGAATGACGTCCCAGAAAGTTATTTCCATTAGAGATAGCTTAAGTTAGTCCCCTCGTGTGTACTAGCAATGCCACTTGGCACTTTTGTTTCTCGGTGAACCATTTTAGAGATTAAAATCCACCAGTTTCAGAAAGCGGAACTGGCAGCATAACCTTTACAATTTAGGAGGCTGAACTTCAACAATTATATTTTGCATTTGACTCTGAAATGAGCATTCATAGCTCTACTTGTTGTCAAAATAGGTTCATGTCTCAAAAAAAATCTAAGGGAATATTTATTCTACTCACAATGTTCATATTTGCAATGTGCTGCATGCCACAGAGTGCGTTCAGAGTGTGCTAACAAGATGTGGTCAGAAGTTCAGTGAGAAAAGCTGGGTCTTTAGTTCATTTTTGAATTTCAGAGGGGTGAGTTTGTAGTGTAGCGTTTTGGGGAACATATCCACTCCTAAAGCAGAGGAACGCAACGCCAATTTTGGTGACCTTCCTGTATTTGGAAATACAGAAGAAATTGCCATCTGTAGTTGATGGCAAGACTTTGAGACTCTGAATTGTGAAATAAGAGTTCTACTGCAGTTACAGAGTGTTTTATCGATGATGCAGGTTTCAAATTAAACACCACTTGCAATAGGGCGCCACTGGAATGTATCACAGGACATATATGCTCTTTGAGACCAACATAAATTAGGAAGTGTGCAGATGAGCAGTTCCTACCACGAGGTTAAGAGAGCATAGCATGGAATAAGGAAGAATAAACCAACAACCATATAAATGTTAAGTAAAATGCAAAAAACAGAAGAACTTTAATTTATCTTGGGGTTGCGGGGAACAGAGGAGGTTTTCAGAGAGCAAACCCTTTCCAAAATGCCTATTAAAGTTACTAGGCTTCTACGCTTGTTGCACTTGCATCAGAGGTGATCTACGCCTATTGCTTTAAGTGGTGCAATATTTATATAGAAAGAACCTAGCCAAAAGGGAGAGGAGCACTGTACAGAGGTCAAGACACAGTCAACATATGGGAGGAGAGATTAACTGATTTGTGGATTGTTACTGCTTCAGGTGTGTTTTCAGATCTTTCCTAAACTGAAGCAAGGTTGAGGTAGTCCTGATGGATACAGGCACATTGCTCAAGATCATAGGTGCATAGATGGAAAAGACCTGTTGTCTGGGTTTTTCTTTATTGCATTTCTTTGCCACCTGTCAGATGGTGTCCTGGGTGCGGGCTTGCTGAAAGCCACAGGTACTTCTCCCTATCTGGCTGACTATCTCACCATTTCCTATGTTTTGTTCAAAATCTCCAGGCAGATACCTATCTTTGAAATTGAAGTGATGTCTGACACTAACTGGTGGAGATGTCACTCCACTCTAGCCTCTTCTTTACACCTGGCCTGGGACTGCCCCCCGATTGCGAAATACTGGGCAGAAATCTTCTGCACAATAAGCAATATACTTGAAACCCCTGTGGAGCCCTCACCCTTACTGGGGCTTCTGGGGTACACTAAAGACGCCCCAATTGAAACCAGTCGGTTACTAGCCATGCTACTACTACTGGCAGCTTTCCACCTTCTGGGAGCTGATGCCAGCGGCCTCTAGACCACAAGATATTTGGAACCCTTTTTCGGCATGGGTTCGCACACACCATTTAGAAAACCCTTGAACACCAGCACTAATTAGACATATACTCGTACTCTGGCCGGAGCCTAGAGACACGTCTAGAGCCCCGACAATGTGGGCAAAGCTGCAGAATGGTCACATCTGATACATTAGCTCTGACTTAGATATTGGTCCTCTTCTTTTTCCTCTTAAGCAGCCCACGCTATACCTGCATTTGTAAGTTTGGTACTTGATGATCTCTGTATTCATAGATTGTTGCAATGCTCTCCCCTATTGTTTTCTGTTTTTTGTTCTTACGTGGGAGTTGACTGCTGAATATTGATAGTGAGACACTTGTGATGTACACTCTGCTCGTGACTATGAATGCGATGTATTTAAATGCCAATAAAAAAAATTAAAAAAAAGAAATTGAAGTGATGTCTAATGAGAATAAAGGCAGCTTCAAGTACAGTGGCTGAATAGTCTCTGGCCCTGTGCCCCATAGGCTTCTATAGAGTTCCAGACAAGTTGTGAACAGAGTGCCCTCAATCAGGACCACTGGGATTATGTGGCTGGGGAGGACCAAATGAATCGCCTGGGTTGACTAAATTATGTAGCAAGAAAAGGCAAATAATGTGACGCAATGTGGAACATGTTGTGATAGTATTTACATACTTATTTTGTTATTTTTACACACGGTAACACTGCCTGGGCAAAGACCTTCATGAAATCACAAAAAGGTGTGATGATAATAACTGTAATGCCTTACTACGGCACACAATCAATCATTGGTATTGGTCAGGTAAAGCTAGCTACTTTCACTACTTAGGGCCTAGCCAACCTAAAAGTAGTACTTAGATTGGATGAGGAAGTCTCACCCACTTATTGTGGCATGCTTCATCCTTGGCAACCTCATCCCATCCTGGTAAGATGTTACTAGCAGGGGGGACTCAACATCTGCAGGAGGAAGTTCTTAATAAAGGTTTTCCTGGATAAGGGAGGAATTCAGATCAGCTAAAAAGTACCTTAAGGTAAACCCTTTATTAATAGGTACACTAGGTATATTTAAAAATAAAACAGTGAGGAAAGTTAGGGCTAATGACCCTTCCCTCCATGCTAGACTAACATGTTTCTGCCTTTTCTAGTGCTGATATTCTGCACCTACACAATTGACAAGCGACACCCCTAAACTAAAGTAACACTTCAGGTGACACAACTGGCAACTAATCAACCTCTTTAAATGGATTACATCACATAAAACAGACACACACAGGAGCATACTAAGGACATCATCATATTTAAAGAGGACATGATCCAGGAGGATGTTAGACCGCTTTACAGAAAAACAGAATGGAACAAGGTGCATTAACTAAATTTACAATTTCAATTATTCTGATAAAAAGGAAAGAAGGGTACAAAGTCTTGGCATTTTGGGACTTAAAAGCAGATTGAGGGTGTAGTACAAGGAGGCAAGTTCGAGGAGGAGGATGGTCAGTACAGATGTTGATGTATGTTGTCAGTGGGTGGGTCTCATCAGTGCATGCAGGAGGCAAGCAAGATGTAATAGTGTACAGTGGTCTAGCATGATGTCTTTAGCTGTTTCAGGAGCAGGTGGTTTTACAGACAGCTTTTGAAGGATGTGAAAGATGGGTGCTATCTGATCAGAAGAGATGCCATTCAAGATAATTAGGGCAAAGCCAGAGGAGAATCAGGTAGGGTAGAGGCTTGGTTGCCCCAAACTGCTTCCAATTGTAGATTGCTACCGCTGCACAGGTTTCTTATCTGCCTGATAGTATTAATTTGTTTCTCAGATAACGCAGTGTTAACATTCAAAGCTTTGAAAATAATGCGGGCAGCTCCAAGTACCGCAAGCATAGAGCGGGAGCCACTTGACTTCATCAAGTGCCGGCGATTTATGGTTTAATTTCCTTGTGCCTGTGACCAGTCAAGCAGCTTCTACGACAACTTTCAGTCGGGAGGCCAGTGAGGACAAAGCACTCGTATTCTAATCCTGAAATTACCAGGACCTACATGTCCTATTAAAGATCTTTTTAGGGAGTTAGTCTCTTTAAGGAGACTTAACTGATGTTGTGCCCACTTTACCACCGATTCTGAATATGCACCTAGGTTGAGTTAGTTATCTAAGTATGCCGCTAAGGGACTTGGCATCCTGCATCAATTCAGACCAAAGAACCCCCTTCTTTGAGGAGTTAAAGCCAGCCATCTGGGTATTGCTTTAGGGGTTGGTGAACATTCTGATCCTTCTATGGCTTCCAGAAGACAATGTCTCCAAACTCCTAAGACACTGGTGAAAAACAGAATCCTGGACACAAGTCACCCAAATTCCATTAAGTGCTTTGAGAACATCGAAGTAATGAAAATACACTACGGATATGCTGGTGCCATCTCACGCTGCATAGAGTGCTAGGGTTAAAAGGTCTCATTGAGTGCTCACAGGAATGCTGCTCACACCATAGGAAGCCCATTCACTGCTCCTTGTTTCCACTCTACCTGCAGCTGAAGAAACACTATCTTTAACAAATTGTATATGCTAATATAGATAAAACGCACAAACAAAAAAAATCAGTTTACATGCCGATTGCAATGATAACCACCAATCCCATCGGCACATGGCACGAGATTAACAAACCAAATCTAAAAGACTTTTAGTCGGGGACTTCTGTTAACTACAAATACAAACTTCCTATTGGTGGTTTAGACAGAACTGGAAGCATGCAACGCGTGTGTTAATCGTGAAGCTAGACAGAGGGGACAGGCCAAGTACACAGCATCACCATAGGAAAAAACAGAGTGCTAGGTCAAATAGTCCACGCAATGCTGGCCTTGTGGATGCGAGATAACACCAGACAATCTGCTGATGTCGTAATGAAAGCAGAGACAAAGCTATTTACAGAAACAACTGTCTGGATTCATAAGTTCCCGTCCTAACTTATGTTCTATTTCAACTTACAGGAGCTCTTGAGGCATCAGTTATACTGAGGCAGACAAGTACATCTGAGACTGCTCTATTACGCACATTATTGAAAAGAAAAATAATTTTTTTTTAAATCTCTTTAATCGATTTTGTTTTATTACAACAGTAACAACTGCCATCAGCATTACATATATTGCATGCATAGCTCTTAGGCAATACCTATTAGATACAGTCGGGCAAGAATAGCATGACAATCACATATACCATAGTCATATAGAACGATAGCTCCGGGTAAATCGCGTTAAATCGGTGTCTCTTTATAGTGCCCAGTCTTCATGGGTAATTCACATGAATATCGTCTTTAGGGGGCAACACCATGAGCTCGGAGCCGCCTGTATAACCAGTGTAAGCTGTGGTTGTGGTAACAAGGGGGGAGTAGAGAGAGTGGATTTACCTCGATTTGCCAGTGCGTGTTGGCGAGTTTGTTGCTTGTTGCGCCTCTTCCCTGCACTTTGACCATATTCCCCCTAGCAATATACCTTTCTGGGGCATCAGTGCACAATGGCGGGTGTCGTAGTGGCGGTACTGGAGGTCCTCAGGGCCCTTCTAACATGCACAGTGTTACTCGTCCGGGGCAGGCGCCAGCGCAGGCTGGATTAGTGGGTGCTCATATTGCTGTAGTGCCAAAAGTATCGCGTCCCAATGCGCGGCGATTGGTAGTTTCCTAAGTCCTATGGTCTCTTCGTGGCTAATTGCTATGCCTTCTGCTCTGGCCCACCTCTATTACGCACATTATTTGCGACAGTTAGAAATGACACCCAAACTATTCAAACTGCCCACTGTGGTCGACATCAAGCTTGGATGCAAACTAGTATGGAGTCTGTAATTGCTTGGATCAAACGCATACATCCTATCAGTTCTTTGCATTCCTAAAAAGGATGTATCAAAGGAACGTTTGTTTGAAAACGCATCACTGTGCACATCTTACACCAACTAATCACCACAAATAGGATTTGTTACGACAACAGAAAATTGTAAAGATGAATGGAGGCTTCTGGCTAGTCTAGAGATAAGTCTATCAGTTGTAAAGGCGGGTCCTGGTCAGCATAAGGCTGGGCACATCTGCAGCACCTTGTATGTAATGCACTCTGTCAACAGAACTAGCCAGTGGAATGTGGCTGGCTCAAGTTAAGTGGAGAATGCCTCTGGCCCCAGTGGTGACCTATCGCTGAGGGTCCTCCGACTACTTTTATACCCTTTGTGCAGCGAAGTGAGCTACGTCACTTCCTCTCTCTATGAATGTGGGATAAGTGTGAGGCCAGAACCACTTTTAATGTATTCATATTGGAGTTTCAAAAAGCGTCATGTCTCTTCTTTTTGCTTCTTCATAGCGCTGTACTAATATGGCACCGTTTCTAAAGTAAGCAGACAATGGAGAAGTTTAACTCGATTCGGTCACGCTGGCTGATATGGTTCGATATTCTTCAGCGGCGTCACCTGAACTGCAACGTTTCAAGTTTAGAATTAGAAAAAGCGTGCAAAACCTGCAAAAGTTTCAAGTTAATTTAAAGGCAAATTCAAACAGTTCTATTTTTAGGCAGTTCAAACACTGCAAGTGGTTTCATTAGCAAGGGACAGTTGTCGTCACTTTAGTTGAAGGGATTATAATCCATGTTTCAGATGCTTGTTTAGATGAGCAGCCACTGGGCGCTGGTTCTTGGGCTGTGTATGGGGGCGTGCACTCTTCTACATGCATCCTGACCCTTGTTTTCCATGTAGTATTCCATACTGCAATTCTACCATCTACAGATGTTACCATTACCCAAAAAGCTTTAGACACGATACAGAGGAGAGTGAACGTGATCACAGCATCTACAAGGAGTCATCAGAGTGCATTTAGGGCTGGCATAATGCAGTAGGTATTTAAAAGGTCAAACACCCACAGCCACATGAGTCTCTGGACACTGGAGTTTGCTAAGGGGTTTCTTGCAGAACTTGGTGTAGACCTTGTTACACCAGTGTAGGGATGACATTTGATCACACTGATTCTTGTCAGTTCTACCAAGTGGTCAATTTCGATTAGTGGTAGGTTTTTATGGCGTTAATAGAGCAGCAGATTTACACCCATGAGGACAGTGCTGACTTAGAACACAGCCAGAGCCAAATTACAGCGTTAAATAGAAGACGAATAGAACTCCCAGGCTCCTTCAGTTCAGAGACATCGATGGCGACACTGCCAAATCTGGAGGCCAGATCAACCGCTAATCTCCTCTGAACAACAGGGTCTTGGTCTGGGCTCCATAGATGCAGAGGTGATGTTCTTTCCTCCAGTAAAGTCCTCCATCCAAGCATGAGGTAATGTTAGCCAGCTATACTGGATTGCTTTCAGTAGGAACAGGGCCGAACTAGGAATCCAAAGCAGCCCTGGCAATTTTGTCGGACCGGCCCCCACCCCGAGGGTGTGAGGGGGTCAAGCATGAAGCACTGCTGCTTAACAATACTGCCCCCAGCACTGCTGCTTTTGTTACTGGTGGCCGATATTGCAGCATCGCTGCAAAACCGTTCCCCAGTAACAAAACCGGCCCATACCCTTCCCCCCTCTCAGGCAAACGCCAATGCCCGCTACAGCCATTCCTGCCCAGAGTAGGAAGTGGGATTGGGTGTTGCTGACATTCATTTGGAAATGTACTTAAAACTACTTGAGCAGCTGTACCAGGAGACATACATAGACACTGAATAGTAGGCAGTGAAGTTATGACTCTTATTACATGCTGATGGAGAAAGACTCCACTAACCCAAAGCATATTTGTTGACTCTGGAGAGGAAAGGTCAGATATGTGGCACTGCAGTTAGAACCCTAGTGGGTCCTCACACACTGATTGCTTGTACTAAGTTGTTGTGCTTATAATTGTGTTTGCACAATGTTTATTTGTATTATTATTTTTTTAATGCTTTTTTTTTGTGCTTTTGCAGATTGCGTTTCTTGGCAATCCTAGACCAATAAGGAAATCCTACCATAACAATAAGCCTAAAGCAGGCGGGATTCGACACTTCTAGGCCACAATGCTGTCAATGCGGAGAGGCCTCAGGTAGGAAGCAAAAGTGCTCCAACCCATGAGGGACAATTGAAGGCATAACTAGATAGCTGACCTGAAAGCAGTTCAAAAGAGCAAACTAGCCAGGAAAGACGTGCTCTAAAGTTAGGTTTCATCCTAAAGTAAATAAAAGCTGGCAAGAACTTAAATTGTAATTGTGAATGTATTTATTTAGCGCGGACCCCTGACGAGGCATTGAGGTGCTTTTTGTTGCGAGTAACATGCTATTCCGGAACCCAAGATTAGTAATTAGTAGGTTAGTACAATTTTTGTTTTACTTTTGTCTTGTGCATTAGTTGTGTTAGGATTGTGGTCTTAATTTCTTGTGTGTTTAGTAGAGTTTGGGTAGGGATAGACTGAAAGGAGTTGATTTGAAATGGGGAAGTAGAGAGTTGTTTTGCGAGTAATGGTCGAGTGTGCTTGTTAGTTGGGTGGCATGGATTAAAAGGAGGGGTGAAAGGTTGAGAAGGATGTTTGGGAGTTCATAGTAGTCAGAGGATTGGGTGAGTTAGAGGAAGAAGGGATTGGAAGGACAGATTTTTTTTATAATAGCAAAATGTAAATTATTTATACATACATGTGTATATATACAGATGATGCTTGGCAAAGTTTGTTTACTTTATTAAACGCCTCTATATAAATACCCGAATGTACACAAAAGCTGCAATATTTAGGCGGTCTGCTGTCCACATTTATAGTGTGGTACAATTTTATGGTTTCAAATAATTGTAACAAATTTACATATATATAAATATACATGTCACTTATTGTAGGTATTAGCAGCAGGCGTAATCCTCTATATATGCACCTATATGTACATAGAAGCATCGATTTTGACATGGTCTGATATACACGTATCATGTGGTGTAATATATAATTTTCCCTAATATAAATGTATCTGCTTATAACAGAAGCATGGTTCAGATTACAGTGACAGCCCTTTTCCATATTGTGGGAAGTATAGTTTGTCATGTCTGAGTATACTGTTGTGGTACATTCTTGAGGTGTGAGTATGATTGCCATGTAGGGAAGAGCTAGCTTTTGACTAATCTTCCGAAGTAGAGGTGGTTTGGTGGTTGTCTGTGGATTTTATGTTTGCGGGCAGCAAATTCCACAGTTTGGCTGCTTGAACAGAGAAAGATGTTCCACTCATGTTTTTTATTTCTTGTATATAGAAATTATGAGGCGGGGAGCTATTATTGAGCATAGGCTCCTTTGTTGTATGCACTGGCGTAACAAGACTTGAGGGGGCCCCCCTGCAAGGTACATGAAGGGGCCCCCTCCGGACTCAATCGGGAGCTCCCCGGCCAGAGTACAGTGCTGAGGGGGGCCCTTGGAGCTTGGGCCCCCCCCCCCGCACTGTGGGGGCTGCGGTGGCCTGTGTTACGCCACTGGTTGTATGTATTTGTTGATTTTCTTCTTCATAAAGGGTGGTCCTTTGCCATCTATTGCTTTGTGGGTAATATAAAGCAGCTTTGAAGGAAGACCTTTGGGCAACTTGTAACCAGCGTAGCGCCCTCAAGGCAGGAGAGATGTGTGCTTGCGGCTTTATGTGTAGGAGGAGTCTAGTGGCAGCGTTCTGAATTCTTTGTAGTCTTCTCATAGTCGACAAAACTGAGCCATGATACAGACAATTAGCACAGTCCAATTTTGATAGGGCAAGAGAGGTGGTAGCTTGATCCTTGGGTGGGAATCCTAGGTGCCGGAAGATGCAGCATAGTGTTTTCCTTGTGAGAAACCCTGATTTAACTACCTTATCCATTTGTGGTTTCATTGATAGTTTAGCATCAAAGTAATTCTACGGATTTTTACCTCCTTAGATATTTTTGGAGGCAGTCCTAGATCGTCAGGCCAGGTGCAGAGAAGGTCATAGGTTTTCCAGTTGCCAAAGGTGAGTATCTCAGTTTTGGAGGCATTCCATTTGAGGTGGCTCCATGTCATCTGTTGGTTGACAGACCGGAGGCAATCAAAGAGTTTTGATGTTTTAATGTCCTTTGGGCTTTCCATTTCAGAAATATCTGGTCTCACCTGCATAGTTATAGCAAGTGATGTCAAAACCATTGAGCAGATCTGGCAGTGATTTCATGTAGATGTTCAAAAGCATGGATAGTCCTATCTGGTCTTTAAGATTGTTGTCTGTTTTGAGTCATTTGCGCTGAAGCTTAGCATTTTGTTGTTTGATCTTTTTAAATTCTGTTTTCATCCAAGGGTTGTGTTTCCTTCTGTTATACTTAGATATCTTCAGTGAAATTAAGAGATCAAAAGCTTTCTGGAGCCATCCATAGGGTGTTTGTACAGAATTGATCTTGACCAGATCTGTATTGGAGGTTAGTAGATGTACTAGTTCCTCCAAATTGAGCTTTGTACGTGGTCGGTATGTGGTTGAGGATATGATGGTTTTAGTTGTGATGGGTTGTGGTGTCTTGTATTAAAAGGCAACGAGGAAGTGGTCTGACCACATGATAGGAGTAATTCTTTAGAGTGTGACTAGGTTTGGGTTGGCAAAAATGATTTATAATGTGTGTCCAGCAATGTGTGTGGGGTTAGAAACAAGTTGCTGTAGGGTGTGCGTCTAAGCCAATGAGGATGGTTCTTGGGTGTGGCATTCTAGGTTTATCAAATCATATGTTGAGGTCACCAAGGATGCATCGGTTTGAGTATATTGGAAGAAAGTTGGGGATTGTGTCTAGCAAGGTGTCTGGGAATGCTGCAATACTAGGTTGTGGTCTGGAGAGAAGAAGAAAGTAACATGAACTTGTTGGCATGGTTGCAACTGATAAGGAGGGTCTCAAAACCTTGTAATGATACAACCTCAGCTTTGGTGAGATTCAAGTCGAAGTAATTAAAAAAGGTATGCCCAGAAGTAAACCAATTATATAACCACAAGAAATGGCTAACCCTCTACCCCCTAAGGAACATGAACATATTACATAGGAAGCAAGGAGATTCCGGAGTGCAACCTTTGCCGAAGTGAAATACTTAAGTTATTATAAACGCACTAGGCACTAGTTTCTAAACAACGATCACAATTCTTTATTTAACCTTACAGGTCTAATGAACAATTTTCAATATTTTTTGTAATCAACTGCTGTTTATAGGTGTTTTTGCACCAGGTAGCTATTGGTCACTAAGTGGTTATTCATTCACTAATATTTAATAATTTCTCAAAAGTAACACGTAGATAGCCCTTTGGTTATTTTCTTATCAAGAGCTGAAAACTGAACCAAAGGCAATTAAAATACTTGATTGTGATAACAGTTCATGTCCTTACTGCTCTCGTCCTTCTCTGATTATATAATGAACAACTGAAAGATAGCTCAAAGTTTATAAAACCTAAGTCATATCATATTTTTCCCAAAAAAGGTTGCTGCCTCCTATTTTAGTTGATACTTTCCAGAAAGGCAGGTTCACTGCTTGGTTGTAGGGAGTGCCTAAATAAATTGTGTAATTTCAGTACTATGCCCTTAATGCTCAGGAGATGTGATTGCTGTATTGACCAAGTACTTGCAACCATGCACCCCAATGCACTAGAACTGCATCTGATATGTTAGAAAAATGTGGGAGACCAAGACTGATGCTAGTAGGATAATCAGTCCAATATACTAATTGGGCATTACATTGCAATAGAAACTCAAAGATGGGAACATTGGTGATATTAGGAGTCATGGCAAGTTTAGTGTCCAAGATTTTTGACTAATGGTTTTGGCAAGTGGAATAAGCACAGTTCAGCTTGCCAGATGTTGTACAGTCTGAAATGTAAGTGCCTCCGACCGCAAGGACTACAGTCTTGGCTAGGTTAATTTTGAGCATAGAATATCCGCCTAACGAATTACAACAGGCAGTCAGTAGAATTGTGCTGCAACGTATCACAGGTGTTCTTCTAGATGTATTTCTCAGGAAGAAACTCAAGTTAATATTAAATGGTAAATGCCAAATACTGAACACTGACTGGGTAAAAAAATACCAAACATTGTATTTAGAACAAGTATTTCAGAGGGTCTGTACACTGCTAGAAGCTTAGAAACTATTGTCTTCGAACCTCTAATCTTCAAACAAAAACATACAATTACTTAGTCCTTTTTAGGTACCTCAAATCAAGACTTCTCTTCCTCCTGCTAGCCATACAATTTCCTGCTATTGGAAAAAAAAAAACCTTACACGTCTTCTCTTCCAAAGATATTTATAATTAAGCTTTGACCTTCAGCCAATCACCAGCTCTCAACTTTTTTTTCCTCAAGACTCCTCATCAACTTCATCCGTCCCTATGTTGGTGGGCAGTCCGGTAGAGGATGCCTGCGCAATTGAGGCCTGGTTATGGACGAATATTGAAGCTGTTGCACCTATTACAGTACGCATTACGAAAGGCTCCTGCCACTCAGCCCCCTGGTTCAATGAACCACTGAGAATCAGTAGATGTAAATGTAAAAAGCTTGAGAGGAAGTGGCTTAGCCTGTATCTCCAGGAAGATAAGGATACCTACAGGGCTGCTCAAAAAGCACACTATAGAATGGTGAGAGAGGCAAAGGTGGACTATTGGCAGAATAAAATCATGTCTGCTACTAATAAGAGTAAAGAGATCTTTGGGATCGTGAAGTCTTTTATGGCCCCAAAGGTTAATAGCAGAACAGCCCCACTGTCAGAGGACTGGACGCTTTTGCTGGCCCAATCCTTCCACGCTAAAATAGACGATCCAGCAGTCCTTCTCGGCGTCATCTAAAGATAACACAGTAGGGCCTGGGTTAGTGGAGGATGAAATAGGGTCCTCTCTACCAGGGATTCCCCCACAAGGCCCTCAGTTATTTCACTGTCCTACCTTATGAACCTGAAATCAGGCTCACCAGTGGACGCTTGTCCCGCAAAGCTGTTTCCGGCTCCCACCATTAATCAGCATATTAACGAGGTTTTGAACTCCTCACTGGCTGCGGGTGTGGTACCGCCTCTTTGGAAACAGGCAAAAATCCTGCCCCTTCTAAAAAAAATGGGCGCCGACCCACTTATACCCACCAACTACAGGCCTATCTCCCTCCTTCCAGCCTTTTCGAAAGTGCTGGAGAAGCACGTAAAGAAAACAATCATGGAGTTCGCCGAAAAACACAATCTTTTGCATCCTACTCAGTCAGGCTTCAGGGCTGATTATAGTACGGAAACGGCGCTGCTGGAGGTGACAGAACATATAAAGGAGAAGCTTGACCAGGGGGGGAAGAGCAATCCTCATACTGTTGGACCTGTCGGCAGCGTTCGACACGGTGCCACACAGTAGGCTTCTAGACAGATTGGAAAGAATGGGTTTTGTGGGACGGGCTCTGGCCTGGTTAGCCTCCTATCTGGAAGATAGAGAGCAGGTGATTTGGACTACCCCGTTCTCATCCCCCCTGCCATGCTTACAAGTAGGAGTCCCTCAGGGTTCCTGCCTTAGTCCAACGCTTTTTAACTTGTATATGTCCCCTTTGGCAACACTGGTGGAGTCGTACGGAGTAAAGATAATTTCATATGCCGACGACACGCAGCTGGTTTTCTCCTGCAACAGAGGTAACGAGTTTGATCGGGACATGATTAGATCTTGCCTCACCGACGTTTTTGGGTGGCTGGAGGAAAACCAGCTTAAGTGTAATTCTGATAAGTCAGAAATAGTCCTCTTTGGCCAGCCCACAGTGCAGGATTGGAGTCAATGGTGGCCAGAGGAATTTTCTCCTCCCAGTGTGGCCCAGCCTATAGTTAGAAACTTGGGAATTCGGATTGATGCCGCTCTTTCTATGCGTGCCCAAGTTCAGGCCTTAGTTGGGACCTGTATTGGATTACTTAGGATGGTGAGGAAGTTTCTTCCACTCCTTCCACTGGATTGTAGGAGGACCATGGTCCAGGCACTGATTACATCGAGACTGGACTACGGGAACATCCTCTATCTAGGATTGTCGGAGTGTCTCCTACAACGCCTCCAGGTGGCGCAAAACGCAGCAGCCAGGGCAATTCTTCGCCTTAAACCGAGGTCCCATATGGCCCCTCATCTCAAAGCCCTCCACTGGCTTCCTATCAGGGAGAGGATAGAGTTTAAGGCATTAGTAATGTTCTTCAAAGCCCTTCGTGGTAAGGGGCTTCGTTACCTTAGAAGACGGGTTGGCTGGTACACTCCGACAAGGGCACTCAGATCAAGCTCGGGGGCGTATGCACGTGTCCCTAAGGTGCGTTTGGCACGCAGGGGAGGTAAATCGTTCAGCCTACTGGGGGCACAGGCATGGAACAAACTCCCGGTGCCCCCTCAGACTCTCTCAGGACCTGACGAGTTTCAAGAAACTGTTGAAAACATGGCTTTTTGGAAGGTAATCCATCTTTAGGTCAACAGTCACGTGATTCTGCAGCGCCGGGACACTCCTTTTGGAGTAGCTGAGCGCTATATAAACTTTCTCATTCATTCAACTCCAAACTATTGATAACCTGGTCTGGTGGATCTCTGGAATGCTGTACCAATTAAATATAGTTTGCAGTATTTTACATATAAGTTGCAAATATGACATTCCTTGTTACTTGTATGAACATTGCTTTTGTTGCTGTGGATTATCTCCCCTTTTTCATCCCTGCTTCTTATTTGAGTAGCAATGAATATTTTGCTATTATTTGTACATTTCATGACCTATATAATTCTGTCATGTAACAGGTGGACACTTTCTGCTTCATTTGTACCCATCTACTTATTGCAATGCACACTGACACCCTCTGGGCCTGGTCTGCAGTATATAAAACATAAAATAAATACAAAGGAATCACAAAGATTGGTCATATTGGACTCTACCCATTCAATATGGAGCAAGTTATGATGTGCACTATTCCTACTTTTTTTTTAAATTTAAAACATGGTGCCACCTGCTGTGAACGGCAGTATATACCTATTTTCAGTAGGCACAGATGTTTCACCCACAGAGGTACAATGGATAACAGAACTTCAACAAGCGTCAGATAGGAACCAATTAAATCTCATAGAGCCGTGGTCCTTAGTGGCAAAAGAACCTTGGTTAGCAGCAAATCATTCTTGATTTTGGGTTCGAAAGCGAAGAAGAGCTACCTCATTACCTCATTTAAAAAAGTAGAAGTGAAGTACAAAGCCAAGCGGTTATCTCTGAATTAATTCTGAAAGATCATGTAGCAAAATATGACAAATCTTAAATCAGAAGTTGTAAGCAACACTTCGATCTGGTAGTCTGGAGAACGTCTGAGCTATATTCATGTTTCTTAAATCCATACTCAGATTTTCACTTCTCATGAAGCAGATGAACCCATCTTTTAGCACTGCTCAGCAAACAAATATGACCATGAAAACAACCATATTGAAATTTTGAACTTTTCTAATGTAAAACAATTGGGAGCTGTGAAGGGCGATATATACATTTTATCAGTGGGTACAGATGTTTCACCCACAGAGGTACAATGAATACCTAAACTGTAACAAGTGCCAGATATGAACCAACTAAATCTCATAGGACAGTGACACATATTGCCAAAAGATCCTTGGATGTGGCGTTATGGCTAGAGTTGCCGACTTTGGAACTAGCGAGCCATCCTGTGATTCGGGACAAACATTTAATCTCCCCATGCCTAAAAAATAAATGTGACCTTGTGCAATGTAACTGGTGCTCATGTGAACCGCTCTAATACCTTTGGGTCGAATTTGTGCTACAAAAACACAAAAAGAAATCATGAGAGATTTTGGGTTCGAAAGTGAAGAAAGAGCTACTTCATTCCCTTAATTAAAAAAGTGCCACACTTTAATTTGAAACAGAAGAAGAAAATAACTTGACAAGTACAAGGCAAGGCCAAGCGTTTATCTCTGAATCCATGTAGCAAAATACGTCCAAACCTTAAATCGGAAGCAACACTTAGATGCTGTAGCGTCTGGAGAACTGAGCTATGTTCATGTTTCTTGAACCCAAATTCAGATTTTCACACCTCGTGAAGCAGATGACTCCATCTTTTGGCACTGCTCAGCAAACAAATATGACTGTAAAACCAACCACATTGCAGTTTTGCACTTATCTGGAGCTCTAGAAGTTACATTGTAACTAGGTTAATCTTAACAGCAGAAGAATCCTTTGATGCAATCCATGCATTGTAATGTGCAGTTATGCAATTCCTGCAGATGGAGTCAGATGTAAATCAAATGAAGAAGATCAGCATGCAGTAGGGGCTGTAATGGATTTAGTATCAGTGCAGAATCTTCAGAAATTATGGAGCGGAGGATGTTTCTTTACAGAACTCGAAGTCCTGCATGTCTAAAATACCTAATGCCATAACATGTCAATCTTGATTCCAAAACAGGAAGAAACGTCCTCCAAGAAACACGTCTATTTAAAGAGACACTGATTTAGGTCAGCTTGGGAAGACTTTGAATTGATTTCACAACTCGGAATAGTGGCACGTTTAAGACACAGGTGCCTTTTCTCTGGGCAGATAAGGTTATGGCACACTCAAAGGTTAAGTTTACTCCAGCGGTGTCTGACCAATATGGAGCAAATTTATTCCATGTTCTCTATGAAAGTCGTAGAGACTTGAACATATGGCCCCTAATGTATCTGTATTTAATAGGGTGTTGTAAAATTAATCTTGTGTTGAAGCTACTTTATTTATTGTAGGGCCTTCCGATTCCTATACGATATAAAAATTTTTGATGGGTTACCACAAACAGTCTCCACATTTGACTGTAAGGATACTCAGCCTAAATTATCATTGAAATTGCTCTAAGTGCAGAGATTCCCCTGGGGGCTCTCCACCCCGCATTTTCTTTTATAGTACAGAACATTTAAGGGTAATGATAGAGTAGTCCAAAATAAAATCACACACTGGATTTATACGGCTCGGGCAACCATGCACAGGTTTCTATGGGTGGGCTATCTTATGGATGTACAGAACTGATAAACTGACTAACGCACACCTAAGCATATCTATGGAAAATACATTGATAGTTTGGGATAAACTTGTAATTAAGTTGGGACTTACTTCTTTTACCTCGCTACATAGTCCTAACCACTTTACGCATGAACTTACTCTACGCTAACCACGGAATCTTGCAATAAGTGATACTAAGATGATGGAGGGGTTTCTCACATTTTCAGGTGGGGGGATAATAAATGTTTCATATGATGCAGAGCTAATTTTTTTAATGGGGCGAGAATGAAAGATTGTGCTATGCTCAAATCCGACATTAACTTACACAATAGCAAGCCAAGTGAAGGTGGCTTCTACGAGGCAACATGCCAGGTTTGAGAAATTTGTGATGTCAACAGGAAATTCAAAAGGTATTACTTCATGGCCTCCATTCCTTACTCTCAAGTTCATGCCTTCAAGAAAAAATGGCCACAAGGCAAGATGGGAGGCAGATTTGGGACAAGTGATACTGGAGGCCAAAGGGGATCCCCTGCACCGGTGGTGAGTGCTGGGAGACCATCCAACTCAATGCGGAAGCCAAAAATGACGTGCATCCACCTTGACACGCACCCGCACACACAGCAGATATACTAGCGCACGTATGGAAGCAGACATAGCAATTGTCCCCATATGCTATGTGGGGAACAAAGGGACATGCTGAACCGACGCCAACGCATGACACGCCCGGCTCGGACCACATCGGGAACAGACTCCTGCTGCCTTGTGTTGCCACTGCCTGTTTCCCCATGGCTGCCCCCCCCCCCCCCTTCGCACTGGGACTTGTCTATTTTTTCCTGTCTGATTCACACTCTTGATGGATTCTCCACCTGCCCGCCCCCTTATGCACAGCATGATTCCCTGCATGCCTAGGGCAGACTTCTGAGCTTATTTGTTTGGATTTCCTGTTATGATTCGTTGTTTATGTGTTTATCAATGACACTCATTTTCCTTTATTATTCAAGAACATTCCAGTGCTGACGGCTATGTTGCTTCGCCTGAAGATATCGCATGTACTGTATAATAATGCAATACTATGTTTGAAGCCATATCTGAATTTTTTTTTTTTTTAAAGTGACAGAGGAGGCTGAATGGGTCAAACGTTGGAGAGATATACAGTAAAGGGAAATACAATTTAAGATCTTGTAAAACTGCTACTACATGCCAGCCAGACTATACTGCATGTACCCATCGACAAAACAATTGTTAGTTGCTTTACATGTGTGGTGGCATTGTCCAAAACTGGTAATATTTTGAAAGGAGATGTTGAGTGTCATCAAACATTTACTGAGATTCTTGATCCCAGGAGACCCTGAATTAATAGTGAAGGGCTTCAACCATGGGAGTTGTCAGCAATGTCACATGGAGACAGAACAATCATGTGGCACTGTTCGTTTCTGTTTGAGTGGTGAGGGCAGGACAACTGCAGTGAATTTTACCCACTTCCTGCCTCCATTTTGGAGGTCAGCGCTCTAGTGCTCTCTCCCTACTTGGCTACTTCAGTGGCATGCCAGCGCGGACGCGCCGCTGGTGTGCCAAAGGTGCACCAAAGGCAAGCCCGTTTGCGCCTGGACGGTGCCAGGGGCCAAAACCCTTGGTGTTTGGAGTCAGCCCCCGTAGAGTATTCTAGACAAGAGCTGATGCAGCTTACCACCACTTTGCCCAGGGCCTGCCAACACGTTGTAGATTTTGGTAAGACAGGAACGAGGTGTAAGAACTGTGGGTTCTCACCCCTGGACTTACTAAAGGTTACCACGGGTGCCAAGGCAATATACACCCCTAAGACCTGGGCCAAGTTCTTTTCGATGAACTGCAGGTCTTTAGTTAATCACAAACTGGATATGTATGATTTCTTGGAAGAGCATCAGTCAGATGCGGTTTTTCTCACGGAGAACTCGTCCTCGGACTTACTTCAAGCCATCCCGACAGGGTTTGCCATTAGGCCAGACAGACAAACACAGAGAGGGGGTAATTGCAATAATTTTTAAGCAGTCAATACAATGTACCTTTTCTAAGCTTCGCGTTGAGGGAAGTGAAGCAGCCGTCTTTGCTTGCGTTTTGTCTGGTAACTGCATGATATCAGAAGCCCGATCTACTGCCCCCCGGGTCCCACCACCAATTTAGTTGCAATGCTAGCGAACGTTTTGTCCCCACTAGTACTTCGATACACAAATTTTACAGTGGTGGGAGATCTGAATTTACATTTTAATGATACGTCTTGTCCCGCAGCTATGATTGTGGCCGCAGAATTGGAAGGTCTGCAGCTTTTTCAATACTTAATGTCCCCCACACATAGCTTGGGGCACACATTAGATCCTGTCTTTTCAAACATGACTGACATGGTGGTTGTTAGAAATGGGATCTCTAGTTGGCAAGGGCTTGCACCTTTGTCCAAGTAGGGACCCTTCTTCCTAGTCAGGGTAAGGGTGTTACACTCGTGAAGTAACCCCTGCTCACCCTCGTGGTAGCTTGGCACGAGCAGTCAGGCTTAATTCAGAGGCAGTGTGTAAAGCATTTGCACATAACCAACAGTAATACAGTGTAAGCACTACAAACGGACACCACACCAGTTTAGAAAAATAACCAATATTTTATATACTCAAGACAAGACCAATTACGGCAAAAATCCACAATACTGTACTTTAAAAATGAATGCTTGATACGGTAACTTCTTCTTTGCAAGAATAGCACAAAAGCAAAGTTCGTACGAGTCGGTAGCTCCGTCCGAGCCTACCGCGATGCTGAAAACCACAGAGTCTAACAGTTCCAGCCGGCCGCGTCGATACGGGCCAGCAGAGTCGTGAACAGACTCGGTCACAGTACCTTTCTCGTTGTGGCTGGTACGGAGTGTACGAGCCGGTCGGCGTTCGTCGCGGTTGCGGTGCAAGACGGAGCGGTGCAAGGTGCGGTGTCCCTCGATGCGGTGCAGGCAGTGGCTCGATGAGCGTCGTGCAGACGGAGTCGGTGAGTCCAAGGCGTGCGATGCAGGGTGAGATGATGCTCGATGCGGTGCTGACAGGTTGCGATGCAGGCGACCAAGCCGGAGTGCGGGAGCTGGCGTCGGACAGCGGTGCGAGTCGGAGCGGTGCGTCGCAGACGTGCGAGCGGTGCCCCAAATGCGGTGCGGTCACGACTCTTGAGCCAGTTGCAGCGACAGCGTCGGTCTGGTCCGGCTGGCACAGTGAAGCGATGCGATGCGAACTGCGGTGCCCACAGGTCACGGTGCAAGCAGCGGCTCGGTGTTGGCGGCGTCGGACGTCGCCCACGGTGAGACCAGGGTTGCGATGCGAAGCGGGGCGATGCGGTCTGCGGTGCAAACAGGTCACCGGTCAGGGATGGATTCGGTTGACGGAGTCGGTTGCAGTTCCTTCCTCTGTGGCAACTGAAACAGCGTTCCAGAAGCGGTACCCAGAGGCTTGTGAAGTCTTTGCAGTCCCTGAGACTTCTTAACAGGAGGCCAGCTCGGTTCCAGGCCCTTGGAGATACTCAGCACAAGTTTGTAGAAAGTTCAGTCCAGTCCTTTCACTGCCCAAGACAGAAGCAGCCACTGCAGGCCAACCCAACAAAGCAACAACACAGCAAAGGGGCAGTACTCCTCCTGGCAGCTCTTCCAGCTCTTCATCTTGGCAGGTTCCTTGATTCCAGCGAGATCTAAATTCATGGGGTCAGGGCCCCAATATTTATATCCCAAATTCCTTTGTTCTCTGAAGGGAGAGAGGCCTTTGCCTAGTCCAAACCAGTTCTGGAGCACTTTGTTGACAAGTCTCCGTCCCTTCTTTCAGTGAGTAGGCCAGGGACATCAGACGCACCACAGGAGGTGGGGCTAGCATTGTGGAGGGAAGGCACTGTCCTATTCAGGGCCCAGGTGCAACCCCTCCCACCCATCTACATGTAAATCTTGCTATTCAGCCCTGTGCTGACTCACCCTGTCTCCTGGCATCCCCCAGCCCCTGTCACTCACACTCCAGACAAGGAATACACAACCTCGCAGAGGCAGGCTTGGATGGTTAGACAAGAAAATACCTACTTTCTAAAAGTGGTATTTTCAAACACAGAATGTTAAAACCAACTTCACTAAAAGATGCATTTTATCATTCTGAGTCCAGGCATACTAAACTCGAATTTCTACCATGTTCCCGGGGTCAGTTAGGATTATAAACTGTAATAATCAAAACTGCCCGTTCTGGCCTAGGGGAACAGGTAGCCTTGCAATAGTGAAAAACGAACTAGGCTGTAATTCACTATCAGGACATGCCGCACACACCAGGGCATGTCCTACCTTTCGCGTACAACGCACCCTGCCCACAGGGGTACCTTGGGCCTACCTTAGGGGTGACTAACATGTAGCCAAGGGAAGGTTTAGGGACTTGCAAGTGTGTGCACTTGCCAAGTCGACATGGCAGCCCCAGGCTGCGCACAGGCTCTGCGTTGGCAGGCCCGAGTTACATTTTACGGGCTGTTTGCGTGGGTGGCACAATCCAGTGCTGCAGCCCACCAACAGTATTTGGTCTATAGGCCCTGGCACTCACAGTGCACTTTACAAGGGACTGACAGATAAACCAAATAGGCCAATCATGGAAACACCAATCCATAACACATTTTATACAGGAGCACTTGCACTTTCCCACTGGACCGCAGTGAGGAAAGTGCGCAGAATCATTACACCAGCAAAAACAGAGTCAAAACTGGGAGGTCAGAAAGCAAAAAGTCAGGGGAAACACGCCAAAAGATGCCAAGTCTAACACATGTCCCCTCCAGCTGAAAGTAGGGAGAACTACCCAACCCCATTGGAGTTCTCTTCACTAAGGCGGAAGAACCTGGACAGACCATCTGCGTTGGCGTGTTCGGTACCAGGACGGTGCTCCACCGTAAAGTCCATTCCCTGTAGGGAGATGGACCACCTCAGCAGTTTTGGATTCTCACCCCTCATTTGCATCAACCATCTGAGGGGCCTGTGGTCTGTCTGAACCCGGAAGTGAGTCCCAAACAGGTATGGTCTCAACTTCTTCAGTGCCCAGACCACAGCAAAAGCTTCCCTTTCTATGGCACTCCACCTCTGTTCCCTGGGAAGTAGTCTCCTGCTAAGGAAGACTACAGGCTGATCCAGGCCCTCTTCGTTCAGTTGTGAGAGCACCGCTCCCACACCATGCTCTGAAGCGTCAGTCTGCACGACGAATTCCTTGGAGAAGTCAGGTGCCTTGAGCACGGGCGCCGTGCACATGGCTGCCTTCAGGGCATCAAAAGCTTTCTGGCAGGACTCGGTCCAGATCACTTTCCTGGGCTGCCTCTTAGAGGTCAGCTCTGTTAAGGGGGCAACGATGGTGCCATAGCCCTTAACAAATCTCCTATAGTAGCCGGTGAGACCTAAGAAGGCTCTCACCTCTGTCTGGGTCTTGGGGGTTCCCAAGCCAGAATGGTGTCAATCTTGGGTTGTAGGGGCGCCACCTGGCCGCTTCCTACCTGGTGTCCCAAGTACACCACAGAACCCTGCCCGATCTGGCACTTACTGGCCTTGATCGTGAGGCCTGCACCTTGCAGAGCCCTCAACACTTTCTCAAGGTGCTGCAAATGTTCTTCCCAGCTGGAACTGAACACAGCAATGTCATCCAGGTAGGCGGCACTGAAATCCTCCAGCCCAGCCAACACCTGATTGACCAACCTCTGAAAGGTGGCAGGGGCATTCTTCAACCCAAAGGGCATCACCCGGAATTGGTAATGACCTTCTGGGGTTGAGAATGCTGATCTCTCCTTGGCCCCATCGGTTAAGGCAATCTGCCAGTACCCAGACGTCAAATCAAACGTGCTGAGGAACCGGGCAGCTCCCAACCGATCAATGAGCTCATCAGCTCTGGGGATGGGGTGCGTGTCAGTCCTGGTGACGGCATTGAGCCCACGGTAGTCCACACAAAACCGGAGTTCTGGAGTGGCACCGGGCGCCGCAGCCTTTGGGACCAAGACCACTGGGCTGGCCCAAGGACTGCGGGAGGGCTCAATCACCCCCTAACGCCAACATCTTAGAGACCTCCTCCTTGATGCTGGCTCTGACCCGGTCAGTCAACCTGTAAATCTTGTGCTTCACAGGAGGGCTGTCACCGGTGTCCACGTCATGGGTACACCAGTGAGTAACACCGGGGGTCAGAGAGAACAGTGGGGCGAACTGTCCCAACAACTGGCGACAGTCCCCCTGCTGCTCCTGAGTCAGAGTAGGGGAGAGGATCACACCCTCTACTGACCCATCATGCTCCTTGGTAGACAGGAGGTCAGGGAGAGGCTCACTCTCCTCTTCCACCCCATCATCTGTCGCCAAGAGCATACTCACTTCGGACCTCTCGAAGTGGGGCTTGAGGCGGTTCACGTGAAGGACCCTCAAAGGGTTCCTTGGAGCCTGCAAATCCACCAGGTAGGTGACGTCACTTTTGCGCTCCTTTACCTCATATGGCCCAGTCCACTTGTCCTGCAAGGCACAAGGTGCCACTGGGGCCATGACCCACACTTTTTGCCCAGGTTGAAATTCGACCAGAGTGGCATTCTGGTCATACCATCTCTTCATTTCTTCCTGGCTTGCTTCTAGGTTCGCCTGAGCGAGTTTCCTGAAGCGGGCAGTTTGGTTTCTAAAGGCCAGCATGTAGCTAAATACATCCTGGGGAGTTTTCCTGGGAGCCGCCTCCCAGCCTTCCTTTACCAAACTCAGAGGTCCTCTGACAGGGTGGCCATACAGGAGCTCAAAGGGGCTGTACCCAAGAGACTTCTGAGGCACCTCCCTGTATGCAAAGAGTAGGCATGGCAAGAGGACGTCCCACTTACGCCTCATGGGTTCTGTTAGACCCTTGATCATGCCTTTCAAGGTCTGGTTGAATCTCTCCACCAGACCGTTTCCTTGTGGGTGGTAAGGAGTGGTGAACTTGTAGGTTACACCACACTCCTTCCACAGGGATGTCATATACTTCGATATGAAATTGGTCCCCCTATCAGAAACCACCTCTCTGGGGAATCCCACACGGGAAAAGATCCCCATTAACGCCCGGCCCACCACTGGCGCCGTCGTTGTCCTGAGAGGGATTGCCTCCGGGTACCGGGTGGCATGGTCCACCAAGACCAGGATGTACCTGTTGCCCATGCCTGTCTTGGGATCCAGTGGCCCCACAATATCCATCCCTACCCTTTCAAAGGGTGTACCAACAACAGGAAAAGGTTGGAGAGGAGCTTTGACCTTCCTCCCACTCTTACCACTTGCCTGGCAAGTTTGGCAAGACCTACAGTGTGCATCTGACTGCCTTCGCATTTGGGGCCAAAAGAAGTGGGTGACAAGCCTGTCAAAGGTCTTGTCCTGCCAAAGGCACGTCATGAGCCAGACCCAGTAGGAAGGTCCTGAAGCGCTGGGGTACCACCAGCACACGGGCTGACCCAGGCTCAGCAACTTTAGGCTCACTGTATAGGAGACCACTCTCCCAGTAGATCAGATGTGACCCGGACTGATTACCAGCTGCCTGGTCTGCAGCCTGCCGCCGCAGACCCTCCAGAGTAGGGCACTCGTTCTGCTCCTTGCAGAACTCCTCCCTGGTGGGACCCCCTTCTTGCTGCCAATGGGTCAGCTCCGAGATGTCTCCCAGTTCGGCTACCTGCTCCCCTGTAGGCACCAGGGCGTCCCCCTCGAGGTCCGCCTCCTCCCGGTCCGTGGGAACTTCGGGGGCCGGTTTCCCGCGCCCCTGCCCTTTCTCTTGGCAGGGACTTGGGCCACTGTTTCAGGCTCCAAGTCCTCTTGATCACCCTTTCTGGCTGCCATTGACCGAGTAGACACGCATGCCCACTCTGGCAACCCAAGCATCTCCAAGTGAGACCTGAGCTCAACCTCCTTCCATGAGGACTGCTCCAGGTCGTTACCTAGCAGACAATCTACAGGCATGGTAGGGCTCACAACCACCCTCAAGTGACCTGAGACCCCCCATTCAAAGGGAACCTGCGCCACCATACACTGGCGCTCAGAGTTGTCGACAGCAACTACTTGGTGGAATGCTCCTGGGACTACTTGCTTCTCAGACACCAGGTGACACCGGACTGAGGTCACACTGGCTCCAGTGTCTCTGAGAGCCTCTACCCTGTTCCCATTAATGGTCACCCAGGTGCTATATTTCTTTGTGTTAGGGGGCACCTGGTTTCCTGGGACCATCTCACTGTCCCCTAGTGAGACAAGGGTCATTTCTGCGGGATCCCCACCCTCCTGTGGGCACCCCTCCTCCCCAAGCGCTACACTAGCCAACACTTTGGACTGTCCACCGGTGGGTGGCTGTGTCCCCTTCGGGCACTTGGGGTCCCCCTTAAAGTGACCTACCTGGTCACATGCATAACACTTAGTGGGGCCGGTCTCAACAGGCTTCCCTGTAGAGACCCCTTTCTTCTTATCACCGGGGGGCTGGGAACCTTTACCCTGGGTACTAGTTTGGGGCCCTTTAGAGAACTCCTGTGCTTTACCCTTGTCCCCCCCACCTTTCTGCTGGGGATCCTGCCCACCTTTGGCTGAGTCTCCCCCAAACGCTTTCTTGTGGACCCTGGTACTCACCCAGCGGTCCGCTTCCATAGCAAGCTTCCTGGGGTCAGTTAGCTTACTATCAACTAGGTGCTGGCGCAGATCTGCAAAACATAGACTAGACAAGTGCTCCCATGCAATCAAGTTGTAGAGCCCCTGAAAATCTGTTACACTACTGCCCTTCACCCAACCATCCAGAGACCTGCAGAACACATCCACACATTCCAACCAAGTGTTGGCATCGGACTTCTTACTGGACCTGAACTGATCCCTGTACTTTTCAGGAGTAAGACCATACTTCGTGAGAAGGGCATCCTTCATGTCAGCATAGGTGAGGTGATACCCCTTACCCAAAGCTATCAGAGCATCCCTTGCTTCTTCAGGGAAAAGTGGCCACAATCCTGCTCCCCAATTCTCCTCAGGGACCCCATTCATGTGTATGGCTGCCTCATAACCCTGAAACCACCTTTGTATGTCATCCCCCTTCTTGAACTCCTTGCCTACGTTCTTGGGAATGTGCACAATCCTGTCTCCCTTTCTGGACGAATTGCTGCCACCATCTGAGCCTGACTTACTCCTAAGTTCTAGCTCCTTCAGTTCTCTCTCATGCTCTAAGAGCATCTTCCTCTCCTCTATGGCCAATCTCTTCTCCTCCCGCTCACTCTCCAGCCTGAGCTTCTGCAGCTCAAACTGCCTTGCCTCCCGCCTGTCCTCCAGCTCCTCTGGGGACAGACTGCTGCTGCCTGACCTGGCGGGTTCCCCCCTACCCAAAAGCACATCCACCCTGGAAATAGGCTCCTCCACCTCCTCACTGAGATTACCAGGCTGCCCATTGGCATGTCTGGCTGCTACCCAGGCCCTCAGCGCCTTCTGTAGCTCCTCCTTCCTTGCGAGGCCTTTAATTTGGACTTTCAGGTTTTTACAAATCGCTCGTAGCTCCTTTACGGCGTAGGATTCCAACCTATCCTCCTCAAAGATAACTTCCAGAGATGCAACGGATGATGCAATTGATTCAGGCATGACAAAAGTAGTGAGTTGAAAACTGGCAAGATCAAAAATAGGCCAAAGGAAAAAGAACCAGTATGTGGTACGTAATGGTCTGCGATATGGTAGTAGTGCCCACCAATCACTGTAAGTCAAGTGCAAACACAAGTCCTATCCTCACCGCTGACAACCAATGTTAGAAATGGGATCTCTAGTTGGCAAGGGCTTGCACCTTTGTCCAAGTAGGGACCCTTCTTCCTAGTCAGGGTAAGGGTGTTACACTCGTGAAGTAACCCCTGTTCACCCTCGTGGTAGCTTGGCACGAGCAGTCAGGCTTAATTCAGAGGCAGTGTGTAAAGCATTTGCACATAACCAACAGTAATACAGTGTAAGCACTACAAACGGACACCACACCAGTTTAGAAAAATAACCAATATTTTATATACTCAAGACAAGACCAATTACGGCAAAAATCCACAATACTGTACTTTAAAAATGAATGCTTGATACGGTAACTTCTTCTTTGCAAGAATAGCAGAAAAGCAAAGTTCGTACTGAGTCGGTAGCTCCGTCCGAGCCTACCGCGATGCTGAAAACCACAGAGTCTAACAGTTCCAGCCGGCCGCGTCGATACGGGCCAGCAGAGTCGTGAACAGACTCGGTCACAGTACCTTTCTCGTTGTGGCTGGTACGGAGT
Organism: Calotriton arnoldi; assembly: GCA_963921515.1. Taxonomy (NCBI): domain Eukaryota; kingdom Metazoa; phylum Chordata; class Amphibia; order Caudata; family Salamandridae; genus Calotriton; species Calotriton arnoldi. The sequence continues at coordinate 860,910 of CAWUFW010000913.1, read as the reverse complement.
GTACGAGCCGGTCGGCGTTCGTCGCGGTTGCGGTGCAAGACGGAGCGGTGCAAGGTGCGGTGTCCCTCGATGCGGTGCAGGCAGCGGCTCGATGAGCGTCGTGCAGACGGAGTCGGTGAGTCCAAGGCGTGCGATGCAGGGTGAGACGATGCTCGATGCGGTGCTGACAGGTTGCGATGCAGGCGACCAAGCCGGAGTGCGGGAGCTGGCGTCGGACAGCGGTGCGAGTCGGAGCGGTGCGTCGCAGACGTGCGAGCGGTGCCCCAAATGCGGTGCGGTCACGAATCTTGAGCCAGTTGCAGCGACAGCGTCGGTCTGGTCCGGCTGGCACAGTGAAGCGATGCGAACTGCGGTGCCCACAGGTCACGGTGCAAGCAGCGGCTCGGTGTTGGCGGCGTCGGACGTCGCCCACGGTGAGACCAGGTTTGCGATGCGAAGCGGGGCGATGCGGTCTGCGGTGCAAACAGGTCACCGGTCAGGGATGGATTCGGTTGACGGAGTCGGTTGCAGTTCCCTTCCTCTGTGGCAACTGAAACAGCGTTCCAGAAGCGGTACCCAGAGGCTTGTGAAGTCTTTGCAGTCCCTGAGACTTCTTAACAGGAGGCCAGCTCGGTTCCAGGCCCTTGGAGATACTCAGCACAAGTTTGTAGAAAGTTCAGTCCAGTCCTTTCACTGCCCAAGACAGAAGCAGCCACTGCAGGCCAACCCAACAAAGCAACAACACAGCAAAGGGGCAGTACTCCTCCTGGCAGCTCTTCCAGCTCTTCGTCTTGGCAGGTTCCTTGATTCCAGCGAGATCTAAATTCATGGGGTCAGGGCCCCAATATTTATATTCCAAATTCCTTTGTTCTCTGAAGGCAGAGAGGCCTTTGCCTAGTCCAAACCAGTTCTGGAGCACTTTGTTGACAAGTCTCCGTCCCTTCTTTCAGTGAGTAGGCCAGGGACATCAGACGCACCACAGGAGGTGGGGCCAGCATTGTGGAGGGAAGGCACTGTCCTATTCAGGGCCCAGGTGCGACCCCTCCCACCCATCTACATGTAGATCTTGCTATTCAGCCCTGTGCTGACTCACCCTGTCTCCTGGCATCCCCCAGCCCCTGTCACTCACACTCCAGACAAGGAATACACAACCTCGCAGAGGCAGGCTTGGATGGTTAGACAAGAAAATACCTACTTTCTAAAAGTGGTATTTTCAAACACAGAATGTTAAAACCAACTTCACTAAAAGATGCATTTTATCATTCTGAGTCCAGGCATACTAAACTCTAATTTCTACCATGTTCCCGGGGTCAGTTAGGATTATAAACTGTAATAATCAAAACTGCCCGTTCTGGCCTAGGGGGAACAGGTAGCCTTGCAATAGTGAAAAACGAACTAGGCTGTAATTCACTATCAGGACATGCCGCACACACCAGGGCATGTCCTACCTTTCGCGTACAACGCACCCTGCCCACAGGGGTACCTTGGGCCTACCTTAGGGGTGACTAACATGTAGCCAAGGGAAGGTTTAGGGACTTGCAAGTGTGTGCACTTGCCAAGTCGACATGGCAGCCCCAGGCTGCGCACAGGCTCTGCGTTGGCAGGCCCGAGTTACATTTTACGGGCTGTTTGCGTGGGTGGCACAATCCAGTGCTGCAGCCCACCAACAGTATTTGGTCTATAGGCCCTGGCACTCGCAGTGCACTTTACAAGGGACTGACAGATAAACCAAATAGGCCAATCATGGAAACACCAATCCATAACACATTTTATACAGGAGCACTTGCACTTTCCCACTGGACCGCAGTGAGGAAAGTGCGCAGAATCATTACACCAGCAAAAACAGAGTCAAAACCGGGAGGTCAGAAAGCAAAAAGTCAGGGGAAACACGCCAAAAGATGCCAAGTCTAACAGTGGTTAAGCAACCCATGTCACTTGTATAAAATGTGTTTAAAATTTGTTTTAAATGAATTAATTTGAGACGAACAGTCCACATAGCTGTGCACGCTTGAGCCCAAGTTACCTTTGGAACTTGGCCACTGTCACATATATTTCGCATGCCAGGCAGGCATCTAATAGCGTGGCATGCTAATCACCTTAACCAGTTGAGAACTTTGACCAAACTAAAAATCATCGATGTGCACAATCTACTTCAATTCTCACTTGTATAGCCTGACCACTTTGCCATTCCTTTTCTAGTCCCGTATCACAGTGCGCCTAAAAATGTCCCAGCGGCGTTGGGGGCGCGGGCTAGGTGCTAGGCCAAAATTACCCCTTCTGTGTTATGTGGTGCTCTGGCTGCTAGCCGTCCTAGGTTGGATGGTTGCACCAACACAGCCGATGCACAAGTAGATAACTGGATTAATGGAGCATTAGATACAAATTGCTCCTTTTGTAAATCGGGCCTTTTACAGACAGCGCCCCTCGGCTGATTGGTTCAATGAGGAGCCACTAGTTAAAAAAAAAAAGTGCAAACGACCAAGCGCCTCTGGCGCAGAGAATATGACTCCGTTTGTAAAAGGGACTACAAGGCAGCAAAAAGAATGTATTATGGTTGCATTAAAAAGGCTTGCTGCGATTTCTACACCAATAGAATCCAGGTGGTCCAAAATTCCTCCTGTGAGCTATTTATGATGATGAAGTCACTTTCATCGCTTAATGCAGTCTCAGTTTCAATTATTCCAACAGAGGAAGGATGCAACGTTTTGGCCCAGTTCATCCAGGATAAGGTAGCCAAATATCTATGACCCCTTTCCTGTAGCAGCTAGAGACACTCCCTGTTTGAACGTTTGATTCAATTGGTCAGAGGGCAGCTCTGCTTTAGACCCATCGATGCAGAAGAGCTAACTGCAATATACGAATCAGTGAAGTCAGGTTCTCCATTAAATCCAGCTTCTCCGTCCATTTTGGAATGAGGCTTGGAGATAATCAACCCGGTTCTAGGTGAACTGATCAATACCTCTTTAAACTCTGGCTAGGTACCTGGGAGACGGAAGCATGCTGTGATGGTTCCGCTTCTGAAAAAAGCCATTGTTGGACCCCACTAACCAGAAAATTATCGTCCGGTCTCGCAACTTCCACCTTTTCCCAAAATTACAGACAAAGCCATCAATAAACAGCTATCATGCTTTATAGAGAGCCATGACCTATTATACAAAACCAATCTGGGTTCCGCCCCTCATATAGTACAGAGTCAGCATTATTGCTGGCGACAGAGTCAGTTCGCCATATCTCGGTTGCTGGCGAGTCTGCAGCATTGTTGAGGTTGGCTCTCAGTGCCGCGTTCGATACTGTGTGCCATAACATCTTGTTAGAATGACTCTGGAAATGTGGGGTAGAACATAAAGCACTGCAATGGGTTGCTTCATTTTTGCGTGGGCGCACATTTCATGTGGCACAGAAGCCACATCAGTCAAGGATGCTCCCGCTGAACTAAGGGGTGCAGCAGGGCTCCTCCTTGTGTCCAACCCTTTGCAAGGTATATGTGCCACCTTTGGCAGACGTAATCAAACGTTTTGGTTTGTCGATGGTGTAATATGCTGATGACACACATCTAGTCGTTAAGCTGTCACAAAATGCTACCCATAGGGCCGAGTCTTTATGCCTCTGCCTTTCTGAGGTGGCTAAATGGATGGACTTAAATTGCTGTAAGCTTAATGTGGGAAAAACTGAGGTTTTGACTTTGGATAACCAGTCGAACATCTACTCAACTGCTTGGTGGCCCAAGGAGCTGGGTCATGTACCTGAATCCAAACCCAAGGCCAAGAATCTCAGCATTTGGGTGGACGAAAAAGTATGTTTTGACAAAAAAAATTCTGCAGTGGCGGGAGAAACTGCAACGGTTTGTCAGACCTTATGTACCCCAGAGGAACCTCAGATCAGTAGGGGTGATGTTGGCTCTTGTTCCCAGATTTAGGAAAGTATGTATTGGCGGTAAGTCTTTGTCTACCTAGCACCCAAATTGTGGAATACTCTGCCCTTATCAGTTTGTCAGGCTCGATCGGAAGAACTGTTTTCGGACTGAGCAAGCACATCCTCCGTTGGCACGAAGACCTCTCCTGTGTTCCCCCCTCCCCCACTCATTGCTCAGTTTTTAAACTACAGTGATCGAGATGTTGTTTTGGAATTTGCTAGACCACAGGAAGAACTTCTTCACGACTCCAAAAAGATATTAATCTTCCCAGATTATAAAAGGATGGTGCAGCAACATAAAAAACTTTTGATCGAGTGACGCAAAAACTCCAGGCTAGGTGGCTTCGATACATGTTGATGTTCTCGGCCAAGCTAATGGTCATTTTCAATAACAAAACCCTTTTCTTTGAGTCTCCAAAGTAAGCATGGGCCTGAGTGGAAGAATGCCCTCCAAAACCAAGCGATACCCGAGTGAGATCTGGGGACACAGCCTAACTCACCCTGCAAAGACCACGGGGAAGAGGAGATGTTGGGCCAACACGGACTCCTGACGAAAACACCTTCAGCACTGTGCTGGAAATGACGAGGCATGGACTTCAAACAGAGTCTGATCGGATTCAGACAGAGAGATGAATTTAGAATGGCTGCAAAAAGATGAGGATTTGTAGGCTGACACGGTTTGAGGTGGAGTCCAGCAGTAATACAAATATGAGACGATGGGGTGGAAATTCCCCGAATAGATTCTGGCTAATATTGTATCTTAGTTTCATCCACCTGCAGAGTTGGGCTATTAGGCAGACCAACATAACTGAAGCACAACTACAATATCCTTTTGGTTTGTGTCTCTTGGGTATGCCCTGAGAGCCTTTTTTGAAAGTTCATAATGTACTGATATAGGTATCATGATTGCAATATCCATGTGGAATACACCATATTGGTTACACCTTGTTTTGGTTAATATGTTGAGCGGCGACAGATGTTTTTGGGGCAGAAGTTCAGGGTGGAAGGGAGTAAAGGGTATGGGGTAATCTTGTTATTTTAAAAGTTTAGTTGCTTCGCACAGATTTCAGGCCAATGACATTTCACCATCTCAGCCCTCCCACTGGCACATATGGCCACTATACCAATCGATAATACACATATCGGGCACCGTGTAATGTCCTGGAATGTCAATAAAGTTAACAATAAAATTAAACATGGAGCTGTCCCTTTATATATTAAACAATATGCCCAGAGGTGTTATTATTTTAAGAACCACATTTACTGGATATAAGTTGTGCGTTTCTGGGAAGGCATGCTTAATAACAGGTTTTATAATGCGGGCTTCACCCACGCATCTCGAAGAATTGCAATCCTCTTGGAGAAATCTTTCCAATTGACAGTAAAAACGACCCATTTGGATTTCCTGGGCAGATATGTGGCTGTGACAGGAATGCTGCAGTGGCCCCTGTAGACAGTCATGAGCACACATAGAGTCCCCCAATATTGACAGATGTAATCCTGCACTCACTCACAGAATTTTTGGCGAACTCTCCACTAGAGATGATGCTAATCGGAGGGAGGGGGGGGGGCTTTAATGCAGTAATGAACACTAAACTAGACACAATCAACCTGGAGACCTTGACCAGGGCAACTAATGAAGCTCACTGGAATAGATCGTTGGGATTGGTCGAGACACAGCACCAGCAGCACAAAACAGACAAGGAATTCACATATTACTTACCCTCCAATGGATCACATTCTCAAATAGATTACCTTTTTGCCCCGTGGCCAGGATGGGGAGGGTGGAGCAGATGTGTGTATTACCCCGAGGATTGTCAGACCACTCACCAATTGAACTGGCACTAAAACATCCAGCTCGGGGTAGATGGGACACTTGGCATATCGACGCCTAGTGGTTAGCAGATAATTCTGTTGCAGAGTTGCTCTGCGGTCAAATTGTAGAGTATTCTGAGATTAATACTGATTCAATCTTCTCTGCCTGCAGCCCATAGCGGGGGGGGTTTAGACAGTCCCTAGATCCCAGTCAATTACATAAATTGAAGTTAAAAGAAAGGATAAAGAAAGGGAAATAGTGGAGTTGGAGCATAATATTGCTGCTCTAGAACGCAATTTGGTATAGAGTCTGAGCCCAGATATGCTAGGAGGTTTACAATTGAATAAAACGGAACTGAAGGGAAAATTATTTGGTGAAGCGCGTATAGCCAGATTAGGTACTTTGGGTCGAGTTTACGAAAAGGGGGAAAAATCTAGAATGTTGCTTTGCTGGCTCACCAGCAGGGAGCAAACGACTAGAATAATCCCATCCATTAGAAATAGTGCTGGTCATCTGGTATAAACGGCAGAAGTAATCGCAAGTACATTTGCGTTATATTACAAACAATTATATGCATGCAGTACACATTGAAAATCCAAATAAAACAGACCTTCCAATTCTAAAATGAAACGAGTCACAGCGTGATGACCTGGATGGCACAATTAGAGAGGAAAATATTCAACAAGCAATGCTGGCGGATAAAACTCCTGGTCCCAACGAAATCACCCTAGATCTCTTCAAGCGCTACTCGTCACTGCTGTTACTCATTTGCGCGCTATGTCTGAGGAGGCCTAGAGAAGTGGTCATTGTATGATGATCTTAGAAGTGCCACAATCGGCGCCATTTTAAAATCAAAGCAAACACAAGAAGATGATGGATGGAGCGCTGAAACTTTTCAGACACTCGCCCCCAATCACAGATCTGGGTTGAATCCACCATCGTTCTTTAGCTCACTTCGCCACCCCAGTTCAAACCCAGCAATATGCAAATAAGTCTTGACCCTGTGCCTCATGGGAACAGTCCAGCCCGAACTGCCAAGCCAGGTCTTCCCTGGACCAGAAACAAGCATCCTGGGACCAGTTTCGGGGTAACACCCCTCATCAGCCAGGCTAGCTTGAATCCAGTGGCAAAGTGAGCAAGGGACCCACGTCTGGCAATACCCTGCCAACTATGGGATAACGAAGCAAACACAAGGAGATGATGGACGGAGAGTTGAAACTTTTCAGACACTCACCCCAGTCACAGATCTGGGTTGAATCCATCATCGTTCTTTAGCTCATTTCGCCACCCCAGTTCAGACCCAGCCATATGCAAATCAGTCTTGACCCAGTTCCTCATGGGAACAGTCCTGCCCGAACAGCCAAGCCAGGTATTCAATGGACCGGAAACAAGCATCCTGGGACCAGTGTCTGGGTAACACCCTTCATGAGCGAGGCTAGCTTGAATCCAATGGCAAAGTAAGCAAGGGACCCACGTCTAGGCATACCCTGTCATTTATGGGCGAACAAAGCAAACACAAGAAGATGATGGAGCGCTGAAACATTTGCTTGTTTCTGGTCCAGGGAAGACCTGGCTTGCCAGTTTGGGCTGGACTGTTCCCATGAGGAACAGGGTCAAGACTGATGTGCATATGGCTGGGTCTGAACTGGGGTGGCGATGTGAGCTAAAGAACGATGATGGATTCAACCCAGATCTGTGACTGGGGGTGAATGTCTGAAAAGTTTCAGCGCTACATCCATCATCTCCTTGTGTTTAATGTTAAAATCAGACAAGCCTGCAAAGGAGTTTTCCTCATATCGTCCCATCTCTCAGTAAGTATTGAAAGTCAAATACTAGCCAAAGTCCTTGCAGTCAGACTGGTAAAAGTGATATGCTAGCTGGTTACCGGGGATCAAAATAGCTTCATGCCCAAGGGGAGCACCAGACATTGTCTTTGACGTCTCCATGTAATTCTGGCATAAGCAAAGGAGCTCTGCGAGGCTAGCACACTATTATTTAGACATCAAAAGGCTTTCGATACCGTACACTGACCTTTCATGCTTCAGATACTGCAGTGAATGAAATTTGGCCCCTGCTTTCGAAGTTTTGTAAAAAAAAAACCTGTACTCTGCACCGTGATCAAAAGTGAGAATGAATGGGTTCCTTTCCTCCCCATTCCATGTTGAAAGAGGTACGAGTCAGGAATGCCCGCTGTCCACATTGTTCTTTGACCTAGTTATGGAGTCAGTGGCTGAATGGCTTAGAATTGATGCGCAGATAAGGGAATTTCACCGGGGGGTGCGGGGATTCAGGTAGGAAGATAGAACCTCCTCATACGCTGATGACATGCTCCTTTTTCTACAACAGCAAAAGAAATACATTCCTTGCAAAATTGAAATTCTGCAAATATAAGGAGATGCTTTCGGTCTTGGGTCAATTGGGATAAATCCACCTACATCTATGTTGCTGGGCAAATTCCAAACGTATGTAGGCTACACACACTTGAGAGTGGTGAGAAGATCATTTTAGATACTTGGAAATTGAGATCTCAATGGTGCAGGATAGATGTTGGGGATGAACATGCACCCACTGCTTACGAAATTGAAGACAGAATTTAAGGTGTGGTCCACCAAGCCTCTTCTTTATTATGGGTCGAGGGGCATTATTTAAGATGATCTCTGCATTGTTTTTGTATATTTTACAATATTACCCACACGTACTACAAGCTAACTTATTTGGAAGCCTCTAATCCAGTGATACTCAAAGTACGGCCCGTGGGCCGCATGCGGCCCTCCTGAGCTTTCCTGCGGCCCCCTGGGCAGCCGAAGAACTGGGCTGCTGTTTACTAGACTTAGCAATCATATTTTAAAAAAATTAAATATACAGCAAGCACTTATTGAAAGGTTAATTGCAGTTAGGGAAACGAAGTAACCAGGCCCTTAACTTTAGGAACACCTTCATTTTTAAAGACAGGAAACATTTAAAAATACGATAGTCTTTTCAAAATTCAAAAAGTGTATTTCATTGACCTGTAAAACCATTTAACCTTAGTAAATCAAATTATAGCAGTGCATTCAGAAGTATTTTTTTAAAGTGTAGAAACGTTCATGCTTCCCACCCCCACCCTGACAAAAATGCCATTAGTGATTACATCCAAGCACAGGAGATGGTTCTGTACAGCACGCATTCTTAAGTCATGTATTTCAAGGTCCTCTTATATGTGGTAATGAAGAAAAAGGAGGGAAATTTAAATAAAACAAATGCCCAGGATCATACAATTTGGTCAAGTGGAAAAGCCGGGACTCATCCCAGGTTTTCTGGCTTCACATTGCGCAATTGAGGTCAGCCACTAGATATGCATGCTTCGCTTCCCCTACAACCACTTTACACCTCCCTCGCCCGATTGGCATCAGTGCGGCCCTCTGTCACACCAAAGACCAAACTTTGCGGCCCCCACGAAAATGTTTGTGAGTACCCATGCTCTAATCTATGATTACATCCTTCCTGTGTCCATTAAATTCTGTTAGAACCTTTACAAACAGGCCAAGGGTGGGTGAATGTAACATTTTATTATTGGGTCTCTCAATTAATACCAGTGTTAGACATGATTCAGCGCTAAGATTAGAGATGCTCAAACACGAAAAATTAGACCTGGTGGCGTTGTTGTATGGAGCTCCACTCCCACATGCTCTAACCCTGGTTTCCAGATTATCGATTTTGTGCTGCCATAAAGCTTTCCACCATATAAAATGGCACAGGGTTCTCACTAAAATGACTCTACTGTGTGAAGGTAATTGGCTCTCCCATGCTCCACGCCTTTAGGGATTTCCTGTTTGGGACTTAATTAGTGTTTCCCACCTTGGGGATATTTGGTCCTAAGATCATATTAAATTATACACTGAAATGACAGTGGAATATACACTACACAAGTCACAATATTTACGCTATTTGCATCTAAGATACTCTCTGGACTGTGACTGTACTAGGCTTGGTGCAATCCTGAAGAGCATTCAGTTAGAGGAGAATCTTCTCACTGAGTGCATGAAAAACAAAAGGTATCTCTCGGTTATATAGAATATTATTAAACAACTTTCTGGAACCTCTTTTTGACCTAAATTCTAAATGGGAAAACGATGTGAGAGAGTTGGACAATGATGACTGAACAGAAACCAAGCTGGCTATCAAATCCCTTGCGATATCCGCACATCTCAGTCTCGTCCAGTTAAAATATTTCCATGGATTTTATGATCAGCCATCATGATTCTGGAAGATGGGACAGGCTCAAGGCCACCAGTGATTAAGGTGCAAAACATCCAGGGGCACCTATTTCCACATGATTTGGGCCTGCTCCGCTATATCACAATCCTGGAGGAAAATAGTGCATGTGTTGGGGGAGGTAGTGGGAAGGAAAGTGGACTTAGATCCCAAGATGATGCTGCTGGGCCTTTTGGATGAATGGGGTGGACCACATGGCATTAGAACCCTGGTGGGTATGGGCTTGCTGATAGCCGAAAACATATTGCTAAACCCTGGCGTTCCCACAGTGGGGGAATGGAGAAGAGGCATGAACGCTTCTGCCAAAACAGAGGAGTTGGTGAATAGTGCAAGGGAGTGTTCCAAAAACGTGCCAAAATTTGGGGAAAATTGTGGAAATATTTCCGCAGGGAAAAAGACAGCAAACTTGACTTTTAATCGTGAATTCATGGGTACTCGAATATGTACAGGTATATTGAGTGGTAAAGAATAATCTACTCAATGGAGGGGAGGTGAGACGAAGTTTCTTAACTGTGAAGTTTTTGTTCAATTCCATAAAATTAATAAAGTTTACAACAAAAAACTGCAAACAAGTTGCTACCATAAAAATAATGGTAATGACAGTCTCACAAGCATCCCTGCCAGTTCTCACTATCCTTTGAAAACCTTATTTCATTCTGCTGCTTGGCTAATTGCCATGCTAACGAAAAGTAACCATATTTTCAAAACCCTCATGGATTTGAACTAGCCCCAAATAAAGTTCAAATCATATTCAAATTACTCTGTAGTATCTTCAGTATCATTACATTAAGTAAAACCTAACTGGCAAGACAAGTTTCCGACTCATATCTTTCCTAAAACACGTGGCAAAGATGTTCTAATAGCTGGCATCAGCCGTTTCAAAAAAGTGAACCTAGAACTCTGAACACTATTCTCTCCCCTGATCAGTCGCGCTATGACTAGGCCAGTTCAAGGACAAATTCCTGACCCACCTCCTTGAGATAAGCTCTCAAAGTTCCTTACGGCCAGGACTCTGCTGCATTTCCTTGGTCAATCAGAATATTTTGCATCTTTCCGTTGCCTTCCTTTCATAAATTAAAGTTCCTCTCCCTCCTTTCACATTTATTCATGTGTTTCACCATGAAGCACTCAAATACCCCGCGGGTTTGCATCTCTATATAAATGCCTTGCATACCTAATTAAATCAATAAAATGACCAGCCCAGAGCACGTAGATGGCTAGTGAACCCCCTTAGAGCTGCACTAATTGTGCCCTGCATGGCTCCTTTCTCACCATCTCTGAAGGTGGTTTGGAGAGTTCCCACAGTATCGAGTTGCTGGCACACACACACAAGGCCAAGGTGACAATTCAGTGAATTTAAACCACTTTTTCAAACAAACTTCTCCAAACAATGCATTATCTGCGTTTTAAATGGAGGGTGAAATTCTACCGCCCCTGCTCAATAAAAGGACAGGACGCTTTCTTGTACTGAACAAAAGGGCTGGAGAAAGTATTGACAGTACAAGCAGTCTATAGTGCTCTCGGGGTGGGAAGGCCCGTTTGCAAAGTTTTCTCACACAGGAGAAGGGAAAAACAGCGAAGGAGGGAGGGCAAGTGCACATAAACTTCATTTTGCTAGGTGACCTACCATGGGGACATTTGGTAAACACCTGAAAAAAGAACTTTGTAAACTAGAATGGGGAGGGGAGATTTTAAGAAAAAGTAACACGCAGAAGGGGATTGTAGAATGATCGAATGCCTGTAGTCTATATTTATTACAGCTTTCCAATATAGACTAGTTGATGTGTTAAATGTTTTACAAATATTTAGACAATTTGACATAGAATGAACTTTCACAAAGTCTGCAAACGAAGTTCTGAAGGAGAGAAAGAAGGCGAGATAAGGAGAGAGATGTCTTTATAAAACAACTCACTGTGCTCCTACTTCAACATTACAGTGAGCTTCAACAAAGGTGGGTCCATATTTTTACGTAAACTAGACTGTCGGACTTTTCTTCAACAAGTACGTAAAGACAAAAGAGGCGCTATGGACAGTTTAGCTGGCTAGTGGAAGTGGAATTGATTTTAAGCAAGATAAATAAATAACTTATACTTTTATAGCATAAGGTACACGTGGCTTCTAACCTGATTATCAGTACAACGACCGCACAAGAATGAAATTAGGGGTCCACTACAGAATACCAAAAGCCAAGAAATTCAGTTTATATCCATCACCAACAGGTGCATTAACCCTCTGATGAGAGATGCTAGGTATTTAGAGGTGAGATGGCAGCTAGATGTTTTAAAACTAGGAAACATGCTTAACCTTTTTATTTTACTATTTATATTTTTGGCATAGTTGGGGTCAAGCACAAAGTCAGCCGCAATGCTTGAACGCATCCATCTGACACCTACCTGGCCACCACACTAGATAGGGATTGACTGACAGCTTGGCTGCTGTTCAGCATGGCTAAAAGTTAGTGGCGTAAAGGAGCGTGGCGTAGAGTAGAGTATCGTGTTATGTAATGTGGTAGAGAGTCGTGGAGTGGTGTAGAGTAGAGTTGAGTGAAGTGAAGTGTCATGGAGTCGTGTAAAGTTGAGTGACATGGAGTGGTGTAGAGTGGGGTGGCATAGAGTGTTGTGGAGTGTCCTGGAGAGAGTAGAGTGTCATAGAGTGGAAGGGCGTTGAGTGGAGTACAGTGTCGTAGAGTTGAGTGGTATAGAGTAGAGTGGAGTGTCATAGAGTGGAGTGCCAAAGAATGTTGTGGATTGGTGTACAGCAGTGTGGAGTGATGTAGAGGGTGTTGTGTAGAATGGAGTAGAGTGTTGTAAATAGAGGGGAGAAGATTAGAGTGGAGTGGCATATAGTAATGTAGTAGAGTGGAATTGCATTCAGTGGAGTAGAGTGTCGTAGAGTCGAGTGCCATAGAGTGCTGTGGAGTGGAATAGAGTGCTGTGGAGTAGCATAGAGTGTCAGAGTCAAGTGCAGTGGTGTAGAGTGGAGTAGTGCAGTGGTGAAGAGTGGAACAGTGCAGTGGAGTAGAGTGGAGTAGTGTCATAGAATAGAGCGGAGTAAAGTGGCATGGAGTGGCATAGAGGAAGTTGCGTAAAGCGTCGTAGAGTGGCATAGAGTGGAGTAGAGTGTAATGGAATAGAGTGTTAGAGTGGAGTAGAGTGGCCTAGAGTGAAGTAAAGTACAGAGGTGCAGAGCAGATTGCCATTGGGTGCATTGGCGTAGAGTGCAGTGATGTATAGCAGTGTGGTGCAGAGTTGAGTGGCACAGCATAGAATTCAATGGCGTAGAGTGGCGTGGCACAGGGTGGAGTTGAGTGGTGAAGAGAGAGGTGGCGTAGAGTAGATTGTTTCAGATTAGAGTGAAGTGGTGCAGGGTAAAGTGGAGTGGTGTAGAATAGAGTGCAGAGGTGTAGAGTGCAGAGGGGTAGAGTGGTGTAAAGTGCAGAGGCATGGAGTGCGGTGGTCCAGAGTAGATCAGAGTGGCCTAGAGTGCAGTGACGTAGAGTGCAGTGTCGTAGAGTGCAGTTATACAGAGTGTGGTGGCGCAGAGTGCATAGGCGTAGAGTTGAGTGGTGCATAGTAGAGTGTAGTGGAGTAGAGTAGCGTAGAGTTCAGTGGCAGAGAGTGCAGTCTTGCAGAGTAGAGTGTCTTAGAGTTCAGTGGTGTAGAGTTTAGTGGCATGGAGTGCAGTGGCGTAGAGTGCAGTGGTGTAGAGTGCTGTAGAGAGCAATGGCAAACACTACAGTGGTGCAGAGTTGAAAAAAAAGTGACGCACAGTGCAGCAAGGTAGAATGCAATGGTGTAGAGTGCTACAGACATACTTCTTGCCCATAAAAAGGTGGGGTGCATGGCCCCTCAGCCCGTACGGATGGGCCGCTGTTGAGCTGAACAGCCTAAAAAAAATAAAGCCAACAAATAGAAAGCAAGCAAATGTGAGTTACAAACCATAAAGCCAATGGTTAGCAAAGGGCGGAATGCATTCCAAGGGAAGCTTTCCAAAAGTCCCCAAGATGTTGTTAGCAGACCAGACAGCTGTGCTGTCGGTTGGCTTCGACCTAAAAAGAAACAAAATGGTGGCCATGTGATTATGTACGAGTGCATACATCATCACGCTGGACCGCCATTGTATCATGACCCCAACGTGCTATTGGGCTCTTTTTTGTTCTTTTTTTTAATTTACTGATGCTGTCCAGCATGTATGGCAATGCCAATAGGTCAAAAATTCGAGGCCTATTGGTTCTGGCAGTGCTTGTTACATGTAGCCATCCACAGCCAACGGCATGCAACCCAAGGTGGATACAGAAGAGAATGTTCACACAGATGTGGTTAGGAAGGTGAAATGAGGCTACCTTTAATGTTTGAAGCGCAGGACAAAGAAGCCCATACAACAGGGCAGGAAAAGCCCTCGAGACTCTGCCGGATGGCTCGGATCTTGTTTCTGGGTCAACTTCCCATGTAAATCTGGCAAACCAACAATTGCAGACAGACTGTGCCCTAGAGACATGCTGAAACCCCTGTGTGATTGACAATGAAATGTGATTTATTCTATTCTTATTCATCTTCATGTGAAGTATTGTTTTGTGGAGTTCGTACACAAGTTCTTTAGCTCACCTATGAAGTGATAATCCATGCACTGCAGACAAGGAAGCCAGATTTGCCTTTTTGTGCAGTTGGAACAGCCGCCCTTTACGGCTACATTATGTTATTTACAGCCTGTATCTTAACAGAGAAAGAGAACCATTGACAAAACAAAGTGGCAGTCCATGAACAAACAGGATAAGCGGTGACCATGGGCTCACCATAAACACGGCTCAATACCTGTGAATGGAATTGTATTTGCTTTTACCTATTAGTCAATCCCACGCAGGGCAAGATAAGTAAAAACAAGTTCACAATCAATCCCCAACAGCAACTGTGAGACCACTTGAAAACAACGGCAGAAAGGCACTTGGGAATAACATGAAAAGACGGCCACGTGTGTGTCCAAAGAACTTGCTGCAGGCCCCAGGTGTGCGCTGAGGCACGAGGCCTTTAGAAGAATGCCTTTGGGACATGGGCGTGTGCTAATGCAGGCGTTAGAATGTTTCATTCATATTACTAAGATGTTTCACATTGAAAAAAAGTAAACATTAAAAGGACATGGTGTTCTTTAAACGTGACGCAGTAACGAGTAATGGGTGCATTTTGTGTGCTGATGCTACGTTATGGGGAATTTCTAAGTGCAACGTTCACCACAAAGTGGCTTTGTGGCACTGCCTGACTGGAAGGAAATGGCAGGAAAAATCCAGTTAGAGATTAATACAATTTTACAGTAGGCGGAATTCCCAAATGATAGGGTTATGGTTGTGATGGAGCAGGGTAAATATAACATTTTTAACCTCCTAATATTTTCGGACGATATTAATAAACATGTTCGTTCAAGTAAATAACCAACAATGTATGTAAAGGGTTAATGGTAACACGCAATTCAGTGTGCAAAGTAATGGACTTATAATTGTTTACGTTTCTAACATAACATAATATTTTGCCTACTAAAATAATAATAAATAAAACGTGTGGTTGCAAAATAAAGTGATGGTAAGTAAGGGATAGCTTTATATGTTGCTTCTGCTAGGTAATACCTAATTAGGGTACGTAGAAAGACGGGAGGGAAACGAAAGGGTTTATATTTCTTTGTTTTAAGAACATTTTGTTTATCTTTGAAAATAGTGCGCTTAGGCCTGCCGAGCAGCTATATAAAATGGCCGCGAGTTACTAGAGTGCGCTTGAGCGGATGCGACCATGTGATAGAGGAGAGAGGCTGTGGAAAAAGGATGATCACGTGCTGATGCAGAGAGGCTAAGATGAAAGTATGGTCAAGGCTGCTGTGACCCTGCTGAGCAGATGTGTGCCAAGATGATCAGCAAGAAGCGTGAGAAGCCTGGTTGAATCAATAGAAGGAACTGTGTTATACAAAATGTAGCAGAGAAAGATACAATTTGGACTGATCGAAACGGATGAGCAAGTGCATGAACTGTGGGAAACGATGCTTGCATGGACATTCCACACGGAACTGGTTAAGACCAGGAAAGTTTGATTAAAATGTATAGGGACCTGAGTTTTTGACCAATGAGAATGAATCGCGCCATGTAAGAAGAAACATTTTATGCTGTAAGCTAGAATTAGGGTATAAGAAGACCTAGTCTTGGTGGGAGGGGTTAGAATGCTGGAGTAGATGCTGCGGGATGCTGCGGGAGATGCTGAAGAAGTTAGATGCTGTAGATGGGAGAGTTTGCGGTTGCTGATGCGGACGAGCCGATGCTGCTGCTGTTATTTTCCTTTTCCAGTTGAGTATAAGATGCTGCTTTAGGAGAACTCTTATTTGATAGATTTTTATTAGAATTATTAGGATTTCCCAGAGAGATAGATAGGTTGATCTATAGAGTTCTTAGTATGATAACCTCATTTTCCGTCTAATAAAAGTGCCATGCAATTTCAACTATTCTTATATTGATGATAAATGCAATGATCTGAATAATAAGATTAATCTTAAATTTCCTGCATTCAAAACTTTATATAAACTTTATTATTCTTTAAACAAATGACTCAGTGATTTTCTTTAGTATAATGACTAATAATGAAATGGTAAAGAGTTCATTGTGATTGAGCTGGTCTTAATCACCATCAACTGATTCCTACTAGTTGGTCCATCGACCAATGAGCGGAATACCTTAAAAGCAAATGAGAATTATTGTGTCATTATAAAAGAGGTATCCCGTCTCCTTCCAGCGAATCGTTTTTCTCCTAGGTTTCATGACGGAGGAAATCCAGGGAACAAATGAGTAAGTGAATGTATATGCGGTGTTATGGGCCCCACCGTCATATGGATATAGTGTGTGTGTGTTAGAGAAATAATTCCACCTGGATGACCAAAAGCATAATAGGAGAAATTATTTTTATTGTAAGCGCTGGATCAGTTGGTTTATAGGCTTTTCTTGGTGGACCACCGTGCAACAGTAAGTGAAATCCTACAAACCTATCCATTTGTGCATATGGAAATAGCACCAATCCCGCAGATGCGCACAAATTTGCTCTATTAAAGACAGGAGTCAGTACATTTTGAGGGTGAGAATGGGAAAGACATCTCAGCCATCAATCGGTTAAACAACTACAGATTCTATACTGGTGATAGCACCGTTTGTTTCGAAGAGAGTAAAAACATGTACTATACCCATCGGTCGAACTGCATTAAAAAAAAAGTATGGGAACCTTGATGCTGCATGCAAAGGGGGGGGGAAGAGAGAGGGGAGGGGTCAGTGATCGTGGATGCGGGGTCAAAGGTTAGGCTAAAAAGAAACAAAAATATTCTAGCTCTTTTGATCGTTTGCCTTCAGTTAACTACATATAAAATAACATGCAGCTTAAATAAAAAATAAATACAAGTTAGTGGGAAATGCACTGTGGTACATTATGAAACCTCTTTTAGTTAATACACTGCAGAGGTCTGTGTATGTAACCAGAGAGCCACAGAATAGTGCAACATTTTTATAAAGTTGTAACTTAAAAGCGTAAACTTCACTGCTCAGCTGGTAACTCCCTTGCATTACCACTCAAAAAGAACAAATCTGTGTCATGAGGAAGCTTTAATGAGTCCATCAATTAAAGCCAATACCGGCTTCCAAGCACCCTTTACATTTGCAGATTAACCAGTTGCAAACATTTACATGTCTTTCAGGCAAGCAGGCACCGTGGCAAGAAGCCTTGTTTATTGTTTAGCAGTCTGCCCACCTTGGTTTCACAGCACAAGAGACTACCTGCCTGACACTTCAGCTAAAGTATTTAAATTATCGGAATTAAACATCCCGGGGTGGTTGTCTTTTCACAAAAAGTAGGGGAACTGTTTTTCATAAATTAAAAAACTATGGGCACGCCATGCCCCTCCGATCCCATCTACTTCGACTTCTGACTATACCCCAAAGAACGTAACACCAGACATTCCAACTAAGGAAACGTTTTCACCGTGTGAGGGTGGAGGCAAGGGCTCAGTAGGGGCAGAACCTAGGGATGGGGCTGGGGATTTCTGGTCGTCACAGCCAGGGGTACATTGAACCGACATTGGCGCGGCCTTAAGACATGGCAGGACGGAAAGCAACCACACTTTTGCTGCTTTGGAGAAACATGGGAGTGGACTGGGACTCGAGAGGCGATGGCCCCTCCTTCTTGGGCCAAAAACACAAAAGGCTTCTCAACTGAAGCCGCCTGCGTGTGTGTGTGTGTGTGTGTGTGTGTGTCCGTGGAAGCTGTGAAATCCATAATGGATTTCAGTACTCCACAGTGTGAATGGATTTACTGCTGACCAAGTCACTGTGTGATTTTTGTAAACCGATATCGTGCGACACGCGGTGGCACCTTGTGAGTTGGCCCATTTGTAACACAAGGGTTATCTCGAGACATCACAAATGTGGCACAAGGGTTTCCTGTAACTTCATGAATACACCATGCTAATTTAACTATGACAACACACACAAGATTCTAAGTTAATACACAAACTGCAACCATGAAACAGATTTTAGGTAATCCTGTGCTCATGCACGTTAAAATATATCTTTAAAACATGAGCTATACGTACATCACATTAAAAAAGGCTTAGACAAACCTTTCACCGAAAACTAAGTTTCATACAAAATGGGCAATAAGAATTGGATGTTGGCTACCAGCCTGTTGGCTTCACCAATGATTATTTTTGTATTATTTGTATATCTTTTCTACAAAAACATTTTTTAAAAACTGCCACCGTGCAGCTGCACGAATGCACACACACAGGCAGCCATTTTTTAATGTAGTTGTAACACAATTTACAGAAACATTCAAAGAAGGGATTAAAACCAATTCATAAATGTCCAATGCTTGAGGTGCCCACATAGGGTGCAGTACACCAAGCAGCAGCGAGGGTGCAGTAGTAGTGCCTAAAAAGCTGTGCGGCTCTCGCAGAATAATAAAAAGAAAATAAATCATCACACATTGGCAAAACAGTATAGGGCACTTAAGGGAAATATTTATTTGGCACTAGTGCAGTTTGTACACAAGCAACATGTCACCACTCAAAGTGTTGTGAGCCAATGGCTAACGTGGGCTACCTATCCTGCATGCTGTAGTGGGCTGAAACAAAACGTGAATGACACATCAGTAGACAGAGGGCTGGCTGAAAGTCCCTCTAGGTAAGTATATTTTGCTTATAATTTTAGCAAAATCAAAATGGTTTTTTCCACACCTAAAATGGATAGTAATCCTTAAATAAAGAAGAAAGGCATCAGTGATCCAACAGTATGGCATCCTCTTCTCTGCAAATCATCATTGATTTCTGCGAGTTTGCTTGTAGCTTCATAAACTTGACCAGGCAGGAATCCTACCTCATTTAATAACTACCCAGATCTCTCTGCTGTCCTGGTTTCTTATACCCTCACTACATCTCCATCTTGTCCTCTAAAAAGGCTAAGTTTAATCAGTCACAGGTGTGCCCGAATCCTGTGCAAATTCCAATATGTTGTGAACCATCAAGACCTTTTCACTATATGAAGGATAACAGAGAGGTGCAGAGGCAAAGTATGGATTGTCCTGCCACACACATCCACTGTAATCGCTTCGCACGAGTCTATGCAGAATGCTTTGGTATGATTCTGGCATGTATTTCAGACAATATGCCACATTTCAGTGTTCAGAAATGTTCACTAATTAGTTCATCCCCCCTAAGCAGCCATCTTTGTGGGATAGTTTCCTCACCAAGCTACTTCCCGATGATGGCACTTATAGTGCATACTTTACGCAAGTGTATGTCTAGACGTTGTAAAACAAATTGCTAAGAGAAGAAACACATTTGAGAGAAAAAATGCATCTGGAATATAGAATTTGAGGTGTGACCTCTCTAAATGTATTTCCTTAAGACGGGGGTTCCACAGAGTAACCCCGGTACAGTAAATGCTTTTACCTCAGATACTTTATTGGTATGTCTAGGATCAAGTTCACGTTTGTGAACTTGGATCTTGCTTTCAGGTACTTCGGTGCACTGCCATATAGACACTTACACAGCAGACATAAGAAAATGAAATTAATTCAGTGCTACCAGAAACTATTAGGCAGTAGAGGTTTGTCCAGGCCTGAGAAACACTGGTGTACTTTTGCAAACCAAAGGCAAGTCGAACACTGGTATTAGTATCTGAAGCTTGCAAACGACTTTTGTGAAGACGCGGCTATAAAATCTTGCACAGTCCAATACTGATTTAACAAAGGAACCAACAAGCAAGGCTCTTAAATTCACATGTATAAAATGCATGTTCTTATTTAGCCGAAAAATATGGAAAAGGATGTTTTTTTTCAGAATCTGCACTACTTGTGTGGTTATAATGTGTGAGAAGACAGTTGATAAGGAAGGTGTTAGCTAGTTTGTTCCTTATTCCTAGCTGGCTAGCTTTTTTCCCTATATGCAACTGTAACCAGGAATGTCATACCTATTGTATGGTAATGAGGCAAGATATGAGGGTGTTCACTGCGCACGATTACTAGTGTAGGCTAGAATAGTTTCGGCCATTTAGCAAACATTAGAAGTAGGACGCAAAATGGCAGCCTGACGTAGTTTACAACCAGAGAGAAAATCCTATTGTTAAGCACTCTTTCCATGGTAGGTGCAATAGAACATATCAATTTCCTCATTAATGCTTTCTTTATTATGTTACATGCACCCATCATTTATTTTTTTATATGTGCTTTATAGGGACCATGTTTTCTGGTATGGAATGCTTCACAGTTCATAAATTGTTAGTGGGTGCCCAATATTAATCAAGCATATGCATTAGAGGCCCATCACTCTCACATATCAGTCTTTTGGCTAAATGACACCATTTTCAGGGTTAAGATATCACTCAAACAAACTTCCTTTATGCAGAACAGCTGTGAGAATCTTGTGCATAAAGAGCAATGCATCTGTGAATTGTCTTAACATTTGTTTCTCAGGACCCCCAAGTAGTTTTCTGAATTGTTTTTCAAGAAAATCACCCCCTTCCCCATTAATATCTTGCCATTAAAGGTACTGTCCCTTGCTATTAAAGGTACTGTCGCTTCTGGACGCCTATTATCCAGTTACAAACGAAAATAAATGAAAAATGTGTATTTACTGAACATTGAGCCTCCTATTGAGAGCATGGATTACAATGCACAAGGGATATTATACATCTCAATAGTACAAAGACTCACCATACAGTAAATTTGATATGTCATAAATCAAGAACATGTGCAAAAAACACCCCTTTTTTCCACTGCAGCAGTTTTTTTTTAATGTTGTAGTCATGGCTCTCTTTTTGTCTACTGCAGCATTACAAATCCACTAATACGCAAGCACTGGCAAAACCAATAAGTAAGGCTTAAATATGCCAAAACAGGTGGGCACAAGTGCAGTTCACACACTTTTGCACATAAACACCAGACCTATTGGCTTTGCTGATGCTTGTTATCGTTTATCTCAATTATTGATGTTCTGAAAGAGTCTTCATAAAAATAGGCACCTTAGCCAAGCACTGCTCACTCTTATGTACTTTAGTTGCCGGTGCCCTTCCCAAGAAAACCAATCTGGTCACAGTAAGACCTTTTAGCGACCAGGTAATAGTCTTTCACCGCCTACTCTGTACTTTCATGAATCCGGTTTTAAGCATATATTGTTCGCCATTCTTAACCAGGATAACTCAATCTTCTTTTACAAAAAATTGAAAACTTCCATTATGAAAAATGATTGTATAAACCAACTTAGGCACAAATAAAAAATACAAGGAAGTGAAGCAACACCCAGGCAACCGGCATGTAGAATATCCTCAGCGATGCAGATAAGAAGCAAGATTAAACACTGAAGGCGGAGGTACAAGTACTTAAAACATTCAGCGGGCAAAAAGAATCCCCTCCAGATTGGATACCAGAACTGGTTAACAATTCCCCACAGGCCCCCGACTGCTCACATGGATGATACACAGGACTTTGGTTGCGATTTCTATGTTGGTGATACCCTGACATATCATAAAGTTGATAAGCCATCTGTTGACCATCATCCCTTTACAAACTGCCTGAAAGCAATCCAGCTCTCGATGCATCACATCTAATCTGCCTGAAAAGTTGCAAATCTAAGAAGTTGGTCCTGACTCCATTTAGCGCTCTCACCTCTCCCGTTCACTTGATTTATGGCATTCGCCTTCAGAACCAGTCTCGAGAGCCCGGAAGTTGTATTCAAGCTTTCATCTCTCAAATGAAAGCACCTATCACCGAGAGCTCGCTTTAGTGAACTCCCACTATTGCTTCTTCTCCCAAAACTTGCCCAAATACTGATTGTAGTAATAATGCACCAGGAAGTTTTCAACAGCCTTTACACCGGACACCCTTTAACCTCAGTAAAAAAGCAACAAAGAATTTAGAATTACGCTGCTAGACTGTATGTGGCCTTAGGCAAAGTTACCACATCACCCCTACGCTAGAATTAGTTCAATGGTATTGGTCAAAGAGAGATCACAATACAAAACGTTGTGCATTAGCCTTAAGTCTTCCCGTAGCAATGCCCCACCCCTGGTCACCTAGCAAAAGTCTCCCTGCCTTAAATTCCAACTAGGCATCAGAAATCTGAACACCTGACCACTGCTGTCCATGGTTAAAAGATTCAAGGTCCGATTACAAATTTGGCGGTGCAGGAGCAGAATGCCATGCCGGCCGCCCGCTCCTGCACCAACCAAACCCGTGGTCGGGCCGCCCGTCAGATTGTGAGGTTCCACGTGTCTGGCGGGCTGTTTTTGACATTCCCAAGGCAGTGCCTCTGAAAATGGTCACCGCAATGGGAACACCAAAAACAGTTCCTGCATGGCATGGAATGCAAAGTCCATGCTGTACAGGAACTGGGGTGCATGCACACAGGGGGACACATATTGTGCCCCCAAGCATGCATCCCCATGCAAATGGCCAACAGGAGGCCCTTTAGGGCCCCCTTTGTTTCAGGACCACCAGCCTTTTCATGGAGGAAAGACCTCCATGACACCGCTGACAGTCCTGAAACTCTTAATATGCTTGGTGGTGCTGCAGAGGCACCACCAGCATATTACTCAGGCCCTGACCACCACTGCCAGGGAACAGCGGCATTGCAATGGCGGTCCGACCACCCAACTTATAATGGAACGGCCGGACCGCCGGTGCAGCAGTGGCTGTACCGCGGAGCCTCAGTGAGTCTGGCAGTCCGTGGACCACCAGACTCATAATCAGGCCCTCAGTGGATAATCCCTCCAAGGCCCAAAGATCTGAAACATTGTGCCCATCTGAAGAAGACTTACTAATGTTCCCATGAGGACTGAAGTCTCACCACTACCACCGACCCTAAAGTCTGCGTCCACACTCAAGTCTTCTCCAGTCTCCAAGGAGCTTAAAGATCAGCCAAAGATCTTGAATAAACTCGGTTATAGCACTTGACTCACTAACTGCCATTAACATTGTGCAAGACCCAGTCTGTGATTTGTTCCCATTTTATCTTCTTAACTTTAACTCGCAGCACTTTGACAAAGCCATGTCGTGCTTCTGGGGGAAAATATATATACACACACAAAAGTCAGGAGTTTTGGTAGCCCCTGTTACTGCTTAATCAGTAGGAAACTGTAAAATCTTGCCTTCCTCGTTGACAGAGCTCCAAGCCTACAGTTGCCCGTTACTGCAATGACCAAGAGTATTTCAAATGTTTCCTTAAACCATAGGCAGTTTTTTTCTTAGAAAGATACAGTTATCACCAAAAGAGGACACTAGAGACACTCCCAGTTAGCTTTTCCACTATGTTAAGAGTATGTTGGCTTTGGGCATTGGCCATAAGGGACTTAAGAAGACCTAATAGGCACCAAGTATTAAACATAGAGAGTGATAAGGGGGTCTCTGAAGTGGGAGGAAAGTCAGTGGTGAGGACTAAGAACCATGTGGTAGTACATCAACAATGAAGCAGGCGATGTGGTCATGTGGATAAAATGCAATCCTGACTTTAGTGCTTTACCAAAATAAAACCTGAGATCATAGGCAAATGATTTTATCTTTCTGCCCCCCACCCCACACACACACACACTCTCATATGATACTGAGGGATCTGTTGACCATCAACACAATTCATACAGCCTAAAGTAACCCAGCTTTGCGCATACAACAAAAAACAGGCATTGACTGAAATCTGTGACATTGCCCCTGTATTTGGTAATGTTCTTAGTTCTGCAACTTATGCTTGAAATGCACTTCTTGTAACACAAATGATTTTCTGCTTATGCTAATTTGACCCATCGAACTGGAAACCATCTATAAAAAAAATCTAAAATTAAACATAAATAACATTATACCAAGATAATTAAACTGAATTTACATAAGCACCTTCGCTAAACCTCCAACCACAGTTACACGTAAAACATATCTAATGATCTAAAATCATCAAATATCGTTTCATTGCTTATGACTTCTAACACCAGACTCCAGTGTGCAACGGAATCATGGAAACCCAAATGTGAAGGGACCAAACCCAATCAGCACTACGAGGAGATGCCAGTGGCTCAAACATAGCAAACACAAGGAGACGGTGGACGGAGAGCTGAAACTTTTCAGACACTCACCCCCAGTCACAGATCTGGGTTGAATCCATCATCGTTCTTTAGCTCACTTCTTCACCCCAGTTCAGACCCAGCTATATGCAAATCAGTCTTGACCCTGTGCCTCATGGTAACAGTCCAGCCCGAACTACCAAGTCAGGTCTTCCCTGGACCGGAAACTAGCATCCTGGGACCGGTTTCGGGGTAACACCCCTCATCAGCCAGGCTAGCTTGAATCCAGTGGCAAAGTGAGCAAGGGACCCACGTCTGGGCATAGCCTGCCAACTTAGGGCAAACAAAGCAAACACAAGGAGACGATGGATGGAGCGTTGAAACTTTTCAGACACTCTCCCCCGTCACAGATCTAGGTTGAATCCATCATCGCTAAACCTCCAACCATTACACGTAAAATATATCTAATGATCTAAAATTATCAAATATCGTTTCACTGCTTATGACTTCCAACACCAGACTCCAGTGTGCAACGGAATCATGGAAATCCAAATGTGAAGGGACCAAACCCAATCAGCACTACAAGGAGATGCCAGTGGCTCAAACATGCCACATATTTAAAAAAAAAAAAAAAATATCCAGCTCTCACAGAAAGCTTGTTCCCTGATGACATGGAACTAATTTGTGCCATGAAGAACGTAAACTGCATGCTTGAGAAAGTAAATATTTATCTGCTCCAATTTGTAAAACATTTTGTGCATCTTATTTAAACATAGGTGCACAAAAACACTTAATAATAAAATAATAATAATAATAAACCATTTATAAAGCTCCTGGTTACACCAGCTGGTGTGTCCCCGCGCTAGGAACCACTATGTAAAAGAGAAGGCTGAAGGGGAAAAAAGAGTGAAACAAGGGCAATACGGACACAAAACCTCAGAGCTGGAAGAGTCTGGTTTTCAAACTTTTTTGGAAAGCATTCCCCGATGGCTCTACTCGAAAAAAAAGAGGTAATGCATTCCAGTTTTTGGCTGCCAAATAACTAAATGAACGAGCACCCATTTTTGCTCTTTGGATTTTAGGGACTTTAACCAAGTGAGCCCCCGTTGACCTGAGGTGACGCATCGGCTTATGGGGGACAAGAAGATCATGGAGAAAACTAGATCCTTTGCCCTGCAGACTCGGTGGCAAAAGCACAGGGCTTTAAAAAGAATTCTTTTATTAATATGCAACCAGTGCAGGGAGTCAAGGGCTTTCACAGAGGAAGCTCTCCTAGGTAAATTGAGAACTAGGGGTGCTGCCACATTCTGGATGCGTTGTAGCCTATGGAGACATTTTTTTGTTGCTCCAAGATAGAGGACATTTCCATAGTCCAACTGGGACATTACAAGAGTATGGACCAAGGTTTTCCTGGCTGAGATGGGGAGGATATCCAGAGTTTTTCTTGGCATTTTGAGAATTCCAAAACATTTCCCTGTAACCTTCCTAGTGTGGGTCTCGAAAGAGAGTTTGGGGTCCAGCCAAACTCCTAGATTTTTGACTTCCTCCTTCGGGATGGGTGTGGGACCCAAAGTCTGAGGCCACCACGCTGAGGACCAGATGGAAGGGGACTTCCCTACGACCAAGACCTCGGTTTTACTGCCGTTCAGCTTGAGGCAATTACTTGACATCCAGGAAGCAAGGTCCCTCAGACAAGAAAAGAACTGGATGGCTGCATCTACTGAGTTGTGGGATAAAGTGACAACAAGCTGCGTGTCATCTGCATAAGACACAATGGTGACATTGTGTTTTTCCACGATCTCCGCCAGGGGTCCGATGTAAAGATTAAAAAGAGTTGGGCTCAAAATTGAACCCTGTGGGACCCCTTGTGAGAGTGGAATGCTTTTGGACATATGTGGACGCTGTGCAACTCGGAAGCTACGATCCTGGAGGAAGGAAATCATCCACTTTAGAGCTGCTCCCTCCAGTCCACCTGACCAAAGTCGTTGCAGGAGCAGTTTGTGGGATACCGTGTCAAAGGCTGCGCTGAGGTCCAGCAGGACCAAAGCTACAGTCTGTCCATCATCCGCACGCCTGTGTAGTGTCTCCGTGGCGAGGAGTAGCGCTGACTCCGTAGAGTACGTGGCTCTGGAGCCTGATTGCGTGGGATGGAATAGGTTGTGCCGGTTAATATGTGCAACCAATTGCATGTTCACCACCTTCTCTGCTATTTTAGAGAAGTAAGGCAAGAGTGAAATGGGACGCAGGTTATCCAACAGACCCGGATCTGCTGATGGTTTTTTTTTAAGGGGAGGACAATTGCTTGCTTCCACTTACTCGGGACCTCCCCACACTGGAAGGATAGCTCCAGAAGTTGCTGTACATAGGGTAATATTATATCTAGCCCTTCCCTAATGATTTTAGGCGGGGCTGGGTCCATTGGGGAACCAGATTTGATATTTAGGGCTACACCTTTTAACTCTTCCAGCGAGGGGGGCGAGAACTCTAAGGCTTTTTTTTTAACTGTATTCATTATTTTCAGGCAAACAACAAAATAGAGCATAGTATCCACTGTAAAGCATTTCTGCATGGCATACAGACACGACATCTGGAATTTGCATGTATTGACATCCTCAATTGTTGACTAGCTTAGTGCACGTAGCGTTACACAGTTCTATGACATGACACATTTTCTCTGCTCAGCATGCAGCCCAATCAGGGCGTATCGATATGCTACTACAAATACAAACATCAAAGAAACAGGGTCCAGTGTTGCACACGCTGCATGTGCATATCAACAGTTCATAATGTTTACATTGTGCATTTGTTATGCTACCCTCCTTTGCGCCACAGCTCGGAGAGTTATCCCTGGTTAGCCAACGGTGGAGCATCCTGGGCGTCGCTACTATGGACCTGAAGGTATGTTATTAGTGGCTCCCAAATATCTCTGGGACGAGATGCATTCGGCAGTAACTCTGCATAGGTTGTCAGTTGGTCTTTGCTGTATATAAAGTCTCTTAACCAATCTTTGAATGTGGGAGCTCTGCCTCTGCCCCACCTACAGGCCACCCTCCGCTTGGCCAAAAGCAGAGCCAAAGCAGCAAACTTCCTGTGCACCTTAGGGATGTCTGCCGTGTACCCCAGTAGCGCCAGCAGGGGGGACAGTGGCAAAGGCAGTGTAATCATTTCAGCTAGTGCCTCCAACACCTCCCGCCAATATAGCTGGACTTGGGCGCAGGACCACGCCAGATGTATAAAGTCAGCCCCCTCTTGGTGGCAGCGCTTACATCGGTCATTCCCTTGTAGTTTGTATTTACACAGCTGTGTGGGTGTGTAGTAAGTTCTATGTAAAATTTTAAAGTGTATTATGCGCCGTCTACTGCGAGCTGTGATCTCTGCGGTTTGTGCGCAACAGTAATTCCACTGCGCATCTGTTAAGGGGGAGTCCAGGTCCCGGTCCCACGCACCCCTGGCGCCTGGTGGCACCAGTGGCCGTTCCAACAGTGCCGCTCGATAGATGCGAGATACGGCGTGTGAGGGGCCGGACATCTTTAATGTGGTGTGTAGGACCTCTAATGGGGTAGGCTCATGCAGGAAATCCGGTGTATTGGCCCGTATTTCCTGTCTGAGTCTTATATATAAAAACACCTCCAGCGGGGTAACTCTGTCTCCAGTCAATAACTCCCTTTGGTCTTTAATCCGTCCCTCGTGATACAGATCACCCCATGTATGCAGCCCCCTCTTGCGCAGCATGTCGCGACATGCAGCTTCCCGTGTGACTGGAGCGTAGGGGAGGAACGGCAGCGGCACCAGCGGGGAATAGGGCAGGACCTTATCCATTACCCTCGTCAAGTGTGTCCAGGCATTATTAGTGCAGGAGACTGTGTGGTGTGATACCCTCTCACCTGGGACCTGCGATCCCAGCAGGGATGTAAGGGGTGTAGGTGACATGTACCCTTGCTCAATGGCCAAGTGTGGCATGAGAGAACTCTAAGGCTTTAAGGTTGTTTCTGGGTGGGTCAACATGCAAAAGTTGGTTGGAGATTTGCAAACCATTTTGTATCATAAAAACTCTAGGAGATTAACTTCTGTGAAGGTGAGGAACATGTGCGTTTCCAGGGTGGGAATTCAGAGACGTTTTAAAGCATGGGCTAAATTTGCAATTGTCCAGGACCCCCTCCTTCCAGGGGAGGGGGGGCCCTGGTAATGTAATCTCTCTCTCACTCTGTCTTACCTTTGTCGATTGATCTATCAGAACCTTTCTACCTCAACTTCTGACTCTTATAGAGAGCAATATGAATAGGTGGATAGATGGCTAGGTATTGGTGCATACTTGAATACGCAGCAAATAGGCAATAAAATTCAGACTTGTTCCGAACAAGGAATCTCCAAAATATGTCTGGCCAGAGGCCCCAAAAACTCTTATGATGACACTGTGGGACCTGGAAGGAACATCCCCATAACGGATGGAAGCTTAGCAAAGGGCTTTCACAGCAGGGAAAAATATGGCGAAACCAAAAAAAAGTTTAAATGTGTAAACACACATTTGCTGTCAATGTATGTATAATTGTACTCCTGTTACTATTTGGCACACTACTATACTTTGGTAGACAGATCGGTATTAGCCTTGAATACTCCTAGAAAATTCCTTGTGAACTTCATAAAAGGCGGAAATTTACACCAAAGGAGAAATAACCATGCTAAAGCTTGGTCGTATTTCATTTTGTAAACGTATTTGGACCCCATTACGTTTGAAAAAGCTTTCAGGAACAAAGTATATCTTTTGGTTAGTTTTAGTAATGTTTTCTTCAGCGGGAAGTCGCTGTGTCAATCAGCGGAGGTGCGGTGTTTTCTCTGCTTTGCTTCGAAAAGCAAAAGCTTTCTTTCTCCGTTAAGAAGGGCTTAGCGGGTTACCCTCAAAGAGGCATGTGCGCCATTCGAGGAAGGGCTGTGTGTTCATTGTGCAGGCGCAGCTCATGAACTGTGGCGCGTCCCTTAATACGCAGACCCACTCGTGACGCACTGTTTACCGCTCAAGCACCTCCTTATCCCACGAGAGCAGTAAATAACGCCGGCAGCAGCCTGCACAAGTGCACGCTCTTGCCTCAGCAGAGGCTAATCCGCACATTGACTGGCACGCTCACGTGCAAGCGAGCGCGACCGGGGAATATTAAATATCCGATGAATATTACGTTTCCCCTGGAAAGGAAAAAACGTGTTGTTTTCTGCTGAATTTCACAGTTTCACCCCGGCCCACGGAGAAGCTCTGAAGTGGCGGGTTCTATGGGCCTGTCTGCTGCTGCTTGTCATGTCTTCATGTCACAGAGAGCTCTCGGCTAAGCTCCTTTCCCTCGCCCTGGCCAAGGGGCCTGAGGGCCAGGCGGCAAGGGCCTTTGTACAATGTTTTTACCAGAGACCTTTTACACATTTTTTTTTATATTTTGCCAAATGTCTGTCACGGATACCAGAAATCTGGTCTTAAAACTATAACTATGTAAAATTAGAGCAGGATGCAGTCATAGCATCCGAAATCTTCGAAATACAACTACAACTTGTTTTTAGACTCAAAGATTGTGATGAAAGCAGCATTGTAATGAGACTGTGCAGTCTAGTATTTCTGTCCTGTGGAAAATCACCATTCTTTAAAAAAGTTTCACCAGGGTGAGGAGCATCACAGATCATGATTGCTATAGAAACTCTGACTTCGTACTTACACACCCTCCGCCTCCACCCTCTCTTTGACAGTTATAGGTAAGGACAAACCAAGCGTTAGCCAGCAACCTATGATGTCCCTCACTTAGTAGTGTTCTGTTCCCCAACTCTGACCACATTTGATTGACACTAAGCTAACTCTCTTGGCTACAAATCCCAACAAATATCACAACTGTGCTCCAGACGGCCTAAAGTAATCTGTGGGAGTGCTCCTCGAGTGGTTTGAGGTAGAACACAAGAACATTATACTGCTCATAAGTTTCTCATTCAGCCTTCTATCAATTGAAAAAATATTTTCAACAATTTAGTCTAGTCCTACCTTCCACGTGGTTTCCTTTTCCCCATTCTGCCTTTCCCAAGTAGATTATCTTTCATATATTACTGAGACTCTACTTACAGGCTGGAGTAAATTAATCCCCCAAACTCATGACTTGTGCAGCTGAGTCTCAAAGCTCAGGTCTCAGGCAACAGCTATTCAGGGTGAAAATAAGGTCATAAAATACTATCAGGATGGACCACAAAGTGCCTCGACATGGGTTTCATCAAGACAAATATACTGTAACGACAGCAATAAGTGACCCCGAAAAGAGTATAAATTACCACTCAAATACCAGCCAGAAATATTTAGTAAATATGCTAACTTTGTCACATGCACAAGCTACTACAGATTCCCACACATCATGTTAATACTACAGACGCCTTTATTGTAATCTTCACCTCAAATATCACCTTTAATTTAATTCAATTCTCATCTTCAAACAATATTCTACAATTCCCTTCCCTTCTCCACAAAAATAAAAAAACATTAAATGTGTTCTTGTATACTGCGAGTTCCTACTACAACTTTTGCTGCTCAGCAGTGCAGTGAAACAAAATGAAGAGAACAAGGAGAAAATGAATCATCTGATCCTCCAATATTAGTGTCACTGGTTTCCACTGATGCTGTACGAGGCATTTGGTCATTAGGTTCCATGCCCAGACCCCATTAACCTGTTTGCATATTTTGGAATGCATGCACTTTCCACCAAGTAATTCCTATTCTAACAGACGAGGAACCCCTGCCCTGAACCTCAGCATCACCATACCACATGTTGCCAGCAAGAGTGACACGTGCAAGAATGTCCAGATTAACTACTCTTTTTCTTCCTTTGTTTCAGGTCTAGGATACAAATCGCTTTCTTGCACGACAGCTGCATCACCAAAAAGTACTAATCGTAGCCTCAACTGGTCTCCAAATATTTGCAGAATGAGGGTGGGTCCACGTCATGTGTATTTGCAGTTTCATATTTACCATATGCCCCACTCTGGGTGCCAATAAATGGACTCCTCTTGCTTATGTTACGGTAATGTATTATTTTTTTCATTGTATTATACAAATCTTTTGTTGTCAGCCTGCAGCCCCTGACCCACTGGGAGGCAGAGTCCCCTCAACCCTGTTCCATTTCAATCTGCCCTTGTGCCGCAGTCGTTAAATCCCCTTTTTCACATTTTTGGGCCCTCCCATATAGCTAACAGTGTCTAGCAATCTGTTAGCAGACACCTGTAATGGGAAACTTTAGAGGAGTGAAGCAAAAAATTAAGCTGAACGTACAGTGTGTCATGCATCAAACCCCTTTATAGATCTGGTGTTAGACAAGACAGTTTGATTTGCAACATTTAGGAGGTATAATAGATGGGAGGAAATACTATAAGAGAGAAGTCAGGAATAAGAGAACATGATCTGAGCGAAAGAGCTTTGATGGTCTGCGGACTGTATCTTCAGATGGTGCAAAGGATGGGCTGGATGCTTTTATAATCGGAATACGCTCTTTTGGGGGTATAGAATTTGACTATAAATAATCAGCATAAGATAACATCAAACTGGGGGCAGAGCACTTTCAACTTATTAAAAGATCAGATAACTTTTCTTAGCAGAGCACGTCATCCTTTCACCTCTGCATATATGACCTCTGGTCACCTTGTACTTCATATCCTTGAGTACTCAGTGCTGTAATTTAGCTCTTAAATAAATGGGCCCTTTCCCATGAAAAGTGTGATAGACTAGGCAGAGAATTTTCAAACTTTAAAATGGTTTACACTGTGGAAGATGCTGTCAATTGCATTCTCACTACTTTGTATACAGCATGCTGTTGATGCTTCATGTTCAATCAATCAATCAGGGGGATTATAAGCGCACTACTCACCCGTGAGGGTCTCAAGGCACTTGGGGGCGGGGGGGGGGAGGGGGTCAGCAGTTCCGCATCAGTCAAAAAGCCATGTCTTCAGAGCCTTCCTGAAGGTGTTCAGGGAGGGGGCACGTCTGATGTCGGCTGGGAGCTCGTTCCAGGTCTTGGCCGCGATGTGGGAGAAGGATCTTCCTCCTGTTCTGGTTCTGCGGATGCGCGGGGTTTGGGCAAGGTGGAGGTTGGCAGAATGGAGGTTTCTTTTGGGTACGTGAAGGGTGACTCTGTCGTTGAGGTATTGGGGTCTGATGTTGTGTAGGCATTTGTAGGCGTGGATGAGTATCTTGAAAGTGACTCTTTTCTCGACGGGGAGCCAGTAGAGCTTGCGCAGGTGTTGGCTGATGTGTTCGTGTCGGGAGATACCGAGGACGAGTCTGGCGGCGGTGTTCTGTATCGTCTGGAGCTTGCGGAGTAGTGACTTGTTGATGCCGGCGTAGAGGGCATTTCCGTAATCCAGCCTGCTGGTGATGAGTGCGTGGGTGACTG
The DNA here is from genome assembly GCA_963921515.1 of Calotriton arnoldi. NCBI lineage: Eukaryota > Metazoa > Chordata > Amphibia > Caudata > Salamandridae > Calotriton > Calotriton arnoldi. The sequence goes on along the minus strand of CAWUFW010000913.1, from coordinate 827,999 downwards.
TCTTCCTTGCCTGGGGGGGATCCATTTGAAGGTCTTGCGGAGGATGCGGAGGGTGTTGAAACAGCTGGAGGTGATGGCGTTGACTTGTCTGTTCATGGAGAGGGAGGAGTCGAGAATGATGCTGAGTTTCCGGGCGTGGTCTGTAGGGGTTGGGGGGTGCCGAGGGCGATAGGCCACCAGGTGTCTTTCCATGCCGATGGGGTGGTTCCGAGGACGAGGACTTCTGTCTTTTCTGAGTTGAGTTCCAGGCTGCTGTTGCTCATCCAGGCTGCGACGTCCTGCATTCCTTCCTGGAAGTTGAGTCTGGTGGTGGTGGGGTACTTGGTGAGGGAGAGGATGAGCTGGGTGTCGTCGGCGTAGGAGACTATGCTGAGGCCGTGTTGTCGGGCGATGGCTGCGAGGGGAGCCATGTAAATGTTGAAGAGGGTGGGGCTGAGTGATGATCCCTGTGGGACTCCGCAGTTGATTTCCGTGGGTTTGGAGAGGAAGGGAGGCAGTCTGATCCTTTGGCTTCTGCAGGCGAGGAACGATTGGAACCAGTCGAGGGCGATGCCGTGTATGCCGGCGTCGTGTAGTCTGGCTGCAAGTGTGCGGTGGAAGACGGTGTCGAATGCCGCTGTCAGGTCGAGTAGAATCAGGGCTGTGGTGTGGCCTTGGTCGAGGAGGGTGCGGATGTCGTTGGTGGCTGCGAGTAGGGCGGTCTCGGTGCTGTGGTTGCTTCGGAAGCCGGATTGTGAGGGGTCAAGGATGGCGTTTCTTCTATAAATCTTGTCAGTTCTGCGTTGACGGTCTTTTCGGTGACTTTCGCCGCAAAAGGGAGGAGCGAGATGGGTCGGTAGTTCTTGAGGTCCGTCAGGTCCGCTGAGGGCTTCTTGAGCAGTGGCCTGACTTCTGCGCGTTTCCAGGCGTCGGGGAAAGAGCCGATATATATATATATATATAATGGATTTCTCGTATTCTGCCCCAATGACAAAAATAACAAGATGCCATGGCTTGGCAAAGGCTTAACGCCGAAACGCGTTGCCCTTTTGTTGGTGCACAATACATTTTTGTGCTTCTTCTGGTGTGCCGCATCTTGTTATTTTTGTCATTGGGGCAGAATACGAGAAATCCATTGCATCCTATACGGCTGCTGCCGCCGTCTGCAGGCACCAACGCCGAAGGCGGGGAACTACAAAGAGCAGCATCTGTGAATTATTATATATATATACATATATACATAAATATATATATATATATATATATATATATATATATATATATATATATATATAATATATATATATATATATATATATATATATAAAATACCAGCTCATCACCCAAAGTTACTGTAAAAAAAAAAGGACAATCTTTCACCCCAAAAGCCCATCATTAATCCCCCAAGGGTAAGTTTTGTATTTTTACAGGTACACTATGAAACCTACCTTCATCCACACCAATCCTATTGCTAGTGATTTGGTGAAACATCCATAATTTTCTCGGTTTCCTCCTCAGACCCCATCTACTCTTCACTCATGCAAAAGCAAAATAGTTTAATGTTTCCTAATTAATACGAATTATACTTTGATTGTATTCTACCATACTCAGCAAGTCAATAAGTTTAAACACTCCCCAGCCTATTTGAATTTCACTGAACATAGCAACAATCTGTAACAATATAGTACCACATCATGCCAAACAAAAGAGAAATGAACAGTGCAGCTCGCCATCATCACCAAGTCCATGTTTTAAATGAGGAAAATAACATTCTTCCAGCAGTAATTCAATTTTCAAAAGTGTTAGACGAGGTCAGTTACCAATATATGTGGAATAAACTAAATCAAGAAAACATTTTCTGTACAATAAAAATGTATTGTAAGAAAAAGTGTCCGAGACACAAGACATAACTTGTTTCCTTTTCCCTCTTCCCCTTATATTTTACAACTCTCCTGTGTACACTCCTTCCTCTCCTACACCAAGTAGTACTTTGAAGCAGTTTAACAGCAGCAATGAGTGCTCGACAACAAGCCTACAGTACACGAACACGAGTCAATGCTTTGCTATTTGAGAATTTATCGGGCTTATAACACGGCAAGCCGAATCTCAGCCAGACATCATGTTCAATGTGTGCATATAAGATTTGAGGGCAGTGTGTACCCTATCCTCTTACCCAGTAGATCCCAAAATGTGGGAATGATGTCCTTAAAAATGTAAATAGCTGTCATTCCCTGGCCCAGCATGGATGGTGTTTTGTTAATCCAGTGCCTAAACACTGTGGCAAAAATGCTTTGCCCCCTAAAACGGAAATGACCCAGAGCTGCGCCTTATGTTATGCTCAATGAATGCTTGTGTCTAGGTTTGCTACTCACCTCGGTCATTCCCTCTTGGTAGCTTTACGTACAGCGATCTCTTGTGAGTTCCCTTCATCTGGCTGCACGAGCTCCACTTGATCTTCATGTTATACTTTCAGAACTCTTTGTCAGCACAGTAACTAGTAACTTGGAGGACCCCCAGAAACGCGTTGCGCATACCAATCCCAGTAGCAGTAATAACCTGTTGGTGAAGTTCTTTATTCCACAGCTCTGTTATCTTTAAAGAACACCTGTGGCTCATGACAAGTCCTGGTAAGATTTTAAGTGCTGCCCAGAGGTGCTTAAGTGCACATTAAATGCGAAGCACCAATATGTCTTTGCAAGTGTGGAGTTGAATATTAAGAAATGCAGAGGCAGTACAGTGCAAGTTGTGGGTTGGGGACATTCAGTTTCTCTACTCCTCTGGTCCAATGCCCTTCAGATATGCCTACAGTGTGACAGAGCGTCTAGGAATGCCAGCCGCTAGCTGACCAGTTTTGCCCTATCCGAAAGCTGTCTATCCTCCCCTCACCCCCAGTTGATTCCCATTTCCTTTTGATAGGACAGGAGGTGGGTGACCGCTTGGCTTGAAAAACAAGGTGGTCATTTTGACTTATTTTGCATTAGTCCGTGAATGTCATTATGTCAACGAATGGTGGTATGTGCGAATCACAATAATAAAATACTTTATCAGCCTTTCAGCCCACCCTCTGGTATTACTGGTACCCTGTGACACTTCAGATTCAAAGGTATTCTCAGTGAAACTTTGAAGTCTCAGTGAAATATTTTCGAAGTATGCTAGAGTAGAAACCTTGACAAGCCCATTGAAATAATATTACCATAAAGTTTTTCAGCATATCATTTGAGCCACCTATGTTTCACTAGTTCCCCAAGCACAGTTTATATGTCAGTAGATGCGCATCTTGTGTTTTTGCACTTTGCAGCTAAATGTCTTCAAACACAAATGATCCCTATAAACTGATTTTAGCAGGAAAAAAGGCCACGCGTAAAGATGATGACAGCTAATGTACTGCCACATTATGCTGGTAAGGATGCTCTGCCCAGAACTAAACAAAAATTAGCTGTGAAAGTTGGCAATGATTACATTATTCAATTATATAAAAAAGCAGGGGTTTCAGATAAGAGGGTGGGGGGTCGAAAATATTTGTAGGAGTAAGGTCATGATTAACAAGACGAACTTGTGGGTGGATGGAAAGGAGGCCGCGCGAGATGAGACAACGCCATGGATTTGGATTACGATAAGGAGAAGCATGGAAGGTTTCCACTCTGGGAAGAAGGGCTGTGGGAGGGCATGGGGGGTTAAAGGCTTCGAGGAACTAAAGATGAAGTTTCAGTAGCAATGGAAAAAAGACAACTGGACAAGACATACACCACTTATTTGGACATGTATCCCTTAAGGTTGACTTCACCTTGAGAACGTTGTTCAAACAAAGAAAGAGACAGCTGTACCCTTCTGTTAATGCCAAGCCTACATGCTGCTGGCACAATGACTCAGTCAACTGGGGGCTGGCAGCAACTTTTCACACGTGGGTAGCAAGACTCTGATGCAGACACCAGTCTTTTATTGGGCAGTATGTGCCCCTGCTGAAAGATGCTAGATTTTAGATGAGACATTACTTTTCTCCAGGCAGCATTCCACCCTCGGATTCTGTTACCACGGATTACGGGGTGCTAATGCCAACGATAACAGCTGTGTGCACGATGTTACTAGGCGCACACAGCAGCAGTCGCAGCCGCCTGTCCAAGATCAGCAGAGAGCCCGCGTAACTCATTTCTTTGAAAGCCTCTGCCTGGCAAAGGAAACGTCTCAGGATGTCCCGCCGTGGTAAGAATAGCAGAGCGCGGCGTCCATGTCAAGCGACTGTTCACAGCAGCCAGAGCGGAATCCCTGCCTAGCGATGAAATTACCTCTGAGGCAATAGATCTTCCCTGCTGGGGTTCTGCCCATCAAAACTGAGAGGATGGCTTAATTAGAACGTGGAAGATCTCGTTCAGCCAATCAGATCCCAGCGCTGAAGAGCTCACGCTGCTTGTATGTATCTACTTGGCAGAATGCTGGCAGGACACTGACAGCCTGCGAAGAGATAATTGAGCTATTCAGAACATCGGAAATAAAAGTGTAATCATTTTGATATTTTTTTGGGGTACTTTTTTCCTAGTCACCGTTGCAATGTCATTGTCCCAATGCACCACAATTCCGATGCATTTGATTTGGAAGTAGGACTTTTTTGTGTGTTTTTCTTTGTTTTTAGCGGAACACACTTTTCAATTACTTTTTTTCCGAAACAGGTTTCAAGTAACCACCGCTAGGGACATCAATTGGTCTTATTATATATAGTCACCTGTCAGCAGACTCGAAAACAGATCACGTGCAGCACATATTAAAGAGACATTAAAGAGACTTTAAAGAGGTGACGACAAGCAGGTTGTAAAGACTCGACTTTCCAGTGGTATAGTGAAGCACAAAGAGCAAGGCTCAACACAACACCTGCTGACTTGATGCACTCATGAGCATTTCAAAAAGAACCGATTTACCAAGCAAGGGGGCAGACAATACACAGGGCAATGCTGCGGCTGCAAAGAAACAATTTGTTCATGGTGGAGGAATAGTGTCTGGTGAGACAGACAGATATTAATGGACTTCCCTATTACCAGGGTGCTGATCAGGTATTTTCCTGCCTGGAATGGAAAGTGATGGCGGGCCGCTCTGAATTCCAGACCCTGGTACCTGGATCCAGTGCCGGATGAAGAAATGAACAGCTTCTGCCGCATGTGGGAATCACAGGACAAGCAGTAGCATCTGAGGGGGCATGATGGACCTGGTAAAGTGGTTGGGGCCGAAGGAGCAGGGGAAAAGATCATCTTTATTTTAGAGTGGGGAAGGGCAAGTGGATTTAAAATACTTGATGTTCAAGTGTTTTGGAAAAGAACCATAGTTGTGAAATAGGGCAATCCATTGTGGTTTCCTTTAATGGGATCAGGACAACGGATTATTGAAATCTTAGGGATAAGAACCAAAGGAAATAAAGTGGCTGAATACTGTGCTGAGGTAAGATAGGGAGCCAGAAGAGAAGGTTATAGGTTCCATGATCTGGCACTACAAGAATCAGAGAGACCACCACAAAGACTGAGATGAGTTTCATGGATGTTAAAGTGCAGAAGATTGTGGGTCGGGGAAAATGCAAGGGAGGGAAGGGAGCAGTTCAGAGTGGAATGGGATGTTAGGTGAGTGAGTAATTGACTGTATTCTGGACCAGGAGGAATTTTAATTAGTAAAGCTGGAGGACAGGAGGAAGATCAGAGCTCTGTGCCCTACTGACAATCGCCGCAGCACATGATGTATGCAATGTTTGCTCCCGTACCCAAAAAGGAAATGGGAGGGGACTTTGTAACTGCTATCAATGATAAAGGGAGTGCCTGTCCAAGTTCTGGGCTCAGGTAGATTATAGCTGCAGAGCACTTAGGAAAAGTCAAGCAAGCAATATGAATCAACACAATTTCTATACCCTTTTATTAGGAATCTAACAGAAATTAAAATTTTCCAAGTATAAATAATAAAAACCAATACCCTTTAAATGGTTGCATCTTTCATTTTAAAAACAACTGTATGTCTGCCAAATTAGACATATGGATCAAACACTATTGCTGCAACTTTCTTATTTGGCACTGCCTCACAATACACCATCGTGGTGGTCAAGGATTTTGATGCATGTTATATGGTAAGTAGATGGATGAATGAGGGAGAGTGTGTATGAGTGGTTGAGTAAAGAAAATGCTTGAAAAACATCTAGAAATAGATAAACAGATATATAATAAATAGCAAGTGCCACAACCCCTCTGCACTTATGGCTCAGATGTTTAGTGCAAACAAAAAGCGTATTTTATTGTATGTGTTGCAAAGTCATTCTGTGCCCTGGGCACCCCCCAACTTTTTGCTGACTGGTATTGGTGGTAACTGACTCTGACTGACCCTGAGCTTTGCCTAACCAGGCCCAGGGCCAGTGCAATGCTGAAAACACTTAGAATACAGTGAAAAAACCTACATACACTAGGGTACACTATGGGTTGGGTACCCCTGTGATTGGCATGACCTACCCTATCAGACCCTAGTAAATAATAGGGTAGGGGGATTGAAACTACCTAGAAGTCCCTAGTACACAATAGGGCATGGCAGTTTAGAGGCCAGCAGCCGTTTCTGCACTTGCATGTGTGCACTGCTGAGAGCCCGAGGTCAGTTTAAAAGCAGCCCTGGGTGGCAGGACTGCTTTTAAAAAGTAAATTGTGCCCAAACTCGACTTTGGTGTTTGGGGCACTTACAAATGGATAACCTACAATGTTTTGGCATATTAGGAACCCCCCGGGTCTCCCCTAGATGTCCCAGGGGTGGGGGTAGGGTATTTATGAGGTGGACCCTTATAAAATGAGATTTATATGTCCTGGGTTAAGTGAAATTTCACATTTCACTCCCCACATTGTGATAAAGTGCTGCCCAAATTCGACTTTGATGCTAGGAGCACTGTGAAGGAAGGATCTGCAATATTTCTACAGATTCAGAACCCCTAAAGTCTCCCCTAAGTGGTCCATGGGGTGGGGGTCCTGTAGATATAGGCGGAGTACTTGTAAAATATGTTTTTATAAGGCCTGGTGCTGGAAAAATGGCCCAAGTCATTTTTCCCATTGTGAAATCCCATGCCACGTAGGTTAACATGGCAAGAGGTTATTAACTAATAACTCCTGATAGGAGAATGATAGGACTTCCATTCAAAGACTTCCCAGAATGGTAGTGATAAATCCAAGAATATGATATTGTTCAATTTCTCCTCAAATGTACAGACAAGAAGTTATAAGACTTTCTTGTTTGCTGGTTCAGATTCAGCCTTCCAGTGGTCTGTCCTGATTGGTCAGAGTTAAGTGGATTAGCCAGGCTGCTTTGAAGAGGTGATAAAGAACCCCTGGGGTTAACCAGCTCTGCGGGGGGGGGGGGGAAAGAGTCTAGGGAAATTAGCCATCCTAGGGGTGTGTTTAGCCAGCTCTTAACTCCCTGCTGGAAAAGCAGCCATTATGAATTTGGAGGATTTGGTGCACTCTGGGACAAAATAATGACACACTCTACAGGATGTTGTCATAACCTTGGGGAGTTACCCTTCCCCCATTGGTCAGGAGTGACCTCCTGCTTGACCCAGAGAACTTGGAATAAGTATCTGAGAGGGGCAGAGCCTCTCAGATCTGCTGCTTGAAACTTAAGATTTCTTGAAAGTAAATGGGAAACCCAATTAACCCTTGATGGCTTGGGCAAACAAATATTGGCGGGTTAATGGGCCTACAAGGGGTTTATTAGATTAAATATTTGTGTAATTATTGCATTCAATGTTAACAAACTCTATCAAAGTAATTTGCAAATCAAATTTCCAGAACCAAATTCCAATTATTTGCATGTAAACAAATTATCAAAGAAAGATTTATCACACGGGTATATATATTCAAAAAGTTGAATTTTATATTCATCAAATTTCATGAATTAAAAGGGTACAAAATCATACAAAACACAAAGCAACTAGAAGTTACAATTATATATGTCCTTCTTTGTTACAATTGTGAACACCTTTTTCTAATAGCTCCAAGGCAGTGTAACTAAATTCTGCAAACAACTTTGCCTTTGATACAATGATCTATGAAATCAGTGTAAATGTTGACGTTTCGGTCTACAACTGTTTGCATCCACTGGACCATCTTCAGGTCTTTTACGAATACAGATGAAAAACCCCTGTATAAACACGGAAAAATCAATAATTACTGTGTAATCTTAAAACATTTGAATTAGAATATCACCCGTGTGAAAAGAAATTGAAATGAGATGTGATTAGAAAGACAGATAAAAGTGTCCATAGGGAAGACTCAACCCTCCTCATGAGAAAAATAGTTTCACATGACTACGTGAAAAGAGCAGGTCGAAAGATGTTTAAAAGACTTACTTTGTCACTTACTTCAAGAGTATTGAGCGTATTTGTTGGTATTGGAATCCAAACCTAAATGTAGTAGCACGAATACCTACAATTTATCCAGCAAGCAAAGCTAGAAGATGAAAGGATAAATATATATTTAATGGAAGTGGATACAACCGCCTAAATTCAAGCTCTCTGTATGGGGAATATCTTCAATTTTAACTCACTTCCCAGAGTAAGGGAGAAGAAATTATTGTGTATTTACTTCAGCTGATATCTCCGTATTTTGATAAACAAAATCTATTTATGTTTGATAATTTGAAACTTAAGAAAGCAAGACGTGGTGCCATGCTGAGAAGTTTGATGTGCAATTTCTAAGGCCTGTACTCTGAAGACTGCACCATCTGAAACTACAGCCCTGTGGACTACCTTGCTGTGAAAGAGTAAAGAGTGGACTCCCTGCAAGCTACAGGTTAACAGAGCTCATCTGGATCAACACCACCAAGAATCCTCAACCTGGAAAACTACCAGTGGATTTGTAAGGGTTTTGTCTAAGTGGATTGTGGGAACTGAAGTCCTCAACTTTCAAGGACCATCTTGGAGCTTTCAGACCCTTGGAGTAAGTTTGAGGCAGTTTGGGACCCTTTGGGGAACTTCAGGAAGAAGTTCCAGGAGTTTGGAGAACTTTGGAGCAACTTTGGAAAAAAGCTCCATAAGGGGATCGACTCAACCTGGTCAGCCAAGCCGCCTGCCTTCAACCGCGAGTCGGCCAAGCCATCCAGGTTCGTCCCGCTGAAAGCTCCGTAGGTCCGACTTCCAGAGTTTGACCGGGAGTAGAAGAAATCCGAGGCCGGCGAACCCTCACCGAATTCGGCCTGGTGAAGAGCATCGAGGGACCCCACGAGAAAAAGCTCCAGAAAAGTTTCTAAGTCCGAAGGTAAAAACTGTGACCGGGACCTACCGCGAGGGGTAGCCGCTCAGGGCTCCATCATGGTCGGCCTGAAACTTTGACTTTGAGTCGGTCTATCGCGACCAGATATCCCAATATGGTGCTATAGGTTTCTAAGTGCTACATAATGCTAAATCTTTGAAAATTCAGATCTCCGGTTCCTACATTGGACTTTTGTTGTTTTGGTGTCATTTTAAAGATAAAAATATTTCCTATTTTTATAAATTGGTGTTGGATTTTTATTGTGCATTGTGTCTTAATTACTTACTGAATTGGGGTTTTTAAATGCTTTACATACCTGTCTTGGTGTTTTTAAATGCTTTACATACCTGTCTTTGAAGTTAAGCCTGCCTGCTCGCATCCAAGCTACCAAGGGTTGAGCATGAGAATAATTTTCTAAGGCCTATTCTGAGCCCTATACTGTGTTAGTGGCCTTACTGCCAGTGGCAGACCTACATTTGCCCCTACCAATAATCCACTTTCCAACAGTATGGTTCCAAATTAGACATCTGGTCTACGCTTTCATAAAAGAAGTTATTAATTTTTACTAGTTCTAGAAGGCTTCACCCAGACTGACGAATGAGAAGTGTAAGTTGAGTGGTGCAGGAAGGCATTGTTAATTCATGCAAGAAAGCTTCGGCCACAGCTACTGCAAAATCATTGAACAGATGAACATCAAACTTAGCTTGGTTCTTATTCAATGTTTTCCTTCCTTTTCTTGCATTTGTATCTCTCCTGGAACTTAACTTATTAATCATCCTTTTGATTGGATGACTTGTATCCTTCCACTACTTACATTCAGGGAACTATATTTTTCTCTTTCCACCATTCCATGCCGGTGCATGTTTTCTTGCTCTCCCTTTGTGCTGTTTTCCCACTGAAATGCCCTGTGCTCTTCATGCTGCGCCATCCCACCTTCCCATCTACTCCTGCTCCTCCTTGTCTGCGCCCCGAGCTCTCTGTGTTGCTCCCTTTACCATCCTGTTTGAGTCTTTTTTTTTTTTTTTACTGATTTTTTAAAATTTCAGACCTCTCACCCAACCAACTTTTTTGTTGCTCCGCCGCTGCTGCTACCGCTTACTACACCCCCAGCTGCACCATTGCTCCCCACTCCCGGTAATTTCTTTTTTGAAAAAATGTACTTTTATCACACTTTAACCTAGTTACCCATCTCAGAATAGCAAATAAAACAAAAACAAAATGGCCACCATGTCATGATGTATGTGTGGTGACTTGGAAGGTGCCATGCTGCCATGTGCGTATGCTTCAACGAGCTTTTAAAAAAAAAAAAAAAAATTCAAACAATGTTTAGCATTGGAAATAACCTTTTTAAGGTCTGGCTTAACAGCGCAGCTGTCGCCACACAATTACGTGAGAATCACCAGGAGATGGGCTTTGGCTCGGCCCACATGTTGGGAGCCAGGACTACATCCTTTGATTGGGCAGACGTGGTGTGCTTCCACAAAAAGTGCTTGCACCCCACACAGCTGTGATTATTTTGTTTATGTATCCAGCTGCCAGAGCTTGAACTTTAAAGGGCACACACATGTCAATGTAATACTTTCGAAGTGTCTTAGATAACTAGATAATGTGTGTCGTTTTTCTCTGGCAGCAGCTCAGATACAAGGAGGACAGTGATTAACGTACATGGATTTTAGGTCTGGCTTGACAGTACATTCATAAGCCAGACCTATTGCCATTGCCAATGCTTGTTTTTACCAATGCTGTACAGCATTGGCAAAAAGGCACTGGCAATCCAAAAGGCAATACCTATTGATTTTGCCAATAATCGTTAAATTCTTCACTCTATATCTTTGTGTAAAACATGATTTTACTTGTAGCTTTTGAACATAATTTGCTGCCTCCTTGACAGCAGTGACAGGCTCCTACGCAGGGCAGGACAAGGACATAGTCCTCCTTGATATATGTCTTGCAAATGACACCCGTAACCCACATGCAAAACCCTGCCCAAACATTCTACTTATAGTTAGACACCCTCCTAAGGTGTACAAGTGAGGGTGACTTCTACAGGCAACTTACCAGTTTGGCCTTCACAAGACCTGAAACCCTGCCAGCTTTTCCTAATCGCATTGCGGAACTCTTCTAAATCTGCCCTGAAGAACTTTCAACTATCAATGCTCCTTATCCCACTTGGAAATCCACCAGTAGTAATCCAAGCTGGTCCTCTCCCTTCACATGGTGGAGCCACAAAATTCCATAACAAATTGTAATCCTAGAACCCCTAGAAAATCTGACTCAGCTTTTCTATTCACTTCAGAAGTAGGCTCTTTCAAGTGAGTTTCACCGCCTCAGCATTTAGGCAGTCCCCATACATTATAAATTTACTGAATTGTTTTTGGTACCTGCATCTTCCAGAGGGTTTTGCCTTCACCTCTTATGGGTGGATCCCATGCATTACAAATTGACCTTGTGTTTTTTGTGAAGCTGTATCTCCCTGCAAGTTGTGCCTTAGACGCATTTCACTCTTCATTTAAACTCTTAACTTACAGGTTCCTACAGTGAGTTTAGTCTTCAACAGTTCTAGGTGCATGTCATAGATTCTTTACCTGGTGGTTTCTATGAAGCTACATCTTCCAGTGGGTTCAGGCCTTCATCACCTCTAGGTGCACCCCATATGTTCTTAACATGGCAGGTGGATTGGGAAGCTATCTCTTCCAGAGGGTTGCTCCAGATAAATCACCACATAATTGCCTAAATTGCATGTGATCAGGGCCGGCTTTAGGGCGGTGCGATCGGTGCCACCGCACCGGGCGCTGACTTGGGGTGGGGGCGCCCTAGTTGCAAGCATATTTTCGTTTTAAAAGCACCTGCTGCCGCGTTCCTTGCTTTCAACAATTTTCAGCCATCAATAAAAACGTCAAGATCACTCCAGTGATTAATGTTCCTGCTGAAGGGAGACGGTAGGTTTGTCTAGTGGATGTTTTAACTCATGGTAAGGTAGTGCAGTGGGTTAATGTGCCTATTGCAAAGAATGTGTACCTTGCAGATCACAAAGTACATATAATGTAAATAGGTCAGTGGGTTGCTGCTTGTGTCCCAGGGATCCTTTGTTACTTTTGTTACAGTTTATAAGTTAAAATCCTAATATAGCATAGTGAGCTATTTGAGCTGCATGCAAACTACAAGATATGTATTAGCGCTATATGTCTCTTTGCCCTGACTTTCATTATCCTAAACTTGCAAAAAGGGTTCATTTGGGTAGAAGAAATCAATTTTTAAAGAGAACCCCTAACAATGATGTTATGTAATGTTTTAAATTTTGAATTTGTGCTTTTCCAGACCAAGTACTCTTAAACTATACTGCCTACCAGTAAAGATGGAATGTGACTCCTACACCTTGTAGTCCTCTGTCTTATGTAACATTTCCTATACACTGATTTACACATGTATGATTGTCTCTGTGCCAATGTGTGGGGATTTAAAGTGCTCTGGCACCCTACACTGGTATGAGTGGTGCTATAAAACTAAATCAGTCTGAGAGAGAGTGGTTATAGAGACTTGAGGAGCACTGTTAAATGGTGGTAGAGAGGGAATCCGTGGTAGATGTGGTCATTGGGGGGCACCAACAAACATTGTCGCACAGGGCGCCACCACTGCTAAAGCCGGCCCTGCATGTAATCTAGGCAACCACATCGCCCCTAATTATCATAAGCCTCCTGGGGGGTATAGATTGCATGTTCCAGTCAGCTACATCCTTTTACACCCATAAACCAAAATTGCAACCTGGGAGGAACCATGTGTATTAGGATTTGAATTCCATAACATCAGGTGTATCGTCCACTTATCCCGATTCTCTTGCCTATTGTCCAACTTTTCAGAAAGATTTTTCTGTCTTGACTCCCCTCCTCACACTCTAATGCCACTCACCCTACCCTTTTCAATCATGGCTTCTCCTCACTCTTCCATATATAACCTTACAATCCAGTCTAACCGTCCTGCGGCCCGCTCTCCCTTCCCCACTTCCTTCTCCACCACCACTGCGACTAATCACCTCCAAAATCCAAAGAAGGGACCCCCCGCCCCCTCCAATTACTAAGTTATCAATACAGGCTTAGGACCAATGGGGGGACAGAACAAAATGCAAAGGGGTCCTACTAGCCTGAATTACTTTTCACATGGGAATAAATCCGACCGTAAACAGATCCAGAACAACTCTGTATATTTATTTCACAAATTTCTTCTTATTTTTTTTTATATAGATTCTTTTTCAACAAGTTTATAGTTAGCCTCTTCTTACAATGCTAACATCGTTTTCATACATCATTTCAGCATAACTTTACATCTGTTACTGAGTATATACATTCATTAGCCTAGTTTAAAAACACATTTTACACCAAAAATCAACAAACACCCCCATAAAGCCTCATATTTCACACTCTCATCTGACATCCCATTCATACCACACACTCATCATGCAACAATCCGGAAAAACAAACATCCCCCATACACCGGCAGAGTCTAATCTCTTCTCTCCTTTTGGTGTAGTGGCCCGGACTGGAAACAACAGCATTCAAAGCACGTTTCGGTGATTCTGTAATTGTTCTACCACCTTCTTCAGGACCATATTAACTTTAAATATATACACAAAACGTTAGGAGGGCAAACAGGGATATTCTCACATATCGTTTGTCAGGAATAGGGCTTGATTCTTCATATCTATCCACAGATCAAGAATGAATATGATCTCAATCACTTGTCATTAGCCAACCAGCCTTCTCACTCGTCAAAGGGATAACCTTCACTTTGGTTTCCACTTGTATGTCCCTAAAGCAGAACAAATTAACCGTCACTTTTCGTGCACACTTTGTCTCTCAGACAATATGAGCTCGATTCAACCGGCAGGTATCCTTCCACTCCAAAATTATAACTCCTGCCTGCACCGTCTTCCACGCCACAGTCACATAACCGTTGAATCTACTCCATACTACCGTCTTCTATAACTTCCCCCATATGACCTTCTCCCATAAACTTCGTCAGTTAAACGGGCCTGCCAACAATTTCCCACCCTCGAATGATCCTAGTCTCCAACTTTCCCCACTCCCCACCAACCATTCCTTCCATTCCACTCCTTGTCCATTTCAAAGCTGAGCTGCCCTTGCAACATCTGACTGATTAACCAGAACCTGCTAGGCCTATGACCTGATCTCAGACCTTTTGTTAATCACTGAATCTTGGTTAGGAGTCTATGTATCCCCAGTCCTACACAAATTCTTCCTCGATCTGTCAAGGAATCCTTACAGAGCACAAGCTTTTAAGACTTCCTTTCAACCAGGGTGAAAATTACTTCTGGTCCACTGCTCATCTTCACCTGCCTTTGTTTGCTCATTTCTGCTCGCATACACATACAGGCCTCTGACCAAAAAAAAAAAACAGATGTCTTTGTAAGCACCATCTCTGACCTCACCGTAAACAGCAACTACTTCTGCATCATGGGTGACTTGACTATATGGTTCAATCAATCAAAACGCTCCTTTTGAGTCGTAGGTGCAGAACCAAAGAGGATAAGTGGGCCCCTCACACTAACCATAAAGGGTTTGGGTGAGTCTCCCTACAGGGACTGCAAATAGATGTAAATGAGACTACACTTTCCAGCACAGAAATAAGTAATTATTCTGTACAGATATACAATGTGTTTTATCCAAAAACAATTAGAAATTTGTTTTGTATCGCCTTTATTTACCATTGATTCAAATATATAATAGTACGTTCTATCAACTCCTAACCATGAACTCTGAGTCATCAAGCATAGTCATAATATTTAATAATGTTGATACATGCTGTGCCTGTGCAAACTCTGGCTTCCAATGTTGACCTCTCATTTCATTTACTTAGTTGTTCCCCTTCAATTGTCACAATTACACACGCAATAATATCTCCAGCCCGCTAAGTGCCTCCCACCACAGTATGTGAATAGTTTGCCTTCATTTGATGGACTTCTATGTATGCAATCCATTTATTTTGGCTGCTAGTCACTTACATGGGGAGTTTTCTATTCAACGTTTGTGTCACATGTGAGTGTGCAGTGGCACCTGTGCTTAATTTGAGCCGGTGGTTTCCGGTGCTTGGCACTGGCACTAAATTGGCAGCACCGGCAACTATGACGGTCTGCCACATGGTGGGCTGTTTGTCTGATTTAGAGAGAGCACAACAGTTGTTTACTAATTCAATATACGTTAAAAATGACTATTATCTGCCGTCCATTCTAATCTTATAGCTTTGGGGGCTGGAATAGTCTGAATTGTCACACTTGTAGGAGTGTGATGGTTAGTAGCTGGTTTGGTACTGTCATTGGCAGCGCTGACAGGGGCAATGGGTGGTGTAGTCTGCAGTGACCTCCTGATGAGGGCCCTGGCACTTAATTTTTTTGACAAATTAAGCACCGAGTGGCACAGATTTCTAGTCATTACCTGGTATGAAGGTCCACAGAAAGAATATGATCAATGATATGACTCAGTGTCTGTAGCTACTATGTTCTCCCTCCCCCTTTTAGGCCCTGTGAGATGGGACACTTTTAATCCCCACAAGGAATGCATTTGGTTTTATATCTAGTATTCCTGTTCTCATTTTTATTATATGTAGTGAGCACTACACAGAGGGTTGGTTCCTAATGAAAGGCCAATGCACCTTCCTTCTAGGGCAATTATAACGGAAGACGCATGCTGACATTTTCTTAGGGTTGAAATAGTCTCCTTTATTTTTAATCCTACACGCTGGAGACAGGAACTAAAGTATTAAGTCGACCAATAGGTAGTTTTAGTTCATACACCCCATCTGCTCGGTTTTCATCAAGTAACACCCATGCCGGTAACCTCATTAGAGCACTGATTATTTAACACCTAAGAAGTTCCTGTTTATCGGGTTGTATCCCACATTTGGTCAAAGTCTTTACAGTGCTTAATTTGAGCCAGTGGTTTCTGGTGCTCGGCACCGGCACTTAAATGTCGGCACCAGCACTTATGAAAGTCTGTCACATGGTGCCGGTGTATGTCTAATTAGGGATGAGCACAACAACAGATGTTTATTAATAGAATATACATTAACAGTGTCTAATACCAGCCACCCAAGCCATTCTCATAGGTTTGGGTCCTGGACTAGTATGAATTGCCACATTTGTTAGAGTGTGATGGTTAGTAGTTGTGTTGGTATTGTCATTGGCAGCACTGGCAGGGGCAATGGATGGTGCAAGCTGCACTGACCTCCTGACGAGGGCCCTTGCACATATTTTTTTTACAAATTTAAACACTGAGGGCCTGATTACAAGTTTGGTGGACGGGTTACTCCATCACAAACGCAATGGATATCCTGTCCGTCATATTCCGAGTTCCATTATGTTATATTGGATATAATGGAACTCAAAATACGTCAGACAGGATATCCGTCACGGTTGAGATGGAGTAACCCGTCCGGCAAACTCGTACTCAGGTCCTGAGTCTTTACCAATGTGAGGAGGAGGCCTATGAAGGGGCAAGGCACCCTCTGGGTGGGTGAGGGCTTTCGCTCTCTTAATAATACACGAAGAACCACTAAGTATACCTGCCTAATAGGAACTGGAGATATATTCAAATATCCCTAGATGTTCTCCTAGGTACTACCTGTGGTTATATTACAACCTTGTTATGTCTGTAATGAAGACCCACCACTAACTGCTTATCAAAAGAAAATGTACCTCTCAAAAATCTACGTTGTAACATATGAAATACTCTGCACAGCTGTACCAAGAATTACCACTGCAATATCTTCTTGCCTTGCAAACCACAGAGCTGCCTGCCATGGATTCCTCTCACCCTCCGCTCCATTGCCACACCAGCGCAATCCTCTGACCCCAGTATATATAACACGTTCAGCTAAAGAGACGGTAGTGCCTCTTTATGCCTAAAACCAGGGCTTTAAGTGGGCCGGGTCTCACTGGTGCTGAGCACCGGCAGTTTTTTAAAGGGGACCTCGAAACGGGTTTCTATCGGGCTCTGTTATGTGCCCTGGCACAGGCGGTCCATTTTTTTCCGGACTGCAGTGACAGCAGGCACATCGAGGTGCGCGTGCTCACACTGCTCACTTCTCACTAGTGGAGAAGTTACGGCATGACGTCATGCCAGGTGAGCGTTGTAGGGGAAGAAAAATCCTTTAAAGAAAGTCATTTTCTCCCTGGATTTCCCTTCTCTTTTTAAAACTCTGGAGCAGCAACATTGTGGTGTCACCAGGGCTTTAAGTGGAAGGTTTTTCAATATTATATACAAGCCATAGTTGCTGCTTATTTATCTTATGCAACTGACAACCATTGACAAAGCCAAAAGTCCTGACTTGTTGTAGATATGATGTTACTAGTTGTATCATATATCTGGATGCAATGACAGAAACAGCAAAATACAAGTTGGGCGGCACACTATGCTAAGCACAGATTTTTAGCTGACGTGTTTTTAAGCCACACCCTTAAATTACATTGGCCACCCCCCTTTGAGACACCCCCCCCCCAACCCACTTTTTCATCCCACTTAAAGCCCTGCCTACAACTGATGCTGACGCGTTTAGGACGTGGATGTTTTCTAACACTGTGCAGACCTGAGAAAGGCATCAGTATAATATAGAACAATTGACACCATAACTCACAGGTCCCCCACGTATCATCAAATGCAGCGCATTCCCACAGCCTAAACTCCTGGAGTCAGAACATTGTGGGAATCTTCCCAGTCCAGAAACAGCTTGGCAGATGGAAACATGGCTGCCTGTCATTCCTCCTCTGACAGCTGGCAATGAACAGTATGCGTTTTTGACTGCGCTGGATTAAACGGTGGGCCTCGCGCCTCATGGAGCACCTGCACAGCCGGCCACGAGGCGCGCCTTCGTCTCTAACGTGTCAATGCCCTGCCCGGCCCGCTAGCAGGTATACGCCGTTTGCGCAAGCGTTATCTCCGCGCCGCCCTGCTTGGTACCCGATGCTACGTGCCCCAAATACCGAGAAGCCGTAGCTCCAAAACCAAACGCTGCTTCTCTAATCTAGCGGTGGGAAAGTGCCCTTGGCAATGTTCACCCGTCCCGGGGGGCTGGGCTGACAGGAACCAGTGGCTGGAGATAACACCTTGAACTAGACTGTGAAAGGAGGAGTGTTACCAGCTTTCATTCAGAGTGTGACGCTTGCCCTCCACAGGGCAGAGGGCACATGCGCACTTAAGTGGCGGAAAAACTTGCTTTTAACGCTTCCAACGCACGCTGTATTTATCGCTGGAACTGTAAAAAAAAACTTAAAGAGAAACATTGGATACCGATTCTCTGGCTATTCTAGTTATAAAGTGTTCAGATAAACAACAAATTCTGTAATGGCTTCAAAGCAAAGGATATTTAAAACTGGGGTGGCAAGCCCACACCGAGTCCCACAGCCCCAACAACAGTCTAGTATGCATCCACAAAGGGTAGGCAAAATGACTGAAAATAGATAAAACACACAAGCAGCTTTAAGAGTAAAGGGCTCAGCAAGAAGTGCTGTTGATTCTGTAAATGAAAATATATATTTTTTTAAATGGCGTGTTGCTAGAGCTGCGTATGCGAAAATAATCAACTACACCGCCAGTCACAAGACTGACGACGCAAGGTAGCTACCACCTGCATCCGGCCTGTCGCAGGCTAAAAATAACAAAATATACTGACTCCCAAGTAGTCTTTGGATTTGCTGATTAATCAATTGCATATATTTACATTTCTTTCTGGTAGCAGGCACCGTGGAGAGAAGGCTTGCTTCTTCTTTAGCTGTTTCTTCCATCTCTCACTTAATGGTGGAGGAGTCCTTTCTTTTCCGCTTCCAACCTGCAGCAACTCAACCGTTCAGAAACAGTTCTTTTTCAAATACAGAATATGGGAATTGCTTTTATTTAACTAATAAAGCTTGGGAATGTCGTTCCCCTACTCACTTCTTTCTCTGGTGAGTACCACCAAGCGGACAAATGGAAAGGAGGTCAATGTATGCCTCTCCACATCAGTAGAATGTAACGTGTCATTCCTTTGCATGCAGAGGCCAGGGGTGCAGCTAGTTATTTTTAGTGCAGCAATTGTAGAGGTGCAGCAGCATAAGAATGCAGGGGCGTCTACACCCCATTAGTGGCTGGCTTTTACTACTCATCCAGGGGCAGGGCCACATTTGCCTTTCTTGCATTAGGGCTCCTGGAACCCCTGCTATGCCATGAACTGTGACACAATCAATACTGGCAAACAAAAGACTGAGAATCATTTCACCAAATTTAATATTAATTTAACAATCTCATATTCTCAAAAACGTCGCTAGCTTGTGATAGCATTTATTGGGCAAAAAATACAAAGAAGGTATATACTAGATCAGATCTCATGATCGCAAACTGTGCTGTGGCAATTTTATAGTGTTTGCGTTAGTCCAGTCAAAGGTATCACAGCATAGAACATTGCATCATGGCATACATCTAAGAAAGGACCGTCTCTTGACCATGCTGAAGAAGTTGAATAGGCCCTGATGTCCTCATGAGAACCCTTTTTGGCAAGAGCATAGCAGATTTTGATGGACAGTACAATCAAGCAGGAAACAGCCTCCTTGTGAACCACATTGCCTTTCTTGGAACCAGCATTGCCAAGGAAAAGCTGACTGCCCATCCGGCATTTGCAGGTTTTGTCAAAGTAAAAAACTGAAGGCCCTCCATGTGGTACAGTCCCTCATCCTCTTTGGTGGAATGAGGAGGAGGGGAAAATGTTGGTATAGTGATTAAATCACCTACATGAAACAGGGCGACTATCTTTAATAGGAAAGAAGCCATGGTCGTAAGAGTAAAACCAGACAAATTCTGCAGCTCACGAACGTGCCCAGCCAAAGTAATAACACTCAAGAACACAGTCTTCAAGGTAAGCAGGAATGTGCATGGGGTTGAAAGAGGAGCTCATGAAAAATGTGAGCATGAAGTTAAGGTCCCACTGAGGCATAACAAAAGTGATGGGGGGGTTAACATAAGAGTAGAAGACTTACACAAGGAAGGCTGATCTGGCAAACAAAGAAAAACCAAAAGATACAACAATGGCCTTAGCATAATTTTGCCAGACCAAAAGAGGCAAACTGCAATACATAAGATAAGCACAGCTAAAGGGGGGTCAACTTTCACTCTGATTTGGAATCGGACCACTGCTCAGAATAAACATATTTGGTAAAGTGACGGTCTGATAAAATCACATCCATCACTTCAGAAGGCACATCAAATTAATTCAGATTGCCCCACTCAATCTTAAGGCATTAAGATGGAGGCTCTGGAGGTTTGGTTGCAGAACCTGTCCCTCCAGTAGAGAGTGGAGATCTGGCTTAAGCAGACGAGGATAACACAGGGACACGAGGAGCAGATCGGAGTATCGCACTCACCGCGGACAATCAGGTGCAATGAAGATCGTCTCTGCATGGTCCAGATGCAGCTTCCTGAGAACCCAATGAATCAAAGGGATGGAAGGAATGCATTGTGGAGATGAAAGTTCCATTCTAGGTGAACCTGTCACCTAGCGCTTTCTGTAGCGCAAACTTGAAAGGTCCGTAACTGCAGACAGTGTATGTGTTCTTGTGAGCAGCAAAGCAGTCCACTGAATGGGTTTCCCAAAATATGAAGAGGGACTAAACAACCTCTAAATGAGCATGCCACTCATCATCTGCAAGGTGATGCTGACTCAGATTGTCCCCAACACATTCAGGGAGCCCACAATGTGGTTAAGGACCAGCCAGAAGTTGTGAGCCTGAGCCCAAGAGCACAGGTTCAGAGCTTCCGGACATATCGGGCATGAGCCACCAGTAGCCTGATTAGAGTGTACCACACTGCAGTCATATTGTCCATCAGAACTTGGCTCAAACAACTGCGGATGGAAGGCAGGAGCATCTTGAGAGCCAGACGGATCGCCTAGAGCTTAAGCAGGTTGATGTGTGATTTCTGCTCCAAACGGGACCAAAGGCCTCTGATCTCTGACTGGAATCAGCGCGGAGATACCCCTGCCGGGGTTATTCCAGCGCTTTATAAATTCTTCATTCATTCATTCAATCAAAATGACTGCTCCTAACCAGAAGGAGACATCAGTAACCACAGAGGCTACCACTGGTAGGGGGAAAAAGGACTTCCGCACATGAGGTAGTCTGGACCCCGGTACCACCACAGGTCTTCTGTTGCGTCTGGGGAAATTCAAATGCTGTCTGTCAGGATTCTCTAGTGCTGGGCCTACTGAAAAAAGAACGCACCATTGGAATACATGCAGGTTCCATCAAGCGTAGGGCACCAGCAGGAGGCTCTAAAGGTAGAGGATTGTAAGAGGCAAAAGCAGAGCTCCATCCGGAATCATCAGGATCATAGCCCGATTGTCTAGAACCCGCTTGGGAGGAGGGAATGTCAAGCTCTATCCCAGTGAAGAGGAGATGCTGCAATTGCAGGAGGCGAGACTTGTGGAGGTTGATCCAAAACAACAGATTGAAGAGCAGGAAAATTGTGGCCTGTAGGAGGTCCGGCACTAGCTACAATGATCCCGCCTTCAGCAACCAGTCACTGAGGTAAGGGAATACAGATATCTCCGACCTGCGAAGATGTGTCGTGACACCAACATCACCTTCATGAAAACACAGGAGCTAATGTTAGCCCAAATGGAAAAACTGAGAACTGACAGTGGGTGGAGCCCACCACAAAACGCACATACCTTCTAGGCGATTGGCAAATTGGAAGAATTAAAGCATGCATCCTGCAAGCTAAGCAATACCATCCAGTCTTTGAGTTCCAGAGCAAAGAAACTTCTGTGAAAGAAAGCATTTTGAACTTTTTTTTCCACATGAAGGTAATCCGAATGCAGAAGTCTGGAATGGGATGGATACTACTGTCTTTCTAGAGAACAAGAAAATAACAATAGTAGCACTCATACCCGATCCCATTCTCCGGGACCAACTCCACTGCCCCTTTTGTCAGCCGAGTGAGAACTTCCTTCTACAGAATGAGGACATGGTCTTCCGAGGTAGCAGAGGGCAAAGGGGAATGGGAGGTGGCAATCCATGTAAGTGAAGGGCATAGCTTTGTTAGGCAGTATGAAAGACCCAATGTTGGTGGACTGCCAGCGTGATAAATGAAAGGTCACCCCAGCTACAGGCAGCTCGTATTCTCTCAAAGGCAGATTGGAGAGGTTTGTAAGGGAGGGACCGGGAAGGAAGAGGACTGTTGCTCCAGTCCCTGACAGCCATTGGAGCATATATGTCCCATGTAGCTTTGTAAGCACCCAATGGGCTGTTGTATTGAATGCAATGGTTGGAGTCTCTAAAATTGGCAGGCCCGAAACTCTCCCCTGAACCATCAGCATTGTTGATGAAACTGCCAAGCAGGGATCGGCAACTCCATGGACCAAACTGTAGTTTGATCTTGACTGAGGTGTTCCAGCACAAATGCAGCCTTTTCTCCAGAGAGACATGCTTCATCGAAGGGCATCTCTATATGATTTTCCTCGGCATCCGCTAAAAGCCTTTGGAATGCACAAGGCAAAGGAGAGTGGAAGAGATGGCAATGGAAGAGCCTAAGGGCTGCGCCCAAATTCAGTGTCCAAGCCAGAGCGGAGCATCTGCTTCGCGCATCTTATCCATGATGGCGCATGTTATACATGATGCACAATGTCCGCAACATTACGTTGAAGATGGTCTGGAAGGTTAGGGACCACCACCTGCAACATCTCCCATAAGGGATGGGACTAACAGTCCAGGAGGCAAATTGTGTTTGTGAAATGAAGATCAAGGATTCCAAAACAGAAGACATTCTTCTTTATTGCCTCACTCCTCTTTGAATCCCCATCCAGGGGAGTTGAGGGGAAAGAGTCAGGGCTCTGCTTAGTTGTAGATGAAGCCTGGACCACAAGACTCTCCAGAGAGAGGAGCAAGCCATTAAGAAGTTTGAGTCCCCTTGGGCTGGACAATGATGGAGAGAAATGTTGAAGGTACAAAGTCCACAGGAGGCCAGGTTGTAGTTCCAGGAAGTAAATTTATTCAGGTTCAAGTTACAGAAGCTTAAAGTATAGCCAAGGTGGTAAGTAGGCCTGTATGTACGCCCCACCAGGAGCAGCCTCCTAGCTGCTCAGCCTGCAATCACCAACTGACTCAGATCAGGCACCCAACATTCCAAGGCATCATCAAGATTCCACACATGCTCAGGCTGAACAGCAAGGGGAAGGACAGAGAGTACAGAAAGAGGAAAAGTCACAACACTACAAGCGGCCTGGTAATTTACCCCAAGGGCAGATAGTTTTTTTTTTCAGGCAACCAAAACAGAGTCCACTAACACCTTATTTAAGGGAAGGGGGAAATGGTTCAACTGTGGCAAATGTCAGCTGTAAAAGTTCTGTGTGGAGTTTTTTTTTTTTTTAAACAAGTTTTATTGATTTTCAATAGACTAACATTGTGACATATTATGGTTGTTTATACATCTTCATTATGACAGCATAAAAGCAGGAGTTCCTCAAGTCTTTGTTTTCTCACCCCTCCTCTTCGATATCTACACAAAGTCATTACCAGAACTGATCAATGATTTTTACTTCACTTGCTATAACTACGCAGACAACATGCAGATACTTCTTAAATTGGAACACCCAAGGACATCGGAAACTGCAAAATCTTTGGTTTCATCTGCACCTTTGGCCAGTGGATGACATGGGGCCACCTCAAACTGAATGCCTCCAAAACTAAAATGCTCCTCTGTAGCGACTGGACAAGTTATGACAGTTTCTGTGCTTGGCCTGATGATTTAGGACCATGGGCAAAAATATGCAAGGAGGTAAGAAACCTTGAAATTACCATGATCTCCAAGATGTCCATGAATGCTCAAGTGGATAAGATATCCAAATCATGCTTTCTTACCTTGAAATCACTGCATCACATCTTCCTGCTCCGAAGATTCCCCCATATGGTCAAAGCAACAATCTCTCTTGTTCTATCAAAACTAGATTACGCCAATGGTCTATATCACGGCTCACCTTTATCAACCATGAGAAGATTACAGAGAATTCAGAACTCTGCTGCCACACAACTACTACATGTAAAGCCACAAGCTCATATCTCCCCACCTTAAGAGCCCTCCACTGATTGCCAGAAGATCCTTCTTCAAGGTGCTTTGTATCATCCACAAGGCAATACATGGAAAATCAGAGCTTTTTTAATTAGAAAGAAAATCATAAAATACATCCAACAGAGAAACCTATGCTCTAGATTGGCACCCAATTTCCAAATCCCAGCTTACAAGAAAAAACATGGGTGGAACATCTTCTCTGTGCAAGTGGCTAACCTATGGAATTCCTTACCCCCAGAAATAAGATCCACTGAGAACAATCTCAGCTTTAGAACACTAGTGAAAAGCTGGCTCGTACCTATATGATTAGAACAATGTATGAAAATAATATGAACAAAACATCAAAACAATAAAACAAGCAAAAAAAATAGTTATATACACACATATATACACGCTCACACACACATATATTTTTCACTGGAAAAAACAAAACTTAAAGTGACGTTATATTTAAGTGAAAATGGTGGTTAAAACACATTTTAAACTAAAAATAAAACACTGAAATCCACTACTTATAATTAACTGAAGTAATTTTAACTCATGCCCCCATCATGCACAGTTTTGTCATAAATGACGTAATTTCAGATGTCATTATTCATGTTACCAATGATATCATAGAACATGTCATGGGTGATGTAATATGTGAGGTCAGAAGCAGTGCATAATGAGGAACTAAGTTATAGTTACTTCAGTTAACTATAACTGGTGAACTTCAGTTTTTTTTAGTTTAAAATGTTACATTTAAACTGACATTTTCACCTAACTATAACAATAAAAATATTGAAAATGTAGAATTTCTTTTACCAAACAACCATAAATGTGTGTTTGAGTCTTTCTTTCTTTCTTCAGGTCACAAAATGCAGCCATAAAAACAACCAAAAGGGGTCCCTGAACTCCAGAATGACAATTTTAACTACAAACCCATACAGGGCATTACAAGGCGCTCCCGGAAGAGAGCAGTGAGTACTATATGAGCCTCAAGGCCACTTTTTTATGTATACTCAGAGTGCCCCGGTCCCACTTGGGGCCTGTTAGCTGCCTGCAGGGGGCTGTTGGCTGCCTCTGGGTGCGTTGGCCACTTGTTGCAACCTCAATGCATGGCGGAATGTTGGCTTTATGTATGCTTTACTTTACGTTTAAAAAAACCATAGAAATTCACTGGAAAAAACAAAGGTTAAAGTAACATTGTAGTTAGGTGAATATGTCAGTGACAACATTAACACTGAACTACAAAAAACACAGAAATTCACCAGTTACACTTAAAAGAGCTAACTATACCTTGCCATGCACTGCATATGACCTCACATTTTACATCCCTCATAACTTGTTCTTTGGCATCATTTATGACATCACTGATGTCAAAAATGATGTCATTTGAGATGCATTTAAGATGCAAGCTTCGTTTTTGCACATATTACTCCATAAATTAGTATGGCATTACAGGCTGGAAAGTAAGTACAAAAAGCTCATAGGAATATGAGGCATCATTAATGCCATCACAGATAAAACTCCCTTAGGTGTAGAAAGCATGTGTTATGTGCAACTTTGATCCTATATCCTACACTTTATTGGTGGCCTTGTTCACATTAAGAATCAACCACATATACAGGGGAAACCCTTCTGTATAGAAGTGTTCAGAGAAAGTCAAGTGCATACAAATACTGGACGCCTGTTCAAAAAATAAAAAATGCCCTACTACGCACAGCTTTTATCTGTATCGAACCCTTGTCAGTCAGCGAACCTACATTGAGAAATGAAGTTGGTATGAGTAGAGAAGTGGTACTGTAAACAGTATTCACTCTATCTAAAGAGTTTACTCTGTACCACACTGTTTGCAGACAATGAAACTCTCACGAGAATTGAAAAGTGATGTAATATGTAAGGTCATATGCAGTGCATGGCGAGGGCGCAAGTTATCTTTAGCTCTGCTAATTGTAACTGGTGAATTTCAGCGGTTTTTAAAGTTCAAAACGTTACGTAGTTATTGAACATTTCTCCTAACTATAACATTAATTTGACCTTGTTTTGGTTTTTTTAAATATATATATATATATATATATATACATACATACATACACTTCACCACTTCCGGTTACCACTTTTTCCACCAGAAAGACGACACAGCAAAACGAAGGTAAGGTTCCAAATATTTTATTCCATAAGAAAGACTGCTACGCGTTTCGGCAGGATCCCCTGCCTTGCTCACACATCGAGCACCATTACATTTCCACATTTTAAACTCTTTTTTTCTGACATCACATGTTCATAAAAACCAACAAAAGACTATATGTGTGTCTTTTTTTCTCTGTTTTCTATTTTTCTCAATTTTTTACACACTATTTTATTCTTGATATCCTTAATTAACAACATACTTTATATTTTATGCGTGCATATATTTTTTTACGTTTTATTTTTTCACTTTTTTTTCTTTTTTTTTTATTGTCCTCATTTGCTAACGTCAGAATGGCTGTTGACTATTTTTTGCATACAATTCAACTAACTTTATTGTGCCATATTGAACTTATCATGTGTCAGAGATGGATTTCTTTCTACTTCACAAAGACATTTGATTTATACTTTAACCATGTGGTCACCTGCTGCCACCAGGGTCTCACTTGGTGTAATGATGATTCTCATAGTGTATTCAATGCTACATTCAGTAATTCTGTCTAAAAATATCAGCTATTGTGAAAATCGCACCTATTCACAATTCTTTCCATCTTATAATAATTTCGTCCACCTATAATGATGGAATTACATTATTGGATGGTATATAAAGTGCAAATGCTTTGTACAAATCTGTTTGAGAATAAAGTGCATGTGCACTAAATCACATCCTCTCAACATAACAACATGTTGTGTTTTTCTTCACTCCTACAGAATCTTAATATACCTTTAGGGGCATAGATCTAACTCCAATACTATATTTACTCCTGCCAACTAAACATTCGCTCAAAAGTATATTTGTGCAAAAACTACGCAAAGACAATAAAGTGCCAGTGCACCTAAGTATTATAGCAGCATAGTCCAATTTGACAAAAATGTGCAAATGGTGCAAAAATGTGCAAATAGTGCAAAAATGTGCAAACTTTGCAATTAAAAATTCAAAATTCCTATACTCTGAAATATGCCATTATTCCCTCTCGGGATAAACTTTCTAAAACAGGTATTACTGTGCTGTTTGTGCAAATTGCGCAGATGTTTTCCAATATATACTAAAGTGCAAGTGCCTATTGAAATTGCAAATTCCTTCCTTCCTCATTTTTTTTTTTAAATATCTTTATTGGCATTTTACTTTTTAAATATAACTGACGTCGCGGATCAGTACAAAAACGTTTTGATGTGAATATCAGAAATGTATATCCTGTGTACAAAATAGCTTTACCCATCGTAGTAATAGAGAGACAACACAGTCATGTTATTTCCTAGTACTGACATGTATATCATACTGGAACATATGTACAAGCACCGCAGTATGCTATTGCTCACAGTCAAGCTACAACATAAATTACCAATTAATGTCATTGTTATCCATTGCATACTCATAACACATCTTAGCGAAACAGTCCTAACAGGAACTTGTGTGTGCACACCAGGTACATCCAGTGCATAGCCGGTCCGTACTTATCAACAAATCACTGTATAATAGAAGATAGGACGGAAATAATAATAGAACACACTTATCGAACACTGGTGAGTACCAATAAAGCATATTTGTCCAAAATATTCTAAACATAACTAAAACTGAAAATATCAAAAGAAAATCTGCCATCCACTGAACACCATAGATATTTACCATGCATGACTATATATAAATACATATGATCAGAACATTTCCGCGTGTCCGCACAACCAATGGATAATTATCACGTTACATATAACTGGGCAGGGCAGCCATCAATGAGGAGGATCCCTGTGTCCGAGGATCTAGGGGGGGGGGGGTTAGGGACCATTCATGATAAACCAGAGGAAGTGACAGAGATCTACTTTATAAACTCTATGGTGTGCAACTTCCCTTAGCTGAGTAGCGGGGGGGGCCGGCAAGTCTATCATTGAGTGGCTAACGGGGCGGCATCAGTCACTGTCAAATAGCCAGTCTGGAAGGCGACTAGTATTGCATCCCAATCTTGTGCAATGGGGAACTTTCGAAGCCCGGCTATCTCCTCTCTATGCAGTGCGGAGCTTTCCGCCTGGGCCCACACCGCCAATGAACGCCTCCAGCTCAATATCACCGGGGGAACTGTATTTTTCCATTTCTTGGTTATGAGGCGTTTTGCAGTGATGAGACCGAGGTCCCAAAATTTCGAAGTAACTTTATTCTTTTTTGATCTGGCGTACAACCCCAGAAGGCACACCTCCCATGACAGTGGCATGTCCGCGCGTGTACATGAGGCTAGGGTCGAGACCACCTCTTGCCAGTAATGCCGAAGGGATGTGCAGGCCCACAACATGTGGAGCAGATCTGCATCAGCATGCTGACAACGAGGACATACGGAAGTGGTGATGTGGAAGTATCTGTTGATCATGTCAGGCGAGAGATATGCCCGTTGTGTAATGTATATTTGAATAAGCTTAAACCTGGAGTTTCTGGGTATATTCCTAGCACTCCCTAATATACTGTCCCATTCCCTGTCCGTCCAAGGCCGGCCTCTATCTGCCTCCCACCTATCTTTGAGCCGTGTCATCGGCTTCATCGTGTGCGTGAGAAGTGCCTCTACCAGCCAGTGTACCACATGCGACCCCGTGCCCATCACGTGTAAATATTGCACCAACAGGTGCGTCGATGGCTCAATAGCCAGATCCCCCCCAGGCAGCCGTCAGAGCTTTCAGGAGGGAGGTGTGCAACAAGAATTGGCCTACTGGAAGTTCATTATCTGCGGCTAACGTCTCAAATGTTAGTAATGCACCATCCCTATATAAGTCACCCAATGTCTCGAGCTCAGCCACACGCCAGGCCGCGAGGGCCGCCTCTGTGGTGCCCAGCCTCCCCCGTGGTGTCCCCACCAGTGGTATTGGGGCATATGGGAGCGTCGCGCGGGTAAGATATAAGCTTCTTTTATAGCATTTAAGGGCCAATCCCAAATGTATCTGCGGTGGCCGTGGGAGTTTAGCGATGGGATGGAATAAATGACAAATTTGGGAATAGGACCAGGGTTGGTGCATGGTTGCTGTGTCTTCCAGGCACATGTCATTCAACCACTTAGTCGCCCATTGGAGCTGAGCAGCTAAATAATACAGTTCCATATTGGGGACCGACAGCCCTCCTTGGTTAGTAGGAGCATACATTTTCCACAGTGCGATACGTGCTCTTCCCTTATTCCATATTAAGTCCCGGGATAATTTCTCCAAGTCTCGGAATATCTTAGGAGGAACATAGAGTGGGAGGTTAGAAAAATAATAGAGTAATTTAGGGAGTACGATCATTTTCAACAGGGTGATGCGGCTCATTACATTCAGCGGAAGCGCCTTCCAAAAGTGTGTTTGAGCACGTATGGCTGAGATCGCTCTCATCAAGTTC
The DNA here is from genome assembly GCA_963921515.1 of Calotriton arnoldi. Taxonomy (NCBI): domain Eukaryota; kingdom Metazoa; phylum Chordata; class Amphibia; order Caudata; family Salamandridae; genus Calotriton; species Calotriton arnoldi. The sequence goes on along the minus strand of CAWUFW010000913.1, from coordinate 798,156 downwards.
CCCTCCATGAGATCTTCAGGTGAGCGATATATAAATATGCCGAGATATCTAAACGTAGTGGGGTACCATGTGAGGGGCGTGCCACCCAGAGAGACATCTACCTCTGTAGTGTGAGCGCTGAACGAATAGACCCCCGATTTAGCCCAATTAACCCGGAGTCCTGATTTCTCCTCAAAGGATGTGAGTATAGCCGCTATGGACGTCGGGATCGCAGTAATATCCCGAAGATATAATAAAAGATCGTCTGCATATAGGGAAACTGCATGCAACCCGTCTCCCAGTCGTATCCCCCATTTTTCACCGTCCCTTCGGAGTAACATTGCTAAGGGTTCCATAGCTAGGGAAAACAGCAACGGAGACAGCGGGCATCCCTGGCGCGTCCCCCGTCGCACCCTGATACCGTCTGAGATCAGCCTACCTGTTCTAACCCGGACAGTGGGCTGTTGATATAATAAGCGAACCATTGTCAAGTAGTGTTCCCCTAGTTCGTATTTACCCAGCACGGATGCCAGATAAGGCCACTCCAAGGAGTCAAAGGCTTTCTCCAAGTCAAGCACCAGACAGCCCGAGCAGGGCCAGGTTTGCGTGGCGTATTGCTGTACTCTAAAGAATCTGCGGATATTTAGGGAGGTGCAGCGCGACGGGACAAAACCATTTTGATCAGGGTGCACCAACATTTTCACTAGTGGCAAGAGACGCCTAGCTAATAAGGATGCAAAAATTTTATAATCCGTGTTAAGAAGCGCTAGAGGACGATAGGAGCCTAAGAGGTCAGGATTCTTATCTGGCTTGAGGAGGGAGACCAACAACGCCTCGTTCTGCGTGGCAGTAAGGGTGGAATCGTCGAGCGCTGCTTCATACACTTTGAGCAGTTGTGGTACTAAGATGTGCGTGTATGCTTTGTAAAATTCAGTCGGTAGACCGTCCGGTCCGGGCGACTTTCCATTGGACAGGGAAAAGATGCTATCCCGAAGCTCCTCTGATTGTATAGGGGCGTTCAGATCATCACTTTGCGCGCGCGTTAGACACGGGAGATCAAGTCCGTCCAGGTATGCCTGTATCTCTAGGGTTGTGGTTCGTGCACGCGATTTATACAAATCTCGGTAGTGTATCACGAACGCTTCGTGAATGGCACGCTGCGTATATGCTATTGCTCCGGTCCCTGTTTTTACTGATACTATGGGCGCCGATGACTCATTCTGACGGATAAGCCAGGAGAGCAATTTGCCTGCCTTGTCGCCCATATGATGTGTTCGCGCCGAGTGTGCAGCATAGTTAAGGCATCGCAGTCGCTCAATTAACCGCGTGTGGTCCTCTTTGAGAGAGCCCTGCCCCCCCTGAGCGTCGTCTGTGTCTGCCCGTTCCGCGGCGGCAAGTCTGCGCTCCAGAGTGGTGAGGTCCCTTTCCAGCTGTGCGCGCATGCCCGCTTGCGTCCCCAGACAGTGCCCTCTGACGACCGCCTTAAGAGCATCCCACTCCACCAGTGGCGACGTGGCCGTCCCTGCATTATCTTCAAAATACTGAGCCACCGCAGTAGCCAATGAATCCCGGAAGGGTGCATCCAGGAGGATGTCCGGCTGAAGACGCCAGATCAGGATCGGTGGCGACTCATCCTCCCACTGTAACTCCATCGTGTGTGGGTTATGATCAGAGTGCATACGTCCCATGTAGGTGGAGTCCGTAATACAGGGTAAGAGGTCGTCGGACACCATGAAACGGTCTAAGCGGACATGTAGTCTATGGGCCCCGGAATAATAGGAGTACACCCTGTCCAGTGGGTGTCTATGTCGCCAAACATCGGAGAAGCGCCACTGCGATGCCCAGTGCCCCAGTGCTCTAGCAGCTGCGTATGTGGCGGTACCAAGCAAGGGCGGAAAGGACCGGTCCAGGGAAACGTCCAGTACACAGTTATAGTCCCCTCCCAGAATCATAGGGAGATCAGGCCATAAAGACAATTTTTGCGATAAAAGATCCAAGTATGCAGCTTGCTCCGTGTTAGGAGCATAAAGCGATGCCAGTATTACCGGTTTCCCATCGAGCACCCCTTTCACTATGACATACCTGCCCTCCCCATCCACCAATGCATCCAGTACTTTAAATGGAGTGCCCGGCCGTACCCACACTAGGACTCCCCGCGCATATGCAGAGTATCCTGTCGCATACAGTTGCCCCCTCCATCGTCAGTGGAGTCGCATGACTTCCACTTGAGCTAAATGTGTCTCCTGAAGAAGCGCTATTTGTATATGATGGCGTTTCAGGTATGAAAATATAAGGTATCGTCGCTCTGGGCTATGGATGCCACGCACATTCCATGTGCCTATTTTAATGGGTGCCATGACCAGTGAGCGGCAAAGGTGTATTTGAGCTGACTCCGCCGTAGGAGAGGAGGATGTGGGAATGTGCGTACATGGGTCAGTGTGGTGGGTGCAATGTTGCGAAGTCTGACTACGTTATAATCATACCGGCGTCTAAGAGTGTTGGCAGAAATAACATAATAACAATAAACAGTTAATAATACCATGAGAGCAATTTTGCAACAAGCAATCGCCCAAACTTAGAACACAATAGCACACAGCTAACGCCTGGGGGGGGGGCTATTATGCGCAGCAACTTAAAAAGTCTAACAGATCGTAAAAGGGGGTTCCGTCTTGTACAGCTAGACCCATCCCCGGCCAGACTCGTATCTGGGCGGGACCGCCGCCTGCGTATTATACATGAGATTCCCATACATTTCAGAGTTAATGAAAAGGAAGACAAGGAGCGAGAAGAAATCCTAGGCCCCACCCCGCATTGTCCCATCCATAAACAATAGATGCAATCATTCCAATGCGGATACAACATAATGGGCTTTTGCATACTTGCGTGTCCAATGAGTTCGTGAGCCGCTCAGGATGGAGGGGGGGGGAAAAGGTGAGCAGAAAATAGGTATACATTCAAGAAATATTATCGGAAGTCTGTGGAGTGACATGTGGCAGCTCACAGGAGCCCTGGGAACCAAGGGGAGCGTCCGATAGTTCCTCTTCACTATTCGGCCCTCGGTGTTCGGAGTCAGAGTCCCCCTCCGGGAATCCGCTAATGTTTGCCACCGCCTCAAGCCGCCCACTCAGTATCAGGTCCGGCGTCAGGCTGGGCGTCCGAGGGGCGGAAGACTGTGACTTCCTCCTTCGCCGTCTGCGGCGTCGCAAAGTAGTCTCCGGCGGTTGCTCTCTGTGCCTGGATTTCGAGGGGTTGAAAGAATCCAGCCATTCCTCCGCACTCTCCGGTGTGGTGAAGAAATGGGTCTTCTCTCACGCAACGACCCTCAGCTTTGCAGGGAACAACAGCGAATATTTAAGATCACACTGTCGCAGACGTCTTTTCACCGCTAAATAGGAGTGACGTTGCTTCTGAACTTGGAACGTGTAATCAGGGAAGATCATGACTTTGTGATTGTCAACTTGTATGTCTTGTAATTTTCTAGTTTCTTGGAGAATTGCATCCCTATCTCTGTAGTTTAACAGGCGGATTAAAAACGGTCGTGGGTTCGAGCCCGGAGGCGGGGGTTTGGCGGGTACTCTGTGCGCTCTTTCAACCACAAAGTGCGGGGAAAAGGCCTCTCCTGGTAGTAGTGACCGGATCCAATCCTCCGCATAATTTACTGTGTTCCTCCCCTCCACTCCCTCAGGAAGGCCCACGACACGTACGTTGTTGCGGCGGGCCCTGCCTTCGGCATCCTCCGCCCTGTCCTCCAAAAATTCAACTCTGTTGAGCAGATCACGAATATTCTTTTCAGCTGAGGACGTCCGTGGGGAAACCTCCGCAATTTCCCCCTCAACGGCAGTGGTACGATCTGCTAGCTTCCGGTGGTCGGCATGCAATAGTGTTAGATCAAGCGCCACCTTGTCAATTTTACCTTCCAGAGAGGCACGGATTTGATTCATCGTCTCACCAAGCTTCTCAACCGCCGCCAGCACCGCATCCAGCTTATTTGACATAGGATCAGCCGTCTCTGCCTCCATCTTCCTGACGGACTGCGCCCGAGTCTGCGGGTGAAGGCCCGTCGCGCCCCCAGTGCCAGTCTTCGTACGGCCCCCACGCGACATGTAGCAGACTATGACGAGTACCAGTCTGGATGTATCACACCACAGATATGTGCAGAGCAGCGCCCGGATCCACCCTCCACAACACGCAAAGTCCCGGTGCAATCCAAGAGAGCAAACTCACCGATGCTGTCCCCAACTATGCTGGTGATTGTTGAGGCAGAGATGACTAGGCGAAGCTCGTTACACCGGGGCTCGGCAGCCTAACTCCTGAAAAGAGGGTGCGGCAGATGCCGCGCAGTGTCGTTCGCCAACACTCACCACAACTGCAGCTATATCAGACCAGTCCAGTGCAGCGACTCAGGGTGAGGCGCCCAGAGAAAGATTGTCTTCACCTGGAACTCCCCCCCCCCCCGGGCTCCCAGTCTGGCACCAGGCGCCCCGCGCGATGCGGGCGGGGACCTGGCGCACCGCAGATCACTGCACTCGGGCAGCGCTGACCACTGTCTGTAGCGCTGGTAGGCGGCTCGTTGGCTTTATGGAATGGCGGAGCAGCGTCGCTCCTCAAATCGGACAGCAAGCCGTGTTAGGGGGGGCACCTGCATATCGACCTACGTGCGGAGGTGGAACAGCCACCACTCAGGTGGCGTCACAAACTTAATGTCCTGTATTGAGGCCCCCCACTCGATATCCACGAGGAGAAGCGGGCCGATCCCCCCACAGCGGGTCCTCCGCCGCCAAGGCACACAGCCGAAATACAGAGGCAAATGTTATGTCCTCACAGCAGGACGCGGCCCGCCGTCACTCCGCTTCACTTTTCCAGGCCGGGCCCAGTGGGCGGAGCTAGACCCCGACCTCGCGTGGAGGGCCCTGGCCGGCAGCAACGCTCCGCTCAAAAGTGCACTGAGGGCGGGGAGTCCAGTCTGGGGTGAGGCAGGATCTTCGCCGCAACTCTCCCCGATGCCGCTCGGATGGTCCGGTAGGTAGAGCGGAGCCGCAGCGCAGCTCAGGGCCCAGGGGGTGGGGCCAATCCCCTGCACCGCGTACCTTATGACGCTCGATGCCCTGGAGCCGTCCTCTGCAGCGGTGCGGGAAGGGGAGGTCTACAGCTGGATTTCAGCGCCTCCACTTATCCAATGCGGGCGTTAGGGCAACCGGACCTCCTCTGGAGTAGCCACAACAGGCAGCGGCCCCATCAGCTCCCGAATTAGCGGAGTATAGCGGCCAGGGAAGGGAGCCACCGACGGAGCTCCTCAGCTACACGTCCACCGCCATTGCCGGCCAAGCCACGCCCCCCATTCCTTCCTTCCTCATTTAGCAATTTCCATTTAGGTACTATCAATGCCCAGTTATCCATCATATCTACAGGTTACCTCCCTCCGGTTAAAACACTCATTAAAAAAATGCTAATATATTAATACCGGCACTAATAAATATCTTTAAAAAGTTATGTTATGCAAAGAAATATGTCAACTAGCCCAACTAGAGTTCATACTTTCTCCTATTCATCTATCTTACATTAATGAACATTCCTGGAGAAATGTCTAAAATCTTAAAGAAAAAAATCTTAAAGAAAAAATTCTTAAACAAACCTTAAAAATATATATTATCTACTGGCGGTCGCCAGTAGATAGTTATAGTTAGGACCTATTTTCCATAGGAAATCCGCAACATTCTATTTGAAATAACGTTGGCGCCGGTTGACGAATCTTCGCGAAAGTTTCCAACTTGTTGGGGCGCTCCGGTCCGCTCCTATCCTGAAAGTCTCGGGGTGATTCGTCAAGCGGGGGCCGAGAAAAAAGGGGGGTCCCAAAACGCGTTTTCCCCATTCATTTTTCCATAGGAACCTTTCATCGCGGCTACAGCCCGAACTGCTGAACGGAATTACACCAAATTTGGCAAAGAGGTAGCCCTTGATTCAGTGTCGTGCCTTTTGCTTAAATGGTGTAAATCCGTTCAGTAGTTTCTGAGAAAATCATAAGTAAAGTCACATATAGATCTATGGCCGAGTAGGGTCCGCGTACCCTGAGCGCACCGTCCCGATCACGAGCTGCATGCTAATTGGCTGTCAACACTCCAAATCAGGAAGTGTTGGCAGCCATTTTGTCCCTCGGTAGAACCGAGGGACAGAAACAAGTGCGCAAAGCGCAAAAAGGGGGCAGGGTAGAAACACCCTGACCCCCTAGGTCTGCTCAGGGGGTCCCACAAGGACCCCCTGGGCAGAAAAAAGCATTTAAAAAAAAAAAAAATCGGCGGGATGCGCTTAGGGTGCGCGGATCCCGCCGATAAAAAAAAGTCCCGGGGGCATGCGGGGGTGGGTTTAGCTTTTATACGGGGGCCTCTAAGGCCCCCCAAGCCCCGGGGACCGCCACCCCCCGGGGCTTTAATTAAAAAATGGTGCGGGAGGGCTCTCAGCCCTCCCGCAGCCCCGGGGACCGCCACCCCCCGGGGCTTCTTTTTTTTAATTTTTATGAACTGTGTGGGGGGGGCTCCAGTCCCCCCACACGCCCCGGGGACCACCACCTCCCTGGGGCACTAACAAATTTAAAATGGGGGTCCGTTTTGGACCCCCGAAGCCCCGGGGACCACCACCTCCCCGGGGCTGTGCAATTCAAGGGAGGGGGGCCGCGCAGCCCCCCTCCTGGAGCCTGTGATGGCCCTGGGGACCGCCACCCCCCAGGGCCGGCTCCTGCAGTGTCCCGGGGTGCCTACCCCCGGGACACTGTAGTTTGCTATGGCAGGACGGGAGCCTCGCGGCTTTTCCACACGGGGAGCTGCATCTTAGCAGCTCCCCATGTGGAAAAGCAATGCCGGCTCCCAGGGACGCCGGGAGCCGGCGGGACCGTGGGGGGATTGGGGACCCCCCCCACAGTCCCCAACGGAGAGGGCCAGCCCCGGGGGATGGGGTCCCCGGGGCAAGTAGTGGCCCGGGAGGGGGGCCACGCGGCCCCCCTCCCCCAATAAAAAAATAAATAAATAAAAAAAAATTAAAAAAAAGTCCTGCCCCGGGGAATGGGGTCCCTGGGGCAAAAGGAGGCCTGAGGAGGGGGCCACGCAGCCCCCCTCCATGAAAAAATAAAATAAGGTGGCAATGACCCGGGGGATTGGGTCCCCGGTTCAAAATTGGCCACGGGAGGGGGGCCCACGCGGTCCCCTTCCCGTACATTTAAAAAAAAAGGGGGTCAGGCCCTGGGGGATGGGGTCCCCAGGGCCCAAAATAATTACAAAGAAGGGGGGCCACACAGCCCCCTTTTAAAAAAAAATCCCCCCAAAAAAATTTGGCATCGCGCCGGAGGCCACGCCCTTCCTTTTCAGCACTCTGCAAACGCGCCCCCTGGCGAGTTTGCAGAGGGGGAACGAATTCCCCTTGAATACTGGGGATCCCTGGGGGCCAACTAGCCCACCAGGAACCTCCAGTATGCGCCAGGGGGCTGCGTTGCAGAGAGGTGTTCTGAGGCCACGCCCCTTTTTACACCTCTCTGCAACGCAGCTCTGTGGCGCTTAATGGAGGTAGCTGGTGGGCTAGTTGCACCCCAGGGACCCTCAGGATTCAAGGGAGTTAATCCCCGACTTAAAACGCACCACGGGGCGCGTTTGCATAGTGGTGAAGGGAGGGGGCAGGGCCTGAGGTGACATGTGTGCAAACAGGCCCCGTGGCACGTTTTAAGATAGGGAATTAAATCCCCTTCAATCCTGAAGGTCCCTGGGGGCCAACTAGCCCACCAGGTACCTCCAGTAAGCGCCACGGAGCTGCGTTGCAGAGTGTTGTAAAAAGGGGCATGGCCTCTGAACACCACTCTGCAATGCAGCTCTCTGGCGCATACTGGAGGTATCTGGTGGGCTAGTTGGCCCCTAGGGACCCTCGGGATTGAGGAGGAATTAATTCTCCAACTTAAAACGCGCCACAGGGCGTGTTTGCAGACATGTCACTTCAGGCCCCACCCCCTTCCTTCACCATTGTGCAAATATTCCTCTAAAATCAGCCGAACTACGAATTGCGATTTACTCACCTGTTATCAGGAGAGACCTCAGTGCTGCATCTTTGAGCCCAGTATTGATCCTGAAAAGTAATTTTAACCGTACTTACCAGTAACTTGAATTTCCTTCCATAGGATATCATTGCCTGCTTTTTGCTGAAAAAGTTTCTAAGTGTCAATTTTTGTAACATACGAATATTCCTCTAAAATCAGCCGAACTACGAATTCCGATTTACTCACCTGTTATCAGGAGAGAACCCAGTGCTGCATCTTTTAGCCCAGCACTGACCTTGAAAAGTAATTCTAACCGTACTTACCAGTAAATTGAATTTCCTTCCATAGGATAACATTGCCTGCTTTTTGCTGAAAAAGTTTCTAAGTGTCGATTTTTGAAACATACAAATATTCCTCTAAAATCAGCAGAACTACGAATTCTGATTTACTCACCTGTTATCAGGAGAGACCTCAGTGCTGCATCTTTGAGCCCAGTACTGATCCTGAAAAGTAATTTTAACCGTACTTACCAGTAACTTGAATTTCCTTCCATAGGCTAACATTGACTGGTTTCACTTGGAAATTCTTCTAAGTGTGGAGTTTTGGAACTTTATAATATTCCTCTAAAATCAGCTGAACTACGAAATCCGATTTACTCACCTGTTATCAGGAGAGAACCCAGTGCTGCATCTTTTAGCCCAGCACTGACCCTGAAAAGTAATTCTAACCGTATTTACCAGTAACTTGTATTTCCTTCCATAGGAATCCATTGTCTGGTTTTCAGCAGAAAAGTTTCAAAGTGTCGATTTTCACAAACTACAAATATTCCTTAAAAATCGCCTGTATGACTTAAACGCATTCTTTCAACTGTTTACAGGAGATGCACCAGTGCTGGATCCAAGATCCACCACTGAGTAAGAAAAAGTAACGATAACACTACTTACCTGCTAAGTGAATTTCCTCCCATAGGATAACATTGGTGATTCAATGTGAAAAAGTTTCTGTCAACTTTTAAAATACAATAATATTCCTTAAAAATCACTACTGTAACCAAAACGCTTTTACTCAACTGTTTACAGGAGATGTCCCAGGACTGAATCTAGGATCCAGTCCTGTGGTTAGAAAAGTAATCCATAAAGTAACTAATTGCATTTAACTTGAAATTCACATTGAGCTCAATGTTGCATTGTGTTTGAAATTGTGTTGCACATTGCAACAACTGTAACTACTGTACTTAAAAGTCTATTTCCTATTTGCAAAGTATTTAAACTAAAGTAAATCAGTCTGAGAAAGTATATTTTGTAATGTAATGTATAATGTAATTACAATGTATTTTAAAAAATAAAATATCTAAAAATAAATAATTTAAAAAATGTAGTAAATCAGTATCAAAAAAATAAATATAACAATTAATACATTTAAAAATTGTCATTTACAAAACCTTTGAAATTCACTGAAAAAAACCATAGGTTTCAGACATGTTATAGTTAGGAATTAGCTTTTAAAAAACCTTACAAATTCACTGAAAAAACCATAGGTTTCAGGCACGTTCTAGTTAGAAATTAGCATTTAAAAAACCTTACAAATTCACTGAAAAAACCATAGGTTTTAGGGACAGTTATAGTTAGTTGGACATTGCACTCGTACAAAACCCGTGAAATTCCCCCGTTATAGTTAGTTCAGGTAACTATAACTCGCGCCCCCTATGCACTGCTGATGACGTCACATATTACATCACTCATGACATGGCCAGTGACATCACTGATGACATCACTGATGACATCATCCATGTGATAATTTGATGCATCTTCTCACACCCTAATATAACTTTTGATACACCCACTGTAAATTACAGACTGCCATTGTCAAAACCATAGACACTCCAACACCAATTACTATATACACACTCACTGATTCTTAGGTCTACACACACACCTCTACTCACTCACCCTTACAGTCACTGATACTTATAGTCACTCAGTACAGGACTATTATATGCACTCATACACCTATATAAACACTCACACCGCCACTCATCCATAGAGGTACTCACACACCTAGTCAGTCATGTAAAAAATAAAGCACACACCCATTTACTCACCTATACAGTTATACACACACCAGCTCACTTACTCATACAAATACTAGCACATTCTTACGCTCTTATACAATCTCTGATACAAGCACACACTCATCCATACAGTCACTCTCACAATCACACACTCTCGCTTATAGCTAATTATATACTCCAACACACATATATACTGCCTTTCACATACGTAGTTACTCACACATGTACCACTGGGACATACATTCACTCACTAACACACTCTTACACACACTTACCCACCCATACAGTCTATCACAGATGCACTCTTGAAACCATCCACCCAGTGAATCACCCACTCACACATCTATGCACAGAGTCGCACACACCCCACCCACACAAACACTCAGGCACCCATACAGATACTCAGCCAACCAATCAATAACTCATATAGACACTCATGTAGCTATTCACAAACCCATGCTGCCACTTACACAGCAACAGACAGACGGATACAGACATTCACCCAGTTTAGTCACTAACCCATGCATTCAGTAAGATACGTTTAATCACTCACATAGAGTTAGTCACGCACCTACTAAATCATCCATTCAGACACTTATCCACCCACTCATTCTTCAATACGCCTTTCCCTATATATATTAAACATATTTAAACTTTACAGAAACACACAGTCACTGGATGATGTCATTTGAGATGTCATCAGTGATGTCACTGACCATGTCATGAGTGATGTAATATGTGACGTCATCAGCAGTGCATTGCGGGGGCGCGAGTTATAGTTACCTGAACTAACTATAACGGGGGAATTTCACGGATTTTATACGAGTGCAATGTCCAACTAACTATAACTGTCCCTAAAACCTATGGTTTTTTCAGTGAATTTGTAAGGTTTTTTAAATGCTAATTTCTAACTATAACGTGCCTGAAACCTATGGTTTTTTCAGTGAATATATATATATATATCCTCCATAAAAAACACGATGAGGCCCAATACCGGAGTCAAAGCATTTTAATTGCAGGCACAGCAGCGCAGTAAGTTCTCCTTCTCCTTACGCGTTTCGGCAGCATTTGCCTTGATCACAGGTGGAGATTGTAAAGTGCAAAGTGCATTCGTGCGCGCCTTTTAGTTTAAAAGTCACATGACAGTCTTTAAAGAATACAGTCCCCATGATGCATTTTGCTGGCAGCTGTGATGTAATGCATGGAATCTTATTCAATCCATATGCCTTTTCAATACAAAGTTCATTTTTCATGCATGCATCAGATGTCATAGTGGGTTTTATTTACTCACGCTGTCCTGTGGTTTGTTTAGCGTGCCAAGTGCTCGCTTTCATAATGGCCTTGCAACAATGCCAGTCCTCCGGCACGATCAGCGTGAGGAATCATCCCTCTCTGAATCCCTTCCTGCGCCGTCACAACTTTGCTTATTAGCATTTCCTCTCCTGGGCTTGTAACGGTGAGTGGGTCATGCTCCAGATTTAAATCCAAAAACAGCCTCCGAGCAAAGGAGCCCCCGACCCTACAGGGCGGCCTCAGAACAATGGGCACGGAGCAGCCCATCAATTAACTCTCCATAAAAACACGGCCGCCCTGTAGGGTCGGGGGCTCCTTTGCTCGGAGGCTGTTTTTGGATTTAAATCTGGAGCATGACCCACTCACCGTTACAAGCCCAGGAGAGGAAATGCTAATAAGCAAAGTTGTGACGGCGCAGGAAGGGATTCAGAGAGGGATGATTCCTCACTCTGATCGTGCCAGAGGACTGGCATTGTTGCAAGGCCATTATGAAAAGCGAGCACTTGGCACGCTAAACAAACCACAGGACAGCGTGAGTAAATAAAACCCACTATGACATCTGCTGCATGCATGAAAAATTAACTTTGTATTGAAAAGGCATATGGATTGAATAAGATTCCATGCATTACATCACAACTGCCAGCAAAATGCATCATGGGGACTGTATTCTTTAAAGACTGTCATGTGACTTTTAAACTAAAAGGCGCGCACGAATGCACTTTGCACTTTACAATCTCCACCTGTGATCAAAGCAAATGCTGCCGAAACGCGTAAGGAGAAGGAGAACTTACTGCGCTGCTGTGCCTGCAATTAAAATGCTTTGACTCCGGTATTGGGCCTCATCGTGTTTTTTATGGAGAGTTAATTGATGGGCTGCTCCGTGCCCATTGTTCTGAGGCCGCCCTGTAGGGTCGGGGCTCCTTTGCTCGGAGGCTGTTTTTGGATATATAGATATATATATATATATATATATATAACAGAAGTTAAAGTAATATTATAGTTGGAATTTGAGTTTGAAATGTTCAATAACAATTTAAAGTTTTAAACTCCAAAAACCACTAAAATCCACCAGTTATGGTTGTAGTTATCTCAAGTAACTATAACTCATGCCCTAAGGTAACTATAACTCACGCCCCGCCTTGCACAGTTTTCTCATCAATTGCACTGCAAATATTGCAGGGACATTATCAATGATGTCCTAGAAGATGTCATGAGAGATTATGTGGGGTAATTAGCAATGCATGGGGAGGGAGTGAGTTATAGTTACTTAAGGGCACGAGTTATAGTAACTTGAGATGACTATAACTGGTGACTTTCAGTGGTTTTTGGAATTTAAAACATTACGTTGTTATTGAACATTTCATCTAACTATAATGTAACTATAATGTAACTTTAACCTTCGTTTTTTTGCAGTGCATTTCTAGTTTTTTTTAAAAATGTAAAGTAATATTTAATTACCAAGGCGTGATGAATTCATAACGCTCGAGGCCCGAGACATGTTGATTTCTGTCAGGGGCAAGAAGATGTAATGTCTATTTTGTCCGACGGACAACTAGACATTAAATCAAAGTAAACAGGGACAAAGTTGTAGCAAATGGGATCTCATAGCCAATCAAGGATGCTTGGCTTGGGAAAATGTGCAAGTCGGAGATCATATTATCAATCCCCTCAGGCCCTTGCCCTTATTTCATCTTCACTCATTGCGTGATGGTGAACAGATTCTTGGCCTTAATAGGCCAGCATCATTTATTTACGATGTATTACAGTGCTTCAGTGTCTGGCAGGGGTCCAAGTATGTTTACGAGATAAATGAGAGGGAGATGCTGCAGTACAAAAAATATCTTCTCTGGAAACACATTTAGTGCCCTTTAAGAGAGCTGGTAATGCTTACATACTGCGTGGAGTGCCATAAACTTGCTGGAGACTGACTAAAGCCTTTAATGCTCAGTAGGGACAACAGAGTTGGACTATACTGTAAGAGCGTTTTGACCTGTCACTTTAAAACTGTGATTTTTGTTGCTCTGCCAATGATCCTGCAACTGTTTAAACTGGCGTAAGCTGCCAGGGGTTCACCGAATTGGTCACTCTTTCTGTGAAAAACAGGCTGTTCAGCACGATGGTTCTGGAAAACTTCCTGACATTCCTGCAACTCTTTGATCAAACATGCCCAAGTTCAGCCTTCTGGGGAGCAATGTGGACCCCCCCATCCAGCGTCACCCAGTACTTGTGAATGCGAATACTCCGATTTATAGCTACCTCGACTAGCTGTGGCTTCCTAGGAGGGCATGTTTATAAGTATATGCATACTGACAGCTGCATTTGTCTTCAGTTCTGTATTTCCCCAAACTGTATTGATACAGAGCTGGTGCTGGATGACAATAGTGAGCACCTGCTTACGGTGACCCCAGTTGCGCTTAGAATTATTAGGCTTGCCATTAGCTCATTATTGCTACCAGATAAGGCTCTCCATGCTCCATTTAGTCTGCTGTGTGTCACACAATAGGTTGTACCTACACAGTTTCGAGTTCTCTCTTTGGTCCTACACTATGATCGGTGTCTGTTCCAAAACTGTCAGTGCTGTGCAGCACCTCGAAGGCTTCATCGTACCATCTCCTCACAAAAGCACTGAAGGTGGCACAGAGGGGACTGAGGCCCTGTTTCCTTGAGCCAGGCTCCACTTCCTGACAAGAGGGCGGCGTTAGCTGAATGTCTTCCAAATTAAAGGGATTAAGTTATCAGAGTTTCAAAATTGAAAGCAAGCAGTGTCAGAAACTATAATTATGATGATTAATGCCATCTATTCTGTGCTTGGTGAGCATGTAAATCTTAGAAAATCACATGTAAAAGAACAGAAAGCCTTAAACAGCCAAAGAGACTAGGGGAGTCCAACCTGGGCCAAGGAGCGCCAAAGCCATACTAGATTCTCAGGATTATCACATGAAATAAACTCATTTGGACAGCCCGTGGTAAATCTGAAAGTTTAGCCATGGTTTCCGACTTGCCCTCATGGACATATGCTGGGCATCTCTGCCACATAACCCAAAACGTCCTTGGAACCCTTCTCCTTCTGCAACATACATTTGTATTTCTTCTACATTGTTAGAATGTCCCCCTCACAATAGAAAATGAGTGGCTTCTTCCAGACTTTTTGGAAATCCATGGATTTCTTTGCGGGTACTATTGCTACTCCAGTCAGACCAAAATTAGGCACATGTTATGCAAAACTTTCTTGTTAGACACTGCCTAATGCATACATGACTTTGCTCATGCTGCTGAGCAGATCAAGGGCACCAGCCTATCAGTAAGCTTTGTGGTTTTTCTATTAGCACAGTCATCTCCGACTACTTCAGTATGAAACAGCATCAGGAACTGGCCACATCAGACTGTAACAAATTTGAAATAGGCAGGTGAGATGTTCTCTGCAACACTGCACGCTTTCTACAGGATCTGTGCTGAGATGTCTGTGACAGGGTTGTGTTTGTTTAATGGTATATAGGAGAGAATCTGAATCACAGAAAATGTATTGCTCAATGCAGCTTTAGAAGCACATTTTTTAAATCTTTAGAGATGACAAAAAGGAGGAATGTGAACATAGAGTACAGCAACTCCCTACCCCCACTAGCAAGGGGCCACCCATCAGCAAGAAGAGTACTGGCCCTAAAACCTTTGGTGCAGCCCAGCCCAGCCCAGCCCATCCCACATTAGCTGGACTGAGTTATTAGTCAGTCCACAACTAGCAGAGAGGGACTATGAGTGACCCTTCCTCTCTTTCTTATATCTTAATCCACATTCCGGTAGGCCAGTCCACCCTCATAACAGCACCTGGTGCAACTGCGTCATGTCATCCTATGATCCAGCCACCAACCTCTACTGTTTGGGAAGTGTTTAGAAAGTTGGTTTGCTTGAGGGTAGACCTGGTGCATGTCATTGCAGTTCAAAGTGTGCATAGTGTGTGTCTGCAGGCCATGTGAGTCTCTGCAGAGTATGCATGCATGTTTATGTAGAGGAAGTCTCTCTGTGCTTGGGGTGCCTTTTTGTGTCAATCTCCCTGGGATGTGTTGTCTGTCTACAGGAGTTCTGTGTCTGTGCATGGTGTAGGTGTGCCTCTGCAAGACATGCATGTGTGTCTGTGCATGGTATGGATGTCCGCAGTGGGTATGTGTCTGCAAGAGTTTGTCTTAGTCTACCCGGTGGGGGTTTGTATCTGCCAATATGTCTAACTAGAGTGGGTGTGCTTTTGTCTGCGCAGTGGGAGGAGTATGTCTCTAGGGAAGTCTAACTGCATGGATTGAATGTCTCTACAGGAAGTGATGTATCAGTCTAGGCAAGGATGTGTGCCTCTGTAGTGTAGTTATGTGTCTGTGCAATGGGGTTGTTTGAGTACGCAGTTGGTGTGTTTGTCTGTCCCGGGAGTGTGCGTCTTTGCAGTTGGGTTGTATGTATGTGCAGCAAGTATGTCAGTAAGGCAAGACGAAAGAAAAAGAACCAATTGGGATGGAAGCAGGCCAGGCGTCTCATGACAGACACCCCTCTCCCAAACTGCACAGAATTTCTGATCCATTTCTTTTTTACTGCAACACTGAGGTACTCCACCTTAATATTCACTTCAGAATATCGTACTACCAGAATATTGTAAACAAAATGTTGAGAACCAAAATATTGAGAAGGAAATTGGTAAGTAAAAATTTACTATTAACTCCAGACTCTATATTTTGGTCCTCAGTATTTTGGCAGCATGATGCTTCTGTAGTAGATATTTCGACATACAACCAACATGGATGGATGTGCACATGAGCTGCAGCTTGTTTTTTGGACCAGTATGTCTAAATTATCATACCTGAAGTCAGTTATTCAAGTTCATATATTGTTGTGTTTCAGTACAAAGAGAATATTACTTTTCTCAGCAGAACAAATTAAGTTCTACTTTCACATTTTTGCAAATCGTGGATATCACTAAATCCATTAAGGTTTCTGTGTCAGCCCACATAATTGATTTGGGCATAGGTGGGACAAGTTATTGGTCTTAGAGGACATGTAGATTTCTGTTGCATTTTGTCCCATGCCTGCAGCCAAACTTCTGCATGCAGCCAACCCCACACTGGGCAGGGCCTTCAGTCGTGCACGGAGGGGGGTTGGCCACAAGGCCTGGCCTGCGGCCAACCCCCCGGCATGCAGCCAACCCCAATCTGCACACGGCCTTTGGCCATGCGCGGTGAGGGGTTGGCCACAAAGCCTTCCCTGTTCTCAACCCCACAAAGGCGGCCCTTCCCAGATCCAATAATGGCTCTGGGGACCCCATCCGCCAGGGCGGGTTCCTGCTATGTCCCAGGGTGCCCACCCCCGGGACATATCGCTTTACCTTATCGCACATGCGCAGGCATGGAAACCTGAGTTTGCTCTCACTTGGCGGGAGCAATTTTAAAACTCTCACCAGCTGGGAACGGACTTTTCTTCTGTTTCCCTGCCTGCACTGAAACGGGCAGGGAAACAGATAAAAAAGAAATTGCTCCCACCCGCAGGGAGCAGTATTTTCAGCTGCTCCCTGCCGGCGGGAGCAATGCCGGTTCCCACTGGAGACAGGAAGCCAGCTGGGGATGTGGGGGACATGGGGCTCCCCCACAGCACCCAATCATAGTGTGGCGGGTTACCTGGGTGGGGACCAGGTCCCTCAACCTATGGATATTGAGTGGGCCTCGAGGGATGGGATCCCCAGGGCCGAAATTGGCCTGGGGTGGGGGAGTGCCCCCCTCCCCACTTTGAAAGGTGCTGGGCCCTGAGGGATGGGAGTCCCCGGGGCCCAAAATGGCCCAGAGGGGGAAGCTGCGTGCCCCCTCTCCCTTTAGAATATGGCCAGTCCCCGGGAGATGGGGTCCCCAGGGCCAAATCGGCCCGGGTAGGGGGGCCACGTACCCACCTCCACTAAAAAAATTGCGCTTGGGCCCGGTGGATAGGGTTCCCAAGGCCATAACCGGCCCAGCGAGGGCGACACGTGCCTCTCTCCCCCACAAAATGTACCAGGCCCCAGGGGATGGGGTCCCCAGAGCCGAATTCAGCCCTGGAGGGGGCTGCGTGCCCCCCTCCCGATTAAATCTAGTGCCGGGCCCTTTGGGATGGGGTCCCCAGGGGTGAAATCGGCCTGTGGAGGGGGGCTTTGGGGCCCTCTTGCCCAGTAATATGTTGCCGGGCACGGGGACTTGGGTTCCTGGGGCAAAAAGCAGCCCGGGGAAGGGGGCCTGCTGGCTGGATACCTTAAGGGGTTTGGCTGCAGGGCCTAGCCAACCCCCTCTGTGCACGCCCTCACCATGCACTGCTAATTACCCCACATATTACATCACTCACGACATCTTATATGACATCAATAATAATATCACTGCAACATCTGCTGTAAAATTATTGATGAGAAAACTGTGCATGGCGGGGTGCGAGTTATAGTTACTTGAAATAACTATAACTGCTGAATTCCCATGGTTTTGTGTGTGTAAAATCTGAACCCAACTATAACGTCCCTGTAACCTTTAGTTTTTTTGAGAAAATGTTATATTATATATACTGGCGGTCGCCAGTAGGTAGTTATATTGTGTATATATATATATATATTATCTACTGGCGGTCGCCAGTAGATAGTTATAGTTACAACCTATTATCCATAGGAAATCCGCGACATTCTATTTGAAATAACTCTCTTGCCGGTTGACGTATCTTCGCAAAATTTTCAAACTTTGTGGGGCGCTCCGGTCCGCTCCTACCCTGAAAGTCTCGGGGGGATTCGTCAAGCGGCGGCCGAGAAAAAGGGGGTCCCAAAACGCGTTTTCCCCATGCAATTTTCCATAGGAAACTTTAGACACGGCTACAGCCCGAACTGCTGAACGGAATTACACCAAATTTGGCAAAGAGGTAGTTCTTGGTTCAGAAAGAACCCTTTTTGTTAAATGGTGTAAATCCGTTCAGTAGTTGCTGAGAAAATCAAAAGTAAAAAGATAGATATATCTATGGCCGCGTCGGATTCGCGCACCCTCCCGATCACGAGCTGCATGCTAATTGGCTGTCAACACTCCAAATCAGAAAGTGTTGGCAGCCATTTTGTCCCTCGGTAGAACCGAGGGACAGAAACAAGTGTGCAAAGCGCACAAAGGGGGCAGGGTAGAAACACCCTGACCCCCTAGGTCTGCTCAGGGGTCCCACAAGGACCCCTGGGCAAAATTTATTTTTTTTTTTTTTTTTTTTAAATCGGCAGGATGCGCTCAGGGTGCGCGAATCCTGGCGGAGAAAAATCGAAGCGCGGTCTCCGCGCTCGATGTTAATTGGCCCCGGGTGGGCCAAGTCCCGGGGGCATGCTGGGGGGTTAATTTTATGTGTGGGGGGCCTCTAAGGGCCCCCAAGTCCCGGGGACCACCACCCCCGGGGCTTTATGTATAATGGTGCGGGAGGGCTCTGAGCCCTCCCGCAGCCCCGAGGACCGCCACCTCCCGGGGCTTCTTTTTTTATTTTTGAAAAACCTGTGTGGGGGCTCCAGCCCCCCACACGCCCGGGGACTACCACCTCTCCGGGGCACTAAGAAAATTACAATGGGGGTCCGTTTTGGACCCCAAGCCCCGGGACCACCACCTCCCCGGGGCTTTCAAAATGTAAGGAGGGGGGCCGCGCGGCCCCCCTCCTGGAGCCTGTGGTGGCCCTGGGGACCGCCACCCCCCAGGGCCGGCTCCTGCAGTGTCCCGGGGTGCCTACCCCCGGGACACTGCTGTTTGCAATGACAGGACGGGAGCCTCGCGGCTCCCGTCCTGTCATTGCAAACTGCTTTGGATATTGGAAGAGAGAGCAGGAAACCTGCTCTCTCTTCCAATATCCAAAGCTGATTGCTTTCCACATGGGGAGCAGCATGTTAGCTGCTCCCCATGTGTCAAGCAATGCCGGCTCCCGTAGGACACGGGGAGCCGGCGGGACTGTGGGGGTTTGGGGACCCCCACAGTCCCCAACGAGAGGCCAGGCCCCGGGGGATGGGGTCCCCGGGGCCATAAGTGGCCACGGAGGGGGCCACGCAGCCCCCTCCCCAAAGGTAAAAAAAGTTAAAAAAAGTGCAAGGCCGGCCCCGGGGATGGGGTCCCCGGGGCCTTAAATGGCCTGAGGAGGGGGGCCACGCAGCCCCCCTCCAAATAAAAAAAAAAGAGGCCATGCCCGGGGGATGGGGTCCCCGGGGCCAATACAGGCCCAGGGAAGGGGGGCCACGCGGCCCCCTTCCCGTTTTTTTTTTTTTATTTTAATTTTAAAAAAAGGGTAAGGCCCTGGGGGATGGGGTCCCCAGGCCCTAAAAATAGGAAAAAGGAAGGGGGCCACACAGCCCCCCTTCAGAGGGGGAAACGATCGGGCCCGCAGGCCCCGCCCCTTCCTTCACCACTCTGCAAACGCGCCCCTGGCGCGTTTGCAGGGGAAACGATTCCCCTTGAATACTAGGGGTCCCTGAGGGCCAACTAGCCCACCAGGAACCTCCAGTATGCGTCAGGGGCTGCCTTGCAGAGAGGTGTACAGAGGCCACGCCCTTTTTACACCTCTCTGCAACGCAGCTCTGTGGCGCTTTTTGGAGGTATATGGTGGGCTAGTTGCACCCCAGGGACCCTCAGGATTCAAGGGGAGTTAATCCCCCGACTTAAAACGCGCCACGGGGCGCGTTTGCACAGTGGTGAAGGGAGGGGGCGGGGCTTCAGGTGACATGTGTGCAAACAGGCCCCGTGGCGCGTTTTAAGATGGGGAATTAAATCCCTTCAATCCTGAGGGTCCCTGGGGGCCAACTAGCCCAACAGGTACGTCCAGAAAGCGCCACAGAGCTGCGTTGCAGAGAGGTGTAAAGGGGTGTGGCCTATGTACATGTCTCTGCAACGCAGCCCCTGGCGCATACTGGAGGTTCCTGGTGGGCTAGTTGGCCCGTAGGGACCCTCATGATTCAAGGGGACTTAATCCCCCAACTTAAAACGCGCCACGGGGCGCGTTTGCACAGATGTCACCTCAGGCCCCGCCCCCTCCCTTCACCATTGTGCAAATATTCCTCTAAAATCAGCCGAAATACGAATTCCGATTTACTCACCTGTTATCAGGAGAGACCTCAGTGCTGTATCTTTCAGCCCAGTACTGGTCCTGAAAAGTAATTTTAACCGTACTTACCAGTAACTTGAATTTCCTTCCATAGGCTAACATTGACTGGTTTCACTTGGAAATTCTTCTAAGTGTGGAGTTTTGGAACTTTAAAATATTCCTCTAAAATCAGCCGAAATACGAATTCCGATTTACTCACCTGTTATCAGGAGAGACCTCAGTGCTGCATCTTTCAGCCCAGTACTGATAAATATTTGGAGGGGGGCTGCGTGGCCCCCCTCCTTCCTCAGGCCATTTAAGGCCCCGGGGCCGGCCTTTACGTTTTTTTTTTGGTTGTAAAAAAATGTTTTATTTTTGGGGAGGGGGGCTGCGTGGCCCCCCTCCCAGGCCACTAATAGCCCCGGGGACCCCATCCCCCGGGGCCTGGCTACTCGTTGGGGACCATGGGGGGGTCCCCAATCCCCGCACGGTCCCGCCGGCTCCCCGCGTCCTGCGGGAGCCGGCATTGCTTTTCCATAAGGGGAGCTGCTGACATGCAGCTCCCCTTATGGAAAAGCAATCTGCTTTGCTTCAATGAAGCAAAGCAAGTTTGCAATCACAGGACGGGAGCCGCGAGGCTCTCGTCCTGTGACTGCAAACAGCAGTGTCCTGGGGGGTGGCGGTCCCCAGGGCCATCACGGGCTCCAGGAGGGGGGCCGCGCGGCCCCCCTCCCTTCATTAGTAAAGCCCCAAGGAGGTGGCGGTCCCCGGGGCGTGTGGGGGGGCAGGAGCCCCCCACACAGGTCATTCTTATTTAAAAAAAGAAGCACCGGGGGGTGGGGGTCCCCGGGGCTGCGGGAGGGCGGAGAGCCATCCCGCACCATTTTTTTTTAAAGCCCCGGGGGGTGGCGGTCCCCGGGGCTTGGGGGGCCTTAGAGGCCCCCCACATAAAATAAAAAGCAACCCCCGCATGCCCCCGGGACTTGGCCCACCCGGGGGCAAAATAGCATCAAAGCGCGGGAAACCGCGCTTCGATTTTTATTTATTTATTTATTTATTTTTATTTATTTTTTTAAATCGGCTGGATCCGCGCACCCAGCGCGTTTTTGCCGATTTTTTAAAAAGAAATTAAAAAATTTGGGGCCCTGAGCAGGCCTAGGGGGTCAGGGTGTTTCTACCCTGCCCCCTTTTTGCGTTTTTCGCGATTGTTTTACTGCTTTTTTGTGCCTCGGTTCTACCGAGGCACAAGATGGCTGCCAACACTTCCTGGTTTGGAGTGTTGACAGCCAATTAGCATACAGCTCGTGATCGGGAGGCTACGCGGACCCTACGCGGCCATAGATATATATGTGATTTTACTTTTGATTTTCTCAGGAACTACTGAACGGATTTACACCATTTAAGCAAAAGGCACGACTCTGAAGCAAGGGCTACCTTTTTGCCAAATTTGGTGTAATTCCGTTTAGCAGTTCGGGTTGTAGCTGCGATGAAAGGTTCCTATGGAAAATTGCATGGGGAAAACACGTTTTGGGACCCCCCTTTTTTCTCGGCCCCCACTTGACGAATCACCCCGAGACTTTCAGGATAGGAGCGGACCGGAACGGGCCACAAAGTTTGAAAATTTCGCGAAGATTCGTCAACCGGCGCCAAAGTTATTTCAAATAGAATGTTGCGGATTTCCTATGGAAAATAGGTCCTAACTATAACTATCTACTGTCGACCGCTAGTAGATAATATATATATATATATATATATATATATATATAGTCAGTACTCCTCTTCTTCGCCAGTTCCCTGCACCATAGAACCAAAAAGGAAACGGACTCCTCTTATTTCGTGCAATGCGTTGTTTATTTTCTTTGTGCTATGCCGCCATGACGCGTTTCGACCCACCAGGGGCCTTGATCACATGACATGCATACGTTTCCACCCCCATTTAAAGTGCTCAGGCTTACAAAATTAATAGCTATGAAAGACAGACTACTCGTCTGAATTTCGTTGCCCACGTTACAATATTGGTTGGCTTGCGCACATAATACAGTACTGATCCATACAAGTATTTGATACTCCATGTAAAATACATCTATTTTGTATGTATGAATACATTAAAACAATAAATAATGTGCACACATTTTTAAAAATACATATATATATATATATATATATTTTGTTTACACAAAAGCCACATTGAAACTGACGAACACTAACGAACGGGTGCCTTCCTTGCGTGCAAGTGGCTGCACGAAATTAAAATTGTACATCAAATAGAAGCACTCAACGGGTTCCCAATAATCCATTTTATTCAGTTGAAATGGCAGACGCGTTTCGACAACAATATGTCTTTCTCAATGCCCTTAGCGTGTATTCACTTGAAGCACTCGTTCTTCTAGGGCTTCTTCCGCTCCCATTGGTTGGAATGCACTACAATTCAAACAAAGCTCTGTCAGCATGGACATTTCACCAATCACGTAAAGTCAAACATAATCTTATGAACTTAGTAAGTCTTTAGTAGCTGTATACCGCCACATTGGGCACAAAGTCCATAATGCATTTCACCTTACTTAATCCATGCTGGCGAGATAGAGCTTACAGTGAACAGGCGCAGTTCCACTTACAATTATTTGGTTATCCTCGTTCTGCCACAAAATGCCATATCAGAGCGGGCGGATCCAGGAAAGCACGTTTAGTAAATACACTTTCTATTTGTTTCTTGCTTTGGCATGGTTTGATAAATCTGCAAACAATTTCAAAATTTGGCAATTGGTCTAGCTCTGTTTTGGCATATCAGTGTTGTGCAGATCTGTAGGGGGAAAGGAATGAGTGAAAGTTGTAGGGGAGCAGGACAAAAGTTACATTTTCCATTTTAACCCCCATAGGATAGTTAGTTCGCAGTCACAGCAAAAAGTGCTAAACTGGATACACCAAACCTACCATGAAAGTAGAACTTAATTAGAATATTGCCTGGGAGTGGTTTGGTGAAAATCTGTTCAGTTGTTTATGAAATATTTGTGTTACATAAAGCTGTCCAGCAGGTTTTCTAAAATTAATCAGCCAGTGTCTTTAATGCCTTGTCAGCTAATTCTTGGATTATCCATGGATCCAGATGATCAAATCCTCCAAAGATAATAACATTGAAAATTAAACAAATTCCATTGAAAAGGGGAGCATTGTGCTTCCTTGATCTAATGCGAAATCCGCAGATACTCAGAGCATTCCAGAATCCGGGCAATTGTATTGGCTGGCAGCAACTGAAGTTTTTGATGTGATGGTGATTACCAGACGCCAGGTACCAAAGTCTTTATCCTGAAAGAAAAGTGAACGAGGCTGTATAAGAGGGTTGAGGGAGTGACCCTTGACCTCTGGGAGGATGTGGGCAACGGTACCAGGGTTTAGGTACTGTTCAAAAATAAAAAAATCCTCATTTTTCTCATGGGATTCGCAGAGCCGAATTTTGGTCAACAAATTCATAGGTAGATTTGCCAATTTTTTTAAGCTTTTACTTTTTGTTGTAAAAAGAGAAAAAAAAATGTAAATAAAACAATCACAGTGCAACTAGGCCATTGTGTATGGCCAAAGGCTGTATGCAGCTGGTTCACTGGTGCAGACGCCTGTGCATGGCCTGTATGCCGGGCCAGCCTTGTTCCCAGAGTCCACCATGCATGGTCAAAGGTCAGGCACAGCTCGTTACTTGAGTGCCAGCCTCTGCACTCAAGAATGGACTGCTGACGGCCAAGAGTAGGTAGTGGCACAGCAGTCAGGGTATGGCGCCTGCACTTTGCTGTAAGGCCAAAGTCGGTGTGGATTATGTACAGGGTTGGACGCAGGGCCTGGCTAAATGACAGGCCATGCACAGGGCCGGACTGGCCGTAGCGGGCACCGGGTGTTTCCCCGGTGGGCTGCCAGGGTGGGGGCCGGTTTTGGGCCCCTGGGGAAAGTTTTTGTTACCGGGGGCCAGCAATCTCGGCCCCCTGTAACAAACTCGGCCGAAACCAGCCCTAGCAAACAGCTCGACCGCACCCCCTTTCCCTCAGGGGGGCCGTCCGAGCAGTTTGCCAGGGCCGGTTTTGGTTCACAGTCTGGCCCTGGCCATGCAGCCAATTCACCCTGCAAATGGCGAAAGGCTGTGCATTGCCGTGTAGGATGCACAGGAGGATGGACGCAAAGCCAGTCGTCAAGCTAGGCCCTGCAGCTAACCCCACAGTTCTTAGACAGGTTCCATGTGCAGTGGGGTTGGAAACACAGCAGGTTGGTAGTACTGGAGTTTGAGTACAAGGCCCTGCAGCCAAACCTCACTGAGCACTGCCAAAAACCATGCTTTGTGGTGGTTAAGAAATCAGGAGGAGGGGCACATGGTCAAGCCACAGGCCAGTCCCTGCTGCAAAACCTTCTTCATATGGCCAAAGGTCATGTACAATGGGCTTTGGTTGTGCATATGTTTAATGTGGTATGTCATCAAAACCCCAAAAATATTGCTGAAAAAACGTTAAATTATGTTCTCTTCTTTTCACAGCACGTTACTGTGTATTTAAAAATACCTTAAAATATTATTCAGAAAAAACGAGTTAATGTGAAATTATGGTTAAGAATTAAAACAAAAAAATCCTTTAAATAGACTAGTTCGTTAACTACACAAACAATAGCTTGCTCCTTGCTCGCACCATGAAAACCATACCTCATCATCAAAAAGGACCATGACCCTACACATGATGTGAAGAACGTTTTGGATATGTGTTGTTATTTAAAGATGTTGCGTGAAGTCTTGGTACTTAGTAGCATGAATTTTGTGAGTACGCGAGTTATGGTTTTCATGGCGGTGGTTTGTCGAGCGAACAATAACTTGCCATTTTTAGGGATTTTTAAGTTATAACAAGAACTTTAAGAGAATTTTTTTAAGGGGAAGAGAGCGTGTGTGTAAGTGTGCCTGCGTGTACATATACATAAAACATTGTGGCACCGGATCTCGCAGGTTCTTATTCTTGGGGATGGAATGGAGGATCGATGTTTGGTCCTAGATGGTTTGTGCTGCTGCGCACTGCGTGGGGAGAGCTGCCATCCGTTCTCGTAAGTTGCCTAAATCTAGGGGCATATTTATGAAAAAAATTGCGCTGTGCAGCAAGTTGCCTTGCTCTGCTGTACTGTGTGATAGGGAAGGGGCAGGAGTGCGCTATATTTAACATAATACGGCGCATTCCTGTCTTTTCCCTGCGCTAGCACTTAATGTACTGCCTAGCGCCAACATTGTAAGATGGATTATTTTTGTGCAGGAAGGACACCTTCCTGCACAAAAACAATTCTCTGATGGATTTCTCTCTTTCTATAAAGAAATTTCTCCTCGTTGCGCCTCACCTGAGGATGCGTAGAATTTTGACGTATTCCCAGGTCTACCAGTAATGGTAAATCTGGGAATGCGTCAAAATCCATGGGTGGATGCATGGGAACGCAGGGGCAGAGTAACGCAACGATTTGCACTGCGTTGCATTACTGTAGATTTATCAAGCCACGCAAGATGGCCTTGCATGGCTTAAATAAATCTAACTTAAGAGGTGCATCACTCTTGCCCCCCCTTGCGTGGCACAACAGCGATGCAACTCTTTAATAAATATGCCCCTTAGTCACTACCTTAGACATTCAAACTAATGCAGTATTAAAAAACATTTGAACTTTGCATTTAGCACACGATTACATTAACATGGGCAACTCCCATCATTAAGTTGTAACTAGTTGTAATTACCAATAACAACTGCAAGTATTAATACCATGCATAAAGTCATGTGACCCCCTTCATTACCACTTTATTTGCAGACTGGGGAAAATTGTGTGAAAAACCTCCGGCAGACCAGCGCAAAGGTGATTTGCGACATCATCTATTTGCGCCTGCTATTTGCACTTATGCATAAATCACAACGTGCATATGCGTCCTATCCCACGCTCTGTCCATACACAATTGAAACCTGTGCTGCAGTTCCTGTAAGAGACGACGCTCGTCAGCAAACGCATGCAGCATTCCTTCGAATCCGCGGAGGTGAAGTCACTGCACACTCACTAAAGAGTGCAGCTGTCAGTGCGTGCATAGCAGGCTCCCGGCGCTAATCCTCCGCTGACCTTAGAGCCGAGCCTGAGAACCTGTCAGAAAGGTGCTCTCACAGTGCTAGACATCAAGCGGCAGCTGCGTATGCCCGGGGGGCACAGCAAGCTGCTGCAGCCGACAGAATTCAGTCTATTTTTTAGCCTTCAATTCCCTGACGCTCGCGTTGCACGCGGCAACAAGCACGCCTATACACGCGTACACACGCACCGGCGCACGCGTCACTCAACCCTCAATTGCCGAGGCGCAATCTCGTAAACCACTTCACCAACCTTAGTGACTCATGCCAGAACGTTTAAAACTCAAAAGTCATATTTTATTTAACGATGTATATATTTTTAAAGTCTATTCTGCAAGCTATATTCGTTTTCCTGTTATGTGCCCAACTTAACTAAAAACGGTCGGGTCCACAGCAATTCTTTCCTGGTATTCTATAACGGAGCAGTTCTTTCTAACTGCATTAGATAATTCAATGCCAAGCAATATATTTGGCAATTTTATTTTTAACGTGCACAGTATATTATCAGACTGTACTTACTGGCCTTCCCGAGACCAACCACCACCTCCTGTGCGCATCGCTCAAATACCCCACCTCAAGAGAGCAGCAAGAGCGGGAGTATTCTGCTTGCATTCCACTATCACTTGTACAGGCCGCGTCAATGACGGGAGCTCGGCTTCACCGGAAATAAGGCCTGCACCATAAACCCAGCATACTGGGGAACCATTAACAAAACACCCATTGACTCTATTGCGCCAGCCCAGTCCACTTCTGCCTCGACCTCCTGCAGCTAACCACAAGACCCACTCTTAATGTCCCCCGCTGACATCCTTGGAGCAACATGCTGTCAGCCCCAACAACCCACAAGACTCTTACCTCAACTGCTGAAACTTTTGAGCCACCACAACCCTGTGCCTTCCTTTTCTTCAGACAAATGCCAGCCGAGAACAAACAAAAACCACTGCAGAACTGAACCCCCTGTCAAACAACCTCCGGTGTATTCTCAAGGAAGTATGTGCAGCTGCCTTGCTTTGACTGTATCTACAACAGCAGACAAACTCACCTACATTTCCTTAGCCAACACATATCCTACCGCAAACCCAACATTCGCTAACTACTACAAATGCATCAAGATGCATAACAAGTTCAACAACAAAGAAAGTGGCACTGCCATTATCCAAAGTAACTCAATTTCCATCAATGCAGTGCACAACACCTTCCCTCAACATCTCCATTGCTTCCAAATCAACCTACTGAATCTCTTTTGCCATCAGCCACCAGAGAGCCAACAATTATCAAACTGCTGTGCTGACTTAGCACTGTGCACATTCAAAATGGAGGTCAATGAACCAGCCCTGAAACATTCCCTAACATTATAAAAAAAGCTATTCTAAAAACAAAACAAAAAATAAACATGTCACAACTGTAATTCCAAAACGCACTACTCTAATTCCAAGAAATTTTCCAGACCATTCAGAAGTATCTGAAAACCTGAACACCAAGACCCATCAAATGATATCATCTGCTAAGAACAACCCCTAAGCATAAGCTTCAGCCTCTTTACTCCAAGGAATCCTAACAGACACTACACTTACCAATATCATTCAATAACCCTTAATTCTTATTCAGTCCCATCAACCTGCGTGCAAAAGTCCTTCTCTGTACCACTAAGCTCATGCTCCAATACCTCTATGCAAAATCGTCCATTACGTCCTCAATCAACCAGCTTGATCCAAACAATTTCTGCTCCTTGCCTGTCGTATTGGAAACACATAAGCAGCAGACAAAGCCAGTTTCTTTTGCAAGCACATGGACTCTTGAAAAGCCTGTCACTTCACACCCAATAGCTATCCACCATCATTTGCTTAAGAGAAGCCCTGGAACCATGTATTGTAGACATTATGGTCGTGATGTTAATGATATATACTAATCCTTAACCAGCCACTGTTTGCCTAAACTCACCCTCACCAGAAGCAGCAATCTTCGATGCAAAGAGGCAAGAGTCATCTGAACATTATTCCGAAGCCATTTATCTGGCTTGGACCACTATGACACCAAACCTTGACCAGCCCACGTTCATGCAAGCCAACTAAATAGTTTCTCCTTTTCTTTTATACATTCTCTCACACCATAGCCCTTTGCATTTCTTCTTGGTGAATTTGCTGCATTCAGTTTCGCAGTGGTTCGGTTACTTCAAGTTCGCACAGAAGGCTTCGTGGTTGGTCATAGGCGGACAGCAATGTTACAAGACTGCTCCACTACAAGAATGCATAACAAGGTGCCAAAAGGTTCAGGTAGGCTGCTTTCAGCTTGCTCCTCTCGTTTTTCGCACACTGGAAGTCACCAGTGTCTGCTCAGCCTCTATGAATCACAGTAAGGGATAGGTGTCCAGAAAACATGAAGTTGAAGTGTGAAGATATCTGGGAATATGAAAAACAGTTTATCTAACAATCTGACTAGAACATCCTTTCGAACAGTGCCATTGATGTCCCTCTTCCCAATGTAAGCAAGAGGTGCGGAGTTTTGTGTTACTGTATAGAATGATGTGAATAATCACTTAAACAGACACAAAAGGAACTGCATCCCCAGCACACCACACAGAGTTCTTAAAATTAACACAACACATGTTGGCTAGTGTACTCATGTGCACTTCTGTCCTTCAGTGATTGGAAAGTCCTTCACAAAATATTATAGATATGCAGCAGAAGTGTTGATGTCTCAGGTGGAGCGGCTCCTTAATGATTTACATTTAAAGTTATGTTTTATGTTCACCGAAGATTATCCTCAAACCTTATTTAAAGCGAACGTTTTAGTCACTTCCAATGGATTGGAATCACCTCCATTTTGTGGTAAGTTTTCTCCTCTTATCTATCATTCTCTATGGTGCAATACTTGGATGTGTTTAAGAGTGAAGGATTGGAGTGGTAAGCCTGTCCTTCCCCTGCACACAAACCTCAAGGAGATGCGACCCAATCAAGCTCTTGATTGAGCGGCTCTAACAGGCATGATCATTATCCTCCTCATCTGAACCCCAGCTGAGAACTGGTGAGGCAGACGGGCATAATACTGACGTTAATCCCCAGATAGGTTCTACCAGTCTACAGTGATGCCCTAGAAAGCTCCCACAAGGACTCTGCAGTCAAGGACCAATAAGGTTATTCTGCAGTCAGCGGTAGCTCTAGGGCAATCAACAGCATTGAATTGCAAGTTCATCACATCCAGTGTGAGAATCATGTGATAAACAGTAATCAACTGGCTTCTATCAATGTAGAAGGAACTTGAGCAGTAATGAACCTCTGCTCGACTTTCAAAGACTATAGCATGGTACACACTTAGGCTGAAAGGAAAAACAAGTAGATTAAATGTATGTTGCAATGTCACGAGGCTCTTACCGAGTCAATTTCATAGCCCATGTCGGGACATTTGATGATTTATGGTGTGGGGAATATCTTATGACATAAGTGGAACAATGTAATGGCTCATCTGGCCACTTTTATACCTAGGGTAATCACAATTTTATGGCACACAAAGGATAAATTGTATGTTATGTATATGGCAAAAGGAGCAGTTCAATTACCCAAGCACAATGTAAGTAGTGCCATTTTATTATTAACAAAAGGATATGTGAGTGAAAGAGAGAGCGACAGATGGGTAGAGAGAAATTGTGCAGAAAATAGTTAGAAATGTCTCATTCATAGAACAACAGAGTGAGGCACTGGAAGAGATTTTCAGTTATCCAAACAGGCCAAACAGGCATGGTAGAAAAGCTATGTGACCACCAATAGACATACATGTTCTGTGAAAACACATGGATATCCACAAGGTAGCTTAAACACACAAAAGGTGATGGGAGGAATGATTGCAATTTGTCTAACCACTGGCAATAGCTCAGGGTAGCATTTTAACCCATCATTCTTTTGCCCACCAGGACACCTCAGTTTGGACCCGGCCATACACAAATCAGTTTTTAACCTGCTCTAATAGAAACAGTCTAGCCTGACTTTCCAGGTCTGGTACTCCCTTAACCGGAACACAAGCAACCCAAGACCAGTTTCACCCTGATTTTGCCTCGACAGGCAGGTGTAGCTTAGTTCCAGTGGCACAGTGTGTAGGGGAACCACTTCTGGGTATACCTGAGCCACTTAAGGCTTCACACTGAAGTATATAAAAAAGTGACGGATGGAATGCTTGAATTAATTTCAGACAATAGCAATTACTCGAGGACACATCCCAGTCCATCATTATATTATTTTGCACACCACGCCATCTCAGTTTGGACCCAGCCATATGCAAATCAGTCTTGAGCCTGCTCCAACAGGAGCAGTCCAGTCCTAACTGCCAGGCCAGGACCTCTCTGAACCGGAACACAACCAACCCAAGACTGGTTTTGCCCTGATTGGAGCTTGTTAATCGGGTGTAGCTTGGTTCTACTGGTACAGTGAGCACAGGACCCGTGGCTGAGCATACCCTTGCCCCTTAGGGAGGTACATCAAACACAAAAGGTGTGGAATATGCAAAGCAGCAATATAATGAGTGGGCTAAGACAGAAAAATCCCTGGCGTGGGCTAAGACAGAAAAATCCCTGGCTTGGTTGATGTCAACATAGTGGCCGAAAAACAACAGCAACTGTTAAAAATATATCATACAATGAAGCCTCAAGAGACAGGAGAGAATAGCTGACTGTGCCCTTTGCTCACCCACAGACTCTCCTGATTCAGCATGTGCCTTCGCTCTGAGATCATCTCTGCGTCTGGAGTGTCCCAGACTGTGGATTGACTGGAGAGCTGGATTCTAATGATGGACGGTTGCTCCAGACGAGGATGTGGTCAGTCAGGAAGGCCACTGCTAAACCATCAAAGGATGAGCCCAACCTGGTGCATAAGTAGACATGACACCAAAGAAACAGTGTAGGGTCTGACAGTGCAGAGCTGATGCTTCAAAAACAAAAAGTGGAAGTGCCTGTGAGCAGTTTACACAGAGGCCATTATATACACAGAAAGGTCATTGAATTAAGAACACTAGTGGTCACTATGCAATGGCAAAACATACACAGTAAAGTTCTCAGACTCCATCAGAGCCCAGCCAAGAGGAGAAGACCAGTCATCAGGTAACTGATGCAATGCACCCAGTTTAGAGGGAAGACAAGTACTCAGGCTGCCAGTGAGATGTACAATGACATGTCTGACAGTGTAACAACTCTCTTACAAGAGTAATTGTCCAGGCTAATTAACACCTCACAAGGACTTAAGCAGGGCTGAGTCCTTGCACCAACACTATTCAATCTGTTCTTATCTGACCTGATCTCTGCTCTGAATTCAGTTAATTGCCATCCACCTAAACTGGGGGCTGTCAAATTTGCTGTATGCGGATGATCTAGTTCTCATAAGCAAAACCAAGGTCGGCCTGCAACGCCTTCTGGATGCCACCTCAGTTTTTTCAACCAGGAATCAATAAAAAGAAAACTAAGATCCTCGTGGCCCGAGGCACCAAAACAGAAAAACTGTCATGGTTTTTGGTTCAAGAAAGGCTAGAGTCAACCTAAAGTTTCAAGTATCATGTAGTTCACTTCAATTGCAATGGGAGATACAGTTTAGATCTCTTTATACAAAACTAAAAGGCCCCACGCTCACGCACATCCTCCAGGTGGCCCAAGCAAAGATTCTCTCAACCTTAGCTTACGGTAGTGAGGCCCTCAAGGGGAAGGATAGTGCAACCCTTGACAGGATGCTCCTTAAGCTCTACAGAACAACTTTTCAGCTTTCTTCGCAAACATCTCCAGCTCAAGTAAGGCTGGAGTTTGTGATCTCTAGGCAGGCACTGGCACGGATGACAGCTTTTGCAATATGTTGTCATAAACCCCGGTCATCAAATGCAGATTCACTGGCTTAGTGTCTATGGTCAGAACTAAAAACAAAGCCAAAGTCTTCAACAAGGTCCTACCTGTCCCAGGCTTTGAGCACACTTGGTTTAACAAATGCCTGGGACTTAATCATTAGCCTTCAGGAATTTAAAAGGGTGGCAAAAACCAGCACCAAATAGCTCTCACTATTAGAGTAGAAGGCCTGCCTCTCTCAACAAAAACACGGCTGGATGACACTGCACACCTATAGATGTCTGAAACCGCAGTGTTATCCAAGCGAACATTACAATGATTGGTTAAAGGTACAGTTTATGAAACTTAGATTGGGGGTAATCCCAATCCCAATTCATTACCCAGCATGGAAAAGAGGTGAGGAACAGGCAAAGTGTCGGCTATGCAAACAATACACGGAAGATCTAATTAATGTACTGTGCTTGTGCCCCACCCTTATGGAAGACAGGAGGGAGCTGCTACAAAGGGGGTGGATCGCCTGGGGTGCAAGGTTCTGCAGGGAGCCAATGCTGGCCTGTTTTGACACATTGGATACTAGTCTAAATTGTGCACTCGTAAAACATTTTAATTGCTTCTTAAAAAAGGTGGAGGCCTCAGCTCCATCTTCTGAAGGAACGGGGTGTGATTAGACATCCAGGGGGATAGCCCAATAAGAACTGCCATGTAGGGGCAAGCAGCTGGAGGAAGATGGAATATGGCCTGGTCTGGCAGAGAGGATAAGGTATTGGCTGATAGCCTCTACTACACAACTCCTTACCAGTGTGACCTGCTCCTGGTGCAGCAGCATGAGAAGACACCCCTGGGACAGAACTAGGTACCCGAGTCACAGCCGGCTACATAGCTTGATCAATAACCCTGGACGGTTCTTCGACCCTGACTAAATGAGTGTGTGAAGAAGTGACAGGATTTGCCTTGTGGGGCTGGCAAACGGCTGACTGTAGGGGCCCTTGGATCCTAGCTGTATCGTTATTACTGGAGGAAAGGGAAACAGGGAGCACAAAAGTCAGCCTTGCTAAATTGATTTCGATATCAGTCAGATGTGTAAGTAACAGGGAAATTTCGGTTCTTAATAAAGATTTAAATCTCTTAAAATAACTTTCCATAAATTGACTTAGACCTTGGTGATCAGAGTTTAGGAAATCTTCCTCAACTACAGGGGGAGATGTGGATTTAGAGAAGTTGTGAGCCACCAACTCCGCAACCTGTAGAGTAGCTATCGATGGAGAAGCGATACTCTTGCTGAAATGATTAGGTCGGGCACCCCGTTTGCACTTCCTGAGGGGTGCAGGAGTGGAAGCATGACTCGCCTGCAATAGAGGGCTAGATGGTTTGGGCGGCCCTATAAGGTCGGTGAGCGGCATGGCTGGAGTTTTGGTGTTGCAAGGTGTGACTGCTCTTGAAACAGAAGTTGGGCCTGACAAAGGCGAATACGTAGAACCTAATCCGATGCCAGGGCCTAAATTTAAAGAGATTCTTCCCTCAGTGAGTGCTATTTCAGTATTGATGACTCCTACGGCTTGCTTCAGCATACGATCAATTGAAGTACATTTAACGTGGGGGTGGGATTACATCCAACAGCTTTCTTCTTCCCCATAGCGAACAATTACACTTAGAGTAATGGTAAAAACAGGATGGATCCGTCATGTAATCAATGTCAGAGCGGAAAACAAATTAAACATGTAGTGCAGTGCAATCTGGGGGATGAAGATCCACCCCAGGTGTTTAGGCGAGTACAGGAAAGTGGCAACGGTTTCAGTAGCGTCCCGTGCCACAGTGTGCACCATGCACATTATATCGCGATTGGCCTCCTCAGCAAAGTGCAGAACAACCTGGGAGATGAGGTCCCATCCCAGGTGTTTACAGGAAAGCGGCAGCGGCTTCAGTAGCAAAAGAGAAAAACCTCAAAATAGGTCCTGGGCCAAAGCAAATGTTCACAACTGTCCAATCAGTTCCAGTGACAACAGAAGCCCACACTCCAAAATGACGGGCCAAGGGGGTGGCGCTGCCCAGACTATTCCTGTCGCTGACGGGCGCAGGACAGGCCTGCTCTTGGCCCGGGCGCGGCCCGTCTGCCTCTTGCACTGGGGGAGCTGGTATAGTGCTTTATAGTGCTTTTGGAGTGATAAAAGGTGGCAGCTGGACTGAGTGTCCGGGCCCGTATCCTGGGCCCCACTGGTTCCTGGGACACAGATTCCCTGTAGTGATCTCTCCCTCACAGGGGGAGCTGGCGTGGCGCTTTACAGCGCTTTTGGTGCGGCAAGTGGTGGCAGCTGGGCTGTGTGTCTGGGCCCGCCTCCTGGCCCCCACTGGTGCCTTGCACACCGAGTCCCTGCAGCAATTTCTCCCCCATTAGGTTTGAGATAGTGATTTGAGTGTTCAGTCCTTACTGGAGGTAAAGTTTAGCAACATCGGCCTTTCAACCGTCCCTCCATGTGAAAATATTGGAAAACATATTGGACTCCCAATTTTGAATAACTCACACTTGACCACTTCCATCTTTATATTGGGAAAAACTTTCTACCTGTTTATGTAGCGCCTTAACCTAATATTGTGTAATGTTCATAAACAATCTTGCATGCGATAACCCATTTACATTTACCACTGCCAAAGAAACAAGTCATATAATATACAAACATAGAACAGAGTCCGCGTTGTCCTCATCTTAAAGAGGGCAGTCTGAGGTTCTTTAATTTTGACCCCATCTTACAGTCACCGCCATTTTTGTGTTGCCTTTACACAGGCTGCTCGATGAGCGAAGTGTCTCTGCCCTTTTGGACTGCAACGTGTCAAAACCCCCTCCGTCCTTGTCCTTAAAGCAATCTCAAACACCAGCCGGCCTAACTAATCCTTGTCTGGACTACCTAATCCCCGTATCAACTATCTGTTAGCCTTTAGTATTCTCCTCTCGCCATATCTTATCTTCTGGCCTTCGCTATTCTCTCCCTGTGTTTTCCTACTTTGTAACCTTCCTCTTGAAGCATACAGATATGTCCTGCCATTGCAAACACCGAACTATGGGTACCAGTATTGATTAACTGTGGGGGCTGGATAACACACAACATGTAAGCAGAGAGCATTTTGGTGACACAATATCTTGTTTTCAAACTCTCCTGATTGGCTAAAAAGTTGTGCGATGGGTGTATGTTTGTACAGATGTATTTCAACGATAAAAGCTTGTGAGCCACGGAGTCAAGTGGCAGTCTCCTGAGAACCTACTTGATGTACTTCTTGGACAACTGTGTTTAGCTGCAGCTAATAAACTTGGTTTTCTACGCCAACAGAGTATTCCGTGTCTCTGTGCAACAAGGCAGGTGAACCCGAAGATTTCAGGCGTGCCCTGCGCCGCCAGGCCCAAAGGCCCGGTTCTTCAATTGGCGCCCAACGTGGGGCGGCTTCAGAGGTAGCGGTTGAGCCCAAGGATCGTGAGGAGCCCCGCAGGAAAATTCCAGAGGAGGCGCCCCCACACCAGCGACCCCTGTATGTCAAAGAGTGGGCCGATGGTCTTTTGAAGTGTGGCTTCTCCTTTCCCACGGCTGCTGGTGCCTGCTGCCCTGACTGCTGCCCTGCCTTGGTCCCTCTTTTGGTGATGACTGGTATTGCGAGACGTTAGACGGACCTCTGTTGGCGTGAAGAAGACATTTGTTAAGTACTGGTGGGTAGCTCCCACCCCCTTTTTTTTGTTTGTTTTTGGGTTCTTAGATTCGAAAATTGCAATTGTCGAAGCCAAGGGGTGAGTACGTTTGTGCTGTTTTGATTAGCCCCTTGTTGTTTGTAGGAAGCCAGTGAAAGTAACGATGCCTGGTTTCAGTAAGTTTAAAAAATGGTGTTGTTTTTGTTGCGATATGGACTCCCGACTGGAGGACTCTTGTCCAATTCCTCCGGCTGGAACTCCTACTTATGAGCTTTACTCTAAACATGGTATGGGCCCCATCACCTTTAATGACATATGGGTCCGCTATACGAAGAAAGATGGTGTTTTACAGTGGCCACATAATGGTAGTTTTGAGCCTGATATTTTAGACAATTTAGAAGCTACTTTGTTTAAAAGAAAAGCCCGGCCGGCTATGTTTGACTCTTTTCGCCTTTGGCGCAAGGAAGCCAAACAGAAAGAAATTAAACAGGCAAAAAAAGATAGGAAAGAAAAAGATATCACTGTCATACAGGCTGCCCAACAGTTTAAAAATAATGAAATAGATCATGCGATAGAGATCTTAGATAGGCAACATCACATGGCGATTGACAAATGTTACCCAGTGCTGCCAACTTCTTCCCCAAATCGCGATGCTGATCCTGAGAAGGATCCTTTAATGTCTCACTTATTACGATCGCCCCCGCCCTATGTACAAGGCGCTAATGCACCCCCGCTTTTGTTACCCATCCAACAACCTGTTATTCTCCTACCAGCTCCAGCTCCTGCACCTCCAACACAGCCCTTTGTGGCACTGCCACTCCCGCCATTTCCTTTGCCTTCAGCTCCCTTGTTTCCAGCTCCTCTGCCTCCGACTTCTTTGCCTCAGTCTCCTTTGCCTTCGACCTCCGCTCTACCTGTTGCCTCTTCTCCTGCTACGTCTCATACATTATCTCCTGTTTTTCTGTCAACTTCCCCTTCTATCCGTCAGCGGATGGTTGAGACTGTTTCTGGTCTCTTTTCTCCTCTCTTTGGGTCAGTAAGTCTGACTCCTGTTCTTCCCCGTAGGCAGACCCGTAGTTTACTTCCTGACTCCCAAGAACGAGATACGTTCATGAGTCTTGCTCACAGGTGGATCCTGAGTGATCTTGAATATACTGTTCAAGATATCATGGATACTTTTGAACAGTGGGATGCCCCTGTACAAAGATTCGTTTTCAATGCCATGTGTGAAATCCTAGGTCAGGAATGGGAGGCCACGGGATTGGGTTTAGCTCCCAAGGGTTTGCTGGATATTAGGACTGATTTTGATAAAGGAATTATTGTGGGTCCTGAGGTTGAGAATGCTATACGGACACTTATTACTTTTAGATCAATGTTCTTTTCCCGGTCTTTGTCTGAACCTGATCCTTCTGTTAGGCGCAAACTGAAACACTACCCTATGCGAGAGGTTCCCCCAGTCTGGAGAGAAGAGGTTGCAGCCCAGGGTAATAATCCGCTTATACCAGCTCACTTCCAACGTATATGGGTACATGTACCTTGGAAGAGATCTGAGGTGCTGGCCCTTAAACAGTCTTTACCTGACCCCCGTAAAAACCCTGCTGGTTACTACAAGGAATTATCTCAGACTGTTAACGCTTGTATTATGAATTTGGCTGACATAGATATGTTAATGGGAAATGTTGTCCCACAACAATTGTGGGCTAGGATTCGGAAAGAGGACCACGCCCAAGAATTAGGAGGTGATTGGAATGCTATACTAGCTGCTGATGGGCTCCAAGTGGGTGGCGCTAAACCCGATAATTTAATTGCAGAACTTCCTGGTAGAATAATTACCTTAATGAAAACTA
This sequence comes from Calotriton arnoldi, assembly GCA_963921515.1. Lineage (NCBI taxonomy): Eukaryota > Metazoa > Chordata > Amphibia > Caudata > Salamandridae > Calotriton > Calotriton arnoldi. The sequence continues at coordinate 760,306 of CAWUFW010000913.1, read as the reverse complement.
TGATGCCCGCTCTGCGAGTTAATTGGGATAAGTTAGCTGCCTGTAAGCAGAAGAAGGATGAGAGTGTCTCTGACTTCTTCACTCGTTTTGAAGAAACGTTTCTTGATCACAGTGGTCAGGATATGAGTACAGAGGGGGACAGCGATTGTTCGTAGATAAATTTGTATTTAATTTGCTTCCCGAGCTCTCTAATAAATTAAAGGATTCCGAAAGTTCATGGGCTGTTTCTTCTTCAGCCCAGATATTGGCTACTGCCCAATATTACGAAAATAGGGATAAGGAGGAGAAGGACAAATTGGATAAAAAGACTAAAGATTTGAAGACGAAGGCTCTTTTACAACAGGCTTATCCTCCTCGTCCTGCTCAGCGCCAGTTTCAGCCGACTCCCCAGTTTCAGAAGGTGTTTCAGAAACCTGAGCCTTTTGTTCCACGGCCTCCACTGGGTCCTAATCAATGTGCCTATTGTAAGGAAGAAGGTCACTTCAAGAATAATTGCCCGATATTATTGCAGCGTGCTGGTGGTACGCCTGGGCCGCGAGGCCGAGGTGGCTTCCAGTCAACACCTAGGGGAGGGGGCGAAGTACCATGTCCCAGGATCAACGTTCCTTTCCGCCGCAACATTCCATGAATTATTTTGATCAGCAAAATACTCAGTCTGCCCATTATTATAATGACGATTATTATATGGAAGATGAGAATCAGGGTTTCTCTAGCTAGGACAGCCGTGGACAAAGTGAGGGAGTCATTTCAGTTCCAGTGGACCAAAATGGGCCTTATGTTGATGTTGTTGCGCTTGGTGTATCAGAACCATTTCTCTTGGATACTGGTGCAACGAAGAGTTCTATCATCCACTCTAAACTCCCTGGGGCACCTTTGTCTGGCTTAACAAATGTTTCTGTAGGATTTTCTGGCGCCCCAGTTCGTAACCCAGTTTCTTGTCTTTTACCTATCTCCATTGGCCCTTATGATTTGGAGGCTCCTCTTATTTTGACAACTGGTTGTGGTGAGAATTTGTTGGGGTTGGACTTGTTAAAGAGACTGTATGCGACACTGCATTGTTCTCCTTCTGGTGTACATCTTACTTTAGGCAAGAGATTAATTTCCCCGACATATTTGTCTAGAGACCAACTCCCTTCTGAATTACGTTCCCTGCCTACTACTCTTTGGGCTACAGGCCCCAATGATGTTGGTCTCTTGCAGATTCCACCCTATGTTGTCACCCTCAAGTCCAATGTTAGGTTACCTCGCATTCCTCAGTATAGAATTTCGAGTGCTGGTGAGAGAGCGCTGATGGCTATCATTTATGATTTGGTTGAGAAAGGTGTGGTTGAAGAGACTAGAGGAAATGTGTGCAATAGTCCTGTTCTGCCTGTCCTTAAACGTACTGACTCTTCCCAGCCACCGGTTTATCGTTTTGTAATCGATCTCCGGGAGGTCAACAAGATCGTTGTACCCCAGTTTCCTGTCGTCCCAGATATCACTGCTTTATTGACAGTGATACCTGCCTCAGCTGCCTGGTTTTCGGTCATTGACCTTAAGAATGCTTTCTTTAGCATTCCCATTGCTGAGGAAAGTAGGGATATTTTTGGCTTCTCTTTGGGAGGCCGAAGCTTCCGGTTCAAGCGCGCACCTCAAGGCTATTGTGAAAGTCCCTCCATTTATAGTCAGGCTTTGAAAACTCAGCTCGATGCTTTCACTTTGCCTCCAGGTGCCACCCTTATTCAGTACGTAGATGATCTGCTAGTTGCTGCTGATTCTGAGGAAATTTGTAAACGAGTTACTGTTTCACTGTTGCATCACTTGTCTGACCTTCATCATAAGGTTTCACCCTCTATATTACAATATTGTCGCCAAGGGGTTACCTACTTAGGTCATCTCTTGTCGAAGGAGGGACGGCGGTTGACCCCAGAAAGAATCCAAGCAATTGCACAAATGTCTGTACCATGCACACAGAGAGAGGTGCGTGCCTTTTTAGGTATTACCTCTTACTGCAGACAATGGATTCCGAATTTTTCTTTGTTAGCAAAACCTTTGTTAGCACTTACCCTTAAAGATACCCCCCAACCTCTTCCTTGGACAGAGGAATGCCAGAAAAGTTTTACTGATTTGCGTACTTCCTTGTGTTCTGCTCCTGTGTTGGGTACTCTGGATTACAGCAAACCTTTCACACTTTATGTGCACGAGAGAGAAGGTTGCGCGTTGTCAGTTTTGACACAACAATTTGGTGACAAACAACGCCCGTGTGCTTATTTTTCGGCTACGTTAGACCCTGTAGCTAAAGCATTACCTAGTTGTCTGAAAGCTACAGCAGCAGCAGCAGTTTCTATTCGCCAATCTGCTGGATTGGTGCTAGACAATACGCTTATTGTCATGGTGCCACATGCAGTGGATACACTTTTAAACAGGACAAAAACCCAGCATCTTACGAGCGCCCGTTTATCGGGGTATGAGCTGACGCTCTTGGCCAGTCACGTGCACATCAAGCGATGTAATACCCTAAATCCAGCTACATTGTTACCAATCCCAGTAGAGAAAGACATTCAAGAGCAACATGATTGTTTTCTCCGTACAGAGGAGGAGACAAAAGGTAGGATTGATTTAAAAGATACGCCGCTCCTGGACCCGGATGGGATCCTATGGGTGGATGGTTCGTGTTTTAAGCTCCCCAATGGTGAAACGACTGCAGCCTATGCTGTTACCACTTTGCATACGATTGTGGAGACAGCACGCATTAGGCAGAATTCAGCCCAAGCAGCTGAATTGATAGCTCTGACTAGAGCTTGTGTATTGGCTGAAGGGAAGAGAGTGAATGTGTTCACCGACAGCCAATATGCATTTGGGGTGGCCCACAGTTTTGGCCGCCTTTGGAGGGAAAGAGGATTCTTTACCTCACATGGTACTAAAATACAGCATGGTCAGTTAGTGAACGACCTTTTGGAATCACTTGCTTTACCCACTCAGATAGCAATTGTGAAGTGTAGTGCGCATAAAAGAATCACTGATGATGTGGGTGAAGGAAACGCTTTTGCGGATCAGATAGCGAAAGAGACAGCGAGAGATGTGACGAGTCATATGTATGTTGCTGGACCTGCTAGATGGGTCAGTCAAGGAGGAATGTGTGAGGACACAATAGAAAGTGTGAAAATGATTCAGGAAGAGGCTACAGAGAAAGAATTGAGTAAGTGGAGAGATAGTACGGGAATGTTGGATGCGACAGGATGTTGGATAGAATTGTCAGAACACCAACGTTGGCTGTTACCAGACGCCTATGTACTTCCAGTAGTGACTATGGCGCATGGTCCAGCCCACATCAGTGCGAAAGGAATATGCAAGCTTTTGGCTCCGGTATGGCAGAATACAGGGATTCCTAAATGTGCAGACAATCTTGTTAAGCATTGCATTGTTTGTTTGATGCACAACCCAGGAAGAGGAACACCAACCCCAGCAGGCCATTTTGCTCCCCCAACGTATCCTTTTGAGGTAGTGCAGATAGACTACATTCATATGGAGAGATGCAGAAACCTAAAGTATGTCCTTGTGGTGGTATGTGCCTTTTCCAGATGGATAGAGGCCTACCCCCTAAAGGATAATACTGCCTTGTCTACAGCTAAGGTCCTTCTGAAAGAATACTTCCCGAGGTTTGGTTTACCTCGAATTGTCTGGAGTGACAATGGAAGTGAATTCGTGGGTCAAATCATGCAGAAAGTATGTGCAGGTCTTGGGATTAAGCAAAAATTCCACGCGGCAAACCACCCTCAGTCAGCGGGTTTGGTAGAGTGCTATAATGGCACTCTCAAGCTTAAACTTGCAAAGATACAAGCCAGCACAGGTCTTGCCTGGCCCGACGCTTTACCTTTAGCCCTCTTGTCAACTCGAACAACTGTTCATTCTCGTGTGGGACTTAGCCCATATGAGATTGTGTTCGGACGCCCGGCTAATGTCTGGGGTGTCCCTAGACCCAAGAAGTACTCTGACATAGAATACCCAATGTTAATTGACTATTTGCATGACCTCACCACTAAATTGCGTGTTCTCCATCAGCAGGTACAAGACACCTTGCCACAGGCTTCCTCGGATCCTGGGCACACCCTCCAACCTGGCGACTGGGTGTGCCTTAAGAATTTTCAGAGGAAGAGGAATTTGGAGCCTCGCTGGCGGGAGCCAAGTCAGGTCCTGCTGACGACACGTACAGCCGTAAAAGTCGTTGGGAAAAAGAACTGGATCCATGGTGTTCACTGCAAAAGGGTACCCTTGCCTTTGCCTTTTGATCAGTGGGTCCGCGAAGGTATAGGTGATTGTGAAGGAGAGAGAGTTCCCCGGTTTGTACCTTTTGGCGATGCACACCTAGAATGGACTCGGACTGAGAAAGAGGACGATGATGTTTTGCAAGAAGCTGTACCATCGCATCTCAGAATAGATACAACTGATCCAGAGACACTTTTTCAAGACCAGACTGTGCCAAACAAGGATAGATACAATCTGAGGCCTAGAGTGGCCAAAGACATTTGACATTTATTTTTATTTTTTTCTCCCCTTCGTTCCTAAACTGCAATTTTTTTTTATTTCTTAGATTGCATTTTTTGAATTGTATATATTTTCTTCCTTATGTGATACTGGACTCATCCCATTTTTGCAGGGTCGTGGTAGGAGACTTGGTTTGTGACCTGAGTAGTGGCACTAGGTCTGCAGGACTTGCAGTGTCATAGGACGGCCAATAACCACAACTGAGTGAGATAGGAAGATTGCCACGAGCAACACTTTAGGGGATGACTTCCGGTGAATCAGAAATTGATAAAAAAAACAAAATGAAGGAAAAATATTGTAAATTACTATTTAATAGATGTGGCGTAGTATTATGTGTTTTAACTATGTTATGTGTTTTATTAGCTTGTGTGGGTTGGGTTATTCACACTTTGCAGCCAGCATCTGTACCTATATCTACCTCTCAGCCCATACCTTTTCGCACTACTATTTCCCACACCAATTCTATACGCTACCAGGGCATGAACAAATTAGGAGAATGGAATATCTCAACAATTCATTCATCCAGCTATTACACCAGCATCAATTAGTAATCAATACCACCGATTGTTGGGTTTGTGGACTTTTACCCCATAATACAGATAAAGGAATGCCATATTTAGTTCTACCCTTCTCCCTAAAAGGATCTGCTTGGGCTTACACCTCTATGTTTGCCAATGCCTATGAGAACCAACATCAACATCCTGTTGGTCCATATAGGGATGGAATTGACGTTAGTCATAATTCACTAATAAAGGGAATAGTGGCTATGTCAAAACATTATAAAACATTTAGTGAATTCCCCACCGACGAGCGACAAGCATACATTGACTGGAATGTGACACATTATGTCACTAGCCTTACAGACAGAGCCAAAAGGAAAGGATCCCCACCTATATATACTGTACCCCACCAAGGTCACCTATGTCTCCAAGCCAATGGTCAAAATCCTAAGGCTCAATTGGGAAAGAGCACTTGTAATATTACATACATCTATACATCCCGAACGTCTCCACCATTGGTAGCATCTCAAGGAACATATTTCGTCTGCCATGACAGAGCCTATACATGGTTACCAGCCGATTTCTCAGGGACTTGTTATATGGCTTTTCTCCTCCCTCCAACATATACAGCTCCTTCGGGACATCACAAGACAAGGTACGGCAGAGGGGTTATTGCTTTGGAGGACACAGCAGGACAGGAAGGAGGTGACTTCCTTAAAGGATTCCTCCCATTTTGGGGCCCTATGGCCAATAGTAGAAATATCAGACATCTCATTCGAGTAGTTGAGGCAACAATAAATGAAACTGTCGGAGCACTGAGTAATATCACTGCTGAGCTTCAGGCGGATCGCCTTATGACATTACAGAACAGAATGGTGTTAGACATCATTCTCGCAGATCGTGGTGGAGTCTGTACATTGATTGGATCGAGTTGTTGCATTTATATACCTGATAACGCCCTACAGTATACCAGGCCATCTCTAAATTGCACCACATTGCTGAGTCCATCCACCAGGACGAAGGAAATTGGTCTCTGATGGGATGGTTTTGGGAACTACTGTCCACATGGGGATGGAAGGTATTGACCTTTGTTGGAGTAGTTTTGGCCATCATCTTCTCGTGTTGCCTTTGTTTACAATGTGGCCCCGCAATATGTGGTCTTTGTGCTATTATGTGTGTCCCAAGACCCATGCCACAGAAAACGGAGAATATGAAGATGAAGATGATGTTGCAGCAACAACTTGACGACTTTATGACCATCGACATTGATTCAGATTAGCGTGAGTCTTTGTGTATTGCCTGCGTAATGGCAAAAGGAGGGTCTGAGGTTCTTTAATTTTGACCCCATCTTACAGTCACCGCCATTTTTGTGTTGCCTTTACACAGGCTGCTCGATGAGCGAAGTGTCTCTGCCCTTTTGGACTGCAACGTGTCAAAAACCCCTCCGTCCTTGTCCTTAAAGCAATCTCAAACACCAGCCGGCCTAACTAATCCTTGTCTGGACTACCTAATCCCCGTATCAACTATCTGTTAGCCTTTAGTATTCTCCTCTCGCCATATCTTATCTTCTGGCCTTCGCTATTCTCTCCCTGTGTTTTCCTACTTTGTAACCTTCCTCTTGAAGCATACAGATATGTCCTGCCATTGCAAACACCGAACTATGGGTACCAGTATTGATTAACTGTGGGGGCTGGATAACACACAACATGTAAGCAGAGAGCATTTTGGTGACACAATATCTTGTTTTCAAACTCTCCTGATTGGCTAAAAAGTTGTGCGATGGGTGTATGTTTGTACAGATGTATTTCAACGATAAAAGCTTGTGAGCCACGGAGTCAAGTGGCAGTCTCCTGAGAACCTACTTGATGTACTTCTTGGACAACTGTGTTTAGCTGCAGCTAATAAACTTGGTTTTCTACGCCAACAGAGTATTCCGTGTCTCTGTGCAACAAGGCAGGTGAACCCGAAGATTTCAGGCGTGCCCTGCGCCGCCAGGCCCAAAGGCCCGGTTCTTCAAGTCTCCGGGTCCTACCCATCCCCTGTCAATAGGCAGATCTTTAAGTAACACAGTGTCTGCTTACCTTGTCATAAATGCACAATATTCTGTGCATCAGGGGGTAGGAGGTGTTCTGGTGACAGGAGTTAGTTGAGGGCAAACGTTCTTCCTGGCTGGTTCGCCAAATGTTGGGGAAAAATTGAAATAAAAAAGGAGACAAGACTTCTCTTGGCAAGGCAAAAGTAGGTTTATTTATTACGGCCGGGAAATTAGTTACCTCAGTGGAACTGAAAAAGGTGATCTCAATTCGCTGCCCGCAGGCAGATGCTTATATAGTTAAAAAAGTGTTGACCTAAGCACAATTGTCTAAAAAAAGTCAATAACAGGTCAAAGAACACAAGAGTTAATCATATACTTTTGCATAAACATCAAATCACCTGTGTCCTTTAAACTTACAATCTTTTCTCTACATTCTCTTTATTATAGTTTCAACAAATCTTTAATGAAACATTAACCTTCTTTCCCCGAGTGTGTTCATTTTTATTTCTCTGTTCCCAAGAATTCTTATCTGACTCTGTATGCATTGGGCTAAAGTCATTTTGACCAACATTTTCTGAACCACTTCTCAATTAACAACGAGAATGGGCATTGCTTGTGTGCTGTGATTGTAATCTCTTCAAGGCTTGTTAAAAACATGTTTTTCTATTTAACTGAACATGTGTTATTGCTTTCTGGTGAACTTTAACCTACAGGCATATATTGCTCTTAAACAACGTATCGCCCTGCATTGCTCTCCACTAATGTCTGCAGTAATGTGATTTCCCTGCATATCATTTCCCTTTAACACCTGGACATGAGCATGTAACTCACAGACACCTTCAGAGTAGCTCATGGCCTTGAGTTCATTATAAATAAGCACAGGGTCACATTTTCCTTTTAGAGTTAAGGGAAGTCTGTGTTTATTTGACATCATTATCTTCAGGCTGCTGATAGCAGGGCCTGATAATGATCAGTGCTGGAGTCAGATTTATGACCCAGGACACAGAGGCGAAGAGATGAAGAGTTGAGTTATTTAAATCTTATATAAAAGTCCCTGTTAACACAATATTCAAGTGTGAGAACAAAATGGTGTTTCTGGATGCTTTTAAATGGGAGAAAATTAAAATGAAGAGTTACCATAATGATTAAGGTAACTTCATTTACATTTTCTTCAATTTTAAAGTGTCCCATTTACAAACAGCAGACCTCTTTCTCCTAGTGGCCAGAAGAAACTGCGCCATATTTATAAATAACAAATACAGTTATTTTATTTTAAATGGGAAAAATTTAAAGTGAAGAAAAATATTTCTATGAAACATTAAGACAATCTTTTTCCCCACTTCCAGTTAAGCCAATAAATATGGCACCGTGTTTCTGTGCTTTGATTCATGAGCTTTGAGTTTCATTCCCTTGGCTCTCCTGGTCCGTCTGAAGAGCACACACATGTTAAGCCAGTCAGCTGACGCAGTTGAAAGAGAAGCATTCTTTCAGCACAGCAGTTAAAGTCCTGCACTTTGCGGCACTCTCAGGCCAGGTGAAGGAACAGGGGCATTAGTCAGATTGGGACTGAGATCCGTCATACGATCAAGGGGGGTCAGCTAACTGTGATGCACAAAGTTGTAATGACCCAGCTTAAAGCGAGCATTACACAAGACAGTCTTTGTTAGGGCGCAGACACAGGCCCAGTCCACGCTCTCCATGAGCGACCCCAGGTCCTCCTACCAGGCCACCCGGACCCGCAATGGACCCTCAGATGCATCCGCTATCAATGCTATGCATATAAAGAATATTGGATGCCTTCCCGACCCACAGAACAGTAACGTCCACAAAGTGATGCCACTAGCACCGCCGGAAAGGTGGTCCAGATCTGCTTGGCTAACTCCACCAGGCCGGCATAGTGCAGGAAGTGGACCGGTCCCAGTGCAAACTCCACCTACGCATCCTCAAACAAGATAAAATGCTCATTGGGGTACAAATCCTTCAACAGTTCACAACCCCTGTCCTTCCATTCCTGGAAGGACATGTTGTCAGCCATCTGTCGGAACGGCTACAGGTGAAAAGGGGCATGCTACAACATAGCTGTGACTAGCTTCTGCCAAATAAGAATGGTCTGCCTTACCACGAGCGGCGCACTGTCCAGGGGCGCCAGAGCCCTCCATCAAGATCACCAGGAGCTGCTCAGCATCGACTGTACCTGCCAGCAGGTGCTTCTCCCAACTGTCTCCGGACTCCAGCCAGCGTGCTGCATGCGTGCGCCATAATAGTATTATTCAAACCATGGCACTTCCAGTCCCCCTTCCTCATATCGCTTAGTTAGGGTGGCCAAGGCCACTCTGCTTCGTTTCCCAGCCCAGAACACCCTAGCAGGCAGTGAGCAGAGAGTTTTGTATGAAGCATAAGCAACGACGTAGGAGCACCATCTTGGAGATAGCTATTCTGCCCATCAATTAAAGTAGGAGCGTATTCAAAAAGGCGACAGAGGCTCACAGCAATGCTATCACTCTTCCCATGTTGAGGCACATCTGTTGCACCCTAGAGTGCACAACCAAGATCCCAAGACAACGGAAATGATTGAGCTCCTAGCACAGACTGATGTACAGTAGGAGATCCATAGGAGTCTCCACCAAGGCAACGAGAGGAAACAACAGGGACTTACCGCGGTTGATCCGCAGACCCCAAAGGCCCCTAAAGTCATCCAGCAGACCCAACAGCATCTCAAGGGAGTCACGGGGGAAGCGAAGGTAAAACAGTGCATTGTCCACTTACAATGATACAATGTGACATACATTATATAACTTTATGCCCCAGTCACGCAGCTCCCGCGAGCTCACACCACCAGGAGTCCATCGCGAGTGCGAAACGAAGCAAGGAAAGGGGGAAGTCCTGGCATGCCCCTCTGCCTAGAGCCCGGCTCCCTGAGCGGCACTGTCCCACCTGCACTCTGACCCGAGGTTCGGTGTAGAGCAGCCTAATCCAGCCCTGAAACTGGGGCCCAAACTCCATGACCCATAGGATCTCTAGCAAGTATCCCCAAACAACAGTATCAAAGGCCATTTCTAGATAACAGATATCAGGGCCATTTCGTCTCTGCAGCTCTCGACCTTGTGCATCAGATGCGACAAACGCCTAAGGTTCATCCCGGTGTTGCGCCCGGGGATCTATACATGAAAGGTTAAACCAATCCTGCACACTTGCGACTCGGACAGCAATAGTGATGTTAGTAACATAACAAACTTTAGCAATACACATGATGACGTGCCCTCATAAGTGTCAAGCAATTGCAACAACTGCCGTCTGGCACTAAGGAAATAACCAACAGTCACCCCAACGCACCATAAATTACCACAGAAACAGTAGCGTTGCACATATGACTAAAATGCAGTCATTTTGCGCTCAAGCAACTTGACCTGTTCTTATATTACAGATATTTTGTTACCAAACACTAGTCTTTTATTATAGGTAAATAAATTCAATTGCCAAAGCTGCACCTTGTTGGATACTGAAAATAAAACTGCTGTGCTCAAATAACAGGTCTTCACTTCTAATACGATTTCAAGTTTAGTACCCAATTATTAACTCTCGCTTTTTTCTGGCCCTTCTTTTCTTTCACTCTCCCACCCAACTCAACTTGCAACATCAGTGCCCTCTCTATGCAACTAATCTTCCAAAACTGGACAAACTGCAGGTGATTGCCTGGCTCTGCTCTCAGTGGAGGAACTATATAGAAACAGAGTGGCAGCTGGGTTCATTCTGCATGACGGAGGCAGAGAAGTCAATCTTTAAGTTTGCGGGTCACTCTCCGATCCAGACCCCACAACTCATTATCTACTACATTGTTGCTTGGGCGGCTCACCAGCTCACTCTGGCACATCCCACTGCCCCCCACCCAGGGCTGTCCAAGTCTCCACGTCATCACCCTGTTGGACGTCTGTGTCCAGATTATGACAGAAACGCGTTCCTCTCTATCCATACTGTGCAGGATAGTGGTGAAGTTCACTGCATCAGGGCTCCTCTCATTTCTCCATCTCATTGCCTAGCTATAAGTACTTAAGCAGCCACCCATCTTCTCATCTTCCTGTGGGCAATGACTTTTTCTTCTCTGCAGACAGGTTGAAAGCCACAGCGCTGCCTGAAATACCAGCCAGAACATCCATTGGGTGTCTGCCCTGCCTCGGTCAGTCACAACATATCCTATTTATTTTCCTTGCAGCCTGACCATGCCATCCACCTCATAGTTTTAAGATATTTAGCCATAAACTGTAAATTATGTTCTCTTTTTTATTCCTTTATAAGGTTGCATTTGATGCTGCTTAATCAGCATTCATACTTAAGCTTTTTGAGATGTAACAAGAAGGTAAATTGTAGGCTTTCTTACTGGTATTTCAGGAGATATGAATTATGAAAACAATTAAAATGTTACTACTGCAACACGCTATGAAGTATCTGCTATTTTCACCTGTGCACGCTGCCGCCTTTCCTGAGTGCATGGTAGCACTAGACATTTGCTACAAGTTCTCGAGTGCATGTAACAGCAGTGGCTGATTGAAGGAAGTCGCTAATTCAACGGTGGTTAGCAGCTCTTACAACCTTCCAAGTATCTTAAAACAATTTATGTGCAAATAAAATTATCAAGACTAAATGTCTTTTTGAATAAAAAGTAATCTGCAAAAGTGAGTGTTTTAAATGCTCCATCCATGGAGGCTGAACTGTTACGTGTGTGTGTGTGTGGGTGGGTGGGTGGGTGGGACTTGACCTTGACGGGGGTGGATCAAAAGGTGAACGGGCATGCAACCTCCTCCCGCCATCAGTCAACTGATCCACACCAGCATCCATCACACCCTAATCAAGGCACTGACAGACGAGTGCTAAATACCAAACTCCGGAGTTCACACCCAAAAGGCAGAGGGGTGAGGTTGGTATCAATGCAGACCCAATTCGAGGATAGCAACAAAGTCTATCGGGATACCAACGTGTTGTACCAGGAGGTGCCTAGTGGGCAGCCACGGTATACTCATCAACAGACAAAAACGGGCACTGATGTGCATTTGCTTGTTGCAGGAAGCATTTTAAGGGAACTGGACAGAAGGTTCTACATAAGGAAGAAATGCAAAAATAAGCTGGCTTGTTCAAGACCCTGAGACAGATGCTGCAACCTAGGAACCAAATCTCAGCAACTAAAACAAAGGGAGCAGAAAACAGCTTCTGTTCACTAAGCAACCTTTTTCATAAGACCACCTACATTAACAAGAGCTACTCAAGGCAATCTGCATACAGTTAACATGGGAAAAACCATGCATTAGTTGAGTTCTAATATGATGTATTCACTGCAGGGCCCCTCGACCCAGGACAGCAGAATACATATTTGGGATGGTCCACACTACCTTCGGCTTCCATTTTAACGGGGGAGGAGTTTCAAACCTCCCTGACAAGTAACAGGGTTAAATTGGCCATCTGAGCAACATAAGCTAAAGACGACGTCACAGGTCCATTCGGTTTACCATCTAGTCTTTTACAATTTTGTTCTGATCATACAGACTGAGCTCTTTTCAATGCTGTGTAAAGTCTTTCAAGATAAAGGGACTTCCACCCTCACAATAACTAACTCTCACTTAATCCTCATAGTCATACAATGAACAATGTCCTGCCTACTCACTCATAGCTCATCTGAACTACAATGATAAAGGTTACTCCATGACACCCCAGGTTGCAAAGGGTACCCCCAGTCTTATGCACTCAGAACACGGAGGTTTTATTCTCAACCACAAAACTGTTGACAATATTAGGATAGAGCTGAATGCCATAGATCCTGCTAATCCACACAGTTTTCCCCAATCGCATTTGTGCCTTAAATCCGAGAAGGCACTTAATCTTTATGATTGCCATTTCACAGAGTGGGTTCGACCTTAGCATTGAATTCATTAAATCATTATCAACCAACTACCAGCCCGATTATAACAAATCAAAGTCAATTGATGCCCTTCACCCAGAATAGGACACACAAGGGTTGCCATATCTCGCCGCTGATATTCAAATGTCTTTAGAAGCCTTAGGCAAAGTCATCAGATGCATCTTCAGCATCAAATGCATAAAGCTGGTTGGTACACAAGCAAAATTAACATTGTTTGACAAAAATCAAGGTCAATGGGTAGGTCTAGTCTACAAAACATTACTTGCATGGCTGAAACAGAAGGAGCCATCACCCACAAATTTGATCTTACATGGGCAAAACACAAACTCAAAGGCCTAGCAATCGACTGACCATAAATAAATGCTTTGTTATGCTCGTACAAACCATCTCACAGCTTCTAGACACGCTGTGCAAGAATCCACATTACCGTGGCTAACGGCTAACTAGAAAGTTCATAGCAAGGGAGAATAAATGCAGTGAAAATTTATTTTCTCCTCCTACTCCCATAAGAAATGCAATCTCTACCATTTGCTATTCCACTGTTAATAACCAAACAAACCAACACAGATTCTTAAATGTAACACTGCCAATTAACGTACAAGAATATTTTCACAAGGTGATCTGTAGGACTTTGGCCAATGGTGTGGGTGGTACCAGTTCTACACAACTACACTGATGCAGCCCAACCTAGAGAAGGCATTGTGAAAGCACATACTGAACAATGCCATACAATGCCAATGGGAGATGAATGTGGGGAGTGAAATCATGACTGGCACATGGACATCAATCTGGTTGAGCTGCCTTGTTCTCAGAGATAAAAAGCTATAAAGTCCAGTACAGGCCTAAAATACCATCTTGATTGAGGGGCGGTATTCTGCAGAATGGAGACATCTTGCTAAAGCAATTGGTGCAACTATGGGACATGTTCCACATATGGTGGTCTTGCACCGCTGTTAATGTTTTTAGGATAGAAATCTTGTCACTGATTAATGACATTACAAAGATACACCTACCCACCAGACCTGCTAGTGATTTTGCTCATTGTACCAAATGTGATATTAAATTAATTTTACAAAGCACTAAAACTCGGTCATGCGGGTTGTAAAGTAGTACACTGCATTTAGTCCAAGGTGGCGTGGAGGCGTTACATGCAAATCAAATTATGTGCTATGAAGCCAATAGATAGCAGCAACATTTGCAGCTGGAAACCAGAGGCCAACTGCTGAGGCACTGAGATTCGTGTGGCCGTTCAATACATGTTGCAACGAACAGATACTACATACTACAAATTTCAAAAGAGTCCTGGAGTACAACTCCGAACTAAAGTTTGTTATCAGTTCAGTCCCTTGGCAGGATGTTTTACTGCATTTCATAGCTGGCGTGCATGTGAGTATTTTACCTTCCTGCGCTCTATGATTTGAATGCGACTCCGAGGCTTGCACTAAGCCCCTTATCTGTTGCCTTGAAATTGGTAGCTGTCAGAAATCAAGTGACAAAAGATCCTAGTGATGTGAACATCATTACCCCATATTCTGCAGGGCGCACACCTGGGCCAGCTGAGAATCAAGCGGATGTACCATGTTATCATCCACTTTCAATTCTGAAACCCTCTGATTATAGCCCACCTCCTTACTGCTCAGATAGCTCCTGGCAGCATAAGCGCGTCTTCTTTGTTTTAAGTGAAGCTCAGGAGCAAGGGAGGTGGAGGGATGGAACTAACACTGATGTCTGACAGACCCAAGGCAGACGCAACATTTCGGATGCTATAGATTGGGGGGCATGGCTTGGGTGCCAGAGAGGGACGCCTGCTGCAGGAATCCCGTGCTGCCTTCGGGACATGAATTCAGCTACGTGACGGTTATAAAAAACAAGAAGCATTTATCAGCCGTTAAGTAGCTGGGGAGGACGGGTGTACGTTGAGTTGGTGAAATAATGACGTGCTTTGAAGCATGAGCTTTGAGTTTCATTCCCTCGGCTCTCCCGGTCTGTCTGAAGAGCACACGCATGTTAAGCCAGTCAGCGGGTACAGATGAAAGAGAAGCAGCATTCTGTCAGCACAGCAGCTAAAGCATCAGACGGACAGAAGCCACCGGTCGTTAGTGTCTATAATGAGCACAGGTACATTGAACCATTAAGCAGCCTCCACCAGCAGCAACTGGCTTCCTGCTGCAGTGTTGTCAACGTCTATAATGAGCACAACCACTAAGCAGCCTCCACCAGCAGCAACTGGCTACCTGCTGCAGTGTCCTCTACAACCCCTCCATCACATGCTATCTATGCTCCATTTGACCTTCTGCTAGGCTGGCTGGGTGCAGCTTACAAAATAAACAGAACAGAAAATAATATGTTTAAAGAGAGACGACTGAACTATATATTCGAATTATATTAAAAAAACAATTAAGATTAATAAAAGGCATGTATTACTTCCTAATGCGTGGGAAAAAAATCAATGCACAACACCGTCCAAACATGTAATAAGTCAATACAGAACGTTTCCTCGGTTCAGTCCACACCCTGAATGGCACTCTTTCCCTTCCATCCTCTTACAAATCATTACAGGTTCCCTTTCCCAATATGGTTAGACCAGCCTTTCTCAACTTTTATAAATTGCAGCGGCACACCATTCTGGTATTCTACTCCACACCACCCTCCAAGATAACAGTGTTGTCACAAAGTTTCCTAATATTATTTGGTAAAGCAGTGCTTGCTTCCCAAACTTTTCAGAACCAAAGCCCAATTTTTAAAACAACAAACTATCGATATCCACCTAGCTTTAACAGACACGAGGCAGGCATTTTTTTTAAAAGTAACTAAAGTATTGTGTGGTAGCGCACTAATTTACAGACAGCACATTTTCCATTGAAATGGGTACTACGTTTGCACAGACATACTGCTTTATTGATAAAACTATATTGTACACAAATGATAGTTTGAAAATCGGGTTTCAGTGAATATTTATCATTTGTGCATCACCAAGTAAAGTGTCTTTATTTATTTTAATCCTATGAAAATCTTTGTTTCCAACACACTTCAGAATTACAAAAAAAGTACTTCATTTTTGCTTTCCTAACTGCTGAATATGTACAGTTCATTTACAGGTATTTACATTTTGTTGTGTGTTACAAAAAATGACCTCCGCAGCCTTTCCTTGTACACTCACTGTATCTCAGCACATTTGTCACATAGTTAACTTTACTTTTCCTTCTCTGACTGCAAAGTGAGAGGAGTTTCTAAACACCAATCCCCATGTATAAACAAGCATTGGCATAGCCAATAGGTCTCGCTTTGGGACCTTATAAGTGTTTAGTTATCCAGCACAATATCCTTGGTGCAACAACATCAACTGTTGCATGGCTAAACACTTATAAGGTCATTTATATTGTAAATGACAATGCCTTTTATTTATGCTTTAAAAAAGAAAACAAAAATAAAAGGCATTGTTATTTGCAATGTTAATAGCTCAAACTCGCGTAAATGCGAGACCTATTACATTGCAAATGCTTGTTTATTGTGGTAATGGTATTTGGTGCAACCTGTTTAATACTTCTCAAAAAAGGTCTTAAGACGAGCTGAAAAGTATGGACCAGCTGATTTAATTATTAAACAACACAGTTTTGAATGTTTTTAAACTCAGTGTTGTAGTTGGAATTAAAAAATCTGGAATCTGAAATACACACATGTAAAATAAGAAACCATTAAATACGAGTGAGTTCAAATTATCAACTAGACCGCCAATAAGTGTGCAGGACAGTAAGAAAAAGTTGGTCTCTAGAGACCCAAGTAGGAAACAAAAATGCGATGTCAAAACATGGCAGGTTCACAAATCCAAAAAGCCAGACGAAGGGCATGGATGGGGGAGGGAGGGGGAACAATGGAGGAAACGTGTGCAGTTTGTTTAATTAACCCAGCGCCCGCTTCGGTTAGCGTCAGTGCAGTGGGGGAGGAGGGCGGAGCATAGTTACTACATGAAATTGACTTAAATAATCGAACATTTTTGTTAAAAATGTAAATGTATTCAACATAAATAAAATAAATCTGATATGACCGCAAAACTCTTCCATGTGTCGAATTTTTGGTTTAATCTGGTTCCGACCTGCGCCTTGGGGAGGTTTACGGCTCCTTGCTCTTTCTCCTCCCCTCGTTCATGGCTGGTCTCCGAGCCTGAAAGTAGTTAAGGCCAGCTGCAGGAGCACAAACTACAACCGGACCAGAGGTAGCGCCTTGTATGCTGCGGAGGCACAGTGGACGGAGTAAGGGAGGATGAAAGTGGGCCCAATATCGAAAGGGAAGAAAAACGAAAACACAATGAAGCTAACAAAAAAACAAGCATTGTTAGCACCGCGCTGTTCAAAACATGAAGCGCGGTGTTGGAGTTTACTGCGATTCATGTTTTGGACAGCCCGGTGCTAACAATGTTTGTTTATTTTAGTGAAGTTTTTCTAAAATAATTAAGCATTACTAGCACCCTGCTAGTTTGGTTAATTTATTTATTGGTTAATTGCTTGCTTTACAATGTGTATGGTAAAAAGTATAATTCATCAAAGGACGATAAAGTCAACGCAAAAAGTATTGAGCATACGGAAAATAAAGTTAGGTGTTAGCAGTGAATGAATGAGGGGGCGGAGAGGAGGCTCTGAGGGAGAGCGACGGCTAAAGGCCGAGAGGAAAGCCAGATGGCGCGGCGCGTGAAGTGGCTGGTGTGAAAGAGCAGCAGGGAAGGGGGCGGAGAGGAGGCTCTGAGGGAGAGCGACGGCTAAAGGCCGAGAGGAAAGCCAGATGGCGATTGCGCGCGTGCACGCGCTCGTGAACGCAAGCGCTAGGCCAGCAAAAGCGTGTGGTAGCACTTTGAAAACCCACTTACTAAATGTCTCCCCTGAGACAGCGCATGCGCTGGCTCAGGCGAGACCTAAAAAAAACAAGCAGTAATTTGGCAGAAGACCTCTATGTTCCAAGCAGCAAATGTGATAAGATAAATACAGTAATGACAGACATCTTTATTTATTGCTTGTACTTTCACGACCCTCCCAAAAATCGGCTTGCGACCCAAAGAGAATCTGTAGTCTTCCTGATTGGCCTTTGCTGTTCATTGAATCTGCACAAAAATTCCCAACTCCGAACTTCTGTTCAACACAACACATTATCACCTCATGATAGTTCCTGCACAGTTCTTGCTTCTTTTGTACCTTTTCTATGAACTAATACCTGGGGCATCCTTTCTCCTGATTTCTTCTCTTCCATCCCGGCCACTGCTATCAGCAGGGAATCCTGCACCTTAGGAGGCAAAAGGTTGATTCTCCAGTTGTTAACTACAGGGTTGTCCTATAATTCCACAGAAGCATTTTCACCTTATATTTCTAGCAGGGGAGGATCCTACATTATGTCAGACAAGCGTCAACCCCCCCCTCCCCCGCCCCGAAACCTGAAAGCCAGCAGAGACAAAGGACAAAAATAAAATGATATACTTTTTAAAATTATTATTTTATTTTAAGCCCTGCAGACTGGCCACCGAGGGAGGGGCGTGGCTTCCCATACTGATGCTGCAGCACCAGGGAGGAGTGGTGGACACTGCCAAGTGCGCATGACCGGTTGGCGGACCCTCTGGTGCCGGCCAACCCGTCATGTGCACTTAGCCTTTCTCCACACGAGCTGTGTTGTATAGCTGGATGGAGAAACCAACACAGGCTCCCAGTCCATGTCTGAGCACCGAACCAAGGCGCTTAGACTAACCCCAGCTCAC
The DNA here is from genome assembly GCA_963921515.1 of Calotriton arnoldi. Classification (NCBI taxonomy): domain Eukaryota; kingdom Metazoa; phylum Chordata; class Amphibia; order Caudata; family Salamandridae; genus Calotriton; species Calotriton arnoldi. The sequence continues at coordinate 741,602 of CAWUFW010000913.1, read as the reverse complement.
ATGCCGCGAATACTACTACTACTACTATGCTGGGCACAGTATTCCCAGCATGTGAGCAGCGCTGGGATTGGGAGCCTGCTCAGTGTGCAGCAGTTCCTGGATGGGACGTGAGGATCGGGAGAAAGGCTGCGGCCGTCAGAGCCGGTAAGTTCTATTTTCTTTATTTATACTTCTGGTTTTTTTTGTGTGTCCCTCCTCTCCCGCTCCACCACTTTGCAATATGAGTGGCCGTTCCTGATTTCTAGATGAGACTGTTCTGAGTAGTGATACTCAAAGTACGGCCCGGGGACAGCATGTGGCCCTCCTGACCTTTATGCGCAGCCCCCTGGTGAACACCAGCCCTGGGCTGTTGTTAACTCGACTCAGCACCAACATTAAAAATATGTTAAATACACAAGCAAGCATTTACTTAAAAGTTAATTGCAGTTAAATAAAGGAAGTAACTAGTGTCCTGCGCCACTTAAATTTAGGAACACCATCATTTAAGAAATTTTGCAGCATATGTGTAAGAAATATGATAATGTCTCTTCAAAATTCAAGAAGTGTATATCATTAATATGTCAGATTATAGCAGTGCAATGTGAAATATTTATTTTAAAGTAATCGTTTTCAAACATAAATTTAGAAACATTAATGCTTCCCCCCACCCTGACAAGAATGCCAAAGGTGAATTAAGAGGCAAATCAGTTTTGTGCACCCTTTGGGTGGTCGGGCTTGGTATTATACATGAACATTATAGCTTATCAAATCAAACACAGGACACTTTTTGTACAGTGCACATCCTGAAGTCATGTATTTCAAAGTCCTCTTGCAATAATGAAGAAAAAGGAGCGAAAGTGGAAAAAAAAATTGCCTAGAATCACACAATTTGGTCAAGAGGGGAGTTGGAATTGATCCCAGGTTTTCTGATTCCACGTTGTTCAATTCAGTCACTAGATGCACATGCTTCGTTTCCCCTACACCCACCTTATTAACCCTCCTCTGACCCCCGGCATTGGTGCGTCCCTCGGTCACACCACAGAAAAAACTTTTTGGCCCCTGGGAAAATGTTTGTGAGTATCCATGGTTCTGAGTAACTTGCCTTGTGCTAAAGTGTATCTGAACAAGTGAGCTGGTCTCTGAGCACAAGTATCTGAATGTCTGTTAGTCAGTGTTGGAAGGTGGCTGGCCATTGTGGTGCATACAGACCTCAGTTAAAGAGTATCCGAGTGTCTGGAGGTCTGTATTGGTGTCTGTTAGTGTGTTGGTCTGTATGAGGAGGAAGTGCTGTAGGTATACAGCTCAGTACATGGACACATGCAGGATGTGCGTACATGTATGTGTGATCTACGCCAGTGTGTGCGTGAACTTTTTGTGTCTCTGCGGACATGCACTGTACACAGGTCAAACCTATTGGCTTTGTCAATGCTTGCTTACTAATGGACAGTTATATTATTATATTATGCAAGCAGGTCTTTTAGTGAGGTAGCATAAAAGCTTTACCGACACTGAAAAAGATCGAATGTACTGCTCTACATCCGTTCTGTTGATTCAGAATTCAACCAAATCCAGGGCTTAATTTGAGCCGGTGGTTTCCGGTGCTCGGCACTGGCACTTATTTGTCAACACCGGGGCTTGTGACGTCTGTCACAATGTGGCGCTGTCTGGCTAATCTATAGATAACCACAACAACAGTTAAATATTAATTCAATATACATTGAAAATTACTATTTCCTGCCGCCCAAGCCATTCTTATAGTTTTGGGACCTGAAATAGTCCGAATTGTCACCCTTGTAGGAGTGTAATGGTTAGTAATTGTGTTGTTAGTAACATTGGCAGCATATCAAGGGCAATGGGTGGTGCAAGCTGCAGTGTCCTGCTGACGAGAGCCCTGCATTTATTTCAATTTTTTTTACAAATTAAGCACTGATCAAATCTGTCTGGCAGGGCTTTCTCCATGCAGGAGCGGACCATGAATCACTGCCACTTCAACTACTTGTTCCTTCATAAGTGAATCAGACAGTTCCCCCGCAATATATTTACAGACCCTGCCGAGAGTTGGGAATTAGGAGGGATGACTTTTAGCAAAAACCTTTTGTTGAGAAGCCTGCTGAAAAGATCAGGCATTAGGAGTCAGGCAGGGCCCCGTGTATCAAATGGGTGAGCATGACACACGGTTAAACAGGTTCACTCACTGCTGCCCATGTATGACCTGTGGATAAGCATGTTTTGTCCACGAATATAAAACAGTCTTTTTTTGTAGAGTGAGAGACACTCTGGGAGCTGCTTCAGAAGCACTTCTGTAACAAATACATCAGGCGATGGCCCTCCACCATGCTAGGTTCAGCTCATCGTGGTCATGACGCCCTACTCTCAGGCCATGGGTATCTTTAGGCACAGTCGCAGGGGCAGTGCCAGGGCATACGCTGATTATATCTGAACATCTCAAGCATTACCAAAGCAAAGCATCAATCTTTTGTCATCGAACTGAGGATACTCGCACAAAGAGCTGCAACAAGCCTATACAGTCTGCCATCTTCAGAAGGAGCCCAAGAGTTATGTAGAAAGAAGTCAGAAGTGAAAGTAATATTGAGTCGCCTTCTCAAAGGATCTTTCTAGATAACAACAACTCGGAATCCACCAACCTAATGGTAGGTTGTCTAGCAACCTATTCACAGCTTTCGGTTTCATAAAAAAACACTTTAAAAACCTAAATTTAACTATTTAACATAACTAACAATGTGTTAGCTTAGGCAAAATTGCGTTGACAGAACATCACCTGACAGTGGCTTCTCAAATGTTGACATTACTACTGAAACACAAACCCCGAAATACATATTTGTCTTGGGTCCCACTCCCAAGCATCCGTGTGAGAGATTAACTGACTTTGCTTTTCCTGTTGAATAATGAAACACGAACTCATTCCGTGGAACTATTTTCAATCGGTACTTGGCAATAAAATAATAATAAGGTCACAGGCTGCCTCTGTAGGAATCCCCAGCTTCCACGTGGGAACTGTGGTCGAGTTTCATTCCTATCGCCACATGTGCCCTAAATTACAGCGAGTTTTTGCAGCAAACCAATCGACTGAGGCCTTCAGTGCCAAGATGCAAACTATGGCGGGCAACCGCATTCCGTTTAACGCAAACGACTATGGAAGTCTCACAAATCGCTAGGATGAAAAGTCGGAAATGTACCCTACTTTTAGAATAGCTTTCAGACTTCACAGTACTCAACAAGTACAACAGGAAAACTGCAACAAAAACAAAAAAAATCTAAGGCCGTTCTAGGTTTCTAGAAGTGCTCCAATATGGAAAGTTGAGCATGTCAAATTTGCAAAACGTAGAAAATTAAGAACCAAAGAAGGAAAACTGTGTAGGAGCACGATTAACCCTTTTTTTTTTTTTTTTTAAATAGCAAATGGATTTCCCTGAAAAGAAAATACATCTCCATCAAACATAGGGTTGTTCCTTCCCACGCCCTGCCCAGCCTCTCAAAGAAGTACATTTGTGTGCGTTTCTATGGTCGCAAACTTACCTGTAATAGTTCTGTGAATACCCGCAAACTTTCAGGTTTGAGGATGTTCCCCTACTTATGAAGGATGTTCCTTCCATAAATGTGGAGATTCCCATCCCTGTTCCTATGTCACTACTCGGAGCCAGGTAAAAAAAAATGTCTGGAAAGTTCAGAATGAACCTTCAACCACCGAAGACCACAGCCAACAACCCAACTAGGTCCCTTCGGACAAAGCAATGTCCTGATAATGAGAAGACATGTCCGAACCAACCTGTCCGCAAAGAAGTCCTACATCCCTGAAAAAATACAGGGGCAACAGCTTACTGAAGAGTAGTTTAAAGTGGGTACTATCTGGCAGACCTCATTCGGGGGGCACGAGGCAGGCTGGGGCTTTTCTGGACAATACAGTGGCTGGTGGTGGTGTTTGCCTCTGGTGTCCTATGATACATTCTATTTCAGCCCAGCAAAGTGGGCCAAGTACACCACTTCTGCACTTGACTCTCAGAATATCGAGGACAAGCAGTCAAAGCCTTCTTGGGGAGGGAGTGTGGGGGTAAATGCTCAGAACTCAACAATCAACTAACAGACACAATAACTCACTCTCCAGCCCAGTGCTTGTCTTAGAAAAGAATAAGTACTTTAATAGCGCAGGAAAACAAATAGTACATGCAGTAATGGGGGTTCAGCTACATGGTTCTACAATGTACAACTACATGGTCCTAACCCAGCTGTATAGGTCTCACATTAAATAGTTGCAATAAAAATATCATATACATGAATAAGGCACAGGTGAAGCTCACAATGAGGCTTTGGTGAGCAGCAATTCTTCTCAATAACCTGCAGGTCAGTCTGTTTTGTATATTGAGCAAAAAGAGTTCACGCTGACAATCATTAATCTCCCTAACGTGCAAGATTATCTTTCTTAGACCAAGACAGAGTCTCTTTCTTCAGGGCTCCTGTTGCCTGAGACTCGGTTCAGTGCAGAAATTGGTGTTGCATGCATGGGATCCCTAGCAGCAGTCCCGCCTCTTGGATCTTGTTGCTGGGGAAGAACATCACTGTAGGCTTCAGCATCTGTCATGCATCTTCAGTAGTTGCAGCCCCCAAGAAAGTAGGGAATCCACTGCAACGGAAGGGTAGCTGCGCCTCACAGGAATCACAGCACATTGGGTTAGCGGCAGAATAGGTCCTCCTGGTCACATTGTAGTGATGCTTTGGCTTGGGGGGGTTCTTGAAACTTCATGCAGTTACCATATGACCAAGGCAGGGATGGAGGGTGACCTCTCATCACTCATGTCAGCGCCAGTTACTGTCTTTGTAACAAGTTCACTTATCTGGGTGCGTCACATTCCAGGAACATGGCTCAATTTCTCTTCCTGAACAGTCTCTCCACATGCAGAACCACACACACTGCTTCCCTTAGAAGGCCGGTAGACTTCTAAATGCTAGGCAGACCCACAGCTCTCCAATAAGCAGCACAGACTTCAGGTGATGTCCTATAACCTCTGAAAGAAAAGATATCACACTGACACTAGCACTGAATCACAGTAGCTCTTCAAGTACTCTGCAGAGCACTTCCTTCCTTGCTGAAGAAGAACGTAGAACTAGAAACAAACAGGAAGGTGTGTGTCCTACCTTCATACTGATTTTCAAGACAAGGGATGTTGATTCACTGTCAAAAGCCCAGGAACCAATTTGAAGTGATTGCTTTTCAAATTCATTTTCTGGCTGCAATGCAAATACAGCCTTTAGCAAAACAAGATGGCCCTCTCTCAACATGTAGTGAACATGATGGCTCCAAGCAGGGGTATACAAAACATGAGCACAAAGGAATGTGAACACTCTGTACTTAGCTGTCATCAGCTTTCCTGAAGTATCACTCACAGAAAGACAAAAGGGCAGGCCCTGCATAGAAACTTCCCAACCTCTAACAGAATATGCTGACTCACCTCTCTTCCCTCCTAACAACCAAATGGCAGGGCTGAGGAAGGAATGATCAGCAATCACCCTGAGAAAAGGCCTTGCTAACAGGTAGCTCAGTCTCCATCCTCCCACACTTCAGTGTCTGGGCTTCTTCCTTAAGCTACAGGAATGCAGGCACGTCCACTGTCAGGGTGGCAGTACTGCCATCTCCATCTCGGTCCATGCCAATCCAGGGGCAATTCAAAATGAATCCCGTAGGGCTCTGCAACTATACTCTCACCACCGCAAAGACTCTTACTAACAATCATACCTCATACATACAGAATGTAAATGTAAGGCTGTGGGTGTCAGATAAAAGAGGAACTTTATAGTAGGGTTGGGTGGCACTGCACTTCACATAAACTAGGGAAAGGAAAAGGTCAGTTCAGTACTAATATACACAAAACCATTGTGCTGCAACCACCGCATAATGTCAGTAACCCAGCACAGCACACTTGTGGTGTGGAGTTTATATTAAAGAAGCATGGTCCAATTGAGTGGATTACTCGTTAAGTGATGCACATTGCTTTAAATATAACGAGTCTGGCAATCAGTAGCCAGTGAAGGCACATAAAGCCAGGTGTTCTTTGAGTTTGCTTTTCTAGGTTGTGACTCTGGCAGCTGCGTTCTGGAAGCTCTGTCATTTCTGTTGTATTAACAAAGGCATTTGAAGTGATAGTCCATAGGCATAAACAACACAGAAGACTATGAAGGTACCGGTAGAGGAAACCTTTTGATTGAAGCCGAAGTATCGGTCTAGTTGGCAAAGGCATTCCATCAGGTGGACGTTTTGATTGTGAACTAGACTAACGAAGGTCCTGAGGTTAAAATTCATGAATCTGATCACAAAGAGGCACACCAAATGTGACTGAATATGATGAAACAATAAGCCTAGAAAAAGCCCTAGCTAGTATAGGATGAAATACGTTGGCTAAACATTGTTGTTATTATTATGCTTTTCTTTTCTAGGTAACCCCCTTTTAAGATTAAGCATGTTAAATAGTTGTGTATGAATGACAAATATAGAATGCATGTTTGTTTAATGTCACTTTTCATTGCAACATGATAATCAAGTCTTCTTGAATATATTAATGATATTTAATGACAGTTGTGTTTTCTATTCTAAAATATTTATTGAGTTGTGAACAAAATTCATGAAAGCTCATAATTTCAATTCTCATTTATTATTAGAATTCAAAGAGCATGGTTTCACAGAATAAAAATAGGTAAAAGGACATCAGGGCTGCTTCAGCTCATTGTTTATTCTGAAAAATTCAACATTGACCAGATACTTTTATACAAGTTTGGAACAAAGTGTGAAGAGTTAGAGAGGGACATTGTGCTAGAAGACAGAGAGCAGACAGGCCATGTAGAATTGGTTCACCTACTTTCGCTGAAGACTAAAGGTAGGCTCATTCAGCCTTCCATTGCTGGCGGCTTATCCTCCTTCCTCCAGCTGAGACAAAAATAGCATACTATGATATTTTTTGGAACAATAATTTCATTATTCAAAGCAGGCATAAGAGTGTGCACCATCTTTGAAACTAGAATTAGGCTTTACTTTTGGTGCCGAGGTTGGCTTAATAAGTTAATGATATGATGGTGAGGTTGATCTAAAATTAAACACCCAAAATGCTGGAATAAACTCAGCTGCTCACATTACCCATAAATGCTGCAGCCACTATCCTGTTTGTTTTCATAATAGTTACACCACACATTGTGTGCATTAGGATAGGATTTTGATTTTAAAATTAGTCTTTAAAATATATCCATTTTTTTCTAGTGCTCTTGAGTGTGCCTTTCTAATGTGAAAGAGATTTGGTTTCACTAATTATCTCTGTGGTACTTTATGGAATTGATAGTTATCTGAAACACATCTTACTCAAATATTGCTCAGTGGGTTTTGAGGTTATCGCAGTCCAACTGGCTTTCTATCTCGTGTTGGCACATTGACAATGTCCATAGTGTCAGGGGTTCTAAAAAGCCTATTCTAGCAGCGTTCTAGAGGAACTCAAAAACATATTGTTGTCAAGAGTAATACATTTTAATCTAAGGACCACTGGAAGATGGGCAGTAAGTGTGAGAAAGTGGTTTATTGGTTGGGCTGTATTGGCGCCCATCAGAAGTAATACAGTCACAATCTTGCTAGGTCCAGTCAAAGGTTTCAGTAATTTAAAAATGAGCTCAACTATTGGTAGCTGTGGGACAGAGCAGACAGACTTAACTTCAAGAAAGGGTGTAAAGCATTTAGAAGTACCAAAACAGTTTAAAAGTTGACAACACAACACAATAAAAATTCTAGTCCAATATAGAAAAAAAGTACAATTTAATAAACAAAATTACATTAAAATACAAAAAAATCCAATAACAGTAGCTGAAGATATGAATTTTTAAAGATTTAAGAGAAAGAAAACAACAGTGCAAATGGTAGCCGATGGTCAATGTAGACCAAGACCTAAACGCGATTTGAGGTTTACCGCAATGGAGTCTGGGTCGAATACACCAAGTACAGTGGCCCAGTTAGTGACTGGAGGAAGAGAAGTTCAAAAAAGTTTTTAAGTTCCAATCTGTAAAGGGACTTTTTCATTTTTCTGAAGAAAAATTCTTCTCCTCGTGGGACAAACCTGAAATTCAGTGTCAGAACTGCCAGTTCAACACTTTTCTTGGTCAATCCCTTGAGGCTCTGATGCAACAGTTTTGAAAAAGTTCCCAAACTTAGTTTGGTGATAAAACAACCATAGTACCTCAGGGGAGCAATTAGAGAATTTCATGGTGGCAGGCAAAGGGCAACAGCAAAGTCCAGTCCAGGTCCAGTTGCCACTGGTTAGCTCGTAAACTTCACAGTATACCACTTCACTTGAAGATCCTCTTCATCTTTTTTTCTGTCCCTGGAGCCATCCAGGGGTACAGACTTATGATCCTTGAAGATCTTTCTGTTCCTGGATTTCAAGTGGAAGGGTGTCAAACCTCCCCAGGTCCTTCTCACAGGTCACAGATGCTAAGTACAGTAGGTTCAGTATGCCTGGTATTGTTTTGCACGTCCAGCAGTGTTTTGAGGAAGGCTGGACGAGGGTCCATCTTTTTAGGTTTCACCAGCATGTGAATAGGACCACCCTAAGATAATCCCCGTTCCTCTCTGATGAATGGAGTTAAGGTTCCCAGGCGCTGACCTACCTACTTTTGCAGCCCGCAGTTCCTGTTTACTTTACTGAAAACAAGCACAAAATGCTATGTATTTTCAAAATAGCGAAAATCTTCAGCCATACTAAACATGGGCTCTGAGGGTTGAGGGTGTGTGTAGGGAGCGTACTATCGTAATGCTAGTGCCCTTGTACATCTAACACTAAAATCCAGTTTGAAGTTTGAACCGTACTTACAACAAACCCTGAGACAGAAGTATGGTAGGACATAAGCAAGGTCCTTCAGCAACTAGAGAGACAATATACAAGAATTGTCCTGGCATCCTGTATGCTCCCTTTGAGGGACACAAAATCTTTAAATGTGCTTCAGACAGACTGGTCATGCAGAATTTGTCAACAGGAGGGACACAGCCCCAGAAGGGTGGGGCCTGGCAGTGATGAAGTAGGAAGAAGCCTGAGTGAGCTCCCTGGCCGATTCGGGATAATCTGTGTCATTCTGCCATACAGATCCGTTTGTGGGATCCCTAGCCGCGGAGGAACGACATTGGAGACTCTTGCTGGGTTCATGGGCCGGTGTCTCAGCCGGGACAGATGAACGGCATCTTGGAAGCCACGGGTCAGGCCTGCCACGCAGCTGTAATCCGAGATGGCAGCGCCCTGCCTGCGATGCGGTAATTGACTCTGGCGGCTGCCGCAGAGTCAGTTGCTGCACCCTTGAAGTGGCCGCTGTGACTGGGAGAGCCTGTGCAGCTTCGTTGGGAGTCGGCGGCAGCTGGCAGGCCCCCCTGCTGAGCCCCGCTGGTAGCGGACGCCGGCTGCCCTGCTCCTGGGGAAGTGAACCTGCACCTTCCGTGGAGTGAGGGAAATTGGGGCCCCCGGGCCCTGGCTTGCAGCCACCCAGCGACCTCTGGTTTTTCAGGGCCTATTGGTGGCCCCCACTTGCAGTGCCAGTGGACGGCAGTGAACTTTGGCAGCACTACTCTTGGGAATGCGACTAGGTGCTCCTTATAGCAGGGGCGAGCAGGAGGCTCGAGGCATCTGGCTTGCTGCCGCTTGGGGGCCTGCTGACTTGCAGGGCCTGTTCCCACCCCTGCACATCCTGGAGGGCGTGCACCACTGACTGGGGCTCCTCTGTTTGCTGAGGGGGTCTCATTTTCCCTGGCCTGGAAAGCCTTGCACCCCCCCCCCCCAATATTGATAAGTTGTCAGAATGCCGTCGCCTTAATAGGCAGGAACCAGCGGCACAGGGAGGAGGGCGCGTTTGGGCCTCGCGTTGGGCCTGGCAGTCCACCTGGGAGAAGCAACCCCCCTGCTTTTTGGCTGGCTCTGCAGACTCTGAAAAACTGGATGCCATCTTGGGAGAAATTGGTTCCAACCGTGATCTACTAGACGACCACACGAAAATGAATGAGCATGTGCACAGAGTGGAAACAACAGTAGCTGAACTGGCTTCTGAGGCGTACAAGCTCAAACAATGCATCGCAGACACAACGGATCTGGTGCAAGAGTTGAGGGTCAGGTTAGAGGAACCGAAGGGCCGTGCTTGGCGGAACAATATCCACATGGTGGACTTACCTGAAAAGATTGAAGGGACCTCAATGTTAACCTTTCTTGAAGACTGGCTGCAGGAGACCGTGGCCCCAGAGGACTTCTACAGATTGTACACCCCAAAAGAGAGCTCACAGAGTGCTATCTTGCCCCTCGTAGCCTGGCATGCTACAGCGATCGGTGGTAGCCAGACTACTGTATTAGAGGGACTGCGATTATATCCTGTAGCAGGCACGGACCGCATGGCCCTACCTTAGAGACAATGCAAAAGTATCCATATTCCCGGACTTCGCTGCGGTCGTTCAGAGACAGAGAGCATCCAACAAGGCTGTGAAAAAGAGACTGCATGAGCTTGGGATCCAATACGCATTGTTATTCCCCATGAGACTGCACATGCCGATGGATGGAAAGACTGCATTTTTTACTACTCCTGGTGAGAAGTGGGACTGGGTGGACAGCTATGATGTAAAGGGGAGGACATAGGGCCCGAGCATTTCCCCTCCAGGCCTCCGAAACATAAAAGCTTGCAATCGAGAAGACGTGCAGGTAATGCGCCTGGCTCTGAGGCAGGTGCAGGATGCAGCTGCCACTATGAGACATCAAGAGACACTGAGGCTATCATCGATCATATTAGAGAGTTGAGTGAGGTCTCCAGCCTAGAGTCTGAGAGCATGAAACATTCGGATGACAATGGGGGTGCACACCTGATGACTCCAGGCACGGCAAATGAGATAACATGATCTTCTAAGCCTGAACTGCCTACTTGCTATTTTTGACTTGTTCCGCTGTTTACATGGTTGGCATTTTATCCCCTATTTGTGTTTGCTGGGGTTGTCGGAGTGGTTGGGATGGAGCTGGGTGGTGCATGGGATACTTTAGCAGGCACTGGCATCCCCCCTTTTACCAGCGCTTTCTGGAGTGTGTCAGGATGAATTGGCACCAGGGGTGCACTATCATCAGGATTTGCCACAGTTCGGACAGGGTGCAGTTGGCACCTAGTCCTGGGAGAGGTTTGTTGGGGAGATGTTCTATGCAAGTTTCAGTTGTTCTCTGTTTTCACTGCTGGGATGGTCTTCTCATAGGTGTGTCATGTGAGGCGGACGGGGGCAGGTGGGGGCTGAGCGCTGCATTTATGCCAAATGACCAATGTATTTACTACCAAGGGCTGCCTGAAACTATTGACTTGGAAGTTGAGGGGCCTTCACTCCTCTGGTAAGAGACACAACCTACAGTCATATTTAGAGGCGGGGTGCTCCTGTTCTGCCTACCTACCTGCGTGTGTACCATGCTTGAGAGCGATTCGATCCCCTCCCTCCACCGGACTTCTACGGACCTCATTTCCCAGCAGCCCTGGAGGTGGGGCCAGCTGGGTTTGACATTTCCGCACCTCTCGGCACCGGATAAAGGCTCCCGCATCGCGGGAAGCCGCCTTTGCCCTTACCTCCAGGAGGTGTCTCCCCTCCTGTTCTGCGCGTGCCTGCCTGTGTGCGTACCACGATTGAGAGCGCTTCGATCTCCTCCCTCCACTGGACATCTACGGACCACGTTTCCCAGCAGCTCTGGAGGCGGGGCCAGCTGGATTTCACATTTTTGCGCCTCCTGGCACATGATAAAGGCTCCCTGCAACTCCTGCATCGTGGGAAGCGTGCCGGCAGGAGCCCAGGCAAAGCCCGGGCCAAGGGCAGGCCAGTCAGCGCCCGAAAGAGGCTAGACTGTGCCAACCCTCTTTCGCCTGACCCCAGCGCAAGGTACACTGCCTGCCCCCGTCCCTGAGCTGCCTGCTGTCCCTGCGCTGCCTGCTGTCCCTGTCCCTGCACTGCCTGCTGTCTCTGCACTACCACTCCTCCTGCCCCTGCGCTACCAGCTGTCCTTGCCCCTACGCTACCTGCTCTCCCTGCACTACCTGCTCTCCCTGCACTGCCTGCTGCCCCTGCGCTGCCTGTTGTCCCTGCACTGCCTGCGGTCCCTGCACTGCCTACTATCCTTGCGCTGCCTGCTGTCCCTGCGCTGCCTGCCCTGTCCCTGCGCAACCTGCTGTCCCTGCGCTGCCTGCTGTCCATGCGCTGCCGCTCCCCCCGTCCCTGCCCTTGCACTACCTGCTATCCCTGTGCTGCTGGCTGTCCCTGCGATGCCACCCCCCCTGCCCTGTCCCTGCGCCACCTGCTGTTCCTGTCCCCGCACTGCCCGTTCCAGGTCCTTGCCTGGCACCCAGGACCACTAGGACCATCTGCCAGGACAACTAATGGAGCCCGCCGTACAGCCATGCAGCGGAAGTTCGCAGCGGGTGCACCACCAACGCACCGCCAGTTGGCCAACGGCCCGCACCAGGACCCCTGGCCCTCCCGCCACCTGACCGTACACCGCCAAGGAACTCCTGGACCTGGACCCCGGATGCCAAAATAACAGCTGCATCTCCTCCTCCCCACGATCCACCAAAGGACCCTGTACATGCCGACACTGCCACACACACACACACCTTGGCCACAAGACCAAGAACACTACTCAACCCCTCCATTGTATCCTGCTCAACGCCCGCTCACTCTGCAAACATGCCACAGAAATCTGGGACACCATCACCACCCTCTCCACGGAAGTTGCCTTCATCACCGAAACATGGCTCAACCCCTCCTTGAACCCTGACATCAGAACCACCACTCTCGATGGCTACAAGATGATACACTGAGACTGCGCCAACAAACAAGGTGGAGGCATCACCATCATCTTCAAGGAAACCATCAGATGCACCATCACCAACGACACCCCCACACCTCTCATGGAACACCTCAACTTCCGACTACAAACTGACGCGAAGACCACAATAAGAGGCACCCTCGCCTACAGACCCCCGGCTCCACGCGTACCATTCTGCGATGCCATCCCCAACCTCATCGCCCCCCTACCAATCGACTCCCAAGACTACGTCTTACTCAACAACCTCAACTTCCACATCGACGACCCCAATGTTGCCAACTCCATCGCCCTCCTGGAGAACCTCAACAACATCAGCCTCACCCAAATGGTCACCGAACCCATGTACAAAGTTGGACACACACATGACCCCATTTTCACCTCCAGCGACAGAATAGAAATTAGCAACACCACAGAACTCACCTGGACTTACCACACCATTGTACATTTCACCATCACCGATGACCAACACACCATCACTGGGCGTCAGATCGCCTCCCCCCAACCTGGAGCAAGGTCACTGAAACTCAGTGGTCGCAGGCCCTCACCACCTCCCAACCCAAGGCCTCAACAGACCTCGATCAGGCAGTCCAGAACCCTGCCGTCTGGATCACCGACAGCACCGGCGGAGTCACCCCACTGAAACCTGCATAATTCAACAAGACCTCCAAACATGCCAGCTGGTACACCCCAGAACTCAGGACCACCAAGCACAACTGCCACTATCTCGAGAAAAGATGGCACGCCACCAAGAACCCAGCCGACATAGCAGCTCACAAAATAGCCCTTAGTAGCTATCACCTGCACATCAAAGAATCCAAGAAAGCAGCCACACCGACTCCGCGGCCAACCACACAAAGGAACTCTTCAAAATAGTCAAAGAATTCTCCAACCTGACAGCCATAGAGAACACCATTCACCCCTCCCAAGAACTCTGTGACTCCCTCTCAGCTACTTTCACAGCAAGATCACAACATCTACAACAGTTTCAACCTCCAACCCGACCCCCTCAACCCCAACCAACCAGTGAACATCAGCCAAACAATTACCACCTGGTCTCCGTTCACCGCCCGGACCACCTCAGCCATCATGTCTTCCATCCACTCAGGGGCGCCCACCGACCCCTGCACCCACCACCTCTACAACCTCGCAACTAACCCAATCAGCACGCAACTCACTAGCTTCCTCAACACCTCCATCTCCACAGCAACCTTCCAGGACAGATTCTAAAGAAAGCCTCAGCAGACCCCAGCGATCTCAAAAATTATCATCCAATCTCCCTGCTCCTCTACCCAGCCAAAGTACTCGAGAAAGCCATCAATGAGCAGCTCACCGAATTCCTGGAACAGAACCACCTACTGGATGCCTCACAATCAGGATTCCATGCCAACCACAGCACTGAGACCACGCTGATTGCCACCACAGATGACATCAGAACACTCCTCAACCATGGAGAAACTGTGGCCCTGATCCTCCTTGACCTCTCCGCGGCATTCAACACCGACTCCCACAACATCATCATCAACAGACTCTACAACATAGGCATACAGCAAGAAGCCCTCAAGTGGATCACATCCTTCCTTACAGGATGCACATGGAGCATGTGTCTGCCTCCCTTCACCTCCACACCCAAAGACATCAAATGCAGTATACCACAAGGATCATCCCTCAGCCCCACCCTGTTCAACATCTACATGACCCCCCTCGCAGACGTCGTCAGATCCCATGGACTCAACATAATCTCCTATGCAGATGACACTCAACTGATCCTCTCGCTACCTGAGGACCTCTCCAACGCAAAAACTAACTTCTGCAACACCATGACCAATGTAGCCAAATGGATAAGCAACAACTACCTCCAATTCAACTCAGACAAAACTGAAGTTCCTATCTTCAGGAAGACCACCTCCGCATGGGACCACAGCTAATGGCTTGCAGAACTCGGACCCACACCGACCGACCATGCACTCAACCTCGCCAACATCCTTGACAGCCAACTGACCATGAAATGACAAGTCAACGGAGTCACCTCCTCTTGCTTCCACACACTTTGCATGCTCCGCAGTATCTTCAGATGGATCCCAACCAACACCAGAAAGACCGTCACTCAGGCCCTCCTCACCAACCGCCTCAACTATGGCACCGCGCTCTATGCCAGCATCCCAGCTCCTCAGAAGACTCCAGACCATACAGAACGCTGCAGCCAAACTCATCCTGGACCTCCCCAAACAAATCCACATTGCCCCCCACCTCAGAGCCCTCCATTGGCTACCCATCCAGAAGAGATGTCAGTTCAAAATACTCACGCATGCCTACAAAGCCCGCCACGACCTAGGACCTGCCTACATCAACCATCGACTGAACTTCGACCAGCCCTCTAGACACCTGCGCTCCTCTTCATTCATACTCACACACACACACATCTGTCGCAGCGAGGGCCGCTCCTTCTCCTACATCGCGGTCAATACATGGAACGACCTTCCCCTCCAACTCCGTACTGCCCCCTCGCTGGCAGACTTCAGAAAGAGAATCAAGACCGGGCTCTTCCACAAAGACACGACACCCAGATACCCCTAGGGGTGACAGTGCTGCGCTCTACAAATGCTGTTTGACTGGCAAATTGCAATATGACAGGAAACACATTTAAGTAAATCGGAGGGTATGGCTCTTCAGAGACGATAGCGGGGTTTCGTCTACCACATATCATATTCTGCTTTTACAAGGGGGTCCTTATTTGGTTTACGTCAGGCATCCTGTTTCGAACCAAGGTGGTGCAGATAGATCCAGAAGGGAGATATGTTATTGTGGGCAGCAGCATAGAGGGCAAAGATACATACTGCTTTGGTAAATCTGTATGCTCCTAATGTGGAGCAGATGAGGTTTTTGGATGGCCTGGCCCCCCACCTTGCTGATCTCATACACTACCCTGGGGTGGTTTGGGAGCAACTTTAATTGTATTACAGATGTGGGGCTGGATTGGTCGCACTGTCCCCACCCTAAATCGGCTACACGTAAGACTGACACGGTGTTTACTATCCGGTTAGCAAAGTGGGGATTAATTACAAAAAGGAGGGCCCTTAACCTGCGGTAGAAGTCTGCTGCTCTCCCTCACACTGATCCACAGTGCAGTTGGGGCGGCCCGGAGGTCATGTCGGGCCTGGGCCAGCTCCCCCCTTCCTCCCCCTCTTCCCTTGTGCACACGGGGGATAGGTGGAGTTCCCGGTGTCTATTGTGCCCAGATCCCTGACCGCTTCCTGGCTGTTCTCACCGTCAGGTCCCTCCTCCACCTTTAAGTGAACCACCGCCACTTCTCCAGCATCAGCCATCTCCTAGGCCTGTAGAGACCTGCAAACCTCCCGTGCATCTTTCCTGTCTGTAGGGGGGAGCGATCTGGGGGTTGTGCTGGACCTAGTTCACCCCCTCCCTTGTCACATCCTACTGTCACACCTCTCCTCGCTTCCCTGTCGCTTGTGTGAAGTGCCATCCGCCTGGGACGATCTTTAATCTCCCAACTATACGTTGGCCATAACCAGTTGCAACTTTAAAGATGTGGCCTGTGACCTACACCTGTGCTCAGCTGGGCTACCTCCCTGTGCACTCCTTTTAACTAATCCATTCTCCCGTCTGGCTCATTGGTCGGCACGGTGCTGGGAAGGCAGCATAAGACTTTTGTATTACCCCCAAGATCACCTGCAATTAAAAGGACTGTAGTTGCCGGTGGTCACTAGCCTCTCGCAGAACCGGCTGGTGTTCCCTAGGGCATCTATCAGCAGCTCTCACATGCCTACCGCCCAAAACGTGTCATGGGCCGCCTACGATCCAACAATCCTCACACAGCGGCTGACCAGGAGGCGAGAGATGTAGCTCCACCAGAGGGGGCTGGGCCCCCAGGACCTCATCACTCGACACTGTCTACCAAACTGGACTCAGTCCTGGCAGCTGTGGAGAAAATCGGTGCGGCTTTAAACCAAACACGCAAACAACCAAACACGCACTTCACTGGAGTCCAAGATAGACAAGGTGGTGTCAGACTTCACGCTCCTGAAGGCCGATCATCAGAAGCTCGCCGAGAGGGTGCGAGAGACCGAGCTCACCCTCACTGACCTGCAACCTAAGTCCTGCACTCACACTGCCTTGCTGCAGGACCTGTTGGACCGTGTATGTACCCTAGAGGACAAGCTGGACGACGCGGAGGGTCGCTCACACTGTAACAAAGTGAGAATGGCTGGCCTGCCGGAGGGGTCGGAGGGACAGGACTCGGTCTCCTACATCGAGCGTTTGCTGACAGAGCTTCTCCCCTCGGTGGCATTGTCGCCTCAGTTTGTGGTGAAACGTGCGCACAGGGTGCCGGCCCGTAAGCCTCCTCCCGGAGCCAATCCGTGTCCATTCTTATTCAGGCTGCTAAATTTCAGAGACAGGGACACAATCCTGAGAGAAGCCCAAAAACTCCATGGCCTCACTGTCCAAAACGCCCCAGTCATGTTATTCCTGGACTACACTGTCGAGGTACAGAGATGCCGAGGATCTCCGTGACCTCAATATGCGCTACTCCCTGCTATTTCCGGCCCGTTTGCGGGAGGTAACTGACGCCACCACCCGATTCTTTGACACGCCCTCAGATGCCTGGGACTGGCTGGAGGAGACGGGCTTGGCTACCGGACCTAGATCGTCCGATGACCCTCCGGCACCCAGACACAACAGAAGAGGCCACCGCAGGGGGGGGGGTGATCGAGCCATCGTCTCCCGTCGATCTATGCACCAGACCCAGAGCAAATTCTCACTGAACGCCAGGTGGCACTCTACAAGGCGGCTACACTCCGCACCATGAAGCTTCCCTCTGAACTGGAGATTGCATCGCCCAAGTCACTTAGTGAAGACGACTCTAAGCCAGTGTGGTCTGGGGACTCAGGCTCACCCCACCCCCCGATCATCATCCCCAGACCTCCAACGACATAATCTGAATGACATAAATGAGCCACACTGTTCATTGATGGCCGGCCTTACAATTTACCCTTCATTGACTCTTAGAACATGGCTGTCATCTAGTCCTACACATGATGTGGGTGTGGGGGGCGCGGGGTTGCTGCGCTGGGTGGACTGGAGTCTGCTGTGTCTCTGTCCGGGGACCGGTCAGCTGCAAGGCGGGAATTCTAGCTCGTTTGCACCACAGGATTTCTTTGTTGTTTATCAGTGCTCAACTACAGGGGGGGGACAACCAACTGTAACATCTCGCACACCCGCCTCCCACGAATATTTGTTGATCTACACATTTGTTGCCATGGTTAGGCACTCCAGTTTGGGTAAACTCCAGTTGCGAGTTCGCTCTCATGAGGTTACACAATATATCATTTTGTTTCCCCCACGTTTCCTTTTAGCTCCCCATGGTGCACCGCCCAGCCGCCCACTCTCCCGCCAGGCTTTTGCTTCACTGACCAGTCACAGACACCATTCCTATCTTCCATGGCATGCGTAAATGTTATCACCTGGAATGTGAGGGGAATACATTCCCCGGTGCACAGAAATTCCATTTACACATACCTACAGCACAGATCCACTAACATTGCCCTGCTTCAGGAAACTCACCTAACCAGCCGAGAAGCAGACCGTCTACGCTGCCGCTGGTGGAGGCATATATACAGCACCAACTATTCCTCCCAGGCTAGGAGTACCTTAATATGGGTGAAAGCGGGAGTTCCCTGTGAAGTGGAAGAGGTTGAGAGCGACACAGAGGGCAGATATGTTTTCATCAGGGGGAAGCTCAACGGTCAGACCCTTCTTATCGGCTATGTGGAACAGAACTCTTATCTGTAAACTGTCCGGGGTATTAGCGCACTGGAGCGGTTTACCCTGGCTTATAGGAGGCAACTTCAATTCCATCCTTGATGTGTCACTAGACCGCTCATTACCACCCCTCTCGCGTACCCCTGCGGCATCCAACGCATGGCTTAACCACTGGTCCCTAATGGATATATGGCGCGAACGCAACCCCAACGCATGCATATACTTCTTCTATTCTCCAGTACATAAGCTTCATGTGCGTTAGTAGGGTCTCCCTCCCTGCTTCCCCTGATTGGGGACACTGGATACCTGGGTCGCAAGCACTCTGACTTAACGGCTTAGCTGAGATGTGGGATCCCCACCGGTCCCCACCTGGCGCCTCCAGCCGGAGGCACTGGAGGAGCAGGCCTTCCGAGGATCCCTGGGGGCAGCGATTACGTATTACTTTGCCCTCAATGACCGCTCCACTGGCTCCTCACCACTAGAATGGGAAGCCTTCAAGGTTACGATCAGAGGGCACTGTCTAGGCCTCACATGGAACATCCACAGGCAGCTAAGTGACTCTCAGCGCCATTGAGCGCAAGCTTCTCCGGCATGTAACTAATTCCGTCACACAGCCTGGGGCCGCCAGCCGCCTAGAGGAATTACGTAACGAGAATGTCGGATTGCTAGACAGACTGTGCTGCCACAACTACCTGGCACACTCAGTGCATACACACACCACATAAGACAGAGCGGGTAAACTGCTAGCTTGGCTTCTGCGCCAGGAACATCCTCACCGACCTATACACGCCATATATATATATGACACGGGCCGCATGCACTATACATCTATACAGACTTGACATCCATACGGCTATGACCCGAAATTACACAACGCTTTACAAATCCATTGGCCATAGTGACAGCCAGCAAGTAAGTGCCTTTTTGGACTCGGTGGAGCTGCCCACGATAACCCCTGACCAATTTATGACGCTTGAATCCCCAATCACTACTGATGAAATGCGCGATGCAATAGCGGCGTTAAGAACAGGTAAAGCGCCTGGCCCTGATGGGCTCCCAGCAGAGTTCTACAAGGCGTACGCCCCCACGGTGATTCCATACTTACATACCCTTTACATCTCTGCATCAGAAGAATTGACGTTGCCAGCGTCAATGCGTGCAGCCAGTTTAGTCTCCTTATTGAAGCCGGGCAAAGACCCTACAGCCCTAGGCTCCTATAGACCGCTAGCCATACTGAACGCAGACTACAAAGTCCTGGCGCAAAAACTCGCTGATCGCCTGGCGCCCTTCATCCCTATTTTGGTTCATTCGAACCAGAATGGGTTTGTCCCCTCTTGTAGCACTTCCTTCAATCTCCGACGCTTCTTTAGGGTAGCGACATACGCACCGCTGCGCTGGCCACACTCGGGGTGACCTCGAGAAACCCTTTGACTCCCTCAAGTGGGAAAACCTGTTCGCCACGTTAGCCAAATTTGGTCTTGGGACCGCGATCATCAGAATGATCAAATTGCTTTACAAGCATCAGACTATTCGTGTAAAGACAGGCCCTTACATATCCGAACCTTTTGCAGTGGGCCTCGGGACCAGGCAGGGCTGCCCCTTATCCCCACTCCTTTTTTCCCTAGCAATGGAGCCCTCGGCGGAGTTCATACGTACCCAGGTGGATGTGGGTATTCCCTTAGGAGACGGTAAGCACACGATCTCGCTATATGCAGACTACATCCTGATGTACGTGAGAGATATTCGCTCTATCCCTCCCTCACTAGCGCACACCCTGAGGGCGTTTGTGATATATCGGGGCTACGGTTTAACGCAGCAAAATCCTGTCTATATCCCTTTAAAGATACCTCTCAGGACCCTATGTATATCCCCAATGGGGACCGCGTGTTCTGGAGTGCCGACTCCTTTCGCTATTTAGGCAGTTGCATTTACTGACAGGCGACAGACCTGTTTGACGGCAACATAGGTAGGGCGTCAATTGCTATCCGCGCCCAACTTTCCTTCTGGGGCACCCTCCCTCTATCTGTCACCAAAATGGTAATCCTCCCAAGGCTCCTATACTATTTCACAAATCTACACCTCTATGTTCACCCTCTCTTTTTTAACGCGCTGGAGAAAATGATTAGGAATTTTATTTGGGGAACCTCCTGCCACTGCGTATCCATCAAAAAACTTTACCTGCCTGCAGGCTGTGGTGGTCTTGCAGCACCTAACTTGGAGCATTACTACCTAGCAGCACTACTGCAGTGGGTAGCCCGATGGTTGGCCTCCCGCCAACTTACCGACACGGCAACATCACACCCGTCGCTATCGCTTGATTTCCTACTTCACTTATTCCAACCATGCTCAAAACCTATGGCAATAGAATCTCTGCTACTCAAAGTGGCGTACAAGTGCTACCGTAGAAGCTTATACATCACCCGCTCCACAACACCATATGCTCCCGCTATACCACTCCAGGGAACACCTAGGGGACTTGGGGTCACTACAGCAGCTGAACTACACAACTAGGGTGAAGCAAACATTCATGACACAGGAGACTTCTATAAGGACGGGGCCCTCATGCCATATGCCACACTGGTCGCGGAAGAGGGGCTACATCCGGGCCGCTTCCTGCTTCATCGCTCACTTGTAGCAGCTCTAACGGCTCGTTGGAGCGACATGAACAGTGAACCCGCTATGCAGCTAACGATCCAGTACCTGCATGTAATAGGTAACGGTAGGCACCTAACACGATGGCTTGCTGCCTCCCTTAGACAACATGCCGCATTCACACTGGAACCCTTGAAGCTCCACTGGGAGGAGGACCTGGAACGCCCTCTCACAGATCCCGAGTGGGCGTCAGTCCTGGAGAGCCCTATACACATCCAATGCAACTAGCGCTTCCGCCAGATTCAATACTATATTACACACAGAGCATACCTTATCCCAGCTAAACTTACCAGATACTTTCACCGCTCAGATGCGGCCTGTTACCAGCTGGTCTACACGGATCTTTTACACATGCTGTGGCACTGCCCCTCCCTCAGTGGGTACTGGAACAAAACAGCAGACGTCCTCACCCATTGCACAGAGCGTGACATCCCTTTTCGGTGGGAGATCTACAGCCTACAGCTTTATGGCAGGAGTAAACGACATAAGGTTACATCCTGCTTCCTAGGCCAAGCAACTGCTAAAAGGCTGATCACTAAGAGGTGGAGGGCCTCTGAGCCACCCATGCCTTAGCATGGCGACACTCTTTACTGATATGGGCTAAGGCAGAGAGCATTGCACTACATCGGGAGGACACGTTGGGTCTTCGCAGACTCCAGACAGGCGCTAGCTGGAACGCATTACTGGCGGACCTGCACAGTAACCACGATGCTGAGATGAGGGAGCCGACCTTAGGAGATGGGTTGATTACTGATATGATATAAATTGGGCCGTCATTCAGCTTGGTGGGACCGCGATGTGCTGCCATCAATAATTTTGTACACCTGATCTGTAGCTAGGCCTATCCCACATAACTACTGAATCACTACTATCAGCGGTGTGGGGGTTGGCTGGAAGGGCGGACTGGGTGGCAACACTGGGATCCCAGTTGTTATTCGTTAACCCTACATTATGTATTTTTGCCCCCGATTGATGTACTCCCTTGTCCAGAAGCTGTTGCACAGCGATCGCTCATTGCATGCATTAACGTGTTGTAATCATGGGACTTGAGGCAAAATTTTTACTTGTACTTAGCTACAACATACTCCTGTTCTCCTTACCCCTGTACCTCTTTTGCAGTGTCCTGCTTATGCGACTTACCCCAATACCGGGGTCATTCAATGCGTTATACAGTATATGTCTCTGTTATTACTTAATTGAAAGCCAATAAAACAGATTTCACAAAAAATCAAGGAGGGTGTTTAACCCTTCTCTGAAGGAGTATTCTTATTTCTATGGGGCCCATGAGCCCCCCTCCCCCACGGCTAAATCTACCTGAAACCGCAACGTGCATGCACTGGAGGGTGCAGTGTTTAGATCGGACCTGGGGGGTGTCATTAATAATTACTTCACTGAGAATGAGGCTGTGACCAAGGGCATTGTATAGCGGCCACGGTTGGTGTCATGGCACAGCTGCACAGAGACTTCTACACTCAGGAAATACATCTGAATGCACTCTTAAGGGAATTTTCCCACAACCCGTGGGTTGGGGGGTGAGCTTCGGAAGTCGAGAGAGCACCTCTTAGATCTCTTCAAGCGCTACGACTACAAAATATTTGCCCAGGGTACATGATGAGAGGAACAAGGTCGAGAGGGTACTGGTGTAGCTCATAGAACCCCACAGGTCCCCCACCGCCATACTGGGTATTAGAGACGAGACAGGCATCTTGGTGCATTCACAAAATGAAAATCAACAACACCTTCAAAGCATACTATATTATATGCTCTATTCTTTGCGAAAGCACACTGACACTTTGGGTATTAGCGAGTATGTTGGTGCAGCTATCTCCACTAGATTACCCTGTAATGATGTGGAGGGTGTGGGTTCAGAGATCTTAGTATAGGAAGTCTGGGCAGTTAGTACGGAGCTGGCTAGGGCCACGGTACCCAGAACTGATGGGTTGCTTATTGAGTTTTAGATATCCTTCGTGGACGTACTAGCACCAAAGCTTCTCAACATTGTTTAACGAAGCTTGCCGGTGGGGCAGCCTGCACCCTACTATGAGAGAGGTGCTCATTGTCTCCCTTCTGAAAAAGGTAACGACCCTGCACAGGTCTCTTCCTATAGGTCCCTGTCGAAGCTCAATGTTGGCTAAAGGATACTGTGCAGGATCCTGGTAAATAGGGTGTTACCCAAGATAAGTGAACTGATTTACCCAGACCAGACTGGAATCGTCTATAAGCACGGCACAATGCCTAATATTCATAGGTTAAACAGGGTGTTGCAGCAAGAGTTTCCAGACTGCCCTGAGAAGCTAGTGCTTGCCATTGACATTGAGAAAGCTTTTGACTCCCTTCAGTGGGAGGAACCTGTATAAAGTAATGGGGGAAATTGGCCTGGGCTATGGATTACTTAAATGAACTAGACTACTTTACACCACCCAACTAGCCCAGATTAGGGCCAGGACCACATAGTGGATATGTGCATCATCAAGAAGGGTACGCGACAAGGATGGCCCCTCTGTCCAGTCCTATTTGCCCCTACAATTGAGCCATTGGCTTGTACTATATGGCAAAGCGGGTGTTATTGGAGTATCCTGGTTGGTGTGGATACATTATATGTCTCGCTATATGTCAATGACATGATCCTATATATTTGGGACTTGGAGAGGGACAAGCAGGTAGAAGTGTCTGCTCTAGACACATTTGGGGGGTTGTCAGGTTTAAAGGTGAACTGAACCAAATTGAGCGGATCTGGTGTCTGTGATCCCTGAAGCTGATAGACCCCAGGCAATGGGAGAGAGAGACTGCAGTGGGAACCAATTACCGTCAAATACCTGCGGATCCAGATATGCTGTAATGAGCACCACCTCTTGGAGGGTAATATACAAACAGCAATGACTTCCCTTAGGCAGGCTATTGGGTTCTGGACGACTCTACCCCCCATCAGTCATGGAGGAATGACACTCTCTAAAATGGTCATGCTCCCCAGTCTGCTATATTTTTACATTGCCCTGCCTATAAGTGATACCCAAGATGATATTCTGCAAACTAAATGGTATGCTCACAGGCTTGATCTGGGGTGGGAAAAAAATTCAAAATTCTGTGGCCGAAATTGAAACTCCCAATGGATGAGGGGGAGCCTTGCCGCCCCATATTACACGCTAAACTACCTTACTGCACAATTGCATTGGGTGTCTAGGTAGAGGGCGGAGCTCTCAGAGGAGGACAGCACTGGGGGTCAGAGGCTGCCCCAAGGGGTGTCCCTCACTAGGTTATTAAATCCTGCCTGGCAGCAGACATTTTTGTGGGCATGGCACACTACTTGTGGACTCTACAAAGAACCAAGACCAGATTCTCCTATTCTCTGGAGATACATTTGCAGGCACTGAAATTGTTGCCGCACCTTGGTAGATGGGCAGGCCTGCAGTAGCAAGAGGTGAGCGGACTCATGACAGTTAAGACTTTATATGTAGGTAGCAGTATTGTTGATTTCTTGCAGTTGAGGGATGTCTATGGTATCTCACAGAGTCACTTCCTGCTTTATGTGGCAGTTGTGGCCACTATCTATACATGGTGGCAAACTAGAGTTGTCCAGCATAAATGTCTAGATAGCCTATACTCCATAGATGGAAGGAATAGCGCAATAAAGGTATTGTAATCGTCCTTGATTTTACAATCCAAAACAGTTCTGGACACTCTACAAAGCAAATGGGGGGGGGGAGGAGATATGGGCTCCCTGTTAGGCGATGATGACTGGCTGAGGGTGCTGCACGCAACTCCCAAAATATCCTGCAATCTGCGGTTCACGCTAATGCTGTATTTTTATTTTCACAGAGTGTATATAACCCCAAGAGGATTAACTGCATGTACCCAGAAGCAAATGCATAATGTGCTAAGTGCCATACAGTTGGGCCAACTTTTTTGATATAGTGTGGAGTTGTCCAGGGCTGACTGAGTATGGAGAACAGTGTTATGCTTTATAACAGCAGCCACGGAGAGGACTATTTCAAATGCTCCACAGGTGTGCCTGCTCTGCCTTCATTTGAGAACTATGGGCAACCAGTTGACGAGTAGATTTGTTGATTTAGCCCTTATCCTGGCCAAAATGCAGATGTCCATGAGCTGGAAAAATATGGAGGGCCTGGCAGTTATAAATGGTACATGGAACTGAAAAAGTGGGTGGAATGTGAGGAATTGAAGAGCCTCATGCACTTTTCTCAGGATCATGGTTCGTTAAATGGGGGGGGAAGGACTATGCTGCGAAGAACATATGGCGTGAGTGGCCAATATTCCAAGTCCCACGTAGCCAGAACTTTTCAGTGGGATGACTGGGGTGCGCCAGTCGCTCGGCACATTCCACCTGGTACTATTCTCAGTGGTCTCCTTCCCAGCAATATTGTTGAGTTTCCATTAGTTTTCGTTAGAGTTGCTTGTGTATATTTCCTTGCTTATGCAGACCTGTCCATAATAAGTGTCTGTTTCTGTTGTGATACATCACCCTACTGTGGGTTAAAATGTACTAATGACTGGAAGTTGCCACTGTTATGCCTTATAATGCAGTTAGATACTGAATAGAATCTTGCTGTTCAAATGCATGATGGTCACATCCCTGCTAATAAGTGCTCCTTGCGGAACTGTATGTGCATATAAATCTGCTAATAAAATAAAAGAGGGGTACAGCCACAACCCTGTATATTCTATTGTGCTCAGAGGAATCATCTCTGCCCATTCTGGTCGGTCTATTGTGTGCTCCTGGGGAGAATTTCACAACTCATTCACACCTCATTCAAGAATGAGCATTGGTTGGGAGTTGCTGGAGAACTAATGCAAATTAGTCTCCTGAAAGCTCAGGCAGGCAAAGAGTCCTTTTCTAAAATGTACTCTTACTTAATATTTATTAAAAATACAACTTAACCATTGACTTGGATTTCTAACAACTATTAAAAAAATAGTGATTTTGTTATTTTTCTAGCTGGTTCCTTTCAAGAGTAAACAGTATTAATATTTTATTCTGGACTCTGATTTTCTACATAGGACAGCTAGGCCTGCCACAGCGAAAATAGCATTTTGGACCTTGTTAGTGTAGGGATATGTTAACATTCATTTTCTGCATTTCCCACTTTTAAATACATTGCACCCTACATTGTGGGTTCCAAGGCTTACGTAGGAATTGCTTACTAATATTTAAAAGAAAAGTTTCTATCTGTCCAAAAGGGTATTTTAACAGGTCGAACTGGAGGTCTCATCTGCAGCAGTCAGGCTACAATGAGGCCATGTTTTCCTTGTCATATTGGTCGATGGCACAATAAGTGCTGCAAGTACACAGGCGACATTTAACTTTCGAAGCCATGGGTGCAGTTTCTACACTATATACTATGGCCAAATAGGAGAGTCAAATACATTAATCAGGGTTTAGCCAATTTCTACATGTTTTAGGTATCACAGCACATACATCGGGCACTGGACAGCAGAATCTAATAACCAACAACAAAAGTCAGCAAAAAAATGGGGGTGACAACGCAAAAAGGGGCATAATGACATTAAGGGTCTTGATGTGTTCATGACTAGGGGTCAGAGTGAGAGAGGGAGGAAGGCAAGTGTTAGGATGTGGAAAGGAGAATTTGCATTTGAGGATAAAATTAAGGGTAAGGTGCATCCATTTTGTACAGAAGACAGGAGGCAAAGAGGATTGGTGAGAGTGTTAGAGCAGAGATCGGGAGAAGTTGGAGAGTGGTTAGCTGAGCAGAGGTAAATGTTGGTGTGGAAGGGTTAGAGTAGGTTTGCATTATTAATGTTACCACGGGCAGCAGCATCTGATGATGTATTGAAATCTCCCACGATCACACACACACTCTGGTTTCTGAAGCGGTGGAGCGCCTTGTTTTTGCAGATTATCCTATGCCACAGTCCTGTTGATAGAAAGGTATAGCATGCCGCTGAGTTTACTATCCTTTCTGTAGGTAAAACTGAGAAGGGAACCACAGATAACGCTGGTATTACTACTTTAGGCTGCAGGACGACCACTGCCCTGCTGTTGTTCGGGTCTAGAAAAAACCCAGTCAGTTTGTTCTCCCTCTGCCTTAGCTATGGGGCATCCTTTCTTCATCAGCAGTAGAGCTCCATTCATTTTGATGCAAACAGTGTGTTCCTACCAAAGGGCATGTTGAAGACACATGCCCTTCCTCTGATGTGGAGTCCAATAATCTTAGTAGGAGTGCTGGATAACTGTGGTCAAGTGCTTGTTGATCTGGTATTCCCTATCTAAGATATCCCATATATAAGGCTGCTTTAATGGGCTAGTTGCTTCTTGACTTCCGAAAGAAAAGTATTCCATTTACATCACATTAGCAGGTACAAGAGTAGGAAAAGTACCACTGCAGGCTTTTTGACCTACGTTTCAAATGGCTTTTTTCATGCGAAGGCAGTTTAATGCAAAAGGAGCCTATTCAGCAATCTTTTACTCACCAGAGTCCCTACAACCCAAGCAATTATGGGGTATCCCTGTAGGGTAAACTGAATTCCTGGTACAGCAGTATATTTTTTATAGGTATGCAACTACTGTCCTAACATTTTCTGTGAAGAGGATATCCTTTGCTGAATCAATAAAAGTGTTATGCTGGGAATGCATTTTGGTGACACCCTCATTGGGGGTTCCAATTTTTTCTAACGGGAAAATTCTCTATACATGGAATATGCATCTCCTTAGAAACCTCTAGTACTGAGTAATAAGTCTGTCAATGTAATCATGTCCTTGTTTGGTGAAGAAGAGCTAGCTCGCTGGGTTAATGTGCACAAGACAGAAAACCATGGGGAACCTGAATGTTGTCAGTTTAGTGTCTAATAATGAGCGTCCATGAGTTGGATTCTAGTAATATCTGTATTCAACTCACTTGGATTAAACATTGTTTTAGCGTTACAGGAAGAAAGAGTTGTAGGCAGACATTTTCCTTCACTGGCACTGACGGTAATTCTACTCGGAGCAGTTTGAAACGGTTTTCAAAACTATCGATCTACTGAATAGGTTTCTTTCTATGTCTTCTTCCTCTAATGTTGCCACATAAAAATCCTCGAATTCAAACTGCAGTGATGGCGCCCTTGCCCTCTTCACTGACATTTGTGTAAATAACTCCAAAGCCTGGTTTGTGTTAGCTGTTGTAAGCTATTCAGTGACCCACTAATGGAGTAAGCTATTCAGTGACCCGCTGATGGAGCGAGAGCTCATCTAAACGTTGAAGGGATCAATTTGACCAATTGTGTTTTAAAGCCAAAGGCATTCTGGATGTAGGATGGGTTGAGGTTGTTTACTCACTCGAGCAGTGGTGGTCTTGACTGGCGGCATATGCTTAAAAATCTTCTTTGCAGTTTGTTCAACCATTGTCGTGAATTAAGGAACACCGGAAACCTTAGCAAGAAAAGTCTGAGCAGAAAATCAAATCACGGCATGGCTGCTTACAACGACCCATGAGTCCTGCTGGTGTAGTTTGTCACCTTTGCAGAGCCAAACCAATGTACACTCTGCCAGTATAGCCCAGGAATGACCACGTTAACGTAATCACCACATGCGCTTACCTGTCAGCTCCCAAACGTTGCGGCTCTCAGGGAATTGCTCCACATTACCACACTGCAGGTTACTTAAAGAACCTTCAATCATCTGCCCTGACGAGTTGAGAAATGCATTGGACACCCAAAAAACAGCAAGGGCACAACTCAAAAACCTTCAATTGACTAATCACCCGTATGTGTATAGATATTTTAAGGGTACTCTACCAAGCGGAATATCTTGAATTAAAAGGTCATATACGTCCGTATGTACGAGTGTATCGGTTCATAGCTGGGACTTTGGCAAGAAGAACGCATGATATGCTTTAATTATTGACATGACCTAAATCAGTGAAAGTTATCCGATGATTCGCGCGGACAGAAAACGTCACACTCCACTGCATTTAAGGCAGGTGCTGTGAAAACAGCAGGTAATAAACTTAGGGAACGATGTTCCAAAGTAACGGCATCCTGTGTCGTGAAACAGCCAATGTCATGAAACCAGAAATAAAGAAAGGCGTTCCAAAATCATGCATGAGAGCCGACCGTGACTATAGAAAATGGTTAAAACCGAATTAGTAAAAGGTGGAATCTCTCTGAACTCCGAATCTAACAAGAATCTCGCTCTTGGGAAAGTGGAGTCACCTGAGGTAGAAGGACGTAAACAGGTCCTTGAATAAAGCACGCACCTTGTTGACCTGTCATCTCCGCTAATCCCCACTCCTTTCCATGTAATATCATTGAAGTCCAGTGTTTAAGGACCGAGGCGAAGCAAACCACATCTATATTTTTTCCCCGTAGGGTGGTAACCAGATGTCAATAGCTGCAGCTGTGACTACATAATTACCTGTTTGCATTAACGTCGACCACAGTTTAGATTTAATAGGTCGGGTGACAATGCAGCAAAATGCATTTAGCCTATGATTACCCCCCTTTTCAAACATTCTCTCACTCGCAACTTCGACCCTGGGAACATTGCAGGCGCAGACTTAGGTCAATAAGAAACATTGGCCGGCACAATGGGCCCTGCCTCTAACAGCGCTGTTGACAGACACCAGCACAAAGGCGGTGAATAGAGTCCCCCTCAGTTCTCACACAGGGCGAAGAATGAGTCAGTGTACTGCTGCTTTGCTGCTCTGTTTGTACAGTGTATACAGCTTTTGTCCTTCGCCACTGTTCTCAGTTCAATGGGGTCTCAAAAGCCCAGGAAGTGGAGGCCAAAGAAAGGCTCCACGCTCCATCCTGTTGCGAACAGCACATCCATGGGCACAGGACAGGTCAACGGGGAAGATGAAAGTCACTGGTCACGTCGCACTCGCCCAGGCAGCCGAGGCTGGAGAGCGCGCGCATAACAAAAGCACCGGAGCGGCAGTCGAGACAGGAAGTTCTCAGCTTGGCATCCAGTCACTCTCTCAGGATAAAGTATTCTGACGTTACCCTTTTTTGTAGCTTTGTAAACAGACTTTCTACCTGCTGGTCCGTCACCACACCTTATTGTTTTCTTTTTATGGTGGTGGCTGGTGGCTGCAAAAGGCGGGCCGCAGCTACAGAGCTTAAACATCACTGACTGGACATCTGTAAAATGAAGCCTCTGAGAAAATCAGCCTTGCAACGCAGTTCCTTCTTCACAGCATACGGTGGCCCAAAAGTACCAATTTGAATGGCTCCTGGTGATGAGTGTTGTAGTACTGACAGACACAGCCAAGCCCGCAACTACAGAACAAGTCCCCGATGACGAGTGAAGTGGTAATCTGCACCCCGATTTAACGTTTCCAGCGGTAAATCCACCCACAAGATCCCGAAATTCACTTGATTACGTGTATTTTGCAAGTCGTGCGGAATCGTTAAGACTGGGTGTGATTTTTCCATACCCGATACTGGCGCATGCGATGTCTCC
This sequence comes from Calotriton arnoldi, assembly GCA_963921515.1. Classification (NCBI taxonomy): domain Eukaryota; kingdom Metazoa; phylum Chordata; class Amphibia; order Caudata; family Salamandridae; genus Calotriton; species Calotriton arnoldi. Next base: position 710,918 of record CAWUFW010000913.1, on the reverse strand, counting down.
ATATTTGATTTTAGCAAATGGAAAAATCGACCACAAAACACACATGCACGGAAACACATATAACATACATACTGAAAGAATTGACATTAAAACAGAAATATGTCGGTTCCTGGTTCCAATTCTATTGCCAGTGCAGGGGAGAGAGCCTTGAGTAGGGAAATCAATCAGGACTTTGTTTTTGACATACATTCATTCATTCATTCATTCATTATCTGGCAGCCATTTTGTGTATTTACAATCAGTCAGTCAGTCAGTCAGTCAGTCAATAAAACGTTACTCGGCCCTCAGGCCATAAAAGTACACACAAGAAAAAGCATTTCATTCAATGTGACTGCAAGTACTAAAAGCACAACATAAAGAGTAGACCTCCCTAAAACATACCTTAAAATACAATAAAGGGAAAACACTTCATGATTCAAACAAACTATGCTATTCTGCAACATCATCAGACCTAACTAAAATCCCGTTTAAAGCAAACGGGGGATTCTGCACGAGTACCAGCAAGCCTAAAAATCCAAATTTAAACAAAAGGGGAGGGAATTATACTGAGGGGTATCTGTTTCTTACTCTCAGGGCTAGAGTGATTACATTTCCCACACCACACATATCTCCGTATTCTCTAGTTTTTGCAAGTGTGCGAGGCCTCCCTGTGGGAGATGGTATTAAAGGAACGGAAGATAGGGGACAAACAACGTTTCGTGGCATTGGTGTACAGGTTACAAAATACAATAAAGTGCATTGTGCAATATTATTGCAAGGATATCTCGGCAAAACTGATCAATAAATAATACAATGCGGTATGAGAAATAGTCAGGGTTGGGGGATCTCATAAAACCCACCAATTCCCTTACATGCTACCTGACAAACCTTTTAAAATCCCCCGCATTGCAATCAGAAATCTCACAATTGCACACATAACGTCGAAGAACCTTTACAATCCATTGTACTCAACCAAACTGAACATACATTCACCCCATTAACCTAATCTGATTGGCAGCATTGCTCCTGAGCACCTTAGAAAATATAAATGCAGTGAACTGAATTACAGGTACTTTCAGAGGAGGTTGTCGCAGAAGAGACATGCCCAGTGAGGCATTTGGTAGCAAGACCAGTTCCAAAACTAGATCTAAAATCTGGCAGCAAATAACAAAGAGCTGCTTATTCCTCAACCTCAGAAGAATATAACAAAAATTCCAGAACCTCAATCGCCGCATTTGTGACCTGCTACCAAAGCAAAGACCGACAGTCTTGCACTGGTGGAGAACCCACACCAGATCTAAAGTAGATTCCATGGGAGGAAGAGTTTCATAATATTATCAATGTGACAAGCATTGAAGGAGGAAAGCTGAAGGTATAGACTAGAGGAACCAAGAGAGTGCTATAAACAACATCATCACATATGTCCATGCATCAATAAGACACATAGTCTACATGAAGAATATAAGAATGCCGGTCTTGGGTTGCTTGTGTTCTGGTTCAGGAAGGACCTGGCCTGGCATTTTGAGATGAGCGGTTTCTATTGGAGTAGGGTCAAGACTAATTTGCATAAAACTCTAAGGGGGGGGCAGAGAAAAAGCGGGGGTTTCCAAAACACAATTTCCCCATGCAATTTCCAAAGGGAGTTTTGAACAGCACTACAGCCAAAATTGGTGCAGGTTTACACCAAATTTGGAAGAAAGCCAGATCTTTACCTAGAAAGCATGCTGTTTGTGATTTCGTGTAAATCCGTTCAGTAGTTATGCAGAAATTCAGGTTCAAAGTTTAAAGTTATCAGGACAGCTTGCCTCATGGGAGTCCAGCTGTAGTCCAGCATGCACATGAATTGAAAAAATAAAGAATTCTGAGACTGGCTGAGAATTCCCTTTTTCCCTAGCAGCCGTCTTGCTCCTGTGGTAATGTTTCTCTCATACAGGAAGTCTCGCACTGATTGGCTGGCAGCAACCTGAACAAAAATGTTGTGTCTGCCATTCCAGGGATCGGGTACTCCGTCCCCATGTCCTGCAAATAAAATAGAAAAGGCATAATGAGGGAGGGTATGGGTATTTTGACTGCTTTGTGGGACAAAGGGTCACCTTGGGGTCAAATTTTTAAAAAGTTGGGGGGGGAGGGCGGATAGGACACACCATAATCCCATGGGAGCCAGCACGCCCCCCTAGACTCCTGCAGGATCGAGATAGCAATTTTATTAGAAAAAAAAGGGGACGGTGTCCCGCTGAGGTTTGGCGCAGGACCGAAATTTATCAGCTATAGTAAAATCAAGTAACTACAACTTGCACCCTCACCATGCACTGCTTATGAACTCAGGTATTACAACACTTGTGGCATGTTCTATGACATCATTTATGGCATCACTGTTAACTATAACTGGTGAATTTCATGCTAAGTTTTAACTGACATTTTTACTTAAACTGTAACGTCACTTTAAACTTTGTTTTTTCACTGCTTATGATCTCACATATTACATCTATCATGACATGTTAAATGACATTATTGAGGACATCACGGATGATATCTTAAATTACATCACCTTCTGGGTTGCAGCCAGCCAATCAGATCGCTAAATACCATGGGACGGTTCCAGTTATTGAAATGGCAGACGGGAGAAAAAGCTCCCTTGACCAATCAGAGATCGATATTTTTTTTTTGTTAGTTTGTTTTTTGGTACAGCGAGACTCAAGCCCACATTGATCACCTCTTTAAATGCTAATTGTTCTAAAACGGCTAAACAGATTTACACCAAATCACAAAAAGAACACTCTGAGTGAAGTTCTAACTTTTTCTCTAATTTAGTGTAATTCCGTACAGCCAGGGTCGGGATTGGTAACGCGGGCACTCGGGCAATGCCCGAGGGGCCAGTGTCCAGTTCCAGCTGTGGGCTGCTTTTTTGAGCAGTCTGGGGGCCGATTTGGGTGGTTACTGCATTGTTTGGATACCGCCAGCGGCCCAGTGGGTGCCTGAGTGGCCTTTCTGGAGGCAGATGGGCGTCCATTACCTCCCTTTTATCAACTGGCAGAGGTGTCACTCCCTTTCTCTCGCTGGGCCGGCCAATTAATGTGTGCATACTGAGCGGGGGCAGGGTGCCTGAGCAGAAGTGGCCTCACTTGTTTCCAGGTGTGTTTCACCAGTGTGAACTAATCTGTGCATTTATTTTTACCCCCCGTTTTATAAAATTTCGCCGAAGCACTGTTTTGCGGAAAGACAATATGCAAATGTGGGCCACTTTTTTTTAGCATGCCCGGGGCGATTTTTAATCCCAATCCAACCCTGCGTACAGCTATTTTTTCTCTATCAGAGAGCAACGTTTCCTGTGAGGATTAGCATGGGAAACGTTTGCCCTCCCCCCCCTTCCCTTTTTTCTTGGCCCCTGCTTGATAGACCAGCACGAAACTTTAAAACTTTCCAGGAAGGAGCTGGTGCGGATTAACTTCTTTTTTTTTTTTTTTTATAGAGTTTTTTGCAGATTCATAAAACGAAGCCAAAGTTATTAGCGAACCAAAAAACTCTCTTCCTATGGAAAATCTGACCTCTGACTCTGCCAATGTATTTATATATAGTTCAAATTTGAGGCACAATATAAAATCGTGGAAACTCTAAGGCCACAAAAGTGTGACCTGAATAACAATACATGGACTAGAAATAGGTTGCCCATCTTAAGCCCTATCTTTGGAACTCACTGCCTCCAAATGTCAGAGAGGCTGACAAACTACTTTGCTTCACAAAAAAGCGAAAATCTTCCATTTCGGAATTAACTATGGACACTTCCTGACTCCCAGTTCTCTCACAGTTAGCAAAGTATGATACATTTCAGTTTCACTGTATATATTTCTAACTAACAGCATCAAGAGACAATCTGTTTTGTGGACAGCACCCTATAAATAAAAAAATTAACAAATAGCTATCTCTGCAAGCAGGGTCAACTTTCCAACATCACGTCCTCTGTCTGGGTCTGTCAGCCGAGGCTGCATATGAGGAAGCTAGTAGGCAGCCTCCCCTTCAATGCAGGAGGTGCATGGTTGAGGTTTAAGGACAGAAAAGCCCCTGGAACTCTGCTACCGGCTCGTCAAGCTGTCAGAGAGACCAGAAAATGCAGCAGCCAGCCTGAGAATGCGAGGAAGCAAGTGCAAGAGGCACAAATGCAACTTTAGAGCTAGCATACAAGCATTGGCAATGTCAATAGGTCTGGCTTAAAATAAACGTATGGTAAAGTGAAGCATTACAAGTAAATAGCACAGGAATAGATATGTATTTGAATGGAAGGGAAGAACTGCAGACTAATACGGGTATAGGTTAAAAGATAAGGTGACAGTTGCACTGTCAAGCCAGACCTAAAAATCCATGCAGGTTAATGACTGCCCTCCTCTTCTTGCCATCTGTGCTGCTGCCAGAGAAAAGCAACATAAATTATCTAGTTATCTAAGACACTTTAATAGCATTCCAATGTCATGTGTGGGCGCCTAAAAGTTTACGTTTAGGGAGCTGCATAAATACACAAAATGATCACAACTGCCTCCACCTAGAGAGCAAGCTTTGTTTGTGGAAGCACACACCTTCTGCCCAATCAAAACATGTACTCCTGGCTCCCAACATGTGGGCCCTGCTATAGCGATGCTCAAATAATTGTCTGGCAACAGCTGCACTGTCAAGCCAGACCATAGGCAGAACAACATTGGTAGCCGCCTCGAAAGCCTGAACAGGCAGAATGAACTGCAACAAGGAGCAGTAATGGTTCTTAGGCCCCTCCCAGTTGGCATGAAAAACATGCCGGTGCCGTGCTGCATAATCTAGGCATGCACAGTACTGCTTTGTTAAGCATGAGCGTTATAAGATGCTGACACGCAGAGGTGGCAACCTTTTTCTACTTTTTGGATTAATAATACCTGCAGAAAATAGTCTCTGAAAGTTTAGTTTTAAACACAATACAAAACAAACCGGCATTTTAAATTATGGCATCTCCACAGAATAAAAAAATGTTTATCTGGCACACGTAGTTAGCATGTGGTAAAAAATCATAAGGGGTAAAAACACAGACTGCACATCACTGTGCACGTGTCACTAACTGGCACACCCGTGACGGCCATATTGTAGTAGTTCAATTCCCCAGACTGCAGTTGCTGGCAGGACATGCGTCAACCGCCCATGGTTAAGTTGGAACAGCATGTGAAAATTGCCATCAAATAGGTATAATAAAGGAGAAGAAACTGCTACCAGAAAGGTTAAGGACAGCCTCGACAGAATGGGTCTCTTTACAGCTCGAGTGGGAGCCAGTCAAGGGCATATTTACAGAATGGGCCCAGGAGCCCTGGAAACCTCATGTGTTATTGCACCACAGAAAAGAACACCTCAATTTGAGGCCGCGAGCAGCCGCCGGAGAATGGGATGCTGTGGGTGGCGAAAGAGGCCCAATTATAAAGCAGCCAGGCAAATGGCACACTGCGTCCAGCGAGGATAAAATGCTATAATTTAGAAAATATACGCTGCTATAAATAATGTCAGCGCCTAAGATTATTTGTTGGAGGCAAGGATGAAGTCTGCAAGTGCCGGGCCACTCGGTGCGTCGTTTCAAAGGGGAAACGCTCGGCTTCTTTTATGACAGACTCCGTGGCTCCGTCTGCATTGTTCAGGGCAGGAACTGTGTGACATGCTTTTTCTACGGCAGCATTGTGAAAAGGGACCGCATGCAAACGCCCTTAATTTAGCTTTCTGTAGAACGGACAATGGGCTTTCCTTTCTGAGCTGCGGTGAGAGTGCTTGGAAATGCTGAAGCGTTCACATGAACTGGGGCTGCAGGGCTTTCACCAAGTAGCAGAGCACCAGAAAGATTGGTTTCTGCTCTGTGTTGCCAGGTTTGAACTAAAAGTCTTACAATGTTATCAGTGGGACTACATTTTTCCGAGCAAGCCAGCCAAATGCTCAGACAGAAGCAAGAGGTGCTCTAAGTGGCTGAGCCCTAGAAAAGAAAAAAAGCACTGGCAAAGCCAACAGGTCTCGCTTTTGCTACTGGGCGCCAACCTGTTGACTTTACCATATATTCTTTTGCCTCCACAGATGCTGCAGTCCATAAGCATGCATGGTGACCATGTACTGAGGCCTTGGTATAATGTAATATAGTCGGTGCACCCTGAGTCCTTTTCCCCACTAGAACCACGTGCTCCCCTGCACCTCCTGCATGGGGACAGCAGCTGCTGGAAGCAGAGGAAGTGACGACAGTGGGCGGGCTCTGAGCGGTGTATGCACCTGCCACCTAGGGGAGCTGTCACCTTTTTATTGTTCTAACTGGCTAGCTCGCTTGAAATGAGGAGGGGATAAATATTTAAGTAAATGGAGGGGACAGCAACATCTTTTACCTTCTAGGGACATATTGGGGAAGATGGTGGAAACCGTTTCAGAGGGATTTAGCAATCTGTGTGTAATAAGGACCAGCTGTGAAAATTCCTGTGCTTCCTTCTCACACAGCAATACACGTTTTGTGTGATATGTACATTTGTCTATTCGCATTCTCACTTCATTCCAACTCACTGTATCCCACATTAAGAGGGCAAGTCATTTTTTGGGCACAAATGGCCATATTTTAAACGGTTTCTTTCGCTCATAGTTCTCAGTCATTTGTAAACATATGGCCAAATGCAATGATCTTTAATCATGCTGCAAAGTCTCCTTTTGTGATGCGATCCAGCTCTGACATATATGCCATCACCTTAATTTCACATTTTATTTAGTTATAACACTATGCATCTAATGTATTAATAGTCTTTAATACATAAGGCAAACTCATTTATTGCAAAAGTCTTTCTTGACACTTTATATACAGTATATTTTCTTGTGTTTGGAGGTCGGTCATAGAAAACTCAATAATGGTTAACCATAAAGTGCATTTTGCTTCACGTAATACAATGAAGACTTTATAGAGTGGCAGTTGAAACCTACATTTTTCACTCTTTTGAAATTTTAGGTAACTTGTACAGCAGCACTACACCTATCCAATAAAATATGGCATCTTGTTGCAACCCATGCAATTATATCCTTTATAATTTAAAATGTTTATGAATAAAACTGCATATCTTCTTAATGGACGTGAATTTTATTTTCAAAGAGGCAGCTGCATTGAAACCACCCAGAATTCAATGTATCTGATTAGCCACTAAAACAACTTTTGATTGAACTGCATAAAAAATATAGAGCCAACAGTTTAAGATATAAAAGGCTGACAGTTTATTTCTTCATGTATTTCACAGAAACCTGGTGTTCATTCACACTATTTGTGCAAAGAGTCTCTGCATCTTTTCACATTTGCATGTCTGCTTTCAAAAAACTATTAGAACTATTTGATGCACCTCAGTCTTGTTGCATACAGCTTCCCTATTTTCAAAGTTTAAAATGTTTTTCAAAGTATTGATATGTGGTAGTCGCATTTTGGAAAATATGATGAAAAATGAAAACATGAAAATGGAAGGCTTTTCATTAGTTTACAATGTAACGTAATTGAAAAGCCATGCGACGAAAACAATCATGAGATTGGATGGTGTGGCAACCCTATGTCCACTGTTGCCGACTTTAGAACATACAAATGTGGCATTAAGATGAAAACATCAATGTTAAGCCGAAGTGCTAACCTGCAGCCAAAGTTGCAAAGTAACAGTTTGCTATTTTGCAATTTGTTATCTGGACAAGTATATCCGACATTAGTATAAATGGATAGTGGCTATTTTTTCTGGTGACAGGTAGCATGACGAAAAAAGTCAAATCAAGAGAGCTCAAATCTCCTTGTTTGAGAATTCACAGAATTCCCCAAGGGCACCAGGATTTATACGCAGAATAGTGCTAAGTTATCACATGCGAGGCCAGGACAGGGAGATGTATATGATTTGGAGGACAGAGAGATACTATCAAACACAGCCAATCCTAAAATGGCAGCTGTGCCTACAAGCACATATTCTGCCATCATTTTATAATGGAGTTTGTTTTTAAACTGCAATATCAGATGGCCATCATGCAAGCACGCGCCTTTATGGTGATCATCCTGTAATGGAGTTTCAACAGAAAAAAAATAAGAAACTCAACTACAAGATGGCCACCGCACATGCATGCACATGTATGACTGCCATCTTGTAGTGGAGTATCCAGTCCAGTAAGACTCTACTTTTGAAAGTGTAAAGCCCAGGATTATATTTCACAAGTATCAGGCTTTGTTCTTAGTTACAGAGGACACGTCACTTTTGGAGGTTCCATAGATACTCTTCGTAGGTCACACTTCTTTTAGTTGGCCCTCCACGACCAGGGTTGGATTGGGATTAGAAATCGGCCCGGGCACGCTATAAAAAGTGGCCCACATTTGCATATTGCCTTTCCTCAAAATGCTGTTTCGGCGAAGTTTTATAAACACCTGAAAACAAGTGAGGCCACTTCTGCTCAGGCCCCCTGCCCCCGCTCAATATGCATACTTTAATTGGCCGGCCCAGTGAGAGAAAGGGAGTGACACCTCTGCCCGTTGATAAAAAGGAGGTAATGGACGCCCATCTGCCTCCAGAAAGGCCACTCAGGGCCCCACTGGGCCGCTGGCGACATCTGAACACACCAGATACAGCCCAAATCCCCCCCCCCCCCCTCCCCAGGCTGCCAAAAAAAAGCAGCCCACAGCTGGAACTTCAATACCGGCCCCTCGGCCATTGCCCGAGTGCCCGTCTTACCAATCCGACCCTGTCCTACACTCCTCCTTTAACTTCTTTTCATACCACCTAAAGCACTGGAGGTAAGAAAACAAACAGGGTAATGAGCGTCCACTTACACAAACAGGACGTGATTTGGAAATGGGCAAGTGTGGCGCAGCATCTTAAAAACTGTTCATATGCACCAAGCAGAATCTATCTAATGCATTGAAAAGAGCTTGAATTAAGGAGGTCCAGAACCAGAAAACTAAGTTTCAGCTCTGGAACTAGATAATGTAGCTAGGATCGGGAAATAAGTACTGTTTTTATTTTCCAAGAACAAGATCGAATTTTGTCCAATCCTTGTGAGATGTGCTTGCTTGAGAAACCAGTCTTGTGGAAAATGTGCGGAAGTTTTTAAAATTGTTTTAGAGTTACGTCTTAAACATTTTTTTTCTCAGTCCTCATAAACGAAGATTAGGCACAATTTTTAACCAGCTAACACACTATTGGCAGATAGGTAATTACATATTATAAGTACCTAGAGCAGATTCATATTGCAAGGATTTCTGTAAATAACGTGTTGAACCCTCGAGTTTTAAATCATTTTTGTAAATTCTAAAGCAAATTACCTTGCTTTGAAATATTTGTTATAGTTACATTTTCGTTTGTTTACAGTTTCTTTGACCTAGACACCAAGTGTGAAAGCATTTGGTTTGAATCTTGTAGATTGGGCACTGCCCATCATGGTTGTGTGTCTGGCATCTTGCAGCACAGTCTCATTCACTTGGAGTCTCATAGTTTGGATCTCACTCCCAAAGGAAGACACTCCTTGAAGCACAGTTTACTTGCTAGGTGACAAAATAATACAATTATATTTTTGGATATCAAACGAGGACCATAAACAAATACAAATAATTACCATAAACATTCCTAACAAGCAGAAAATAAGCTACTCAATATGCTGCAACAAATTGACAATCATTTCTTTAAAAGGCAGTCTTTGTGGGTAATAAGGTTTTTATTTTATGTCTAATCACATTTCCTTGGGATAGTGTCAGAAACACATGTGGGTCCAGTTTCATCAACCCGTCATCTGCCCCAGTACTCAATTCATCAAACGTGTGTGTGTGTATATATCTATGTATGTGTGTGTGGGTATAATATATTGCATAAGAAAAATCATGTAACGTCCACAATGTGAAAGACAGGCCCCCACCAAGCGAAATGCAGGTAGGACGGATCTTTTCATTTCAGCAGGTGGGTACAGGTAACAAAGCATTGCGCTTTTCGACCCACCCAGGGTCTTAATCATATCCACAAACAAGGGTCAGTTGCTCTTGGTTTTAAATACACTGCGGTCTTCAACAGTGAAGAAGGACTTAGAGTGCAGACATCATGTTAAAAAAATGTCACTCCTGATTAAGACCCTGGGTGGGTCAAAACGTGTGGTGCTTTGTTGCCTGGACTTGCCTGCTGCAATTAAAAGATCTGTTTTACCTGCATTTCATTTGTAGGGCTTGTCTTTCATGTTGTGGATATTACATGCTCTGTGCTGCTTCAAAGTGGGTGGTCTTGATCTGTGCAGGAAATATGTTGGGATTAGATTGTTTACCAGAAACCTCATGCAAATGGGCAAATAAGTCCAAACAATTCACATGGACAGCAATCGGGTTAGTTTCCACACTTTTATAAAGCACCCAGTGCGTCAGTTTTCATAACATAGCGTGTAATCAGAAGGCATATAATTGTGAGGTATACTGGAGATCACAATACAAATGAAAATACAGATGAGAATGATGCATAGCTGCTAAAATTTGTCCCACGTCATGTGTCCTAACATCAGTTGTGACTTTTAATCATTCTAAAATGGAAATCTGGGAGCATTAGTTAAACTCACATACAAAGGTGTAGAAATAAAGGCTAGCAGCCTAGGTTGTATGCAATCGTGAGAGGTATGAAAGTAAATCGCGTTCAAGTTAACGATGTCCAAGTTCAGTAAGCAAACAAAATGACATGAGATATTGGCCAACCATGGTCATGCAGAGGAAATGAATGCACGTGAGGGATATACAGGGATATACAGCTAAGCAGAACGTAAATTATATATAAGCGGAAAGGCTGTTGGAAACCGACATCGTAATCCTGATGGCGGTAACGCGGTCCATAGGGGGTTACGGTGCGGTTCTGACCGACAGGAAGGCTCCGCGAGTTGGTCGGAACCACCCGGGATGACCAGCCAGTTCACGTTCCGATCGCGAACATCATAGTCGGTCAGTTGGACTGTAAACCGACCCAGTCGGTCGGAAGGGCTCCGACGCGGTTGGCAAGATCCCGACTGTCGGGCGGAGGCTTTCCGCCCGACATCGTGGTGAACCCCTATGTGTATAAACAACCTAAATGTAAAAATCCCTTTACTATCCCTTGAAAGTACCCACCAACTATCTTTTTTCATCATGTTTTCTGGCCTACTAAACAGATGAAAATAATAGTGAATAACCTGAGAATAACAAACCTGGCTCGAGACAAATCATTTCAATTGAACTGGAGGATCTAACACATAGGTAACATTTCCACAGAACAGATTCAAGGTTAGCTACATTTTGAAACGTGGTGATTGACCTTGCTCAATTCCATAAAAAGCAACAGGGTATTGGCTATGTATACCTTGTATGTCCTACCTTAATTGGATTTGGATCATCTGCTATAAGTTAATGGACTTATACCTTCATGTCTTGTACTGATTTGCTATATTTCCTTATTTATTATTTTCTTCCCCTCCCAGATCCGCTATTGTTAGCGACACTGATGATTTGATGCACCCTTTGTAACCGTTTCGCTGATTTGTATTTGACGCCTGTACATCCGGATCATCTGTAATTGGGCACCCTTTGTAACTGTTTCGTTGATTTGTATTTGACGCCTGTACATCCCTGATCATCTTTTATTGTGAAGCGCTCTGATATCCCTTGGGATCTTGTTCGCGCTATATAAAACTTTATAAATAAATAAATAAAATAAATAAATAAATACTGGGCAACGCTGACTGGCTGTGGTGCCCTTTCTCTTTTACACCTGTACTGAAGTAAGAATGAGACTTCATATTTTTTGTAGGGGATATGTGACCAAACTGATGATCAGTCAAGAAACTAAACGCCTCAGTGGGCTAGTCCCTTTATCTTTATGGTTCTTGGATTTTCCATGAGCAGAGGGAGAAGATGCTGTATTTTAGTGTGTGGCAGGTGCTTATACACCTTCATAACAAATTCTACCATAATACCACTAATCAGTTAAACATTAGATTGGCTGTAATCTAATCAACCTCTTCTGAGATCTGGCCAAGCCTGACAAACCTAAGGATAACATACCCATGGTAATTTGGGGGCACCAGTTCCCTCTGTCAAATTCCGCAGTCCACATTTGCAGGAAATTAGCTGCCATGTACATTAGAATTGTTATAAACTAGATTTCCTACAGATGCTACTCTCACAAGAGCAGAGCAATTCCCTCTTACGTCTATGGCACACTGCTTTCAGAGAGCATGATAACCATTACTGGTTTCTTGGTGCCAGAGCTAAATATAAATTTGACAGATAAACCATAGATTAAGTTCACCAAGATAATATCTAGATCTTCAGGCATTTGTAAATGGCTAAATATTTATCAAAGATCAGAGAGAGACAGGAAGATCATTCCAAAGCAAAGGGATGAGAACTGAGAATGCATTTCTCTTTCCGTGGCTCTGACATAGTGGGGTATGCAAAGCAACAGCTCCTAAGCAAACAGTAGGGGTTAAAATGAAAAACAATTAAATAGTGTATTGACTAAAATGAGAGAATTTGCCCCTCAATAACCCAAATGTATTAAGCACAAGATATTGACTAGCACATACTGCTGCACCAGAGGCCAGATGTAGGCGGGCTACACAAGAAAATGGAAGTGAAGAGACATGCGTACAAGAAGTCATTTGTTTATACATTATTTTAAGAAGTAGTGTCTTGATAGCCCACACATTTGAAGTAAATTCTCATATGTTTGGAAAAGGAGAGAGCAAAACTGAATGAAACTGATGCAATCTCTTAGAACGAAAGCAAAATATATATGATGGGGTTAAGTAGCTAAACTGGCAGTCAACTTAGCTCTGATCCCAGCTAGCTGGCATGACCACATTATGCCAAGACGGTCAAATTCTTCATCTCCTTCTGCATCAGCTCTCTTATACACAAAACCTGGGACTACTTAGAACTGGTTAATCTCTAGCATTATGCGTTTTATGAATCAAAAAGAGGGGGACTAGGAGCCAGATTAAGGTCCAGTACCTGTGCTCCTCACTTTAATTGACACGTCTAATCGGTGTGGATACTTGTTCCTATGTGGAGAGGGTATAGAAAACGTTAAAGAAAAGGTGTGCTTGGAATATATGGTTCCAGGGGTGATCTTCCTTATTTGGAAGTGTTGCCCTCACACACCCTTGTGGGTGTCATGCTTCATCATCCGGCATTTTGCTCCTCGTGGGGCCGGCGCTGCAATGCCCCATGGGCCCCGCAAGAGGACTCTTTGTCGGAGATCTTTTCTTGAATCAGCCGTGACGGTGCATGCCTGTGCGTGGGGTATAATGTGTAAGGTGGAGAGTGTGATCTTAAAATTACCTAAAGGAGATCAAATTTTATTCAGAGACCCTTCGGTAAGGTTAAAAAGATGGTAGTATCCGCAAGGTTATGATGCGCCACTACTCAGTGAGTGTGTTGTAGTGAACTATTGTGGTTTTACTATACACCTGCATGCACAGTCACGGCTGATACAAGAAAAGATCTCCGACAAAGAGCCCTCTCACGGGGCCCGTGGGGCATTGCAGCCCTGGCCCCACGAGGAGCAAAACGCCCGATGATGAAGCATGACACCCACAAGGGTGTGTGAGGGCAACACTTCCAAAGATGGAAGATCCCCCTGGAACCATATATTCCAACCACACCTTTTCTTTAACGTTTTCTATACCCTCTCCACATAGGAACAAGTACCCACACTGATTAGACGTGTCAATAATGCGTTTTATAACATGCTTCAGCAGTAACCATTTGCATTTTAAACAAAGGTACAGTTTATTGCAGTTGGAAACAGTTTGCATCAATATAGAACTTACTCGCCATCCACCTCTGGTCTTTTGCACACACAGTGAAACTTTCCTCCAAAGTCGATGTATAGGTCATCATCAAGAACATTGAATATCTTGCCAATAGCGATTTTATCTTTGGCAGGTCCCATCTGGATTAAAGGAGAAGACCGCAGCAAAGTTGCAAATGATTCTGTATTCTTTGAGGCCTCCTATAAGAAATTCACAAGCACACATTATTCACTACACAAGATTGAACAATGTTGAATGCATTTCATAAACAGAAGTCTACATGTATAGCAATCCTCTGTATAATAAACTGCATGCACAGAAATCTACACTGCTGACCCACCCTACAACAATTCCCAAAACTCAAACCCAGGTGCAGGACCAAAACCCCAGTAACACCTAACAGATATGTGGACCTGCTAAAAAGGTGATACACTGAAAGCCAGTATAAAACTGCCCTTCTCTGCTGAAACTTCTATCCCAATACAAGCCATCCTATTTTGTTGCTTCAATCAATCAAGTACTTGTAGAGCGCTGCTTATCTCCCTGGGGGGTATGCAGGTCTTGAGTCATTTCCTGAAGTCGGAGAGGGTGGGCACGGTTTGCAGGTGGAGGGAGAGGTCGTTCCTGTACTTGGAGGCAAGGAAGGAGAAGGAACAACCTTTGCAGCGGCTTCGACAAATGCATGGGACATGTCCAAGGGCGAGGAAGGTTGAGCGGAGTTCTCTGGCAGGTTGGTTGAAATTCAAACGGTGGATGATGTGGTTGGCTCCAATTTTGTGGAGTGCTTTGTATGCGAGGGTCATTAACTCAAACTGACATCTCTTCTGCACGGGGAGCCAGAGGAGGCTTCTGAGTTGAGGGGGGATGCTGGTCTATTTGGGAATGTCTAGGGTGAGTCTGGCTGTGGTGTTCTGTATAGTTTGGAGGCGCTTGAGGAGTTGCGTGGTGGTACCGGCGTAGAGTGCGTTTCCGTAGTCGAGTCGGCTGGAGACGAGGGCTTGGGTTACCGTTCTTCTGGTGTTGACGGGGATCCATCTGAAAATCTTTTGTTTCATGCGGAGGATGTGGAAGCAGGAGGAGGACACTGCATGGATTTGTCGCTTGAGAGTGAGTTGGCTGTCAATAATGATCCCGAGGTTGCAGGCGTGGTCTGTCGGGGTAGGAGTTGGCCCAAGGGCAGTGGGCCACCAGGTGTTGTCCCATGGTGGAGGTGTTGTTTCCAAAGATGAGCACTTCCGTCTTGTCGGTGTTCAACTTCAGGCAGTTGGACCTCATCCAATCGGCGACGCTGGTCATGGTGTTACTGAAATTGGGTCTGGTGGAGGCGTGGCCATAGGTGAGGGAAAGGATGAGTTGAGTGTCGTCGGCGTAGAAGATGATGTTGAGTCCGTGGGTGCGGACGATGTCGGGCAGCGGCGTCATGTAGGTGTTGAAGAGAGTGGGGTTGAGGGAGGACCCCTCAGTGACCACTCGGTGACGCTGCTGATGGTGTTCTTGGGTTCGGAAGTAAAAGGTGGTAGGTGGATTCTCTGGGTGCGTCCTGTGAGGAAGGAGTTGATCCACTTGAGGGCGTTGCCCCCAATGCCGATGTGGTGGAGTCTGGTGATGAGGGCGTGATGGGAAATGGTGCTGAATGTCGCTGAGAGGTCGAAGAAGATCAGGGCTGCCTTCTCTCCTTGGTCGAGGAGGGATCTCATGTCGTCCGTTGCGGCGATCAGGGCGGGCTCAGTGCTGTGGCTGGCACAGAAACCGGATTGGGAGGTGCCGAGCTTGGTTGTGTTGGAGAGCTGTTAGTTGATGGCTTTTTCCAGAACTTTGGTAGGGAATGGTAGCAGCGACATGGGGCGGTAATTTTTGTGTTTGCTAGGGTCAGTGGATGTTTTCTTCAGGAGCGGTTTGACCTCTGCATGCTTTCATGGGTTGGGAAAGGTGGCTGTGGTGATGGAAGCATTGAGGATGGGAGTGAGGAAGCGGGTGATTTCCTTCTGTCCCATATTGAAGGCGTGGTGGAGGAAGGGGTCCGTGGGTGCTTCGGAGTGTATTGTGTTTATGATGGCTGCTGTGTCCTGTGTTAGCAGATTCCAGTTGGTGAGCAGGTGGCGTCAGCCGGCATCAGGAGGGGGTCGAGGTTGGTAGGCTGAGAGTCGAAATTGGAGCAGATGTCCAATATTTTGTCATGGAAGTAGTCTGCTGGAGTGTCGCAGAGGTCCTGAGAGGGTTGGATCATGTTATCGGTGGCTGAGGGGTAGGAGAACTCTCTGACGATGCTGAAGAGCTCCTCTGTGCGGATGGTGCTCGTCTCGATGCGCTTGACCAGGGCGTCCTTCTGCGCCTCCCTCAGGTGGTGGTGAAATATGCTGAGGGCCGCTTTGAAGGTGGTGCGGTCTGTGGAGCTTTTGCTGGTGTGCCATTGTCTCTCTAGTCGCTTGCATTCTCTCTTTAGTGGTCAAAGTTCAGGTGTGAACCAGGTGGCATGCTTGCTGGATCTGCTGGTGTTAGATTTCCTTATAGCGGCAACTGCGTCGGCACAGTTGAGGATCCAGTCAGAGAAGTTGCGGACGTCTTCCTCGAGGTTGTCAGAGGGGTGGTCCATTGGGTCTCTGTGATTTTTCCCCACCTGCGGTGTGAAAGGATGGAGAGTGCGGAGAAGGGTTCCGGTGAGCTTGCAATGGTGAAGTGTACGATGCTGTGTTCGGTCCAGGTTAACTCAGTCAGGAGAATTTGATTCTGTCGCTGGCTGTACAGATGGAATCTAGGATGTGTCCTGCATTGTGTCTGGGGCTGGTGACCAGTTGCTTGAGTCCGATGTTGCTCATGTTGTCCAAGAGGTTGGCGGAGTTGGAGTCGTTGGGGTTGTTGAGGTGGAAGTTGAGGTCTCCCAGGAAGATGTAGGGTTTGGAGTCGATGGCCGGGGAAAGATGAAGTCGGAGATGGTGCTGCAGATTCTGGGGCGGGATCCCGAGGGACTAGAGGCGAGGGTTCCTCTGTTGGTTGTTTTGGCATCAGTTTAGATTTGGAAATTGAGGTGTTCCATGATGGGTGATGTGTCGTCTTCAGAGGTGGTGCATTGGGGTTGTCCGTGTGGATGATGGTGATGCCTCCTCCGTGCTTGTTGGCACGGTGTCTGTGAATCATCTTGTAGCTTTAAGGGGTTGCGCTCGTGATGTCGGGAGCTGATGCAGGGTGAGCCAGGTCTCTGTGATGAATATCAGGTACGGATTGAGGGTGGTTATGGTGTCCCAGATTTCAGTGGAATTGCTTCAGCATGTCAAATATGTATATCAGAAAGAAAGGAAGCGAAACGTCATCCTCACCTTGCATGATTAGGATACTGCTTAGTGGAGAGCTGAGGGTTTAATTTCTACATTAACTCCAGATATGAACGTGAAACCAACTTCAGTAACAAGCACGAGGGGTGAAGGAAGAGAACACACAGGTGAGGTTCGACAAAGCAAGGAGGATTGAGACATGTAAGAAAAGATTTTAAAAATTGATAAAAATCAAAAATTTCCAGTTTATACCTAGAAAAAGTGGACTAGCATCTCAGCAGCCCTTCAATCATTGGAATAAGTATATGTGTCTAGATGTACCACGTTTAAAACAAAGGGCATCACACAGTGAGCCACCTATGGCACTTGGCCAGTCTTTTTTCAGCATCAAATCCATACATACCATCACATGGCTCTATCCTGGCCCTCTCCTTTCTTTAAAATAGGCCAATGGTGGAATATCCTTCTCAGTTCAAGGGTTAAGAATAATCTACAACTACCTCGGCATTCAGACAGCCTTAAAAACTCCCCCTTTTCCATCCATGTAACCAGGGTGTGGAACATCCCCGTATCCATCAGGAAAACTCCAATGCTGCTCCAATTTAGGAAAGAGTTGAATACACCTCTTTAAAAAACACTACATCACAGTGCATTAACCTTCCACAATTCAGAGGCTTCTCCTACCACTCGCCGACTTTGACCATGTACAGCGCTCAGCTGCCTTTTACACTATATAAAAAAATGCATCCATACATCTGCTCTTCCCAGAAACATTATTTGTAGGGAATAGGCCACATTTTAAAAATAAAAAAACCTATCTGCACGTGGGATGGAGTATGTTCTCCCACTAGTCCACAACACCTCCTGGTTACGTGCAGTTACAGATAGCTGCGGCACATTTAGAGCACACCTCAACCCTCATGCACCTCACCCAACACCTTCCATACAGGCCTAACTACAACCAACACCCTACGCACTTCAAAAAGGGTGCAAGACTCCGATGCGAATTGGCATAATTTACAGCCTTGTCCGGGGCGCAAAGCACTACATACATTTTACATACAATAGAGAAGAACCTCTTTAGTTGTTCTTCGTTGGCGGTAAAAACAAACCAAAGCTGATTCCATCGGAGGTTGATTTAGTCTCGTCATGGGAAGGACCAACATTAAGTATCCGAAAAGTATTCTGTTCTGTGATCATGTAATGTTGTTAGGAATATAACCTGCCACTAGCACTCCGTTTAGAATCACGAGCATAAACAATTATAATAAATAATTAAAATAGTTTAATTAGTTGACTAAAATCTATTTCTATTTTCCAGGACCAATTAAATGAGCACAGGTGCATTTCCTAAACGGAGGAACATACACAGATGAGAAATAACATGAGATTCTTTGAAATGCAATGTAGCGGCCCTAAAAAGGCATATCAGTGATGCGATAGGCCATTTCTTCCATGCGCGTGCCTTCATGGAATTATGCTTAATCTGCCAGTGGGTATAAAATGACAAACTATCATATGCGAGGAGAACTGACTGAATTGTTGAAACCATGAACATGCACGCAGGCTGCCATCAGGCTTCTTAACCTATCACAAACGCCTCATTAGAACACCCATCTCTTGCTCTCTGCTCTGCACATCCATCAGGGCGGATGAGAGATGAGCAGAAAAACAGGATTTAGATAACGTGCAGCTAGTAGTGCCTAAAGACGGTAAAAAGTAAAATGTCGATATGCAGTTTATAAAAAGAGTTATACAACACAAGAGGCAAACAGGCATTGCAAAGCCAGTAGGTCTTGCGTTGCCTTTTCCCTTTGTCAAAGCTTGTTTTGTAAAATTGTATTGTTGAGGGAGTTGACGGGCCCTTGCCAATATAAAATAAAAATATTGGCTAAAAGCAAAAAAAAATTTGGTGCATTTCAAAAACACTGATTTCCATAGTAGTCCTTACACTGGGAGAGGGTGTGCTCTTTGTGCAAGTGCAGAATGCTGACATTCATAGTGAAGTTAACCAATAGATGAAATGGGCTTAGCCATGTCCCATGCTCTAGTAGCTTGGGCCCAGGGCCTGCACTCAACCTCCTGTGGGCGCCCAATGGCTGACCATGTCATGTAACAATATAAAAAGTGTCATTTTAAGCAAGGCAGACCTACTGGCTTTGTTAAAGGATCAGTAGTCAGATTATGCATTTCCATTCTGATAATTTCATTGATAATCTCAAATACCATGTGAGCAAAATGTTTTCCCAATTTGTTCACATGGGGGCACAGAGTGCTCAAGCTTCCTAGTTCTGTGCTTCAGATGCTCATCCACTTCAGTTTCATAGGGTTCAGGAATTTGTACCATTAATGAGCGGTAAGGGGCTTTCAAGATTCAGGTAAGAGTAGTGTTAAGGATTAGTAAGGGTCTTTAGGGTACATGGATGCTTTATGTTAAGGGGTATGATAGAGAATGATTTTTGCGAATAAAATCTTGCTTGATCAAATTTGCTCATTAGTGTGTTATTAACAAAACAAATGAATAACAGTGTGAAAATTATTAACATTGGGTACTTTAAAAGAATGATGTGAAAAATGTGCAAGAAAAAGACACAACACATTTAGTAATTTAAAAGCTGAAATGATTTCTGTGCAGAAACCAAATGAAAACATGGGTTTTATGAAATCACACCAAATATGAGAGACTTGACTAATGTGCATTAAAAACACACAAATATAGTAATAATGGAAACGCTTACAAAAATTGTTTTGTGAATGTTACTTTACTTCATGATTAAAAAGTGATAAATTATTAAGAGATTGCATTTAGAAATAAGATTATGGTTATGAGATTAACTAGAATAATGAATCTATTAAAACGATTTTCTTAATGTATTTCTCTGTTTTTATAATTAGTAATTTGTTTTATTTCTTCAGAAAAATGATGATTTATGGTTTCTCCAAGAAGGCCTCAAACCCTGTTAAAGTATTTTCTTTTCCTAACATAAGCCACAGAAGAATGTACTTTGTTCTTCATTATTTCTAAAAATGCTGATTTATTTGTTTAGTTGTGCACAAAGCATATCACTAGGATTTCCTTTCTACGGTTCGAGTATTTCTTTCTATGAATGATTGTGTCAAGTATGTTGCAAGCTGATGTGGAAGCGAGCGCGAGGACATGAAAGTAACTACAATTTTTTTCCCCGCTTCCGAAGAGCGATGATGACATTCATTTAAACAAAGAACTTTAACAGAGAAATCCGGATGAACTGGCTCGGAAGATGGTCACCTCATAAGCCTGACCAATAAGAACATGTGTGTGAGAAGTTGGCCTGGCATATGCTGTCCACTAATTATAGTGGGCACCTTGCACCAGTCCAAATCGACTCTTATGGTAGATAGGTTAAAGACAACCTTATTGAAAGCTATCCTAGTGGTAGCTATGGAGAGCAGCCTTCAGGCTAAGTCTTGAAGGAATGTAAAGCAGCTTGTTTTACCAGTCTATAATCTCTTGAGTGACCAAATGAAAGAGCACCACACCAGGTATATATTCAAAATATATGTATTTATTACTAAACACACCCCTCTAGTCTCTTTATGAGGCTAGAGTTCGAAGTACATAGGTTATAAGATCTTAAATCACAATAATAGCACAAATACACGTTTGGGCCCTAGGGGCGTACCAAACCATATACCAATAAAGTGGTATGCGAACCACGACTGAACTAGACACTAGGCCTAGAGCCTCTAGAAGTGCTTGGACCACAAGGAACCACCCAAGGTAGTGACACAGGGGACCCACGGGAGACGCGTGCAGTGTAAATACACAACCGCGATACGCCGTTAACTTCTATGGAGAAAGTCGGGATCGGGAAAATAGAGGAAAGGGACACTTAAAAGAGGACTAGGACAAAACCCTTTGAGATCTAGGACTTTGAAGAGTCTCTACCCACGGGAGCACCGGAGTACTCGTGTTATCTCACCCAGGGAAGCCGGGTGCATAGGTGCCTTTCGGGGTCGGGTTTCGTTGTCGATTCGAATGGCGATCTGCTGCAAAGTGCTGCTGGCGGCCAAGAGAAAAGTGTCCGGGTGGATCCAAGAGTGGATCGGAGTTCTGGTGAACCTGAAAGCAGAGGGGACAGAGTCTGGGTCACTAGCCAGTGACCAGGAAGGCGATGGACAGATGCCCACCGATGTCGAGTGCTTCAGGTGCGTTGACGGTCGTCTTGACTCTTCAGCCACGAGGTCCGGGAGGCGTTGTCGGCGACCAGGAGCAGGATTCGGGCTGGTGCTCGATGTCTGTCGAGTGCTGAGGTGTCGGCGACCGGATTGGACCCAACAAGCCTTGGCAACGGCAAGTCTCGAGTAAGATGTAGATCGTCGATGGTGCAGACCAGCAAGGTCTGTGGAACTCACCCAGCGAGGGTAAGTGAGGGCAGGCCTGGAGCAACCAGGATGCCAAGTAAGGAAAAGATTGGCCTTCGTTAAGGGCTACTAGCCAACGGGCTAGCGACCGCGAAGGAGCCTCGTGACGCCGCACGTGGAGCTGGCTTGCAGGACACTCGTGGAGTGGGGGCCAGTGATCTTCGGTGCAGGTGGTGCTGGAGGCTAGGGCTACTCGGAGCCCAAAGCACGACTTCTTGGGAGACCCAGAAGATGGTGCACTTGCAAATGTGCTCGGTGTCCAGGGGTCACGGTCTCAAGTCACCCACGATAGCCACGGGCCTCAGCTTTGCTGGGGACTCAGGGTAGCCTCGGGAAGTCTGAGAATCCACCTCTGGTGATGCGATGACTTCGGCGTCCGACGGGAGCTTCAGTAATGCGAACCGGACAGATGCTTCTTTGGTGCCTGCCAAGCAGGGGAGTCACTCCTTGACCCCAAGGGAGATTCTTCAGTCCTCTAATCTTGTCGTAGAGCGTCGAAGGTCCAGGATTCAGTGTCAGAGTTTCGTCCAGGTATAATCTGCTTTGCAATGGCAAGGTTCCCCTCTTATACTAAAAAGAGGGGATGGACTAGCTCTATGACCCCACCTATGGGAGGGTCAAGGGAGGGGTGGCTACACCCACTTCCCTTTGTCCAGTTTCGCGCCAGAGCAGGGGCAGGTAGCCCCTGAGCTGGTTTGAACTGGCATATGCACAGAGGAGCCTTTTGCTCCCCCAGTGCAGGACTTCAAAGCACTCTAAGAGTGCACCCACCCAGCCCCAATACACATTATCCTGTCTGGGGAGGTGGTCACACCTCCCTGCAACAGGAAACCTATTGTCCAGGCCTCCCCTGCCGGAGTTTCGTCCAGCAGCAGGAGGCCAGACTTGTGTCTGTGGCAGCAGCATCCATTTTGTGATGCCAGGGCTTCAGAAAGAAGTTACCGGGTAAGCCAGAGTCAACATGTCTTTCCCTCTAGAAGGGTGGAATGCTACCCCCGCCGCCAGGATTGGCGGGGGGGTAGTATTCCAAGATGTTTGACACCAAACACGACATGTTTAGGTGCAGCCATTCCAAAGTTAGCATTTTACCGCGAGGATATAATGCGCTTAAGAGTATATGGTCAGGCTGCACTACAAACAGCATCAGAGATGGTCTCCGAACGCTGCAGAGGGGCCCTGCTCATGCAGGGGCACCCTCTCACATAGGAACCATGCACTCTGCCTTTAGGATTGATAAGGCCTGCCTTAGGAGTGACTTATAGGTTTATATGTGTGTATGTATTTAGTGATATAGGTAACCTATATCACAGTAAGGGGTGCATGCACCACCCTACCCAGGCTGCAGTAGCAGACCTGTGGTGTCAGTTTGGATGGCCTTACAGGGGTGGCATAATACATGCTGCAGCCCCTGGTAGGCCTCTGAGGTACCTATGCCCTGGGTACATAGTATACCATATACTAGGGACTTATAAGGGCACTCCAGATTCCAATCAGAGATGTGCCTAAGGCACATGGAAACCTTTTTACAGAGAAAGCAGATAGACTGGGGCCCTGAATAGCAGGATCCCAGTCCAACTAAGTCATAAACCAGCAAAACACCATAAAAAAAGTGGGGGCAACCATATAGTCAGATTCCACCTTCCTACAATGTGGAATTGTAAAATGGAAACATTTGGGGGGGGTATAATTATTACAGTGAGAAAAGAAGTTAGCAGTAGCTGTTTCTATGAGAAGAGAGCCTTTGCTGCTGTACTCTCTATGCTACTCTGGCTGGCTGCTATCCTTGCAATTCCTGAGTGAGACTATCCTGATTTACTTTGCACTTTATCAGCTGGTGATGTTGCTTGAGCTATACCTTTTCGGCCGAAGGGTTAGCTATTTCTGACTATTGCATGCTGTGCATTAGTTTTCATTAATCTAGGTTCGTATGAAAATCTGATTTGCATATTGATATTGCAATGAAATATTTCCTTTTGTCTCTCTCTCTCCTCATGCTGTTATTGATTATCTCATGTTTTCGTCAAACAACTGCATTTCCTTATTGTGTACTTACCTGTAACATTTGAAATAACACAGAATTGATGATTCCTATGTACTTGTGCATTGACCATTCATATTTTGAAATATTTAGATAAAAGTAACTTGATAATTATTTAGAGTTTGTCTTTATTTATGAATTATTGACATACTGTATATTGTGACTATAGTTGTAGTTAGGCATCTTCTTCATTATAGGCCCTCATGAAGGAAATAGCATCCGTCTCTTATTGTCGAGTCCCTATTAGCTCTACCAAAGATCTATCGGAGGACCTGATGTTTGTAAATGGTTAATGAGTTTCCATGGGCCCAAACTTTGGTTATAGTGGAAAAATCCTATTTATGATATAGTAGGGTTAATGTGCATGATTATAAAATGTTCACAGCTTCCGCTGGATCAGGTAGTAAGGAGTTTTAAGGATTCAGGGAAGTGTTACTTAAAATGACAGTATATTAAATAAGTAAATTAATTTAATTTAATATATAAAATATTAAATGTGAAGTAAATTAAATATATTAGTAATGTAATTTTTAAAAATTAAATAAGAAATTAAAATTAATTATTTAATTACTTTATGGGTGTAGAGGAGCTTAAAAAAGTCTCTCCAGCCCATAAATATTAAAACTAGAAATCAGAAAGAAAAAAAAAACTCTTTTCTGTCAAGCTATAGCATGTGAAGGTATCTTATACGATGATGGGAAGGAAGGGGGTGGTGGCTGGGACTGCACTACAACAGCACACTCTTCCTAACTACCCTCCTCCAATCTGTGCTGGTGCCATGGAAAAACAAACACCATAGTTATCTAAATATCTAA
Source organism: Calotriton arnoldi (assembly GCA_963921515.1). Classification (NCBI taxonomy): domain Eukaryota; kingdom Metazoa; phylum Chordata; class Amphibia; order Caudata; family Salamandridae; genus Calotriton; species Calotriton arnoldi. Next base: position 686,628 of record CAWUFW010000913.1, on the reverse strand, counting down.
GAGACACACAGCATTGTAGTGGTATGTGTTTGACCTATAGGTCAAGCTCTTACTGTATTGTAAGGCAGCATGACTTGATAAGGAGCTCTGGCTCACACAACTTGATAAATGATTACAGCTCTTGGAGGGAAGTGCATAATTTCTGCCCAATCTAAACATGTACAGATGTTCACCAATAAGTGGGTGGAGCCAAAGCCCCTCTCTGTAGCACCCCTGAAAGATCTTTTTTAGGTTGATCACATAAGGTCTGCAACAGCTGCATTATCAAGCCAGACGTAAAAAGGGTAAAATATGTTACAAGTATGGGTTTTTGGGTACAAGGCATGGAGCTTGGTCCGCTGGCCAAGTCTTTGCACAATTTGCTCTCTCCCGTTGCCCCTTCCTATAATTGCGAAAAGTCCAGAACTCAAACTCCCAGGGAAACAGTGACAAATTGGTGTAAGGCAGCAGGGCAGTACTGAATCGCTGAAGACAGAGACTGGAATGCAAGCTATAGAGTCAGGAAGTAACTACATGCCGATCTTTGCCCAGAGAGTGCACTTGAAAACTGAGGTGAATACGAAAGCTGATCGGGGGAGCAAACCTGACAAATGAACTGGAGGGATGGTGCAGTTTGGAGGTGGCAACCCACTTCCATTGTGGTCATGGTGGAAAATGGCAGGAGAAGGGCAGTGCCCGGAAGTAGATTCTTTGCCACAGTGTTTAAATTGAAAGAACTGTGAGAGGTCCAAGCACAGAGGAAAACAAATGACTTAACAGATAAGAGGAAAGAGACCCCAGAGTGGGGGTAAAGCAAAAGAGGCAAAATGCAGTGGAAAGTGAGGCTGAACCTACCAAAAGTGAACAACGACCTGTTACCCATGAGGGCGCGTAAACAGTGTGAACTGTGGGGATTAAAGAAGGGGTGCCATACCCACATTCTTCCTAACCATATGGGCTGAAGCAGTATTTTTGTACCTCTGGAGACTGGGAGAAAGGGCAACTCAGAAATACAATTGTGGCATGACACTTTATGACTTTGTCTTCCAAAATAAGTTTAGCTTAGACTTTTTGAGAGCGAGCTAGAGGAAGATAGTATAAAAGGGGTTAGAGAGAGAGAAACAGAGACTGAGGGGAGCTTACAAGTGCTGGCAGTTATAGAAAGTGAGTTCAGAGGGAATTTCATGATCATCTGGCACCCTGGAGTTGTAGCTAGAACAGCTAGGTAGAAACAGAGGGTCTAGGAGTGGGAGGAGGGAAAACACCTCTAAGTGCTAGCTGAAAATGGGAAAGATACACCATGCTGTATGTGGGGACTTTTGAGCACATTTCCAAAGTAGGCACACAAGGAAGCTATATGTGCAGGAGGAGCTTCACAGAATGTCAGGAGATGAAATAAGCTGGCCTTGAGAGATTATCAGACAAAGATCGAAAAAGCTATGGATACCTTGGAAGAGAGTTGATGGGTATACCTGCCATTGTCTGTGCTCCAAGAGTTCTCAGACGTACATCAAACCTCAGAGGTCTGCAAGGTCCAACAGGCAACTGGGTGGTTGACCCATGGTGATACACAGGTCCACAGTTTTCACTAAAACAGCTGGAACAAAGTGGAGGTGTTAAGTGCAATGCGATTCACCACCAGAACACAAGAGACTGAAGCAACCTGTTGGAGGGAAAGAAAAATCTGATGGGGAGCATCTAAGTGTTCTACCCTTTTAAGCAGTCTCATAAGAAAAGAACCCCTGAAGATACTAAAACTGGGGGTGTGACTATATTTTTAAGAGCAGATTTCTCCTTTGCGTATGAGAAGACATAGCATCATGCTGAATGGAAATACATAGGAGCTAAAAGGAAGATAGAGAAACCTCTCAGATGCCATTTCTGTAGGAGGAAGCATGTCCTGAAAGCAAGAAAAAGGGCTCAAGCTGAGGGTATTGTTGCCAAGGGGATCAGGAAAAAACTTGAAGATTTAGGATTGGTAGATGCTTGGAAAGTTTGTCAGACAGCATTAATTTTATTTTCACAAAAACAAAACCTCATTCAATTAACTGAAGTGAATGGCTAGAGGTAATAGTGAGGTGATGGCATTTGAACGGAAGAAATACAAAGGCAATTAGAGCCATAAAGCTAAATAAGGCCCTGAGGTATGAGAGGAAGATTATGGAGATTGCCTGAAGTCACGATGACTATCAACCCCAAGATGGGAACAAATGTTGAACTTTCTTCACTCTATAGAATGATTCAGTTAATCAGTGTGGCAGCAAATATTTTCACTAAAATCACGACTGTGCAGCTAGAGACAAATCTACCATACTTAATGGTTCTAGATCGGGTTGGTTTTGTTTCCATTCGAAAAGCCTGCGATAACAGGAAGACCTTCCCATTGCATATCATGATCTTTTCCTTGAAAAGGCCTTGATTAAAATAGATCTGGGTTAAGGTAAATCATTACAAGCCAAGTATCGCCATTAGCTTGAGTCTTGTTGAATTGTAAACTCACCAGGTTGATACTCTGAAAAACGGGCCAAAGCAAGAGTGTTTTGCTTTTATTTTCAATGGTGGTGGTGACCTTTTAAGTTAACATTAGCGTCAAAGAGCATATAAAAAGCATTATCAGGGCAGAGTGGAGAACAAGCCAACCTGTTGGATGGCAAAATCAAGCTATCCGAGAGACTCCAAGATCTCACTTATATGTCGGCAGCAGCAACATCTCACCTTTATATGGGAAGAGACATGAAGAAAGTTCCAAAAAGCAATACACTCCTTATGTACGTAGAGATTAATGTGGTTTTGTGTACACTATTGTGAAGACAAAATTCCATGATACCCATTAATGGGTATTTAAATATTGGCTATCTCTCTCCTCTAAGATACACTGGGTGGTTGCTAACATGGCAGATGCGGGTCAACTACCATGGCCAATGTTGTAGGAGTCTAAACAACATAAACTCAGTTAGCCAATTATTCCAAAAATCACAGGACAAACCAATGGGCTCTGCAGCACTGACCAAGTACCATCCTTTCTGTCCATAAACAGACTTTCTCCCAGCACTGGAGGGAATGGAGGATGTGAAGATAGAGAAATGTTCGAGAAGTGACAGATCAAACCCTTTGATGTATGTAAACATATTTAAATACTGGAGGCTGAAAGCAAGCAATATTTTGAAGTGCGGTAGTTCTTCAGAAATAAAGCTGCAGATGAACACAGATCTGATTGGTTTGATCACATACATTCTTAAGCAGCTATTCCTGAACCCAGCAGCTACTTCTAAACTCCATTCAACAGGACCTAGTGTGCTGCAATGTGCAACAAACTGACAAGCAATGGGGAACCGCTGAGAAAGAATGTAACATTTTCATAGCAGAATCTTTCTTTTGGAAATGTGTACACAGAGGTGAACCTTAAACTACTTCCCAGAAGTATTAAACTCACTGCTGCATGAAGATGGTGTGTGCAGCAGCTTCTAACAGGTGCTGGAGGAATTAACGTGATCCTTTTCATATATGGAGAGGTAGCCCAAAGTTAGTCCTCTTCTGGTTGAAACTGGGATAGAGATTACAGGCATCGTGCTACCAGGGGATTATTTTCGTAGCTAGCTTGATTGGGAAGTTGTAAAGAAAGAGAAAGGTCAACATGAATATAATATGGGGCTCTTTGTCACCAGTTACAACAGCTAAACTGGTCATAACAAGTACACTGGGTGAAGAAATATCGCTGACTGAAACAAAGTGAATTGTCAGAATTTGGAACATGCTGCATTTGGAGTTCATTGTGTACCCAAAGGACGGACCTTTGGGGAAATCCAAACGCATTTTGGGGTCCTTTTAGGTCTCACCTACAGATAGCTTTTAGCTGTCTGTTGTCAAAGACGTATTTTAGACAATACCAGTAGTTACAATGGGCCTATTACCAGCCTACCATTGGATGGCTCCCTTGTCAATTTCATTTGCTTGCAACTTACACCATGGTTTTGCTTCTTCTATTTGTTCCTCCTCTGGAGCATAGCTTATTTGCCATCCTGTTGATTGGATGAATTGCATCCTTCCACAGCTCCACATCAAAGGACTACATTAATCTTTTGCTTTCAGCACTCGGAGAGTATCTTTTCTTGCTCTCCTCTCTATGTATGCTGCTAACCTCTCACATCCACGCCTATGGCCAATCATGGTTAATGCATGCCTGCACAGACGTAAGCATTGCCCCGGACATAAAAGGCATTACGATGCCTCCAGTTTTATTATTTTCATTAGAAATATATAGTTTGCGCCCCCTAAAACCAGAGTTACATCTGGGTAAAAGCAACATCCACAGAACCATAAAGAACATGTTATTCTGTTTAAAAGTGAGCATAGATGCGTTTCCTAAACATTATCCAACAAGTGTGGCTGTCAGTCACATGCGAGGGAAGCAAAAAAAGTGATGGATAGAATGCTTGGATCAATCTCAGCTACTTACAATTCTCAGGGCAGCATTCCAGTTCATCTTGTTTTGCCCACACTGCCTCTCTAGACAGTGATCAGCCACATGCAAATCATTGTTGGTCCTGCTCCAATCATTCCAGCCCAAATTTCCAGGGCATGTACCCTTCAGACAGGTACACAAGCGACCCAAGATTTTTTATAGCCTTTTATGCTTCATACAGGGTACAAGTCCTTTAAAAAAGTAGTAGAGGGGTTACCTAGCATATGTAATAAAGTCACATCGAGTGACGTTGCAAGAAGTGACACCATGCCGCTTTCATTTCCCTCATGTAAATGGGATCTGCCTACTTTACAGGCCAAGAGGAGATACTACACATATAAGATGCAAATATATGTATACAATGTATGCAGTCAGATATAAAGCAACAACCACAACAAAACCAGAGTTAAAACCAAGAATACGCCAACCCAAATCTATACCACAATACTGAAGATTGCTGTGGGTGAAAAATGAAAAGATGGAAAAAACTATCTGTACAGATACACAAGAAATATTATTTTCTGAGAACAAAAGCACTCGCCCATCCAAAGGTAGCATGCTTCATCATAGGGCTCCTCCTTACATTGGTCAGGTATGAGTACCAATGCAGCCTAAAACCCTATGAATCTGAGCTTATAAATTCCTTAGGTGTGTGTGTGTTTTTTATTGTGGTGAAGGTATCCTAAACTATAAGACAGGTGAAAATATTAAAACTAACTATTGGTAATCCATAAACATTATTCCTGTCTGCAGCGTCTAGATCAGAAATGCAGAGGACATATTTGATCCTGTGGGGAGGTCGACATGTTTCTGCCCAAGGAACATATGATCAGCTTCTCCTGGAGTAGTAGTAGCTGTTTTTATACCAGAAATCAAGTGTACGTTTTAAAGCATTTGGATTAGTAAGGGTCATTTTGATATGTAAAAATAGTGCCCTACTCTCTTACTCGAGCACAGTAAATTTCTTTTAAATAACATACAACATTTCTGAAGAAAGATTGGAACAATAAGTATTGACTCCTAATTAAAGAGACTGTTTTTTATGACAACTGATAGGATTTGTTCCCCTGTAGAAAATTTTAAAACTTGCACCAAAAGAGGTACATTCTCGGTACATCCCTACAGAATATATCTTTTTAATCCATTTTCCACAGATGAGAACTGTCGGATACGTCTGGTATGCATTCAAAGTCAGTCATGTTTTTCCAAGTCTTTTTCCAAGAACCCCTTTACATTTCCAGTTATTCTGCTTCAGTTTACAATCTGCCATCATGCTTTATTCCCAAAACACATCTTCAATGAGAAATTATTGTCTTGTGGCTGTTACTGAGACCTTTCTCACAGCTTAAAGTTCTTGCTGCCAGCGTATTAATCTTAGACTCTGCCCCTAGAAACTTACCTTCCCAATCTGTTCGAGGATGTTCTTTTGCAAAGGTTATTGCACTTGCACGCTTTTTTAAATTTAAAAGATCCACTTAACAAGGATCAAGAGTTCTTTGTTCAACGTCCATTTAAAAAGATTTCACTTGTTTCCAGGTTTTGAAGTCATGCTGATTCAATAAGCATAACTCTAAAGCAAAAGTGTTGTTGGGAGGAACAGCTCACTCATTTTGCTGCAATCCCGGCCACACTGGGCTCTAGAAACCTGCGTTAAAATACAAAAGGACTTACAACTTTAAGAATCTGAATTGTACTGGGGCCTAGGGACACCTTTTGTGCTTGGAAGTATTTTATTCAGAGAGAAAGAATATTTGTATTTACTTCTCCGCGCGGACTGTGGACAGTGGATTGGAACAGTATGAGGTGCTGTGGGTCCACAGACCTCATCCAGACAGGCAGAAACAATGATGATCAGGTACCAAAGTTGAAGAACTACTTTATTGCTTCTATGACTGTAGTAACCTTTTACCTTTGACAACTTCATCACAATAAACAGCAGTACTTCCACTTCTTTTGCATTGCATGTTGCAATTCACTACTAGCTAGGACGTCTGTGGCAGTCACGAGTCAGGCATTGAGGTAGAAACCACACATCACATTATAGTACTGTCTGTTGTGCCAAAAATGACTCGGTAGCATCATGTAGTGTTTTGTCCTTTTTCAAAAATGATGTTTTGATCATGTTTCTCAGCTTTCATTTAGATTGAGTATTTATTAGTAAGGGCTTAAAGTGCCCAGGGCATCAAAACACACATGTAGACAATCATGCACAAAAATAGAACAAGGACTTCTAAAAAGCAACCACGGCTTAACACTTCAGCAGCTGCCCGAGTTGAAGCCTTGCTTTTAGCATTGAGATGGGAGCAGGAGGCAGAATTGGGGCATGGTTAAGAAACAAGACAAGTGAAGTAAACAAAATGATAGAATCCAGGTGTTTAGGTTCAAAGTAAGTTTATTATAAAAAAAAATAAACAATAGCAAATATACAATGATCTGGAATTATAATGAATACAACAACCCCGTTTATAAACACAGCAGGACTAAGGATTATGAAATGTGTGACACTATTAAGGAGGGTTTGTACATGGCCAAAAGTCTTAGGAGGTAGTAAAATATTCACTGGCACCAACTTCTGAATCGATCAAGATTAAACAGCATCTGGAAAGGTAGACTCAGTGCTTAACCCTGCTGGAACGTTCTACAGGAAAAATAAGACTTTTGAGCCTGGAAAAATACTTATCAGGTCCTGCAGTTTGATGTTCAATGTAACAACACGGATAGAACTGACTGAATTCCCTCACTGAACAAAAGTTTTAAAGGCACTTGTGTTTTTGCACAAACATCTGCCTTTTATTCCGGACATTGGCTAGTCAGGGAGTCTCTGTGCACTGTTCCCCCTCTGGATCTTCAACATGCAGGGTTCTGAATAAAGAATACTTTTACTATGATTCTTGGCAGCTTTTCTACTACAGAGAATCAACCAGGCAATCCTTCTAATAGAGGCAGATATCAGGGCAAGCGCTCCTCCTGAGGCACCATTCTGCACGCCACGTTTCCACAGAATGTTTTTATTCAGACAATCATTCAAGCGTTGACATAGCACAGTGGGATGAGGTGGTAACCCTTATCCCCCAAGGCCTGCTCTTTGTGCCTAATTCAATCTGCATGGATGCCAGAAGTGACATAAGTACCTTCACCAGAGTGAAACCATAATGCAAGGGCTGGCTCAAAAACACAATAATCGAGAGGAGAGAAAAAAGAAGACTAAATGGGCTTCCTATCACCACCTAGAGATAACAAAGCAGGCGGCTGGACCCATGCACCTATCTCCCTCAGGCACAATAGAAGCTGCATGGGGACCACAGAGCATGCCACCAGGATGGGTCCAGAGAAGTTCTTGCCTCAATCTAAAAGATTCCGACAATGGTGCCAAAAAGGTGCTTCTTGAAAAGAGAGTTGAACTCTTATGCAGAAATGGGGGTGGGTAAAGACAAAGACAAAACCCTTGTCTGGATGAGCTCATAGAGCATGGACGTGGGAAAACAACACTCTTTCTGGCCCATGTCTGAAATATCTGCTTGGCTAGTGGCGTACTGCAGGCTAAAGTAACCTGTGGTGAAGCCATCTGGATAAATCACAATTTATCAGGAAACGGGTCAAGCTATGTAGGCATTTGAGGCAAAATAACATTGGTGTAATGGTCCGTAGAGGCCGATTGTTCTCAGGGATGGGCTGTCTTAAGTTTTACCCATAAAATAGGCAAATCCTGTCTATGATTTCAGGATTTTTAGTTAATGGTAAAAGCAGGCAAGGTGCTGCAGCTGGTGTTCATCCATACTTTCAGTGGTGAGGGAGTTGTGATGGTTCGTGATGTATGTTTAAATTATTTGGAGGCTATATGTGGGTGAAAATGACATACCGGAAGACCAGAGACGTGCACCAATTGTGATACAGACTGTGGTAGTTGAGACTAGGGTGCAGAAAGTAAGTGATGCTTACCTGCAAAAATCTATAGGACTCATTTTTAGGTCGAGCCTCGAGTAGCGCGCAAGCGCTGCTTAGAGGCGAAGACTTTTAGTAAGCGGGTTTAAAAGCAGTCCCAAAACGCCGTAGGCCGTGGCTGGCCTTTTGGGATGGCACGCGCGGCAAACATGTGTTTCCAATTATCGTGCCCAGACGCGGGCGCGATAAGTGGAAACACATGTCTGCCGCGCGTACACATCCAAAGGCCAGCCACGACGCACGAGCGTTTGGTCAGCTCTGCAGGCTGCCGCGCTCGCTCTCCCCCGCTCCCTGTCCCCCTATGCGCCCCGCAGTTTCCGGCCGGTGGGTGGACTCCAGAGCCGAGATGTTGACTCTTTTCTGTGTGAATGCGGTGGTTGTTTTAGATACCTGCGGCCCGGAGCCCAGGCTGCCTGTCCATCCGAGTGAGCCCTGCCCGAAGCCAGCCTCAAGACCCTTGTGAGCCGCGAGAACCAGAGTATTGCTGGTAAGTGGGCAGGCTTCTGGGTGACTGGATTCCAGCTCGCGCAGCACCCTGCTTGCATCCTCCAGCCGAGAGCCACCCGACTCGTACCTTCGTCAGGAGCTCATCATCTTCAGCTCCCACAGTGTCCCCTGTCCGGTGCTAGACCCTCAGCCGCCCCCGGGTACCGTCGCCCGTCACCGCTGAGTGCTGTGTTCGATCTCCGCGACTCCCAGTCCACGGCTTCCTCCACCTCTGCCCGAGCCCTCCGAGTCCGACCCGGCTCTGCTACGAGAGCGGTGAGTGTGCGACTTAGTTGCCCCTCAAGCTCCCCACGCACATCAGCTTTAATGGTCGGGGTTCACTTGACAGGCTGCGCACGGTTCCTCTCGGCTGCTGCAATTACCAGGGGCAGAACACGTGATCGCCAGGGCTAGCCAGGGTGGCAGTAAATAGACCCAGCGACTACTGTTACTTTATGTGTAATGTATACTGTAAATTATTTGTAGCAATATACGAGAGCACCCAGAGTGAGTGTTTATGTACATGGGGACAGCCACGATGTCTGGTGGCAACAAGCAAGGGCTGCCAGAGCCGTCAGTGGGCAATAAGGCGAGGCCCGTACGAGTGGCGAAAGGCAATGTGGCCCATGTAAACCTAATCAGCTACCTGTCATTTCGATATGTGCCTCTGAGTGACCTTCGCTGTGCTGATTTAAACCCCATTGGTACCACTTGCTCTACATCACGTTTAATGTACTCGGCCCGACCACTGGGATCCATTTCTTTCAGACCCCCGTGTCCCATCAGCTTCCTCTTGACCCTTAGTACTCCTGTGACGACACACCTAAACACCAAAAGCAACCACGTCTGATTGCCCACTTTGTCCTACTCCCTGCTCTCCCTTTCTCCCCTGTCCTCCTTTACTGTAAATATGGATATATGATGTGTGTGTATATATGTGTCTTTTTTCTCTCTGAATGTGACTCCAGGTTTCACCACCCTGTGTTTTTTTCAGAACCTCTCAAGGCAGTGTTCCAACACTTGTTTTTGTAAAAAAAAATTTTTAACGAACATGTTTGAATAATAAATAGGTACTAAGCAGAGGATGAAATCATTTACCTAAGTGAAAATGCTTCCATCAGTAGTGAGGATTGCAGGTACTTCACAGCAGAACGTGTAGACATAGATTGGGGCACCTAAGTTGTTAATTGTAAACAGATATACACTTTTAGAGAGCTATCATCTATATATGTCATGCCTCTTTACACTGCAAAGCAAGTGTTTCAGTGCATTCATTGCACCCCAGGCCACATCTTTGGAGTAATGCTTCCTGCTATGCAGAACGTGCAGTATTAAGATCAGAAAAGCAGCAATCAACTCTAAAAAGAACCATAAAGACACAAACAGCTAAATTTCAAAAGGGCAACACCACCTGCCCCAATTCACAGCAGGTGAGAAAAGAATACACTCAGCTGGCATCAAATGTTTGAACACAGCAAATCTCAGAAACCACTAAAGGAAATGAGTCTGATTGAACCGTCCACCTAAACCAGTCTGAAACTTGCAAACTTCCAGCCAAAACGCAAGAAGTAGGCCCCAAAGCTGAAACAAGCATTGGCATAGCCACATGGTCTCGCTTTGGGACCTTATAAGTGTTTAGCCATGCAACAGTTGATGTTGTTGCACCAAGGATATTGTGGATATTGTGTTGGATAACTAAACACTTATAAGGTCCCAAAGGCGAGACCTATTGGCTATGCCAATGCTTGTTTTTCTTTGAATGTCTTTGCCATGGAATCCGGGTGTAGGCCAGCTGAGTCTTTCACGGAGATTCATTCGTAGTCATTAGTCTCATAAACCACAGGGCCTCTGGATTAGCTAAAAAAACTTTAGGTGTCCTAGGAGGTAGTGCCACCCACCACAAGAGGCATTTGTGAGATTAAACAATCCGTCAAATGATCTTGGTGCTTTGTTAACTTGCGCATATACTACCGTGGTAGAAGGCATCCCACTGGTAGTGTTCCTGCACTAAAACAATAAAAAAAAATGAAAGTAGATAACCCTTCCAAAGCCTTGTGAACCTCCTTCATTCTTTGCTGGATCATGCCTAAACTGAGATGTAAACAGTCATGCCTTCATCTTAACAACTTTTCATAATCCACTAATGTTAGCAGCCTTCCACTTTTGAATCACAAAACAATATATCTTCGCAAACATAATGTTAGCCCAGTACAGTGGTTATCCATGAAACACTCCACAGATTTTCTAAACAAATCCCAAACCAAAATAAGTGTTGACAGATATTTTCAAAAAGAATATGTTGCGACAATTACGGCCAATTTTAAGTATAGCTCGAACTAATACCACAGCCTAAAGTCTAGCGCGCGGGCATACAAATTATGTGTTTCTTTTGGGAGGCGAAAGCAAATATTTAAATATTCTCACCTAACCCATGTTAAATCACTTGCACTTATTTTTATGGAAGAACACATAGTGGTTTATTGGAGTGTCTATGATAACAAAGGGGCTGTTTCTTAACCCCTTCGCTGCTAGGCCTTTCCCCTCCCCCCCCCGTGCTAAGCCTTTTTTTGGCTATTTGGGGTAGTTCACGCTTAGGCCCCTGTAACTTTTTGACCATATAAGGTATCCACGCCAAATTTGCGTCGTTTTCTTCCAACATCGTTGGGATTCTGAAGGTACCCAGGGTTTGTGGATTCCCCTGGAGGGGACCCAGAAATTAGCCAAAATACAGCAATTCTTTTTTTTTTTTTTAAACTGCTGCAAATGAAAGCGTCTGTTTTTTTTCCCTGCAAATGGTATCAACAAAGGGTTTGTGGGGCTGAAATCACAATTTTCCCAGCTTTCAGGGACTGACATACTTTTGTTAGAAAACAAACATTTTTTACACAGTTTTGGCATTTTACTGGGACATAGCCTATTTTTGCTATTTTTTTGTGCTTTTAACCTTTTTCCTGTTAATGGTAGAAATGGGTATGAAAGCAATAATGGATACTGGAAAGCTATACATTTTGAAAAAGTTGACAAACTTCTGAATTCAGCAAGGGGTCATTTGTGTAGATCCTTCAAGGTTTCTTTATAGAAACTAAGAGTTGAAAATAGGAAAGATTGAAAATGAGTTGAAAAAAACAGCCATTTGTGCCAACGTTTTCACCAGTAACTTCTTCTAATTATGACAGATGTTTGAAAGCAATATACTGTTACATCCGCTGGACCTTTCTAGTTGAGGGGATATATAGGACTTGTAGGTTCACAAAAAACCCGACGAACACAGAGCCAATAACTGAGCAGCGTCTTGCAATGGTTTTTTATTATGTACCAGGTATTTAGCAATTCATTTGGAAAAATATATACAGTGAAAAATCGGGATGAAAGACACCTATGTATTTCTGAAATTGGAACAAAATAAAGAGATTAGAAACAGTAGCTATTTGCACATTTCCGAAATTGTGAGTACCCATACTAGCATGAGAATTATAGGACATTTTTCGAAGTGACTTCTTTTTTACACATTGTCTTTCATTTGGAAGGCAGAAATGCATCGAAAGTAAATAGGTAATAACAGTTGCTCTACAATTCTGTATTACCCTAAGTCTCCCAATAAAAATGGTACCTCACTTGTGTGGGTAGACCTAGTGCCCGCGACAGGAAACAGCTCAAAACGCAACGTGGACACACTTCATTTTTACAGTGAAAACTGACCTTTTTTTTTTGCAAAGTGCCTAGCTGTAGATTTTGAACCCTAGCTCTGCCGGCACCTAGGGAAACCTAGCAAACCTATACATTTTTGAAAACTAGACACCAAGGGGAATCCAGGATGGGGTTACTGGTCTGGCTCTCACCAGGTTCTGTTACCCAGAATCCCTTGCAAACCTCAAACTTCGTAAAAAAAAAAAACCACATTTTTTGCTCACATTTCTGTGGTGGAAAGTTCCGGAATCTGCGTGGATCCACAAAATTCCACCCACCCCGCATTCCCCAAAGTCTTCCGAAAAAAATGGTACCTCACTTGTGTGGGTAGGCCTAGTGCCTGCGACAGGAAACGGCCCAAAACGCAACATGGACACACCACATTTTCACAGTGAAAATTGACCCTTTTTTTGCAAAGTGCCTAGCTGTAGATTTTGAACCCTAGCTCAGCCGGCACCTGGGGAAACCTAGCAAACCTATACATTTTTGAAAACTAGATACCCAGGGGAATCCAGGATGGGGTGACTTCTCTGGCTCTCACCAGGTTCTGTTACCCAGAATCCCTTGCAAACCTCAAACTTTGTAAAAAAAAACAAACACATTTTTCTCACATTTCTGTGGTGGAAAGTTCCGGAATCTGCGTGGATCCACAAAATTCCACCCACCCAGCATTCCCCAAAGTCTTCCGAGAAAAATGGTACCTCACCTGTGTGGGTGTCCAATGCACAATTGGCTAAAAACTTATTTTAAAAAAAATGTAGCGCTTAGAATTCTCGGTGCTATACCCTTAATCCAGATGTTTTTGGCTCGTCACAGGCCCTTGCCCCACCCACACAAGTGAGGTATCATTTTACTCGGGAGACTGAGGGGAACGCTGTGGGGTAGGACATTTGTGCCAGCACGGTGATTCCACACAAAACTATGTGGAAAATTTGTTTTTTTCAGCTAAATTTGATGTTTGCAGGGGATTCTGGGTATGAAAACGTTGGGGGATCCACGCAAGCCATACCTCGCTGGACTCCCCGGGGTGTCTAGTTTTCAGAAATGTGTGGGCTTGGTAGTTTCCCAAGATGGCCGCTGAGCCCGGGGCCAAAAACCCAGGTGACCCCCCTTCCAAAACCAGGTTGTTTTGTGATAGGTAATTTTGATGTCTCCTCAATACGTTTTGGGCCCTTGCCTGTCGCGGGTACTTGACCCACCCACACGAGTGAGGTACCATTTTTATTGGGAGACCTGGGGGAGCGCTGGGTGGTAGGAAATTTGTGAATCCATGCAGATTTCAGAACTTTCCCACACAGAAATTTGAGAAACTTTTTATTTTTTCAGCTAAAATTGAGGTTTGCAGGGGATTCTGGGTAGGAAAACTTTGGGGGGCCCACGCAAACCATACCTCGCTGGACTCCCCCGGGTGTCTAGTTTTCAGAAATGTGTGGATTTGGTAGGTTTCCCTAGATGGCCGCCAAGCCCTGGACCAAAAACTCATGTGACCCCCCCTTGCAAAAGCAGATCGTTTTGTGATAGGTAATTTTAATGTCTCCACAATATGTTTTGGGCCCTTGCCTGTCGCGGGTACTTGACCCACCCACAAGAGTGAGGTACCATTTTTATCGGGAGACATGGGGGAACGCTGGGTGGTAGGAAATTTGTGTCAACCCGGTGATCCTACAACTTTTCCACACAGAAATTTGAGAAAATTTGATTTTTTCATCAAAATATGAGGTTTGCAGGGGATTCTGGGTAGGGAAACGTTGGGGGATCCACGAAAGCCATACCTCCCTGGACTCCTCCGGGTCTCTAGTTTTCAGAAATGTGTGGGTTTGGTAGGTTTCCCTAGATAGCCGCCAAGCCCGGGACCAAAAACTCATGTGACCCCCCTTGCAAAACCAGGTCATTTTCGGATACATAGGGGGCATCTGCGTTTTTGGTCCTGGGGTCCCCTTTCCAACGATACCTCTCCCATGTGTTTTGGTGCTCGGGGGGCTGAGATAGCCCCACAAGCACCGAAACTGTTTTCGTTGTAATGACAATAAAAGAAGAGGGAGGTACCCTAATGCTCAGAAAAGGGATGGGGTAGCACCAAAGAGAACAAAAAAAGTCCCTAATCTATACAAAAGAAAATGTGTGGATCATGTGTTGAAAAACGGGCTATTCAATACCATAGACAAGTATAATTGCAATAAATTCAGAGTGCGGTGGGTATCAGTTAAAATAAAATAGATATCTATTTATTCTATTTTATTTTATGGTAATGAATTGTTTTTGCTATCTAGATTGTTTTTAGAAAACTCTGTCCTGAAGAAGGTGAAGGAGTTACATCTCACCGAAACGCCGTGTCGACCTTTTTGCAGTTTTCTTGTGATGTATAAACTGTATCCATAAGAACCAACAATATTGTATTTCCAGTATGAGATGTTTTTAAGCCTATATGCAATTGTATTGTCTAAATTTTGTTACATTTTTATACTGACATATTAGTTTGTATATTGTTTTCATGTATCTTTTTATCTTTTGTCTCTAACTGATACCCACCGCACTCTGAATTTATTGCAATTATATTTGTCTATGGTATTGTATAGCCCGTTTTTCAACACATGATCCACACATTTACTTTTGTATAGATTAGGGACTTTTTTTGTTCTTTTTTGTTCTCTTCGTTGTAATGACGACAGCGCGCCATGCGCACGATCGTCATTACAATGAAAACCCCTAACAGACCTCCAAAGGCAAAAAAAAAAAAAAAAAAAAAGGGAAATCCCTCTGCTGTCTGCAGCAGAGGGATTTTCCGTGCCTGTACTCATGACGGAATTGTTCCGTCATGAGCACAGGCGCACTGGTGCTCATGACGGAACGGTTCCGTCATGAGCACCAAAAGGGTTAAGCTTTCTGGAGACTCTCAAAAGCAGAATGTTTTTTAGGCTGTGTGAACGTTCAAATCTACCTGAAGCATTTCAGGAAATGCATAACAATTATATCTTAGGACCTGAAAAAGATATTTTAACAGTACTATGTAGTGCATTCCTGATGCAAACTCAGCCAGGGCTAAATAAGTCGACCAGTTGTTTTTGGTAGCATTACTATGTCACCACAGATATTAAGGCACTGATTAACCAGAAATGATATCTATATACACATACATACTGAGGTCCCCAAACAGAAATTATGTTGGTGGGAAGCCCATGCAAATAAAAAATTTCTGTGATGAAATGTTGAGCCTTGATTTGCACAATTGGCCCTGTCTTGAATGAAGATGATAGTGTCATCTTAGTGAATGTATCAACTGTCACCACTCAGTATCTACTAGATGATGGAAGATCGATGGGGAACGCAGTAGAAATGGCGTGCCATTGCTCAGGAGGTACGGGAAGCTGAAGCAAGTCTTCAAGAGGCATGCAGTAGATAATTGGGTTGAGCAGACACTGCACACACATTTATATTGCAGTGAATATCTATCTTAGCCAATTACCACCAAAAATACTGTAACACTAAATCTACTACAAATGTGATCTGTCGGTAGTCCGAGATGGCTGGCCCATGACACATTTTAGTTCCACTATTTGAATTTATTCTGTGGGACTATACAAGGCTTACTGATGAAATTATAGGTCACTGAGTCGCGTTAACAATGTTGTGGTTGAAATTTCTTCCAGAATAGAAGCATCTAAATAAGCTGGTGCTTGTTCCACCATATCTATGAAATTCATAACTACACCTATTATCAAGTGAGCGGGAACAAGAAGTGATGGTGATCATGGAGGTTTGGGAGGAACAAAACTTGTTAGTTCCTCTTGTGAGACAAGGCATTTTCAGGCATTGCTCAGTGTCAAAAAGAATTTCCACAAATGGTGTCTGTTAGAAATGGGGGTCTCTACTTGGCAGAGGTAGATACCTTTGACCAAGTAGGGGCCCTTGCTCCTAGTCAGGGTAAGGGGGCTACACTCCTAAATAACCCCTGCTCACCCCCTTGGTAGCTTGGCACGAGCAGGCAGGCTTATCTCAGAGGCAGTGTGTAAAGCATTTGTGGACACATACAGTAATACAGTGAAAACACTACAAATGAACACCTCACCAGTTTAGAAAAATAAGTAATCTTTATCTAGACTTAACACAAGACCAAACGACAAAAATCCACAATACAGTAATAAAAATATGACTTTCAGATGGTAGAAATAGCTTAGTTCAATGTAGATGGTAAATGCGACACTTTACTCTCAAAGTACCTTGGATGCGTAACGCAAAACAAACAAAAGGGTCGCAGGGAAGGCGATGCGTCAGTTCCTTGCTTCGGGGGAGACGGCGCACCTGTTCCTTACTGTAGCGTAGGGGAGGCGATGCATCTGTTCCTTACCGGAGAGGAGGCAAAGCGTCTGTTTCTTACTGTGATCCGGTGCGATGCGACAAAAGGGCGCCTCGATGCGACGATCCGGTGCAATGCGACAAAATGGCGTATTTGATGCGATGCGACAACGTGGATGCGAGGCGTGCACGCCCGACGGCCATGTGGCGAAATCAATGAACTTTGGAGCCGCGACAGGCCCTGCGACACACTTCTCCGGTGATGCGACGGCAACCTCTGCGGCGGCAGCACGCTTCTCCGGTGATGCGACACGCTTCCTCGGCGATGCGACGGCGAACAGCTGCGGCGGCGACACACTTCTTCGGCGATGCGACGGCAACTGCTGCGGCGGCGACATGCTTCTTCCTCGTTGCGTCGCGCTTCCAGCTCCCAGCGTCACGCAGTCTCCAGAGGGCCCAAAACAACAGCAGGCACCTCACTGCAGGTAGAATTCCCAGCAAGGAAATTCAGGGGGAGCTGGTGGTGAAGTCTTTGTGTCCCTGAGACTTCAGAACAGGAGGCAAGCTCAACTTCAAGCCCTTGGAGATCTTCCTCAAGATAGTAAAAGTACACACAAAGTTCCTTTTCTCCTTTTCTTGGCAATGAGTAAACCACTGCAGGCCAACCACAAACAGCAAACAGCACTGGGGCAGTCTCCTCCTTCAGCTTCCTTGGTTTCTCTCCTTGGCACAGGGTTCGTCTTGATTCCCAGAAGTGATCTAAAGTTCTGGGGTCTGGGCCCCAATATTTATACTGCAAAATCCTTTGTTCTCTGAAGGCAGAGAGTGTCTGTGCCCAGCCAAAACCAGTTCTGTCCTCCCTGGTGCAGCTTCCTGGCAGGAGGTGGAGACAGCATTGTTGAAAGCAGACCTGGCCCAGGTAGCTGAAATGAAATCTCCTCCCCCTACTCTCTATTCTATGAAGGCTCAGGCAAGTGAAAAGAAATCTCCTCCCCCTACTCTCTATTCTATGAAGGTCCTATTCAGCCCAGCTCAGACCCATCAGACTGCTGGAGCCAAGGCCCTCTCCAGCCCCCTGTCACTCACAAACCAGACATGGAATACACAAACCTAGCAGAGGCATACTGGATGGTTAGGCAAGAAAATACCTACTTTCTAAAAGTGGTATTTTCAAACACAGAATGTAAAAATCACCCACACTAAAAGATGTATTTTAACATTCTGAGTTCGGGCATACTAAACTTTATTTTCCTATCTTGTTCCTAGGGTCAGTTAGGATTATAAGATGTTATAATCAAACTGCCCATTCTGGCCTATGGGAACAGATAGCCTTGCAATAGTGAAAACGAAATTGGCTGTAATTCACTATCAGGACATGTCACACACATCAGGGCATGTCCTACCTTTCACATACAATGCACCCTGCCCTTGGGCCTACCTTAGGGGTGACTAATATGTAGAAAAGGGAAGGTTTAGGGACTGGCAAATGGGTGCACTTGCCAAGTCGACACGGCAGTCCCAGACTGCACACAGGCTCTGCAATGGCAGGCCTGAGCCATACTTTACAAGCTGCTTCTGTGGGTGGCACAATCAGTGCTGCAAGCCCACCAGCAGCATTTGATTTACAGGCCCTGGGCACTCATGGTGCACAGTACTAGGGTCTGACAAGTAAATCAAATAAGCCAATTATGGAGTCACTAATCCAATACAACAATTTACAATAGGGAGCACTTGCACTTTGGCACTGAATAGCAGTGGCAAAGTGCCCAAAGCATCTAGACCAGCAAAAACATAGCAAAACACAGGAGGCAACAGCAAAAAATGGAAGGGAGACCCACGCCAATGGTGCCAGGTCTAACAGTGTCTGAAGAAATATTACAGGTGAGAGAACTGCAGAAATAGCTAGCCTACCCCTAAGATGGTGGGGAAACATGTTTTAACAGTTACCAGAGGGAGCGTGGTACACAGAAGGGTTTACACACATTGATAACCATGTTTGCAGACCAGCACCATGCACTGGGACTCTGCAATGGTACAAAGAAAGGAGCTCATCCCCAGTATGAGGCCAACGGTGGGGAGGCTATTGCCTACACAGTCCATGATCCATTGGAGAACACCATGCCCATTGCTCATGTGTTGCGGGGCAATATCTTCTGTTAATAGCTTCCCTGGGGCACGCACACTTGGGGTCATGCACTGCCAATACAGAAGTCAACTACTTGGTGTAGTGTTGTGTAAGTTTACAATGACTGAACCCTTGTGGCCCCTGATGGGGATAAGTAATCTGAAGATAGACAGTGCTCTCCCAGAGAGTTTTTCATGGTCCAGTAAATTGCTTGTGCGTCCCAAGTGTGCCTCAGTCAAAGTGTAGAATCGACGTCTGGCGTATGTGGAGCCAAAGCACAACTCCAGCCAGTGTGAAGCATTTGACGATAAAGAAAGCTGCTGAGAAGTCTACATATCATTGGTCGAAAACCTGCTGGGAAGGCCACAAAGAGAGGTACCACGCTACTATGCAACCTAAAGCTATACATCATATGGAGTGATAACGCTGCGAGCAGAAGCGCTGCAAGGCAGAGACCAACCAGGTATCAGGTATCACAAAGAGACACTTACAAGCAACGAAATTCAAATACAAGAAACAGTCATATGCTTACCAGAACTGAGTAAAGAGAGTCATCGTGCCACAGCACTGCGGGAAGTGACCCCAGAGGAAGTACCTGGGGTTGTGCTTGCAGAGCTATCCATACCAAAAGCGACACACTACCAAAGCTGCCGGTTAGCAGCTCAGAACAACTCCAAAGGACTCCTGAAAGCAAAGGGCTCCCATGGAGACCAAAAAGGAGGTCAAGGTTCCACAGACTTTCCAAGATGACTCAGAAGCCAGCACAGTACAGGGCCTTAGAGATGGTATGGATGAATCCGGTCTTAGCGGACAGCAGACAATGTCAGAGAGAACTCCACCCTCAGTGTCAACCAATCTCGTAATTAGTTACAATGCAGCCACCTTGAAACCACCACCGCCATTTGATACCGCCAAAAAGCTGAATATTGGTGACAGATGGACTGCCTGGATAGAGACATTTGATGATTTCATTGATGCGATAGAAGCAGAAGATAACAAGAAGATTATCAAGTACCTTACGAATCTTGCTGGTGAGGGTGTAAAGGAAGTCATAAAAAAAATGCTGCGACTGGACGAAATTACATAAAGTTAAATCAGAGCAGCCTTGAATCGCAAGTTCAATCCAATGCCGAATGTAGATTACGAAAGGTAAATCTTCAGTCAAGAATGACAGAAAGCTGGTAGACCATCGATGAATTATTTGAGAGACTAGATACGCTCATCAAGCACTGTTCTCATGGCTCCCAGAGCTGAAGAGCGTGCTGCTTGACAAGTGGCTGACATGGAGTCCGGAGTTGCCCAGAGTGAGTCAGTCATGAATGTGAAAAGTAAGCCAAAACCCAAGGCAGAGGGACACAGAGTGATTTCTCCACAGAAAACGAATTTGTGCTTCAGGTGTGGATTTTCGTTTTCACACAAAGGTAAATGTTCCACAATTAGGCAGACCTTCAAAGGCTGTGGAAAGGAGAACCATTTTGTAACAGTCTGCAAGGCGAAGGAAAAAGTAAGTGCGTCAAGGTGTGAAGACAAAATGGCCACCCGAACGATTTAGAAGCGACGTTGATGCACAACCACAAGGTCAAACGACCACATCAGCTGAGGCAAATCGACACCAAACGAAGTCGATTGTCATCTAAATCTTTGTCAAACAGTTGTTCAGTATCAATGTCAGTGAAAGTGAAGAAGATGGTTGTGCCATGTCGATGTTCACCTCAGAGAAACGTGCGCATGTTGGATCAGCCATATGTGAGGAAAAATACCAGTCCAAGAAAAGTCGACACAACAAAGTGCCAGTCATTCAAACACTGTCCGAAAATCACACTAAAAGTCAACAGTTACTCAATACCTTTCATTATCGATAGTGATGCGTCAATAAATATTATTCCTGAGGAGACATATTGCGAACTATATCTACTGTCCGACTTGCGCCATCGAAAACTAAAGTGTATACCTTGGGCTGCATCAACTCCGCTTACAAGTCAAGGTTCATTTGTAACAACGATGAAGCACAAAAAAACAAAAGTAAAAGCACCCATTCATGTACTTCAAGGTATGGCGTCAAGCACCTGTTTACTTAGTTTCAGCACAGCTGCTGATATAACATAACATAACATGTGCATTTGTTAAGCGCAAGTTCACCCATGGACATCTTGGCACTGAATAACTGATGTTTATTGTTACCCAACTCAATGTTACTCATTTTATCCACCTTAGGAGGATGAAAGGCTGAGTGAACCCGCCGGAATTTGAACCTGTAACCATGAGGTCAAACACAGGCCCCTACAGTGGACGCATTGGTCCACTAAGCCACCAGACCCCGATATGAGACAGATATCAGTGAACTATAACGTGAATGCTCATCACGAAATAGTAAGTCAGTTCCCTTCGTTGTTTCATGAGTTGGAAAAACTCAAGACTATGAAAGTCCAATTAAACATTATTGAGGACATCCGCCCTATTGCCCAAAGAAACAGACAAATTGCCTTTCATTTACAGGAAGCTGTTGAAAAAGAACTTGAATCCTTACTCAAACATTATATCATTGAGAGTTCTACTGATCCAACACCACGGGTTTCTCCCATAGTGGTAGTACCCAAAAAGGACAGTGAAGAAGCTGTACACATCTGCGTGGCTATGTGTCAAGCGAAAAAGGCAATTATTTACATAAAACGGATTTCGTAACCCAAGGACAGCTAAGCCACCTGAAGTTCCTTGGTTGATGCACTCCGCCATACACTTTTCTTGCATAAGGCCTTTCATCAAGAAAAAGGTTAACCACTAGCGTATTAAGCATAGAGTTTACTAATAATGAATTGATTGAACAGGTCATTTTGTTTGCCTTCCTGAAACCTCATGAGAAGAGTTAGACACCACTAGCCATCGAGTTCCCAAAAATTTGTCACTGTCAGGACTCAACAGATGAATTGCAATGTGGTCACATCATAGACCGCAGAAATGGGCATGCAGCACGACATGACTACCCATTCACTTTGTGACAGTGTAGACATGGCCGAAAATCATGCTGGGTAAATGACCACCACCTGCTTTCAATAAACTACATGTGCTATGATTCCTGAGAGATCCTTTGCTAATTTGTGGAAGTTTTGCTTTGCGCACCATTTTTTGTGGCCCCCTGATTTCTGGTAGGTTTTTTCTATAACACTTCTATAACACGTTTACTGGTAAAGACTATCTAACCGCAGATACCTCACCTTAGAATATTCCGTAGGCACCAGTCTGGATTCGTAAAATCATGAGCAGTACCTCTGCACACCAGTAGGTGATGTCAATTGGTTCTGCGTCGGGTGTTGTCCACATCAGAAGTGAAATGTGCAGTGCCTATATAGATGGCACCTGGCATGCTAACAACAGTTCCTTTCTTTCCGCACCAACGGCACGGATACGGAGAGCTACCTCGGTCACTTTTTGACCACTTTTTTCATAGTTATGACTCCCAGTGTACTAGGGATTTGTCCCCTAAGAAAATCTATAGGTTTTAAACCTTGTGAGGAATGCCACAGACTAATGTCTGTGTCTGATCCACCATTTGGCTGTCTCCGGTGTCTGGGGTTGGGGCCATGACCCCAAGGTCTGTTCCAAGTGTAAGTCGATGCACCTCAAGGTGATCTGCAAGTGGGCGATGAAGCTCCTGACAGCGTGGCAGAAGAAGACTCCACGTAGTTCCTGGTACCGTTCCCAAGGGTGACCTTGGGGCCACTCCTGGAGTAATTCACATGGACAGTCATCATCCAACTCCAAAACTTTCTTTCAGAAGTCAAGTAAGTCCAAGAAACGCATGAAAAAAAAGTTAAAGCGTTCTTTGGCTTCCCCATATAAACGACGTGCTTAGAGGCCCTGCTTCCGCTCTCTACCGGCAGAGCGAGCTGCGGGCCGTGCTCTGTGCTTCCCCAAGTTCCCCTGGAGTTGGAGCTACCCCCGCCCTATTAAAAGAAATTTATGATGCCATGCATGTCGTCTTTTGGTCTTTGGTTCCCTCTGGTGTGCCTTTGAGCCCCACGGAGCCGAGAGATGCCCATGCTGGGTTACCGCCGGCAGGTTCACCCGTGACACCAGCAGGGCACTCTGGATCTGACCCCAGATCCGGTCTGGGGCAGCCATGGTCGCCCCCACCCACCCCAGCCCCAGTCCTTCCGACGGACCCCGGGAGCCATCAATGCCGCTAGACGATGTGTCTATTAGCATTTCCAACTCCGAGACCACAGTGCCCAGACACCACTCGATGATGACTCCGCCGCCATCGAGGTCTTATCCACCTATGTACATGCCACCTTTAGATACTGAAGGGGGGGTGATAAAAAAAAAAAGGGGTATGGACCCTTTGAGGAGGACACTGACCAAGCAGATAACTGGTATGAGGAGCTGGGAAGTGCCAGTAGTGTGGATACCTCTCTCAACTATGGCATGCTTTCCCCACCAGGCCCTGTTTCGGAGGAAGGTGAATCCTTTGCAACAATGATGGGTAGGGCAGCAAAGGTCCTTAACCTGCAATTGTCAGCTGTCGAGGTAAAGACTAATACCTTGACGGAAGTGCTCCACCAAGCCACTGCTCCCCTTTAATGAGGCCCTCACAGACGTTCTTCTGGGGGCCTTGGTGAAACCTTGCACAGGGGCTCCTTTGCAACACTTGATTGCCCGTCACCATCATCCCGCCCCAGGAAACCCAGGCTTCCTCTCCCAGCTTCCCTCTCCCGAGAGCCTGGTTGTGCAGGCTGCTAAAGATTTTCCAGATTCAATCTGATGCCTGGGGAATATTCTAACATGAGGGATCTATCAAACTGTATAGGCAGGCTAACATATTAGATGGTTCTAAGCTATTTCAGAGGCCCAATTGTCTACAGCAGTGCTAGTCAAATTGATCATTTGTGCAATGAGGACCCTTGCTCTAGCTCCCAGCAGGAATCCTGAGAACGGAGTCACACAACCGTCAACAAAGCTAAGGACAAAGATGCTTGAACAGCTCTCAATCTATCGTCCACTCCCACGCACTCTCCCCCTCACCCACCATCCGACCCGGACACTCTCACCCTCCATGTTCTGGAAATATGGCTCTCCTACACCTCCATGCATTCCATTCATTCTTCCCTTGGATCTGCACTTTGCCATTCATCTTCTCCACTTAACATCTTACATTTTTTGGAACATGAGCTCTGCCTCTACATCTTTGTCCTCAGGCTCCACCACCCTTAAACCTTGTGTTTCTTTGTTTGTAGATTTGGAAAAGCATTGGCCGTCTGCACAGAGAGCCCACAGGCTTCGCAGTATCAACATTTTATTACTGTATCCTCTATGGTTTAAACAGGGTTAATAATTGATAGTAGTGTGGGACTCACATTCAAAACTTAAGTGCTGAGTATTGAAATCCTTGCAAAAACCAGCAGTGTGGTTTCAAACTCAGACGTCCTAAGTTTGCTTTGAGCCTTACAGTGAGCAGCGGAAGCAGCTTGTAGGCAAAATCAGCAGTCAGAAAAAGAAATATACACTTAAAGAGAGGAAATGGGGGTTTATTGGGAGTGTTGCTAACATTTGGATAACAGCCACTGCATCATATAAAAGGTTCTACTCTCCACTGACCATTTCCTAGCTCCTACCTCCCTGGGGATGTCATCCTTGGCATGTGGTTTTACACATCACAGCCAGGGCAGCAGCACTGAAGGGGCTCGTTAGGGCCTCAAGGGTGGCCTGGATGTGAGTGCTGGAATGGCACACGACCATCCAGTAAGCACATACCAAAGCACCAATCAAGAATCAATTGCTAGATTCTTCCACCTGATCTTTAACAAGGTGATAGCCTCACAGAAACAACTCCTCTAGCACAAAGAGTAGACCAAACACGTTCTCAGATGATGCCATTATTTATGAGTTCGAACCCTTTTAGGGTTAGCAATCCGCATCCCACTCCAAAAGAGGTATTAGGGTGACTCAGCCAAATTTTCTAATTTTACTTACACAAGTGGATTTATTTTTTTATGCCAAACCAAGTTACATTTTTAATATCAAACCTGACTGAGGACACTACAAATACAACTACCCTACTGGTACCACAAAAAACCTAATTTAAAGCAGAGTTTACCCTGCTGTTCACTAGGCCCACTATCACACAAGCCTCTGTAGTTCCGAGGGATACTTCCAACGGCCTATTCCCCATCTTGTGAATGTACCCATGTGTAGGTTGGATCCGGAAACTCTTCACCCATATGCCAGAAGCCCCTCCTTGTACTCGGACAGAACCTGCTTCAACTGCTGGCATTGGTTCTGGATCCACCACCAGTTTCAACCTTGAATCCAGAACAATCTTTTGACACTTTTGGGTCAGATTCAAACGCCATTCAAGACCTCCAACGTCCCACAAGACGAAGATAACTAATAATTGCATCCACCTCATTATATGGATGCTTTTATCTCAATTTGCAAAACGTTAGTACTTGGATACCTCTCTGAAGTCACACATAGAGCCTCCTAAAAAAAAAGAAAAGTGCTTCATATTGCAGTGGTCATTTGTAGGGCTGCAGAAGTGCTGTAATTATGCCTTCGCATAGAAGAGACCAAGCTTAACTCCCCACAGAAATTCTGCAACCTAGACTGTCAACTTCTGACTCTTTGTTGCCTTCCAGTCAAACCCTCAATGACTCAGTCATAGAACATGGATAAAACCATTTTCAGCTCTGGCTACAAGTTGCTCCATTGAAAGATGTCACAGGCCAGCGTCCGGTAGGATAAACTTTTTCATGCACTATCCAACACAAGAAAGCCCTGTGTTACAGGCCTCCAAGGGCAAGGTAATTCCAAATTCTTTTCCTACCTCTCCACCAGACAAAGAGTCAAAAAGAATAAACAGTATGGGGAAAAAAAAGTCTTTTTTCTGCCATTTTCACAATACCCTCCATGATTGTTGTTAGTTTCCTGGGCAGTTACGCATGTGTCCATTAAGACAAGGCACACATGGTGTTGCCGGACTTGCAAGAGGACATGAGCAACGCCTTGGCACAGACAGTTCATGATGGCCAGGATGCTGCAAAGTATGTTCTACATTCAGAAAGGACACTACGAATTCTGTTGCCAGTGCTCAGAGGGCTCTAGCATGATTATTAGATGGAATGCACGGATCAGTTACACTAGATTCTTAGGTGACATCCAGGCTTCCCGAAAAGAAATACCATTTGATGAATCTTGGCTCTTTGGCTAGAAGGCTGATGCATTTGTAGAGAAATCTAGTCAGCAAAGCTACAGCCCTGCTCACTGTAGTTACTTCCCCTTGCTCGCCAGATTCATCAGCAATAAAGGAAGTTCAGAGGATAGGTGATGGTTCTTGTGTATCCCCGGAGACAACTCTGTCAGCCTGTAGAGAATCTCACACAGATTACATGGTGGCAGGGGTAAAGGATGGAGCCAACAACAGCAGCAACACTCCTCATACTCACTGCCGCCAAACCACATTAGTTCACCCTGCATTTTTACAGAGACCAGATTGTGAAAGAATCCAATCCAAAATTGACGGTACACCATATCAGACCAACTGGTCTTTCAAATAATCCAAGTTAGTTATTCCCTTCCCCTTCTTGACCCACCACCCCACAGCCCACCAGTTTACTCTCAAGTGGCAGCAGGTCACCCCACAATCCAGTCAAAGGAAGTAATGCCCATCAAAGGGGAGATCAAACTGGCACCGGAAGTGGAGAGAGAACTGAAATGTTATACCTGGTACTTCTGGTCCCAAACGAGGGTTGGGTACTAAGGCAGAGTCTAGACCTCAGACTCTTGAACATCTTCCTCAAAAAACTGAAGTTCAAAATGATAATGCACTGCGCAGGTTCTGCAGGCCTTGGACCCAGATGAGTGCATGGTATCCCTGGACCTGCAGGCCTTATACTTCCATGTGCCAGCCCAGCAGTCACACAGTCTGCTGGGCTCCAGTTTTGTTTTACTTTTTCTCTCACCACTTTTCTGCATTGAGTGTTTGTCGGCACATTAATGCCCCAATTTGGACCATGCCCTCTTCTATGGCTTGATTCCTATTTGGAACCCCTGGCTCTCCTTCCTCAGAAACCACTCATAGTCTCTCCCACTCTGCAAGCCTGCTCTTTAGACTCAAACCAAGTAAATTCACCTTGTGTGACATATTCCCTGCACATTCCCTACAAAGCTTTTTCAGCTGTTCATTTTGCAGATGTTCCCCTCTCAATGCAATCAGTGATCAGGCACTTACCAGCACACTACAGCCACGCTTCCCATCTGACCGCTTTTCAAATCGTGTTTCCACATTCATTTAAAATCAATACCCAACATCAGCTAGACATATGGGATTTCACCTCATTGCATAATCATAATGACCTATTTTCATCAGAAATCTTCCTTTGACCTGACTGCCTGCTGGACATTGTCTCTTCTCTTCCAGAAAGCTATTCCAACGCCTGGATCAACCTAACAGATTGGGAAAGGACTGGTCATTATTCACCACTCTTCTTATCCATGCACTATCAATTACTCTTTTTCATATCCCATATGCATCATTTTCAGTCTTGAACCTAATCACATAACATCCTTTTCCGGTGCCTCATTTATGGTAATCCAGGACCACATGCAGCCTTTACCTCAAAGCTTGCACAGATTTTGGCTCAGTACCACCTCTAATTTTTCTACTACTACTATGCAGGAAGGTGTGCCGCCAGACCACACTTCCAACTCATCAGGTAAAACCTTTGCCATAGTTCATGAGCGTCTTTATTCCAAGGCCAGGAACACAAGCACGGGCCAACTCAAAAGCTATGGACCAGTATAGCTAAACACTTTACATACAAAATTAACAACAGAGTTTTGCTCCTCAGTCACCTCTGAACACTTTAAATATTGGCTATCCTAAATCTTTCAACAAAAATGCTTCCCAAATTATCTTCACACTATTGTCTCTGAGGATACTGAAAACATACTCCCCTTCCTTGTATCAGGCTCCCCATTAGACCTATGCCGGCCAAGATTCCTTCTTTCTACTCTAGATGTCTCAATCATTACTTTTTGCATTGTTCCCCAAGCTTTGGCAGCAAGCCCTAGCCCTTCCTTTGTTGAAACAGTCTATTAATAAAAGGTTTCTAATAACCCTGTAGATCCCTCCAATTACAATTTCACTAATTCATCTGTCTTCTAAACTCAATGAGAAAGGTGATATCAAGCAAACCATCAACTACTTTGAGTCCAATAATCTTTTAGTCTCCTATGAATTCTGCTTTCACTGTAACTGCAGCACAAGGTCAGCACTCCTGGCAGCCACAGAAGAGCTCTGTTTTATTGTGGAATGTGGTGGCTCGGTCACCCTGATCCTACTGGATTTATCCATGACCTTCAACACAGTCCCATTCCTCCCTGATCCAGAATTTATTAGACTCCAGCATTTGTGTGGGGCAGAGCTTCTGGTCCAGACAGCATTCCAGCCGACGTTTTTTTATTAGTTAAAGAGTCAGAGGCTCAATATATTTTGCTTTTAGCGAATACCATTGCTGCAGGAGTTCCTGGAAAAGGAACCACTGTCATCCCCAACCACAAGAAAGGCGATTGATCACTACCATCTAAATACAGGCCTGTTAGCCGTATTGAGTGTATTAAAAAAAAATCTTTTGCTGATGTGTTCTCGCTAAAATACATGATTGGATTGCAGATGAGTCCATTCTTAGTCCTTTCCAGGCGGGCTTTCGCTCAAGAATCTCCACAATTGACCAAGCTTTACAATTTCTTATGATTTACTGGTGCGCAGTCCTTATCGGCAAGGGTAACGTATATGTTGCCTTTGTCGGCTTATGCTCAGCGTTTTAGTGCCCCGTCCCAAACTCTGGCAAGCACTTATTGATATGAAAATGCCACCACATTTATTATCGCTGATTGCTCGCCTTCATCAGAACTTTACCCGAATAAGATGGGGGAACCAGGCAGAAGTGACAGAAAAGAACAAAGTGGGCAGAGGTGTCTGCCAAGGGTGTGTACTGGCTCCTACCTTATTCTCGCTCTATATTAATGATATCGTATCCTTTTTAACCCAAACGGATTCCAATGCACCCATGCTGGCCCACACAAAAACTCCAATACTCCTATTCGCCGATGATACCCTGTTGGTCTACAAGACCCCTAGTGGACTTCAAAAGCTGTTATTACGCTTTGCAGAGTTTTGTGCCGCCAGGGGACTAGAGAGCAACACGGACAAAACAAAGTTAATGATGTTTAATCACCACAAATCCTACAGAAGCGGTTTATCTTTGGGGGGATCTTTTAGAAACTGTTCAAAGCTTCACTTATTTGGGTGTCACTTTTAGTAGTAAAATGGCATGGAAGATGCACCTTTCCAAGGCGGTTCTGAAACGTAAGTAAATAACGGGAGGAATCCACAAAGAAAATAAAGCCTCTTATTCTAAACATATTCGGCATGCTATCCAAATATTTAAAGCTAGGGCTTTAAGGTCAGCCTTATATGGGGCTGAATTATGGGGCCATTCTAACCTTGCAACACTAACTACTGTTGAAAACAAGTTCCTACGGAATTTAGTTCTCTTCCTCCTAGCACGCCCTTGATCCCTCTTTTAAGGGACCTGGGCTTACAAAACCTCCAGGACAAAGTCAGACCCCGTCCACTGTGTATTGGAGGAGGCTATGGTCCACCCCAGAACTCCTGCACTACACCACAGCCCTCCAGGATGCCATTGCAGCTGGCCACTCAGAATCTATTCCCTGGCTTAAACATATCAAATTGTCACTAGAATCTATTGGGGTCTCCGAACTTTGGACCCAAGCACCTACCATAACTTTCCCTTCCAAAACTATCTTTAAAAAGTTATATTGAGCAGGGGTCGAGGCAAAATTAGCCGCAAGAGCAGATCGTCCTGCCTTAACTCAAACATTCTTAGACATCAAGCCTTGGAACAGTTATGAATGAGTCTTTTTGGGACCATGTGACAGTGTCTTGTGATAGGAAATGATATTTCCAATTTAGAGTGGGTACCTTGTCATTAAAAGCATTCACGAAGAACTGGTCGGTGAGGCTACTGATATTTGTCCTGCTGGTCTCTGGATGGCTCCTATTTGCAGGTGGATAAGTCATAACCCAACATATGCTATAACTCTCGCTAAATTTGTAGGTGCTATGTGAATTTTACTTAGGAAATTCGTATCTTCTGTTTAGCAATCACTTATTTATTTTTTAATGTGGAAATGTATTTTAACCCATATTTTATCGATAATTGTATATTATCTATAGGGGAAGTTTTATGTAATGCTGCAATACATGTATAGACTTTTAATATTTTACTCTATGTTTATGTAAATTATGTTTGTACTGTACTATTATGGCCCTGGTGGGTGAAAGAAAGTTATTTCAGATCAGAGTATCAGCATCTCATTAGGTCATCCCACCACCCCTATTGTGCCTAGAAACTGGGCTGCCCTTCTAACTTCCCTACCCTCAAGACACCACGCCCAGGTCACTTCTGGGATAATTAAGAAATTTTTGCAGCCCAACACCCACATAATTACCACCACTCAACTCATGCATGCTCAATGTTCTGTGCTTTCTGTCCAGTTCACGAACAAAACTGCAATAATTCAAGCAGATTATGACCCTCACCCACAGCTAAGTACTGTTAGTTTCCTGAACACTACAGCAACTACTTCCAATGGGGCCTTGGTCGCAGAATTCACTCCTGTCAACTGGGACGAGATTCTCTCACCCATCCGAACTATCATGTCCAGCTCTCCTAAGGAAAGGACCCCTGCCCCCTACCCAGCTTGTCCTTAGGGCTTGACTTGATTGGGTCGGCCCTACCAGAACTGTGCTATTTTTCACTCAACATCACCTATGTTTCCAAACACTGGAAACATGCCTCAGTGCTTGCTTTACTAAAAGGAAAAAAAAAGGTCTATGTCAACCCTGCAAACAAGGTTAACTACCGGACCACTGATAACTTCTGTATCATTTTGGATCATGGGGCTCTACTGCCCTGATCCTACTCCATAGCTCTGAAATCTTCGACACTGTATCCCACTCTATTCTTCTCAAGCGTCTCCTTCAATCTGTGATATGTCTGGAAGCACCTAACTGGTTGAGTTATTATCTTTTTCATATACCAAAGTCATTTGTCTATCCAGTGGTTAATTTATAAAATAATAAGTGAGGGTGCCCAAAGCTCTGATGAGAAGTCCGTGTTCGGCGCTGTTAAATACAGGCATGCCGAATACCAAGGCTGCGTAGCCCTGACACCACCTCTGCTCCCTGCCCCTTTATCTCACTCCTGTCAGTCCCCGCTTTCTCCCTTGGCGGCAGTTTTCAGTCTTTCTCTCCCTCCTGCTTTCCGTTTTGTTTGTTTTTCTGTCTCTTGATCTTAGGAAATGTTTGATGAGGAAAAATAAGTGTTGGTCCCCAAAAATGAGTGTCGGTGCTCTCCACCAGCAAACATCAGCTCAAATTATGCACTGTCTCTATCCCCGTTCAACACAGATTGACATCTCCTGTGGCATTCCTCAGTCCTCTGCAATTAGTCCCACTCATTTTAATATTATTGTCCACTTTTTGCCCCCTCTAGCAAGATCATAGGGCTTTAATATAGTGGCTTATGCCGACACTCAAATAATGGTTTCTAATTCTTATGTTTCCGACACCCAAGCAAACTTCCTTTTATGCAGGTCTTCCATTTTCATATGGATGAGGATAAACTGTTTGAAACTCAATAGTGACAAAACAATTGTTGTCATGTTTGGCAAATTCTCATGTCTGGTCCTTTGCTTGGTGGCCCACCGACCTGGATCCTGCTCCTTTCCCAAGCAGATGACTTTGTGAGGAACTTGGGTATTATGTTTGACCATAACCTCACCATGGAAAACCAGGTCCCCAAAGTTTCTGCTTCTTGTTTCTTCACTTTAAAAATGTTCTGCAAATGCTTCTCTTGTTTGCCTCTCCCGGTCAGGAAAACAGTGGTATAGGGCATGATCACTATTCAGCTGGACTACTGCAATGTCCTTTAACAGGGGTTTGCAAATTATTAACTACAGCGTCTGTAATTATCCAAAACATCACAGGTAGGCTCAATCTCAGCCTGCCAGTCCGCGCTCATGCTTCTTGTCACATTAGACACCAGCACTGGCTTTCGGTACACAATGAGTACTTTTCAACACTCTGTGCTTCACAAATACAGCTCTCTACAACACTGGCACTTTCTATCTTACAGAGCTATTTAAATTCCACCTTCCCTCTTGTACTCTGCATTCGGCCAATATTCACCTCAGTTCCTTGTATCAAACTCTCAAAACTTTTAAGATTGTTCTCTCTCTACCTCTTCACCAAAACTCTAATTCAGAAGAACTTTAAAACCTGGCTCCTTCCCTGGATGTCTCTCACACTCTATAAAATTAAGATAATACTTTTAATATTTAAAGATGTAGAATATGAACAATTATAGTCGCCAATGCATATTTCCATATACACCATAACTTTAGTATTATTTACTTTTGTGAAACAGTTGCGGGCCCCTTGAGTAGGCCGCATGGGCCCCAAGGGTCCTTGGACCACAGGTTAAGAACCACTGTCTTAAAGCATGGGTAAGGAAAGATTTTGCAGATATAAAAAAAACAAAAGATGAGAGTCGGAGTAGGAACTGCTGAATGGGCACCAACAAAAAGAGAGAGAAATTGAGTCTGTGAAAGAGAAAAAGTCAACCAAGGGAAATGAGGCATCAAAGTAGGAACTGCTGACACTGGGCAGACCCAGGAAAATCAGAACTCTCTGGTAGACAACGGAGAAATAGCAGGACAGCTCTTCATACTGAATTTCATTTCATGTCACATGATTTCTGACTGGCATAGGAGCAGTGATTAGTGTTGTTTTTTCTGGCACAATATTTAAAACTAATTTTAATTCTAGCTTCATGATATTTTTTGACACTTGGACCTTTCAACAAATCTATATGGGGTGAGGTGCTGCAAAATACACTTTGAGCCCATTTTAAGAAAAATATACCCCAGGTGCCCCATGATCCACCCAGTATTTACTTGCTTGAAATGCTCATTTAGTAACCAAAGAACTTTTTTTATAATTTGTGTGAACGTATTAATTCAGGAAATATTAAACATTGTGTCTTGAATGGAAGCAGAAAAACACAATGTTACAAACACAAACACTAACCTTTCTACCTCACAGAGTTACATAGGTTGTGTGAAACGTATACAATGTTACACAAACAAAAAACAAGCCCACATGCGTGCCTCATTTACTCTGTGGATCCTATTTCTGTTCTTAAAGCAGTCTTCAGTTTCAGGAGTAGCCATTGTTCAATCTATACCGCCTCTGGAAGCACCTTTTACAAATAAGAAACAGACATGCAGAGCACTATAGTAAATTTCATACTTATTATTTCTGTTTCTCATAGTGGGAACAGTAGGAACTTAGGATGTTGAAGTTTAAACAAAAAAGATGCACCATGTTTGGGATTCTTCTAAACTCTCAGTAGCTGCTTAGAATAACTACTACTTTCAGAACAGTGTCTTGGAAGTAAACTTCGGAATAATGAAACAAAAACATTTTCATGACAAAGAAGGAATAATTATTTTCACCTTTTTTTAATTGAATGCAAGTTTTTAAGGCTTTGTCTGCTGCTGCGGACAGAAGCCCTAACTTGAATCCATCACTTGGGGATAATATTTTATTTGAGCAAAAAATAACTTTTTATGTTACAATCAGCAAATTAAGCAGCAAATTATGGATTATGTGGCAAATACAGGAAATTCATGTGTGTGGGGAAAAAGCTGCATTAGTAAAATCATATTTTTCCAGTGGTCCCGTTATACTGCCTGATTGAAGAATTAATGTGTTACAACCTGACGGGGCCATATATGATTATTGCCAAAGGGGTGCGGGAGGGTGGGGGGTGGTCCTTATTTCCTTGACAGGCCAATGGGGTTGATGTTGCTTAGAATGCAGAATAGTCTTCATCCTTATTTTATTAACTGAATAGATCATCTTTGTTTTTGTTCAATATGTTCTCCAAGCAATTTTGATCTCTATGTGAATTCCAGATGGTTTGAAAGGATATCTCTATTTTACACACTTTACTTTTCCCGTGTTTAAATCCGGACCCAATTCAAGCTTAGAGGTCTTCTTTATATGGCTCTGGCACGGAGGCATTTTATCTAACCAATAACTCGGTGTTGGCAGGAGGGTGAAGGTCCACTCAGAGTAAATTGGTGTCTTTCTGGCGATACTCAAGGTTTGTAGGACTTAGGGCCTGATTTAGATCCTGGCGGACGGGTTACTCCTTCACAACGGTGATAGATATCTCATCCGCCAGAATATAAATACCATAGGATATAATGGGATTTATATTTCGACAGACGGGATATCCGTCACCTTTGTGACAGAGTAACCCGTCCGCCAGGATCTAAATAAGGCCCTAAATCTTCACAGCAGGCCTTTAATTGTGCAGCCCTTTTATGGAGCAGCCCTTGACTTTGTAACTCTTTTCCCATTTTACACAGGCCAACTCCCTTTTTGGTGTGTTTTGGACGAAAACATTTTATTCTGAAATTACTTTCCAATATTTAATACCATAGGTTAACAGGATGGGTTTCCCAGACTTCTTTTTTAGGTTATTTGTTTGCCAAATGTTATCCAATTTTTCAAGACTGTATTGCTTACTTTTATTAATTTTTTTAAATTTTTTTTATTAACATATGCTCAGCAATTAATACACTCGGGAGACAGATACATCGAATTACAGTATTTCCTGTTCTCATGTCATCAATGGTGCATAAATCATCAAAAATAGCAACTCATCCCATGCCCAAACCTACCCTACAGTGCTTCCCTCATAGACCTCTGTAGGTCTGCCAGGCTCCCCTTATCTTCTCCCATTTCCTCAGACACCCCCTGCTTTTGTATATTGTTTGTTCTGCTTGCCGGCACCAGTCTAAGTCAGTTTTCCACTCCCCTATCGTCGTCGGAATCTCAGTTGCTCCCCATTTCCTCGCAACGTTCCGCTTAGCCGCTCCCAGTGTCAAAGCCACCCACTGTCTTGTGTGTCTGGGCCAGTCTTCCTCCCTGGTAATCATAAGCAAAAATCATTTCGGTGTCAGCTGCACGTCTATTCCCGTAACTACAGTTAGTACTTCCCCCACTCTGTGCCAAAACTCTTGTAACCTTGGGCAGCCCTATATTAAATGATAGTAGGTACCCTCCATTCCACAGCCTCTCTGACACTGTGAATCTTCACTTCGCCCCATTCGGTGTAACACTGTTCTGGGATAGTATACTCGGTGAAGGACCTTCAACTGAATCAGTCGGAATCTTTCCCTAATCGCACCTCTCTTAGGCCTTGTAATGCTTCCATCCATTCCTCATCTTCAAGCGGACCAATGCCCCCCTCCCAGGGTGCTCTCAGTGAGCTCAATATTTCAGGGGCATTGTTAATCATTTTTTTGTATATCAGGGAAATGGTCTTTTCATGCAGTGGCTCGGTCAGTATTCTGTCCTCTAACAGCGAGGCTTCTTCCAGTGTCTCCCCGCTTACTTTTATTGTAAAAATGTGTTTACTGCTGTCCTGGAAACTTCTTGCTGTATTAAAAAATCTAAAAAATAAAAGTTTACATGTTTAGTTTGATAGGAGGAAATCTTGCGTTGACTGCTGAGTAATCGTTATGGTGACCACAAACAGTCTGATGGTGAAATTGGTTTGTGACTTCGATTGGTTGCGTAGAAATAAAGTCCAAAATTACTGGAAAACTTCAACAGTGTGATTTCTAATTGCCTGCTGACGAGGGAAACAATGTTCTGTGCAGTTAAATAAAAAAGCTAATTTAAATAGAGAGTTTTTGCACAAGGCAAGGACCCCCCCCCCCCCCCGTCACCCAATCAGTTTGCAGTGGCTATAAAGCAAAGCACTATAGGCAGTATGGAACAGCGAATGGAATAGATATATCCAGATCCTACCATATGAAATACTTATATGTGGACGATATTCTACCGTATTTTAAGACTCTCGAAACAAAGATACAGGAAATTAACAGACAGCTAGATATAGTTGGTGACCAGTTGAGGCTGAGAGTAAATTGAGGGAAATAATATTTGTTCTCAATGCACAGTGCAGAATACATTTCACAGCAGAGGGACTCTTTGACGCATTGTACCTACGAACTGCAAATACCTGGGTGTACCACAACGATAGACACCTGACTGCAGGCAACATCCTTAAAGTGATGCATGCATTTAGGTGCTGTGTGCAATACTGGATGACGCTCTCACCTCAATGATGGGCAGGATAGCAGTGACCAATATGATAATGCTACACAGGTTGTTGTACTTTTTTAATAACAGACCTATGATATTGCCTTGATCATTATTCTAAGATCTAGTGCACTCAGGATGATAACTGATTAGGAAAGGCAGAAGGAGAGCAGGGTAAACCTGGACAAAGTAAGACTCCCCCAACTGAAGGGGGGACTGGGATCTCCTATTTTGAATACTACTGTATATCAGCGCAACTCCAATTTATGGCAAAATGAGCCTGCACTCAGGCGAACTGAAGGTGGAATATTTAAGAGTCGCAATTGCACTGGGCACACAATCGGGAATAGTATGTGGTGCATGATCCAAAGGTGCTCATATCCCTAAAGTGTTGATAGTAGTGGTACACTGTTGGAGCACATACACTAAGTTGAAGGGAATTAAAGAAATATATACCCCTGGAATTGCACCTAAAACGTTGGGGTGACACTTGCTTAGAGTCTATGGTAGATGTATGCCGGGTCTTGTGGCTCAGTGGTCTAAAGCAGCCACTGCAGGGGCCTGTGTTCGACCTCATGGTCACAGGTTCAAATCCCGGCGGGTCCACTCAGCCTTTCATCCATCTGAGGTCGATAAAATGAGTACCATTGAGTTGGGTAACAATAAACATCTGTTATTCAGCGCCAGGACACCTACGGGTAATCGTGCGCTTTACAAATACACCTGTTATGTTATGTTATGTTATGTATTGGAGAACTCATCCTCTGAAACAGTAGGGGACATGTATTAAGACGGCATGCTTAAGAATTTTGGGGAGGTGAAGGAAGAATACACTATACCACCAGGACAATTCTTAACCTTTGGGGCATTGCTGCTTTCAAGACTATATGGGACAAGAGCAACATAGAGCCGCCAAACAGACGAAACATTGCAGGCAATATTGACATGGCAAACGGTGCAGAATAGTGTCACATTTCTATGGATAGGTTATGGAAGCACAGTATCAGCCACTCACAGCGTAAAAGACACTTTAGAAAGGCTCCTTGAGCAATGAACTGAGTGATGACAACTGGAATAATATAGTGGCATACGCAGCCCGTGTTTCCAGAAACATCGTATTTAATTTCCTTCATAGGGTCAACCTCACACCAGCCAGAATTCACAGCATATTCAGAACAGGCTCAAGTGACAGCCCAATATGTCACTTACCCCATGCAGACCTTATCACATGCTATGGGTATTCCCCATCATACAGGAGTAATGGACGGAGATAATATCAGAGATAAACATAGCCGTGGATGACCCAGTGAAAGCGCCACCGCAGACATATTTACGTCACAAGTAGCTTAACATCTTGACACCATGCACTGACAAAACACAAAAGAGCAATGCATTGGAAGGCAGCGTGCTCCAAAGTGTGGAAAGTGGATGTTACTCATTGGGACACCCGAACCCAAGGTTAACTGGAAGAGGTGTCGAACAAGAGGTGGTCTGTAAATGGTTGCAATTACATGTGCTCGTCACTCATGCTTATGCTATAAAAATGGGTTACAACAAGGTTGATGTTGGGAAAGTGCACACCAATGTGACTCAAATAAAATTAAACATGTACCACATAATGATCTGCACTATTGTATGTGAGGTTTTGGGAAATGTCAGTAAATTCGTTTTTAAAAACTAGCGCAGTTTTGTGCCATCATTGCAAACTATTTAAATGTCAAGCAGACTGCTGAAAATATAACAGGTCCTGGGTGATCCCCGGGAAAACACAATTTCTAATTCTATAGTGACTGTGGCTTCAAAACAGAGGGCACTATTCACCTACTTCGATAAACCTATGTACAATGCAGTATGGGAGCACCCATCATTCCGTCACCGAGCAGAGCACAAGGGGCCTCATTTATGACGAATTGGTGTAGGGCAGCGCCCCAAGTCTTCTCACTGTGCTGCTGTACGCTAATGTGAAAGGGCAGGGATGCACAGTATTTATGAAATATGGTGCATTCCTGTCCTTTCCCCCTTCGCTGGCACACAATTTGCTGCCTAGCGCCAACGTAGGCATCCTTGCACCATGGTGCAAGGGTGCCTTTGCTGCAGGCTGGATTGTTTTTGTGCAGGAAGGACCACCTTCCTGCACAAAAACAATCCTGAGAGGTGTTTTCCACTTTCCATGTGTGCTGCAGAATGCAGCTCACATGGAAAGAAGAAAAGACGAGGAGAAAAAAAATATTTCTACTCATTACACCTGCCCTGGGGAGGTGCAAGATTTTGGCGCTGCCCTAGGTTTACGTGATTAAGTAATTCTGGGGCAGCGTCAAAATCCATGGGTGCTGCATGGGAAAAAACCCTGCATCGCCCATGGAATGCCTCCTTGACGCAGAGTAAGGCAAGACAGTGACTTGCGCTGCTTTGTTTTACTCCATATGTATGAGGCCCTGCAAAGCCACGCAGAGTGGCTTTGTGTCGTCTCATAGATATGATTGAGAGGCTTACGCCATCGGAGCGTCCAAAAAAGGGACGCTCCGGCGGCACAAGCCTCTCACAAGTAAGCCCAAAGGTTCCCAAAACTGTTCAACCAGTAAGTAGCGTTTCTTCTCCTTCCTAGGAGCACTGCAGCCCTGGCATTAAAATGCAGCCTTAGATAAACAGCACTGTGTTTAGTGTTCAAACACTGCCACCTAGTGGGATTATCGGGAGACTGCAAACGTTTTTTGCACAATTACCCATTGCTATAGTTAGTTCGTAGATTGACGTTTTTTTACAATACAAACTGTTTAGAACAGTGCATCCTAAACGAGACTACAGTAGAATACTTAATATTTATGGAAATATCACCTCATCAAGACCTCGGTGAATAAAGATATGACTTAAAGTAGTTTAGGCACAAACACCGAAAAGTGCATTTAAAAAAAAAAAAAGAGTTCGCTGGCAGTAGGGAGTATAAAGTTGCATTTGAACAATTTCCGTTTCATCTCGCACCTTTAGGTCAATAATTTAGCGAACATTTTCTTAGAGAGATGTTGCCCAATTAGTCAAGCCCATGGACATACATGCCTTCAAAAACAAATAAACCAACACAATGAGTGGACCCACCGGGATTTGAACCTGTGACCATGAGGTCGAACACAGGCCCCTGCAATGGACGCATTAGTCCACTGAGCCACCAGACCCGGTTGGCTAATGTGAAACCGAATAAAATATTGAGACACCCCCTTACACTCTGTGTGCTGTGAGATGTTGGAGAGAAGTGACAGGTGATCAGCTTTGTTGAACGCTTCCAAGAGACGCCGCAAGGCGGTAGGCTGGGCTCACAGTTTATCAAGTGCAAGGCACGGCGCTCAGCACAGAGGGTAGTTACACAGCGCTCTTTAAGGGGGTCCAGGGGGACCCAGCAGAATGTAATTTGTAAATTTGTCTAAGTTACAGTTTTCATATCAGTGCCGCAGCAGCCTACTTGCGTAAAATCTGCCAGATAGTTTTGTTCGAAAGGGAATCTAATATGGGAAATGGGAAACATCCTTTACATCGCGGTGATTACACCGCGATGCATTTAGAACGCTGCCATTACAACGCAAGCGTTACATCGACTTGCACTGGAGGGCGCTATAACCTAAGGAATAGTAAGATTTACTATTCCAACACCTTCCCTACTGTACGTAGACTGGTGTTGGAATAGTAAATCTTACTACTCCTAAGTCCAGCGCCCTCCACTTGCGTTGTAAAAACTGCGATGTTACATACCGCAATCATTTTGATCGCGTTGTAACATCACATATTCTCTGATATATATACATCTTTAGTTCGTCTTTCCTCCAACTCGAAGGTGAGTGCTTTAAAGGGCACCTGTCTCAGAAGTACCCGGGCATAAAAAGAATGGAGACATTAAACATATTAATATGTTGATTGTGTTGGTTTATTTGTTTTTGAAGGCATGTATGTCCATGGGCTTGACTAATTGGGCAACATCTCTCTAAGAAAATGTTCGCTAAATTATTGACCTAAAGGTGCGAGATGAAACGGAAATTGTTCAAATGCAACTTTATACTCCCTACTGCCAGCGGGATGGGGTAGACTGATCAGTTTGAGGAATCCAACTGAATGAACTGCACCAGGACGACAAGGTCTCTTGGCGCTGAATAACAGATGTTCATTGTTACCCAACTTAATGGTACTCATTTTATCAACCTATCTGAGGTCGATAAAATGAGTACCATTAAGTTGGGTAACAATGAACATCTGTTATTCAGCGCCAAGAGACCTCTGGGTGAACGTGCGCTTTACAAATACACATGTTATGTTATTAGCAAACCACACACATTGAGGGGTGGTGTGATATCTTTGTACAATGTATTTCTATCTACGATACTGCACTCTTGTTAATATATGTTGTTATTTGAATTGTCACACCAGCCTGCCTGCATGCTTGGGTGGAATGTAAAATGCCTTGGAGGGACAGTTGAGATAGTTGCTGGCAGGCTGGAGTGCTTTGTGGATGGAGTTTCTTATCCTGGAGAATAAACTTGGAGTTCATATACCTCTTGCCCCCTGTATCACTTTGTTTTGACCTCTCAACTTTATACATTCAGATACATTTGAAATGATGTGGCACCTTAAAAATGGTCACACCATAACACTAATCACTGGTACAGACACAATTCACAGTGCTTCTGTCACTCAAACGCGATCTACACTCAATTGCAACGAGGTCCTCGGGTTGTCGTCCTGGTGCAGTTCATTCAGTTGGATTCCTCAAACTGATCAGTCTACCCCATCCCGCTGGCGAGTAAATGTAGCTGCCCCCAATCTCCTTGGGTTTATCCCGTCCCCCATGATTTTCAACCTCTACATGAGACCATTTGAGGGTTCTCTTCATTAAGAAAGAATCTTCAAACAGCAGTAGACCGACAACACAGACAGTCACACACTGCCACAAATGAAGCCTCCCCTTATTAAAAACAAGGCATCAATCGTCCATCTCAAACAAACTGCCAGAAAATATACACATCTGCACAAACAAGTCCCCGTGTACAAACGAGACTCTCAAACTTAGCAATGGAGAACCGCCGCCAACCTTCGCCCCGCAACTAATCCTTGTTTCGAAGATTTGGTTTCACTT
The DNA here is from genome assembly GCA_963921515.1 of Calotriton arnoldi. Lineage (NCBI taxonomy): Eukaryota > Metazoa > Chordata > Amphibia > Caudata > Salamandridae > Calotriton > Calotriton arnoldi. The sequence goes on along the minus strand of CAWUFW010000913.1, from coordinate 645,275 downwards.
TAAAACCACCTTGAGAACCATTGGGGCAGAATGACCAAGTCGTTTGCAGCTAGGGATAACCGGTCACATGCCCAGCAGTGCCTGATGAGATTTGAGAGTGGTCTGCATCCAGCCACCAATGGATGAGAGCTCTTCCAGCGCCTGCTCCACCACAGCTTTGGATGGTGATGGATCTGGGGCACATAGCAAAGATTTCAAAATGAGACAGCCGGAAGCAGTCACTTAAGAGTCGAACAAGAGCACAGCACTTCTGAGAACATGTAGGGGTGCTAAGCTGCGCTGCCTTTCATTGTGGCTCTGTTTAAGGCATCGGGAAGAAAGTAAAGCCCCAGACCACGACGAACAAGAGACAAACTACTTCACAAGGAGACTTATTTTTTCACCTTAATTTGCATTTTCATAATTACCTGCTGTTTTAGTAATATCACAAAAAAGAAAAACATGACATGCCTGCATTTGTATGCCTGTAAATGGCATATTAAGCTCCACATTGAACCCGGGCATGGTGGATCCACACCAGTGTGGAGCCTGGTGAAGGAGCAGCATCGCCAGCGGACCTCATCATATTGCAGTAACACTGAAATGCACCATTCATGGGCTCCCGGATGTTTTAATGTTTCTGCGAGTAATCTCTGGGACTACAGACAGGGACAGGACCAGAGGCAGTGCTTGGTCAATAAGATTGGGGGGTGAGATTCAGATTTTCCAACAATAGCGCTGCCATATAATGTTAAAATACATTATACAACAAGCAGGGCGCATGAGATGGGCTTAAAGGGAAGTGGAAAGGGAGGGGAATGCGGTATGGTAGGGGTCTGAAGTGAGAGAAAACACAATATTTTGTAAAAATAAGAAACATTTTTGAAGACTTTGAAGAGAGTGTTTGTGCGTTTTTACTGTGTATGTAAAAATCCGACAGGCACATCTCCCAAATACGACTTAAATCACCTGTACCCAACTATTTTAAACAAAATACATTAGGGGGGGTGTAACACCCCAAAACCACCCCCTGAAGCTACGCCTCTGGACAGGACTTCCATTAGCACACAGATATCAATGCATCAAAGCCACACCCCAACTCCAGATTCCTCTTTATTTGTCCAATTTTTGCTTTATAATATTTGCAAAGAGAAGACCTATATTAATCAGCATTTTCATGCCTGCTGCAGTTTGAAAGTTTACTTTTAACCCGAGAATCTTCACTCCATGGTTCTCTCCACTATTCCTCAGTTTATGCCCCCAGGTCTGCCACCCTCTATCTCTAAATATTGCAACCAAGTCAAGACAATTAAAATGAACGGGACTTCTACATGGGCATGACTAAAGAATACTGAACAATAGATAACTTGTTTATGTACGGTGCTTACTGTCACACCAGTATAAACAACAGTCGTTACTAATTCCAATTTAATGTGAGTTGAGGATGCACGGTCAAGGTGGCGACATGAGAAGGCGCACTGGCTGATAGCTCTACCACGCAGTCACCATAGTACCCTCCAACATGCTCATGCTACACTGATATATAGATTTCTAAGTTGCCTGTACAAGAAGAATGTCAGAACAAGTGTCATTGTGCTGGATCGCACCCTGATGACCAGATGCACAGCTGATTGCTTTGGCATGCAAGAGCCTCAAGACGGGAACCAGGTGGACCACATGAGACTAAAGGCTCACCAGGGCTGGTAGCACGTACCTTGATGCTTGCTTGCAGACGACAAGTTTGGGGGTGGTATTCGTCAGGTCTCAGAAGAGTGGTCTAAAAAAAGGGCAAGTAAAGCCATATGGCGTGGCTGGTGAGCTTGCTACACAGATAGGCTGCAAGGGGTGATCTCAGGGCCTGAGGTGGTGGTTATGAAGAAGCAGGACACTCACCCCAGCCAACGGACGAAGGGAGTTTGAGGACTGTGCATTGCATGATGGTAATCTGAAGACTAATGGGAAAGCACCTACTGGGCATGGAATTTGAAATGAGGTGAGCCCACCGCATGCAGTGACGAATGTGATAAATGAAGCTGGATACTGCTGAAGAGTCCCAATAAAGCACCACAATGGGAAGGGTAATGGAAAGTGCCTGTGGAATTTCATGACCAACCTCTACACCACTGATATGTAAGATGCAAAACATCTGTAAGCATAAACGACAGCCATATGGAAAGGCAGAAGAAACAAATTGACTACATAATCTTTGCATTGTTATGTTTCATATAGGTACCCTAATATAGGCCCGGGGAACATCATACCACTTCACCTACATCACCTCCCCTACACTACACTGTAACAAGCCTTTTAGGATTGAACCTTTACCTAGTTCTAGTCCTGGGTGCAGAGGGAGGGTGTCTCCTGAACAATAGAGTCCTATAACTCCATCAATAGACTCACACAGTATGAATGGATATTCATAAGGGTTCTTAGAAACCAAGCTGGGGCTACACCACCTTCCTCCCCACATCTACGTACACGGTTCATCACATACGTCATCCTCAAATCCAACAATGGCTAATACAAGCAACAAGGGACAAAGGAGCCCTTGATACTTTCTGTATAAATATAGCACCTCTTGCTAGTATTAGTCAGAGGGAACCGAGACTTCCAAGCTGACACACTGACCAGAGACGCTGAGGCTCCTGCATGCAGACGCTCCAGCCGACAGTGGTCTGAACATCCCTTGCGGGGTGTCCAGCTCAAGACCAAGAGGGGCTCCTACATTCTCACTTCAGGTAATGGGGTTCGACTAAATCCTAGAGGGATTCTTGGCTTCACACCTAGTCACATGCTAGGTACATTCAGGTACATCTAGATAGGCATCGTAGGAGTACGCACTCTCTTTTATCAATGCATTTTATATTCATGTATTTATTCATGCTTTTGGCAAGATGGTAGAACTGTACTACCCATTTATATTCATAGTACTGCTAATCATATATCTCTGCTATTGTCTAATGGTTGTTGCAGCTCATATATTCTACACGAGAACAACAACTGTTCAATAAACCTTTTATTGAAATGCCCAGGCTGTTTATTCTGTGTATCTCTGAGACGTGTTAAGTAAGCATGAGAGACTGAGCGAAAAGTAGTACATTGTTTCCACGATCTTGAGGGATCAGGGTTGTCATGTTCTGACGTTGCCAGAAACTATTCTCTCCCCGATAAGAGGAGACACTAGTGGCACTGTGAGCTAGCTTATGCAAACAGGCTATACATTCTCGGTGGGGGTGCTCAGAATCAGTCTGCCACCAAGCCCACAGTTTATGTTATCCGAACGTGCAGGTCCTGTATAGGTAATATATGAACTACACAACAGCATGGCTGCAGTAGTTCTACACTGCCATGATTACAAGTGGGGGCAACAATACTCACCCGGCATAAGCAGTCCCAGGGCTGACATATCCTCATATGACCAACAGGTGTAAGGGCACCGACACCACCACTCCTCAAAGGAAGAGTGGGTGACCAGGATAGCAAAGGCCACAGTAAAGCCGCAGAAATTGGAGGTGGAAGGGCTCCAAGACATCTCCAGCAGTGAACTAAACAGTTGACTTTTTTAACGTAAGTTATTAATAACTGAGAAGACAGAATCGCTAGCCACATCAGTTATGCTCCTGGGACAGAATACTGACAAGCTGACGCAGAGAACTATTGAAGCTGAAAGGAGGCTAACAGGTATAGGTGATAGGATGATGGCACACACATGAGCAATGGCAACAGAATCAACTATGTTAAGACGATACAAGGAGAAAATAGTGCTTGTTAGAAATGGGGGTCTCTAGTTGGCAATGGCTGGCCACTGTCCAAGTAGGGACCCTTCTTCCTAAGTGAGAGGGCTACCCTCTTTAATACCCCTGCTCAACCCTGTGGTAACGTAGCACTAGCAGGTAGGCTTATCTCAGAGGCAGGGTGTGAAGCATTTATGACCATACACAGTAACACAGTGAGGAACACTACAAAGGGACACCACACAAGTAGTTATTATAAAAAATAAGTATCTTTATATAAAGGCAGATTTATCACAAGACCAATAACTGTAAAAGCCACAATACTGTCAAAAATAGGATAGCTGTTGAAGGGCTGTCAAAAATAGTTCAAAGGTTGCAAAAATAAGGTTCAAGTTCAAAGCAGTGGTCTCTGCGACCCTTTCTCGTTCAGAGGTTGCAAAAATAAGGTTCAAATTCAAGGCCGTGGTCTCTGCGACCCTTTCTCTCATAAGACTGTCAAAAATAGGATGGCTGTTGAAGGACTGTCAAAAAATAGTTCAAAGGTTGCAAAAATAAGGTTCAAATTCAAAGCAGTGGTCTCTGCGACCCTTTCTCTCACAAAGTACCTGGGTTTAGTAGCAAAACCAACAAAATGTCGCAAAGAAGTGGTAGCGATGATTCTCGGCACGCGAGGCCGGCGATGCGTTGAAATCCTTGCCGCAAGGGAGGATGATGCGCCGATCTGCGTGATGCGTGCGGAGACACTGCGACCAACTTCTGCACGCCAGGCCGCCGATGCGATGACTTTCTTGCCGCGAGGGAGAAGTCGATGCGACGATCCTGTTGCGCTGTGCGATTGTGTTGCGATGCGAAGAGATGACGCTCCGCGAGGGAGCGACGAAATCCGATGCGATGAAAATGGCGGACGCACGGCGTCCGCAAAGCGATGTCTTGCAGCGATGATTTCTTTAGGGGTTGCGAGCACTCGGCGACAGCAGCGCGATGATTTTTCCAGCGCGTCTCAGCTGCAGCGGCTCGCAAAGGGGCGTTAGCAATGGTTTCGTGTTGCGAGCACCCAGCGGCAGCAGCGCAATGATTTTTCCAGCGCTCTCGGCTGCAGCGGCTCGCAAACGTGCGTTAGCGACGATTTCCAGCACTCTTTTCTCTGAAGCAAAACTAGAGGCCCTGGAACTCACAGGAGCCTCATCAGCAGATAGCAATCCTCGCAGGGAGGAAGCAGGAGGTTGGTGGTGGAGTCAGATGTGCCTGAATCTCCAGCAGGAGGCTAGCTCTTTTCCTAGCCCTTGGGTAATTGCTGTAACAAAAATAAAAGTTCTCTCAAAAGTTCCTTTTCCTCTTCTTCAAGGTCCAGTGGTCACTGCTGCAGGCCAGTGCAAGAAACAACACACAAGCACAAGGACAGTCACTTCCTGCAGATTCCTCCAGTGGCACGGACAGAGTTTCCTCTCCAGATCCAAAAGCAATACAAATTGTAAGGGTTTGAGCACAGATATTTATACCCCAAAAGCCTTTGTTCTTAGAAGCTACCAGTCACTGAACCTAGCCAGAACCAGTCTCTGCTCAGGCCTGGAGCACTTTGTTTACCAGGCTGCATCCTTCCTTTCAGAAAGAGGGGGTCTGCTAGCAGACACACAGTGGGAGGTGGAGCCAGCATTCACCTTGCCAGGCACAGCCCTATTCAGGTCAAGGAGCCTCCCCACACTCTAAATGCAGATCTCTCTATTCAACCCAGGTCTGACTCAGCCTGTCCTGCCCCTCTAAAACCAGACAGCCAATACACATAACGGCAGAGCACACTGGAAGGCTTAGGCAAGAAAATACCTACTTTCTAAAAGTGGTATTTTCAAACACAGAATATAAAAATAAACTTCACTAAAAGATGTATTTTAATATTCTGAGCTCAGGCATACTAAATTCGTTTTTCTACCATGTCCCTGGGGTCAGTCAGGACTATAGAATGTAATAGTCAAACTGCCCATTCTAGCCTATGAGGAACAGGTAGCCTTACTGTAGTGAAAAACGAAATGGGGTGTAATTCACTACCAGGACATGCTACATACACCAAGGCATGTCCTACCTTACACATACAATGCACCCTACCATAGGGGTGACTTACAGGCTGCCAAGGGAAGGTTCAGGGGCTGGGAAGTGAGTGCACTTCACAGCCAAGATGGCAGTTCTGGACTGCACACAGACACTGCAGTGGCAGGTCTGAGACACACTTTACAAGCTGCTTCTGTGGGTGGCGCAAACCAGCGCTGCATGCCCACCAGCAGCATTTGGTTTACCAGCCCTGGGCACACACAGGCCACACTACTAGGGACTAACAGGTAAACCAAATAAGCCAATCAGGGATATACCAATTCACATAGACATATTTACAAGGGAGAGCATATGCACTTTAGCACTGAACAGCAGTGGTAAAGTGCCCAGAGTCATAAAACCAACAGAAACAGGTCAGCAAAAATACAGGAGGCAGGCAAAAAGTTTAGGGGTGACCCTGCAAAAAGGGCCATTTCCAACAGTGCTTTTGGAGAACATGTACAGGAATAAAAATGTGCACCTAATGGGGCTTCTGGAAAACATTACAAAATACCAGCTGGAGGTGTTCCTAGAAGAATTGATCCCTACTATTTCGAAAGATTCTGAAGCACTCCAGGGGCTTAAAACTTATGGATCACATCACCTCTAGACTCAGTGGCAGCTACTGGGAACTCTGCCCCAAATGATAATGATATGAATACAAAGATACAAAGACAAAGCGCAACTACTCACAGCGACAAGATATCAGACGGACTATGTACGACGGAAGTCACATTTCCTTACACCCAGATTTAATTGTGGGTGCACAAAAAGAGAGACATACTTTTGAGGAAGTGAAATCTAAACTTTGTGAAAGAGCCATTCCACATACATTGCTCCTGCTCGCCTGGCTGGCATTGTGAAGGACAGGAAACATTGCTTTGACAAACCAGAACATGCCTTACATTATGGTGAAACACTGAACCTCCCATAATATGGGGATGGTATGCCGTTCTCAATGTGCAGTAGTGAACATGAGTGTTACAACTTATGATACACTAAGATAAAGGCACTGTAATTTTGACAATTGTTTGGACAAGACGCCTGCAATGGTTTCAAAAGTTTATATGAATGAGCAATAGGCAGGATGGCAGATGCACAACCTATACTAACGTAGGTTTTCTCTGGCAGTGTCACTTGTTTATAGTGAATCCAGACACTGAACAGTTTCAGGTTCAGTGTATTCTCCTTCACCTCCGAGGGTTCAATGAGCCTGTGTCATGGATTGCTCCTTCTCTCGTACTTCAAGGATTTAACTGTGAACCCGGGAATTCATAGTATTAGATTTGAATGCGGTACAGCCTCCACAAAGAAGTTTCATACATGTAAAAGTGAAAAGGAAGCTTTTAATGTTTATGTCACAGCCACAGCCACAGTACAGCTCGCTTACATCAGTCCATTCTAGAACATGGAGGCACCAGGATTCTAAGGTTAAAGTCCCATTCTCAGTGACAGCTGTGACAGATGACACACATCTTTTTATTTTCATAAAATTCACAAACCGAACCATGAGGAATTTAAAGTACATATTATTTAAGAACATTTAATAATAAATAAAGATAAAGCAAGTAATATAACAATACTATGAGAAGTTTTACAGAAAATATATATACAATGTATAATACATTATAGGAACATATAAAGAGAAATGAATCCTCCAGAGACGTTTAATGTGATCTGCGCTCAGACAGAACTACAGACATAACCCAATATTGAATCTTCACCCAATACTAATTTAACTGACTAGATAAACTTTTAAGAAACCTGGGGGACGAGTCACACGTCCACATGATCCGACATAGTCATTAACATTGTTATCATTTGATATTTCAGGTTTCCAAACCATGTGATTATCCTCTGATATTACATCATCACTTCTTTTCCCCTAGTCATTATATTGACTTGGCCAAGACGGCCTTACTACTCTTCCCAAATTCCAAATCCTACCATCTTGAGTCTTGACAGCATTATAAAACAGCTTTACAATTTTCATGGGTCCAGTAAATTTAGACCATTTCTTGTTACTAGTAAGAGATTTTACCTTGACCCAATCACCCACTTTGAAGTTTATCAATCTAGTCTTAGGTGTTAGATCATATCTCTTTTTACGGGCTGCTTTTAATTCCAACTCTTTTTTTCTTCACTGTTGACTAACATCTACTTTCACCCAACCTGTATGCCATTTCATCCATCCTTGTACTAACCTACAATTGGACTTCCTTCCTTCCTTTTAATATCTGAAACTGAGTCATACTTGTGGACTGATGAGGAGTAAAATGGTACCTCCTTAAGGGGGTTATGATCGGTTCTCAACTTGAACACTGTTGCCCAAGCAAATTTCTTGAACTTGTTAAACGCCCAATACACTGCCAAAGCTTCATTCGTGATTACCGAATAACTGGCTTCCGTTTGTCTTAATGCCATTGAGGCAAATACAATTGCCTGCTCACCATCCTCATTTTCCTGCAATACTACTGCTCCTAATCCTTTTGAACAGGCATTGGTTGCTACAATTATTTTTTCTCCTGCTGTGAACGCATTCAAGTTTGGAGCAGTAGCAAACCATTCTTCACATCCTCAAATTCTACCTCACAATACTCATCCCATTTAAAATTCACTTTATTCTTCAACAATTTTCTCATATGGAATGTACGACTAGCAAAATTACTACTGAATTCAGTATAAAATTCAATCATCTCTAAAAAGGATCTGAACTCGTCCTTGTTTTTAGGTGCAACTAATTTCATTATGATGTTAACAAGCTCTGCTTTTGGTTGTATCCCTTGAGGAGTAATCTTATGTCCCAGATAATGCATTTCTGCACACCGTAGCCTGCATTTTTCCCGTTTTAAGGTAAGTCCATATTCTTTGAATTTCTGTAAGACCTGCCTAGTCCTTTCATAATGTTGTGACTCTGAACTCCCAAATATCAAAGTATCCTTTTGGTAAAAGAATATCTCAGGAATCCCCGAAAGTATAGATGACATTGCTCTCTGAAATACCGACACAGCCAGTACTAGAACAAAAAGCATACTTTTACATTTATACGCCCCCATTGGTGTGATAAAAAAATGTGAGTTCTTGAGAATCAGGGTGCAGACGAATTAGACAGTATGCTGAAGTTAAGTCCAGTGTTGAGAACATTTTAGCTCCTCCACTGTTGTAATCATCTCTGTAATATTTGCTAATGGAAATTTGTATAACACAACCTCTTTGTTGAGGGCTCTACGGTCAATACACAGGCACATTTTGCCGTATGCCTTTCTTGCAACTACAACTGGTGCAAACCATTCTGTTGCTTCATCAGGAGCTATTAAATAAAATTTGCACAATTTCTCCAATTCCTCTCTCATCGCATCATGTACACTCAGCTGAAGATTTCTTGCTTTAGCAAATATCGGGACTGCCTTTTCTTACAACTTTATTTTGTGCACATTTCTGGAGACATCCTAATTTTTTTGTAAACACCTCAGGAAATTCTTTTTTATAGACGGACACATTATCTTAATTCCTGGTAATATTCTGAACAACATTTTTGGGACTGGCATTGGGATTAAGATAAACACCTATATTCTTCTGTACAAGCCACCCCAGAATGTTATCACCTTTGCACAAAACATATACTTTACAAACAGTGTATTTACTTGTATACTCCACTTTACCAAGGAAATATCCTTTCATCTTTATTGGTTGACCTACATGGCCTCCCAGGCATATGTCCATCTTATGTAAATTCACATGTTTTCTGAACATTTTATTGAACACCTCCTCTGAAATAATGGTTAATCTAGAACACGAATCAAACATAACTTCCACTTCTAGATCTTCTATTTTCACCAGATCTTTTGGATTACTCGAACCACCTTCAGACATCTACAGAACAATCTCCTCACATACCTCAGTTACACTTCAAATTCAAATTCAATAATCTTTATTCGATCGCTTGTAAAAAACAGATCATAAAACATCAATTCATCAGGTAAATCATGGAACAATGTTATAAGAAGATCTTCATAAAACCACAGTTTAAAACATTTAAAATATTTTCAAAAACAATAGTTTCACAGATAGACTAGCTATGCAAATATTATTTAAAATCATGTATAGGGCAACCATGCACAAAAAACTGTTCCAATAACTAGGGCCCCCATCCTTTAAGTACAAACTAGTTTTCAATTTCCAAGCAATTTAATTATGAAAGTCCCAGTTCTTTCACCTTCTCATGCATGCCCACAAAAAACAGGCTACAGAGAAGCTCACAAAGGGATCATGACGTGCCTTTAAAAAATACAGTGCCACCCTGCATTGAGTAAATTTATGATGCCTTAAAACTGGGAAGATAAAAGTTTTCCTTTCAGTGTAATAAAACTTGCAAAAAAACAGTATGTATAGGTCCGATTGGGGGGGGAAGGGTGTACAGGGGCAAGGGGGCAAATCTGAGTGTTTGAACTTCCTCGCTGGGAGGGCTAACATCAGAGGGATATAGTTCAGGCCAAAACATAATAAGATAAATTTGTGATGAGCAAAATTGATGCACGAGAGATATGAAAAACTCTCACAGAATCTTGCGGGTATGAGATCGTAAACAACTGCCGCCCTTTGTTTGTGGTTTTTTTCCCTCCTGAGAAAGTCAGCCCTTTGAAGGTACAGCTCTGTGATTTGCTTCTTCGAAACCTTCATACACAATGAGGGGTCACTAAATAAATTACCCTGCCCAACTGCGATCAATTCAGCCTCTACATAGCTAAGCCAACCAATCCTGCTACAGTGGTCCAGCTTCATACAACTAGTAATTATACATTGTGTTAAATTAACTGTGGACCTACGCCAATTCGAAAGCCAGAGCAGGATTGGGGCCAATCTAATGCAGTCAAGCAAGTAAGGTAACCCCAATTCCAAATGTAAAGTATAGTTTGATTGCGATTGGGGTAAGGATAACCGATTTTTGAAAAAAGTGTCTTCCATTCTCTGAAGAGGGTTATCAAGAGCTATTAAATCACATTTGCACAATTTCTCCAATTCCTCTCTCATCGCATCATGTACACTCAGCTGAAGATTTCTTGCTTTAGCAGATATCGGGACTGCCTTTTCTTACAACTTTATTTTGTGCACGTCTGGAGACATCCTAATTTTTTTGTAAACACCTCAGGAAATTCTTTTTCATAGATGGACACATTATCTTAATTCCTGGTAATATTCTGAACTAAAATTTGTGGAATAGCATTGGGATTAAGATAAACACCTATATCCTTCTGTACAAGCCACCCCAGAATGTTATCACCTTTGCACAAAACATATACTTTACAAACAGTGTATTTACTTGTATACTCCACTTTACCCAGGGAATATCCTTTCATCTTTATTGGTTGACCTCCATAGCCTCCCAGGCATATGTCCATCTTATGTAAATTCACATGTTTTCTGAACATTTTATTGAACACCTCCTCTGAAAAAATGGTTAATCTAGAACACGAATCAAACATAACTTCCACTTCTAGATCTTCTATTTTGACCAGATCTTTTGGATTACTCGAACCACCTTCAGACATCTACAGAACAATCTCCTCACATACCTCAGTTACACTTCTTTTGGCAGGTTTCTTACCAACATTCAAACTCCTGCAACATACTATGAAATGGCTTCCCCCCCCCACACGTATTACATCCAGCTTTCAGTGTTGCACAATCTTTAGTATTTGCCATGTGACCAATCTGTCCCCACCTGTAACACTGACCCTTGAAGTTGCCAACACCCTTCTTCTCCTTCATCACAGCAGCACTTTTCACCACCTGCACTTCAAATTTCTTTTCCCCCACTTGCCGCACATCTTCCTTACTCTCTATGTCTTGCTTGATTTCCTGTACACATTTCAGCATATGTTCTACTTGCTTAGCTACAATAAAAACATCACACAAAGGAGGGTTATCCTTCGGCTATATCTCCCAGGGAACTCTCTATATATTACATTTCAACAAAAAGTGATCTCTGATGCGTTTATCAGAAATCGCTCCAAACTTACATGTGGCTGCTAATTTCCTAAGCTCAGACACACATTCTTTCACTGTTTCTCCTTGTGTTTATATTGGATATACTAAATTATATATATGACTACTACAATTACACTATATCCCCACAAACCACACAAGTGTATGAATCACAAGTCAATTAGTTTTCTGATGTTCCACGATGATGTTTGACATATGTGTTGGTAGCCATAATGACCCTTAAGTGGCGCTGTGTTTACAAAATTTGTTTTCAAAGTGGTATTGTCTGTAAAGGTTGATCACAGAGTGAAAAGCGGAAATTCCTGTCAACATGAGAAGAGAGAAACACCAGTCTCTAATACTTGGCTAACCCAGATACAGCAAACTAACACAGCAAGTGCTCCTTCCTTCACTTTGTTTGTTCAAACTTGTTACAGACGCATGTGGTTTCACGATTGACTTTCAAAGCACTGCCACTGACTGCCTGAAGAGGTCAATAGATTAGATGTATCCACACGTGTGCACTCAGTTTTTATCAGGTGCACATGAATACTTCATGCGCAGCATGGATAACTGCTAGAGACACTCATATACGCACTCGCAGACTTCTTCAGTCTTGCAGCACTTCTTCACCTACTGCGCTGAACTCAGGCACGTCAGTTGTCGTGGTGGCGCCTCAATGCACGCTATAAAGACCGTATCGCTCTCCTCAGACACCGGCGCCTTTAAGGCATTGTATTGACCATTTTCACAGGAAATCTAATGTTTCGACATCTTTACTTATTCTGAAAATCAGGAGAGCTGCACTTTTACCACCCGCTGACCCAATATTATCCGAACTGTCTGTCGCTGTTAGGCGTCCACTTCAGTTTAGGGTTGCAACTATATTACCAGAAAACAAAAGTACTCATGCTGGACAGGGATAAGATAACAATCAGTACCCAGACCACTACCCATGTAGCAACAGTGAACTTCAAGGCTAGCTTCCACAGCAGACAAATGTCAAACTCCAAAGGTCTTCCTGAGAATCTTCAATACTAGATCCTCTTCACCCAAAGCCTGTTGAGGTGAATCAAGGCACATCTCATCCTCGTCGTCAGTGTCAAATGTGCAGCAGCCTTCACAAAGAAAATGTACACATGTAAAAGTGAAAAGGAAGCTTTTAATGTTTACACCTCAGCCACAGCCTCAGCAACCGTCACAGCCACATCAGTCCATTCTAGAATCTGGAGGCACCAGGATTGTACGGCTATAGTCCCATCCTCAATGACAGCGGTAGTAGATGCCACAATTAGGTTGATGAATCTATACTGTTTTCTTTTTTTTATTCTTGATATAAAGGAATATCCGCCACTTGATGTGAACGGTTTCATTTGTTGTGATGTGAGTTGTAGGTGTGGACATTTAGGTGAAAAGGGAACTACATGGGTGGCATAAACACAGTCAGACGAAAAAAGGATTCCTATATTGTAGAAAACTTGGGATATAGGCCATATATAAGTAATACATCTTATAGCTTAATATGGCCGATATAATGGTTTTAATTTGAGAGTAATGTGTAAACACAATGTAGTAAAAAGACAGAGGATACGTTCTAATGTCCGATAGCATCCCTCTTCATTGGTGATGCTACAAGACACTTAACACAAAAATAACATGTCAGTCCTGTAGGCAAATTGGGTGCGGGGGCAGATGTGGTACTCCTTCTTTATGAGCAATGCCGGAGGTGTTATTTTGGATGTCCAATTCAATGGGAGCTCTATTATTCTGAAAGAACAATTGCATCGACACGCAAGGATTCTAACCTAAGACAGAGCTGAACTTTAGTTTTTCATGCAGTGAATATTACAAAGCTGAGATTTATGGCTGGGTAATTGATAAGCTTCAGAGTTAATACTACTTTCCCCACACTGGCGTTCTTAAATAGACGTGTACACAGTATGGTGATAATGTAATTTGTGCTTTGTACAATGTATACCTCATTTAACTTCACTGGGTACAATATGTTAAAGCGCCTTTAAAGCTAACTGACACATTTATAAATGATGACTCACTATATATATTATAGTGGCTTAAATTCGTTCACAGGTTTTAAGGTGTGTAATCCATCACATTAAAGTCACAACACATTAGCATAGCATTGTTATTTGACATATAGGTGGGTAGCATACTGAATACTGGAGGGAGAGCACAGAAACCTAGGATCAGGTGAAAGAAATGCAAGAATCGCTTCTGCTCAGGGCCAGGAACAGATGGCATTCAAATTGAATTCTATAAGAAGACATCATTGTGTCATTCTGAAGAAGAAGAAAAAGTTCAATTTAATATATCTAAAAACAAATTAGCAATACTCCATCTTGGAAGGAATTTATGACAGTTCTGATATTAAAGCCTAATAAAGATCAGAAGAGACCTGATTCATATAGGCCCATATCACTATTGAAGGATTACAAGATGTTGGCAGGTATATTAGCCAACAGACTTGCTAAAGTTATACCGGATCATATATATACTGATCAGAAAGGCTTTCTTCCGGTAAGGCAGATGCATGACTTAGCACATCTAACATTTGGCTCCATAGACCTAGCAACCACCTGCTCAAATCCATTTGTACTAATTACTTTAGATGCTGCCAATGCATTCGAACGAGTAACTTGGAAATATCTCTGGGAGACTACAACAGCCTTTGGGATAAGTCCAGCATTTATAAATGTACTTAAAAAGCTGTACGAGTCCCCCTTGCACAAATCTTGGTGAATAGGAAAACGTCACAACATGGGTATGCAGTTCCTTTTGTATAAAAAAAAAAACAGATAAAGAATATAGGATTGGTTATGAACTGAAGAATCAGACAGGGGGGGGTCTGATCTCTCAGGAGCAAGAGCCCTCACACACCCAGAAGGGTGTCATGCTTCATCATAGGGCATGCTCCTCGTAGGGCTGGCACTGTAATGCCCAACGGGGGCTCTTTGCCAGAGATCTTTTGAGTAAAAATGCTGTATGCGAAGTGTGGGTGTGGAAGCTATTGGTGCAAATGATGTTTGTGCAAAGAAAGTGCATGTTAAAATATTCTAAATGGTCCTCAAGGGAGTTTTAGTAAGTGAGTCCATTCATCTAATTAAAATGGTGGTAGCTATCAGAAGAGACAATGATCTTTGATAGCTCAGTGGGTCAACATGTTTCTTGCCGATTTAAGTCACTAATGATCTTGTGGCAATTCTTCAGGACCAAGATTCCCTAATCTACAGAGTGGTTGGAATCTTGAATTGTGTGTTTCCAAGGATTGCCGATCACAAGTAAACAAAGTGTGGTATGAATTGATACCTTAATGTAGTTTAATTATGCTTAAAACCGACCGATAAAGAAAAATCATAGCTAAAGCAACTTGCATATCACAAGTAGCAATGACCACTGTCAAGAGAAGTGCGGCATACGTGATGCTGCAATAACATGGCACTATTGGTGTACGTGCATAAAGCACTGTGAGAGACGAAAATAAACATTTAGAAAACAGACAATTAAAAACACCTTAAAACACACATGTGGAGGAAAGTGGGTTTCTGTTGCAGTAACCCCCCCCCAACTTTTTGCCAGACTACTGATGCACTTTGTCTTGATGTGCCCTGAGTCCCTGCCAATCAGGTTCCCAGGGCCCTGTGTTCTTTCCCCAAAACGAACCCAATTGACATCTCTGGCCATAGGTCAGCCCCTGGTAAATGGTACCACAGGGCACTGTGACCAGGGAAGACCCCTAAGGGCTGCAGCACTTATTATGCCACCCTTAGAGGCCCTGTACCTTTTTGTATGTGTGTGTTCGTTCTATTTTATATATATATATATATATATATATATATATATATATATATATATATATATATCTCTCTCTCTCTCTCTCTCTCTCTCTCTCTCTCTCTCTCTCTCTCTCTCTCTCTCTCTCTCTCCCCCCCTCTCTCTCTCTCTCTCCCCCCAAAGTGAAGAGTCGACATGGCACACATCGCTGTGTGCCATGCCTACTACCCACTGCCCTGGCATAGATCAGTCACCCCTCTAGCTGGGTGCACTATACCAGTGGTGAGGGTACAGGTGCATGAGCCCTGTACCCCTACAGTGTCAAAGTCCATTCCTAGACATTGTAAGTGCAGTGCTGCCATTAAGAGTATATGGTTCTGGGAGTTTGTCATTACGAACTCCACAGCACCATAATGGCTACACTGAAAACTGAGAAATTTGGTATCAAACTTCTCAGCACATTAAATCCCACACTGAAAAATGCACACAAAAGGCATCTTAGAGATGCCCCCTGAAAACTAACCCACCTCTAGTGTCCAGGCTGAGGGGCTGCTTTCAGCTGCCACCACCAAACATGTTTCTGGACCCCTGGGTCGAGAGCCTGCTGCTCTCTGGGGCCTGAAACAATGCACATCCTGGGACGAGGTGCCAAGCCTCCTCCCCCAGGATGGGCAGGGTTCACGAAGGGGAAGCTTCAAAGGCTTGCCGCCTTTGTGAGCTTACCCAGGCCACTTGCTACTCTCAGCAACTGGTCCCCACTGGTTCTGATCCCCACTTTGGGCGGTAGAACCGGCGGGAAAAACATGTGAGGAAGAGAGGTGTGCCCACCTCTGCCAACTCCACCCCTCAGGTGGGGGAGGCGAGGTGAAGCACAACTCTCAGTCCACGCCATCTTGAAGATGGAGGGACTCAACCAACCAGGGACAGGCTCAGCCCCAATCCCACTGGAGGGTGGCATTATAGGGGGTGTACCCACCCCAGGGAAGGGACCCATTGGTCCCTGCCTTTTACCTAACTGTAACGCCCCTAAATCTAGTATTTAGGGGCACCCCTGAACCTTGCTTCCGCAGACAAGAACCTGCAAGAAGAAGAAGAAGAAGAAGGACCGAACAGCCGTGAAGCAGCTAACAAGAGGAAGACGCCCACTGACTTGGCCCCAGCCCTACCGGCCTCTCTCCTACTCGAACCTGCTCCTGCGAAATCCCAGTGTGTCCTGCAGCCAGCAACCTCGAAAACATCGGAGGACCTGCCTGTCATCAACTACAAAGACTCTGTCTCCCGTGAACACCGGATTTGTTCATCTGCAACCTCTGGCTTCGGCCGGACACAGCGGATCCGCCCCACTCTGCACCCACCGACCACGGCCCGAGCTCGAGTGGGCAAACACCACAAGGAGGTCACCCCAGTGATCCTGACCCGAGATCCGGCAAGCCCTGACCGGCCTCAAGCCTCCAGCCGACGCCTGCAGCCTAAATCCAGAAGGTCCCCCCCAACCGCGACCAGGAGCTGGTAAGAAGATCCGACCCCAAAAGGCACCCCTGCACCCGACGACCCACAGCCTTGTGTGCCCAAACCGACGGTGCCTAACCAACCCCTAACTTCCCAACTTACCTCTCGAAGTGGTGGTCGCACCCAGAAGACCTTCGTCCCCGAGCCTGCAGTGCCTTTGCAAACCGGAGGTTCCCCATTGAAACCAACAGGGCGCCCGACGTCGAAACAGCACCCTGCACCCGGCCGCCCTAGTGCCGCTGAGGGTGCACCTTTGGTGCTACTTTGTTTCCCATTTGCCCTGAGCTAAAGTCCAGGAGCTTTGCTCCCACACCCAAGTGGCCTGCTTGCCAGCAGCCACCAACCGGAGGCCCCTATCCCCCATTGGATAACATTGGGCCTCAGCACTCTGCTCCCGGCCGCCCTAGTGCCGCTGAGGGTGTAATGAGAGTGCATCCTTGACCCTGGGGGAACCCTTGTTCTAACCCCAGAACCTCGACTCCAAAGACCGATTACTTACCTGGTAACCGTTAACTTCATTTCTCTCCATAGGAACCTATTGACTGTTTTTCTCTGAAAAATGTTCTAAGTGTGGAGTTGATTTGTATGGAAACCTGAAAAATAACAATTGTGCAAAACGGATTTTACTTACCTTTTCTCTAGGAAATGTCCCAGTGTGATATCTAGGCATATCAAACTGAGTAGAAAAAGTAATTTAAAAAGTAATCTCAAAAGTAACGTAAAAGTAACTTACCTGTAATTCTTATTGCAAAATCGATACAAAGTATATGTACAGCATTTCACAGTATTGCATTAGCAGTAATTCAAACTGTACCATTTCAAAGTACATTTACAACTGCATTTCAAACTGTATATTTACTGCGAAGTATTTATCAACTTACCTGTGCCAGGCTTGCTTGGTTCTATGAAATAAAATAACTAAAAAAATATTTTTATACAAAACCAATTGGTCTGAAGTTCAGCCTTTGAGTGTGTGAAATCATTTGCTGATTGAGTGGGTACAACAAATGCTTAACACTGTCCTCTGATACTGCCTTACTGCTCGACCACACTACCACAAATAGAGAGTGAGGTGCTATCTAACTTTACCTATGCCTACCTTTGGGGATCCACTGGACTCTGTGCACACTATACCTCACTTAGGTATAGTATATACAGAGCCAGCTTCCTACAACATGTGACAAGTTTGTAGAAAACCACATCACACAGATAACATACACTGTGTCTAGAGGGTTTAACGCACCCAATTGGAGTATCGGTAAGTCTCCTAAAGTGAAGGCAGAGCAAACGCTAATTAGCGTACTAAGAGAAACAAGCAGGGAGATATCAAGGAGGGAACAGGGCACCTCACTTTAATAGTGCTCAAGCTGTCTCCTCATCCAGGTCCTGCTGGAAAAATGTCAATACTTACAGGGACGCAGTGCGGCGTCCACAGGCAGACCTACCCAGTCTCTGGTTCCTCAGTAGTAGAAGAGTGAACGTGAGGTTTGTCATTAAGCACAACTGCTCCGCGGCCAATTGCCATCACGTGGAGGCGGCCGCGGGTTGCCGAGCTGCTAGTGCATCCCTGGCATCAAAAGCAGGAGGAAATCCTGGCGCCATTTTGCTGGTACATGGGAGCAATGTTGGCTCCGAGTTTGGGGGAGAAAAAGCAACAAAGATTGGAAAAAGGGGTATGCCGTATAGGCGGTAGATGCCTATATGCGGATGGTAGGAAGCTAACTGTAGTGGGAACTTAACATCAAGTTTCAGGATTACTAGAGGGACAAGACAAGAATGTTTACTGTTGTGACTACTACTTGACAAATACATTGAACCTCTCGCTCAGAACCTCAAATCAGACAATCAGGCTATCCCCTTTAAGACACAGGGTTTTTCGAATAAAGTTGCACTCTATGCAGATTATATTATACTATACACTGCAGACACCAGTCAAACAGGTGCCCACATCAAGGACATAACTGATTAGTTTGGGTCAATTTCAGGTTGCCAGATCAATAAGGCAAAAACAGATATAATGGAATATATACTTTTACTTCACATGCGTTACATCGCATGCCTTTACAACAACCACGTTGTTACAACGCGAGCTATTACATCGCAAGTCATTTCAACGACTTGCTGTAGGGGGTGCGCTGGACTTAGAATAGTATAATTTACTATTCCAACTGCAGTTTGTGCAACAGCAGGGAAGGTGTTGGATTCTAAATCCAACACCAGTGCGCCCCCTACCGCAAGTCGTTGAAACGACTTGTGATGTAATGGTTCGCGTTGTAACAACGCGGTCATTGTAACGACCGCGTTGTAAAGGCATGCAATGTAAGGCATGAGTTGTTATGGCTGTTTCCCGATATAATGAGATGGAATGTAAAATATTATGAAAAGGAAACCAGATCTGAGATTAGATATCGGAGAGTCACTGCTACACAAAATTTAGAGGTGGCAGCAAAGAAAAACCTGAGCAAACTGACAAAATAGATTGACACCTCGCTCACTAAATGGAACAACATACCTTTAACAATGTAAAGCCAGACTAATATTGTTAAAATTAGTATTTTAAAGGAATTAACATAGTTATTTAACACTACACCACTAACATTTGCAAGAGACAGTATTTGAACAATCCAGGGGAGGATAGGTACCTTTATATGGGCCTCTAAAGGCGATAGACTAATATGGAAGAAACTAAGGAGGAACATAGAGAAAGGTGGGGTCACACTCCCAGACATCCAATTTTACTGTTATGCGGTCCAGTTCAAAAACTGTTGGCTATTATCAGTTAACCCTCACAACTCCACTAGGGGCAATCTATACAGTGCCATGTTAAAAGAAGCTGGGCAAACGAGCTTCCTCCATAAGTTCAGAGCCCCGAGATGCTTTAAAAGAGTCTTTAAAAAGTGCTCTAAGCTAGTATAGAAATGTGGTACAAATTTGGGAATTTGTTGGACATTGGCTATTAAGCTGAACCAGCCCCCAATCTGCAACTCCACAGTCACTTTTTATGATGGACAAGTTAAGCTTCCCTTTAATGGAAGCAGGAATAAAAGTTTGGGGGCAATTAATGGCTGGAAAGGACCTGCTACAATGTGAAGCTTTAAATGAAATAACTAAAGGAACACTCTGAAAGCTCATATACATCCAACTGGCATTATGGTGGTCTACACAAAACCTGAAAGTGACTGAGAACAAAACCCAATTTAGCCAACAAGTTATAAAAATTATATGCAACAAAAACAGTTACGAAACTTAAGACCGTAAAAAAAATGAAGTAGGCCGTCATCATTGCTGTGCCAAAGACTTGTTTAAGGGTACCAGATGGTGCCCTGGGCAAGATGCTCTCTGCAGTGGCTGCACTGATAGTCCCAGTCTAGGTCTGTCAAGCAGAGTTGCGTTAGCGGCATGTCACTGATGGATACTATTTTTGCTGGAATCATACCAGGGATTGTTCTGACTGATATCTGGGAAGAGAAAGGAGCTATAGGGGATCAGGAATATATTCCATTCGCTCCCTATCAAAGATCTCCAGACGCTGCCAATAAACAAAAGAGTTCAAGATTTCATTCAACTACTTACAAATTAGAAAGATGAAGTCACTTACATGGCTGCCTAGCTCCAACGTAAGTTTCCCTAATTCGACAGAAGACTTGATTTAAGGCGATTCTTTTTTTGAAGCCACTGTTGATCCCCGCTTAAAAGGTTCCTTCCTTCTAGGAACTATGATTTAATTTGCTTCATCCATGGGCCAAAATGCAAGAAGCACACATGCATGAGGCTGTGTTTGGTGAATGAGGAGCAGGGATAGATAGATGGCTACAAATACAGCTTCACAGGAGGTGCGGGCAAAATGTAACGCTTCTGTTTCATCATGAGCTTAAAAGACACCTAGTCAATATGTGTATGAATAACAAGTGTAGGAATCTGGTGTGCTTTGTCAGTTCTTAGAATTGCGTACTGTAAGAACTATGTGAAGGACTTGGAGGCAATCAAGGTTTGGGCTATCACATCCCACATGCAAGAAAACTACCAAAACTGCATTGTCTGTTGTATAATTTAATTTAGTAAAGACATCAGAAGTGGTAGAAGTCAAACATGATTCTGATAAATCCAAAGCGGTCAAATTGCCCCATATCATGTGCAACACCAACAACGACTTCTGGATTTTCACGCAACAACAATTTAGATTATGCGATTCCTGAGTGCATGCTTACAACATGAAAAGTAAAACTAAATGACCCAGAATGCACTTTGCTGTAAATTAAAACGCCTAGATCAGTTGAATGTGTTACACCGCCAAGGAGCTGCTCTGGAGATGTAAACGGAGCTCGTTGTTGCAGCTTATGTTGAGGTCTGCAGGCACTAAGTCCTGGTAACCTCGATTGCTACTGTAACGTAATATCTTACTTTGTCTGGCATTGAAATCAAGGTAAGTGTGTCAGGGCGCACCGATGATCTGCCCATTCATGTTTGGCGAATCATTGCAATTTGTTAAGTGGTTCCAAGAAGGAACGAGGGTCATGGTTTTGAGATGCAATGATGCAAATATCAGAATGTTAAATATATTTCTGTTTGCTAAGGAGCCGCCACTAATTTTTTTGGTTCCAAGTTTTTCAACAGACCCATTGTTTTTAATACACATGTACTGGACTTTGGTTACACCCCTTTCAACGATTTACTTTAAAAAAATAAGCAGCCTCTTTAACCTATTGGTTGAGACGTTGTATTTGCATCTTGGCCAGCCCTCTGAACTAATCCTATTGGCTGTTTTAGTGTATTCCTCCCCCTCCAATAGAGTGCATGCCTCTTCCTTAGTCGGCTAAAAGATGCACAAATGCACAGCATTAAACCCAGTCCTACTGGCTTTTCCAGTGCTTGATTTTATGTTCAATTCACGCCAGGTATGCTCGCTCAGTTTACAAACCACTACAACATTCAAGCAGGTAGGAAACTAATTTATGTATATGCTACAATAGACGAGGAAAACACTTTTTAACAGAAAACATGCGTTCCTAACAGAGATCATGAAGAAGAAAAAAGCACCGGCCTACTGTAGGCAGTGAGTATCAGAGCATTAAACCTCTTTTAGTTTTGCATCATCATTTGCTGCATGCAAAAACCGTGACTGAAGTGAACACCCACAATGCATTAGCATAACATGGCCACTAGAGGGTAGCGTAACCTTAGAGATACAAAATATAGTAGAGATATAGAAATACATTCTCACGTTTCGCTAAATAAACAAGACTGTGTTCTTATGTTATACGTCTATGCTGCATAGTCACGTGTTCCCGTAAACGTCTTCTTCCTGTGCAAGAACACTGGGGCACAAAGGTAGAACAGCAGCATTTTTAAAGATCAGAGAGAAAACATGCTGTGCACAGTGAACGGTTTTCCCTTCTGTGGCACTCGCACCTCGATCCTATCTTCTCTAAGTCCGCTTTCGAAAACAAAAAGCAGTTGGTAGGGGGACCACGTGAAGAGCCATGCTCTTAAAATTACATCAGTTATTTATTCAAAAATTAATGAGGGCCACGTCACTACTGAAGAAAAATCAAACAAAAAAAAAAATGATAAAATTGCTTCTATGCACTACAATAACAAAATATTCAAGCCGCAGATTAAGAACATGCATCGGGAATCCTGATAAGTACAGCAGGACCCAGGGGCGTAGCTTCAGGGGAGTCTTTGGGGTGTTTCCCCCGCCCCCCCAAAAATGTATTCTGTTGTAAATAGTTGGGTATAGGAGCTCTCATTCGGGTATGGCGAGATGTCTGTCGGATTTCACATGGGATTTTTACATGTCTCACACTGACAAAAACACACACTCTCTCGTTTCGGTTTTGAAGGTCGTAAAAAATGTTGGTTAGTTTGAAAAATATTGTGTTTTAAGGATTACCTATTCTGGTTTTTATCCCCGTATAAACCGCAGGGCGTCTCTCATGAGACTTCTTTGACTCGGGTCCCGGCTTGCCTTCTTACGACGTGTGTGTGTCTAGGTCTGTCTTTTGGGGTGTGGACTACCCAGACTGCCTTGACTTTGCATACGGAGAGCGCCACGCATGACATATCTCCCAAGACTTTGGGCCAGAACCTTTTGCGGATGCTTTGAATCTAATGGGGTTGAGGTCTGTGTGCTGGCTCAGCCATTTTAAAACCACATAGGATGTAAATGTAAATAAACAAAAATGGAAAATGTCCTCACATGCCCCTACTCATAGAAAGGGAAAGAGGACTGTTCGAAGCTTTCACAACAATAGAAAGAGGACTGAGCTAGAAGCCTTCCATAATAATAGGTCTTTTGCAGGGGCCATCTTGGCATGGGCATACGATTAACAGCCCTCTCAACTGTCTCTACTGAAAGTAACCTGGTAACCCCCACCGATCAGTGGATAGACCGATTAGATCCTCCAACCGATTCTTTAGATCCAGAATCTCTCAGTCATTAACTATGCCTCTGCCATATACCTCCAGGAACTCTAAACTCGCTCGCCACGGACCAAACTCATGGTCCATTAATTACCCAGAAAACCTGACCAGTAATGCTAAAAAAAACTTAAAGCATAGAACCCTAAAACAGCACCCAGAAACACTTATTGTTGACAACTACCACACTGCTACTAATGGCGAGACGAAAACTAACTTCATCTTTTACACAAACCGCCCAACTAAGTGGAAAAACACCTTCCTTCTTCATTTTCTAGTCACCAAATCGGTTAATATTCCCTATGGAGAAAAAATCTCCACAACTGTCTCCCCTACCTTTAAAGGAGAACTGACAATTTCCATCTTCAAAACAGGAAACATTCTCATTCAGGCCTCGGACCCGCACCTCACCACTTTTGATCGGCACTTCCCAACGCTACTCTCCTCTATAACTCATCAGTGCCTTCAAACCCAATCTTCCTTACCGCCCCTCACCCGGTCAAAAAACCCTAAACCGACCCAATCTCCCTCACCAGATGACCCACGTTACAACTCATGGACATCCACCATCACCAACTATAATCTCACTACCCCTATCACACTCCGCCGGCAAACACCCACTACAATGACGGCAACCGATACCACCAGGTCCAGCAAACTCACAACCAGGAATCTCCACAAGGCTGATCCCGTGTCACTTACCCATCCTGACCACACCCTCTCTACAGCCAACGGCATCAATGATCCATTGGACACTGACCCCCCTCAAACCGCGGCACACTCAACCCCCCAGTCTCCCCACCTCAGGCTCAAACCACCCCCACTTCCAATCCTACTGCCAATCCCCTGGACACGGACTTCCCCCTAAACATAGTACACTCACCTCCCTTGGTCCCAAAACCCACTACACCGCGACCTAACCTCTTGACTAGAAGCAACAACGACCCCTCACCTCACGTCCAATCTATCCCTACTCCTAATCCTAATGCTACCTTAGGGACTCCCTTTCCTCTGCTTTCCTCCTCTAACTCTCTTCCCATTGCTCAGGACGCTACCTTTGGGCCACCCTCTCCTCCGAACTCCGCTAAACCTACTGCTTCCTCTTGCTCCCCAACCAGGGCTCAGGATACTACCTGTGGACCGCCCCTTGGACTTACTCAAGGGTGTACCCCTCAACCGCCGCTTATGATCCCTGATGCCATCCTTACCATTCACACTACTCCTTTGGAGCCCACAGCTGAGCTTAAGCAGGGGTCCATCTCCCCCTGTAAGAGCTGTATGGAGAAGGGGCATCTCCCTGCACCTTATACTGGACGGTCATCTGATGGTGTCAGTCTTCGGCGGATTGAGGAACAATTGGCCGAACTGAAGCGGGACCTCCTTTCTGTAAATGACAACCTCCAGATCCTCCTACAATGCTCAATAAAGAATGAAAAGTTCCTCACACCTTATCCGCCGGGATCGGATTTGCCCTCGCACCCTGCAACTAATTTAAATGATGGAATGGAAAGGTCCTCTGTTACCTGCCCAAACTACCCTCAAGGGCCCGCTCCACCTCCTCCCTACCTCCACTCCAGACCCTGTAGTTTACAAACGCAGTGGTCTGAGGTTGACACGCTCGCACTCTCACTATCTTATGAGGACTACGCAATCTCGCCTAGCTCCATACCCACTATCTCCTCTGATCCTGATAGAGAACCAAGTGTTAACTTGAGATCCTTGAATAAGGATAACTTACTTCAGGTAGTCACTTCGCACCTAGTGGAAGCAACTGCAGATTCCCATATCAAATCGATGCTTCTCAACTGCAGATCAGCAGTGAAGCACGCAGCAGATATCTCCGAACTCATCTTATCACAAGAATTAGACCCCCTGATTCTTACGGAAACATGGCTCAATGACTCTTCCTCCCCAATACTTGACATTTTAATTCCTCCGGGCTATGACATTGTCAGATGTGATAGGGCTATTAAAGCTGGGGGGATTGCCTGCATCCATCGGTCCAACCTCGTTTTGAAGCAGACTCATAAGGACTCGATGTCCTCCTGTGAGCTACTTGTCGCTGAAATTTTGAACAAGGGCAAGACTGTCTGTGTGCTTCACTCGATCTACCATCCTCCTGGGGACAACAACTTACTCTTCGTAGAACAATTAATGGAATCCATCTCTGCCAGCTCAGCCTTCCATACTAATCACATCTTCCTCGGTGACTTCAACCTTCACTGGAATGACTCTAATGATCCAGTAGTCTGTTCTCTTAAGTCTTTCCTCTCAGACCTCAACTATATACAGGCCTGCAACGGGCCTACCCACTGCATGGGCGCTACCCTTGACCTCATCATAGCTAGAGAGCACATTATTCAGCTAGACGACATAGTACCATGTGATTGGTCGGATCATCTCCAAATCTCCTTTCGCATTCAGGAAAAGGTATTGCTTAGACAAGGGCAACCACTCAAAAACAAGCAATTGTCTCGTAACCTGAGAGATATCAACATCTCTAACCTTTCCATCTTAAGCAAGAATCTACTTGAACCCCCAACTACCATGAATAATTTGGAAGAGTTGACGGATCATTACTTCAACACTATGTCTAATATTCTCGACTCTGCAGCCCCGAAGCTACTTAAAAGGATTCTCTGCAAACAATCCAAACCTTGGTTCAATGGTACCCTTAATGACGAACGTCGCAAGCTGAGACTCTCTGAGAGACGTTGGAGAAATGACCCCTCCACTTCTAGCCTTGAACAGTTAAGAAAGATGAGAAGCTCTTACAACAAACTCATTTGCATCTCTAAATCAGATCATTTCAGAGATCAGCTTGACAGCGCTAAAAACCGTCCCAGGAAACTGTTTGATATCATCAAACAACAGGCTAATCCTATTCCAGCAATCAAAATCGCTGGACCCAGTGAGGAGGACTTCTCAGAGCACTTCGCTGAAAAATCTAGAACTATTGAGCGGGAACTGCAACGGGCCGCTGAGAATTTGTTGTCTATGAGTTCCGAGGGTTTGCCTGGTTACACGGCAGTACACTCCCAAAATCAATGCCTGTACACACCCAAAAACAATGCCTGCTGGAATACCTTCCGACCTCCAGACTTGGAGGAGCTGTCACTTTCCCTGGCTTCTCTGAAACCTTCCAACCATTTCAAGGACCCACTCCCCGCCAAGCTGCTCAAAGACCTCAACTTGGCAGTTCTGCCTCTCTGGTCCAGGATCATCCAACAAACTCTCTTACAAGGGAGGATTCCCGACCTCCTTAAAATGGGGCAAGTCACACCCATCCCCAAGAAGCCCAATGCAGACCTTACAGATCCCAGTAACTTCCGACCGATCACCAACATCATGTCCCTAGCGAAATTGCTCGAGAAATGTGTTCACACACAGCTGTGTGGCCACATTGAGAAATTTCAGCTCCTAGACCAACATCAATCAGGCTTTAGATCAGGTCATAGCACAGAAACAGCGCTAACTCACATTGTTGATGACGCATTGAGAGCTCTGGACCAAGATACACCTTGTCTTCTAATCCTTCTGGACTTGTCCTCTGCTTTTGACACTATCAAACATGATAACCTGATTAACCTTCTTCAATACAGGATGGGGCTATCGGGCCCTGTCCTAAATTGGTTCTCCTCTTTCCTGCATAATCGAACACAAAGAATCAAAGTCAACCAATCTTTGGCGGCCAGCACTTCAGTCTCTATTGGGGTGCCTCAAGGTTCTGCACTTTCGCCCACGCTCTTCAACCTATGCATGGAACCTCTAACTGCCATTCTAAATGACTCAAACATTCAGTACCACATGTACGCGGATGACACTCAACTGTATTTGAAGATCTCCTCTCCAGATGACATTAAAACTCTTAACGGAGCGCTTAAAAAAACTCAACAATGGCTGACTCATAACCACCTATTACTTAACTCTCTCAAAACTGAATTTCTCCTGATTTCCCAGGAGAAATCACGAGGCTCCCACGCAAAACTGGATCAAAAAAATCTCAGCACTCAACTGCACCCCGCATTTGGTGGACTCCGCCTGCTCTTTAGGGGTCACCCTAGACAAATTTCTAAACATGCAAGGTCACATCAGTGCAACCATTAAGAGTGCCAACCATCAGCTCAACACTCTTAGGAAAATCAAACCGTTCCTACCTCCAGAAGACATGCAATCAGCAGTCCAATCCTTAGTTATATCACGAGTTGAATATGGCTTGGTGACCCTAGCTGGTCTTCCTAAATCTAGGTTAGCACCGCTAAGAGCTACTCTGAACGCATCTGCCAGACTAATCACAGGTTCAAGAAAGCATGATCATATCACACCTGACCTAATCCAGCTTAACTGGCTACCCATTGAAGCTAGGATCCGCTTCAAAATAGCCTGCCTGACACATAAAGCTATACACTTCAATAGCCCCGTTTACCTGGCAAAAAAACTTGAGCTCTCCGGATCCAGAAGAAACCTAAGAAGCTCCAATACCCTTCTACTGAAACCACCGAAATTCAATAAAAAAGAACTTACAATCGTACCTTCTCAGGACTGGCTCCAAGAATTTGGAATGCCCTTCCAACAGAGATCAGAACCAATCCTTCGACTGCCTCATTCAAAAAACAGGTCAAATGGCTACTATTGGAAGAACTGCATCAACAATAGCCTCCATGTCATTTGCTAGTCAATTACCTGCATTCTTGACAAGCATTTTTACTTTGTTGTGTTGAAATTTATGCTTGACAATGTACTTTCACTTTATGTTTGTAACTCGTGCTTGACAATCATTCTCACTTGGGGTTTAAAACGTATCTCATCTGTCTTTATAGTAAGGCGATGATGAAACTGTTCGGCCTCATCTGGGTGGGCTGTTTACTGTTTGTTCATTTTCTACCTATTCTTCCCCTAGCGTCCTCATGTACTTTATGCCTCAGATTCCTCTCATGTTGCCTTATGGGGTGTCCTTGGGTGTGTTATTGTATGCTTAACAATTTACTTTCACTTTATGTTTGAAATTTATGCTTGACAATCATTTCTACTGGGGGTTTAAACTTACTTCGTTTGTCTTTGAAGTCAGTCTATGATGACAATGCTTGGCCTCATATTTCCTTTTTTGTAAGTGTATTTATATTGTCTCTGTACGTATACGTCAGCTTTCCTCTTTGTACAGCGCTCTGATACCCGGTTGGGTCTTGTTCGCGCTTTATAAAACTTTTCAAATAAATAAATCCCTAACAATCCGCACTCTTCCCTCTTTCCACTGCCTACTACGCCCCCTCATAGCCAGCTTCTCCTATAATGTATGTTAACAAGATATACCAGCGTGATTGCTGGAAAATCTGAAGCTTGCTCCCCCCCCCACCCCATCTCACTGGCCAAGCTACGCCCCTGCAAGGATCGTGTCACAATCAATTCTGGAGCAAATTAGGAAATGTCTGGGAGTATCGCATATTGACACTCGTCATCTTGTACTGAAACCACGGAGTTTCGCACTGAAGCAAGTCTGACTGAAGCTGTCTGGGCGTTTCTACTGCGCGGCGAGAGTTTTGTGTGCGGGGGCCCTTCACCAAAGCAGCCCGTGTACAGGACCACTGCATACACTCCCTCCCATGGTCCATTTCCTTGCATCTGTCTGTATGCACCTGTATACAGGGTCCCGGGGAGGACCCTACTGTTAGTGTATTTATTCCACAGGAGGGTCTAGCAGCGAAAGAGACTGCCTGGGGGAAGGCGTGACATTCACCACAAGCTGCTGAGCAGTTGTCGTCAGCTCTTTGACACATCAATCTCACGTGACCTGGCTAAGCACTGAGAGCACAAGATCCCTCTGTTAATCAAGGGTCGGTGCTATGCTCTTTCTTGCCTACATATAAGCAGTGGCTGGTGGGCAAATTTTGCTCAGCTGAGCTGCTGGGAAAAACCATATGTCAGCTCATCTCTCTGATGTAAGGGTGGAAATCACAGGCACATGGAGTCAAATAAGGTTTTGTGCCGTTTCAAAACTCAAGTAAGGCGAACAATCCTACAGAATTAAAGATCTGTTATTTTTCAGCTTTTATCACACCCGTAGTTCTGATTCAGGGAGGACCTGGCCTGGCAGTTCGGACTGGACTGTTTCCATGAGGAGCAGATTCAAGACTGATTTTCATATGGCTGGGTCCACACTAAGATGGCATGATGAGTAAAAGAACGATGGGTTGGGATGCTAGCAGACCAATTGTCAGTGGTTGGACAAATTGCAAGCATTCCTCCCATCACTTTTTGTGTGTTTAATGTACCGCCCTAAGTGGCAAAGGTATGCAGAGACGTGGGTCTCGTGCTCACTACGTCACTGGAACCAAGCTGTTCCTGAGCCCATGACTAGGGTGAAACCAGTCCTGGGTTGCTTGTTTTCCGATTCAGGGAGGACCTGGCTTGGTAGTTCGGGCTGGACTGTTCCCATGAGGAGCAGAATCAAGACTGATTGTATATATCTGAGTACCAACTGCGGTGGCATGGTGAGCAAAAGAACGATGGACTGGGATGCTACCCCGAGCGATTACTAGTGATTAGATAAATTGCAAGCATTCCTCCCATCACTTTTTGTGTGTTTAATGTACCGCCCTAAGTGGCAAAGGTATGCAGAGACGTGGGTCTCGTGCTCACTACGTCACTGGAACCAAGCTGTTCCTGAGCCCATGACTAGGGTGAAACCAGTCCTGGGTTGCTTGTTTTCCGATTCAGGGAGGACCTGGCTTGGTAGTTCGGGCTGGACTGTTCCCATGAGGAGCAGAATCAAGACTGATTGTATATATCTGGGTACCAACTGCGGTGGCATGGTGAGCAAAAGAACGATGGACTGGGATGCTACCCCGAGCGATTACTAGTGATTAGATAAATTGCAAGCATTCCTCCCATCACCTCTTGTGTGTTCCAGTGAAAATAGGTTCAATTATAAAAGAGCATGAATTTATGATTAGTGAGACTAATCAAGTAAATTTATTAGGTTGTGATTTATTATGCAAATTAAATTGTGCGATCTGTTGTACACTGGATTGTGTTTCCATTCAGATAAAGGACCCTGATTTAAGAATTCAAAATTAAAATCGCAAGAAGTGAAAAGTGGTAAAATTCCAGTTCTCACAGAAGAGAACATATTATCAGGTTTAAACAGACAGTGAAAAGAGGGGATTGAGATTTTACTGGAAAGGATGTTGGGTTGAAAAGTGCAAAGCCAGTGCAAATTACAATGAAATCAAATATAAGGTTTCCACGTACTACCCAATACAGACTCTCATGAAGCTGAGGAAAAGTTTTCACTTGTGATTGAAAAGATGATAAAGCATGTCATTCTGAAGGATACTTTAGAAAGTTCATGTAAATTATCAATAATGGGCCTATACAACCCAAATGGAAAATGGAGACAGTTCGAGATTTGAGAAACATGAATGAGATAATAGTTCCATGTTGTCCAGTGGTACAAAATATCGCTGTGATTTTATTTCAGATTCCAGCGAATGCAGAGTGGTTCACAGTGACTGATCTGTGTTCTGCATTTTTCGCCGTTCCTCTACATGAGGATAGCCAATATTGTTTTGCATTTACATTTCAAAATAAAGTTCTGATTTGGACACAAATCTCAGAGAAAGTAATTCAGTCTTCTCTCAAGCACTTAAAAAAGGTTTTGGAGTCCTTGGAGATGCCTGGTGATTGATTTTAGTACACTTCATTGATGATTTGGTAATTTCAGTGAAAAAAAAGAGTCGTTAGTTGTACACCATTGCATTATTGAATCATTTGGCAGACAATGGACATAAAGTTTCTCCCACAAAGTTACAATATTGTCAGACAAAAATTACTTATTTAGGAGATCAAATTCAGAAAGAAGTGAGAAAGGTGTCTAAAGATCACATCTCTGCGATACTGAGAATGAATCCAGCAACAATACAGAGATAAGTGAGTGTGATTCTACCAATGGTTGGCTACTGTTATCAGTGTATTTCCAAATTTTCCTTGACTGCAAAGCCATTACACAAGTGGCTTCTGTGAGAACAAAGATCCGGTACCATGGAATGACAAATGCATGCATGCCTTCCTGGAGCGAAAACATGCTTTATGTTCCGCATCCCATCTAGGAATGTTTGATTATTAAAAAAAAACTGTTTTATTCTGCCATGAAAAAGAAGGGTGCTCACTTTCTGTTCTTGCACAGCTGCATGACACTGGTAAAAGACAAATTGCATATTTTTCTAAATTGTTAGATCGAGGTCGCCACTGCTCTTCCAGGTTGTATGAAATTGGTTGCTGCATTTTCTATTGCAATTACTCAGAGTGATTTGATTGTAACACCCTAACTGTGTTAGTGCCTAATTCAGTGAAGACACTTTAAACCCGATCAAAAACTCAGTAGATCACCAATTTGAGAATGACACTATGAATTGGCTATACTTGCAGCTCCGAAGACACAGTATGAATTGGCTATACTTGCAGCACCGAATATATCAATTAAAATATGGACTGTTTTGGATCTGCAACACATTTGCCACTTCCAATTTATTTAAAAATTAGAATAATGAACAAGATGATTATGGAAATGATATTTTGGGTGTGACTGAATTATGCACCAAACCAAAAGCTGATATTCAGGTTGTACAGCTCAATTTGGGTGATTTTATTTTATTTGTGGATGGTTCATGCTTGATAGACAATTAAGGAAAATTACAAGCAGCACATCCAGTTTGCACATTGACATGCATACTGGAAGCAATTTACTTGTGTAATGTAACTTCTGCACAAGTGCATGAATTAATTGCCATACCAGAACTTGCTGCATAGCCAATTAATTGAGTGTTACAATCTACACTGGTAGTCAGTATTGTTTTGGTGAGGTCCATGATTTTGGCCAACTGTGGTCACAACGTGGGTTTATGACATCATCTCTGTGATCGATAGTGAGCAGATTAGAATAATTGCAAAGCACAGCACAGTAGTAGCTTGCTTATGTTGTGCTGAAGTGACATAGCTCAGAAGGATCTGAAGGCCCTAGAACAGGAGTCTAAAACAGGTTGATTGCGAGCTGACAGTAGCTCTCTGGCTACTTTTCGGTATCTCACAGAATGATAATTACCTGTCAGCCTAAATGCTGAGGAAGCCCATTAAAACACAGTGGGCCGCTTTATGTAGTGCGTGGGAAGCGGAAAATGCAGGACCATATAGCCGAAATGTTTCTGAAAAACTATTTTTTCTTTCCTTTCTCTCTTTCTTCCTTTTCTTCCTTTTTATATTTCTTTGATTCCTTCTTTCATTTGTTTCTTTTTTTTGTTGTTTTCTGTCCATCTTTCTATGTTTCATTACTTCCTGGATTCCTTCTTTTTTCTTCTGCTTCCTTTTGCTCTTCTTTCTCATTTTTGTTCTTGTTTCGCTGCATTTTATTTCCTTTTTCCTTCTTTCATTCTCATCTTCTCTCTGTTTTTCTGTCTTTGACTTTGTTTTTTTTATTCCTGCTGTATTTTGGCTACCCGTTTCCTTCTTGACTTGCACTCTACTTTTTTCTTAGCTTCACATTCTTTTTTTTCTGACTTGCCCTTTCCTTGTTTCCTTGTTTCAGTCTTATCTTTTTTACTTCATTTACTTTCTTTCTCTCTTTTCACTTCTTCCTGTTTATTCTTTACTCCTTTCCCTCTTCTCCTTTATTTCTTCTTTCTACTTTAAGCTCATGTTTCTTTTGTCTTACTTTCTTTTTCTCTTTTCCATTCTCTTTGTTATTCTGCCTTTAAGTATTTTTCTTTCATTCTCTCCTTTGTTTTTACATTTTCCTCTTTCTTCCTCTTTTTTTCTCTTTCATGCTCTTCTTTCTCCCTCCTGCTCCCAGACTCTCACCACCTTTCTCTCTCTCCCTTCCTTTCTCTCTCATTCACCCCGCTTTCTTACTGCATCTCTATTTTTGTGTCCTTTTCTCCTTCTCTCTCTTTCACTGGCTTTCTGTCAGTTTCTTACCTTCCTTCTTCCTCTTATTTATTTTTTTCCTTTCCTATCCTTTCTTTCTGTCTCTTCCTTCCTTCTCCTTTTTCTTCCTCACATCTGCTTTTCTGTCTCCCTCTACTTCCTTTTTATTTATTTCTTTCCTTCCTTTCTCTTCCTTTCTTCCGCTCCTTCGTTTCTATCCCATTCTTCATTGCTTTATTTAAATTTTGTTCTTTTCTTTCTTCCTTTGTTTAAAGAGTACCTAGCTTCTTAAAGCAACCTCTCCGTCATTATGGTTTGACAGCTGGAGTGTGCGTCAGTCGCTGCAGATATATGTTTACTTGGAGATAGCTATGAAGTCTGCATAGGCCTTGCAAATTCTATTATTTCTAATGTCCTTTATGCCCTAACTCTCAAAATGTGTGCAGTATTATCTTATGTATTGCACGACAATAGGAAAACAAGTCTAAAAAAAAGACTCTCACCTCTCAGTGTAATTCATAAACAAGCACCATTGGGAACGCCACAAGTTAACATTTGCTACAGAACTCATGTGGTTTTAATACTGTATGCTTAATGGCGCATGACTGGGATACTTTAGTATCTAAAGTACTTGAACCTTATGTACATTTTACCCAACGCCCATATATTCGATGGTAGCTCAAGATGCTTTTCCCTCACTACAGAAAAGTTTGGAGATCTCTGCTGTAGAGGGAAGGTAGTGATTGTACTCTGCACTACTTCTCCCTCGTGCCATCACGGTCCTCGATGAATGATGGATACTTGAAAAACAGAGCTTTAGTTTCTGTGCATGCCAGAGGAGGGTGGGTGGGTTATGGCGTCACGTGGACAGAGAGACAGAAGCGAGAGATGTAAAATAGAGACAAAAGAGGGAGAAAGGAGGAAGGACGGAGAAAGAGACAGAGATAGAGAGGAAGGGTGAATTGGTGCACACCAGTGCTTAATTTGTGCTGGTGGCTGCAGGCACCGTCATCATGTTTGGGGACTGGGATTTATTTTTCAGCATCAGACTTTGACAAACGCAAGAGAATGGGAGAAAGAAGGAGGAACAGAAAGATGGGCACAGAGTAAGAAAGGGAGAAAGCAGGAATTACAAAGGACCGGGGAGAACGAGCTAAGAAAATGGAGGTGTAGATTGGTGAACAGAAGACACATGAGGTGGACTAAAAATTTGGCATCCTTAGTATCTTGCAATCCCCGACATTCAGCAGCAGTTACGGCAGGCTCCCAATAACATCTTGGGCCCTATGTACTTCGTTCCCTACAAATTAAGCACTGCATATAATGGTTGTTCTCTGGGGGATAAAGTGTGCAGAATGCAGTGCACAGGAGTTTCGGTGGTCCTTCAGCCATCGGCCTTGCTCGAACTATCATCCCCACCAGACTCCCACCTAACTCCCCAGTCACCTCTCCCTACTTACCACTCCCCTAAAAACAATGCGCATTGGAATCAATTCTCTACCTTCAATGACACTTCCATTCTCAACATTCTCTCTACCCTGAAACCCTCGAATCATTTCAACGACCCCCTTCCCTCGTATTTCTTCAAAGAAATGATAAGGCCTCTAGTTCCGCTCTGACCAAGATCGTTAATGTCTCCCTACTTCAAGGTGAGATCCCTGACTGCCTAAAGTCCGGGCTAGTTCTCCCCATTCTCAAAAAACCTACGGCGGACCCTGAGGATCTGAATAACTTCCGACCAATCACTAACACCCCCACTCTGGCAAAGCTCATTGAGAAATGTGTACAGACTCAACTATGTAACCACATTGAGAAATTCCAGCTACTAGATCAATTTCAATCGGGCTTCCACCAAGGTCACAGCACCAAAACAGCCATCACTCACATAGTTGATGACGCGCTTACCCTACTTGACCGGAACAAATCCTGCCTACTAATCCTTCTCGACCTCTCATCAGCCTTCGATACGGTCAAACATGACAACCTCCTGTGCCTTCTGGAACATAGGATGGGACTCTCTGGCGCAGTACTGAAATGGTTCGCCTCCTTTCTTCATGACAGAACACAGAGAATTAAATCAAACCAATCCCTCTCCCATCCCAGCCTTTGCACCCTGGGGGTGCCCCAAGGCTCCTCGCTCTCACCCACACTTTTTAACCTATTCATCGAACCCCTCACCGAAATCCTCAAAGCATCCAACATCCAATACCACATGTATGCAGACGACACCCAGCTGTACATGAAAATCTCCTCGCCTGACAATATCAAGTCACTCAACGGAACCTTACACAAAACCCTCAACTGGCTTACCCTCAACCATCTCAAATTAAACGCCCTCAAAACGGAATCCCTCCTTATTTCCCCGCCCAAGCAAGCACCCATCATTGAGGAATACATAAAAAATCTGTCTGCTCTCAACTGCACACCACATATCATTGACTCTACGAAATCCCTGGGTATAGTGCTGGATAGGAATTTGAGCATGCAGGAGCACATTAGTGCTTCTATCAAAAGAGCAAACTTAAAACTGAGCATCCTAAGGAAACTAAAACCTTTCCTTCCCCCGGATGACCTCAAGTCCGCAGTACAAGCTTTAGTCATCTCGCATCTGGAATATGGCAGTGCAACACTCTGCGATCTGCCTAAATACAGACTGGCCCCCCTCAGAGCTTCATTGAATGCGGCCGCCAGGCTCATCACAGGCTCCAAGAAGTACAACCACATCTCCCCGGATCGGAAAACTCTCAACTGGCTACCTTTCGAAGCAAGGATACACCTAAAACTTGCATGCATGACCCACAAGGCCCTTCACTTCAACACACCTCTCTACCTCGCAAAACAACTTGAGCTGTCGGGTGGCGCCCGTACCTCCAGGAGCTCCAACACCCTCCTACTTAAACCAAAGAAATTCAAAAAAACAAAAACCTACAACCGCTTTTTCTCAGGATATGCCCCAAGAATCTGGAACTCCCTTCCAAAGGAAATGAGACTGATTCCATCTACATTGACTTTCAAAAAGGAAATGAAAGCGCTACTGATGAACACTTACCTATCCTGAAGTCCAGTGGGGGCCTAAGTCACTGCATCTACCATCACGCTGATGACTCAATCGCCTTCGCCTATTGACTATTTCCTTTGCACACATTAAGTTTGTTATGTAACTATTGCTATTTTCTTGACTATCATACCGTCACGTAACTATTGTTATTTTGTCTATTGCTATGACTCTGCCACTATTGCCCCCCCCCCTCATATGTGTCGTTTCCCTCTGTAAAGCGCTCTGTTACCCTCTAGGGTCATGTTCTCGCTATACAAAACTTTCTAAATAAATAATCAGCTTGAGGCAGAATCATTATTCTTCTTTTCATTCCTCCACGCTGAATTTCTACTAGAGGGGATTATTTTTTTACCTTGCAATGCAAGCGGATGCTTAATGCCTTGTCTCCGGTATGGTACAGGTACCTTGTTTTCTCTCTCAGTGATGTAGTGTTGTGTAGTCGCAGTAATCCTTTTCAGAAAAAACAACAAAATGTTTACCCTTAATACCTTCTTTGCCTGGACAATTATGGTCAAGTCGAAAACGGATATTAAAATGAGAAGACAGCCGAATATGGAAGCTACCAGAAGACATTTGAAGCACGTGAAACGATATATGGCATTGCTGAGGGGAAAAAAGCTAAGAAAATATTTTGACTCAAGATGGAAAGACAATTAGTCAAAGTGGCATTGAGAAACCCAGATGCATTGAAAGCTGTAACCTCAAAGGACATGTCAATAGGTCTCCAATAGTATCCAGACTCCAGAAAAAGACATGAGAGGAACAATAAGAGAAAAGAATAAGAGAAAAGAATTAGAGAACATGAGGACGGAGGGTGGCATGCTCACGCAATACGAGTCGATCACCAATAGTGAGTTGTCTTCCTTATTTGGAAATAGCAAACATTATGATTCACCAGAATATGCGTATTCTCTTGATCTACAAAAAGCGACTAAAAAAGACCAGTCGCAGCAACGTTACAAAGCTTTATTATTTCAACGCTAATAGACACCCCAAAGAAATTATGGAATACCCATTTAATCAGAAAAGTCTTCACTTTACCACAGTTGACAAAAAGGATGGGTAGAGTTGTTCTACATCTTCTACAGCAGTAGTAGGAAGCAACAACATCCTACATTAATGTCAGGCACTTTATTCCAAATCTTCGCACAGAGGTGTTCTGGTTGCCATCGTAAGGAGAGAGGGAGTTTTGGGCCTGATCCTTGGGGACTGGTGGTGGCCGACAACAGACATTTTATCATTTTTGGACAGTTGTAAGAAACCAGAAAAAATACCATGCACGAGATTTGATTAGATCAATCTTCAAGGGAATTCACACGTGGTAGCAATTCCACTAATGTGTTCAAGTGCCCGGCCTCAGGGCCGGGCACTTTCAGCACTTCTACTTGAACGTACAGTTGCCAACACTGAAATAAATAATTTGCATCTCTGGCTTAGCATGTTTTAACTAACTAGATGAAACTAGGCTGTTGCTGTACACAAGAGAATAAACACACATATTATGGGGTCGTTGTAAGCAGCCAGCGAGCAGTAGTGAGGCACTCTGGCAGGGAAATGAATGAGGAGACTCGAACCCATAAACTGTACAATGCAGACAATAACCTCCTGCACCTCACACCATCTGTTTGTAACTCATCATCAATTCATCTTTATTCGATCAAGTTAAAAATGATCATAAAAGCACACATAAATACATCATAAAATTATTACAGAATTCTATTTAAAATTACAAATATTTCAGCACAATTCTAGAATAAAGACAAAAATGCATTAAAAACGTTAAAAATCATTTCATATGCTAAGTCTAAGTACATTGTGTTGTTATTTAGCGGTCTCAATGATCTTTACGCCATCCCCTTCTTCTTCCTCATGCAGGCCCATAAGAATGACGCAACTGAATAACAAACCAAAGGGTCAGGTAGTGTTTTTAGAAAATATAGTGCTACCCGGCACTGCTTAAAATTCGTTTTCTTTAAAATTGGTTTGAGGTAGACATTCCTTTCATTCTCATATAGCCTGCAGAATAGAACTAGGTGCAATTCAGTTTGTAGTGATAAATTATCACATGGGCATGCACTTAAATCAGAATGATTGTATGTTTTTTCAGGATAACCTAACATGAGGGGAATCAGGTTGGTGCGAAACCTCAGTAATATGAATCTGTGTTGCAACCTATTTACATTCACTAAGTAAGAGAACCCCCCCCTCTGTTAATGGTGGGTTAAGGCAATATGCCCGGACAGCGTGTTTCTCTCTATTGTGTTCCTTACGCTTGTACTCAGACATCAGCATGAACATGTCACTAACCTTCTGTTTAGAGACCTTCTTACAGACCAGAGGATCTTTAAAAAGTTTGTGGAGACCAATCTCCCTTAATGCAGACTCTACATAACTAAGCCACCTAGACCTCTTCCACTTATCCATAGCTAGGCAACTCCTTATTATTGAATGAGTGAGTGGCACTGTATCTCTCCTCCAGATTGAATGCCAGAGGAGAAGTGGGGCTAGTTGTGTATAAATCTGAGATATAGGATAAGCCCAATTCCGTATGTAAGATACCGTTTGTAAAAGAGGGAGGGAGACCCACTACAGATTTAAAAAATGTATTCTCAATAATTTGCAGTGGTGTCGGTGCTACCTTACCCCAGACCCCAGCGCCATAGGTCGCTGCTGCTTTTACTCTGGCCTGATAGATGTTTATCGGTAATAAGGGTTTAGCACCCAATTTTCTAGCAAAGGATATTCCAGCGATAATACCCCTCTCCATCACCATCTTTCTTCCTTCCATCAATTTCGCCCATGACAGGTCTTTATCAAAAAGGATGCACAAGTAGGGGAAAGAATCCACTACCTCAATTCTTTCTGCATCCGCATGGAAGTACGGCACTTTTTCTTTTTTTTGTAGCCCCAGCTACTATTACAAAGGACTTGGTTTGGTTCACTTTCAATTGTAGTGAATCCATAAAAGAAACATAGGCGGTTATCAACCTTTGTAACCCAGTCCCCGTTCTGGCAATTAGCACTGCGTCGTCCGCATAAGCCAATATTGGTAGCATTTGATTTTCAAAGAGGGGACGTCCCGAGTGACCACTGTGAGTGCTTTTTCAACTCCATTTGTGTATAAGGAAAGAGAAATGGGGCCAATACACAGCCCTGCCTTACTCCCTGGCGATTTTAAAAGAGCGTGTACAATCTCTAGTTTTGGTATAACGCA
Organism: Calotriton arnoldi; assembly: GCA_963921515.1. Classification (NCBI taxonomy): domain Eukaryota; kingdom Metazoa; phylum Chordata; class Amphibia; order Caudata; family Salamandridae; genus Calotriton; species Calotriton arnoldi. The sequence continues at coordinate 605,590 of CAWUFW010000913.1, read as the reverse complement.
CTGATGCCGTCGCATTTACATACGATTGCCTGATAAAATTTAGTATAGCTGGTTCGACCCCCATCGTCTCCATTATAGTCCATAGCTTATCATGGACCACGCAGTCAAACGCCGCGCTCAGGTCCATGAATGCCATGTATATTTTCCCGTCCTTCATTCTAGTATATTTTTCTATGGTCAATGCTAAGTTCAGACACTGATCCACAGTACCCCTTCCCTGCTGGAAACCATACTGGGCCTGGATTAGGATCTTGTTCTCTCTTGCCCATCCCTCTAACCTAGAGAGGAGAAGGCGGCCCATGAGCTTTGACGTTGTATCCAGCAGGGAAATCGGTCTGTAATTCTTTGGGTTGGCCCCATCTCCTTTTTTGTAGATGGGTACAATGACCCCCGATGACCATGAGGGGGGAGGGCCTGCCAAAGCTATACTAGTCAGGACATTTGTTAGGAGTGGTATCCATAGATCTGGGTTGGCTTGAAAAACATCTATTGGGACACCGTCCGGTCCTGGGGCCTTTCCCAGACTATATGAATCCAACCCCGCTTTAACTTCAATAAAAGAAAACGATAGAGGCACATGACGCATTTCCTGCGTTGGCACATAGTGGGGTATAATATCAGGGTTTAGAGCAAAAATGTTCTCGAAGTGGGAAACCTATGCCTCCTCAACGACATTTATGTACAGTGTTGGGTCACCAAGGCTTTTAAAATATGGTGCGTTTACTAACTTCCAGAAATCGCAGCTGTTTCCCGAACTGGCTGCCTTATCCAGGTCGGCCCATAAGTCCACCCTGATTTCCTTTTCTCTGGTTTTCCGTGCTAATTTATATGAGGCCCGCAATGTTCTTATTTGTTCGTGATTTCTAGGCCTAGCCTTTAGAGCATACAGCAACGCCTTCCTAGCTTTTGTACATGGTGAATCAAACCAGCCCCTGCCTTTTTCTCTATTTGGCGCTTTTGTGCTTGTAAGGGTCGATTTTATATTTTCTAAGATTTTACAGAAAGCTAGCACAACTTCCCCTGCATCAGCTTCTGGGTCTAAGCACAGTTGTATATTATCTTGTGTGTTTAGTATGATTTCTGGGACCAACTTAATTTTGTCAATGTGAGCCCATTTTAGCTGGACCCCATTTTTCCTAGCCACAATTGGTGTTTCAACATTACTACGCTGTTGTCTCTCCAGTGTTAATATCTTCAGCTCTATTGAAACTATGGCATGATCACTAAACGTTGTGAAGGAATTGCCTACCTTGACAACCCTTGCATTGAGAGGGGCGATCAAAAGAATGTAGTCAATCGTTGACTCCACCCCGTTTCGGTGAAAGGTTTCCGGCAGAGTGTCTGTTATGAGGTCTGGATCACAAATTATTTCCATATTTAGGGAGGCTAATAACTTATTTAGGGAGGCTAATAACTTATTTAGGCCATTGCCATACTCACTGTGTGTGAAGTGGTGTATACTGTATAGGATTTCCCCCCATGTCCTCTAATCCACAAACAGGCAATGTATTGTAGTTACAGGGGTGTATATTGAAGTCACCTAACCATATGACATTTATATTCGAAATCTTAATATTACATACAATGTCAGCGATTGCTTTGTCAACTTCCCCTACAATTGTGTGCATCTTTGGACCAAATCTGTTGTTGTAAAAATTTATTATTACCCATGTCCCTTCCTGATGCATCTCCATCACCAAAATGTGAAAATTTTGATTTGATTGTGGATTCATCTTTACTTTTACTAATAAATCGTTCCAGATTAGGGTCAAGATACCCCCCTTCGCCCTCCCCGAGGTAGATGGATTTGCTTGGGTCTGAAAGGATCGGTAACCATTAATAAATACTGGCTCCGTGGCCCATGTTTCCTGGAAGCAAACTATTTCATGCTCCTGCCATATCTTTAGCCAGTTAGTGTCACTCACTTTGAGGGCAATACCAGCCACATTCCATGAGGCTATTTTTAATGCCTTTCTTTGTGTCACATGCTGTATAAAAGGTGACTGTACGCTCTCACTATTGGCCATAGTCAGGGAGGGTTGCCTTTCACAGTTCGTCTGAGAGCTTGTATGTACTGGCTGAAGTCAGTCACAAGCATCGAGGTCGGACAGAGGCGCAAATCTGTTCTCGAGCCTCCAATCCAATAACCCAGAGTTTCCCCAAGATGCACCCCCTGTCTGTCCTTCCTTACACTGTAAGTAGCCCTCAGATCTCAGTGGTTCGGGAGGTCTATAGAAGAAACCCAATGGTAGGACAGTGATATGTGAGCTCCTAATATGAACGTTACCCAATTGTGCCAGGAGAAAACCAACAACAAATTCACTTTTAAAATTTAGAACCACACAATCTCCCGGCATTTGTTTCCTAGCTGAGCCCACCCATGATACTCTTCTTGCCATGATCATCTGACTTGAAATGTTCCTACCTATAGCCCCCACCCTGTTCAAATTTTGTGTTAGCCAATGGAGAGCTTTGGACATTAATTGAGATGTTGATTCTACTTGTCCCTCCCACAATGGTGGCACATTTCCCAACACTAGAACCAGGGGGGCAGCTACTGGTGGGAGGTGTAAGGTCTGTGCTCCATTCATCTGATTACTCAGGGCCGAGCTTGCTTCCTTCTGAGAACCATCTTGGCTGCCCCGTCCTATCGGTATTCTATTTTGACCTTTAGGTACTATATTAGAATTAGCCGCTTCCAGATTTGTTTTATCACCCGTTTCTTTTGTGTTATTGGATCTAAGAAGCCTTATGTTACTACAGGCAGAATTACTGAGTGTACCTGGTGTTGCATTGGGGGTTATTCCCTCCCGATTGTCACTTAGATGTTGGGCCCTATTTGTTATAACGGAAAACGTGTTTGGGGCCATTATACTAGAATCAGTTCTGGGTCTCTCTTGGAGTATTTGAGGCTGTCCAGCCATCATTGGGCCAACCTTTGTTAGTAGTGCCTCTAGTGCACAAAAATTATCTTTGGCCTGGGATTCTAGGCCGGTTAATTTCTCCTCTATCTGGCTTAGTCTTAGTGAGATGAGGTTTAGCATAGTGGAAACCAGTGTTTCTAATCTCTGCCACATAGTTTCATTCATCAGAGAACATGGGGCAGTATTTACTATTTCCGATCCACTTGGTTCTTGCTGAGCTGGTTCTAATACTACCTCCCCCTCGTTTTTATTTGGTCTCGGGGCTTTTGCTGGTTTCGGTCTTTGTGGACCCCCACCCCTCTTTCTCTTTACCGCAGTATCAGTACTGTTCCCCGGAAGTCTTTTCATAGCTGCCACCCTTGTGGAAGCTCTTTGTGAGGTGCCAATCAGTTCCGATTCATGGGCTGTTGGTCCCGTAATTGTGACTCCTTCCGTGGCCATTTCGATTAACGAAGGTTCGTCTTGAGTGTTGTGGGACAATATCCCCCCCAATGAGGATCTTTTATGATTGAGGGGCTCCAGCGATAGGCGGCGTTCCGTCAGTTCAATCTCATGCGCCAGGACTGATGTTGCCCTAGTTAAGAAGAGTCAAGTGTCCCCGCTATACTTGCGCCCACCCGGGCGTTCTGGCCCTCTCGTTTGCTCATCCTGTTTTTAGACCTCAGTGCAGTCTGTGGTACCGATGTATAATGTTAGTAACGTGGGCCCCGTGTTGGTACTATTGATACTATTAGTATCTGATAAACACAAACACAAAGCGAAGCACTTTACCTTAGGGGTTCTTTGGATGTCAGAGGGGGGGCCCAGCCCAGCCTCTTCCGGGCTCCGACGGGCGTGGACGAGCCCGCCCTTGGCCCGGGCGCGTCCCCGCGCCGCGGGTCAGCAATTCGCTTTTCAGCGCGACCTGCGCGCTAGTGGTGATGGGAACTGTAGTCTCCCTCCGCCGCCGGGAGAAGTCCTGTGTTGGCGGTCTCGCTTCCCGCTTCCCCGCTCCTCCGGGAGTCCTGCTCGCCAGCTGCCAGGCCAGTATCAGGTCAGTGTACAATGCGCCGCGGGTCAGCGCTTCGCTTTTCAGCGCGACCTGAGCGCTAGTGGTGACGGGAACTGTAGTCTCCCTTCGCCGCCGGGAGAAGTCCTGTATTGGCAGTCTCGCTTCCCGCTTCCCCGCTCCTCCGGGAGTCCTGCTCGTCAGCTGCCAGGTGTCAGGCCAGTATCAGGTCAGTGTACAATGCGCCGCGGGTCAGCGCTTCGCTTTTCAGCGCGACCTGCGCGCTAGTGGTGATGGGAACTGTAGTCTCCCTCCGCCGCCGGGAGAAGTCCTGTGTTGGCGGTCTCGCTTCCCGCTTCCCCGCTCCTCCGGGAGTCCTGCTCGCCAGCTGCCAGGTGTCAGGCCAGTATCAGGTCAGTGTACAATGCGCCGCGGGTCAGCGCTTCGCTTTTCAGCGCGACCTGCGCACTAGTGGTGATGGGAACTGTAGTCTCCCTCCGCCGCCGGGAGAAGTCCTGTGTTGGCGGTCTCGCTTCCCGCTTCCCCGCTCCTCCGGGAGTCCTGCTCGCCAGCTGCCAGGTGTCAGGCCAGTATCAGGTCAGTGTTTGTAACTCCTTTACCCCACCATCTCTCACACGTTGATGCACTCCAATTCTCATTTAGATGCCCCATCATCATAGCTCTGGGACCTCACTATAATGGCTGACAGCTTCACCTCTTCAGCACCTCAATAGCCTGCTACTGCACCCTTACCTAGCTTCTCCTGCACTTCAATCAACTGCTTACAGCATTACTTTGCACCATCTTATAGCTCCTGCACACACCAATTATTTAGGCAGTAGGTTCTAGACCTCACCTCCTCATCTGGCAGCTCTTGCTCCTAATCGCCTGAACTAGTCACTATTCATCTCACTTCAGATGATATTTACTCACAACATGCTCATCTGGCTGGTTGTCATAATGGTGAACTCACAAGAATATCAGAGAGGTAGCAGAGCTACACTACTCTACTCAAGGTGCCCCAAGCAGTAAAACCATCAAACCCAGCGATTCACCACCAGCTGTCCATGGTTTCGCCATCATTCTTACTACATACAATCACCAGTGTGATATTAAGCACTAACTACGAGGACACACACATATGCAAGTAACATCACATTGTTATTCTGTTTTCAAATCAGAGATTACCTAATCTTAATAAATGGTATGATCATTATGCCGCAAGTGCGACACCTTTAAACGTAAACTTCTTACCATCACATAGATGCTAAGCACCTTTTCCTCACTAGCAGGCGACCCTAGATTTCTGTTCATATGCAGAGTATTTTGGCGTTTATCAATATATCCTTCTGAAAGGAAATGTGTTTATTAGCTATAACTTAAGGGAGGTGGGGAAAATGAACTGGAGTAGATTATCTTTTAAAAAGTTATAGCACTTAACAAAGTAATGAGAGTTTTCAGAGAATTAATTCATATTAAGTATGGCTACCCACATGCAGTTAACTATTTCAATCGGTTGTTATCTATTAAAAATGGATTCAATTATATCATTGAGGAATTTGAAGGTTGTGTTTCCAAAAACCCTGCGGGTAACTGATAGAATAACTGAAAAGAGCAAAGAACAGACTGTTAGAGGTAAAGCTGAATGCAAAACTCAAGTAATTCGTTTTAAGGAATTAACAAATAGCAAATTATGGGCTTGGCTGGAATACTTAGGGGATTGAAAGTTAAAGGGTTAAATGATGGACCCAGATCTAGTTATCTACAGGTTTGTATGGAAATATTAGCCTCCTCCATACACCTCAACCAGATACCCCTCAGTGTTATTACTAATTAGCCAGAACATTGCCAGCATCATATCTGCTCACGTAGACAGTTACCTAGCACTTTATTGAATGCTGCTATGGAACTAAAGAGAATGACTAACAATGCTCGACTGACTAAGACAAGAGGGCTTGGCTGACACACACACATGGGACAAGTTGCAAGGACATGAGGGTAACAGCCAATGCAGATGGTCACATGAAACATCTGACTATTAGTTATGGATCCCTCACAAGAACTCTGTGGCAGTAAGACAGCCAAAGATGTCAAGCGATAACAGAAGACAAGAGTCCGTCAGCTTCAATGTAGGCTAAGTATAATCAAGCTACTCCTGGCTTTAGTACACAAGTAAAACATATCACACCAGGAGCACAGATGATGAGATGCTCATCGCTCAGTCATTAGACTCAAATAAACACCATTAGAACAGTAGCACATAGAAAACTTAAGATATCGCATAAAGAACCATCACTGTATTGGTATGACCTGACCAAGTATACAGAGTTAGCAAGACCACATAAAATAGGGCATGTTTGCCTTCTTCACAAGAGACCACATGACACATAATACATGAGCCAGTAGCAAAAGCTCACAAATCAACAACTCCGTACTCCATTCCAAACCACTAAACGATTAAAACACCACATACACAAATTCACCAATACCTGCCTCCATTCACAAAGAAATTGTATGTAAAAACTGCACAAATGCCACGGGTTACCTGAATCTCCTTCCGACTCTAGAAAGAAAAAAACAGAAACTCACACACTAAACAACAATGTCTCCTCTCAAACATATAATAAGCAGCTACCTGGAACAGTGGCATCCATTAAACAGATGAAAAGTCTAAGAAGGAAAAAATCTTGGGTAAACGGAAGTAAAATCTTTTCTGCAAAACAAAGCTGAAGTATGCAAACAAACGTAAGTGGCAGCAGTATGAAATAATGTTAACCTTAGTTTAAGGTTAACAAAAGGGTAAGGAGTGCAAGTTAAGTAGTAGGATTAGCGGTAGGTTAAGTTAAGGATGAACAAAAAAGGGAAAACATTATTTTGTGTTAGAGTGGGGGTTAGGTTTAGGGTTAATGGTACAGTTAGGTAGTTAGGTTTAGGGAAACGGAGTTAAGATAAAGGTTAGATATAAGGTGAGGGTTTGGTTAATCAATCTATAAGGAAAATAAGAGGCTTGCGATAAGTGATTAAATTTGTGGGATACAGCTTAATCTTTTTTTCCAATGGGAAAAAAACAAAATGCAAGATTAAACTTGGATATTCTAAAATTAATAAAGCATTATTTTGTAAAACCAAGTTATGAAATAGGAGAACAAGATTAATTTCTACTAGGTTTTCACCCCTGGAATAATGGCATTAACCCCTAAAAAATATTGCTCAGACAACAGCCAGCCTTTTCTGTTTCCCTAAGCAATAATGGATACACTATCCTCCCCTAACAAAAATGCGAAATCCCTTCCCTAACAAAATAATGGAATAAGAGGCGTGGTTTGATTGCGCCGAAGGTGGCCGTCTGATTCCAGGGCTCCCGTTTCCCTCCAGATGCAACTAAGTGGAAGTGGTGCAGTATGGAGCACTTTTTAGCTGAATTGGGAGGGTGCTGGTGATGGAGTGAACGAGGAGCAGTTAGGTGAATTTTAAGACCATTTCTTGGCCCGAGAGGATTTGAGTAGCTTTTCCCTACTTTTCAGAGTAGCTGCGATGGCCGCCATTTTATGCAACGCTTCATGGGCTAAACGTTTGAGGGCACTCATTAATCCACAGTGCAGTCAGTGAAATGAAATAGCTGCAAACAAAGAAGCAATAATCACTTGCCATATTGAAGGAAATGAACGTAGCAGAGACTATGGAGGTTAAATTTCATTATATTAAGTAGAGCCACATTTTGTTTATCAGGGAAAAGGACTGTTTCCATACCTGAAGGAAATTATTATTGATATATAAAGGACGTATATAGGTTTTTTCATAAACTGGCTGAAAAATATCAAATGCACTGACAAGAACATTTCCACACTTGGTCAAAACATTGCAGCTAGGTGTTTGTCCTGCTAATATCGTAATAGCTGAGAGCTTACCACCTAGACTGGAGGGTCAATTATCTGCAATTCCCAAGCTGGGCATACAGTTCACTTTAACTACCATATGCAAATAGGCCTCTGGTGGAGGAAATAAAAGGCCAAAGAAGGGCCTAGCGTCATCTACATTTCCCTCTCTGTTAACTTTGGATGATTTGATGGAGTAGATAGAAAGTTGAAACCTTTTGTCATGGAAACTAACCATACATTTCAGAGCTCTGAGTATAAATGGTCAAATGTGGAGTCAAGAGTGTTGTTGAGAAACGAAATAGTGAGAAACAGGCTGTTGTTACCAGAGTGGGCACAAGTGCTTGAGAAATTGCATCTCTTCAAAAACAAACCAAATATTTGAAATATCATAATAGAGGTTGAACAAGCTACAAATACATGACATTCTTGAAGGTGCAGCAGGATCAGCTACAAATATAGTCCTGAAAATTACAATCCCAAAAATTGCTTGTTTGTTGTATAATTCCGCACTTAACATTCAAAGAGCTCATCGTATTGGTCCTAAAATCCCTTCTCCAAATGTCTTGTCTCAACCCAAAGGCATTATAGCTCTATGTTTGCAATGTACAGACCTTATGAAAGTTCTCTCAGCAGCAAAACAACAGAAAAAAAAAGCTTTGAAAAAGTTTTTCTTTTCTGAGAATGTAACCTGAGTCACGGCTAACAGATGGAAAGAATTGTTGGATATGCTTCTAACCTTAAGGTCGATGAATGCAGATTTTCTTAAATACATTCATGCCTTTTTAAAGTTACATGTAAAGAGAAGACCACTACTTTCGAGACTCTTGATCAACCCAGAGAATTCAAGACTTGATTACACTGATTGCATTTTATGTTTTAATTCACATAATTGTAAATGTGAACGTGTCATTTCGTTTCATGCTAATCTGTTTTATATTTTTGTCTTCTGCTTGCTAACATTTTAAATAAATGAGATTGATTTGGATTATAATTTTTTTTCTTTTTGCAGGTTCCATGTTTCTCATGACGAAATATGTGGATGTCCTTCGCTTTATCCACTGTTTCATGTAATGCTCATATCGTCTTCTCAAAATTGTTTTTTCTTTCACTTCTTCTGTAATGGTTAAGTTTATCCATTTGTGTATTTTTGTGATTTCCTGAATATATTTCTCCCAAATTAATATAATTTGTCTTAATCTCAAATTTCTATTTCTGGAGGAGCGGTGCTACTGGGGCTTGTGTTGGCCATTTAAATTGATGTTTCACCATCCCTTATCTCGTTTGCATTTTTTCATCTTAACTATGAAGCATTGGCTAAAGTCAGAACAACTTCTTATCATATAATTATATTTTACCTACTGGGAGATTCCCTTTTGAATACTGTTCTTTTGCTCTGTCTTTTTTCTTAGCCTTTTTCTTCCTTGTCTTGAATGTACAGTTGTCTTGTCTTTTTATATCTCCATTGCATGTTTTGTGGTTTACTTTGTTCTGATCAATATGTACTTGACTTCAGTCTTTCGTCTATTATATATTTTTACATTCCTCCCTTGGGTTATACAAAATGAATAATCTCCATACTGTCTAGTGGAATGTTAATATTTTACATAATCCAGTAAAACAGTTGTTTCCCATTTATCTAAACTATAGTGCCATACTGCAATGCTGCAAGAAACCCACTCAATAGAAAAGGATATTAATTAAAGAAGGGTGGATTGATCAAAAATATTTTTCTCCAGCTAAAAGTAATAGAAATGGAGTTATTATTCTTGTTCCAAAAACCCTTTTACTGGCTATAGAAAAATAAAAATCTGACTGTGATGGCAGATGAATTTTTATTAATTTATAGATAAATAAGATCTCATTTTCTATCCTAAATGTTTATGGTCCTAATGAGATTGACGTACGTTTCTGGGAGCACATCTCAGTAGAGTCGATGAGTAAATGTTAATCTTATAGTTGTTGGGGATTGTAATTAACGATGGATCCTATATTAAACAGATGCTGAAGCTTAAAATGTGTAACTAATAAAATGCAAAAAGCCTTTAAAAAAGCAGTCTCCTCCGGGGGTTGGTTGATGCATTGCGTGTATACAACCCTGATATTATGGAATATACCATTTATTCATTGGCTCATCATTCGAGATCCAGAATTGATTATTTTTAGACAAGAGCCTTACCCAATCCTTAGTCAATGTGGAGCTAGGCCCTATTCTAATTTCAAAACACGCCCCTGTTATACTTGATTTAGATACACTTGTTGAGAAAAATGCTTGAATAAGACGGTATTTCAATAACAGTTAAATCATAAAACCAATCAATATTATGCTTATTTCGAGGATACCCCCACAAAACACATGCAACATCAGAGCAATAAAAACACCATACAGCAAGATCAAAATAAATACGTAAAATAAACAAAGTTCAACTGAACTATTAAAACCACATTCAACTGCTGCTCAATGTCGCTTTCTTATTCCTCCAGCACCATGCTGCCAATAGAAATCGTGACACATTGTACAAAACCGGGCCACTTGTGTCAGTTTTGAGAATACAAATAGCAATTGTGTAGCATGAAACACAGCTCAATCCACAGTGCAGTCCACTTTTCCCACGGTTGCATATAAGCAGGACAGAAGAAAAAAAAGTGCTTCTGTTTCCCTCTGTATGTAACACACTGGGAAAAGATCAGAAGATGGGCTACTACTAGAAGTAGTCCAGTGGTTCTTAACCTGCAGTATGGGGACTCCTGGTCCCTGGGGCTCCACGAAGCTTATTCAGGGGGTCTGCAACTGCTTAGAAAATTAAATATTAACAAAAGAATAAAGTATACATAAAAAAGCAAAATTGAAAATTTTAAAACATTCTTTAAATGTGAAGGAATTTTTAATTGGAGGCTAAAAATTAAGAACATAGTATGGATGATGCGTGGCCTCGAATGAATTTAGAAAAGCTCCAACCTTCCTGTTAGGATTTTTTTTTCAATATTTGTTTGTAAATTAAATAAAATATTTCGTCATTTGTGTATTTTTTGATGAATGATTGTTTCTGTATTTTTGTGCATTGTTTTGTGGTTCAAATCATTGAAAATGGGGGCCTGGATTCCAGTAATGACTCGGGCAAGAGGATTCCATTCCCCATCATACATCACCACAGGAAATTACATCACTGCATTTCCCATAATCTGTCCGCACAAGAAGTGACTTCACTTCCAGCCTTTTCCCATCTTCAGTCAATTCTTCAAGGCTTTCCATCATGACGGAGTGCTCTGCAAAGGTCGGACATAGACAAGTGCATCATATGTTTGGGCATGTAAGGGCCAGGCATGACCTTGGGCCAGAACCTCTGTTCCACTGAAAGTTACAAGGTAAGTTAAAATCAAGTGTCTCACCCAGCAGCCCATACTGCCAATTCCCACAACCATACCTAGATCTAAACCATCCATATACCCACATTGCATTTGCATAACACATAGATCGAACCTAGTACTCATCCCACTCACTACCACATACTCTCAAACTACAGAGCACACATTCAGACTCATGCCCATTAACGTTCGCTCTGAAGTACTCCTCGCACCAGATATCACCTATCACAGAAACATGGTTCATCCCCACATCCTAGGCACCCTTCTTCCCGCAGACTGTAGCATTCTTTGTGTGGCCCACACACATATTAAAGGAGGAGGCGTCACTGTCATCCATAAGTCCTCCTGGTTCTGCATCCTAGGCAAGTAAGTAACTCAACTCCATGGACCTCCTGACAAGCCACTTCCTACTCTCTGCAATTTGAACAACCACCTTGCATCTCAACAACCGGCCTATTCCCAGGTAGGTAGAACAAGGGCTTCATTGATAAATTGTGATCTCTTCTCAACATCTTGTCCATCCAACATTAAACAGAAAGAAAAACAGAACTCCAATGACCTCATGATACTGAAGTTCTCCGTGCCATCATGCAGACAGCTCATCACATCAGCCAAAGCAAAGTACTATACCAACACCATCAATAAAGCCACCAACAAAAGCAGAATGCTTTCCAACACAATCAAGCACTGAATCAACCCCCTGCCGGACCCACCCATTGCTCAACTGCACAGAAAAGCACAATGCCATCAACCTTTTCTTCAGTGATCAAAATTCAACAGCTCGACAACACCAAGCCTGCTTCATTTCTTATACCCACCCCTTCCCATCGAATTCCACAATGGTGATGCTTCAAAGTCTTATCTCTTGCAGATCTCGTCTATATTCTAACTCCCTAAAATGAACTTCTTATGAAGATTATATCTTACCCCTGTCCATCATTACAGCACTCTCTCACCGGTACTCACCACTGTCAATGTCTCCCTCACTTAACCATCTTATCAGAAGCTCTCAAAACAGGTTAGATCCTCCCACTCTTAAAAAAACCTACACTAGACCCAGATGACAGCGACAACTACTGGCAGTTCACCAACCAACCATTCATCAGCAAGATCATTAAACAAAGCAATCTATGTTCAACTCGAAGATCACATTAATGCTAATCATCTTTGGCATGACTAACAGTCTGTGTTCAGATCACACTGCAGCACAGAGACGGCTACCTAATACATCATAGACGATGTCCTCCTGACCACAGATGAAAATTAACCTAGCCTCCTGGTATTACTGGAACTCCCAGCTGCCTTCAATACAGTCAACCATCCCCCCCCCCCCCCCATAAACATCCTTGAGTCTCGAAGGGGATTCACAGGCAACGTCCTTCACTGCTTCTCCTCCTACCTTTTAAAAGGACACCTGTTTGTTCACATAAGCACCTCAGGGTCCAAGAAGATCCATATGACCTGGGGAATCCACAAGGGTGCCATACTGTCTCCGGCATCTTTAATCTCTATATGGAGGCACTGGTGTTCTGGTCAAAGATTACAGTATCATGATTCACTAATATACTGATGATACACAACTCTACTTGAAAGTCTCCTCTACTTCAGACATCCAATGCCTCAAACACTACTGTTATTTGCCAAGTACAACAAACAAGAAACAGTACAAACCCGGTTTAATGATATGAACCTTGACGGCTTTGAACCCCAACTTTCACGGAATGCAAGGTCATTGAATTCACAGAGTACACCAAGCTGACCATGAAGGAACACACTGCCCAAAAACAGACTGTCTGGTACCAGCTCTCTCTTCTACAGAAAGTGAAACTGTTTCTTGCAGGAAATGACTTTAAATTGCCATTCAAGCCCTCATACTCCTGCACCTGAATGGTTGTAATCCCCTGCTCAATGGCCTCTCAGACTTCACCCTTGCCCACCTTAATATTAATGGGATCCTAAATACTGAAGCACGTCTCATCCAGGGCCTGCAGAAATATGATGACATCACCCATCCTGCTGGAACTCCATTTGCTTCCATTGCAGGCCTGCGCCATCTACAAAATCAGCTGCATCATTTACAAAGCCATCAAGACAAGCAGCCCTGCTTATCCTGCAGACAAGGTCATCATCTCTGGTGGTCCTTAGCACACCTGCAGCAGATACACCACCAAACAGCAAGTCTTTTCCATCTACGCACCCAGGACCTGGATCAATATCCCTGTATCTATCAGGACCGCTCCTACACTGCTTCAATTTAGGAAAGAGTTGAAGATGCACCTCTTTAAAGAACAATGCATCACAATGCATTAATAGTCAACAAACTAGCTACCTCTCCTACTAGAGGTGGAGATACAGGAAACCTGGTTACCAATTCTGGATGTCATCTTCATCCCAATAACTGGTCATTTTGGGTATTCAGACCCAAATTAGGGTATAAAATGTTGGAGTCAGAATTATCGGGTCCAATACCGCATGTGGTTCCTAACTCTGGACCCATTTCCAAAGCAGAGACATTTGGGGTTTCACTGGGTGTTCTCCTGCACTCTGTGAAACCTGTAATCCGGTGAAGGATTACTGCTCTGCCTGCCTTGTAAAGGGTCCCTTTACGTACTAATTGCACAATTCAGGTCTCTACAACAAGGTGCACTAACATAATAACCCTTCCTCTGAAAATTGCTACACATATATGAAGTCCTTGTTACAATCAATGCGACTGCTGTCCAATATACTAGTCCAAAATGTACTGGTACACTAGGGCAGTGGTACCCAAACGTTTTCGAACCACGGCTCCCTTGACTCATTGGCCATTGCCTGTGGCTCCCCACTGTTACTTTTTTTGGAGGATTGGGGGATGTAAGCCCGGCCTCGGGAGTACTTGCATTTTTCTCCCTGAAAATAATTGGGATGAAGCTGATGAAGGTATTATAATCATATACACAGGGTGTTTCGTATTACTAAGGAGGCACCTCTAATAAAATATTCCTAGTTACACTTCTTTGCCCATGCCTTTTTAGAGTACCCTCTCAAACTTTATCCCACTTACAGTGCTAGATAGCACCCCTATGCATGTAGGCCCCATTGCCAAAGTGTTTCTGCGCTTGAAGAATATTTGCATGCTCTTCCATTTCTACCCATGTCATATGTGCCAACACACCTGTCACATCAGGATGACTCTCGATTTTTTAAACCACATTATTTTTGCTGTCTCCTCCCTAAAATTACCTCCAAATCAATGCAAGTAAAATAAATTCCTCTGATTTTTTTAAATGTCCCTCTTTCTTGCTTCCAAATGTTGGCATAATGCTGTATATGGTGTTTTACTTCCCCGTGCTCAAGGAGAGAGCAGGCCTGTCTGGAAATGTGTGTGTACTGAAAGAAGTGTGTACTGGAAGTACCTATGATTCAAGTACAAATGTCAATACGTAATAATACTTAGTGTGTTTAATAGACAGGACAACTGTACTTTCCTGATAACTTGCATTGGTGTAAAATGCATTTGGAAAAAAGCAAAACTTTGGTGTAAAATGCATTTGGAAAAAAACGAAACTATTAAGGAGTCTAACAAAATTAATTTGGCGTCTTCCGCTTACTTTGGGAGTGTTGGAATGTGGGGATCCAGTGAAATACGGAGGTCATCTCCCTCAATATGCCATCAATTAAGCACTACATTTACAGCTTTAGGTATGTCACTTACAAATCATCGACATCATGCGTTTAAGTCTAATTAGTTTAACTGAAGCCAACAACCCCTTCAACATTAAATGCATTAAAGTGCTTGGTGCGCGGCTCCCCTGGCTAGGTTTGACGGCTCCCCTGGGAGCCACGGCACACAGTTTGGGAACCACTGCACTAGGGAGATGCTTTATAGTTTGCACAGGAATAACAACAACAGTAAGAAAACAACATAACTAGTATAGCAGAAGTATGAATGCACAAACTAATAGGTGCCTTTACATGCCAACAACATTAGAAAACTGCTTGGTAACTTCCTCTAATATAGAAAAATTAGAAATACACCCACACATCTTTCCATCAACAAACTGCATGCATGCATGCAGGTGCTACATCCACTTTTGAAATTGATCCTCCACTTGGCAACAGCTGAGACCTATTCTGGATTTCATTCTTTCAATCTGATCAGTTGCCAGAACAATTCACAAGAGATTCTATACCACCTGGTGCTCCTTCCTATGTATTTCAGGCACTTTTCTGCTTCCTGATGCTACCAAGAAACTGGCTGCATCTACACAACTTTTCATTTGCCTCTACAGCCATGTTCTACACAAACCCACCTATAGTTCATCAATGTAAACTGCATCCCAATATAGAATACTAGAGGTTGAAAGCTTATTATTATTATTTGTATTCAATGATGCCACAATGCTCAGCCCTCAGGAATCAGACTTCAAATGACACCTTCCTTCATGGAATTTCTATATTCACCAAGACCCGAGCCTCGAATCCTCATTGATGATGTTGTAATTGCGACTTTGTGGACTTGTATTTTTCTATTATGTATGGAATCCATCTGGTTTTGCTCAAGTTTTGTGATACTCAATGAAGGATGAGGCTTACGCAATTCATTTGGGGCCTGAACAACGAAGATTTATTAACTTTGGTAACCTATTGTTTTGTTCAAATCAACCAGCTTCAAACGCAACGATGCAAGGCTTGCTCAACTGACAGCATTTGTGATTTATCATAGCACGCTAGCTCAGCAATAAGGAGACTATTTATATAAGGGACACCTGTTATTTGTCATTTTGTATCTCAATCTGTGGAAATACTCAACTGTCACAAGTGAAGGCACTTAGGTCAACATTATGTATTTGAATTAGTCCGCAAATGCACAGAAATGGTCATGTACTTGATATTTCATTGGATATTTGATGTTACACCTGGTTACGCCTTTTTGGGATTGAAGACAATAAAGCATTGTGATGTACTTCTGTTTTTGTATATGTACACAAGGGAAACCCAAAGATCGTAAGGAACCAAGGGTACTTGAGTAATTCTAGACAACAGCCCCTTAACAAAAAATAAAATACAGTTGTTCTGGATACAAAAATTAGTTCCATAAACAGATTCAATTATCAGAGTTTTAAATTTTATTACTACAATTCGAACAAAAATGTGGATTACGGCAGCCAGAATAATTTAAAAACCAAAAGGTCGAGAGAGCAAACAAACAATGAACTGAAATAATGAGCAAAAAAACAATAATGCACAGAAAACCAGGTGTTAAAAACTGACAACAATGAGCATATAGACATATACAGGCAAGCAAACAGCGACCAACATTAATATAACACCTTTATGTTACTTCTTATTAAAAGCAAAACACTACTTCATCCAAAACAAAAATACTACAAAGAATAGGGACATAAGCCGATCAAGGAGATTTTATGTATCTACAAGAGTAAAAGTATTATTGTAGTAACCTTTGGGGCCGGGGTGTGGGGACACGTAAATTGCAAATCACTCCAAGTAGCAAAGAATACGTTTCTAAGAAGACTTCTCTCAGTGCCTCAGTGTTCCGCCGTTTCTTTCTGTCACGAGGAAGTTGGTATGACTTATCTGAAAGACTATATAGCGATTCAACCGTTGTTGCTCTGGAAGAATCCAGAGGCTGCCCTCTGCAGAACAATACTGACAGAATGCAAGAAGCTGGATAATAGCTTAGACATACCCTGGCTTAGGTATGTTAAAACGTGTTTTGCTAAAATGGGTGTCCCAGAGTATTATTCAAACCCCGATATGCTAAAAAATGTTTCACCGGTCATTATAAAGTCACTGTTTTATCAAAGCTATGTCAGGGCTGGCCCTATATGCAGTATGACTGGTCAGCCAGAGTGCCTCTCACAACTCCAGAGAGAGCCTGCCCGGTACTTGCAAATTGACTTAAACGAAAGAAGGACATTTTTGTTGACGAGGTTGCGTTTAAAAACTGTACATTTTTTTGCTGCTTTTCCTATCCAAGGCACGTGGTTTGCCTCACTCCCTGTTTGTCTGTGTGACAATTGTTCACCTCAAAGCACTCTGCACTTTATTCTCTTTTGCAGACTTTACACCCCCCCCAGAGGAAACAGTTTATTCGCCCTTTATTACTTGCTGCAGGGATTATGAATTACAAATTGGTAATGGAGTTTTTACTCTCCCTAGGAACAGTTGAGATCATATATTGTATTTTAAATTACCTTTTTACCGCTTTTAAGATTTGTAGTAGATACTGATCATTTTAGAAACTGTAAATTTTGTGTATGTGGATGTGCTGTTTTCAAATGAAATTGTGTTTGTACAACCTTTTATGGCTCTTTTAGAGTCGAAATAAAGTATTTCTGACTGACTGAATAGTGTAACGGGTCAGAGTGTATGTCGATGACGTTCCGAGCCCGTAAAAATAGGAGATCATCATCAGGACTGAGGATCAGTTGCCTGACATGGTATCAATTGATATATTACATGAAGCACCTGATTTTTCAACAATCTGTAACTAAGCAAACAACAGGCTTTTTCAACACAATTAGTGCCTGTTCATGAGTATCATATGAAGATGAAGCACAAGGTATGGCGCTGTTGTATCCAAAAATTGTGGCGGATTTGGGAGAAATCTAAAGATACACCCATATAACGATACAATCAATTTTAGTGCTACTTCTATTGACATATGTTTTCAATACGATGCAAGAGTAAACCACAAGTGGGAATCAATGCCTTAATAGAGAAGTGGTCCCGAATGAAAACATATTCGTGTCATGCTGACCCAACTGCAATGTGCAAAGCAGGCTTTGTTGAACACTTGTGCAGCCAACTGTCCCCATGACACTTTAAATAAACCTTTATCTCTATGCATGGTCTGATGGTTTTTGTCTTTGATTCAATTTAGGCTTCTACAACTTCACATAGAGACTCAGCAAAGTGGTCAAGGTTTAGCGCTTTAGTTATGGAGACTCAAATACTACTACCTCTTACTTTAGAGACCCATCAGCAGCTGTGCCCTTTATCCTACTTGACACTGTTGGGTAAATTGCGGTTGCCTCATAGCACACAGTATAGAAGTGTAGTATCCCTTGTAACACATTTTTTTTAGTTCATGATACACTTACAAGTCATCACCCAGCATGCACACACACACACATAATCCATCCTCACTCAACATGTAATCACTGCAACTATGACTCACCTTTGCTAGCTAACAGCCCACTTATTATACATACCATACCCATCCGAAGCCCCTACAATAATTCTTGACTCATACTTCATCTGTGCTCCTCCAGTTCTCAAAACCTTCCCTCTCTGCACTCATCCAACGCTTCTCAACCACCGTTTAGATAGGATAGAAACAGATACATCTTGTCTGCCACAGTTTGCTGTTAGTGTTTCTCTCCATCAGCGTGCTGTTCCCTTTCTGGCATATTTCATCCCAAACAATTAGTGTTTTTTTGCTCCCTCCATTACATCTCTCAAATGACTCACTGCACTTTCAAACAAGCATTGGCAATACCAATAGGGCTGGCTATAAGGAATGTGGTATGGTATGTGAAGCATTACAAATACATAGTAAGGGAATGGATATGCATTTGTATGCAAGCAAAGAATTGTAATAGAATACAGGTGTAGGTTAAAAGGTTAAATTCCAATTGCACTGTGAAGCCAGACCTAAAAATCCATGAAGGTTAATGACCGCCCTCCTCCCATCTGTGCTGCTGCCAGAGAAAAACACCATAAATTATCTAGTTATCTAAGACACTTTTACAGCATTACACGGTCATCTGTGTGCCCCTGAAAGTTTAAGCTCAGGTAGCTGAATGCATAAATAAACAAAATGATCACAGCTGTTTGGAGGGCAAGCACTATTTTGCAGAAGCACACAACTGCTGCCCAATCAAAACGTACTCCTATCTACCAATATGAGGGCGGAGCAAAAGCCACTATCTAGTGAGGCTCACATAATTGTCTGACGACAGTTGGGCTGTCAAGCCAGACGATAAATAAATGGCCTATTTCTTGCAGAGATCCTCTAAATCATCCATCTAGTCTTACACACGTTAAGGATAGTTGAAGCATTTGGCTTCATATCAGTATTACAAATTGGACGGGTAAAAAGTTAAATCCCCTTAATTTCCCTATCCCCCTCAATTGACCATTTGCTACTCCAAGAAAGGAAGCAGTAGCTGGGTTTTCTTCTCGGCTACCTAACCTCACCTTCATAGCACTGTCGCCAGTCCAAGGGTGAGCAGCTTCATCTTCTCTCTCCCGCCGCTGCCGAAGCTCGGTCTGAAGCTCCCAGGCAGCAGCGAAGCCTCCGCTGCTTCCGGGCGCCTGCCCGCCACCAGTAAGGCTGCTGCAACGGCGCAAAGAGCCCCACAGAAGCTTGGAAAGGAGACGGGAATCTTTCGCACACCGCCAGCAGGGCGCTGCCATCTTGGATTGAAACTGCACACTCCTGTTTACCCTAGAACTGGAAACAAGGGCAACTAGCTTTCAAAACAAACTGAAAAGGTAGCTCAGCCCGACATAACGGCTGGAAGAGGTCAGACAACTGAGACGATGAACTTGAAAACTGTATATACTTTGCATTAATTTTTAGTACATTAAATCTTTTGTATTTGTTTACATGCTTTTATTTTTAACTTTCTTTTGCACAGATTTATCTCGCTTATGTTTTTTTAATATATTGCCGATCCTCGGCCGCGTGCTTCTCTTTATTCAGCCACAGCTTGTTGACCAACTGGCATCTTATTTGTACACCTTTCATTGTGTACGCATTAATTTATTCTTAGTGTACTAGTCTTGTGTTTTACTCTCTTTCATTGTTTAGTATCATGTTATCTTTCGCGATTTTTTAAATTTGTTAATAGCTTGTGTTGTTGCTCTGCTCTTATATTTTCGTTTCCGTAGGTTTGTCGTGCCATGCTGATATAGAGGGGGGGGAAAAAAGAGGTAATGGACTGAACATAGTGTGGTAAAAGAAGATACACAGTCAAGCTGTATACGTAGAATCCTTTATTGTAGCTTGGTTCCAGGATAAGTGAATAGGAGAAGATAGGAGGTACAGATGCAGCCCCACCAGGAGCAAGCTCCTAGCTGCTCAGCCTGAGTAGACCAACTGACACTCTAAACACCGAGAGGCACTCAGACATTCTATGATGTCATGATACATTCCAATAGAGCAGTGCAGTGGGGAAAAGCAGAGTAGTAGTTTACTACACATAGCTGCCAAGTTTTCAGATTGCTTATGTGTGACATTTCCCTTGTTTCAGTGGGATTATGAGTGACATTCAACGACAAATGTGTGACACTTAGAATGACACTTTCCTGCGAGTAAAACCAAGTAATTAAGTTCATGGAATGCGAGAAATAACAGACATGATACCCTTTTGAGCAATGAGAGGTTCTAAAAATATATTGGAACTGCTGCAAAACCCCTGAAATGGATGGTTAATTCTTGCTTTTTATTGAACGCTAAATGCCTCCACCAGTCCTGCCAAGTATCACGTATCAGGTGTGACACTCACGCATTTCAGTGCGGTGTTCCGCATCACCGCACTGAAATGCATTGTCACGCATTTTGCCGACTCGCCAGCTTGCGCCTCCGGCGGCGCCTGTGCACGGCTCTGCTGCTCCGACGTGCTGTCAGTGCCAGCAGCTGCTGGGCTCTAGTTCATAAATAGTTAATCACCATCTCGGCACGGCGACACAACAGTGCCAGGACACACAGACACTCAAGTGTCGACTCATGGCCGCCCGCCGCGCAAGAAGACGAGGCATCGGTGATCGCGGGGGGGGCGGCGCAAACTAAAGTTTAAACTGCGGCCAAGCGGGGGGACGAGGAGTGTGTCTGCAGCCTGCAGTGTCTGGGGGTCGGAGAAGAACAAGACTGATGCAGTCGCAGAGTGCATCATGCAGTGCAGAGCAGTCAATGCTGCAGCTGTGCGGCCGCGGTGGGGGGTCCCTGTGCAGCCCGCGGCCTCCGGACGAACCGGGAAAAGTCTCTGAACTCTTCTAGTTCAAGTAAGTGTTTTATAATACTACTACATCAATGAGTCATCTGAAAAATTAATTTCACACAATACCGTAGCGGCAGCCAGGTCGCATCTGCTCAGTAAAAATCAAATGAATGATCCGGGCCCAACTGTCGGCCACCAGCTGAGAGTGACTGAATCGGGCGCGGCGGGTGCCGCCGGTCGGAATGGTTCCAGGCTGAATAGCCCACCGGAGCAGCACAATGTCACCACCGTCCAGTTTGTGCAGCTGAGCTGCCCTGAAGGCCTTGTGTGAGACTACGGTCCATGGGAAAATCCGAGCTGTGCTGATTGCGGCCCGTTTACCGAATTGCAGCGCTCACCTGCCACCGTAACAGCAAAGAGTGAGGTATTCTCTGTTTTTAATTTAAATTCTAATGGAAAATAAATAGCGCGCTGCACGCTCACCTGCCACCCTAACAGCAAAGAGTGAGGTATTCTCTGCTTTTATTTTGAATTCTAATGAAAAATAAATAGTGCCCTGCACGCTGATTAGCAAAAATTCCTCTGAGACCATTTGTCAGACAGTCACAACACACTCACAACAATAAGATTGATGGTGACAAAAAAGGTTTAAGCGCTGCACGCGGTCTGAAATTAATCACTCTGTATATGCGGGTGGTAAATGTAGGATATCGTTTATTGGCAGGGCCCTTTTAATGTGTACTCATGCCTCAACAGCCTACCTGGCTCTGTCAACAGTGTGTGCCTCAGTCAGCCCGACTACTCAGAGACTTTCCTGTGAAGGCTTGCCCAGTGCTGCCTACGGCGGCACTGGCGTCCGCGCAGTCAGCTGACCTGTTGACTCTATGAATAACACCCACAAAACACCATACTAATGATGTAACGTTCGCTAGTCCGGGTTATCGTGCCGTTTATTCCAGATTGTGACCTCAGCGGTTGCCCATGGATGTTATTTATTCACATGACTCCCAGTAACGGTCACAACCTCTTGTGTTATGTTGAAAGGTTGTTCCAAAGCGCAGTGAATCACCTAAGGTTTCTCAAAGAGCCACGTCAAAAGCAGACGGAAACAGAATTCTCCAAAGAAAGTACCTGCAAAGTTAATTTACCACTAAATATGGAAAACAGTGCACTCAAGTTTCTCTTCTGTCATTTCACCACTACCACTCCTCATCTCACTTTCCAGGCCTGTGGCAGAAGGAGACAGATCAACACTAGGCTCTGGTCTCCCACCACACAGGCTTTATATGTTTTCCTCGTCTTCATTGCTTGATTTTGCTCGTGAGAAAGTGTCACTCATAGTCGATGACGTCACTCATAATTACACTGAAATTATGTAAATGTCACACATAGCAGTCTGAAACCTTCACAGCTATGCTCCACGGTTTGTGACAGCCTGTCTTATATTGTGTGTAATACAATTTTAAACAATGCGAGTATTCACAGTGCTTTTAGTTGCAGTCTGTGACCTCGTAGCACTATAATATAGAAGTCACTATTTCCCAGTATACCAAGCAAGACTAAATTTTGTTTCACTGTGGTTACACACAAAATCTCTGCAGTGAATGTATTAACCAATTGAGGTAACAAAGATTCCTGCCTTCAGGGTGAACAGCAGATGTGATCCTCGGCAGCCCTTTTGGACTGATGCATTCCCTGTGTCATTCATAGACGACCTCTTCCTTTTATTCCAGTATGTTCCACTCACCCACTGCCCCATATTTATTTTGTAGGTGGGGCAGATTAAATCATTCTGACGTTCTGCCCATGTTTGATCCTTAGCCGCTCTGCAGAGGCACACCATGCTTTTTACATACTCTACTTTTTGGTACCCCTAATGAAGCCCCTACTGTCCCACTCTAACCCACGAAAAACTAGCACCCCACTTTTATATGCTTGTTACACAGCTCAAGCTTTTTCCACCCCAGCTGTTCCGCTGTGTCTGCGAAGAGGCACGCCCAAGAAGAATACCCAAAAGAGCACAACACTAATTGTGTTCTGCAGTAGGGGACAATGGATGCACTCTCCAAAGTTTTCTGCCCCATTGACGGAGCTTCTAACTAGTTTATCCTTCACACTGACCCCAACACGCTGTTTTACCGTCTGCAGTCTGTCGATTCATTTCTCACGTTCTCCCAGATGCACTGGGCTCATGAGTCAGACTTGGGCACAGCTGGCAGTAAACTGTCCTAGCCAGCTGTGCCCAAGGTCCCAGGGTAGAACAGTCCTCTTTCCATTTGTATTAATGGATTGTCAATGAGAAGGGGAGTGTATGGTGAGGTGCAATGAAAGGTAAAGTGCCCCTTACTGCTAAAAGCAGCCTGTGATTGGTGTACACAGGTATAACAAACTTACTCCACTGCGGGATTTTTGGCACTTTAACAAGTGATCCATGGAGTCAGGTCAACGGTCTCTTCGTTCTGCTTGACTGATCAGAAGGCAATCTGACGACAGCTAGGACATATCTGAGCACTGAGCTGATCAGACACGAATTCTGCAGGTAATTAACTTTTTATGTGGAAGGAAAGATGTGTTTGTAGAGCAGTGTGTCTGAGTAAGCGAAGAAAGCTGTGTTTGAATATATGTTGGGGATATGTGCGTTTGTATTAATTTGTAATGTGTGTTCTAGAGGTACGTTTTGGTATGTTTGTGTGTGTTTGCAAGTGCTATTCATGTGGGGAAGGTGTTTGTCTAATATGTACATATAAACTGTCTGATGTGTGTCTTTTTGGATAAGACACAGTGAGGAAGAGAGCGAGAGAGAGATAGATAACATGATAATATGTCTCTGTCTTAGGCTGCGGGTTTTACGGCATCTGGTAGTCTTCATTTAACTACTTGTTAGTAGTTTTTATAAATGTACACATACACTGTTAAAGCTTGCAAAGGCAGCAGTTAGGGAGTAGATGAATGCCAGGGAGCTGCTTTTAAGATGCTGGCGGGCGTGCAGCAGGTCATAGCCTAACACCCCAATTAGCAGCACCTCCCACGCAGGAAGATCCAGCAGCCCCATGTGGGTCTCAGAGAGGCCGACAGGGCTGGCAGACTGAGCACAATCTGTTTTTTTCGCACGAGAAAGATACAATATATCCCTGTGTGCTGTGCCCCATGACAACAAGTCTTCCAGGCCCGGCACAGGCACGCTTAATTCCTTCCCAGGCCGAGCAGTAGTGCAGAGAGTCAGTGCTGCACACGAGGTAATTTTACAGCACCTCAGGACCCCAAAGCGTGTCGGTGAGTTATATTTGCGTGACCAATGCATTTTAATGCTGTGATGCCGACACCAGCATTAAAATGCGTTAGTCGAACTCCTGATACTTGGCAGAGCCAACTGTATGCTTGTGTTAATCTCAGCCTCTTTTAAAAACTCAATGCTCATGATGGTGAGAATATTCATACATGTGTTGTCACACCCTAGCTGGTTCTATTTGCATGACTGATGGACTGGGAGTGGTGTTCTTCCCTCTTGAATTTTGGTGCTCCGGACCTTACCTGGTTCTCTTTTGGCTTTCCAAATGACAGTTAAATTAACACGTGAAACCCGTATGGTCTCACAAAAATGTCAGAGAGAGCCTAAAACATAAAGTTTTATTTTCAGATTTTTAGCCACACAATATATCAAACAGTATAGCCAAATCAATAGGTTAGAATGTATAGCTCAGTTAGAACTCATAATCAAAGAACTTAGTAAGATTTAGGACAGCAAAATACAGAGTATAACATGGAAGAGCAAACGGGTAGGAATTTGTCTCTAGGTTCAAGTAGAAAAGAGTCCAAAAAGACTGCACTTAAATAGGGTTCTGAATAAAGGATTTCACACATTTGTACATTGTTTCCACCGCGTGGACGAATCAGAGGTAAGCAAATGAAATAGTTGCCGAAGAATACATTTGAAAAGTCTCCTATAATTCTATAACATGGAGATTCTCACGAATTCTACCTGTACTAGAACAAATAAGGTTACATTTTTACATAATTCTACAGACACACCTATGTTACACCTTGGACACATTCAATTCTGCTGAAACAACAAGTTACTTTACTATTCTTGTGAAAGTCATTGTCTTGTCTGGGAAATATACATACAACATTATTCTACTGAGACACGAAAATACAGGTTTCTCTACATGATACACAAAATTTGTAACAAACGGCACAGCCAAGATGGAGTCTGAGGCCTATAATCTCTAAATTACCAGGAGTTTGGTTTTCAATAGTGCAATGCATTTAATGTCTTCTGACTACTGCAATTTGTTGGGGGAAACTTTGTGCCCATCTTCAATGAGATGGTTGAGCAGGGCAATGGTGTCCTGTCTACAGGTCTCTTTGGTCACAAATGCCACCAGCAAATCATCAGTGTATTGCACCAATGTCGACCTACAAGACAACTGTAGGGTCTTGTTGCTCTAATATGATTTTACCTTAAATAAATGAAAAGACAAGAGGCGTCTGGCAAAACAGGAACAAGTTGGTTAAATTAAATGCAGCGGCCGGGAGAGTATCATCTGAGGTGCATCTGAAGACAGTCTCAAAGTACAGATGTTTTGGACGCATACATTTTGTGGGTACAATAAAACACTTTGACATTCTTTGAAAAGCATCGTAGTCATAAATAACAAGAAAAAACATCAGATAAGGTGGACACAGATGGCTCCTGACCCCGGGGAGAGCTAGTGTGGGCCAGTGTGTGCGTGCCCAGATGTCCGGTGTGGTGAGCGTGTGATTACCTTGTACTGTGTGCATGTTGTGTCCTGATTTGCTGAGTGTTCCTAACTGCATGTGGCATCTAACTTTTGTGGTATTTTGGGAATGCGCGCCCTTGGCCAAATGTGTTTTATTGGGGGCCAATCTCCTGGGTCCTGTTTGTGGTGTGACTACCTATCTGTGGGATCAATCAAAATTTTCCCTGGGTGCGCATTTGTCTCTGGGCTAAGTGTAATCCCACCTGTCAATCAGTAGGTTTGGGGTTGGGTCGCAGGGCCTGTCTGACCACGTATCTCTAACTTGGGGTTGATGTAGAGGTCATCTCGGATAAATCCGACAGTACAAGTTTGTGACTGTGAGCACGTGCAACATGGCGGTCATTGATATCATATTTACCGATATTCGCATTATTATACGTACAGTTGTTACATCATATATCAACATTGCATTCACTGATATTGATGTCATTATGCGGGCATAAGTTACAGTGTACATCAACATTGCATTTACTGGTATTGACATCATTGTGCGTGCATAGGTTGCAGCGTACATTGGCATTGTATTTGCTGGTATTGACATCATTGTGCGTGCATAGATTACACTGTACATTGATACTGCATTTATTGGTACTGCCGCTGCTATGTGTGCATACATCAGGGTGTACATTGCTATTGTATTTATTAATCTCAACAGTCTTTAGATTTTTTTTCAGTATTTGATTAAAAATGAGGGGATTTCTTTATACCCTTGAGGACCTTTACACTATATAAGAGTTTTACTTTCGAATCTGACTGCAAAAAGATATTGACTGTTCTCATGTAAAGGTTTGGAAAAGAATGCCTTACACAGATCGATGACAGTAAGCTAATCAGCATCTGGGAGAATTTGGAAGAGAATTAAAGCGGTACTACTTGACAGCATGAAACAACAATTCTAATAGTTTTTCAGAGGTTCTGCTCTATTCTCCTTTTTTATTCGGTTCCTGAAGAGCCATTATCAGAGATTTACATCGACTTCCAATGACTTCCTTCAGGATGCCCTGTTCTACCATGCCTTCGATAATGGGTGTAATGCCATCTATTCTTCCTGACAGAATTTGCATTGGGACATTTTTGGAAAGACTGCATCTTGTCTCAGTGTGATTTTTAAGGGTGTTGTATGTTTGATCAGCCCAATTTCTTTACCTGTAAAATCCCACACCTTTTCACTATGTCCTTTAAATCAAGGGGCAAATTCTCCTTTGTGAGGACCATGTATAACCTGGTTATAGACTCCTGGGATTTTAATTTTGTATTGGCTGCCTGCGTTTCCAACTCTACACCTTCTGGTGTGCAATAAATCACACAATTGTGTTTGCAAAACAAATCCCTTCCCAATAGGTTCACAGTATTCAAATCACAAATTGATGATTATCTCTCATCGAGTCTATCTTCACCGGACTGGAACCGAGACTTTGTGCACTGCTTATTCGTAATGCCTACTTGGATCTCTTTTCCCTAGAGGGGTAGGTTTTGGACCTCAACCGTTCTAACAGTCGAGCAGGTAGCTCCAGTATCGATCAATAATGATATGGGATGGGTGGCAGAGGGATGTGGTCGAACTTTAAGACATAGACTGGGAGGGTGGCGTTGATGGACACGGGGGGCTCGCTATCAACTCATGCCTACATCTGATACAGTTCAAAATACTCTACAGGGTTTACTATGATCGTCACAAACTACATACTTTTGGGAGGGCATCTGCCCTGACCTGCTTGCGCTGTGATGCAGCTACAGGTACTTTTGTTCGTACGCTTTGGGAATGTCCTCACATACATGTATACTGGACAGCCATCCTCAGTGAGCTCTCGGTCATGTTGGAGGTTCTACTCCTGCTTCAACCAAGGTTTTTTGGGGATCTCCAGTGATGTGGATGTCCCATGTTTTCAGCTGCTTTTCAGTTCACTGCCAGTAACTTCACACACATTGAACTCCTCAAATTCCCACACATTATCCTCAACATTAGTTTCCATTTTTGTTTCAACAGATACTAAATGTGAGAGACAATCCACCACCTTATTTTCCACTCGAGGGTTGTACTCAACCATAAAATCATAATCTTGTAGAGTAACAACCCATTTGCATGTTCTGCTTGATATGGCATCCAAGCTTTTTTACAACATACATTCTTGAGAGGCTTATGGTCAGTTCTCACAACAAAATTTGTTCCCCAAAGGAATTTATTGATTGCCCAATAGATACAGAGAGCCTCTTTTGCAATGACAGAATATCTATTTTCAGGGCCAACCAAGCATCTGGATATAAACATAATAGTTTGTTCCTCACTACCTAGTTCTTGTTTAAGTACTGCTCCCATTCCTTTGGTGCTAGCATCTGTGACTAAGACTGACTTTTGTGTGATATCAAAACTCTGTAGTAAAGGAGCATCAGATAAGGCATGTTTTATATCTTGAAATTCTAGTTCACATTGCAGAGACCACAAGAATTTTACTCCTTTTTTAAGCAACGCCCTTAGATTATACGTAAGGTTGGCGAAGCATGGAATATATTTATTATAATATTTGTCCATCCCCAAAAACTTAACAAAATCATCTTTGTTGTCAGGAACAGGTAATTTCTCATTAGTTTTTACCAATTGCTCATTTGGTTTGACACCACCTCCAGTCAGTTTATATCCAAAGTATACTGTCTCTTTTTGATTATGTTTAAACTTTGCTTGTCTCAATGTGAGCCCCTTTTCCCAGAATCTTTCCACAACTGATCTCACTCTACGATCATGTTCCTCCTGTGTGAATCAATAAATAAGTACATCATCTATGTAAATTTTTATCTCAGAGATATTTTCCGATACATCATCCATTGCCCTTTGAAAGACCGAGGCTGCAGAAATCAGCCCAAATCTGATGGTAGACAGTCTTGAGGTCTAATGTGGAGAATACCACAACACCCTCTAGTTGAGCTAGCATCTCTGTAATATTGGGAAGAGTATATCTACAGCTCTGTTTAATCCTCTTAAATCCACACACGGTCTTACCTCACCTGTAGTTTTGTGGGTGAGCATGACCAGGGCAACCCAGCCCGTCATCTCTATTTCTTCAGTAATATCTTCTTTTTTTTAAATTTCAAGTTCAGCAGACATGGCCTGTCTCAACGCCAAAGGTACCCCTCGTACTATGCACACCACTGGAGAAACATTCTCCTTCAACACAAATTTGTGAGAATAATCAGACAGCCTAATTTCTCTATAAACACATCAGAGAATTCCTGACACAGCTCCCTAACCAGGGCATCTCCATCTTTTCTTTCTTCCACAAGCGCTTTGGGTAAATTAAGTACATTGTTGTCTAGTTTCTCTGGAACTTTAGCATGTACAGACCCTACAGATGGTGGTAACTCTTTCAAGAAAATGCAAGGTTCACTGTTGGGATCTAACATCACATTTAAACCATTTTGATGGAACCAGCTGATTATACTATCACATTTGCATGAAATATAAATCTTCCAAGCTGTGAACCACCCCTTGTATTCAACCTCTCCTATGAAAAATCCATGTAGTTTTATAGGTTGATTTCCCCCCCCCATAAGCTCGCGGTCTTATATCTGGTTTAAATACTTTAACTTTGTTCACCAAATTCTGAGTCTAGAACTCTCTGGGAACTAATGCGATTTTTGCTGTAGAACCAAATTACATTTCCACTTTGAAACCATTCACATTGACCCAATCAATGGGTCCTTTTCTTTTCTGATGCCCCACCTGAAGTACAACTTCTACACAATGCAGTTCATCACAGTCACACCTATCACCCAATCCAACTTCCTTCACTCTCTTTGTTCTATTCTGAGACTTGCAACACTTGGCAAAATGACCAACTTTCCCGCACATCCGACAGTTGGCCAAGAATCCGGACAACTCTTATCGCTAGCTAGCTGGCCTAATGTACCACACCTAAAGCAGTTACCATTATTGTTTTCCTTTTGTGTGTCTGTATGTTTCCCTTTAACTATACTGTGTACTTTCACCAACGAGGCACAACCATTTTCCTTTTTTTAATCACATCCACGCATGCTAGTGAATGTTCAATCTTTTTTGCAATCAATAACAATTTCTCCAGCCTTGGGTCATCTTTCTGACACAATTCAACGGTGGCTTTTCTATGTTGCATCCTAACATAAACTGATCCCGAATGAGTTTGTTTAGATTACCTTCAAATTTACAAGAGGCACCCAAATTATGCAAGTTAGTGACCGAGTTCTCCACTGATTCCTGTGGTCTTTGTACTCTTCTTCCAAAATGATACTGCTCCAAGATTGTACTTACTTTTGTTAGATAATGTTTATCTAGTTTTTTAACTCACACTTTAAATTAATTAAATCCCTCCACTTCACTACCCTTAATGTCCGAAAGGTGTTCAAAGACCTCTTGGCCTTCAGGACCCAGACAATGAAGAAGTAGAGAGGCTTTCCTCTCCACACTCTGCGAAGAACCACACATCTGTGCATAGTGTGAGAAAACTTTTTTCCATTTAGACCACTTAATGTTAGGCTCCCTTGAGAGGATAAAAAATGGTGGTGTAATGTTTTGCATGACAAACGCCTTTTGTCTTCCTTATCGGGTCAGCAATACAATTATATACACAGTTATGAAAATACTAAACAAATTCTGCACTGCGTCAATACTCAGATGAGCATACAAAGGTTTTCTAAAGTGAATTCAAATCCTAAACAAAGTAACAAAGCATGACATTATGTGTATGTTTTGAATTTGACTGAAATTCTGCACCGGTACTCGATTAAGTACCCGAGAAATGACAGGTGTGAACTTTGAAGCTTTGAATGAGAGACTGCAGTGCCCGACTAGGCACCCGAGCACCCACTTTTTAGACTGTAGATAAGAAACTCTGTTAGATAAGAAACTCCGATGCCCAACACAGCAGACAAGCAACCAAGCTTCCCAGTAAAAAGAAAGTTATCCTACAGCAACATCCCCCCAAAAAACCCATATAGATATAAACTATTTTATGCCGAAAGAGAAAAAGAAAAAAAAAAAAATCAAATTATCCTTTGCAAAGACTGCAGTGATGAAATCTTGGCTCTGAGTGCGGTGAAGTAATTATCACAAAACTGATCTAATCAATAGCTTCTGCAACAATCTGAGCAAAACCGGTTGCTCTGGCAATCAGCTCAACAAACAGTTAACGTCAGATGCACAGTTACGCTTGTGACCTTGATCTGCCGACGGGGTGATGTCAACATCAGATGCACTGCTTGACTTGTGATGCCAACCTGCAGATGTACAACAACACGTAGTAAGCATGAAAAGGAGTGTGAGCCCTTGACAGACCTCCTCCATCACGGTATGGCTGAGAGACTGCCACCTCCACGCAGCCACGACAATGTTGTGAGGTGAGTAGCTTGAGCTGCCCGTGGCGGTCCTCTGCGCTCGCGCCCTGGAAGAGAGGATTCCACATCTGCATTCCCACCCCTATGATGAGAGTAGAGATGCTTCCACAGCTCCCAAGTGCCACTATCAAAAGAAAGTCGCACGCACTCTCTAAAACAGACCGGTGCCAGCGGATTAAAAGTTCCCTTTTAAATTATGTAAATATTAGCCGATAAGTTGGAGTCCTAAATCTTACTGGCTAAGTCTTAAGGTCTAATGTGGAGAATATCACAGCACCCTCTAGTTGAGCTAGCATCTCTGGAATATTGGGAAGAGGATATCTGTCTGCATAAAAAGGATGATAATACAAATGCTCATTTATTGAAGTTCAGCTGTAAACAGGAAACGTCCCATCCACCATCTCAGCCAGCTTTCAACTTACACTTCCCATTCATTCTATATTCCAAGAATCATTACAACATAGCTAAGTACAAAGAAGTTCTGTAGAGATACTACAGGTTCCCACTGTGTGGACCAATCAAAATTAAGTAGTTGCCGAAGAATACATTTCAAAATTCTCCCATAATTCTAGAACATGAAGATTTTCACAAATTCCACTTCTACTAGAACAAATAAGGCTACATTTTTACATAATTTTACCAAGACAACTAGGTTAGACTTTGGAGACACACAGTTTTGCTGAAAGGACAAGTTACTATTCTTGGGAAAGTCATTGTCTTGTCTGGGAAAGATACATCAAACATTTCTTTACTGAGACATAAAAATACAAGTTTCTCTACATGACAAAAAACATTGGCAACAAACGTGACAGCAAAGATGGAGTCTGAGGCCTATACTCTCTAAATTAGCCCGAGTTCAGTTTTGCATTAGTGCAATGCATTTAATTTCTGAAAAACTGCTACATTACATGTCAACGTTTGAAAGCAGGAAACATTGGCATTCCTAGAGTGAGAGTGGCCTGTGCCCCTGCTCTATTTGTTCTATCCTCCCTTTGGGCCCCACCACACCAACTGCTGAATGTGCTAGGAGGTGGCACAGAAAAACAAACAGACACAGCACCTTGCCCTACACATTAATTTGCCCAAATATGTTTCACTGCAAAGCAGGGTTGCTTGCTTATTGTTTAAATCTAACTTTTTATGTAGCTGTATGTATACTTATGTATATCAACCAATCAATCAAACAGGATTTGTAGAGTGCTGCTTATCACCTGTAAGGTTATCCAGGTGCTGGTTGCTGCTGCTGATGTCTTTAGTCGAAAAGCCAGATTTTTAGGCCTTTCCTGAATTCCTGTAGGATGGGGGCTGTTCGAAGGTGTGGGGGGGAATTCGTTCCAGGATTTTGCGGCCGGGTACAAGAAGGCTCCGCTGCCGGTCCTGCCTCTGTGATTGCAGGGTGTGTGGGCCAGGGAGAGGGATGCAGAACGTAATTGTCCAACAGGTTGGTGGAAGCTCACCCTGTGATTGAGGTATGCTGGTCTCTTGTTGTGTAGGGTCCTGTAGGCATGGGTGAGCAGTTTGAACTGGCACCATTTGCTGGTGGGGAGCCAGTGCAAAGATTTGAAGTGGGGGGGTGATGTGGGTCCATCTCGGGAGGCCAAGGGTGAGCCTGGCTGCTGCGTTCTGGGTGGTTTGGAGTCTGTTTCGTAGTTGTCAGGTGATCCCTACATAGAGGGAGTTGCTGTAGTTCAGGCGGCTGGTGATGAGGGCCTGAGTGATGGTGCATGTGGTGCTGATGGGTTGCCACTTGAAGATTTTTCTGAGCATGCGTAGGGTGAGGAAGTATGAGGACGAGACAGCGTTTATCTGCTCCTTCATCTTGAGCTTGCTGTCGAGTAGGATGCCGATGTTCCTGGCGTGTTCTGTGGCTGCGGGTAAGGGGCCAAGTTTGGTTGGACACCGGGAGTCGTCCCACGGGGAGGTGCTGCTCCGGAAGATGAGTATCTGTTTTGTTTTTTCTGTGTTGAGTTTGAGGCATCTGTTCTGCATCCAGGTGGTGATGCTGGTCATGTGCCTGTGGAATTTAGACTTGGTGTTAGTGGGGTCTGAGAATAGGGAGAGGATGAGCTGAGTGTCGTCATCATAGGATATGATGTTCATACCGTAGGATCTGGCCAGAGGAGCCATGTATGTGTTGATCAGGGTTGAGCTCAGCGAGGATCCTTGGGGAATGCCGCAGATTATGTTTTTTAGGCCTGAGGTGTAGGTTGGGAGGAGAACGCTCTGGGTTCTTCCAGTGAGGAAGGATGTGATCCACTCAACGGCTTTCCCTTGGATCCCTATTTGGTGGAGTCCATGTAGGAGAGTGTACTTGGACATGGTGTCAAAGGCTGTGGAGAGATCGAGCAGAATCAAGATGGCGGTTTCTCCCCCATCTAGGAGAGCCCTGATGTCATTGGTGGGTGTGATCAGGGTGGTTTCTGTGCTGTGATTTGAGCGAAAACCAGATTGGGAGGGGTTCAGAAGGCTGTTGTTTTCTATGTGGATGGTGAATTGGAGGTTTATTGCTTTCTCCAGAACTTTAGCGGGGAAAGGGAGCAGGGAGATAGGCTGGTAGTTTTTGGGGGGTCCACAGTGGGTTTTTTGAGGAGTGGTTTGACTTCCACGTGTTTCCATCCTTCTGGGAAGGAGGCAAAGGTGAAGGAGGAGTTGATGATTGTGCTGAGTTCCTTACTGATGGTGCTGTTCCCCAGGCTGAACATGTGGTGGGGAAGGGATTTCTGGGTGCTCCTGAATGGATGGTGTTCATGATGGTGGCGGTGGCCTGCGCCGAAAGTGGTTCCTACGTGGTTATTGTGTTTCTGTTGGAGTCGGTGCGATTGAGGAGTCTGTTGACATCGGTTATGGGTGGTTGGCGGTCAAAGTGTTCATAGATGGTGGCGATTTTGCTGTAGAAGTCTGCGAGGGTATCGCAGAGGTCCTGGGAGGGGATGCCATGTTCTTGGTAGCTTTGAGATTGGAGAATTCTTCCTTGCTGTAGTTTGAGCTGGCTTCGAGGTGGGTTGACGGGGTGCTTTTTTTTGGTGTTTTTCAAGTGCTCGTGGTATTTGTTGAGAGCTAGTTTGAAGTTAGCTCGGTTATTGGGTGCTATGCTAATGCACCAGATCCTTTCAGGTTGCTTGCAGTTGTGCTTGTAAGATTTAAGTTCAGGTGTGAACCAGCTGTGGTGTTTGGAGGTTCTGCCTGGTTTGGTGGATTTGAAGGCCACATTGAGGGTGGAGGGGGTACATAGGGTGAGGCGCTGAGGGTGTTGGTCCCGAGGTTTTTGGATACTTTGCTCCAGCTCCTGTAGGGGGTGCTGGACGGAGTGGTGGGGATGTTGGGGGTGGTTTTGATGTAGAAGTGGACTATCGAGTGGTCAGACCAGGTGATTTTAGAGGTGTGGTTGTACCCGATTCTGTCACTGGCTGAGAATATGGGGTCCAGTCTGTGTCCAGCGATGTGTGCGAGTTGGGTGACTAGTGAGAGGTCAAAGACGTCAATGCTCTTGAGGAGGTTGGTTGTGTTGGTGTCATCCAGGTGAAAGTTGAGGTTCCTGAGGAAGAAGTCTTTTGAGTTAATGGCCAGAAGGGCGATGAAATCGGAGATGGCCTCGCAGAAGGTGGGGCGAAGTCCTGGGGGTCTGTAGGCGAGAGTGTCTCTGGCCGTAGTTTTGCCGTTGGTGTTGATTTTAAAGTTGAGGTGTTCCATGATAGGGGTGGTACTATCGGTGGTGGCTGTGCAATTTAGGGACTCTTTGTGAACGATGGCTATTCCACCTCCGTGTTTGTTGATGCAGTCTCAGTGAATTATCTTATATCCGTTTGGTGTGGTGGTGGCGATGTCGGGTGCTGATGACGGGTTGAGCCATGTTTCAGTGAGGATGATTACATCTGGTGTGAGGGATGTGATGGCATCCCAGATCTCGATGGCGTGCTTGTTGAGCGATCGGATGTTGATAAGCAGGCAGTGAAGTTGTCCTGTTGTGGTGGCGGTGGGTGGGCTTCAAGAGCAGGGGACCTCAATAACCTCAGACCTATCGCCAACCTCCCGTTCCTAGCCAAAACAATGTAGAAGTGCTCCCTACTACAATGCAATCAACATAGATGAATCCAACCTCCATGAGACCTTCCAATCAGGATTCAGGAAAGGCTGTAGCACAGAAACGGCTATGCTCAACATCTCAGATGACATTCACAGATCCTTAGATGAAGGTAACGCATGCCTCCTAATCCTACTTGACTTATCTGTGGCTTTTGATAACGTAAGTCACCCAGCATTACTCAAGACACTCAAGAACCGCACTACTATCAATGCCACTGTACTAAGATGGTTCACATCTTACCTGCAACATCACTTGCAACTAATAAAAATCAACAACTGTCTCTTGAATCCTACACTACTTCCTCATGGTGTAACCCAAGGCTCAATTCTCTCCCCATCCCTTTTCAATTTCTTCATGGAATCCCCTTACTGTTATCCTGAACCAAGCAGGGGTCAAATAGCACCTTTATGCCCATGACACCCAACGCTACTACAAAATTAAATCACCCAGTGACATCCTACATCTGAAAGCCACACTGATCAAAATACAAACTTGGCTTAACACCAACCACTTAAAGTTGAACCCCAACAAAACTGAACTGTTACTTTTCTCCCCTAAAAACAACTCTCTACCAATCCAAGAGTGGCTCAAGAATTTGGACGCCCTAAACTGTTCTCTCTCACTATCCAACTCCATAATGTTCTTGGGCATCACCTTGCACAAAAACATGTCCATGAAGGACCACATCAACAACTCAGCCAAAGGAGCGCTTTATACACCAAAACATCTCAAGAAAATCAAACTGTTCATTTCTCCCTGATGATTTTAAGATGGTAGTCCAATCTCTAGTCCTCTCAAAACTGGATTATGGCAACACCATCTTCACAGGAACTCAGAAAAATTACCTTGCCCCCCCTAAGAACAGTTCTCAAAACGGCTGCCCGGCTCCTAATAGGTTTTAAACGGTTTGAGCACATCTCACCAGCCCTCAAGAACCTCAATTGGCTTCCCATCGAAGGAAGATGTATCTACAAGACTGCTTGCATCACCCACAAAGCCCTTCACATACATAACCCCAACTATCTAGATACCAAATGTTCGAAAGCAGGAAGAGCCAGGACTCTGAGAACCTTCAATTCACTTCTTCTCATACCTCCCAAACTGAAAAAGAAATCCTCCCAATCACGCCAATTATCTGTAAATGCACCTAGGATCTGGAACTCACTCCCTAGAGATCTCCACTGCAACCCCTCTTTTCCTGCTTCAAACAGGACCATAAATACCTACTGCTCAACAAATACTTCAAAACGCACACAAACCGAGCTATCTTCCCAAAGCTCACTCCCAAACTGACTAGACCCGTTGCAGCAGTCAATTGATTGTTTCAGCTGTCTACTATGCCATTTGCTCCATTAGTTTATGCTGTTCTGATGTCCGCATATTGTAACTACCTTGACTGCCTAACTATTTTCTTTGTCTGTATATATGTAAGTACTTCAATCAAGCGATCTCGCATTATATGCAAAGCGCTCTGATACCTTCGGGTCTAGCTAGCGCTATATAAAACCTATAAATAATTAAATTAATATGTTACACTGCAAGCGACAGTGGCGGCAGGAGAAAGGTCCTGCTGTTGATCGAGGAGGGCTAGAAGTTCGGCGCTGGTGTATTTGTAGATGGTCAAGGGGCCAGGGATCCGGGTGCTGGGTGCGGACGTGTGGAGATAGGCTTGCCTTTGGTGCGCCGGTGGCGCGGCCGCGCTGCGGCCCCCATTAGGTAGGTTCCCGGGAGTGGCGCTGGGGGGGTCAGTGGGAGAGAGAGAGAGAGGGAGGACGAGGAAACAAGCCTAGGAGGAAAAAGCGGGGAAAAAAAGAGATTAGCCTAAAAATGAAGCAAGTTTAAGAGGGGAAAAAGCGAGTTAATGGAGATAAATGATTAAAGGGAGTAAAAAGTGGTTAAGAGGGGAAATACGAGATGGAGAAAAAAGCAGTTAAGGAGCCTGAAAGAAAAACAGTTAAGGGGGAAAAAAACGAGATGGAGGAAAAAATGGTTAAGGAGCCTGATAGTAAAGGGACACAGGGCATTACGAGGCATTTCTGCCAGAGCGATCAGCAGTGGAGAGCTGGCCTGGGGACCTGCTCAATGGGGTCCTTCTGTGGCGTACATTAAGCAGACCCCCCAGGATATTGCGGCATGGATTAGAAAATTTAGCGGCACAAATATGGAAATTTAGCAGCACAAATATGGAAATTTAGCTGCATTTTTGCGGCACTTTATTTTACTCATAATCATTCATTTTCAGCCTGAAATCAATGGAAACTGTTTTAGCAGAGTATCCCACTTTGCAATAGGCATGTTTAAAGTATATGCAGCCCTACAAAAGCACAGCTCCAGTCCTAACCTCGTGGGAGGAAGCTGTATTTCTCCCTGGGATGTTCTAGTGCCCAAGTATGCACCCCTGCCGGGGCACCGCTGCCTCCCGGATCTGTGAGGCAGTACACCTCTTCCTCAGGCACCCTAGGGCGCAGGATTGTAGTGGCTGATCCAAATAAGTGAGACAGACTGCATAGGGAAGTCACCTCCTGCTTACCTGGTCCAGTCCTCATAGGTCGACTTCAGCATACACCTAACACCCTGGTACTATTCCTTGTGCATAATACACAGAGGCATCTTAAAACCAAAGAGGATGCTGTCAGTGTGAAGCAGAATACCAAATTGCAATCAATTATAGTGTCTTGACTGTGTAGAAAGAATTGAAATCTCCCCATTTACTGCATGAGAGGCAGTGCAAGAAATTGGGACACGGGTGATATGGTCGGAGGTCCACAGGCAGTTGTTTGAGCTGTTTCTGATTTATTTTGTTTCAGCAGCTTACATATTACACAGGAAACATGTACCCCTCTTTAGGATCCCAAGACTGAAGGTAAGATGGGTCCAGGTTTTCAAATTCCGAGCTGTGTCACCTCATGATCAGTCAAATGATGTCAGTAGATTCACAACCCAAGTAAAAAAATCGATGGTTATGTTTGGGCCATCACTTCTTAAGAACTGGATAGCAATGGGTATCAATTATTTTGAGCTCTTATGTTTTATTGCAAAGAGAAACAGCAATATGCAAATCTGTCTTGGCCATGTCCCAAACAAGAATCCTGTCACAAACATAAGTAATGTCCCCCTGCACGGGAACACAAGCAACCTTATAAATTCCTGCTGGATAAGAAGTGTATGCTGAAGCATTTCCATTCAATAATATTTCGATTTAATGCAGAGACAGAATCACTATTCCTGTCCGAATAGTGGGGTTACTATAGGTAATCTGTTCTTTCCACAACTACTCCCATTACAGTGTATATTATGTGGGTTTAATTAGTAAATGTAGCTTACTGAAATCTCGTTCCTAGTAACCATGTTTACACAAGTTCTATAGATTTAGAACCTCTTCCTCCATGCAAATTACTATAATAATATAGCGGTTTCTTTTTGCCCATAGCACTAAGACACCATCAAAGAGTCTGGCTGCGGCCTAGAGTGGCCTGGCCCACCAGTCTGCTCGTTTACTGTCTACACGTTGCAGACTGGACTTTTATGCTTTCCAGCGTCACCCATGTTAACCTGCTCTATTGCAAGCACCAGTGACATCCACATGGGTCGAATAACAGTGTGAAGCAGCCTATGCCACTCAGCGGAGCATCTTCTGGCGGGAGGAGCTCTGCTCAATGTGTTTGTACCATGCAATTGGCAGTGCACATGTAGCATACAGCATTACACATGTTTATCTCTAGCGAGTCAGCTTTGTGAAATAATGGCTCACGCATAAAATGGGCTTTATTATACCAGGCATTATTTAAATTTCATTAGTGAAATGTACGTGTGGATGGTTATTTTTTGATTTAGTACGGATTGTATTCCAGCAGCAAATTGGGGATTGCGCCTCACAGATGGGAAACCCCTTCAGAGAAAAGCATCACAGGGCAAATACTGACCGTAAAACAACATACTTTGTTTGCCATTGATTTTGGGTGCAAAGCTCTCGTAAATTCATCAAAGAGATGGAAATCAGCGCTTGCTCTGCTGAAATAGCGAGCAGGAAAACAAAAAAAACGGCAAGTACTGGGGGAAATCTCCCTCAAAATGGTTAATTTAAGCACTAAATAGGCAATTTCCCGTTTCGATGGAATAACATGCAAAGAGCATCAACGTTTTTGCATGTGAAATTATCACACAGAACCAGTGAAAAATGTGGAACAGTCCCACAGAACTTCACTTCAACATGAATGCGTGCTTTGGCAATGATAGTAAAGAAGCAGAACTGATCTTCAGTAGCTCCGAGACAGGCTGACTGCCCCTGCGTCTGGTGTGCTTGCCATACACGCCTTGCCGAGCTCTCGTCTCAATGCCTTACCTCCTTTCGCCTTTGAGTCTAACTTCAGCAGTTTTCTCTTTGCTCCTGGGACCTGTCCTCTTTCAGCCTAGTGAAGGTTCCTGTTGTGGTTCTCTCCTCTGTGGAGAGCAGGAAAAAAAAGATCGCATTTTCCGAATTTCGCGGGGAGTTTTGTAAAAATCGCGGCTTTTTTACAAAACTGCCGATTTCGCGATTTTTTTGCAAATCGCAAAATCGCGAAATTCTGGAGGGTCTGATTAAGTAGGTTCCCCGGAGGGGAGCGGGGATTGCTGGGTGGGGTCAGTCGGAGGCAGGAAGCGGGAGAGAGAGTGAGCACGAGGAAACAAGCCTAGTAGGAAAAAGCGGAAAAAAAGAGATTAGCCTGAAAAATAAAGCAGGTTTCTCTGGAAAGAGAAAAATAGGCAGATGCGTAGGCTGCCATCATCAGGGCTGGTGTCATATTACCAGTACAAACAGCAAATGTGGAACCATTGAAAGATAAATGTGGCACAGAAAAATGTGCTTTTAACTAAGATGGCTAAATGCTTGAAGTCGCCCAAGGTGGTGGAGCAGGTAGAGATAAGATAAGAGGAGGTAAGAGGAAGTGGATGAGGGATAGAGAGGTGTCAAACAGCTGAGAAAATGAGCAGACTAAAAGAATATGTGTAAAAGAGTAGGTTCGGAGAGAAGAAGGTGAGAGACAAAGGCAGAGCTTAGGGAGGTGAGGGTAAAACACGAGAGTAAAAACACAAATGAAGGTGATAAAAGGAAAAAGAGAAGAGATTGAGAAAAGAGAAATAAAAGCAGCAGAGGTGAACATGAGAGAAAGATGAAGAGAAAGAGAAAAAGGGGATGGAGAGAATAGATTAAGAGTACAGAGGGGTTGATATATAAAAGAGAGGGTAAAATATGGAGACCAGAAGAAGCAATGGAGAAGTAAGAAAAAACAGCAGTATAGAGGCACAATTTTCTTTTGTCATCTTGACTTTAAATGGCCATGGTAGAAACCGGCCTCTTCCTCTTCATTATTACGCTCTTTGGTTATAGATGGTAAGAGTATTTTGGTCATTTGCCGAAAGCGCTTCCTGCAGGTGCCGGTGATTGGAATAGGCTGTTCAAAGACTGGCAGACATTATAGAATGGCGGACGTTTTTTGCAGGTATCAGTCATTGCAGAAACCTCCTGAGAACTAGGTAGCTGACCCCAGTCTTGGCTGCTGGGTATGAATTTGGAAATGTGTTTGATGACCTGATTTGGAGATAAGATTGTAGAGCTCTGATCTCATGCGAAGGAATAAGAACAGCTACTGCACCAGAGTGCTTACTCCCACACAGACCATACACACGGCAAAAGGGATGTACTAGTATGTTCAATCTTTAAAGGAATTACACCAAAAAAAGGAACCTGCTAGGATGAACATGCGCTGAAAGCAAAAGCATCTAGCATTTTTGCTAATTACACAATATCAAACTTTACTGATGAAGGGGTCAGTCTTTGAGTGGCAACAGCTTCAGCTGCAAGCTTGTGAGGTAATCATAAAGGCATACATTGAGGGACCAGCGTTGCTGCTGCTTGTGAGCAGTACTGGGCATGTGTTGGCAGCTGATTTGAGTACCCTGGCACAGGGCCACCGCTTCCGCACCTTACAAATACACAGTACGTACTTTGTCATAAAAGGGAAAGCCCTGGCCTGTTTGTACTGTGCACTGAC
Source organism: Calotriton arnoldi (assembly GCA_963921515.1). Taxonomy (NCBI): domain Eukaryota; kingdom Metazoa; phylum Chordata; class Amphibia; order Caudata; family Salamandridae; genus Calotriton; species Calotriton arnoldi. Next base: position 564,229 of record CAWUFW010000913.1, on the reverse strand, counting down.
CATTCAGCCCATCCTCATCTTTCTAAGAGAAGGATGGGGGAGGTTTGGGTTAGGTTTCTGCTCTGTCCGTGCATCTGATATCTAAACTGACCCTAGTTAATGTTAAAGTTACTCGCATTCCTGGTAGTAAAGACCCGACAGCAGATTTCCTTTCAAGATTGCCCTTTCCAGAAGATGTGACTGATGCTAAGGAAGATGATGAATGCCATCTGAACTGAACCTGTTGCTGGTGTCCATGATGTTTTGAGGTATAAAGAATGAGTTGGTGCAATGACAGTGGGCTTCTTGTTGAAGCCATTTGGGACACTTGTAGTGAACGGCTGGTCAAGAGAGATAGCTGTGCAAAGGACTGCAACAGTTCTGCAAGCTGGTTATGAATAATCGGTACAAGGGAATTTGCTGCTATTAGGAGACACATTTCTCCCGCCCATTGCATTCGAGCCATATTAATTTCTATTGCTCATCGGTGCCATTTGGGAAGGAGGCTCCCCCACGCACATAAAAACCAGTTCAGACAAACTTATTGCTGGCCAAGCACAGTTCAAGTGAATGGGAAATTTGATTGTCAATTGTAAATTGTGGGATCAACATTGGCTTGTGGGTCGTTATCTTTTTATACTTGCAGGTTTCACTGCCGTCTTGACAGTGATTGGCTTTTAGGCTATTTGATGTAACACCCCCAACCTGTATTTAGCAGTTTCATCCGATTATCTTTGAATAAATATTTGATTTTTTTTCTAGTGATGGGTTATTGGCTTTATTACCAGTCAGCTACAAAGCCAATATGCTGCACTTTGCATACCAAACTTGGATGCTTTTTTCAATTTAACTGGTGTGGTGCAGAAAACTCTTGCTTTGACCCTTGTAGCAATATCCACATTGTAGAAAACGATTCATCCACATCTAAATCCCAAATGCTTCACACAAAACTAAAACCCTTGGGTAGAGGTTGTAAGTAATCCATTTTTGAAACCAAATCCAAGTTTCTACAAGAACAAAGTGACTCATCAGCAAACTCTGCCAAACCCATGTTGTATTCATCCACCTCTCTTCCTGTGTCAAATTCTTACCTTGTCCTTTACAGGGGAATTGTGATGAATTTCTTAACTTTCTGACAAATCAATTCGATCAAAGTCAAACTCCCCCAATAATGACCACAAATGAAACACTTACTCCCAGTACCAACAACACCGGAGGCTTTCTCATCCCAAGAGCATAGAAGAGATTACCTTAACTATCTTATTACATGGATCTTCTATTATTAAACATCATACAAGCCAATTTCCATCTTTTTGAAACGTCTTGGTGCATGCTGACTAACCTCTCTGTCTCCTGGGGAATCTTTTCCAATTTGCTAAAATCTGGCAAATCACGATCATCCTGAAAATATACAACCTCTTCCTCAGTGTCCTAACAATTGGCCCATAGCTTTGATTGGTAAAACCATGGAGAAATATGCGTCCAAACACAGAGCCTACGTTAACAAAGAACAGTTATTTTCTGCCCATCATTGTGGTTTCAGATCCAGCACCAGTACTGACACAGACATCTTAAAAATCTTAAGCAATATGTACTGCAAATTTCACAGTTTGGATTCCTTTCTCCTAATCTTATTCGAACTATCATCAATACAGTTCATCACAGCCAATTAATCATTGCCTTGGAACACCACATTGGCCTCCATGGACACATTCTGAGTTGGTGCTCCTCTTTCCTTAACTACAGATCTCACCCGATAAAGTTCAAAAACACTTCTCAATCAATCAACATTTATAAAGCGCAACAAATCGCCCATGAGGGTCTTGAGGCACTGGAGATGTTGACTGCCACTTTGTGGTTTGTTCATTCTAACATCCTGGTCTTGAGTTCTTTCCTGAATTGCTGGAGCAACGGTGCAGTTCTTTCAAGCCTTGGCCACCAGGTGCGAGAAGGAGCCTCCTCCACTGTTGGTTCGGCGGATCTGTGGAGTGTGTGCAAGGGAGAGGGAAGAGGATTAAAGGTGCCTGGTAGGCTGGTGGAAGGTCAGGCGTTTTTTGATGTATGCTGGTCCTTCGTTGTGCAAGGCCTTATAAGCCTGGGTCAGCATTTTAAACTGGCATCTCTTCTGGATCAGGAGCCAGTGTAGTTTCTTGAGGTGGGGTGTGATGTGGGCCATTCTGGGGAGGTCGAGGATTAGTCTTGCCATTGAGTTTTGTATTGTCTGGAGTCTATTCAGGAGGCATGCAGTGATTTCTACGTAGAGAGTGTTTCCATAGTCCAGTCTGCTGGTGACGAGGGCCTGCCTGACAGTCCTGCTGGTGTTGATTGGGAGCCACCCGAAGATCTTGTGGAGCATGCAAAGGGTGTGGAAACAGGCGGATGAGACTGCATCGACTCACTTATTCATGGATAGCTTGCTGTCTAGGATGATGCAAAGGCTGTAGGTGTGGTCTGTTGGGGCAGGGGTTGGGCTGAGTTCTGCGGGCCACCATGCATCATTCCATGGCAAGTTGTTGTTCCCAAAGATGAGGAATTCCGTCTTGTCCATGTTGAGTTTGCGGCAGTTGCCCTTCATCCAGTCAGAGACATTCATTATGCATCTGTGGAAGTTTGCTTTGGTGGTGAAGGGGACATCGGACAGTGAGAGGATGAGCTAGGTGTCGTTGGCATAGGAGATGATGTTGAATATGTGCAATCTGATGTTGTCAGCCAGGGGGGGACATGTAGGTGTTGAAGAGGGTGGAGCTGAGGAACGATCCTTGAGGGACTCTGCAAGTGATCTTCTTGGGCTCTGAGCTGAACTAAGGGAGACGGATTCTCTGGGTTCTACCAGCGAGGTCTGAGGTGATCCATTTGAGGGCGTCTCCCTGGATTCCAATGTGGTGGAGTCTGTTGATAAGGATGTGATGGGAGACAATGTCAAACGCAGCTGACAGATCCTAGAGGAGAGGTGTGGCGCAGCAGCCAGAGCGGCTGCCTACGGAGCGCGGGGCTCACGCCTCGAACCCCGGCACCAGCAGCAACTCAGCTCAGCTCAGTATCATGTGACTCTGGGCAATAGCTCACTTAACCTCCCCGACGGCCCCCCAGCGCCGAGATACCCTTAGGGGTGATAAGTTTGCGCTTTACAAATGTGGAGGATGACGGATGCCCCTTCTCCGCAGTCCACAAGGGCCCTTATGTCCTCGGTGGCTGTGATCAGGGCTGTCTCAGTGCGGTCGCTAGCACGAAATCCAGATTGGGAGGGGTCCAGGAGGTTGTGGTGTTCTAGGTGTTAGGTGAGTTGCTGGTTGATCGCTTTCTCAAGGACCTTTGCTGGATAGAGGAACAGAGAGATGGGCTGGTAGTTCTTTGGCTCAGCGGATGGTTTTTATCAGGAGTGGCCATACTTCAGCGTGTTTCCAGTTCTCGTAGAAGGAGGCAGAGGTAATGGAGGTGTTCATTTCATTACATTCAGGACTTTCCTGAGCTCGTCACCGACTGTCTCGCTGAAGACGTGGTGGGGCAGGGGTCTGTGGGTGCTCCAGAGTGCACGGAGGTCATGATGAAGATAGTGTCTTGCGTGGTGAGGCGGTCCCAGTGGGTGAGCAGGTCTTTGGGGTCTGTGTTCGTGTGTGTGAGTTGGTTGATACAGTTGTTGGTGGAGCGTTGGAAATGTTGGCAGATGGCTGCGATCGTGTGTAAAAAGTCAGCGAGGTTGTCGCACAGTACCTGGGAGGGTGTAATGTCATTCTCTGTGGCAGTGGGATTGGAGAATTCCTTCACAATGGCGAAGAGTTCCTTGCTGTGTTTTGAGCAGGATTCAATGCAGTCTGCCAGGGCGTTCTTCTTGGTTTCTTTCAGGAGGTACTGGTTGAGAGCTGTCCTGAAAGCGGTTCAATCTTCCGTCTTTTTGCTGATGCGTCACCTCCTTTGTAGTTGCCAGCAGTTCCAGTTGGCAGATTGCAGTTCCTCAGTGAACCAGCTGGCTCTTTTGGTTGGTCCTTTGAACTTGGCTGTCTTGGTGGGAGTGATTGTTTCGGCACATTCTGTGATCTACTGGAAGAAGTTTTTTGCTGCTTGTTCAGGGTCGGGTGTAGAGTCTGGGAGGTGGGAGCAGACAGCCTCGTTCCACTGGCCTTCTGATATCTTCTTCCAGTCTCTGCACGTGTATCTGGGAGGCACGGTGCCGGAGTTGGTGGATCCTGAGATGGTGAAGTGGATGATGTAGTGGTTGGACCAGGTGAGTTGTGTGGCGTGGTTGTACTTGACCCTGTCGTTGGAGCTGAAGATAGGGTCGAGCACGTGTCAGGCGATGTGGGTAGGATTGGTGACCAGCTGTTTGAGACCGATGTTGCTCATGCTCTCCAGGAGGTCGGTGATGTTGGTGTCACTGGGGTGGACAAACTGGAAGTTGAGGTCCCCTAAGAAGATGTAGTGCTCGGAGTCGATTGCGATCAGGGCAATGAGGTCTGGGATGGCGTTGCAGAAGCTGGGGCATGGTCCTGGTGGTCTGTAGGCAAGGGTGCCTCTGATGGTGCTTTTTCTGTCTGTGTGGAGTTGGATGTTGGGGTGTTCCATTATTTGGGTCGGGCAGGGCTTTAAGTGGGATGAAAAAACGGGGGGGGTCTCTCAAAGGGGCGTGGCCAATGTAATTTAGGGCATGGCTTAAAAACACGTAAGCTAAAAATCTGTGCTTAGCATATGGTGCCGCCCGAATTGAGATTTGTTGTTTCTGTCATTGCATCCAGATATATGATACAAGTAACATCATACCTACAAGTCAGGACTATTGGCTTTGTCATGGTTGTTAGTTGCATAAGATAAATAAGCAGCAACTATGGCTAGTATATAATATTGAAAAAGCTTCCACTTAAAGCCCTGGTGACACCACTACAATGTTGCTGCTCCTGAGTTTCAAAAAGAGAAGGGAAATCCGGAGAGAAAATGACTCTCTTTAAAGGATTTCCCTTCCCCTACAATGCTCACCTACGTCCTGCCGTAACTTCTCCACTAGTGAGAAGTGAGCAGTGTGAGCACGCGCACATCGATGTGCCTGCTGTCACTCAGTCCGGAAAAAACCACGGACCGCCTGTGCCAGGGCACAAAACAGAGCCCGATAGAGACCCGTTTCGAGCCCCCCCTTTAAAAAACTGTCGGTGCTCAGCACCGGTGAGACCCGGCCCACTTAAAGCCCTGGGGTCGGGTCATCTCTTGGGCTGTTGTGCAGAGGATGGGTCCTTATAGACAATGGCGATTCCACCTCCGTGTTTGTTGGTTTGGTCCCAGTGTGTTATTTTGTAGCCTTAGTTGATGGCGAGGGCGATGTCTGGTGTGGCGGCAGGGTTAAGCCAGGTCTCTGTGAGGAAGATGACATACGGGGTGAGGGATGAGATTGTGTCCCAGACCTCTGTGGCGTGTTTGCAGAATGTTTGTGCATTGAGTAGAATGCACTTGAGTTTTACCGTGGTGGTCTAGGTCGAGGTGGTGGATGTGGTCGATTTTGCAGTGTCTCTAGTTACGTTGGTTGCTTCGGTGCTGAAGGTGAGGCGGCAGTGTCGGCAGGAGAATGGCCCTCTGGTAGTGCGTGGGGATGTGAGGCAGCAGTGGTTGTTGGTGCGTCTGGGGTTCAGGGCTTGAAGGTCTGAAGCAGTGTAGCTTCGTAGGGTAGCACGGCCAGGGGTACTGGCACTGGGTGTGGTCTAGGTGCAGACGTGTTCAAATTGTGGCTGCACAGCAGCCTCCATAAGTAGTCCTGGGAGGTGGGAGGGGTTGGCAGGGAGGTGGGAGGGCAAGAACGGGAACCTGCGGGAGCAAGAAAAAGAGCGGGAGCAGGAGGGGCTACAATCCAATCAGGGATACTAACCAACAACTACCAAAACAAAGGTGCCAAATAAACAGGATGCCAAAGATGAAACCCAAATAAGTCCAAAATATGAACCCAAATAGAACCCAACTTAAACCCAAATAAGCCCAAATTAACCCAAATTGCCCAGCATACCAGGCAAGTGGTCACCCAACAGCGGGACCAGACAGGTGGTCTCAAGGGCTCTGACAACCGCACCGTCACAAGAAGCTAGGCGGCTGAGGCAGTGGGGGGAGTGGCGCACAAGACTAAGAGGTCTTAGTGCTATAATGCTAAGGGTGTACACCAGGGTTCCTATTTTGGCACACATGCTGCTCAACTTGTAACTTGAACTGCTGAGAACAACATTCTAAGGGCTGGGTATCTCCATTCACCAATATGCGGACAACACCTAACTCTACTGCACACTTCTTTCATACATTACATATTCTGTGCTTCAGTCTCATCAAGGGCCAAACTTGGATGGTTGAAAACATTCAAATGCTCAGCCCTCCGTACCTTTTTATTCCTTTTTCCTTCCTTTTTATTCCTTTTGATTCTATTCTTCTCAATAAACTCAGTGACATTTTAGGATTTAGTCTGGACTTTTCTGTCACTGGACTTTTGTCCATCACAAAAAAAAAAAAAAGAGGAAAAGCTGCGAACTTCCACTCTTTCAAAAAAGTAAAATCCCTTTGGTACTCTGAAAATGGCTACCTACACTTTGGTGATCTCCAGATTGGACTTAAGCAACTCCATTCTTGCAGGGGTGACCCTATCCCTGGTTCCTCATTTAAGACGGTCTTACATTACACAGCCAGAGGGTTGTCCATAACAAGGAAGTTCGATCATACTACTCAAGCCTTCAAGAGTTTACATTGGTTGCTCATCAAAGCATTAGTAAAATCTGAATCGGGCTGCCAAGTTTACAAAATCATGATTCGGAATAAACCTCCTTCCAGGCCAATCACCTCCCATCTTAGTTGGACAAAAAGTCTAAGAAGCAGGAACTGTCTGAACTTAGAAGTACCAAGATTTAGGACAACCAACAGGCCTGGGCATAGTTTGCAGAGTTTTGCTACGCGGAACTCCGCGAAGTTACAAAAAAACTCTGCGAAGTTCCGCGAGTGGCGCAGTACAGTGCGAACTGCAGTTTGTGCTGGTATTCCTGCCGCTTGGGTAGAAATTCTACCCGAGCGGCAGCTCGCGCTCACGAACTTACCGTTCGCGATCGCGAGCGGGGAAAAAACTCCGCTGCACATCGCAAAGCGGAGTTTTCTGCACTCTGCGAGCTCCGCGGAGTGCAGAAAACTCCGCTAACTCCGCGAACAGAGCGAAGTTCACCGCCCAGGCCTAACAACCAAGCTAAATAAATCATTCTTTCTACAGTTGTAGCTTCTTTCTAGAACTCTCTGCTGGTGGATATAATAGCCAAACGTTATGTCCTTCAGAAGACATTTATGGTTTAACGGTTTTCTTACTTTTCAAATACATAGCTGTCTGACCTTCAACCCAGTAGTCCACATTTGAAAACAGACACTTAGGATAGAAGATGAATGCCTAAGAGTATCTAGCCATGTAGAATTCAATGGAGCTAACGAAGGGGAGCCTTAGGAGGATTGAAGGCATCTATCAGGCAGTTGGAAGAGTTCACTTGGGATAATGTGGAGCACTTTCAAATATCAGGAAATGGTAATTCTCATAAGTCGGCTGCTAAAAATCTTAACATAAGACGTTAGTTCGGGGCAAAGCTGCAGCTCTGTCTTCATGGGCAAGCATCAATTCTATCATTAACAGCAGCTGGCCCTGGTTATCCAGTAAGAAGTAGTAGGCACAAGATCTGTGCCCCCTTGGAGTGGCTATGCATTTCTTCACGACCAAAACAACCAACCCCATCTAAATGCCCCTCGAACGAGATGTCCTGGAATGGCCATTTGAGGGTAAAAGAAAAGTGACCACTATGGTTAGAAGTTAGCAGAAATTCTCACTTGTAGATATATACCAGACCTTCTGTGTATTCAGTGAGTGGAACTATTGCTTCTCGCTTGTCACAACAGGGATCAAGCAGGGAATAGGAACCGGAGAGATGCAGACCTAGCTTGGCTTTCCCAACAGCACAATGCGTAGTCTACAGTCCATCCATTACACCAGAAGTAAACTTGCTTAGAGATTTAGAGAGGTGATAAGTGCAAGTTTTCTGTTTGGAAGGGCGGAAATTCATTTTACTGGTTTGTATACTTGTTAAATGGTTAATTTCTCAGATGAACTTTGGCAGTTTCAATCTGTGGGGGTATTACTGTGTGTAGTGGTTTTCCATTTTTACTTTGAGGGTATTGTGCTAATCAAGAGCGTTATTCTGAACAAAAGTGTAATTGAGTCCTTGGCTGATTCATGTACGAGTACAGTTGAGTCACTGATGCTAACCCCAATGAACCCAGAGCATTGTGGCAGCGATGGTGCACATCCTGGACACATTGTTATTGTTATTTTGATTTTGTAAGGCGCACAGCTACCCTAGGGTTTCCCGGCGCCACCTGAAAAGAGGCAAGAGGGAAAGAAATCTACATGTTAAATAGCCAAGTTTTTATGCCCCTCCGGAAATTCTCATCAGAAGGTTCACTTCGGAGACCTGCAGGAAGGGAGTTCCATAAAGAAGGACCCAGATGCGAAAAGGAGCGATCGCCCATACGCACTAGTCTCGTCCTAGGAATAATAAACTTGGCCTGAGTGGCTGAGCGGAGTGCATGGGATGGTACGTAGGGGTGAACAAGAGTCTTCAGGTAGGGAGGTGCCTTTCCAGATTTTATCTTAAACATAAGACTCAATGCCTTAAACTTAATGCGGCACTCAATCCTGAGCCAATGGAGATCTCGAAGTGATCCAGAGATAGAAGCAGTTTTAGGAATCTTACACAGCAGCCTTGCAGCAGCATTCTGTGCTAGCTGAAGCTTTCGTAACACATCCTTGGTGGCACCCAAGTACAAAATGTTGCTGTAGTCCAGCCTAGAGGTGATGAGCGCCTGGACCACAGTACGTTGGGTAGAAGGAGGCAACATCCATAAGATTTTTTTTAGCCATCTAAGGATTGTGAAGCAAGTAGAGGCTACTCTCACTGCTTGCTGCTTCATGGACAGTTGGTCGTCAATTAAGACGCCCACATTTTGGACTTGGTGTTTAGGCTGAGGTAAAGGACCCATTTCAGTGGGCCAATGCTGGGGGCCCCACAGATCTTTATTTTTGCCCACAATCAGCACTTCCGTTTTCTCGCCGTTGAGTTTTAACAGGTTGGTATGCATCCAACCTGCAATATTCCTCAAGCCGGCCTGAAGTAGGGAGGGTTTAAATGCCCCATCAGCAGAGAGGGAGAAGACAATCTGGGTGTCATCGGCGTATGAAAAAAGAGACAACCCAGCTTCCTCCGCAATCATCGCCATAGGCCTAACATAGATGTTAAATAGTAGAGGGTTGAGGATAGAGCCTTGGGGAACCCCATAAGGTGAGTTGTGAATCTCAGAGCACGCTGTCGGCGAGAAGACCTGAAACGTGCGATTCGTCAGGAAGTCTGCAAGCCATTTGAGTGCTCTATCGGTCACCCCCAGTAATTGGAAAGCCTGCAATAACACGGTATGCGAAACAGTGTCAAAAGCGGCACTCAGGTCTAAAAGGATAAGTGCCACAGTGCCGCCCGCGTCAACTTGCTGCGCACCATATGTGACCCCAAGCAAAGCGGTTTCAGTAGAAAAGCCAGCTCTGAAGCCTGATTGGGAGCCATGAAGGAAATTTTGGGAATTCACAAAAGATGTCAATTGGAAATTGACGTGCTTTTCCAAAATTTTGGAAAACGCCGGAAGGAGGGAGATGGGCCTAAAATTAGATAATTGCGTGGGGTCAGCGGTGGCCTTCTTTAATAATGGGAGATCCATAGCGTGCTTCCAGATCCATTAATGGACTTTGGTAGATACCTATCATTGGGGCAGGGAACAAGCAATAATTTGTTGCTTATTTCCATTCAGGAATGGCAAATGCCTCACTGGTGCTGGTGAAGATAAGGAAAAATAGAGAATTCTCGTGCACTGGTGACGGCGCTGCTCTCCCTGTCAGAGGATTTTTCCCTACAGCCTAGATCAATGACATACTGTGCTGAACCACTTACGGACGCCATTTTTCCTTCTCATTAATTGTACTAACAGATTTCATTTAAAAAAAAAAAAAACTTGTGACGTTCATTACAGTGTTACATTAATTGTGCACCCTCTTCGGCTCTTGACTGTGCTGTTCATTAATATTTCCCCCGATTCTTTCGACACAGTACTAATTGGAACTTTGACCGGCAGCAAATCACTATTTCCGTGCTCCTTTTGTCCTGATGATGATCTGTTAAATGGTGAAAGGTCAAAACTCCGTCGACAGTTTTCCGGCTGAAAAAGACATTGTGCAATGAGACATATTTGAACGCTCATATCCGTTTATTTTTCAAGCAAATGCTGGATTATCCCCATGGACTACTACTGGCCATATCCTCTTTTGCAATTTGTTTACCTATACAATACGTAGATCTACAGTAATCTTTGAATTATGCAAATAGATTTTTCTAAATGATACCCCTTTGGACATTGTTGTGAAATACTGCAAAATCATATGAGGCATCTCCTTTTGCACAATTTTAGCTACTTGTTCATTGCGCAATGGCCAAAGTCAGAGGAAAGGTATTTGCATCAAGGCAGAAATAAAGAAAACATATTAGAAAATTACATGCAACTCAAGTACTTTGCTTAAACCTTCTTAAGCAAAATAGGGATGTTAACAAAGAACTTCGAATCGCCTTTAAAAAACGTTAACACTGGGCATGGCCACATCGAGGACCCATGTAGACATGTCCTCGCTGAGCTCTGACCACTGGAGGGCCTACCGAACCAGTGGCCAGCCCTGATGCTCTCCAGAATTACCTGAACCAGCAGCTGATAAGGAGAAGGCGATCTGGCACCAGCGATTGCTGCCGGATGACACCGCTAACTGCCAGAAGAGCAAAAATAGACCGTCAAAGGGGCCTCCCCACCCCAATTGGCTTTTTCCAAGATGTCCACCTCCGTGTGATAGGCGGTGTCCGCGGAGAAAAGGACCGGTGCCTTCCCAGCGGGTTCTGAGACGAGCTCCTGCATCAAGCCAACAGAGCGCAGCCTACAGGAAAAGAGAGGCAACCCTGCAGGCCAAATCATTGACGGCCTCAGGTGGGCCTAACACAGGCAGCGACATGGACCTGCAGAGTTTTGAGATTGACCCAGAGGAGCGACAGGGCCCCCATGCCGGCTGCGGGATGCTGCCTTCCCGCGAACCCCACGTAGACCCCAGTACATCAAGCACATCTGGAGAAAACCAGACCGAGAGGCGAGGCAGTAAGTCATTATTACTCGTATTGAACAGATAGAGCCTCCAGGTGACACTGACATGTGCAGGGCAGATCGGTTGCGATGGGTACACAGTTTGATGCCCTCGGCTGAGCTTTTTCACATTAATGCCGCCTAAGCCCATTAGGTATTTCAGAGACTAGATAGAGACGGCCCAGGCCAGACAGAAGAGGAGCAGCACCATATGGGACGTCTTGAATGCCCCAAAGCCTAAATACAAAACACACTGTGGCATCCATCATGGCCTAGAGGAGCCAGCCCAGCTCACTGGCAGATGCGGAGGGGGATGCTGAGGCTCCTTCAACCAGGGAGGCTATCAAGTCACTTTTGGCTGCATTTATAATGGAAATGAGTCAGGTGCGGCAAGATTTCGTTAAGTCGCTGGCAGACTGAGCCCATGTCGCATAACAGCTACATAGGAGAGTGGACCCCCTCGAGGTCTACCCAGCAAAAGGAGCTCATGAGCGCAGCGAACTGAGTGTGTGAATGGACGAACTAGAGAAACTGTGTCAATGGTGCACAGACAAGGTGGAAGATGGGGGAAAACGAACACAGTGTAATAATATCCGCATCAGAGGAATCCCAGACCTAGTTCAACCCCACGATTTGCACCAGTACATTCAGGAGTGGTTTAGATTGCTGCTCCAAGGTCTAGAAGACCTCCAAATTGAACTGGACTGTACACACAGGGTGTTTAACCTGTATCAAACCCAACACCAGCTGACGTCAGATGTCCTGACAAGAGTCCACTACTTTCAGCAGCAACGAAGCAACTGAAGGCAAAGCAGAGGATGAACAGTTGTAGTGTTTCGTGGCTCCACCCTGACTGTTTCATGATATCTCAGCTTCCACCCTCGCCAATAGAAAATTTCTAAAAATTGCGAAAGATTATCTGCAATCTCATGGCATTCCTTATCGGTGGAGCTTTCCGGAGTGTCTTTGGCTTCAAATGAATGGTAAACAGGCCTCAATTTCCACCAGAGATGCAGCTATATCTCTTTCAGCTGGAGGAGGGCCAAGCCTCAAGTGAAGAGCAGCGAGATCGCCACAGACCCTCATGGAGACGACAGCAAACTAAAGAAGCCAAACAATGAGATGCACGAAGAGCCCAGCAGGAACAATAACGAGCCTCAGATGACAACTCCCTTATAGAGAATTTTTTATCTCGGAACAATGGTAGTGGAATGACAGTGAACCATAGGAGGGGTGCAATATCAACACTGAGTTGTAATTTACAAAGCCCGACTGACTCCACACAAGTCCAATTACATCTCTGAATACCCCCGGATGTCGCAGTCTGCTAATCCCACAGCAAGGTGGGAATCCACGACCTGGGACCTGCTGTGAAGCTCCATAGGGCCTCCACAACCTTGCCATGCGAGCCAAAGCCCCATTTTTGCCATTCAGATGGCAGGAATCTTCCCACAAACTCAAGCAACTGACCGTGGGTAAAGAGGGTGACAGAACCCCTCCTGGCTTCGATGAACCGACCCCAACAGTTAGGACAATGTTCACGTCCACTCTGGACAATGGCGAGAGAATCCTCAAGGGAGGGGGATGAGGGCTTTGTGGAGCCTGAGATAGAGACTCTCGTGGGAAATCCCTCATTAAGGATCATTCAGTTTTTTCAATTTAAGAGTATTTTGTTTGTTTATAATTACAGCTAGGAATGTGACTCTACCATTTTTGATTCAGACGACAATAGGTGTCACTGGCAAAGGCCTGGGTCCCAAGACAAGGGTGCCATGGGTGGATCTGATGACTCCTGCCAGAACCTTCAATAAATGATATGGCAAAGCAACTGCACATTGTCACACTAAACTTACAGAGCCACAAATCTCTGGACAAATGGAAATCTGTTAGTTACACACAAAGGGAGTGGATGATGCACTTTTACAAGAGACACACCACTTATCTGGAGATGTGCAGAAGTGTTGATTGCATTACTACCCAAGGCATTACCATTCAAACCTGGAGACAAAAAAAGAAGGGAGTAGTGATCCTAATAGGCATGGGGACCCCATTTCAAGTTGCCTCCGTGCACAGGGATACAGAGGGGAGAATGATATTGGTTAATGGATTGCTGGGCAGGGTGGAGATAACTATGATGTCAGTCTATGGCCTTAAACAGAAAGAACAATTTCTACTTTTGGTCTTTCCCCTACATAACAGCATTCCCCAGCTAACTTGATTTTGGGGGGCAAATTCAATGTGGCCCTGGTCCCGGGAGTGGAGAGATCCCACTCATCGAGGCAACCTTTATACCCCCCCATCCATGAGCCAAGGACTAGATGATTTGGAAGGTGGATGTATGGCGCACACATCCCCCAGGAAAGAAGGACTATACATTCTATTCAATGCCCTCAGATCACACTCTAGGATCAATTCCATCTTTACTGCCCAATCTGTGTTCCCCCAGGTAGATTCCTCCAGTATTGGCACAGGAGTCCATAAAAATCATGTACCTGTATCAATTTCCCCCCCCATCCAACTTCTTCCCCCCATAGAGTTAAGAAAATGAATGACCTAGCAGTTTGTGCTCCCATGCTTAGGGAAAACATATGAGCAGTGGCTGAGAATTACTCCAAAGGTGAACGATGCAGAGGGAATGGCTTGGGTGACATATGGGATGCAGCTAAGGTGGTATTCAGAGGCGAACTCATCTACCACACCTCAACCATCCTGAGCTTAACTAGGGCTAGAAAGCTGGAGCAAGAGCTAGACATAGCCACATTAAAAATGGATAGTAACTAGAAGCAGTACTGGTCAAAGATGCGTCCCATAAGCTCTTACAGATGAAACAGTTATATTATGAAAGGGGGGAATAGGGTACTGGCCCACAAAATACAGATTCTAAAGGTGAAAAACAACATTGCTTCAAAAGTAGATGAGGAAGCCACACCCACATGACTGACCAGGGCATCATCGACTCCTTTATGACTTACTACACAACGCTTTATAGTAGGGAACATTGCATACCCAGTTACAAGACGAGAATTTAAATAGCACTTATTTTCCAGCACTTGACATGACACTCAGAGAAGAGTTAGATCAACTCAAAGACAGAAGCGGTATCACAGGCCATAAAACAACTCCCTAAAAATAAAGCCCCAGGACTTTATTATTAGGATATATCTTGTGTTTTTTAACCAACCCGTCTACATTCCTTCCTACACAGCTAGAAGATTTGCAGCAGACAATTTCTGCGACATCAATGAAAACTTAGAATATTTAGTGAAAACGGTATTCAAATGACAGAAATGAGCCCAACCTGCATGTTTGTGAAATGGAACAGAGAAGCTATCTTGAAATTGCCACTTGGACAGAAGGATCTTTCAGTGAAGTAATCGACAAAATTACTAGAAGCCACACCTGAAAGAGTGGTTGAAGAGGCAGTAAGGAATGGTGTAGCCTATGCATACTGTGACAAGATAAGACTGCAATGCTAGCATTGTGCCCCTTAAGGTCCCTGCCAAGGCCGGAGAAAAAAAATTAGCTTTGGACATTCTGGGTCTATTTGCAACCTGAACCACAGAACATGTCTATAAGTTAGTTGTGGTAGATACACTCAAATTGGTCCACACTGGACAAAGATCATGACTTCCTTTGTACAAAAGATAAAATGAAATGTTACCAAACAAAATGGTAACTGAAAATGGAGTTTTGTCCTGGGGGACAAGTGTGCTAATACGTACAAACACCACTTTGTAGCATTCAGGCTTATGGCTTAGTTTGAGGGCCAAAACGGTGGTTAAAAAGAGGTTAGGATTATCAGAAATCGGCTAATGGGGCCTCCATGTTGGGACACGACATCGCAATATCGGGTTTGCTGGGTCCAAAGTTAGAGTGCCTGGTATCCAGCTGGGGAAAAAGGATGAAAACCCTCATCCACTACCAGTGGCATGCTTCAACATCAGTTTCCTCACCACCATGACATCAGTACATGATGGGCTTCCTTAGGAGTTCCTGGCTTGTTTCTTGATGTGATTACATGGCTGCTGAGAAAGAAGTTTTTAAAAAAATTGTTTTGTATAATTTTACAGGGTAAATTTACATCTCCATAACAATGGAACCATGAAAATGCTTGGAGGATGGTTACTAATGTATTCCTTCCAATTATCAAATCTCTCTATTGCATGATTAAAAACAAAAGCCCAGGGTGAATTGTGCAATGCAAGCCCCCTCAATTAAGCCTTACATGGGTCAGGAGCTTTCCAGAGGGCAAGTGCATCTGCATCATCCCTAAACTCTACTCAGTCCTGAAGGAAGGGATAGATCGATAGAAACACCCTACTCTTACTGTGTCATAGGATTGGTCATCTTTACTTGTCCGTAGGACTAATACTGTCACCAAACAGCCCAGTGGTCTGAGTGTATCTCCCTAAATACCAGGAACACTTTCTTGCACAAGGAGCAGGACTGCTGCAGGCCTGTCTTCTATGTTGGGAGTAATTTGTTAACACATGTGCTGGTTGAACAACACTACATATTGGAATGGGTTGTGTTCTATTCGACCCGTTCATAAGGCATCGGAAGTTCAGCATGATGCGATAAAGGAATGCCTCTATTTGGAACCAAAAGAACAAGTTGCTTACCTTTGATAACACCTTATCTGGTAGAGACTATCTAGCTGCAGATTCCTTACCTTAGAATTATCCGCAGGCATCAGACTGGATCCATAAACTTTTCGTGAGCAGTACCCCTGCACGCTGGTGTCGGTATTCAGCTCTGCGTGGCTTCAGCAGCGTTTTCTGCACCAGAAGTGATGTGTGAGGTGCCTATATAGGCACCACTCCAGTGCACGGACATCAGTTTGTTTTCACGACTTTCCACCCCTGGAGCACGGAGCCACGAAGAACACAGACAACTGGAGTGAAAAACTAGGGCCCTGAAAATTGAATAGCCCTGTACCTAAAAAACTGTTTGCAGAGCAGGGAGGATGGGTGGGTCGTTAAGTAATATGCGGCTAAATAGTCTCTACCAGATAAGGTATTACCCAACGTAAGTAACTTGTTCAACTGATAGAGACTGCTAGCCACAGATTCCTTACCTTAGAATAGACAACCAAGCAATACCTCCCCGGAGGTGGGTCTGCAAGCCCGATTTAGACTAGAAAGTCCTGCAGGACCGAACAGGCAAAGTGCCAATCCCACCAGAGTGGACTGTCCAGGCAGTAGTGTTTGGTGAATGTGTGCAACAAAGCCCACGTTGCAGCCTGACAGATGTCCAGGACTGGAACTCAGTGGTTGTAGCCTTTGCTATGATGGAATCACAACGTAAGCCCTCGGGGGGGGTTGCTTCTTGGTCAATGTGTAGCACAGCTTAATGCAGAGCACAATCAATCAGGTGATGGTTCGCTTCTGCAAGGCCTTCCTTTTCTTGGCTTCGACACAGCCCACGAAGAGTTGATCATCCACCCGAACAGTTGTGTGCAATCAAGATAGAATGACAATGTTCTTTTTGTGTCCAGATGGTGGAGTCTCTCCTCTTCCATGTAATTTCCCCCAGAAAGGCTGTCTTCATGGTGAATAGCCTAAGAGGGCAGTTATGAAGTGGCTCAAAGGGAGTGCACATCAGAAAAGTAAGAACCAAATTGAGGTCCCAATGATGCATAACAAAGGGAGCTGGAGGAAACGTGCTGAAGGCCTTTAAGGAACCTATTTACAATAGGAAAGGCCAGGCGCGCAACGGCCAATGGCCTCAAAGGGCTTCAGCCCCCCCCATCGTGTGTGGCAGCCCAAGATGAGACAGCTTCTCGGGCACACACACAGCCGCACCCGAGTACTTCACAGGTCTTTAAAAGACCATTTGCTTGTTAATGAGGTTTTGTTGTTTCTCACCCCTTCTTAGAGCCCATGCAGCTCCACTCTGCCTATTGCTTGAAGAATTAGCCCCCCCCGAAATTTTTTCTTAGCACCCCCGAAATTTGGCTCTAGTTGCGCCTCTGGGAAAGGCTGATCTGGCAGCTGCAGAAAAGCAGAGACCAATAATCCTTCAATGAGCCCGATACAGAGCCCTGCTGGGCCAGTGTAAGAATAAACAAAAGAAATTGGGAAAGGGGTGCAGAAAAAGGGTGAACCAGTTTGTCTATACACCAACTGCCGGCGAATACATTCTTGGTGGAGTGACACCGAGCTGTCAAGATAACATCGCAGATTTTGGGCGGCAGGTCAAAAGCTGTCAACTGTCACTGCTCAATCTCCATGCATGAAGGCGGAGAGTTGACAGATTTGGGGGAAGCACCTTCCCCTGCTGTTGTGACAGGAGATCCTCCGGACAGGGCAGCCTGCTCAGAGGACTGATGGACATGCTCAACAGCTCGGGATACCAGACTCTCCGAGCCCAGTCTGGAGCTACAAGGATGACTTGGGTCCAGTCGTTCCTGATCTTCTTGAGAACTCTGGACAGGAGTGGTATTGGCACTAAGGCGTTCAGGAGGCCAAAACTCCACTCGAAGTTAAGTGTCTCTGAGCGAGAGCTACCTTGGAAATCCAGCATGTAGAACTGCAGACATTCTGCGTTCTCGGCGATTGTGAACAGATCTAACCAAGGCTCTCCCCACTGCTGAAAGAGACCTTGCACCAACGCCGGTTGAACAAGTCACTCGTGTTCCGCTAGGCATCTTCGGCTGAGTTTGTCTGCTCTGGCATTCAGAGAGCCTGCCAGGTGTTGAACCACCAGGGAAATGCCAGGACTTTCCAGCCATATCCAGAGAGGTCCTCTTGATAGAGGGTCCACGACCCCAGCCCCCCGTTAGTCGTTAGTTGCAATACCACATGGTGGTGGTATTGCCCTTGAACACCTGCACTAGCCTTTCCTTGATGGAAGGTAAAAAGGCTTTTAATGCCAGCCGGACAGCTCAGAGCTCAAACAGATTGATATGGAGTCCAGATTCCGCCAGAGACCAGAGTCCTCTGAACTCCACCTCTCCCAGATGGCTGCCCCAGCCCAGGAGTGACACAACTGTCATTACCATCAGATCTGGTTGGGGAACCAAGAGGGGTCTGCCGCTGACCCAATCGCGGTTCATTAACTTCCACTGCAGATCTTTTACAGGGCCCACCAAGAGCTGGACCATGTCGGAGAGATTCCCCGGATGCTTTGTCCACTGGAGATTCAGGTCTAACTGCAGAGCTTGTACATGCCAACGGGCATGCGTCACAAGCAGGATCCAGGAGACCCACCAGCCTGAGTCAGTCTCACTGAAATCCAGGATAGAAGCTAAAACATCGGTATCATAGCCTCAATATCCTGAACACGCCACTCGAGAGGATCAGCCCGAAACTGCCCAGTATCCAGACCAGCTCCGATGAAAGGGAGCATTTGAGAAGGGATCAGGTGTGACTTCTTCATGTTGTTAGTGAACCTCAGCAAGTTCACCGTAGTATGAAGGTGGAAGACAACCACCTGGAATGTGGAAGTATGCGCCCTGCAAGTCCAACACTATCATCCAGTCTCCAGGGCAGACAGTTTTTGAGTGAGCGTGAGCATTTTGAATTTCTCCTTTTTCAGGGAGAAATTGAGAGGCACAATTCTTGGATGAGATGAAGGCCTCTGTCCTTTTTGGGCACCAGAAAGTAGCGGGAATAACAACCATGACCTACTTCTGATGCCGACACACTCTCTATGGCTCCCTTGGCTTAAGAGAGCCTGCACTTCCTGGAGGAGTAATGAGATGTGGTACTCAGGCAGCCTGTCACAAGTAGGGGGCATGGGTGGAGGGGTAGTCACAAAGGGGAGGGAATATCTCCTTTGGACAATCTGGAGAACTCAGCGGTCAGATGTTACCGCGCTCCAGTGGTGCAGGTGATGCCGTATCCTGCCTCCTACTGGGTGCCAGTCATGGCCGAAGGGCAAACTAAACGGGCCTGGAGGCTGCAGCTTCTGGTGGGGGGTGGGGGGGTTGGAATGGCCCGACCTCTGGCTACCTGGCCCCCGAGGTCTGTGCGAAGACTATGCAAAGACTGGGAAGTTTGCTGGCCGTGGTGGCTGGACAGTTGGAGATGCAGCTGGAAACCTCTTCCATGGCCATGAAAGGAGAAGAAGGCGGACATTGGTTGGCCAGGGGCCACTGAAAGGCCCAGAGACCTGCCATAGCTCCGCCATCCTTGAAGCACTCCAGCGCTGAGTCTGCCTTATCTCCGAAGAGACGGGAGCCATCAAAGGGCATGTGCATGAGTGAGGCCTGGACATCCCCAGAAAAGCAAGTAGTCTTCAGCCAGGCGTGACGCCGTAAGGCCACCGATGATGAAACTGCTCTGCCTAGCGAGTCGGTCGTATCCAGCCCAGGACGTATGGTGAACTTAGCTGCGTCTCTCCCGTCAGCAATAGCTTGAGAGAGAGCGCATGGGTGTGGCCTCCTCCAAGACCATAGGCAACACTTGCACAACCGAGTCCCAGAGTTAGTGAGAGTATCTGTCCAAAAGGATCACAGTGTGTCAGGATGCAGGATCCATTATCAATGGAGGCAGCGCGGAGGAAACCGGGATTCCTTATTGGCCCCTACCTTTGTTTGCCTTTCAGCCACCGACACCCTCTACTCCCGTTTTGTATGCCGGCGAAGATCCGCAGGGAAGCCCCTGCGAGCCCTTTAATTCCTGGCAGCCAAGAGAATACGAGGGATGAGAACCCACCCTCTGGTGGGAGGAGTGAACAGCACCGGAAAGCGAAAAGGACCCGGAAGAGTACGAAACGTCGTCGGCGTTTTCTTGGAAAACCGGAGCAGGCAGCCGATTGCTGAGAGAAGTTGCGGAACAGCCCCAAGCCGAAGACCGAGGCAGGATACCGGAGGAGGAGGAGACCCACCCCGAGGAGACAACAAGAGTGCCTGGAGGCCAACGACCCCTCGAGCCGCCCAGCCGCATTTCCTGGAGGAGCGTGGCTTACTCAGGTGCGTGCTCTGTTCCGAGGGTGGGGGCGGTGGGTAAGAGAAAGGACCAGGTCCTTCCTAGGGGGAGACTCGATAAAATATCACCCCACAAGGTCCCTCGCACTCCCCGCTCCTCGGTGACGGTTAGTGGTGACACCAGCCTGCATGTCGGGTGTTTGTCTCCCCTCACTCCCGTTCCTACAAGCCTATAAAAGCGGCTAGATAGCTGGTATTCTTTTTTTGTGTTTCTTTTGGGGTACACTCGGATCCTGCCTAACTGGAGATACCATGGTGGCGCCTACTGAGTACCGAAATCAGCTTATTCACCTATGGACAGTGAACAATCTGTTTGAAAGTACTGTGGTTGATAGATCATACCAAAAATAAAAGCTTCTAGACCCGCCCCACCTGGTCTACCCATTTCTTACCCCGCTACACGGTGTTCACCGACCACACTGCCAGGCTGGTGGAAGAGAACATCTTCTTCCCCAAGGTATCCAGCCTCTTGGATTCCCTGTCTGGGAAGTGGAAGGGAATGAGCCAGGATTTAATCTGGAAGTGGAGGCTTGGACCACCAAGCTATCCAAGGTGGGGTGTGTTGTGGGGTCCCTTGAGGTGGGCCATGGCAGCAGGCAATAAACCTATTCTCCAGAGCTCCTGTGCAGGGCTTGGACCAGGCCCTTATTAGGATGTCCATGATAGTTTTGTTAAACAAGAGAAGCCGTTCAGATGTTGTGACTCCCAACTGAAGCACCTCAGTCAAGACATTTGTCTTAACAGCCACAGTTGGTAGCTGAAGGTCCAGGACCTCAGCCGCCCTCCTCACCACCATAGCAAATGAGGCTCCCTCCTTCATAGCCACGATAAGAGGAGAGACGAAGCCAGTGTCTGAGGAGGTGTCTATGTCCTCAGTTCGTGTCCATGTCCTCGGTGACATCTAGGGGCTGGTATTCATCATGGTCCAGTGGCCCTCCTAATCATCCCCAAGTCCTAGCCCCCCCAAAGGATAGGGCTAAGGCTCCGGCCTGGGTGATCTGCTCCCAGTCGGTGCCAGACGACCTCCATTCAGCTCCGTGTCTGAGTTGGGGAGGAGTATAGGGACTGCGCCGGCAGCACCACAGATGTAGGCAGTGGAGCCGGCGCTGGGGAAGGTCGAGGTGGCTCAACCGGCATCAGTCCGGATCCATTCATGGATCCAAGGGGCCTCACTGGCGCCGGGGGCGAACCCGCCAGCAGCAGACCAGTAGGGGCCCCTCCCAAGCCTGCGGGGCCCAAAGGCACTCTAGCATGGACAGACCAACCAAAAATGAGGTGCATGGCCTCATGAAATTCATGAAGTCGGACCGGGGTCGCTCCGGCTCCTGGAAACTGGGGGAGGCGCGGAAACGGCTCAGGGCATAGGTACAATTCTGGAGCCAGGCCTCGAATGCAGACGCTCCCCCGTCTCGTCGGATGACTTCAACAGACGGGGCGAAGTTGAAGACCTCTTAGACTTATTGCTCTTCTTCCGTTTGTGGTACTTACCTGAACACCTAGACAACTTTCACTGCGGAGACGAGCGCTTGAAGTGGCTCTGTGACCGATCCCAGGACCTTCCTCTCAACCAAGATCAATACCATCGGAGCATCGCACGTCGAGCAGCAAGGAGCTTGAGGGACTGGTCCCTCAAGGCCTTGGGGTGCATGGCACAACAAATCGATGCAGGTCTTGGCATCGTGGTAGCGCTCAAGGAACCACAGACGAGGTGTGGATCTGTCACGGACATCGGCCAGTGACAGGCGCCACAGGGCTTGAAACCAGCCTTCCTTCCAGACATCATGTCACACCAGGAGACAAAGTCTGAAAAATCTTTGACTAACGGGTCAAAAAAATGGGCAGTCAAAAAAATGACTGGGGGTAGCTCTTCTCCGTATCTGCGCTGACTGGCATGGAAATAAAAGAATGGACATTAGCGAACAGGGGTGGTGCGTATATAGGAACTGTATACGTCACTTCTGGCACAGACTATGCCATGCGGAGCCTAATGGCGTGCAGGGGTACTGTTCCCCAAAAATTTCCAGATCCAGTTTGGCACCTGGGAATAATTCTAAGGTAAGGAATCTGCTGCTAGAAGTCTCTATCCGATACAAATGTTGCCAACATGTGTTTCGTCAAGCAAGTGAAACCAAACAACTTCATCAGGGCTTATTAGGTACAACCAGCACTAGATAAACAGCCTTTTGTACTCGTAAAGAATACCACTCCCTCAGGATATTAACGTTTGCCAAGTCAATTATTATTTGTTAAACTTACAATGCATTACACGATACAACCAATTATTTCCAGAATAGATGGGTAATCTACAACAAATAATATCACACTTATTGAAGTGGATACTCTAAAAAACGTAAACCCCGACAAAGTCATCGGGTTTTGCCAGCTTGATGAAACACGTGTTGGCTCGCTGGAAATTTATATACCAAAAAAAAAAAGCACAGAATTAGAATTGCTTGATGGACTCTTGATAATCTGTTATTCTAACAGTGGCATGCAAGCAGTAATTTTAATGACTTATTGGAATATACTTTTGAATTTGGAGAGCATGCATTGGCTGATCTCCTTCCTTGTTAAGCATCAACCATCAGCTAAACAATTGATTGCCTTTTCAACTACTTAACTATTTTATGCTTAGGTGTGCACCAACAAGTCTCTAGCTAGCATAATTGTAAATACCTAGGAGTTGTGGTTGATTATAGTATGACTAACCACCCATACTCAACAAGCCTTCTCCAGGGCATAATGAGCCTCTGTCAATTTAATGTGAAGGCTACTCAGGAAAGCCCTCTATTGAAGGCCTATCTAGTAAAAGTACTTCGTATTGATGATTTTATTGATTCAATTACTTAAAATTGATCCAAAAGGCACAAAAAAACCATATAAAAATCCATGGATAAAAGAAATAAAATTATAACCTGGGCAGCCTATGAATAGTTCAAAGGTGACCAGTATTAATAGATTATTCCTTTGTCTGCTGTGGGCCGAGGCTGCACATATAAGTTGACTGCGGTAATATTTCATTTATAAACTTGCCAAACCAGGCTAGGTCCCGTGGGGTGAAAATCCTCAAACAAAGGTCTAGGGCTTCTTTGCATTTTAAGGTCCTGTACTTTTAAAACATTGGTTTCAATTAAGTGCGACGTGCTAATAAAAATTCTGGACAGCAGCAGAATAAGTGCTGCATTGATTCTTTCTTGCAATCGCAGAATCTGCATTTAGTTATAGCAGCTGCTGATTTCCAATTAGCTCTCAATTTGTTTATTGGAAGAACCAGAAGTTGAGCGCACAGGATACATAATCTACACTCCCTGCGTAGGGCCACTTTCAGGTATGGTTGCATTACTGTACCAATGTACGATTTGGCGAGTGAGGAAGCATAGACAGCGGATTCTATTTTATCAAAGTTCACCTTTTGGGATAGCACTATGGCTTGTTATTTTAAAATGGCCTTTAGTCCGTTTTTTGAAACCGAAGTCGTCATCATCGCTTCCAGGTTCACTTTCAAATCTTTTGCATTTAAATATAGGGCCCACAGATCTTTTTTTTTTTTAATCTCCTTCACAGGAGTTTTTAAAGCTCCAGGTTCAGCTTGATTAATAGAATTAAATATTTAAGAAAAGAGGCCTTGCATTCAAGGTCCTGTACTGTTAGACCAAACTCAAGCCGTAAGAGGGATTGTCGAGTGTACCTCGGCAGATTAAAAATTCTCCTATACGCATTACACTGAAGATTATCCAAAGCTGGGGACAATTTCCCAGAGAAAGCTAGATCCCCGTATGAAATTATCAGCAATAGTTTTGCTTTGATGGCTCTTGTTATGGGTTCTGCCGATGGACTATGTAGATGATTGAGTAGCTTGCACAACGCGAATATAAAGGCTGAGGCTTTACCTGCGAGATGATTCAAATGTAGATTTGGTTTACCGTTCTCCGAGAACCAGACACCCAAGGAGTTCTAGTTTGAGGTTGATGTGATTTTAAGATTGCCAAGCCTCCAGCTGTGTGTTGTTTTGTGCTTGTATTTCCCGAAGACCATCCCCTTTGTCTTTGCGGCATTTACCACCAGCTTATTGTCTAAGTTATAGTTATTTAGTTTGTTTAGTGCGCAAAGCATGCCGTTTTTGGTGTGGTCCAGGATAATAAGATCATCAGCATACTGGATGATAGGCAGTCTATAAGGTCCTATCCTAGGGGGAATTGTGTTTGCTTTTATAAGTGCATGGCCCAAATCAGCAGAAGACAAATTAAAAAACATTGGGGCCAGCACGCACCCTTGTCTGAGGCTTTGATTTGTTGGTATTTGGCGCATGGCTGTGTTTTCTGCCCCTAGCTTGATCCAAACCCAGGTATTTGAGCAAAGAGAAATAATAGCTTTAAGAAAAGAGTTGGGTATAACACAGTTTGCAAGCTTTGCCTAGAGCTTGTTCTGGTCCACCCTGTCGAAAGCCACAGAATAGTCGACGAACATGCAAGCAGTGGAGGTCTGAAACGTTGCAGTGAATTGTGAGCGAGATAGGCCAGTGCAACAATGTCAGGGGTTGATGAGTTTTGCCAGAAACCTGTTAGATAGAAAGGGACCAGGTTTTCTCTAAGCGTCCACTCCTCAAGTTTGTTCAATAAAATGTTGCCATATACTTTTGCCTCTCTTTTTAATAAGGCAATTAGGCGATAGTTTGCGGGTCACATCTATTGTCCTTTTTGTTAATGCTATGTAGCATAGATCCTCCAGGACTGAGAGACCTGCGCATTGGCAAAGCTTTCCTTGTATAGGGGTGTAAGAAGATCTGCCCCAAATTCTGGTTCGGCTTTCAACAGAGTGCCTGGAAGGCCATTTGGTCCTTGCGCCCTGTTTTCTCCGAATGACTTCATTGTCCTTCAAACGACCTCTTTGGTGATGTGTGGCTCATCATGTTGGACCTTGTATATGGTGTTGGAAAGGACTGTATCACAGTAGAGGCCACATAAATAATTGATCAACTTATCCAGTGAGACGCTATTTCCTCTGTGGCTGGGTGCATTGTTTAAGGCAGGGGTCTCCAACCTTTTCTGTCATAAGAGCTACTTATATTGAATGAAACTCATCCCGAGCTACTGATATTAAAGTTTATAATAATGACCACATCAGGCAAGATTACATTAGTGACCACCCCAAGCAAGAGTGTCAGCAGTGATCACCTCAGTGCATCAAACAGTTTTGCCAGCAGTAATGTAAAACATATTTTTTCAAATGGAAATGCTTCAACATGGGTAACACATAAAACAAGTAGCTGCAAAGTCCCCATCACCAACATAATTATATGAATAGTAAGTCTCCCCAATGTCATGTGATGTATCACTTGAATATTAGATTTAAGTTTATTTTGGAAATTCAACCATTTTTCTCCAAATGTCAGCTTATGAGCTCAGAAAATACACACATTTCCCTGTCGAATAAATGCATTTCAATTTTGGTATACATATATTATTTCAACCAAGCAAAAGTTTCACATTTATTAGGATGGGCTGCATATAGGGGAGCTACTTACAGGTAACTGGAGAGCTATCAGTAGCTCACGAGATACTGGTTGGAGAAGCCTGGTTTAAGGTGTTAATGTGGTGCCAAAATTTGGCCTGGTTGTTACGGCCAAGTAAGGAGTGGATGTGTTTCCATTCGTATGCAATGTAACCTTGCTTAGTGGACCACAGAAGCGATCGGTTGGCCTTTTTTGCACTGCAGTAGGACTGTGCTATCACTGTTTTAGATTTGTCTTTTTTATACTTTGTAGCAGCAGCCCTAAAAACAGACTTCCTGTGCTTTAGTTCAGGGGTGTATCACTTCGTTTTTATGTCCCCTGTCTGTTGGCTATTTTTCAAGTCAGAACTTCTTTGCCATTTATGTCACACTAAAGAGTGTCAGTGAAGATGTCCCAGTTTAAATGTGGCTGATTGCATACAAGAAAATTAGAGTGGGAAAGTTGAAAGCCAAAGGATTGCTTCCGCTTACTGAACTGGGCTACGGGAGCCTTGCCCCATCTGAGTCTCTTTACAAATGTGTTAGTTTCTGCCCCTGTTGGAAGCCCAAGTAACTCAAGCTGGGCGGCTCTTTAGTGAGCAAGTTTTTTCAGCGTTTTAAGCGGTACGTGGTCACTTTCAGAGTGAGCAATTATTGAGAAGGTTTTCAGGGACTCGAATAAACGTACTCACCAACGTGTAGATATGGCCGAGGTATCCTTAAAAGTGTATAATCAATTGAGAGGAGGCCCCTCGGGCTCTAGGGGCCTCAAAATATGTACTTTTAGATAGTCTATCAGTTTGGTAGTATAGGGGAACGTTAGGTTGGGTTTGTTATCAGTTAATTGATTATTCAAGTTGGGCATGTTGAAGTCCCCTGTTAGTATTACGTTGTAGCTCGGGAATTTGCTTAAGAGGTCCTCAAGAGCCTAGATAAAGTCTAGTACTTTCAGTGTCTTGGCAGACCTATGCAAGTTTTGATAAACAATAATAAGCAAAAGAGGGCACACGCGGCGATGTAGACGACATCCACCAATTGTAACTGCTTGATGCATGGGACACCCTGTGCTGAGTAAAGTTGTTGTGACCATTAAGTCTGTCGAAATGTACATAGACAGGCCTCTGGAGGGTCTACCAAAGCGTTTCTCTTTCGAGGCTGGTTGTTGAATCTCGTGGTACCCCGCTAACTGAATCGGCGCTAAAGCCCACGTCTGTAAGCATAATACGTCGCTTGATTTTAGACAGTTCAGTGGTTCTTGTTGTTTGAGGGTGCATTTTACGCCTGCAACATTCCAGGAAATTAGGGTGAGTAATCTCTTATTTTGCTGTGCTCCACTTTTGGCATTGTTGCGCGGGCTACAAATATTTTGTAGTTTTGGTCGCCAATGCGGAAGCAACCCAACCCCAGTTGTCATGATTTGGGGGCGGGCTGTTGAAATGAAATTGTGTGCTTGCCTCTTTGGCTCCTGTCAAGCTTAAAAGAAATCTGAAAGGCATTTTGAAGTGACAGATTGGTTGTGTTACACACTCGTTTTCGTAATACTAGAAGCAGGTGTTTTTCTAACAGGAGGGGCAATTATAGGGAGCAGGATGTACAGGCATTTCTCGGGTGCTAAGGGTCTTAACTGTATTTCTGAGGACACTGGCTACTAGCTCCTCTGAGCCCCAGGTTACTATGGTTGATTCTAGGTAAAAAAAAAGTGAGGCAGTGATTAAAATTGCATCCTGGTTATGTCCTCAGATCTTATGTTTAAAGAAGGAATATGTTGCAGTAAGCAGAGGATGTTGGCCCTGTTCAGTATATATTGTTATTGCTCCTCTATTTATACTGTGGGGAAAATATAATTTTGAGCGCGGGGTACTGGGCGTCCCTGCTTGCGCCATCTGCTCCCGGCTGGGAGGCCGCCCCAGTCTCAGATTGGGGAGAGTGGGATGGTTGTGTATGGGTCTTTTCACGAGTGGAAGTTGGGTGGTTGCTGACTGTAGGCCCTAATGGGAGGGCTTGTCTACTTTTGGATCAACCTTTTATTGTTATGTTAGGAAATTTTTAAAGCGCGCGATTACCAAAGGCGTCTTGGCGTTATCGGATGCGGCAGGTGAGTGGGGACTAGATGTTAAAAAGCCAAGTTTTTATCTCCTTCCTGAATACTGTTAGTGAAGGAATAGCTCTGAGGTGGGATGGGAGGCTATTCCAGAGTTTGATTGTATTGAGGACTATACCTTTACCACCCCATTGTATCTTCTTGAATGTTGGGACCACTAAAAGATTGGCATTGGCTGATCTGAGTTCTCTGTTGGGCTTGTATCTCTTGAAAGCTGACCTGAGAAAGTCTGGTCCTGAGTTATGCAGTCCTTTATGGGCCAAGCAAAGGGCTTTAAATTTAGCCCAACTGCGCATGGGAAGCCAGTGCAACTTGCGAAGTCCCTGCTTAATGGAATGGCATTTGTGAAGATTAAAAGAACAAGTTACTTACCTTCGGTAACAATATATCTGTAAGAAACAGGTTAGTTCTAGATTCCTTAGCTTAGACTTACCCCCAGGTGTCAGACTGGATCCGGAAAGCTTTTCGTCAGCAGTGCCCCTGCGCGCCGGTCGACTCAGAGTTCGTCGTCGTGGTCGCCGGGATGACGTCGCGGTAGCTACATAGACGCCACCCTCGCGCGCTGAAGTCAGTTCTGTACACGACCTTCCACGCCACAAGCGCAGAGCCATGCAAGACACTGACCACTGCTGCACAAAACTAGGGCCCTGAAAGGATGTCCTTAACCCTAGAAATCAGTTTGCAGAACGGGGAGGATGGGTGGGGCGGTAAGGAATCTATAACTAACCTATGTTTCTTACAGATATATCATTACCGAAGGTAAGTAACTTGTTCATCTGAAAGAAAGTTAGTTATAGATTCCTTACCTTAGAATAGATACCCCAGCAATAACAACCCCGGTGGTGGGTCTGCAAACCAAGTTCACACCAGAAAGTCCTGGAGAACAGAACGGCCAAAGAAGCAGTCTCTCCGGACTTGGCTGTCCAAGCAGTAGTGTTTAGTAAACGTGTGCAACGATGCCCACGTAGCTGCCTGACAGATGTCATGTAGGGGGACTCCTCATCCCAAAGCAGTGGTAGCTGCCGTCGCCCTGGTGGAATGGGCACGCAGCCCCACTGGAGGCTCCTTCTTTGCCAAAGAGTAGCAGGCTTTGATGCACAGAACGACCCACCTGGAGATGGTTAGTTTGTGCACGGCCCGACCTTTCTTAGCGCCCACGTAACCAACAAAGAGCTGGTCATCCACCCAGAATGGTTTGGTGCGATCCATGTAGAAAGAAAGCGCACGTTTTGGATCCAGACGGTGGAGCCTCTCTTCCTCTTTTGAAGGATGCGGAAAGAAGGTGGGCAAAGTGATGGTTTGGCCAATGTGGAAAGAAGTAACCACCTTGGGAAGGAAGGAAGGTCTAGTTCTCAGGACGACCTTGTCCGGATGGATAGCCAGAAAGGGAGGCTTGGAAGAAAGAGCTTGCAACTCACTCACCCTGCGTGCAGAGGTGATGGCTACCAGAAAGGCAGTTTTCAAGGTGTGAAGTCTGAGAGGACAGTTATGTAGTGGCTCAAAGGAAGCGCACATGAGGTAGGTAAGAACCAAGTTCAAGTCCCACTGAGGTATTACGAAGGGAACAGGAGGAAAAAGATGAGTAATGCCCTTAAGGAATCTATTTACAACAGGGGACTTGAAAAGAGAAGGCTGATCAGAATGCCTAAGAAAGGCTGAAATGGCCGAGAGGTAGCCCCAAAGAAAGGAGGAACAAGAGAACCTCAGAAAGAGCCTTTGCTGTGCACCATGCCACAAATTTGTTCCATCTGCAGGCGTATTCAGTCTTAGTGGAGGGACGCCCGGCTGCCAAGATAACATCGCAGACTTTGGGAGGCAGGTCAAACGATGTCAACTGCCGCCGCTCAATCTCCATGCAAGGAGGTGGAGGCTGGACAGGTGCGGGTGGAGGACCGTCCCCTGCCGCTGCGACAGAAGATCCTCCCGAAGAGGCAGTCTGATCGGAGGATCGATGGCCATGTTGAGCAGCTCGGGATACCAGACTCTTCGTGCCCAATCCAGAGCCACAAGAATGACTTGGGCCTGGTCGTGCTTGATCTTCTTCAGCACTCTGGGCAGAAGTGGTATAGGTGGAAAGGCGTATAGAAGACCGCAACTCCAATTGTGAAAAATAGCGTCGCGTAGCGAGTGCCGCCTTGGAAATTCCAACGCGCAGATCTGCTGACATTGCGCGTTCTCTTCGGTGGCGAATAGATCTAACCAAGGCTCTCCCCACTGCTGAAAGAGACCTTGCACCACCTCCGAGTGAAGACGTCATTCGTGATCCATCATGCACCTGCCACTGAGTTCGTCCGCCCTGGCGTTCAGAGAACCTGCCAGGTGTTGAACCACCAGGGATATGCCCTGATGTTCCAGCCATGTCCAGAGGCGGAGAGCCTCCTGACATAGGGTCCACGACCCCACCCCGCTTTGTTTGTTGCAGTACCACATGGCGTGTTGTCAGTGAACACCTGCACTACTCTTCCCCGGACAGAGGGAAGGAATGCATTGAGTGCAAGACGAATCGCCCGAAGCTCCAGAAGGTTGATGTGGAGCCCTGACTCCGCCGGAGACCAGAGGCCTCTGATCTCCGCCTCCCCCATGTGGCCGCCCCAACCCAGAAGTGATGCATCGGTCACCACTGTGAACTCTGGGTGAGGATGGGAGAGGGATCTGCCTTCGACCCAACCCTGGTTCGTAAGCCACCACTGCAATTGGTGTGCAGTGCCCTCCGAGATCTTGACACAATCGGACAGAATCCCTTGATGTTGGGCCCACTGGAACTTTAGGTCCCACTGCAGAGCCCGCATATGCCATCTGGCATGATCCACCAGCAGGATGCAGGAGGCCATCAGACCCAGCAGCCTGAGAGTCATCCTGACTGAAACCCGGGATAGAGGCTGAAAGATCGGAATCAAAGCCCGAATATCCCGGACTCGCTACTCGGGAGGATAAACCCGAAACTGCATCGTGTCCAGAACCGCTCCGATGAAGAGGAGCTTCTGAGAGGGGGTCAGGTGTGACTTCGGCACGTTGATGGAGAACCCCAGCGAATGCAGGAGGTCGGCCGTAGTCTGGAGGTGGGAGACGACAGCCTGGTGCAAGCCCGCCTTCAACAGCCAGTCGTCGAGATAGGGGAAGACTGGAACTCCTGATCTGCACAGATGAGCTGCGACCACCGCCATCACTTTCTTGAAAACCCGAGGGGCGCTGGTAAGGCCAAAGGGGAGCACGGTAAACTGAAAGTGCTCGTGGCCTACCGTGAACCGTAGGTAATGCCGGTGGGCCGGCAGGACGGGGATGTGAAAGTAAGCGTCCTGCAAGTCCAATGCTACCATCCAGTCTCCCGGGTCGAGGGCAGACCAGACCTGAGCGAGCGTCAACATCTTGAACTTCTCCTTCTGGAGGAAGCTGTTGGCGTTCCTGAGATCCAAGATAGGATGCAGGCCTTTTTCCTCCTTGGGCACCAGAAAGTAGTGGGAATAACAACCACGACCTACTTCTGGGGCAGGAACACGCTCGATGGCACCCTTGGCCAAGAGTGCCGAAACTTCCTGTTGGAGAAGGGCCAGGTGATCCTCCGACATGCGATGGTACTGAGGTGGCATGGATGGAGGAGTAGTCTCAAAGGGGAGGGAGTAGCCCCTTCAGAATATTTGCAAAACCCACCTGTCTGACGTGATGGTGCGACAGTGGGGGAGGTGATGGCAGATCCTGCCGCCCACTGGCGTTTGGTGGCCCTGAAAGGTCGGACTAGGAGGGTTTGGAGGCTGCTGCAGAGAGGGCTGTGGTGGACTGGCCCGCCCGCTGGCCCCCAGAACCACGGCGGTGGTTCCCACGTCCCCGGCCGCGTTGGGGCTGAACAGCTTGAGCCGGCCTGTGGCTCTTGGCGGGACATCGCGGAGCACCCCTTCCGTAGCCACGAAAGGGGCAAAAAGTAGACTGCGCAGGGTGGATGGTGGAGAGGTCCAAGGACCTGGCCGTAGCCCGAGAGTCCTTAAAGCGCTCTAGCGCGTTGTCTGCCTTGTCACCGAAAAGGCGACGGCCATCAAAGGTCATGTCCATAAGTGTGGATTGGACATCCCTGGAAAAACCAGTCGAAAACAACCAGGCGTAGCGTCGAAGGGCTACTGACGTGGCAATCCTCCTGCCAAGTGCGTCAGCGGTATCCAGCCCACAGAGGATGGTAAACTTCGCTGCGTCTCTCCCTTCCGCTCGAGAGAGCACGGCCCGGGCCTCCTCCGGGCACTGAGGCAGCACTTGCGCAACCGTGTCCCACATGGAGTGGGTGTAACGGCCCAATAGACATGCAGTGTTTACCGAACGCAGTCCCAAGCTGGAGGAAGAAAACATCTTCTTCCCAAGATGATCCAGCTTTTTGGATTCCCTGTCCGGGGGAGCGGTAGGGAATGCGCCCTTGGACGTGGAGGCTTGGATTACCAAGCTCTCAGGGGTGGGGTGTGGGGAGAGGAAAATGGGGTCGCCCGGGGCCGGGCGGTGGCGTCGGGCAATCATCCTGTCCACAGGAGCCCCTGTGTTGGGCCTGGAACAGGTGCCCAAAAGGATGTCTGTCAGGGCTTCATTAAACGGCAGCAGGGGCTCCGAAGAGCTCGCTGCCGGTTGAAGCACCTCTGTCAGGAGGTTAGTCCCGACTGCCACCATAGGAAGCTCGAGGTGGAGAGCCTCGGCCGCCCTACACAACACCACTGCGTATGCAGCTCCCTCCTCCGTAGCCACGGTCGGAGGAGACAACATGCCAAGGTCTGGTGAGGCATCCAAACCACTGGCTTCCCCCAGTTCCTCTCTCCAGTCCTGCTCATACACCATCTGGTCTTTTAAAGAGTTTCCAGACCCCTGCCAGTCCTCCTCACCCTCCTCTGGCTGCCAATCTGGTCTCAAAGAGCCAGGGTAGAACAGAAGTACCCGCCGGCGTCGGATCCGGCGTCGGTCGACACCGGTCCGACTCCGTTTCAAGCTTGAGGTGGAGGCCGGGGTCGACGTCGGCTGGGGACACAGCCGACGCCGGTGGCGGACGTGGTGCCGGTGGAATCGGCGCCGTGGGAGGCGTAACGAGGTCGACCGGCGCCGATTCGGATCCAGGCCTGGATCCAAGGGGACCCTACGGCACCGAGGTCGAAGCCGCCGATGCCGAAGGCCAAGGGCCCCCAGGTGAGTCGGTGGGCCCGAAGGCGCGCCGGCGGAGTCGGGCTGCCCAAAGATGACAGAAACTCTGAAGCTGGGCAGGGGTCGCACCGGGTCCCGGAAAAGGGGGGGGGAAACCCGAAGCCGACCCAGCAGGCTCCGCACGCAGAGCAGCGGGAGTGGCACCACCTGCATCCCTCATTGCCTCGGCCGACGGACGGGGAGAAGTCGAAGAGCGACGATGCTTCTTCGACTTCTTTTTGTGTTTTGACTTACCTGACCCAGAGTGCGAAGACTTCGACGAAGAATGGTGTTGGTTCTGCGACCGGTCCCTCGACCTCCTCCACGCGAAGGATGGTGTTGGCTCCACGACCGGTCCCTCAACCTCCTCTGCGACCTCGAGCGGCGCGGAGCCGACTGCTGGGCCTCGAGTAGCTTTCGGGACCGCTCCTGCAAAGACTTCGGGGCCATGGTCCGGCAGTCGGAGCACGACTTGGGGTCGTGGTCGCGCTCCAGGCAGAGGCACACGCGGTGCGGATCCGTCACCGACATGAGTCGGTTACAGGAACCGCAAGCCTTAAAGCCGGGCATCCCTCGTGCACCAGGAGTCTATGGATTCAAACAACAACGAAGTCGACAAAAGTCGAGAAAGTTCAGTCAAAAATTGACTGGGGGTACCGCTCTCTCCGGATCTGCGCTTGCTGGCGCGGAAAAAGAAAGAACTGACGTCAGCGCGCGAGGGCAGCGTCTATGTAGCTACTGCGACGTCATCCCGGTGACCACGACGCCGACGACGAACGCGGAGTTGACTGACGCCACCTTCCGACGCGCAGGGGTACTGCCGACGAAAAACTTTCCAGATCCAGTCTGACGCCTGGGGGTAATTCTAAGGTAAGGAATCTATAACTAACTGTTTCTTTCAGATATGAGCCTTGCTGCAGTATTTTGGACTAGTTGTAGTCAACTCATATGTTTTTCTAAGACAATAAGATTCAGACTGTTACAATAGTCCAGCCTGGGAAGAACAAGGAGAGTTATTAATGTTTTTCCATGGCTGTCCGGAATAAAAGGAAGAATTTTTCTTATCATTTTTATGATATAGTAAGCTGCGGATGTGACAGATGATATTTGTGCGCTCATATTAAGGTTGTCATCAATGATGATACCCAAATTATTCACCTTCGTGGCATTGTGAGGAGGTTGGGGCAGATTGTCAGGCCACCAAATGGTGGACCAAGCTGGAGAGGGGTTGTCGAACACCATAATCTTGGTTTTCCCTGCATTTACCTTCAAGCAATGTCCACCCATCCAGCCGCTGATTGCTTTGATACAGTTACTGCATCTTAGGGGCCCTGATGAGTCGTCATGTGCTGCTGCAATTATTAACTGAGTGTCGTCTGCATACGAAGTTACCTCCAAGTTGAAACTTCTTATGAGAGGGGCCAATTTTGTTACATACACGTTAAAAAGAGTGGGGCTGAGAGAAAACCCCTGAGGAACTCCACAAGGCAGTGAGAAAGGTGGGGAGTTGAATTTCCCTAACGCAACTGTTTGAGTTCTGTCCCCGAGGAAGGAGGAAAGAAGCTTGAGCACGACCCCCCTAACTCCTATTCCTTTTAGCCGGCCAATGAGAGTGGTATGATCAACAGTATCGAAGGCCACAGATAGGTCCAGTAAGATCATAACTGCTGAACCTCCACCATCTACTGCCTTCCTCACTTCCTCCGTTGCCTTGACCAGGGCGGTTTCTGTACTATGCCCTGGTTGGAAGCCATACTGGGAGGTGTCTAGGAGCTGATTATCGAAAATATATTTGGATAGCTCCAGATTCATCATCTTCTCACAGATTTTAGCTGGCAGAGGTAGGCGAGCGATAGGACGATAGCTGGCCGTGTCGTTAACCTTTAAATTGGATTTTTTTTTAAGAGTGGAAGGATAGAAGCCTGTTTCCAGGCCAAGGGGAAGAACCCAGTTGCGAACATAGTATTAAAGATCTGGACTAGGTTCCTTGCGATGATGTCAGGGACCATCTTCAACATTTTTATTGAACACGTCCTGCAGGTTGCTTGTAGACTGGGCGTTTCAAGAGTTGTTCTCAGGTAGAGATAGGGGAGGAGGGATAAATTGTCTACTGTTGGTTCCTCTTTGTATGCTTACATTTTTATGAGGACTGCTAGTTGTTTTATGTAGTGAAAGCACTCCCTAGTGCCTTTTAAGGTTCTCTCGCAATGGTACTTTAGGCAATATTTGTTGTTAAAACATTTGAAGGACCTGCATTACATCAAGTCTTCGGCATACTCACTGTGTTTGGACTGGAGGCACTATGTCTTGAATTGGGTCTGTGTTTATTGTTGCTACTAAATTAGGTACTATACACTTATTTTTGGTATTATCAAGGGAAGCCAGCCACTCGCTGGCAGTGGATTGTACAGTATTTAAGAGTGAGACAAGTTTTATTTCCAGGTAAAGACAAAAACAAAGGCTTTGTGGTCAAGGTATGATATTGAAGGGTCAGGCTTTACAAATAACGAAGAATGAGCTAAATCAGAAGGCATATACGAAGCCATTCAGTGCAGATAAGTTATACACTGAAAATGAAAAAAAATCCTTATACATTTTTATGAAGCCAAGAGCATTTCAGGAGTAGCAGAATGTTTACTTATTGTACTTATGAGCTGTGAACTTCTACTATTTAGGGTTGGGTTGTAAATCAACACCTCTAATGGAGCTTCGATTTCATTAAAATTGTAATGCCCCCTTGCATAGAACTAATGAATTCGCTCATAATATGCTCTTCTGTCCAGAGTCTAAGTGACCGAGCACAAAATACCCAAAACCCTAGTTCCAATTAATTTTTTTAGTTGGACTAAATTCAGAAACAGTAGCCATTGTGGTTGCCTTATTTTTTCATTGCCAGTATGAAAGGCCTGTTTTTCATATTTTTACATTAGCATGATCTTTTTTTAATTCACAGTTTAAGGTTTTACTTTTTTAAATATATAAAGCGTGCTAAGGGTCAAAATGCATAGAACTATATTTATAACACCGAGAATTATTATTGCTTGTTTGTAAGGACACATTTCTTACCAATAATTAATAAGGGATAGGAAAAACCCTGGTTAAATTGATTAGAACATCAAGGAAGAGATGGGAGAGGACTCTGAAAAAATAACCACATCGTGGCACTCAGTTCCAACAAACTACTACAAATTCTTGGAGCAGTCATAGGAGAGTGGGATTGTGGGAGGAGGAGGAGAGGCCAAGCAGATTCAATATACATAGCGGTTACTTACTGGCTGCCTTCACTATACCAACTCAGAAGGTCAAATAAGCTATTTCCTTCCTGTTAATTGATTATGAATTGAGTAAAAGTACTAACGTATGACGTAACTGTAACCCGACATATAATGAACCCCAGGTGGGGTGGTATGTCTTAACCCTAATGTGAACGAATAAAATTGATAAAATTATGTTACAAAAAGCTATGTCCACCCTGTGTCAAAGTTTAAAACCCACTGGAAAGGAGTAAATAAAGTGTCAGTTCTAAAGGTCAGCCTTGAATAATTGTGCTTTTGCTTTGTGAAGTAAATTGCCAATAAAAGGAAGGCCAGAAATGGAAAAAAAATTCCCTAGGCAAACCGGATTCAAGCAGGGGAGTGCGGGCGATATGATCTCCTTTTACTCTCCAAGGAATACCACCTTGTACCAGCTCTTCCTTGAGAAGGCCTTTAGTTACAGTTGTACCATTTCCGTAATCTCAGGTAACGGCTGAAATACAGGAACTTGCTGAGTTCTACCTGTATTGTTCAGGTATTTCAATTAGTTACAGTACCTGGTTGTTTTATTCAGAGGTAGGTCTTTATTTGTGCATCTTATGCTCATTCTCCAGTCTTGTGCTCCCTTTGACCTTTAAAGCCAATTCATTCTGGGCCAGACAGTCCTAAGGATAAGTGCCAAGGGTATGGAATACTAACCCCAATTATCAGAAGTGCTCTGGACATGCAGCAAATCTAGAAACTGTGCAAGACTTCATTGCTGAATGTTACTTTATTGGATTTGCGATTTATGAAGGAAGCCACGTTTAGTACTCAATCAATCAGTATTGGTATAGCGGGGCTTATCCCCCTGGGGGTATTCAGGCGCGGAGGGGTGGGGAGCCTTAGTCGAAGAGCCAGGTCTTGAGTCCCTTCCTGAAGTCGGCGAGTGAGGGAGAGGTTCAGAGGTGGCGTGGGAGGACTTGGCGGCAAGGTAAGAGAAGGAGCAACCTCTGCTGCGGCTACGCTTGATGTGGGGGACGTGTGCGAAGGAGGCAGATCAGAGTTCTCTGGTCAGCTGTAGAAAGTCAGGCGGGGGTTGATGGAGGAGGGTCCGGCGTGGTGGAAGGCCGTATAGGTGTGGGTCAGCAGCTTGAACTGGCATCTCTTATGGACGGGGAGCCAGTTGAAGTTTGAGGTGGGAGGTTTTAACTGTAAACAATCTAAAAGCAATATATGAACCTCTGTTTTTCCTACATAACTTAATTGAAAATGCTATCAAAATACAATATGTAGGGAATCCAGGGCTATTACTGTGCGAGTGATTACACCGGATATAAGAACCTAATGCCGGAAAACGGATTTAGAAAGCAGACTCTTGGTATGATACGAGCGCTCCAGCAAGAATGCTTACGTAACCAAAGGTTGGCACAAACATGCAATTGTACATTTTAATTCTAGTAGTGACATAGGAAGTATGCAGTCCCCAAAGTTGTTTTAACAACCATTAGAACACTGGAATCTTGAGAGCTCCACTGAAGAAAATTGAGGGGCTCAAGGCCAATAATGGCTGGTATAAGCCTTCTGCTCCAACATTCCAATGTTTGTCTTTGTGTTTCTCCCTTTTTAATTTAGAACATTTTACCTCCAGGGAATGGAATGCTCCAACAGCCTTATAGCCCTTCTGCCTCAGGCTATACCCGTGGTTAATGGCCCTTGTCTGCAGTTCCAGCGTACAACTCGGGTTCAGGGACTTTAACATTTGGAATAGCCCTCTCCAGTGGGCAATAAGGCTATACTACTAAATTGGAGATCTGAAGCAGCTGGCCTGTTTGAATGATCTTGCAGACACAAAAATGAAAAGGTGCAAATGTTCATTAACCACAGGAAACACATGCAATAGTAATAAAGTACTTTATGAAGCTTTTGACATACATGTATGCGTAGTAAATCAGACGTTCTAACAAAGCTCTTTATATTTAAATTCTATCTAAAATTGTAACAACCAACATGTGGCAAAAAATGTAATTTGGCTTTTGTCATATACAAACTAATATGTGTTTTCTTGGCAAAATAGAAATATATGCTTACATGCCTTTTAACTAAACAGTAGGTTTCCAATCGAAGAAAGGAACAAACTTGGCATGAGAAACGCAAAGTGTCAGAAAAAGAAGTCATGTTATCGCAATAA
The DNA here is from genome assembly GCA_963921515.1 of Calotriton arnoldi. NCBI lineage: Eukaryota > Metazoa > Chordata > Amphibia > Caudata > Salamandridae > Calotriton > Calotriton arnoldi. The sequence goes on along the minus strand of CAWUFW010000913.1, from coordinate 525,959 downwards.
AAAACTAAATAAATCTGAAGTCTGTGATAAGTGCTCAAAAGGTGAACTTTGCATTTGCGTGAATAAAAAAAGACTGTTTGTGCTTATAGTTAGAAAAACAACGATTCATGAAGGTTGTGTAAATCATGTTCCCACAAATACATAGTATTCTCTATTCAGGCAGACTGCTTGAGTTCTGCAAACCACCTGCATACGTTCAGTCTCACAGCAGCAGTGTACCCATGTTTAAACTTGGTGCATCCACAAACAAACAATGCCGCAGTTACAAAATGAGCGGACAATTCAAAATCAATGTTTTTTTTTTTTACACTTTTACGTTGAGTTGCAATTGTGCTGCAAAATTGTTCAATTAGATAACTCACAAAAAAGCTGAATTCTGTTTCTGAATAAGTTGTATTGGAGCCATTTTTTGCAAGAATGGTACTTCAATGCCGTCAATTCTCGCACTTTAAACATTCGGTTTGCTATTTCTCTATTTATCCTATCTCCTCCGTGTTCTAAAGACCAATGCAAAACAATAACAGCGTACATGAAACCAGTCCTTTGTGGCTACTGCAACACCCCAGGACAGTGTCTAGTAAGGATTACAGGGTGGTGGGTCACCTCCCAATCTGGCTGGAATTTCTTCTCTGGACAGTCAAGCATGACTCTTTGGCTCAATGGGAGATTGCCTGCCAAGGGTGCACGGCCGGGGCATGGGGAGCAAGGGCCTATCTGATTTTAGGGAGTACAGACCTTGCCCTACCCCTGTGTTCCAGCACAACTCAAATCCACCACACGCTCTTACTAGCACCACCCCAACACAGTAGAATTAGAGCATCCTCTTCATCGAAACAGTAGTAACACAATTTGATATCACTGTAGAACCCCAATTGAGAAAGAAAAGTGAGTAGTCTTCCAACACACAACACTGAAGTAGTCTGCACATGAGAAAATATTAAATTAATACATAGAACTCGCACAACGATACCCAGATTCTTGTAAAATTGTGGAGGCACTCCATCCGTGGGAGGGAAGGTTTACATTTCAGTCCATCAAAGAAGCTTCAATACAGATTCTGTAAGACTGGGAGCAGGCTGCTTCTAAAAAGCTTTTAGGAATATGAATTCCCTTCAGTGTATTTCCTCCCTGTTCTTAGCTCATTTCTGGAAGGTACAACCGTGAAATATTATCAGGCACATATATGATAATGACGTAACAGCTCTCTTGGTTTCAGGAATACTGTAGATGCTGTTGGTATAGATTATTCAGCAGGGTAATAAAAGCACAGCAGTCATTTTAAAGAAAAAAACAAAATAAAATGATGAAAGTTTTACAGCAAAGAAGAAAGTGGAAAATAATCAATTTACACATGCTACAACGTACATGAATACATGGGTCCTTTCATTTTTCTTTTGATTTTCCTTTGCACAAGCTTGTGTAAGACGTTCAGCATAGCGAAAAGAGAGTCCAACCTGGAAAACTATCTGAAACACATAGAAAATAACTTTCCACAAATATATTCGGGAACAAATGAATACACCTTTGAAATGGAATTCCATTTAACCAGCAGACTATCTTAACCAAGATAAAATATTTTAAGCGGAATACTAAGGTAAAGATGGCAATGGGTATTTCAGCAGTTCTTTGTAGCACTGGGCGCTTCACTGGTGCTCCTGGCTGTGCTCTGTGAGAGGCTCCTTGGCACTGGCGTTGGCAGCAGAGTTCAACACCTCCCCGAAATCTCCACCAGCAGGTTTGGTCCCCCCAACTTTAGTCTACAGGAACATAAAACAACAAAAAGTGACAATCAGAAATGAAATATCATGCAGGAAAAGGGTTACTTGGTATGAATGATTACTGGGTGGGTTTACCAAGGGCGGATTCTAGAGAAGCAACACCAAATAAATAGCTTAAGAAAAGCATACCAATAAAATAAAAAAAACTGTAATATGTACTCATTGCACGCATACTATACACAAACATTTTCAGCAGGCACATATTCAAATTCAATCAAATGACTACTCCCTTTTCACCATGAAAAGAACAAAATCCACCTGGACTAAATACAATCACCCTGAGGTCCCAAAGGCAATGCAACTGGTGCCTTGACCCGACAAGTTCTTATCAACCTGGACACATTGAGCTCATATTAATATTGCCTATTATTGCAGAAAAATTGAAGGTCAAAAGCAGCAACAATGCAAATTTCCCCACAATGATAAGAGTTGCCCCTTCCCAGCAGACCAGGCGCATTCAAAAAATTGGACGATCTCTTTGCCTATTGTAAACATTCAGTTTCAACAAGAGGTCCACACCCTGCTTTTAGAAGAAAACAGAAGCCGTTTCTGGCATTTCAGAGCAACCATTACCTCCTCACTGGATCAAGGTGATCCTTCTGAACTAAAATTTGCCAAGTTAATGTCAGTTTTGAACAAGCTTTGTCAGGGCTGTATTAATAGGGGAAACTATCAGCCAATTTCAATCAGTTCTTTCCCATGAAAATGGGAAAAGGAGCACTAATTACAATCACAATCTCATTTAGAAATTAATAACCTCCTAAACACTTCAGGTCAGACATATGTCAGCCTGGAAGAGGCTGAAATCAGTACTCATAAGATTTTGAGAAAACCTATCATTCATATTGGACAGAGATGTTGTCAGCACAGCACCACTACCCTGTCGGAAAGATCCACCAACGACGACATACTTATCATTAGAAGAAAAGATGTAGGTACTGGTGAGACTGCAGTATCTTGGTTACATTATTCCTATTCTCTCTCATTTCTTATGTCGCAACACCCACTGCAAGCACATGTGAGTGAGGTTCCACAGGGAACTGTGCTGTTCCCTTGCAAAGAGGGTGGGGGGGCTGTCAGATTTTCCTTCCTTGTAAATAGAGGTCATTGTGTTTTTTAGACCCCTATCTGCCTTTCCCATTGGTCAGATATTGTTTGTGCCTCCTTCCCACGATCCCACCATGGCCAAAGCTGGGGAGATGGGAATCTTTATACCTTAAAAAAGTGTATGCTGGATCTGTATCCAAGGTCTCATTCAGAATGAACAGGACAATAGGGTGAGTGTCCTTATTAGACCAGGGCAGATGCTAGACGCCTGGGTGAGGCAGAAGGGAGGATGGAAATTATTAACAGGTATTGGTGCAATTGTGAGCTGTCCTGGTAACAATTTTTTTTAAGACATAAACCCACCCCTTCACCGCAGCTGTCCAGAGGCTCTATACACCACACATTGCTACATCGCAGCACAGGTGTGCTGGAGAGGAGGCAGGATGCACGAGTGAGAAAGGGGACTCGATCATACTTCGGCCAATGTCACAAGGTAAGGCTTGGCTGTTTTTCTTTGTAGGAGGCTACAGACAGTACCTGGCCTGTATGAAGATCAAGGAGTAGGAAGTCAGAGAAGGAATCACACATTTCCTTCCAGTCCTCTTTCTGCACACTCTATGTAGCAGCTCCGCTTTTGCGCAAGGTCAGGTGATAGTCCGAACCTTTCTGTTCTGAGCAGGCCAGGTAGGCTCGATGTTGACCACTCCCAAGTCACTATGATGGGCAAAGTGAGAGAAGTGTAATCACTTTTGCACGTTATGCATCAACAAGTTTCCTGCTGTTTTGTCTTTATTTTTTTTCTTTAATTCCTCTTTTGGTTTGTGATCATAGTGAGGGCTTAATGGAACGAGACCTCCTTCCTCTCCAAAAAAACAAACAAAGGACATGACCATCACAGAGCTGGTTTTCTTTAATTGAACAATGACTGCCTTGGTTCTGCCCCTCCAACTCCAGGTTCTGTCAACCGGTGGAAGCACAGAGAAGCAGTCATGCCACTGCTGTTCCTCTGAGGTCTTACTCTGAGGGCTGAAGCATGAGATTTTGAAACAAAACATTCTCTCCCCAAACCCAACTTGAGTTAAGATGACAACAGCCACCTTGAATGCATCAGTGCTCAGGGTCTCAGACAGTAGAGAAAGAGGGCCAAAAAGGATAACGGTGCAGAGAGAGACAGCAAACCAGAGAGGTCGTGTGCTGAATCAGTGGCAGAGGGAGGGTCGTTCAGGTGGTGAGCAGTCAGACTAGGGCAAAACTCGAAGTAACATGCCTCGTCACCCTCCCTCCTATAGCCTTCTTTTGTGCATCATGCAATTCATGTACCACTGATGTTTTTAGTGACCACAGATTCGTCAGACCAGAAGAGCGAAGAGATAAACCCCAGGAGTACAAGGAGAACAGCGAGAATTAAAGTGGAGACACTTTGGTAGATAGGTATTGAGTGGCAACGACATACATGGTAACAATGGAAAGAGAGGGAAAGCAGAGTGCAAAAGAACATGCATCTCAACCACTGAAGGCCACAGAACCTGCGGAACACTTCATTTGGAAAGCTGTCATGCATGGCTAAAGAAGAACCGATGGAGCAGGATTTTCTGTAAATCAAACCTGCTCAGATTAAACTTCCCAATGTGTGAAAATCATTAACAAGTTTTGAAATTAACCGATAAAGTGTTACTAGACAATTTAGACGTGGGAATATGACAAAGGGTTTAAGTAGGCCATAAATGATTCCTGTATGGAAAGTTAATAAAAAGTGCACAATGAGATTTTCCACGAGCAAATGTGAAAAGAAAACACGTGTTTGATTTAACGTTAACTGAACAATATTAATTACATAGAATAATAGTTTAAAATGAATTGAATTTATTAATTGATTAATGAAGATTGAAATGAATTATGAAAATGAAGCTTTATTTTGAACCAATAACCGATCTAGTTTATTTCTACTAGAGAAAAACTGCGCGCTTTGCACAGAAAGTCTTCAAGCTGACTTTAGGGTTAATTTTGCCTTAAAATGTAGAAATGCAGAAAATTGTGTTCTATTCATTATAGATTACCATTGTGTTCTTTCTTGTCAAATGGCTGCTATCGTGTTTCGGGTATCTGTGGAAGCTTCCTAATGTCTGAAGCAAAGTATTAGTTTTGTGGATAACTTTGCTAGAAATGTTTCAACCTGTGTTTGGAAGTGCTCCTGTCGAGGAAGAAGAAGAGTTTGATTTCCTCTGCTGAAGGACGATGATGACGGTATGAAACAAAACAATGGACTTTTGAGAGAGAAGAACGATGGAAGTGGTGTGGCTTGACACCCTATGCTTCTTGGCCAATTAGAGTGAGACTTTTGCTGATTTTGAAACAAGAATAGGGCTGGACTCAAATTTTAGGGTATAACTATTGGTGATAGAATCCATGTTTTTTTTTAGGGCTTGGAGAGGAGAGAGATGAGGCGTTCGTGTAAGCTGTTTTATTGAGATCCTTTTGCTGACGCTGTCTGTAAGCTGACACCTTTAACTTTGCACCTCATACCTTGTGAGGATTGCCCCAGCTTTCCCTTCCGGCCGGAGGGTTAGCTTTTCAACTATTAGCACGCTGTGCTGAAGTTTTCCCAGGTTCGTATGAAATTCTACATTTGCATTTATCTTATTATAATGCACTTTTGTCTCTTACTCTATCCACTCAACTCATGCTCCTTAAATGAGATATTATGAATTACTGTTTTTTGTGTTCTCTTGGGTGATGATTCAGATTCGATATTGTGTCTTTGTTTGGCCATTCCCATATACTTTACATGAGAAAACTAGATAAAGCAAAGTAAATAGAAAAACTAAGTGTCGTTATTGATTATTGTAAATAATGAAATATATATATATATTAGTATATAGTGTGGTTTGAATAATATTCCCTTTATACTAGGTCCTCATGAGGGGAATATTCATCTAGATCTTTTGCCAAATCCCTATCAACTCTCCGATCTGTCGGAGGACCTAAACTGATATGGGCCAAAATTCAGTCTTGGGTAAATGAGATTATTAGACTAATTTAGCGCGTGGTGTAAAATTATACACTCTGCTTTAGTTAGCCAAAACCCCTTTTTCCGCTGTGCCACGCGCTATCAAACAGATGCTCAGTTTGTAAAATGCATTCAAACTAGATGCAAAGGACCATCCAGCTGAATAGATGACAATGGGTTGTGAAGAGACCATTTGGGGCTGAAAAAAACACCCTTTTATCAGAGGTAAAGCAGGGTAACTTTTAGCATGCCTCTGGGACAGCTTGGCAAAATCTTTGTATTTCCGGCCCTCCACCTGTTGGGAGGATGGAGTGGAGTAACTAGATAACCTGATATGCTCCAGGTCCCCGAGGATCCTAGGCGGGCACACCAGCAACAATGAGGCAGACTTACTAAATTGTCTCAAAGTCTTTTTCCATCTACAGCTTTTTGATACTTGGAACATCCACCTACAAAATTTAAACGCAACTTTGAAGTTTGGTAAATTTACGACTGGTAAAAATGGATTGTGCTGGCAGTGTTAGATGGAGATGATACAAGTGAAAGAATATTTAAATCTGCAGCATTACACAAGGAGAAATGCAATCCGAACCACTGTATTCTACCATTTCCTGAACTCAACCTAATATCTCTCATGAAACCCAAGAGGAATCGAGATTTATTCAAGAAAGCAGCGAGCAGAAGTGCAGCAGCATCAAAACTGTTCCCGGCCGGACTGTGGATTGCAGCTGGTGACACAATTAATGTATTTTTGAGAGTTGGGGCATCAACTCAGTTAATCATAACTTTGGCAAACTGGGTTGGGAGGATGATACAGAAGGTCAGGATCTCCTGACCACATCTGAGGGGACTCTCCCTCATCAACAATTGTGCCCACAGAGGATTTGACTATAGAGGCTTGAACTGTACTTGGCAGTAGGATAGGGTCATGACCCTAACCTCTCTCCTCTGCTGTAGGTGGACATGGTACACCCCTTTACATGCTATAATGTACTAGCAAGGTTACTGGAATATCCCTCCATACTTTCTCCCCACCCACAATTCTTGGTACCCACAAGCGTGAATGGATACTTCCGAGTTCTTTGTAGCCACTTGTTATCAACCCCTCTCATATTAGGTTTATCTTCCTGCTTTTTCTTTTATAAAGCCTCCCATGTATGTCTTTCTCTTTCCCCTTTTCATAGTCCAAGATCTTCTAGACTTACATTGCAAACATTGTGTCGTTTTAAGACTGAGGCAAAAGCTCCCAAACAAGGACTGGGAATTTTCCAATGGTTTTCCCATCTTACCCAATCCTATATCATCATCTTTGGGATGTTCTTTGAGTCAAACATAATGTTTCTGAAAAAATCTAGGTTTTTTCAGTGGCTCTGCATGGGGCATAGAAGAGATTATTCTTGATGTTTTACTGGTGCACATAAAAGTGTCAATAAAAACTGTTAAAAAAAGTTCATGTTACACCTATGCTAAGATCAGTGCCAAGATCAGTACCAAGAGTTTACCAGAGGCTTTGCCCATCCAGAGGAGGATGGAGCTCTCCAGTCCAATGTTGGGCGCTGCAAGCAGATCAAAGCTGCACTATCCTCACTGCCTGGAATGCTCTGGCATCTCGGTGCTCGTAGTCAACCAGAAGGGTGATCCGAGAGTTGCTTGAAGAGGTGAACATAAACAGCAGTGGCAGGACTGCAGAACTGAGCCATCCCTGAAGAATGTCAATCTTGGGCTTAGCTGGCCATCTGAAGAAGGGATTACTGACTGTCCTGGGTGCAACGATATCCTGCTTGTGAGCGAAGGAAGGAAGCACCAATCCAGCAGAAGTAGCGGATAGTGGAAGGGACTGCTGTAGTTGACCCTGGTGTAGGGTATATCCGACAGACTCGTCAAGCAAGAGCACCGGAGGAACGAATGCACTGCCAGGTCCAGCAGTCCAATCATCATGACATATCACCTTCAAAGCTGCCAGGCACCTGGAATGGTGCACCAGACTGAAGCTGGGATAGGCTCCTGCTGGTGTCCAATGTGCCCATTAAGTGGGCTGTGTGACTGTGACACTGCCACGTGTCTCGTTGGGTCGAGACCAATCCTGAAAACAAAGAGGTACCCTGGGTATTCTTCATGAAGATTGAAGGTCATCGCCTAAAGGGATCGTGCCACAAAGATAGCATCTCGCACCTGCTGTGCAGAAGAATCGCCATATGTGGGCGAGTGTCCGGTGCACCCAAGAAGTACTCACTGGAGTGCCGGAGCAAGCCACGTTCTGCAGCCACCGCTCAGAAGATGGCGACCATCAGAAGCATCTGCTACTGCCATGACCCTGAAAGCGACCTGCTGTGTTGCTGGCTGCATTGCCGCCCGAAGAGTACTGCTGCATGCTGCCAGGCTCATGCCTGTCATCGGGTGAGATCTGGATTGCCGTTTATTGCTGAAGGCTCCTGTTGCTGCTGGTGAAGATCCCGCTGCAGCAGGAAAGCTGAACGCCGCTGCGCACTTCAACCACAGACTGGTGAAAGATTGAGAGGGTGGAGTGCAGCCCGGAGCTGCTAACCTGAGCTCGGTGAGAGGCTGATCAGGCCTAGGCCTAGAGGAACTGTGTGATAACCTAGATACATGGAGGGTGAGGAGAGGTAGGAGCAGCACCTGCCAGTTTACCTGATAAACTCTGAGCCTGGTGGGGAACCCAGTACCAGAGTGAGGGACCCATTAGAGCCTGGTGACAGTCCAATCAGAGGAAGGCCATAAGAGTACCAAGCCCCACACCCAAGAATCAGGAATTTATGCATAATTTAATTAATAGTGACCTTCTATGTTTTTGTGTAATAAAAGTACTTGTCTATTCCTATAGCGAGAAGTACTGGGATGGACTTTGATTTGATTTCAATGATGGGCAGTGGTATTTATTCTTGAGCCAGAGTTGCATACTAACCTCCCTGAAAAGTCTGACTGCTTGCCTACGTTACCCTCAGAATCTAGTGTGGAAAGGTTTGTACTTAGCCCAGTTTGCAAAGCCATAGGAAAGGCCACAAGAAAGCAGGTTAAAAGTCCTCAACTCCCAAGGTTTCGGACCAGTAACCCTTGGGTCTCAGTGTCCTCCTGAAAGGTGTCTGACACATAATGCTTATGGGTTCAGGATTTGCCAGACATACAAGATTTCTCTGCTGTAGGCCTCCCTTGAACTCAGCTAGGTATTGGCCGATGAGACAGTGGTCTGTTAACAATAATAACCACTAAGATTTCAAAGGTCGCTGAAATGTGTGATTAAATTAGCATTCAATAGATCAAAATTCTCATTGCAGATTCCATTCAAAATGTTTGTACATAAGAGCTTAATGCCAAATATTGAGGAATGTATTTCTTTTATGGAAGAAGACCTTGAATGCTAAAAAATGCTCTAACGATTTGTGCAGGTGACTTCAATATGAAATTGAATCTGGTTACAACTAGCCATTTCTTTTATGAAAGAGTGTAAAATCCCTAAGGCAGAATTTCCAAAGTCTCTTCCCTAAAAGGAAGCAGTTAAGTATTAAAGTTCCTAGCAAGGAATGGGCTGGTGTCTGAACGGATGCACTGAGTTGGACTCGCCTGCCGCTCAGACATTTAAAAGTGGTTAACATCAACGTCCTACCAATTACATATTTGTTTTGCTACATGATAAGTTTTGCTTTGACCATTTTTCAATATAGATGGGGTGACCAAAGGCCATTAAAAGGTGCCCATACATTTTAAATCAGAAATGGAGACAACGGAAGTATCACAGTTCTAGTGTACTAGCCTCAGACTTTTGGTGAGAATAGACACTTTGTATAAACAAAAACTGTCAATTTATTTCAGTTCACAAGATAAAGGTGTTATATTTTACAGAAGTACCAAGAGGCTTGAATGTTACAAAAAGACAGTTACAAAAAGACAACTGAGAAGGGTTTTGACTAGCTGAAAATAAAACATCAAAATGGAGGGTATGGAAGGAGAAGAACGAAGCATTATAATAACTACAAATGGTTTCAATCAGGTCAAGCACTAAAAATAAAACTGCATAAGTTTAACAAACACGATCTCAGAGTCATGGTAGATCAAAGTAGTCTAAATAAAGCGTATAATAAGCTAATAAGGGAGAAAAATATAAATTATCAAAAAAATTGTGAAGTCATTAATGAAGTGATTAGCCTAAGAGATGAGAAGAAATGTTGTTTGGTAAATGATGTACCATAACAAACCATACACCATGAAACTACAAGGTTCCCGAGGAAGACTGGCTGACTGATCTGAATAACTTGTGTAGACCAGCTAATCAGCAGACTCCTTCCGTAATCTTTACTAAGAATAACAGTTAGGCTATTTTCTCTTCCCTCTGTGAAAAAAGCAATTTAATTGATGAAATTAAGTTTTGCAGCAGGCCCAAATAATCTACCCGCAATTACACTAAAAGTAAATACTGATTGGTGGACAGAGCAACTGACTAATTTTTAGATGGGTAGCTGAAATTCCATACTTCTGGAGAGGTGCTGTACAATCCAATTAAAGGGGTGGATGTAATGTCTCCTCCAATTACCAATTTATAAGCTTGACTGATATCCAGTCTGAAGTGGATGCAAGATAGAACTTTATTACTGACTGACTAAGGTGGTTTTAGGGAGGGATAATCAATGGTGGAGCACTGCTTTGCACTAAAGGCTATAGTGCAGAAATAGGTGGAACAAAATTAAAACTCTATTGTTTTGTCGACTTTCACACAGCCTCTGATGAGGTGGCCCGCCAGACCTTTTGGTTAAAATGTAATACATGTAAAATTTCCCCAGGTCTCTTAGCTATCTTACAGCAACTTCATACCACTAATTGGGCACAAATTGAGAATGATAAGACAGGGCAAGTATCAAAACCTATTAATATTGAAAATGGTCTTAAACCGGGATAAGCAGTGGCCCAACAATTTTTAGATTAGATTTTGCTGACCTCCCTAGTACCATAAAAGATAGAAACTCATTTTCACCAAAGATGGATGGAATCCATATTCCATGTCTGCTTTATGTGGATGATTTAGTTATTATGGATTACAACCCAAAAGGACTTCAAAGAAAATTGAAGGCTCTTTTCAGTTACTGTACATCGAATTATCTAAAGACTAATGTGGATAAAAAAAAAAATCATGGTCTTCAGGAAAAACATCAATCACAAGCGTCCTAGTATCTAGGCAGTGAAAAAATTGGGGGAAGTAAGCAGATATCATTATTTTCAAATGCAATTCACAAACAACCTAAAATGTAACAAACACTTTAGTTCTTTAGAAATCAACTCTAACGTGGGAGCCTGAATTAAATGTAACAAATATGATGGCTATTCTATGGCCTCCTAATTAAAGTCTATAAAGATAAGTTTTCTTCTATTACATTATATGGGCCCAGGTTATTGAATGTTGATCTTAGGTTATCTTGGAAATCCATAGAAATTCACTGCCTAAAGAAACTGCTTAATCTGCCCTTGGGAATCATGGTTAGGAGAATACGCTCTGAACGTAATATAGCATCTTAGATAGGGATGGCAGAAGCTCTGGCATTAAAACTTTTTAATAAATTAGGAACTAGCGAGGAAATGAATAAAATCTGCTATTGCTATTAGAAAAATGTGTTACGCAATAGATTTTGGGCACCTAATCAACTGAGCCGCATAAAAGTGATCCAAAATATTTATCAGTTAAAAGGAGGTATGAAGATATGAACATCTTTCCCTTAAAAAAATAAATCAATTAAACCAAACCTTACTGATTTTTATGAGTTAATAATCACTTAGACTATTTATCAGGTAAAATACCTACAGCCCTTGTGTTACAATCCCTTGGTCATGAAGAAACATTTCCATATTTAGGAGTGTGTGACAGATTTTTATGCCATGAGGTGTTAAAATTTTGTTTGGGTATAAATCAGTTATTTAAACATGCTGATTTTAGTACAAGTGTTAAATTGATGAAGGGAATCAGTACATGTAGTGATTTTTTAAAATATTTCTTTAATAGACTGCAATCTTTTAATTGAAATCAAAAAGATTTTTTGGGTACTTCTTTTAAAATATAAGACATTAATGTGTGCCTCTGCGTTAAAACTTTTAGCTGCTATGAAACATTTTGATAGGGTTAGGTCACTTTTTATATGGTCTTAAACATTTCTGTGTATAATAGTTTTAATTATGTAGGGGGGCGTGGCCTGGCGCCGATGGAGTAAACAGCGCAGCTCGTGAACTCCGGTCGGCCGGCCCCCATCCAGCATCATCCTGAGTGACTGGAGGCAAATAAACCGTCACAGCGAACTCCCGCAATAGTACAGAGTGGGAGGCATAGCTCGGCGACGGCGGAAACACCCTCCTCGGCAAGACTCGACAGCCGATAGGAGAATCGAGGCCGCGAGACTACCCTAGATGGCGGCGCCTGCTGAGCGGCTGTAGGAGCGGCACTGCGGACCAGCCGGCAAAAGGACTGGGGCGAGACGCTCGGAGCAAAGGAAGCGCGCTCGCTGCTGTGGGCCGCGTATTGAGCCCCCGCCCTGCGGTAGAGTGCCGGGGAGCGGAGTATTGACGCACTCGGTGCCGCCGGGTGACCCGCGGTGCTGCCAACAGGGCCGCTCCGGGAGCGGGGCGTGCCACAACCGCTGCGGACTTGCTGAGGAGCGTGACTGGGGCCTGGAGCGGTGGATCTGCAGGACATATAGCTCCGGATGGGGCAGCTGCCCTTGGAACAGAGACACCCTCCTCCCCAACAGAGAGTGCAACAGGAGGAGGCAGCGAAACAGCAGGAGCCACTATGGGGCCTATGAGACGCTTCGGAGTACGCATCCTAGGGCAGATCGCCGTGGAGGTGAGACGCTTGGTGGGTGGGGCCTGCAGAGAGAGAGCAATAGAGAAGGCCAGAGAATAAGAGAAAGCGCAGCAAGCGCCAATAGGGAGGCTGCACCCCACTACTGAAGGGGCCCCCACAGACAAATAATCAGGCGGTATTAAGCGGCAAGGCACACGAAGAACGGCAACACTACTCTGCCCCTGACCAGCAAACCCCTGTCTGGCAGGCCATTGCCCGAGGGGATGGAAGAAAGCTGAGAGACCTGAGAGGTGCACTGAGACTAGCACCTGACAGAGCGCAGCCTAACAGTGGAGTGCTGGGAGGACCGGATTGAGGGCCTGGACTGCAACTGTGGGGCCCCGGTACAAGGACCTGATCCAGGGAGCGTGAGATCAGTGCAGGCGCAGACTTACCTGGGCCTATGCGAACCGCAGGGAGCGGATACTGGCGTAACCAACTGTTAGAAATGGGATCTCTAGTTGGCAAGGGCTTGCACCTTTGTCCAATGAGGGACCCTTCTTCCTAGTCAGGGTAAGGGAGTTACACTCCTAAAATAGCCCCTGCTCACCCCCTTGGTAGCTTGGCACGAGCAGTCAGGCTTATTCTAGAGGCAGTGTGTAAAGCATTTGCACATAACCAACAGTAATACAGTGTAAGCACTACAAACGGACACCACACCAGTTTAGAAAAATAACCAATATTTTTATATACTCAAGACAAGACCAATTACGACAAAAATCCACAATACTATACTTTAAAAATGAATGCTTGATAAGGTAACTTTTTCTTTGCAGGAATAACACAAAAGCAAAGTTCGTACGAGTCGGTAGCCCCGTCCGGGTCTACCGCGATGCTGAATTACACAGAGTCCAACAGTTCCAGCCGACCGCGTCGCTACGGGCCAGCAGAGTCGTGAACAGACTCGGTCACAGTACCTTTCTCGTTGTGGCTGGTACGGAGTGTACGAGCCGGTCGGCGTTCGTCGCGGTGCAAGACGGAGCGATGCAAGGTGCTGTGTCCCTCGATGCGGTGCAGGCAGTGGCTCGATGAGCGTCGTGCAGACGGAGTCGGTGAGTCCAAGGCGTGCGGTGCAGGGCGAGACGGTGTACGATGCGGTGCCGACAGGTTGCGATGCAGGCGACCAAGCCGGAGTGCGGGAGGTGGCGTCGGACAGCGGTGCGAGTCGGAGCGGTGCGTCGCAAACGTGCAAGCGGTGCCCCAAATGCGATGCGGTCACGACTGTTGAGCCAGTTGCAGCGTCCGCGTCGGTCGGGTCCGGCTGGTTCAGTGAAGCGATGCGAACTGCGGTGCCCACAGGTCACGGTGCAAGCAGCGGCTCGGTGTTGACGGCGTCGGACGTCGCCTACGGTGAGACCAGGGTTGCGATGCGAAGCGGGGCGATGCGGTCCAAACAGGTCACCGGTCAGGGATGGATTCGGTTGACTGAGTCGGTTGCAGTTCCCTTCCTCTGTGGCAACTGAAACAGCGTTCCAGAAACGGTACCCAGAGGCTTGTGAAGTCTTTGTAGTCCCTGAGACTTCTTAACAGGAGGCCAGCTCGGTTCCAGGCCCTTGGAGATACTCAGCACAAGTTTGTAGAAAGTTCAGTCCTTTCACTGCCCAAGGCAGAAGCAGCAGCTGCAGGCCAACCCAACAAAGCAACAACACAGCAAAGGGGCAGTACTCCTCCTGGCAGCTCTTCCAGCTCTTCGTCTTGGCAGGTTCCTTGATTCCAGCGAGATCTAAATTCATGGGGTCAGGGCCCCAATATTTATATCCCAAATTCCTTTGTTCTCTGAAGGCAGAGAGGCCTTTGCCTAGACCAAACCAGTTCTGGAGCACTTTGTTGACAAGTCTCCGTCCCTTCTTTCAGTGAGTAGGCCAGGGACATCAGACGCACCACAGGAGGTGGAGCCAGCATTGTGGAGGGAAGGCACTGTCCTATTCAGGGCCCAGGTGCAACTCCTCCCACCCATCTACATGTAGATCTTGCTATTAAGCCCTGTGCTGACTCACCCTGTCTCCTGGCATCCCCCAGCCCCTGTCACTCACACTCCAGACAAGGAATACACAACCTCGCAGAGGCAGGCTTGGATGGTTAGACAAGAAAATACCCACTTTCTAAAAGTGGTATTTTCAAACACAGAATGTTAAAACCAACTTCACTAAAAGATGCATTTTATCATTCTGAGTCCAGGCATACTAAACTCGAATTTCTACCATGTTCCCGGGGTCAGTTAGGATTATAAGCTGTAATAATCAAAACTGCCAGTTCTGGCCTATGGGTAACAGGTAGCCTTGCAATAGTGAAAAACGAACTAGGCTGTAATTCACTATCAGGACATGCCACACACACCAGGGCATGTCCTACCTTTCGCATACAACGCACCCTGCCCACAGGGGTACCTTGGGCCTACCTTAGGGGTGACTAACATGTAGAAAAGGGAAGGTTTAGGTACTTGCAAGTGTGCGCACTTGCCAAGTCGACATGGCAGCCCCAGGCTCTGCAATGGCAGGCCCGAGTTACTCTTTACGGGCTGTTTGCGTGGGTGGCACAATCCAGTGCTGCAGCCCACCAACAGCATTTGGTCTATAGGCCCTGGCACTCGCAGTGCACTTTACAAGGGTCTGACACATAAACCAAATAGGCCAATCATGGAAACCCCAATCCGTAACACATTTTATACAGGAGCACTTGCACTTTCCCACTGGACAGCAGTGAGGAAAGTGCGCAGAATCATTACACCAGCAAGAACAGAGTCAAAACCGGGAGGTCAGAAAGCAAAAAGTCAGGGGAAACACGCCAAAAGATGTCAAGTCTAACACCAACAGAGTGGTACGAGGGGCGGCACAGACTTGGAGGGAACGATGGGGAAAATACCCAAAAAGAAAGACTGGGAGGAGGCCCCAGCGGAAAAGACAACGAAGGAGAGGGGGAAATCCCAGCCACAAGCAGAGCACCCGGCGGACCGGACGCTCCAGGACATACTGCAGGCCATCACCTCCTCAAGCGAGCAGTTGGAAGCCAAAATAGACTCACTGGGTTCAGACCTGGGCATCGTCAGAGAAGACCACAAGTGCCTATCAGAGCGAGTAGCGGCGAACGAACACCAGCTATCGGAGACCTCGCCGGACATATCAACAATGAAGAAACAGCTAACGGTCCTTGAAACGAAAGTGCGCACACTGGAATTCTTAGCAGAAGATGCTGAAAATAGATCGCGCAGGAATAATCTCCGCATAGTAGGTCTGCCCGAAAAAATAGAAGGCCCCAGTATGATAGACTACCTCGAAAAATGGCTATGCACTGAAGTGGCATCGGAGGGCTTGTCGAGATTCTATGCCCCGGAGAGAGCGCACCGCGTACCGGCGAGGCTGCCTATACCGGGGGCCCCACCCAGAGTCGTCATAGCGAAATTACTTCACTACAGGGATAGGGACCACATCCTTAACCAAGCACGCCACAAGGGAGACATAACACTGGGCAACTCCGCAGTGCAAATTTTCCTGGACTTCTCCAGGGAAGTGCAGAAGCAAAGGAGCTCCTTCCAGAGCGTGAAACAAAGGCTATGCCAATTAAGCTACAAATACACAATGCTATACCCGGCCCGGCTGCGTGTGACTACAGCGGGCGGAGCAGAATTCTTTCGGACCCTGCAGGAGGTCTGGGAGTGGCTGGAGAGACATGAAGGAGTAGAACTGCCACGAGAGCCTCGACAACGATGACAGCGGCGGGAGAGACGTTTCCGTAGCCAATGGGTCATAAGAGAGGCCTTGGCCCCCACACAAGAGGAAACGCAACTAGAACAACGAAATGCGATGAAGGTGGTGGCGCTGATGAGCGGGAAGGGAAAGGACCTCGCGACCCTTGAGGACAGCGATGCAGTGGCAGAATGTGGCTCTGAACAGGGGTCTAATGAGT
Source organism: Calotriton arnoldi (assembly GCA_963921515.1). Classification (NCBI taxonomy): domain Eukaryota; kingdom Metazoa; phylum Chordata; class Amphibia; order Caudata; family Salamandridae; genus Calotriton; species Calotriton arnoldi. Next base: position 509,386 of record CAWUFW010000913.1, on the reverse strand, counting down.
CGGAAGCACTGAGCGTGGTGCTCCCAGATGTAACACCGCAGACGGCGGACGACATCGCCTAGAACCTGATGGGCAGCACTAGCCTAAAAGGGACCCAGAGGGACACATGAAGCGCCTGACCTAACAATAAGGTATTGGGGTTCTTATGGGGAGGATGCTGCAGGGGTCTCCTGAGATTCCGGAACTGGGTGGCAGCTGGGAGGATCGGCGGATTGGCCTTCTTCCCCCTCTCATCTGACTGATCGAACTGCAAGCAGTCACTTGCGGACTTACTGTTCTAGTTTGGATGGGGGGTGTTTCCCTGCTTGTCCTGGGGAGTGGGAGTTGGGGAATTTGCTTATGGTTTGTAAGGGGGGGGGGCAGGGGGATACCTTGAGTTGTACTGTATGCAGATTCAATCACTAATTGTTGGGAAATGCATGCCAACAGCAGGTCTCTGGGCGGGGGAGGGGCCGAGAACACTAACACTACCATATGGCTGATCTACAGAAGTACAAATGCATGATGTGGAATATCAGGGGTATGCATACAATGGCGAAAAGATATAAAGTGCTCTCCTACCTTAGGCGACGGGGGTCCAGATAGCCTTACTGCAGGAGACGCACCTCACACAAAAGGAGGGGACCGCATTACAGAGGCGCTGGAGGGGCTAAACCTACTGCATCGCATATTCGGCATACGCAAGGGGTGTGTTAATATGGATACAAGCAGGGATCCCATTCCAACTGGTGAGCTCATTGATGGACCCGGAGGGCCGATATGTAGCAATTCGGGGACGATTAGAGGGTCGCAAACTAAATATAGTAAATGTCAACACCCCCAACGCGGAGCAGTCTACCTTCTTTGCCAAACTGAACCACTGCTTGACACCGTACTTGACTGGCGCTACCTTAATGGGGGGAGACTTTAATAGCGTAGACGATATACACATGGACAGATCTCACCCTTCAATGCGAGGCTCCCAGGCAGTGCGTGCCTCACAAGCATTTAGTACGTGGCAACAAAGCAGGGGACTGCTGGACGCCTGGAGAACCTTACATCCCCGAGACAGGGACTACTCCCATTTCTCAGTAGTACACGAAGTACACGCGCAACTGGACGCCTTCCTATGCACGGCAGATATACAGAGCCAAGTCCTCACTGCGGAATTCCTCACGCGCACAATATCAGATCATAATCCAGCTGTGCTGTCGCTGGGGTGGACACGCCCCATACCAGCGATTCCCACCTGGAGGCTCCACCCAGATGCCCTAGAAGACCAAGTCTTCCAGGAAGAGATCAGAGGGAAAAATCACACAATACTTTACGAATAGCGCCGGGACGGCCTCCTCACCGAATGGGATGCCTTCAAGGTGATACTGCAGGGCCAATGCATCGCACACACCACGGGGGTCAGGCGCACCCTCCTAAGGGAGGTTGAGGAGGCAGAAACGACCCTTAGGGGACTGGAGCGTAGGTGACCAGACAACCCAGACCTCCAACAAGCAGTGCTCGAAGTCAAAGAGAAGAGGAGGTGGCGAAGCAGACGGAGAGACTCCGGTGCTTCGACTAAAAAAAGTATTTGAAGGGCACCCACGCAGAAAGAGAAGTCAGGGTCCCTCCTAGCGTCGCTGGAGAATCCAGTGGGTAGGGGCTCCCCGTTGGTGGAAATAGAAGACGAAGAGGGTGCCAGTCATTATGCGCTGGCAAAGATTAACAAGGGCTTCGCTCACTATTATGCTGGTTTATATAAGAAATCAACGCATTGAGAGGAGATCCGGGAATACCTGGAGGGATTGCAGACGAGAAGTTTGGACCCAGTAGAGACGGAGAGACTGGGAACTGATACTGAGCTGCAGGAAGTGAGAGCTGCCATCAAGTGCATGGCGCACAACAAGACCCTGTGCACCGACGGTCTACCGGCTGAATTTTATGCAGTGTACATGGAGGAACTGGCTCCCAGACTGGTCTCATTATACCAGGTGGCCCACAACACCGGAACATTATGAGAGAGCACCAGGGAGGCCCTCATCGTCCCGGTGCCGAAGCCTGGCAAACCGGCACACGACTTTATGGCCTACAGGCCATTATCCATGCTGAACATGGACTATAAAATCTTGAGCAACATCCTAGCGACACGGCTCTTGCCATACATGTCGACCTTTGTCCACGCGGACCAGGCTGGGTTTATCCCAGGGCGGAACACTGCCATTAACATAAGGCGACTCATGGCTGCTATGGACTCCAAAGAGTATGACAAACTGGAGGCAGCGGTGTTTGCGGTGGACATCGAGAAGGCCTTTGACAGCCTGGAGTGGCCCTACCTGTATGAGGTCCTGTCTGCGATGGGGCTGGGGGGGGGGGGGAGGTTTCCTCGCATGGGTGAAACTGCTCTACGCAACCCCTACAGACCGAGTGCGTACCGGGAAAACTATTTCGCTTAGGCAGGTGGTGGAAAGAGGCACGAGGCAGGGGTGCCCCCTCTCCCCACTACTATTTGCCCTTGCCATGGAGCCCCTGGCTTGCAGAGCGAGAAGCGGGCAGGACTACAGTGGGTTGTGGGCAGGAGACGCGAGGCATTACATAGCTCTATATGCGGATGACCTCCTGCTGTTATTCCGCAATACATCTGCGGAGCTGACAGGGACGCGATGCATGCTGGCTCAATTCGGCAGGCTATCCAGCCTTAAGGTCAACTAGCAAAAATCAAAATTGTACCCTATGGCGCCCAGCAGACCCATGCCGCCTGGCCTGGGGAATCTACAGTGGGAGCCCGACTGCCTGCTGTACTTAGGAGTCAAAATATACCATGGCCCAGCTGAATTGTTAGAGGGCAACGTGGACAGATCAATACGCTCGGTCCGGTCCTCTATGGATTTCTGGAGGACTTTGCCGCTCTCTGTGGTTGGACGAGTGGCAGTTCTGAAGATGGTGGCACTCCCACGGCTACTATACTTTTTCGGCACCCTTCCAGTGTGGATACCGCGAGCGACATTCAGGGACATTGACTCAATGACAGTGTCCTTCATCTAGGGGGCGGGACACAGGAGGGTAGCGCTGGCCACGTTGCAGCGCCCCATGGCTGAGGGAGGCCTAGCAGTCCCAGACTTTGAAGGATACTAGATAGCAGCTCAGCTGTACTTGGCTAATCCAGTGGCTAGTGGCCGGTAGGAACCCAGACAGAGACCGGTGCCCCTCCGCACAGTCCGCCCCAAACCTTGCGAAAATACTACTGCGGGTGCAGAGGAACTCGTCGGGAGACACAGCAAAGACCAGGGTGGTGACGCGTTGCTGGGCTAGATACCCGAGGTGAGTGGGCGCCAGAATACCCTATTATCCGGACCTACCCATAGCTATGCTTCGCTGCCTCCCACAGGGGGAGCACTGGGCAGGACTGGAGGATTGGGAACAGGCAGGTCTGAAAGTGATGGGAGACCTATACCGGGAATCGATAATGCTTCCTTTTGAAGAACTTCGAACAGAATATGATTTGTCCGTGGGACAGTTCCTGAAGCATAGAGCGCTCACGCGGAGGATTGGGAAGCACTGGGATACAGACAGCGCGGGCCCCGAGCGCTTGCGGGATGCAGATATGTTGCACTATCGGCGGGAACGATCAAAACGACGTCTACTGTCTCTACAAGGCGATCAAGCAGGACATGCAAGGACCGCTGAACCGCCTACGAATGCAATGGGAGGAGGACCTGGGGAAACAGATCCGGGAGAAAGACTGGGATATGATAGTGGAAAGAACCCCGAAGGCGTCCAGAAATGCGCAGTTCAAACTAATAAACTACTATGTGCTCCATAGAGCATATCTTACCCCGTCCCGCATAAGGCGGTACTTTGGAGTAGACTCTGCAGCATGCCCCAGGTGCGGGGAAAGAGAAGCCCACATACTGCACATGTTCTGGGACTGCCCTATCTTGCATACATTCTGGGAGGAGATACGACGCGCAATAGGCAACGCCATAGGCAAGGAGCTACCACAAACCCCAGACCACTACCTACTAGGATGGTTCCCACACACGGCCAAAAACAAAACGACTGGGAAATTTCAGGACCTCGCTTATGTCCTAGCCAAGCGAGAGATAGCTAGGAACTGGAAAATGCCAGGGGGGCCGCGGGTGGGCACATGGAAAAAGGAATTCAATAAATGGGCGGAAGGAAGACTCTTACTCAGATAAGCGAGGCGGGGAATAGGTAAAATAGACTGGGCGAGGGCATGGGAACACCTAGTGGGCGAGTTAGTAGCTGACAGGCAGGGATCCAGAAGAGCAGAGTACCCGCAACCAATAGCACAAGACCAAGAAGAAAGGGGAGGCGAACAGGCGGGCCAGGGATAGATTGACTACCTCAGCACCCCGAACCGAAGCAAGACCCATAGGGAGCCAGCGGCACCCGTCGGCACACCTACCTGGAACCAACTGCAACTCAAGGGAGGGTGGGGGGGGGGGAGAGAGAGTTTATTTTTAGTAGTTAGATTAAGTATACCAGAGAGTAAGCGCATAACAATACATGTATAATGTTACTGAGTTTCATGTAAGATGAGACTGTTTGAAAATCCAATAAAATCTGGTTTTAAAAAATAGTTTTAATTGTGTAGTTGAATAATTGTTTTAAGGGCAAATTTATTGTACTAAACCTATATTATGACTAGCATGAGTTCTGTTTCCTTTGTGTCCATCAAAGTTCAATTAACAAGCAGAATCCTGGGCCTTCCCTGGACATTCAAGGGCCAAACTGGCAATGCTCTTAGCTGCCTGTTAAGCGTGCTGAGATGCCTGGGCTAGATGCCCTGGTAGGAGGCATCCTAAGGGGGTTGGTAACATGGAGTTAAGATGGCAGCACCCGATTTCAGATTGACTTGATGGTCCCCTCTCTTCACTGGTTAGGCACTGATGTGATTACGCTTTTGAGATCTTCGTGTCTGGCTTGTTTTTTTTTTGGCAGAGTAAGGGTCTCGGGCAATTGTCCTGGCCAGATTTGAGGCCATAGTGATGTGTAACAGTAATGCTTTGTTCCTCACATTGAGCTTATTGAGAAATGCAATTCCTTAATCTTCTTGCTTTGCTCACTCAAGCCACTACCACAAAGGGGAAATCACAACATCCAACAAGGAAACTCATCACGATCCTCTTGAGCGTCACTTGTCCTTACCAATTAAACAGGAACATTCTTCTTCAAATTTACAAGTACGTCTTTTTATTTTACATGCCGTTTTTAAGGAATTCTCAAATCAATGTTAACAGTTCTTTGCTATTTGTACAACATCGCTTGCGAAGGACTTGCATTTTCCATGGTTTGATTTGTTCCTGTCCTGGCCACAAGCCACACAAGTGAGGTAGTGTTTTTATCAAGACAAGTGTGGGAATGCAGGGTGATGGGAACTGTTTAGATCCCTGCAGATTCCAAAAGGTTATGTCACAGAAATGTAAGGAAAATGCGCGTTTTTATCCAAGTCCGGGCTCTAACACCACAGCTACCTCCATTCCCAAATCAGGGAATGTTTTTTAAAAGCAGGTAATGTTGATGCCACCACATTGCGTTTTAGGGCCTGTTGTGCCACAAGAGTTAGGCCCACCCAAACTAGTGGGGTACAGTTATTATTGGGAGAGTTTTGGGTGGTAGGAAGTTTGTGGATCCCTGCAGCTTTCTCACAGAAAAGTAAGGAAAATGCATGTTTTTTAGACAAAGTTTGCGGGTTGCATGGCCTTATGGGTAAGAAAACATCATGTGACCCACACAAGTCACAACCCTGGACTCTCCTAGGTGTCCAGTTTTCAGAAATGTTTGATTTGGCAGGTCTCCTAGGATAGCAGCTGAGCCTGGGCCCAAAATCCACAGCTACATACACTGCAAAAAAAGGGCTGGTTTTGAATGAAAACACTTGATTTTGCCATGCTGTGTTTTAGAGCCTTTGCTGTCATAGTGCTAAGCCCAGAACTTTCTCTCATAGAAATATGAAGAAATGTGTATGTTTAGCCGAAGTTTTAGGTTTGCAATGCTTTATGGTTAAGAAAACTTTGTAGGATTGACACAAGTCACATCACCCTGGACTTGCATGGGTGTCTAGTTTTCGGGAATGTCTGGATTTGGTTAATCTGGGTGGCAGATGAGCTATAGCACAAATTCAGCAGCTACCCACAATGTAAAAAAAAGCATTGATTTTGCCGGGTGAAATATAGTGTCTCCAGGTGACATTCAAGGTGTTTTGTGTCACGGGTGCTAGGCCCAGCCACACAAGTGGGGTATTATATTTTTCATGTGGACACAGAATAGTAGAACATTTGGTATTAGTAATTAGATTTCTCATTTTTGGCTTTCAGGTGTAAGCCAGTGTGAAAGAAAGAATACATTTTTCAAAATGCCCTCTGAATCACACAATATTATGGGTAACTCCAAAACCACTGTTCATAACCTCAGTATTTTGTGCACATTTCAGCAATAAATAGGTTTCCCTCATACCCGTTTCATTAGATTTTACCTTATGAATTGCTATATGGTCGGTACACAATGAAAAATCATAATCAGCATTTCAGTTCTTGGCTTAGGAATTTAAGTACTTTTGGAAAACCTACAAACCCTATATATCCTTGTAACCAGCAGAGTCTGAATGACGTAATAGTATATTGCTTTTGCAAATTGGTCATTGTGACAAAAAATACAGATGAAAAGGTTGGCACCAATTGCTATTGTTTTCTACTTATTTTCATGTTTTTGTTTTATTTCAATGATTAGTTTCCTTCTGAAAATATCCAGGGATCTACACAAATGACCCTTTTGCTGAATGCAGAATTTTGTCTGTGTCAGAAACGTTCAGCATTCTAGCAGCACCCACTGGTTTCACACCTGTGTCAACCACAAATTGCAAATAGGTTGAAACCCCAAAAATTTAGGAATAATGGATCTCTTAGAAAAATGCAAACAAAGTGCTAAAAATTCGTTTTTTATATGACTCTGCTTGTTCCTGAAAACTGAGCAGATAGAGTTACTACCACAGAAAATCTTCATTGATGCCATTTTTAGCAATAGAAATTCCACTTTCTTGTACAGCACTTTTCCACATTTTTCCTTAAAACAAAAATTAGCTATATGTTGGCTATTTTCTCTGTCCTCTCAAGGGCAATCTCTTGAAACCCCAGGATATTGGAAATGTTGGCATGGATAACTTATGTGCGAAAAAAAGTTATGAAGGCGTAAGAACAAAGTACCCCAAATATCAAGTAAAGGGCTCAGCACTGGGGGCAGAAAAGACTCAGCAGTTAAAGGATTAATAATTAAATCAGTGTAAATGAGAGGTCTGTTTTAATTGGTGATCAATGCATTTGGAAAACTAAAGAGGTCTACTTAAGGGTCTCTCCTCTATACTTTTTAAACGCCATCTCCATAACCACTATCATAGGCTTTCAATATACTATTTTCCTCCTCACAGGTGCATATTCAATTCTCCTTGGTTATATGTGCCTGGAGCGAAGATGGCAGTGCCCGACATCAGCGTGATCTGCTGTATTCATTAGGCCTCGTATCTGCAGCAGTCAAGAACCGAAGTGGTTGCTGGTCTCATGTTAATGAGTCTCTTGTGGTTGGGCTGTTGAACTCACCCCGTAGCTAAAAAGGAATCACTTGCACGACAATATCATGCCAAACAGGAAACCCGAGGGCAGTTTAAGATTGTGCATCATCACAGCAAGTACTTTCACTTACCGGGTGGGAAAGGAAAATGTTACTTGCCCTGTAAGCATCTGCTCGTGGCATGTAGTGCTGTAGATTCACATGCACTGCTTACTGCTGCCATCTAGTGTTGGGCTCGAACGTATGCAAGTTGTTTTTCTTAGATTTTTTTTTGAGTCACAAGGTATAGTCGCTACATCTATTGCTGGTAATGCACATGGGCATTGGCTCCATTGTTAGATTGTTTTTTCCGCACGTAAAGTGAGGATGTAGATGGAGCATAAAAATATAGAAAGATGACCATGCAAAGGAAAGATTATGGATGAAAGGTGAAAGAAAACAAAATTGTCTGAAACATCTGCAGGCGTCTGGGGAGAATCTACAGCACTACATGCCACGAACAGATGCTTACAGGGTAAGTAACATTATTCCATTCGTGGCATGTGTAGGTGTAGATACACATGCTGTGCATAGACTATAAAGCAGGCCTCTCAGAAGTGATGGCTAGCCTAGGATGTTGCAGAAGATTGGAAAAGGGTGCGAAGAACAGCCTGACCAATATTAGCTTGTTGATGAGCTAAAATATCCACACAGTAATATTTTGTAAATGTATGGGGGTAGACACCACGTAGCTGCCTTGCAGATGTCGACTACAGGAATATTGTCCAGAAAAGCTAAAGAAGCTCCTTTTTTGTAGGGAGAGTGAGAGTGAGGTCTGGGAGGGGCAGGCAAAGATCATTTGGCTTTAGTATAACAGTGCTGCGTACATCTGACCAGCCAACATACTATACCTGCTTTAGAGAGAGCATACCCTTTGCATGGTTTGAGAAAGAGACAAAAAGTTGCTGAGTCTTACAGAAGGGCTTTGTCATGTCAATGTAATCCATAAGCGCTCTTTGACATCTAATGTGTGAAGAGCTTGTTCTGCTACTAATTCTGGGTGCAGGAAGTACACTGGAAGTTCTATGGTTTGATTGAGGTGGAAGCTAGAGACCACCTAAGGTAGGAATTTTGGTGTTTGTCCCGAGGACTACCCTGTTATGGTGTACTTGGGAAAAAAGGTTCTTCCAGGGTAAAGGCCTGTATCTCACTAACACGCATGAGAGAAGTGATGGCTACCAGAAAAGCCACCTTCCAGGAAAGATCCTGATGTGAATGTGGCATAGGGTCCACAGGTAGTAGTGGAGAGGTGGGCCTAGTGTGGAGCGGTACAGGAGGCAGAAGAGGAGGAGAAGCAACTGAAGGAGGCAGTGGAGGCCAAACCTTTTTAGCTTTATAATCTCTTTATTGAATTTTAAGCATTTGTACAACAAAGACCAAAACATCAGCCCCTTAAGTGCTTGTCGAAGCCAATATCAACTTGTGCATTGAGCCATAAAAAACAGAAAAAAAGAAAACACCAACACAACATTTCCCCCACCCCTTAACTAACCCCCTCTCCCTAGCCCCCCTCCCTCCCTCCGCCCGTCCCTGTCCTGCACCCTTCTCCGGCAATATACATCTATGTGCCCCCTTGGGATTCGGTCTGTGGCTGGTGTGTAAGCTGTAAGATTCACAAGTACTTGGGGCATGTTAGTTCTTTAAATTCAGAGGAGAGCATTGTTATGTACGGTTTCCATAGAACTGGGAACGATGCCCCTCGGTTAGCGAGGGAAAGAGAAATGCGCTCCATGCCCAAGACATGCCATATGCAGTGTAGCCATCCAGCGTGAGTGGGAAGGAGGGTCATGCCCCATAACGCTATGACGTGCTGGAGGGCTGCCCCAATAGCCATGCCTATCTGCCGGCCTCTCCGTGACTTGAGGGAAAACATGAGGGCATTAGGTAGGCCCAATAGGATGTAGGACGGAAAGAGGGGGAGTTGTATATCAAAGCTAGCATCTATCTCATCAATGCCTTGTTCCCAGAAGCCGGCAAGGTTCGGGCAGTCCCAAAGGATATGAGTCAAGGTTCCTTGAGCCCCGCACCCCCGCCAACAGAGGGGGTCTCTTGTTGGGTTTCCTTTGTGGAGCCTAATGGGCGTGAGGTACCAGTAAGTCGCAATTTTGGTGGCTGTATCAATACCTGCAACGTTTCTAGCTGTATGTCTGGCTCGATAATAGATATCTTCCCACTCCCACGTTGTGAATTCTCGGCCTAACTCGGACTCCCATCTTCGCTGATGGAGAGATTTAGTAGTTGCTGGGGGAAGCTTCAACAAATTATATAGTTCCGTTAAAAGACCGGTATCAGAGGATTTAGCTAGCAGCCATTTCTCGTAGGCATTCAGGTGGCGTTGCTTGGGGGCGTATATTTGGTTGCATCACCCAGTGCCTAATTTGCTGAAATCTATATCGTTCATTCTCTGGCAGGCCTAGTTGTTGGCGAAAGTCCTCGAATATAAGGGGACCGTTTTCATCGAAGAAATGCCCGATATACCTACTGCCCTCTTGGGTCCACATATGAAAGGTTTTCATGTCCAACCCAGGGGAGAAATCGGGGTTTGCTACTATGGGCGTCAGCGGAGATGGGAACGTTGTGAGGGCCTTCTTCTCAGCTACCTTATCCAATGCCACTAGGGGAGTCCGTGTAACCAGCGAAAGATAGAGAATTGGGGGACAGGAGCTTCTGGGGAGAAAGGGAATCCTCTATAAGGGCACTCCGGCCAGGGCCCTGTCCATAAATAGCCAGTGCTTCTCAGATTCTGAGCGGGACCACTCCACAAATGAGCACATCTGTGCTGCGTAAAAGTAGTTCTGGAGGTTTGGAATCCCCAGTCTGCCCTCCCCAGGGGGTCTAAAGCTTAGTTCCCGGCGCATCCGAGGTCTTTTGTCGGCCCAGATGAATAGCTCTATATCTTGTTGAAGGGCGCGAATAGTGCCCGGTGGGGGCTCGAGCGGCAAACTCTGGAAAAGAAACTGAATTTTGGGTAGTATCGTCATACGCTATACGGCCCAACCAGGACAACTTATATGATTTCCAGCGGCTAAGGTGTGCCCAAATTTGTTGTTGCAGGGCGGTGTAGTTCAACGATGCAGTATGCTGTGGAGAAGCGGCGAGCCTAATTCCCAGATATGGGATCTCAACCTGAGCCCCCATATGGGGAACGCCTCGCACATGTCCTCCAGTGTAGGGGCTTTAAGTGAGAGGCTGAGGGCCTGTGATTTCTGAATGTTTATCTTGAAGCCAGCGGCTTGAGAGAACCTCTCTAGTTCGTCCAGGAAAGCCGGGAGAGAGACCTGGGGGACCTCCAGCGACGCAATTACATCATCTGCGTATAGACTTAGGGTATGCCTATCCCCCCCAAAGCCCACTCCCTTGATGTGTGGATCGTCCCGCACCCTTTGAGCCATAGGCTCCATATAAAGGGCGAATAAAAGGGGGGAGAGAGGACATCCCTGTCTAGTCCCCCTCCGGATCGGGAAGGGAGCGAAGACATTCGCTCTGACAGAAGCCACAGGATTAGTGTAGCTACTGAACACCCATTTTATATAACCATCGGGGAGTCCAAAATGAACCAGGGTTTCTTTTAAATAGGGCCAGTGAACTCTGTCGAACACTTTCTCTGCGTCCACAGAAAGCAACATGCGTTCGGTATCAAATCTCTTTGCCTTATCTATAATGTGCAGGAGTCTCTTCGTATTGTCCGCACATTGGCGGCCTGGGATGAATCCTGCCTGATCGGGGTCAATCAGGCCCGGGAGAAGAGGGGACAGCTGTGGTGCTAAAATTCCGGTAAATAATTTAAGGTCTGTGTTAAGTAAAGAGATCGGCCTGTAAGAGGCGCAGAATCTCTCATCTTTCCCGGGCTTGGGGATGACCACTACCAAGGCCACTAGCATCGATTGGGGAATCTGCGAGGAGGTACCTATGGCGTTAAACACTCTAGTGAGCACCGGTGACAAGACCTGGCAGAACGTCCTGTAAAAAAGGGCTGTGAACCCGTCTGGTCCAGGGGATTTTAATAGCTTCTGTCTAGCAATGGCCGTGATGACCTCCTCGGTCCAAATAGGTGACCCCAGAGTGTCTGCTTGGTCAGGAGTCAGCCTAGCTGTGGCTACCCCCTGCAAGTATCTGGATGGCGCCTCATCTGGTAGCTTCTGCCCCTTGTAGAGCTCTGCATATTATTGATGGAAGGCGTTTGTAATCTGCTGGTCAGACTCGCAGAGCTCGCCGTTTGATGCGTACACAGCGGCAATTCCTCCTGCGTGTCTCTGCATTCTCAATCTAGTTGCAAACAATTTCCCGCTTCTATTGACACCCGAACAGAAAGTGTGTCGTAACCTAAGCGCTGCGTATTCTGCTCTATGTCTAGCGCTGCCAATTGGGTGCGTGCCGCCTCCAACTGCCTCCAAACTCTCTGGGCCCCTGTTCGTTGGTGAATTCGCTCTAGCTCTTGCGCTGTAAGAAGGTGTCTCTTTTCCCTGCGTGCATTATCGAAAGCTGTAATGGCTATGAATTCCCCCCTTACTACCGCTTTCAGGGTGTCCCAGAGGATTGCTGGTGAAGTCTCGGGAGTATCATTTATCTTCAAATAATCCTTTATAGTTTTAGTGACTCTCACGACCACCTCTTGTCGATACAGCAGTGTATCTCGCAGGTGGGGGCTGGGGCTTAGCGACTGGCAATGTAAAGTCGACCGTCACTACCGAGTGGTCGGACAGGGTCCGGGGGAGTATATCCGCCTGTGTGACGAGCGATCTGAAGGTGGGAGTGCCTAACAGGTAGTCTATTCTAGCATAGGTTTTGTGAGAATGAGAGTAAAAGGTGTAGTCCCTGGCAAAGGGGTGCACATCTCTCCAGATGTCCATCCGTCCCGCGCTCTGTAGGTTCTGTCGCCCCTCCTTCGAAAGTGCGCCAGTTTGCCTGTGTCGTAGGGCCGACCTATCTAGAGCGTTGTCAAAAGTCAGGTTGAGGTCACCTCCTATCAGTAACAGCCTGTTGGGAGAGAGGCTAATTTCTGCCACAGCTGATTGAATACATTTCTCTTGCTTGTCGTTTGGGGCATAGATGGATCCGATAGTGAGAGAGTGTGAGCCCACCTGGAAGGAGTGTGCTAAGAATCTACCTTTGAGTTCGGCTTGTTTAGGGCCTAGTTTCCCAGGAAATGAGGCTGATAGAAGGATAGCTACTCCCGCTGATTTAGTGGGAAGAGAGGAGACTAATTGTTGGGGAAATGCTATGGAGCGGAGCCGGTGCGTGTCCCTCGGGAGAAGGTGGGTCTCCTGAAGGAGGCAGATGTACATGCCTGAGTTCTCTAGATAGGAAAGTATGGCTCGGCGTTTAACTGGATTATTAAGTCCTTTAACATTCAGTGTAAGTATCTGAACGTTAAAGGCTGTGAGGGAGCCTTTTATGAGGAGGAGTGAAGGCAATGTGTGGGCAGAGTGGGAGAGTCGTCCTCTTGAGAGGGTGGGCATGCCAGTGAGTAAAACTGATGGGTGAGTACGGGGAGCGCAGGAGAGGAAATCACCCTACAAAACAGAACTTGAACAACAAACAAACACTGTAAATACGGTCGGAATGTCCCGGGCGGTCATGCCCGCAGGAGGAGGGTGGAAGTGGCTCAGTACGTCCTGCCTCTCCATCTCGCCCGGGCCCATGGATTCTGCAAGGTGCCTGCCTCGGGCCCCAGAGGCTCCAGTGACTCAGGAAACTTTAATTTACTCGGGGTATAAGTCTATTCAGGCTGGGCCGGCCGAGTCTTCTCCCAGGGAGGCTAAGACCGCCTGTCTCTCTTTTGCCATAGTCTCTGGGTCACGTCCTTCGAGTGCCTTGTCGGAGCGTGTTGGGCTCACAGCGTTGTCCTCTTTAATGTTCAGTAGATGACATGCCTCCTAAAATGAGCGAATATGTTGGTCTTTACCCTCGTGGCGAAAAAAGGCGGAAAGGATGTCCCCAGGAGTATGGGATCTTATTGGCTCGTAGATGCGATGTGACTGGTCTGAAAGATCTCCACTTTTGTAGCGTAGAGGCCGCCAGGTCTTGGTAGAGGGTGAGCAGAAGTCCTTGATAGCGAATGGGGTGGGAGTCTCTGGCTTTCTGCAAAATACGCTCCTTCAGTTGGAAGTCGTGGACACAAGCGAGGATATCCACTGGGGGAGCTGGCGAGGGTCTCTTCGGGCCTACGGGATGTACGCGATCCAGCTTGATCTCCATATCGTCGGGCCTTCCAGTACTGATCTAAAGAGAGCCTCGAAGAGAGCGATGTTCTGGCCTTCTGCTCCATGCGTAGCTCCCCGAACGTGGATGTTGTTGCGCCGAGAGCGATTCTCCAGATCTTCGGCGTGCGCCTGAAGGTCGAGGTGCTGATCTCGGAGGAGGATGACCTCCTGCTGGAGCAGCTTGAGCTCTTCGTCCCCGTTTTCACCCTGCGACTCAAACGTGTCGACCCTCTCTCCCAGTGTGTCGACATCCCTTCTCACCTCGCCCAACTCCTGGGATATTTCTGTTTTCATTGATTTAAAATCTTCTCGGAGTGTGGTGAACAGAGATTCGATGAAAGAACGTGCGAGTGGGGCCTCTGTTCATCTGGCTCAGACGTGCTTTACGCCTCTGCTGTTCCGGCATTGGACGATTTAAGTAACAGGTCTTTAACTGAGCGATCTTTTTCCCCTTGAGCGCGGCCATGTTGATGGGGGGAGCACCGGCTGGTTGGACCCCTTGTGCTCACCCTGGGGAACGGTTCCCTCACAGGCCACAACGGCACCCTGTCCCGGTGCCAGGCACGTGTCCCAGGGTTCGGACTTTTCGATGAGAGCCCAACTGCGATGTGTGGGGGCTAGCAAGCCCCAGTCCCAGGCAGCTCCGTTCCAGAAGCAACCCCTGGGGTGGCGAGATTTAGATCGCGGGAATCGGACGGGGCGCCCGTCCGGCGCCTTGACTGCCCCCTGGCCTCTTCAATTTCAATGGGGGCAGTAGGTGCAGGCCCGCCACCGCGAGGCCAAAGTGTTCCAGAAGTGGTCTCAGTAGACCTTATTCTTTAGGTGCAGCTCTCCTCCCACTTCTCCTCTAATCAAATTGTCCCAGTCCGCAGCTCCGTGTGGCTGGTCAGGCTGCCCCCCCGCTCTCGGCAGTTGTGTCCACGGCAGATCCGTATTTGCGCTAGAGGCCGACTGAGAGCTGCGCAAGGCTCGGCCTCGTGGCAAGGTCAAAGTATTCTATTGGGGGTGCGCTCTTCAGCCCCCAGCTGCTCCCATCTGCTGTGCCCTCCCAGGGCAATCTTCTGCCATGAAAAAGTCCAGACCCCACATTGGTCCGGGCCCGAGTTACAGAAAGTGTGTGGGCCTGATTACAGCGTACCTCGATACAGGTGATCTATGCTGCAGACTGTATTTTGTGATAGCGCGCTGCCTCCGCCCGCTGTGGGCCCCCTCGGTGGAATCCGTCGTCACACCTCGAGCCGGGCTCTAGCGAGGTGCTCCACGCTGCCTAGGCCGCCCGACAGGCCCTTCTCGCCGGTGCTTCAACGCCGCTCGAGTCCAGCCCTTGGCCAGCGTCAGGCGCTTCCTCAAGCCTCTCTTTCCCTCGCAGTCAAGAGAAGCGGCCTCTCGCAGTGATGCCTCCGGTGGGCTCAGCAAATCTTGTTCAACATACTCGCGCCGGCCTTCAATTGGGTTTCTCGGGGGCCGTCCGCTCCGGCCCCTCTCTGGAACGTCGCGACCCGGCCTCGCTGTGCCGCCTTCCTCTCTGTCGTCTCGGCCGAGCGCGGGACTCTTCTCCTCTTTGCGCCGCTCTCTATTGGGTGGCCGTCGACTTAGGCCACGGTGTGAGGGCTATAACCGGACTCCACGGCCCTGCTTCTCAATGCTTTATCCGTGGGCCCTGATGGCAAGACAGAGCGACGAGCAGGCATGTCCTACTCGGTCGCCATCTTGGCCACGCCCCCAAGCCGAACCTTTTTGAGCGTCAGCTCCAAAGGTGGGTTTAAGGCTTCTTCGAAAGTCAATTTCCTATTGAGAGGAACAGGGTCCTTAGGTTTGTCTGGAGGCTTGGCTAGGATCAGACCAGTGCCAGGCAGGATGTGGATATGCTGCTGCCAGACGTCGAGCTCCTGAGAGGCGCTGGGGGATCGGCTGGTCAAACTCCTTGGAAGCAACAGAGGAGGCAAGCGTGGACATCAGTCTTTTCGGAGCCAAGGTTTTTCGATGCCCTTGCAGTGCCAAGCTGGGTTTCAGATTTGAGGCCTTCGGCTCTGAGGCGGGCCTCAAGTAAGTCTTCGAGGCCAGAGCCAATTACGTGGTCGAGGTGGACAGGTGAGGTTTGGAAGAGGAGTTTGACCCCAGAGAGGGGGCAGGCTTCGGGTCTGATCCCTCTACTCAGTACAGACCATGGCCTTGCAGCTGTGGCAGATCTGAGGCCTCATGAGTGGCCTGTGAGCTCAAAGCTCTAACCTCCCCAGAGTCTGAGTGATGTTGAGGAGCAGTCTGTGGGAGGGTAGCACTCACTGTGACCATTTTTGTCAGGCATTGCACTAGTGGGTGCTTTCCTACTTGGCGTCGGAAACAGAACTCTCAACCAGCAACAGCTCTATCTTGGCATCGGAGGCTTTGGCCAGCTGGTCACCCTCGGTGTTTTAGTCCCCAAAAAGGTCTGGGGTGTCGCCTATTGACGGCACGCCATTGAAGCCGAGGCGATATGATGGGCTTGGCGGTTTTAGTTAGTTTTTGTTGTTGCGGAAGGCAAGACACACTTTGTCGGAGTCCTCCTGGTGGTCAGGGGACAAGCAGAGGTTACAGACTTGGTGGAGGTCTGTCCTTGGATATTTCAAGCGACACTTGGGGCAA
Source organism: Calotriton arnoldi (assembly GCA_963921515.1). Lineage (NCBI taxonomy): Eukaryota > Metazoa > Chordata > Amphibia > Caudata > Salamandridae > Calotriton > Calotriton arnoldi. The sequence goes on along the minus strand of CAWUFW010000913.1, from coordinate 492,968 downwards.
AATCGAAATGAGTTATTTCTATCACTGGGACATTCTTACGCATCAAGGAAGTGATGGAGGCCTGAAGCGGCCAGGCCTCAAACGGGGCGTCAGAATTTCCCGAACCGAGTCTAAGGGGGTACGGGATGGGTGAAACCGGACACACAATTGTAATCTCTTTCGACGAGAAACTGATTCAAGCAGGCCCTACGAGAACACCATGGGCGTCGAACCGGAGATCGAGGGACATGTCTGAACCAGACAGCGGAGAAAAAAACAATCTGACAAATCGAGCCGATGTCCATGTGCATTACCAGCACTAGGGGGAGTCACTATACCTCGTGACTCGAAAAGACTTCTTTAAAGAAAAACAACTTGCAGACTTCTGAGCCCAACACTAGATGGCAAGAGAATGTACAGCATGTGTATCTACAGGTACACATGCCAGGAACAAAGGATTTCTCTCAGGGTAAAATAAAGGTTATGAGAAAATCAAAGGATCTCACCAAGATGAAAATAAGTCAACAGAGTCAGAGATGACTGCGCGAACAGCAACTATTAGTCAGTTTTACACTAAAGCTGACGTGATTTATTTTAAGCAGCTCGAAATATGGTTTATGGTTCAAGTCGAGGGGAAGAAGTAGTCAAATGCTGAATATATGAGGAGCAAAATGAATTAAAAATGCTTCTGACATTATGCAATAGCCACTGAAAAGCTACAATGGTCTGATACTTACCTTTAAAGTTTCAACTGTTTCTTCAAAGGACTTGAAAGTAGGAGAATTTCTATTTAAAAAAAAAAAAAAAAGGGGAAATGGTGGTGAAAAAGTGGACATGATAGTATATATAGTGAGTAAAATATTACACAACATTTAAGAAATTAAAATGCAACAGACATTTTAAATGTAAAAAAGAAATGTACACGATCATTTTTGAAAATGGGGAGAATGTGATATTGGAAGATTTTTGTAATGCACAAAGTTCCCCTACGTGATTGAGGATGGGTGCTCAGGTAAAGTATACAGCACATCGGATGAGAAGAACTTGTCAGGAAGAGGGGCTGAAGGGATTGCTTACCGCTTGGAGCTTTGTATAGTATGGAGATGCAGTGGCCATCTTTATATCTGGATTTAACTTCCCTCGTAGACCACAGCTTCTTTGACATGTAACAGTGGCACAGTGTTACTGCAGTCAGAACCTTGCTACACTGATCTGGGATTCCATTTGCAAAAGAACGTTGCTTCCATTTTGATTTCTACTGAAAGGCGTGGAAATAGAAAGAAGTATTTCTGAAAGTTGTGCTGTTTTGTGTAAAGAAACTTTAAACTATTTGGAGATTTGATATGTAGTGTTCCGAGATGGTGGGTTTGTTTCATTTCATTTAAAGATCATCATGTAATGGAGCAGGAGGAGTCAGGAGTATGTTGTTCATGCTATGTATGAACGTCAAAGCATTACATATTAGAGTTCACACATGTTGCCACAAATTACTAAAATAAGAAATAGCAGATTATTAATGTTTGGTGATTTCCTCGCAGTGCTTTAACAATCAACTTGAAACTCAAAACCACCTTCCACAGAAAGGCATTCAAGAGGGATTGAGATGAAGCTTGAGGTAGTTATTCAAGTCAAAGGGATAAGAGCTAGTGAACATATATTTATGGCACTTATTCTTTGTATGTTAAGTTTCAAGAAATAAAAGTTGCACATCAAAGTACAAGAGTTGGTTATGCAGAGCTATTGCAACAGTATATCCATTTACTGTTTCAGTTAAGTGCAGAACCTCAATGGCAGGTTGCTAGAGACACCGATTTTTCTTTAGATATCCACTATCCTGCAGACATCATGGACGAAGAAAAAAGACAAGTCAGAGTGTTGGGATCTAGTATCTGTTGTCATCCCATTCCAATATTACTACTGCTGGTCCTCTTATCCCTGGGTATGGGGTCATTGGATGTGGTGAGATGGAAGAGTACATCACGCCCACTAGATTCAAAGCACAGGGTTAGTGCATCCAGACAGAATGTACTTTATAGCCAGTGGATTTGAACTTACAAGGTTTTAAAGGCCTCAGTCTAACTCCCATTTCCACTGGCATTGACTCAGGTCTCGTATCTCACGAGTCTCTCTTACTCCTTGAAACCTGACTTTATTCGTATCTACTAATCCATGCATGCTGGTTTATATAACCGCTCTCACAGAATTAGTTCATCACATGAACTGTGACACTGTAAAACTCTGTAAAGTAAATACAGAATTAAACTAGATATTATTTCAACAGTTATTTTAGGTAGCAGGGTACTTTGAATGGTGCTCCATGGACATGCATATTTTCCACTGCGGTCCATCCCTGTAAAGGGTGCTTAAGGACTCAGGATGGACTTGCCATGTTCACTGTAAGGAGCTTTCCTTTAGAAGTAATGTACATCTGTTTCCTTGGGAGCCTTGCTTTTCTGAAATGTAGTCAGAAATTAGCTCATTTGTTAAAACACACATGATACACAGTGTTGCTTCTAGGGTTTCATATCACACACATCCCAGTGTGGGCGAGGAAGCATCCTAGTACTTTCAATATACGTCCTATCCCATTAGAGCGAAGCTAGATAAACCATACAAACAATCCCTATACGTTTTTTGGATACTGCTAATGGGCAGTATATTTTTCCTGTCAGACGTTCTTCACAAGTGTTCAAATCAAGCATGTGTTATATTTGGTGAACAAGTACAACAAAGAAGAAAGAGACCACTTAAACAAGGTACAATCTGAATTTTACAATGCATTAACATATGGAAAAGGGCTTTAATTAAAAGGTACAAAATAGATGTAGTTTAACACACATCACAGATGAAAAATGTGCCTATGAAGTAAATTACTAATTAAATCTATAATACAAATCTGACAACCTGCATGTTACACTATTCTTGAGTCCGAAGTACTACAAGAACCACTCACAGAGCCAAGCCCGATGATTACAGACTGGGATGGCGAAGCCTTAACATGAGTTGGCTTGCTTACAGTACCCAGATCCATTATAAGTGGCAGCAGGTGAAGGAGTGGAGGCAGTCAGGCATTGGTATGAGCACTCACTGAAGAATTCATTTGTCCTCCTAAAAATTATCAGTTTGGAAGATTTAAGCAAACAGAGAAATAAACATTGGTACTTAAATCATTTGACAGAGCTGAAAGACAACAGCTGTAGCGTTAACAACTGGTTTTGTTTTTCTTGAAGCAAACTGCTCTCATAGAAACCAATCAGAGTATAAGAACTCCTCTGGGGATGGGCCCTATGTTTTACCCAGCACTACAAAGCTGTTGCTGAAAGTATGGATTCTGCAATATTACTTGATGGTCCACTCCCTGTTGAGCCTCAGGTATCCAGGGTGCCACCTGTAAGACACACTACGAATAAGGTTGGATCAGACAGAGGAAGAACAGTGTTGCACTCTTGTACTGGTAATCTACATGTCACTGGGTCTGTGAAACTCTGTCCTCCATCACAAAATACCTCAAATCGGTTACGAGACACTAGAGGTTCATGAAATAACCCAGACCCAGGGCGACCCTTTCTTCCTGTATTTTGGCTTTCTGTGAGCTGAATGGGAGCTTATTTCTGTGTATTAATAAACCGACTTGTAGAGTGGAGTTCGCAGGAATAGAGGTCTATCAACTTGCAAATTAACTGGTACCACTACACAGTTTTTTGAAAGGAGGTTAGCCATAGTCCCATCAATTTCCTGGCAGTGAAGGGCCTGTGTCGGAGCATAATTATTGTACTCACTAGTGGGCAACTGTTCCTGTCGGAGCATAATTAACTTTTCTTGAGAACATATTTGCCTCAAAGTCCCTATATACCACAGACATCCCACTACCTCTTCTCTTTACCAGAAAACTTAGAACTGCAACAAGTTAAAATAAGTTATACTTTAACGGAGTAATGGTATTTCAAACTTGTGGTTTTGTCCCCATCCAAGCTAACCGATTTAGGATGAGCATTTGCCCTTGAATGGCCGGACACAGGAACTGGGGATGAAACTGCAGCCTTATCTTCAGTAATACTACATGTGCAGTAGATTTCCTTGATTACCAGCTAGAGATAAAGAGCCATGATCAGCCAATTGAGTAGTCATAACTAAACCTAATAGGAGCCCTGCATCTGCGTGGGTATCCTGCATCAGCTCTATAGTGTCTGGAAAAGATCACCTGAAAATTGGCGGACTAAAAGAAATCCTCTTGGTAGGTTCAGAGGAAGAGCGGACAATGTTTTGTATGTAATACAGAAAAGTGCCCACAATATCTTTGGCAGGACAAAGTGGCAAACCAAATAATTCCTTAATGTATCCTTGGTAATCTTAGGCTAAGTTCAAGTCTTGCTGTGAGGGCAAAGATAGGGAGCTGCAAGGATACAACTCAAAATCCAATATAGTTAAACAATAAAGGATGTCAAAGCAGCACCAGAGCCATTAAGAGGAAATCTATTAGCCAATTACCCCAAAAGGGTTGAAGAAAATATATTAAGTGATATGGGAGAAAAGTCAGTGGGAAAGACCGGTATCATGTTAGTGTATTGCACCCAATGGCATTCTACAGTAATGGCAGAAAGTCCGAAATTGTCTATGGAGCATTTTAATGGGCCAACGGAAAAATCATGGCATCTCTCAAATGTATGTTATTAGGTAAGGATTAGGGTTAACCTTAATGAACACATTTATCTTCGGATTTAAATATTTCTACATAGCTCACTCCTCCCAGCAATGGCTACCTTAAAGATGCATCATACCAGTACCCCACAGGATCAGGTTGGAGATGTAGAACCTTGGGATGAAAAGGGTTTGCGTAAATGAAAATGTTCTGACCGAAGGGGCGTGGCTTGGCCGCGAACGTAGATGGCCGCACATTAACAGCGCTCCGCTCCGTTAGGTAATTAACCCTGCAATCCGCCCTTTTATCCAGCATCTCAAGGAGTCCCCAAGCCAGAAAAGTTGCATGGAGTGGTGGCGGACCCTGCCATCCCAGCCCCGTGCTGCGCTCCCCGGGGACAAGGGAAACAGCCGAAGGCCGAGTAGAGCCAACAACAGCAGACGGTGGGGAGCTGGGCGGCAGCGAAGCTGCTCCGAGAGGCCAGGCAATCAGTGAGGGGTCGGTCCCCACAGCAATCCGAAGGCCCTGGAATGTGATGGGCGGTGAAGGAGTGGTGGATCAGCCAGCTCTGCGCGGATCGAGTTGACACGAATCCGGTGGCAGAGAAGGCGCCGGAACAATACGAAGGCGGCCGAGGCCCTCAAGACTCGTGGCGACAGGGGCCATAGCGAGAGAAGAGGCCTGTTGAGAACAGAGGACGACGAGAGGGGTCGCCCGGTGCACAAATTAACTCTTTGCCACGACAGACAGTGGAGGGCCGAGTCGAAGCCAATGACGCTGGTGCCCTGTGGGTTGGTGGGCCTGGGACCCAGGTGGTGATACGGAAGAGTGGGTCGCATCGGACCAGCGTAGCGAGGATTGGGCACCGCGCCTTGTGGTGTTGAAGGACCATCAACAAAGACATAGGCAAGGCCAGGCAGTAGCCTGGTGGTGCAGGGGCCTGAAGAGTTTATTGGCCTGGTGAGTGTGGACAGCGGGCGGACCCCGACGTCCGGGTGGAGTGAAGGTACTGACGTCGAGTGAAGTCCAGACCCGCTTTGGGGTGCTCCATTTGGCACTGAGGAGCCCTGGGGGAGCCCATACCTGAGAGCAGTGACGGCGGGTCTGACAGGCAAGTGAGTGCAGCCTGAACTGCAACAGAGGTGTGGGGGATAAGATGGCAGGCCCCCAAGGTAGGTGAAGGAGTAGGCCCAGTCGCTAACTCTTGCCCCCTCTGGCGGTGGGGCACCCACAAAGCGGGAAGCCCCTGGCGGGGCAGGGACAGAGATAAACACCCCCCAACCTAATAAGGAGGGGAGGTCCTGGTGTGCCCACGAGGGCGAACTGAACCGCAATGGTGAAGCCTAAAGGGCCAGGAGCGCCGCAGACTAACAAAATGGACAATTACGCAGTCCCAAAATCCCCCTAGTAGCGGAAGGGGAGGCGGCGGTGGAGCCCTCCCTTGGAGCAGTCATAGGGCAATAAAGGACATGGAGGGCACCCTAGAGCCCAAGATAGACACTGTGACCATTGAGGTCAACTTGATCAGGGCAGGTCTTTAAAAGCTTAGTGAACAAGTCACAAAGGCAGAGACCCAAATAAACCAGCTCCAGTCCATGATGAAATGCCTAGAATCGCAAGTAAAAACCATGGCAGCGAAGCTCAAGGATCAAGAAGGAATAACATCAGGGTGGTGGGGGTCTTGGAAGGAGCGGAGGGCCCCAGCGTAGACCTCTTCCTGGAGGATTTCATACTGAACACGCTGCAATCTAAGAGACTGTCCAAATTCTTTTCGATCGAGAGAGCGCATGGGCCCCAGTGCCCCCGCCCAGACCTGGGGCTCCCCCCCAAACAATAATCGCAAAAGTCTTCAACTATTGCGACCGCGATGCGATCCTCCAAGCGGCAAGAGCAAAGGGAGGCATACACTTCGAGAATACCCCAGTCCGTTTCTTCCCTGACTTTACACTACAGGCGCCTGACGAGGAGTTTCGAGGCGGTGATGACGGCACTCCAGAAGCGAGAAATCAAGTACATTATCCTTTTCCCAGCAAAGCTTTGAATAATCGCAGAGGGCAAGACCTGGCACTTTATGTCCCCGGAAGAAGCATGGGAGTGGCTGGAGGGTTGGCGTACAGCTAACTGAAACGAACGCAGGGGACCATGGCATGGCCGCGGAGGACCAGATTGAAACAAGAAGACCGGGGAGCAACCTGAGCAGCAAGAGGCGGAGGAAGCCCCTGAGACACAACAGGGTGCAGGTGGCAGTGGAACGAATTGATGGACTGGGCTGTCCTGAAGGTAAGAGAGATTGTGGCCAGTGGTTGGCACTGAGTGAGTGCAGTAGCCCAAGTGACAAGGATCTGCAATAAGCATGGCAGTGGAACTGTAAGCAGAGATTCCTGATACACTGCCTCGGACAGGTGCATTCTTCGATAATGGGGGACTTCAAACTGTGATCGTTCTAGTAGGGGTTTGAAACAAGTGACTCTCTAGGTTGCTTATCTTGACGTAGCTGAGACACCCCCTATTGTAGGTGTAGTATTTTATTACTTGGGCGACAGGCGCTCTGCAGGTTGGGAAGTTGGGGAATGCACAACTTATCTAGCAGGGTAGCAGGGTGGGGGAGGTGGGTCGATGTTGGGGTAAGTTGACTCATTATGGTGGTATCACAAGTAGAAAGCTAAGTGCTCGGGGAGTAGGGAGGATGGTCATCTCACAGTGGACAGGGAGCTCGGTAAAGGAGAATGAACTATCAAAGTAAGAAAAATCTGAAGGGGGGAGGGACCTTTTGTCATGACTAGGCCTTAAGCTCAAGGGAATTCGATAAAAGTGTGGTCCTTGAATGTTAATGGCCTTAATGGCAGGATAAAACGAACAGTGGTCATGAAATTTATTAAGAGACATGTCCCAGCTATCATTCTATTACAGCAAACACACCTCCGTGGTAATAATGGTAATCACTGTAAAGCGCTAGACAGGTTTTGTTATACCCTGGTGGCATAGACGGGCTAAACTACTGGTTCCAGGTGAGTGGGAGTGCTATGCAAGTGGGTGCTTCCCATCATTCCGAGGAAGACATGGACTGATCCGTTGGGTAGGTTTGTGGTGGTGAGTGGCCAGTGAGAGGGGCGAACTCAATTTCTGCTCGGTATATGTCCCACCTAGGTTGCAGACTCCCACACTGGATTTGCTGGGCCCATTACTCCTTGAATTCCAGGAAGGCTGACTGATACAGGGGTGGGGGAGGGTGGGGGCGGGGAGGCATTGAGCTATTGAGACATTGAGCTAGTCTTCGCAGAAAAACTAGGGTCCGTGGACTCAAAGGTGACACTTTGGGAGGTGTTTAAAACAGTGATCAGGGGCCATGCCCAGGCGGGGGCACTGAAAAAGAAGAAACTACAATGCCTCACCCTAGAGAGTAATATAATCGAGCCTGGAGATCCAGATGGCCGAGGGAGAGGAGACGCCTTCAGAATTGAGACACCAGTTAAGGTTGCGCCAGCGAGAGCTGCGAGAGTTACTGGAGGATAGTGCCAGGGCGCAAGCGTTGGATACACAACACAGACTATAGGAGGTGGGGGATAAGGCCAATAAACTACTGGTGTGGTTAGATAAGAGGAGGGCGAATGGTAGGTGGGTCCTGGAGATAGTGGATTGTGAAGGAGGATGACATGAGACTGGGCGGAGACGTTCGCAACATATTACAAAACACTGTATATATCCTCATCCGTGATGACGGAGTTGGACTGCAGAGACTTTTTACGAGATATAACCTTTATCCTCAGGTGATATGTAAATGTTGGAGGGAGATTTGACGGTGAAGGATATTGGTACGGCGGCACGTGCTCTACAATCCGGGAAGAAGGTGGGACCTAATGGCTTGCCCGTAGAATTATTTAAATGTATGCCAGATAAAACTGCGGAGCACCTCCTCTGTATGTTTAAGGAGGCCAAAACGGAAGGGGCCCTACCTCAAGACCAGAGGACGGCAGTGATCGTTGTAATTCCCAAAGAGGGCAAATCCCCATCGGATTGTGGGTCCAGCAGACCAATCTCCCTACTTAATTACGAGGCCAAAGTCTTGGCTAAGGCCCTATCCATGCGTTTGTGTAAAGTGATTACCTCCCTCATCCAACCGGACCAATCCGGATATATGACTCATAGGGGCACTAGGCTAAACCTGTGAAGACTGTTTGGGATCCTCCATGTCAAGGAGGCCAATTTTGTGGCCCTCCTGTCCCTAGATGCTAGGATAGCTTTTTATAGCATGGAGTGGGGTTACCTTCTAGCCATTTTGCACCATTTCGGCTTTGGGCCTAATTTTATCGGGTGGGTGTAACTTTTTTATGAACAACCATTGGCCAGGGTTTGAGTTAACTCCGCAGTGTCCCGGGTATTCGCTCTCCAGAAATGAACGAGGCAGGGATGCCCCTTGTCCTGTATATTATTTGCCTTGGCCCTGGAGCCCCTTGCGGCATGGGTACAGCAGGACCCCCCTGATATGGGGAATTCCAGTGGGAGATATCCTACTGTACGTCAGAAGACCAAGGCAGTCCATCGATAGAATACTACAGATTTTCCGCATCTTCTGGGACTACTCTTGGTACATATATATATATATATCTCTATCAATGGGAGAGGGAGGACAGTGTCTGTGGGGGCTAGTTCGCGTCCCCTAATGAGTACAAAAATATCAAGAAGAACTAGTTCACCCTCTAGAAGCTAGATGTTCATGTTTGGAAAAACATTTGTTTTTTTAAGAAAACCCTCACCCACCAACCTAGTTGGTGGCATGCTTCATCATCGGGTCCCACCCAAGGTGCCGAGTGCACCTCGGGTGTGCTTCGACGCCTGATATACAGCGGAGCTGGTTTTGAATGCGATAGGTGTGCAGTGGTGCTACTAAAGTGAAGTTAAAAACTGTCCAATGGGTCCCTTAGAATAAAGGTCAGTATTTAATGGTGGGCCCTCTGGCAGTGCTTAAAAAGAGGAAGTGGATATGTGTTGAGATTAAATTATGTCTCTAATATCCAATAATAAAGGTCAGGTCTACATGTTTCAGCCAGACTGCGACGTTTGCTGGCTTTCGTCAGGACCTATGTGTTGTTATCTAAGTGAAGGGCGTGATGGTCAGGTATAGTTATGGTGACCAGAGGTGATGTCGCACTCGCTAAGGTGTGATGAGAAAGGAGGAACTTTCCTCCAATAGTTGCTTAAAATAATGAGATTTCCATCAAGAGCAACATTAATCCCGCGAGTGGGCAGGAGCTATAGTCACACTTTCGTCAAAGTCGTCTGCCCACTTCCCGTACCTACTCCGGCCTTCTGCTCGGGATTCCACATCTACGGAAACTCACCCTAACAAAATCCCCCATCCTTTTTTCATAAGGTGGAGGCTGAGCTGCGATCCCTACGTGGAGCGGAGGTGCACCACACATAGCACTACATAAACTGCAGAGGGGAGCCTATGAGGGGGGGACTGGTGGTTCCTGATATTAAGATTTATTACTGGTCCTCCCAGTTCATCACGGTGAATGATTGGGTTTTCGGAGATCGAGCAGAGCAGGCATATAGAGTAGACAGATCAGTTATGGGAGCCAGGGGATGCCTCCCCCTACTATATAAGAAAGCGGAGAAAGGTCTCCTGGTCCACACACAGAGTGGTGGGGGCGTGGTGGGCAGCCACAAAATATTTGGGTTGGGAGGGGAGACTAACAAGGATGACCCCGCTCTGGGATAGCAACCAACTTCACAGGGTGGGTGAGCTGCGCAGTTTGGTAAATGGGAGCTGCTGGGCCTGGAGAAACTGGGCGACGTTTGGAGAGGACAGGCATATATCACATTAGACACCCTACAGCAAGAATATGACATGGGGAAAGGAAAATGGATGAGATGCCTGCAACTGGGCCATGCACTTTTGGGCCATATCTGCGAGGGGGAAGAGCTAGAAGAAGCATCCACCTTAGAGATTGCACACAGGCCCATTAGTTGAGAAAGCGATATTGTTAATGTATAGTAAAGCAGTGAATAACTCCCCAGACCCCCTGGGACCGCCGAGGACAGCATGGGAGGGCGACCTGGGCCCGCTTGATGACTGGGCAGGGGCCGTACAGGGCCCGGGAGAGGTTGTGCTACGCTCCTGATTCCAGCTGATTCCAATTAAAGATCTTACATCGTATATATTACTCTAGATCAGTGTTACATCGATTGGGGCATGCTAATAATACGCGGTGTCAAAGAGGGTGTGGGTTGGAGGGGACTTTCTATCACCTGCTATGGGACTGCCCGGTGATACAACCATACTGGCTCGAAATTGGGAGGATTATGGCCGCAGTGGTGGGGGCAGAGGTCCCAGTCGAGCCATAGTGGTTCTTGCTGTTGATCCCTGGAGATGAGGCTTGGTCCAAACACACAAGACTGTGGCTGACGGGGGGCGTGGCTAACCGCCGACAGGAATGGCCGCTCGGTAATTTAGCTCCGGAGCGCCACTCCTGCAACATCCTGAATTCCCTAACTCCCGCTGGCCCTGTCCCCACCCTGGTGCCGGAGTGTAGCGGGGGTGCTTGGTGACTCGCGGACCGAGTTTGGGGACGATTGCGGAAGCGGCCCCGAGCGTGACCCGCGGAACGGGTCAGAGCGGTCTGCAGTGCTGCTCAAGGTGAGGGGACGTGCGGGCGCGTTTCACGCGAGCCCGCGGCTGCGGCCCACCTGCTTGAGGCCCTGGGAGAGTGCTGTGGGGCCCCTCGCCGCCGAGTGTGCGGACAGGAGAGCGGACGGCAATGGTGGTGATCCTCCTCGAGGTCCAGTGAGGGACGAGGGCGGATCGGGGGAGACGACGACCCCCTCGGCGAGACGCAGCTGGCACCGGAGCGCGACAGGGGTGAGCGGGCCTCTGGGAGCCCGAAGGAGCCTGGGAATTTGTACCCCATCGCTGCCGAAGAGACCGCTGGCGGGCCCCCAACTGGAGGTGCATCTGGGGGACCCCCGAGGCGCGAGGTGGCGCAGTAAGGAGCATGAGACCACGTGTGGGCCAGAATGAGCTCTGAGGTCGGTGGACAATAGATGGGCACAGTGTGTTGGGTGGACTCCCGGCTGGGATAGATCCCCGGGCCCCAGTTGCGCTGCAAACGAACTGTGACGCAGCGGTAATTCTACAAGACTGCACCTGGTTGCTACAGGGCCCAATAAAACGCAAGATAGACCGCGGCCGCGGCGCCTGGTGGGGGACCCCGGAGCGTACAGAGTATATTGGCCACTGGAGGGAGCGCGGCGGACCATCGAATAGAGAGGGGTTTTCGCTACCAGTAGGTTGAGCTTGACCCCATACCAGCGGCCTACAGCTTGAACAGTGGAGTGCGCGGTCCCCACGGCCGCCAACCTACGCTACAGCATCTAGCCTGACGCCTGGTGGTATAGGGTGCCCACTGCGAAAACCGACAGGCCGGGTGGGTGTGTTGCTCACAGCGGACGGCGAAGAGTCGCAGTGGCGCCCTGACTCCGGAGGAGCCCAACGCCGCGATAATAAAAAAAAATGGCAACTGGACGTACCAACCGGACGGTGGCGCAGTCCAAGCTGGATAAGTTTGTATTGCAGAAGCAACAAGCTGAGGATCGAACGGAGACGGCGACCCCCGGGGATGCCGCGGAGCCCTCGAACAAAGATCTGCTGGAGGCAATTACAGCGATACGGACCTCCCTCGAGGTTAAAATCGACACAGTGGCCACGGAGGTGGCCCTCATCCGTGCGGACATAAGAAACGTAACGGAAAGAGTGGGTGCAGTAGAAGACACCACCAAGGAGTTGGCTACGGACGTCACATTGCTAGACAAGTAGACGAGCTGCGCTCCGCCCGGGAGACGATGGCCCTCCAACTTGACGACTATGAGGGGCGAATGCGGCGGAACAACATTCGCATTATTGGCGTTCCGGAGCGCGCAGAAGGGCAGGCAGCGGACCTTTTTGTGGAAGATCTGGTTCTTACACGGTTACAGCCTAGAGGTCTTTCCAAATGCTTCACGATTGAAAGAGCTCACCGGGTGCCTGGGGGCCGACCCAGGCCGGGGGCGCCCCCTAGACCACTCCTGGCTCGAGTATTTAACTTCCGGGACCGGGACATTATTCTTCAGACGGCGCGGGTGGCCCCACCGCTTACCCTGGATAACAGCAAGATCCTGTTCTTCCCAGACTTCACGCTGCGGGTCCAGAAACAACGCCGAAGCTTCCTTGACGTAAAGCGGGCCCTCCGAGAAAAAGCAGTAAAATACGCAATGATGTTTCCGGCCAAGCTACGGGTGGAAGCTAACGGGAAATCATGGTTCTTCACTCGACCTGAGGAGGCCTGGGATTGGCTGGAGGGCTGGCGTACGGTCGAGAAGAAATCACAGAAGGGACCCTCGGCGGCAGATGGTCAGGCTGACTGGCGCCAGCAGAGACGATCGCCTTCACACTCTGACTCAGACTCTCAGGGACACACAGGGGGGCGCTGACTTCATGAATGGTAAGACTGTAATTGCTTGACCCTGGATGGGTGAGACTTCCCGGGGAATCGCAGAAGGTAAGCTCAAGCATGAGACCTTCCGAACTGGCGAGCTCAGCTGGGTGGATTGGATGGCAAGTGTGAGGGGAGCTCCCTCCATTTGTACGTTGATATGGATCCAACTTGAGGGAGCGTCCTCGAGTTTTATGGTCCGTCAGTCGTGTGGATTGATACACACCTAAACGGTTTCATAGAGCTACGGGAGGCTGGGGTTGTCCTTCTATACTTTGGAAATTAGGCCTCTGGCGGAAAGAGAGGGCTGCGAGACATTTGTTGTGGACAGTAATGGGCCTCTGGGCTGTGGGTTATGTTATAGGGGGGGCGGGGCTGGGGAGTGGAGGGTTGATTGAATGCAAATGATTATCAGGGGAGTGGGGTAGCGTGCGTTCCCTAGAATTGTTAAATGGGTGGGCGACAGGCACTCTGCATGTTGGGGGTGGCGGGCGGTTTTAGTCCCGTTAAGCAGGGAGGCAGGGAGGGGGTATATTTTCAGGGTTCGGGGTATGTTTGCCTTTCAATTGTTGGAGGGATTGTATTGTTGAATGTTTTGCAGCAGAACAAGTGGACAGATCGAATATGCACATTTTTGTCGACATCCATGATATATTTGTGGTGGGAGAGGCTCGACGAATGATGTCCAAGGGGGTGGACCTTGGGGGGGCCCAGATCGGGATTGATAACTGCTCGCGAGGCTGTGTGCCCCACGAAGCTATCGTTATATTGTTAATTATCACTCATGGCACGAAGTCAGGGAATTAAAGCTATAACGTGGAATGTCAATGGGCTGGGTGACAAGATTAAGAGAGGGATTGTGATGCAATATATCCACCGACAGGGACTTGACCTAGTGTTGTTACAAGAGACCCACTTAATTGGTAACTCCTGCAAGGCCCTGGATCGGAAGGGATATCGTATGGTGGTACATTCGGGGTTCACTACTGGGTCCAGAGGGGTGGGAATCCTGCTTCGTAAGGGGTGCCCTATGTGTTACAGACGGTTTGGACGGATCCGCAAGGAAGATATGCAGCTTGCACTGGTCTGTGGGAGGGAACGGTCCTAAACGTTATAGCCGTGTATGCCCCACCGGGGTTGCAACGATTGACATTGACTGACATAGGGCCGCTGTTATTAAACTTACCGGTTGGAATCTTGCTTATGGGAGGTGATTTTAATTTGACAATGGACGACCTGCTGGACAGGTCCCCGCCCAGGCGCGGTACTACACAATGCTTCCAGTTACGTGATTTTATAGATGCCTTGGGGATGATAGATGTCTGGAGATGGTCACATCCGCGGGAAACACGATTTACATTTCAATCTGGAGTGCATGGCAGTCGCTCACGACTTGATTATTTGTTCACACACGCCCAGCATATACACGCATTTTCTGACTCAACATGTTTAGCGCGAGGCATTTCAGATCATTCCCCTGTTTTAGCGATACTTGGTGCACCACATGCACCACAACCGGGTCCGATCCGAATCCAACCCTGGGCACTAAAATCCCACACATCCGAGAGACCCTGCGGAGGGACACTGAATACTTTTTACAGAAAATACAGGCTCGGTTAGCTCCGCAATTACCTTGTGGGGGGCATATGGGGCCGTGATTAAGGGTAGGGCCCTATCAGCGATGGTGGGCTACAGGGCTGAGCGCCGTCGGAGGGTGGTGGAATTGGAAACTGAGATTCTACACCTTGAGGGCTCTGGCGACCAGAGCCCAGAGGCCGATACTCAACATCTGCTGAGTATTAAAAGACAAGATTATAGGCAGTTGCTCCTGGAGGACGCTAATAGACGCGCACTTGCCACTAGACATCGGGTATATGAACAGGGGAGCGTACTGGTAAATTGCTGGCATGGCTGGAGCGCAAAGAACAAGCTGCGAGATGGGTACGTGCCATTAAGGGTTCGAGCAGACGAGATCGTGACTGACCCCCAAGGCATTGCCGAGACCTTTTCGAAGTATTATGAGGAGGTGTACAGTGTCCCACCTGACTCCCAGGCGTCCATGGCGACAGAACTTCTCGCCACTATCGAGGTGGTGGGCCTCTCCGAACAGGACAGTGTGACGTTAGATAACGACTTATCGGTAGAGGAAATTCAGAAGGCAATTCAAGACGTTCACGCAGGCAAAGCTATGGGCCCCAACGGACTCCCGATTGAGTTATTTAAGCCCATGACCTCCATACTCGCACCCCATTTACTTAATTTGTACACTGAGAGTTATGAAAAAGGCGTCCTCCCGGCTGATATTCGGGTAGCTACCATCGTGGTAATCCATAAACCAGGTAAGCCGATAGATGAATGCGCCTCCTACAGGCCCATCTCGCTCATAACAGTGGAGGCTAAAATTTTGGCCAAACTACTGGCGAACCGCTTGCTCCCATATCAGACTTGATCCGTCCGGATCAATCGGGGTTTCTGCCGGGGCGGAACACGGCGCGTAATCTACGTCGGGTACATGGCGCATTGGGCCGTGTGGCCACCCTGGAAGAAGCTGTGGTATTATTAGCGCTTGATGCGAAAATGGCGTTCGATACCATCGCATGGGATTATTTGTTTGCTGTTCTCGCCCGTGTCGGGGTCGGACCCAAATTCCGGGGTTGGATTAAACTTCTATACACCTTGCCCATGGCCCATGTTTCGGTTAACAACCACCGCTCTACCCCCATTCCCCTTAGCCGAGGAACACGGCAGGGGTGCCCGTTGTCACCGCTGCTTTTCGCCCTTGTGCTCGAGCCACTCGCAACTTGGATCAGGGGGGACCCTGCTATCAGAGGGCTTAAATGGTCCGAGGACCACGAGGACCGCATATCACTATATGCGGACGATATTTTGCTTTACCTAGCCTCACCAGAGCGATCGATCCATCGGGTATTACACATCTTTCATATCTTTGGGGCACATTCTGGATACCAGATCAATTGGTCTAAATCCCAATTGTATCCTCTTTGGGGAGCCCCCCCACGCAATCCACGGGGATATGATATACCAGTGGCGACCCGAGGCTTTCGATACCTGGGAATTTTTGTAACAACTGATGCCACACTATTTTTTGAACAGAATTTACTAGGCCCGTTGCAGAGATTTCGCGCGGACGTCACGAACTGGAAGACGCTCCCCCTCACACTACTGGGGCGTGCGTCGTTGTTTAAGATGCTAGCCCTGCCGCGCTTTCTTTATGTCCTCCAAAACACTCCCATCCCTATCCCTTCCACGTATTTTTTACACATCGAGGCAGCAGTGAGAGACTTGTTGTGGGACGGTAAACAACCTCGCATAGCTATGGTCAAACTCACCAGGGGTTGGTTCGATGGGGGGATTGGATTACCGGATTTGCGCCTCTATTATCAGGCCTCGCAACTTGCGGCCATTAGCCAATGGGTGTTCGGGCGGCGCGAGGATCCTGGTTTCCGACTGACCATTGGCTGATGGGGAGGGGGGGCTATCACAGAGCACTGTATACCAAACACAAGAAATTGAATCTTACGGGCCCGACGGCGCGTACGGTGGAGGTGTGGCATGGTGTTCAGCGACGGATGGGCTGGCAGGGACGCCTAACGAAGGCTACCCCTTGTGGGAACCTGACATTTTGGGGAGACTTAGTGCATATGCGGGCTTCGATAAATGGGACCTCATCGGGATTTCAACAGTGGGGGACATGTGGATTAAGGGCATTAAGGCATCGTTTTCTGATCTTCAAGTTAAGTACCACTTAGCGCCAGGTGAAAAATTCCGATATCTTCAAATTAGTCACGCCATTGACTCCGCCCTACCTAAGGACGCCTCTTTGCCGGACTCCTCTCCAATGGAGGATAGGCTCCTGTTGGATCCTATGCCTCGTAAGGCTATTTCCCTCACCTATAAAAAATTGATTAATAAATCGGGCTGATCCACTGGTGAAATTACGTATGACATGGGAGGCAGACCTGGGGGACCTAGCTGATGAGGATTGGATGGAGGCGCTGGTCTCGCCCAGAGAGATAGCTATTCTGATGCGTATACGTTTGATTCAACTTAAAGTCCTCCATAGAGTATACTTTGATGCCCCGCTGCTGTATCGGCTGGGTAGGAGACCGAGCGCTCTCTGTCTTCGGCACTGTAATCAGACAGGTACCTTTATGCATATTTTATGGGACTGCCCCCCCATACGACGGTACTGAACAGACGTCACCAGACAACTAGCTAGGACCTGTGATAAGCCCCTACACTCGACGTCCGCACTGTGCCTCCTTAATATTTGGCAAGCAACTGACCTCACACAAGCTGAACAAACGTGGGCCATGATGGGGTGGGGCATAGCGAAACGGAACATAGCTCAGAAGTGGGGTGTGGACACACTACCATTGCTGTCAGACTGGGCTAGGGATATGGACCACGCCATGATTGCGGAGAAAACTGTTTACAAAGGAAGGGGATGCCCCCATAAATGGGATCACAAATGGGGACGATGGAACAAATACAGGGGTGAGATATGTGTTTCCCCGACGGTGGAGCTGAGACGGGAGAGACTGGTGGAATGGGACGGAGTGGATGTTGAGAGCGTGTAGTGAGAGTAATCAGGTTTAGCTTAGTCCGCTCTGGCTTACCTATCTGTGGGTGGGCTTTCTCCCCCCCCCCCCCGAGGGATCGTAATGTACTGCTTTGGATGTACTGCGCTGGGCTTCTACTGGGTCAAGAATTGGATTTATTGTGATGTCCTCTTACTCACCTTCTATCCAAAATGTCAATGTACTGTCACTTGTTGCTGCATCTGTTTTAATAAAAAACTGTTTAAAAAAAAAAAAAAAAAAAACACAGACTGTGGCTGACGCTCGCCGCGGTGGTAGCAGACGTAACATTGCAAAGAGTTGGGGAGCTTCTGCCCCACCGAGGGTGGCGGATTGGAAAACTGATTTGGACTGGTGTAGGCAAGCAGAACACACAATATACCAGAGCAGGGGTGCCAACGAAACTGGGAAAACATTTGTGGGAACTGGCAGGCTTACTGAGGATTGCAGGGAGGATAAGTAGTAATAGAAAGAGACTTGTTACTACACTGTGTTGATGAATCGATCAGCGATTGTTGTAATGATGACTATATGTAGACCGTATGGATTGGAAATCCATGGTGAAAGTGTCCTTGATGTATTGTTTTCTGAGCACACTGAAATAAAAATAATTAATTTTTTAACAAAAAAGAATATTTTCTGACCAGATAGAAGCACTTCTAAAGTCATCTCAGTACTCTAACGGACCTCTCATAGGTCTTGATGGGAAAGAACAAGAGAAGGCTGTCCTTTATAGTGTCTGCAGGTATCCCAGAGTTAAGATGCAGACCTTAAATGCTGCAAATCAGACAGATACTTCAGAGAAGGTCGCTTTATGACCAACCCAAAGTACACCACTGAACTATTGGATTCCAATGTCCCTCTTGCAAATCGTATACACAGCCAGGTGGCTTGGCTAGATCAGGCAGGCTCTAAGCTTCCAGGAGTGTTGTTTTGCTGGTTTCTGGAAGCTTTGTTGTCCCTAGAATCTACAGCTTCCTAACATGGATAGTTGGTATGGGACACTCTAACGCAGACAGACAAGGAACCAACAGTTTGGCTCTTTTAGCTTGGGGAAAGCTGGAAGCTGGTTTTCCTTATTTGAACAGGCAAGTTAAGTGAAGAAAGTACAGTTATTTTCGGCTTTCTAGTTCAGGTAGTCATGAATTCTTGATACAGAGCCCCTCCAAAAAGGAGCATGTGCTCATTTTGTCATGTTATTAAGCAAACCTTTAATCCCGTTGATAGGGCTTTGAAGTCACCCAGGCATTAATCCAATCATTTATCTAAACTGGCCTACATTTCCTTTTGGCATAAAGTGACATGTCTAAATCTTGAGAGATTTATTTTTAAGCAGCCAAATTCACACAGTAAACTCCCATTTGTTTCCTGAGAGAAACTCTCTCGTCTGCATCAAAGGAAAGGTCATCTGTCAATCAGAGGAAAACGAGGTAGCCACCCACCGGGTTTGCAGCCAGTAGTTAATGCTCTATGTTGTTAGCAAATTTACCTTGTTAACCTCGGGCACTCATGGGTAGGCGATGCCAGGTAGAATGTTCCCGGGCAGGAACATTAATAATTAGATAAGCATAATAATTTCTGCTCCAATTTTTGTTGGCCTTGCTGGGTTACTTAATTACAGTAATAATTATGAAGTACTAATCAATGTATAATTGAGAAGCAAAATATCAGCAAGCTAATTTCGGATTCAGGAATTTCCGTAAAAATCATTTATACCTTGTAATGATGATATATGTAGGTGCCACCACCTGCGAACCATGACAATTAATTATATATAAGACCATCAGGCTTTTAGGCCTGTGGGTTCTAGAACAGTTAGGTTACAAATGATAGAAATTCAAGGCATTTCGATGCACATGTATATTTACTAAGAAGCAAGAGAGATGAAGACATCAGATGAGGTTAAAAACTAGGTAGAGCACAGAGGTTTACGATGGATCAAAGAAAATCCTTACACACACTTTATGATCAAGAGGCTGTGGCACAGAAAAGCCTGATAACAAAAAGAGAGAAGCATAAAACCCAATTAAAATTAAAATTGCATATTAAAAAAAAACCTTGCATACAAAAAACATTAAGAAACAATGCTCACATCTTAATAAAACTCGAATGTAAACTGTGACACAAAAGGGCCTTGCATGCTAATTCTATGGACCTTGTTTCTATTGCTGCAGAGCCTGTTGTCAAAAATTGGCAAGATGATTTAGGACTATTAAAAGCTGAATCAGAAGTCCAAGTACATATTTGTCGAGAAGATGGAAAGAGCTATACTATAAAATGTATGCAGTGGTGAGCTATCTTGGAATTGCTCCTCCATCTGTTCAGAAGGGACATGGTCTAGCAGTTCGAGCTAGACTGCCCTTCTGCTCATGGTCAACATCTTTTTGCGACAACACAAATGAGATTAAAATAACGCAATGGATGCTACCTAAAGGAATTATCAGCGGGTAAGATGAAATGAAGCAATCCATCCATCATTTATTTGTAGCCTTGAGTCTCTGCTGTTGGCGAGGAAGGGGCAGCCTAGTTGTAGACATCAAGCCTGCTGCACCATAGGGACTACCAGCAGCACCTTTGCAGTGAGGCCCAACAAAGTTCATGTGTATTTGGGAATGTATCTGTTCCAAGTTAACTGGGATAGGGTTTAACAGTTCCAGATGGGCTGCTCCTTTTGGAACGGGGCCAAGACTGACTTGCATTTAATAACTTGTTTTATTGTAGCAGATAATATGCAATTTTGCCAATCCAAACAGTAGTATGTAATAGGTGGTGCTATTGCAATAAGCAATTGTTTTCAATTTGCCAACCTCGGAAGAATTAAATACTGGGTTGCCCATGGTAAGATGTGGGCTAGCACCCAGCAGGCAACGCACTCAGATGTCACCATTGTGCGCTTAATTTGCGAAGATATTTAGCTAGCTATGAATGGTCTTGTTTTTCTTTTAATGAAGCAGATGATTAGAAAAGACAAAATAGGATACTCTGTGAAACTCTTGGTAGTTCCACAATTTCAACCCATAAAGGTATTCCTTTTTAAATATAGGCCCACTATCTCAGATCTGTAAAGGACAAACTAGTCTAGGTGAGGAAGGGGGTTGCAGTGTTAAAATTAAGAGTATGATCAGCAGACACTTGCATGACTATGGAGACCGGGAAACTGAATGCACAATGCAGAGAAAGTCCGGTCAGCTGAAATAAAGGTGGATTCTAGTCCCCAACTGGTACAGTGGAGAAGTGCAGTAATTGCTCATGCTGCTCGACACTCTGCACTCACTCATTGTGCCATAACACACACTTTTTTACTGTACAATTATCTTGGTTCTACACTGCCACTCGTCTGCCGGCGATGACCCCTGGTGCCCCACCATCCAAGGTGCACAGGTGGTTCTGTGCATCTCTACCATCTTCCACAAAACAACCTGCGCTGAAAGCTGGGAGCGGTGGGGGGGTCAAATCCCACACTGTCACTCACCTGCGGGCGTTGACCCCTGGTGCCCCATCCAAGCTGCACATGTTGTTGTGTGCATCTCTAGCATCCTTCACAAAAGAACCAGTGCTAAAGTGGGGAGAGGTGGGCTCAAATGACAAACTGTTTCATAATCCAATAATGAACGAATACAAGAATTATAGAAAGTGATAAACAGCTGAAAAAATAAATAAAGGTGTCATTGAATCCATGATGTTACCACCATAGATAATTTGTTTGTTGAACACGGGAAGAACTGTATTCATATCATCTTGACAAGTGAACTACAAATCATTTATCAGAAACGGCTATTATACATTACCTCATAGCAGGCATACTAACTGAATGTTGCAAGCAACGTATACTATATGGCAGCATTAAAAGAAAGACAGTAAATAGTTAGTAGGAGAAAGACGAAGAACGGACGGGTTATAAAATGTTATACATTATCAAAATGCCTCATCTCTCATCCAAGACAGGAAAACACTGACCAGGTCTTGATCAGATCCACAAAAAAATTAAGCATGCCTTCAAAATAATATATACAATTCAGCAAAGGGGGATTTACCAAGTACTGGGAAATGGGTTTCGCATATCTGGCCTGGGAGAAACATTGGCACACTAGGGATTCAAGCAGGAGCTAGTGGGATTGTCATCCAATGGGCTCATGGTCGTAGCTTATGTGAGGCGTCTCCAATTTCTAAGCAAGAATGGCTAAGCACCCACTACACAGTTGTTTTTGAGATTATTTACGCACACACCCCTGTTGTTCTTTTGAACCAAATTATTTAACTGGTCGGTCCCCTTAGGCAGAGTGTTTCTGACTGGGGATTTATTGAAGAGACTTATAATGCGCGCAGCTACCCCAAGGGGTTTCCCGGCGCAGGGGATCTAATCCGTGAGATTTTCTTGAGGTGCAGGAAACGGGGGATTTGCTACTGTGCTTCTAAAGTACTAAAGAGGCTAATCCCGTTTGTCGTCTGAGCAAGAATAGTTTCATTTAAACACTGGTGATGTTGTTAATATGTCTCCTGGCATGGAGGAAACTAATCCACCCAGCTACCTTCAGTACTAAGTTTCTGAAGGATTAGCCAATGACACTGGAGTAAAGTTCGGAGTGAAAACAAGCACTGGCAAAGCCAATAGGTCTTGGCCAAGCTATTGGCTTTGCCAATGCTTTTAGGCGACTGCACGCATTCACATCCATCAACACATATGCGCATACATGGCTAATAATCCATAATGGGTTTTGCATTAATTTAAACCACATTTTAAGATGGCTGATGAGGCACACAATTTAATTTACAGTTGTAACATGGGCTGTCATGTTAGAACAGTAAATTAAAATGCAAAACAGAAAAAAACAAAAGTATGTGTACACAGATATGGATGTGAGCCACCTGGTAGCAGTTTGCAGCTATCGGGCCCTCAATTTAATTTTTTATTTTTAGTATGGTCATTGCGATGAGCAGGAGGGGGACAGGAGTGGGATGGGTGTTGGGGGAGGGGGAATTATGACAGCACGGTGGAGTGACACGAAAAATAGAGGAGGAAAGACTTGAAAAATAGGGTGAGAGAGCAGGGAAACACATGCACTTCAATGGAGTGATGAAAGTCAAATAAGCAGTGGAAGAATGCAACTCATACAGAACACTATGAGACCAAAATGCTTCTGGGTAGGGCAAACACAAGAATATGGACAAAAGCCATCGAGTCGGGTGGACACAACTGAGACAGACAACAAAGCCAGCCAATCAGGAGCAATGAACCAACCCAAAATCCACTTTAAGTAGATTGGAAAGAACAGCCAAAGCCGTCTCTAGCAAAGACCTAAAGAGGGGTTGAGCCATTTTAAGATTGGGGGGCTGATATCCATCAATGGGGTGAGAACTACCAATACAGACTGATTGTCAACGGTGTTGAAAGCTGCTGACAGTTCAAAGAGTACTACAAGGCAGATGTCACTGTTTTTAGTAGTCGTTTGTTTGGCGCGGATTATCTGGGTGATTGAAGGACGGAAGGTTGTCATCATAAACCATTAGGTTTAAGGAGTTGTTGCTGTTGGAATGGGGCCTGTAAAAGATGTTTTTCACTGTGGGTGTGTACAGTCCCTATGTCATGCACAACTATGTTTAGTCAATTGATGAATTACTGGTTTATATTATAACTATATATGGAATGTAGGCTGTGCTGGGTTGAAGCAGTAATAGAAAAACAAAGAGGATAATGCAATTATTGTTGGCTGAGAGAATGCTGTTTGAATAACTGCTGGATTTGAATGGGGGGTGTTGTAATGTTTGCACATTTTGCAGGCTGCTTTGAGTGTTGCAAGGTGCTATGAGGTGTCTGAAATTTGTGCCATGTCTTTTCCAGTTTACAGAAGCCTCTTGTTGCTCTTGGGTGTATCACGCTGCAATAGGTTCAAGTTTGAGTTTTTTATTTTTCAAAACGGGGGCAAGTGTTAGGGGGTTTACGGCCAAAGTAGTTCATGACCAAACAGGATGGTGGCGAGGGATGCTCTGGTGTTACATGGTGAGATGGGATTGAGAGCAACAAGGTTGATATTAGTCTTAGCCTGCATAAGATAAATTGGGATGCCATGGCAAGTAGAATAAAGGTGCTGAACAGGCCTACTTAAAGGGAAAGCATCTAGAAAGATCACTGAGGGCAGGGCTTTGATGACAAAGTTCAGAGCGTTTCCTTGATGCGATTATAGTGACATGCAATGTCAGCTTAAGTAAGCCAATGACAATTTTTTTTGCGGTAGCTGGATAGTCGGTAGGTCAAGTGAAAGGGGATAGGCAAAGTAGGTTAAATAAATGTGTGGTAATGTATTCAAAGGAAGTGGTAGAATGAGGTCAGTGACACAAGCTGGACGGTGGATTTTTGGATGACACGGAGGTTGCGATCAGCATTGTGGGTGCAGGGCTGGTGTGCAATTACATGTTATGTCTGGGTTGAGCTCACTGAAGGCAGGAAAAGAGACGGGGGCATGCCTCTGTGCTGAGAATGTCAAGACTGCGTGTGGAGGTTTGCTATGCCTGTTGTGTGAACAGTTATGGCTGCATAAATGAAAACAAAATTTTGAATACTGGTAAAAACTGAAAAATCAAAATCAAGTTATAGGATATTCCCATGTTGATGCCTAGAGTGCAAGGTACAATTCAAAGCAAACACTTTTAAAGTTGCAGAACAAAGGGTTAAAAATTGATGTCAACTACAAATGGCGATATGCCCTATAACCTCCAAAGTAATCAGGGCGTCTTCATTTGCATGCTTCTACTAAAAAAAAAAAAATTTTTTAAAAGAATACGGTCCGTGAACTCACTACTAAACTAAAGTTCTAATTGACTTTAATATACCGCTAAAGACATTTACCCTGGCAGTGGTCGGAGGGGGAGGGGTGGCGAGCGAGAGGGTTGCAAGGGTTCCCTGTACCCATGCTTTGCACTTGGAGGGGTTACAAGAGCTGATGGACATTATACTTCCAATCATCTGCTTGTTCAGTCTAAACATAGCACAGTTGAATGTGCCCAGCAAAGTCACACATCATGCTCGATTGTGAAGTTATAATCAAAAGTTAGTTAGGTACTTGTAACTCCAGTGCTCCAGAGTTGGTATCTTTCATAGAAGCACATACCTGAATAATTCCCATTGTCACACTGGGAATCACTGGTAGTTTTAAATAGCATTGCACTATGTTAAAATGGCCACATGCCAAAACTACAGTGTTTGTTTAGTAGCACATCC
The DNA here is from genome assembly GCA_963921515.1 of Calotriton arnoldi. Lineage (NCBI taxonomy): Eukaryota > Metazoa > Chordata > Amphibia > Caudata > Salamandridae > Calotriton > Calotriton arnoldi. The sequence continues at coordinate 468,062 of CAWUFW010000913.1, read as the reverse complement.
ACCTGCTTTGAAATTAGGTAAACTTTGGCCAGTTAGTTGAATTTGCTGAGTACTCTGCTCTACAGATGTCACCAAAGCACAGACGTCACCAAAGCGCAGATTTCTACCGCATATCGTTCGTGAGCAAGTCCCAGAACAGAGCTCTGCTCTATCTTAACAGATTGGCTACATTTGTCCAGATCTTAACTTTTTCTTCAGCTTCCCTAGATTTCTGCAATCGCTTATTTCAGCTGGACTGTAAAGTGAGTTGTATCATGGGTTATTTCACTTTTTTCTGGCTCAATGGAAAAGTATAACTGATCATGACAGAGAAGGACCCCTTTCTTCAAAAACTGTCGTAATGTGGACAGCGAACGGTCTTAGCTGACAACCTTCAGGAACAGAGACTATATTGCATGGAACCCATTGTGACATCTGTAGAAATTTCGCCTGAAAAACTCTAAGGCTAGAGAAAAGAGGCTGGCCCTGTTTCTTCAGGAGAGAGAAAAGGATTTCTCCTCCACGTCCGGGGATAACTCTGCGCGCAGTGCCCTTCCAGGCACTTCCAGAGAGGTGGCGCACAAAGAGAAACATGTAGAGCTTCCTGAACTGGACTTCTCTAATGAAGCGCCCAGCTATGCCTACATGAAGGAAAATCTCATTTCCTACGACAAGGAGCGTTAAGACTGTTTATTGCTATTGAAAACCAGAAGGGATTCCCAGCCTCAGGTAAGCGAATCTATGGAAGATCCAGTGCTGGAGAATCAGCACGGCGGATGCCCAGCCTTTTTAAGTGTCCCATGACAGAAGCAGTTCTGGGCTACTTTATGCCCAAAATAATTGTGCTCAACCCTCCAGCTCCAATTTATAAAGCGTGTCCAATCTGTGTGTGCTCTAAGTGATCATTCAGACACCCAGCAAGGAAACTGGAGGGGAAGCATGGAACCATATACTTCTTTCCTCACCCGGCCATGAACTAAATACAAACACACACATTATTCTATACAACTAGCATGTGAAACTCACTTCACATCTTCCAGCTTTTTGGTAATGGCAGTTCCAACTGATGAGAATGCTGCTGAGGCTTTCTGCCCAGCCTGGCTTAGAGTTTCTGTTGTCTTCTTGTACCTATGAAAAAGTATATGGATTACGTTTGAGATCGGATATTAAAACAACCTGCAACACAGTAGAAAAGGAACACTTGGCCATTTTAAATTCATCTGTGCACAATAGACATTTATAACCATAATTGTCTTTTGAAGTAATTTTAAAACATAGTGCATATCAGAGTAACTTCAATACAGCAATAATAATTTTTTTTTACAGAATTATTTTTTATCATAACCCATAAAAATCAAATGTGATGCATCAATTTTGCAAACACTCATACAAGTATAGCCAATAGTAGAATGGCTCATTGACTTGATAAGCAGTAGCATTCATTCCATTCCGCTTACAATATTTGCCAGACTGCGTCGAACCTGTTGCATTTCACAACTTTAAGTGTACGTTATTTTATACTCCCTAATAAAGCTAGATCCTCATGTGGTCCTTTTTTGCCTTTACGCAGAGTGTCATCCTACATTATGAAACTCTCTTCAGGATCTACACACTTTTACAAACTTTCTGATGCAACCTGTACTAGCTTACATCTCGTTTTCTGCCTCTATGAATCGGCACCTCCACTCAACCGTCAGAGCCTAGGGGCTTCCACACATTGATGCTACTAGGCTTACATTCACAAATGTTATTATAGTACATCATCATCCTACACTCCCAACAGTTGTGTAATCACTTTGAAACTTAATGGGATTCCCAAAACACTTTACAACAAACATTTTTTTCTGTTTTAACCAAAACCGTTGAGTGTTTGGACATTATTAAAAAGTGTGATAATAAGCTTCCTCTGCCACCCAGTTTTCTTCAAAACTGTGCGAGCTGCATCTTTGTATAGCACATTCTAAGAAGAAACCTCACTTGCAGCAGGCAAAGCCCTTTTCTGATAGACGCCTCCTTGGTGCGGGGTCAGTCCTATTCCAATCCTAGAACATCCATACTACAAAAGTCCTTTGCCAATTCACATTATACTTCCCTCACCTGTGCAGTGTGTTGTTCAACAGCGCACCATATATACTAAAGAAATTGCCTTTTTGATCATTAAGTTATCTAGAGGTCTAAGTTCCAGTGTGATGAGTCTTGCACTTTGAGAATACATTTCCCAATGACATGCTTTAGCTGTAAACATTTCAAAGATCTAGAAGTGGTCTAGTTCAACATGGAGCTGTTCACATTCTTTTGACATTAGTCAACTCCCAGACAGCAACCAAAGTGGATACTCCTATATCATCCCACTTCTTGAACTCTGCCAGGGTCTGCAAGTTCCTGAATATCGTTCTCACCCATAATGGGGTCATTTTAGTCAGTCTTCTCATCCACCTAATTTTCACCATCAGGCTGTTCCCATGTTCTCACCACAGTTTCTGTAGCTGTCAGCAATGTCAATACCGTCTAAACAGCAAATAACACATGTGGGTACTGTTTCTTCCTGTGTATTGGTCAATCCTCGGGGCTGGGGCTGATGCCAGAGCAAATGCCAAATCGCTTATTAGTTAGCTGAATTGCTATATAATATGTTTGTACAACCATTGGGAACAGCTTCTTGTAAAGCCGGGGGAGGCTGGACCCAGAATTACGTAATGCTGCAAACGGAGAACTCCCTTGCTTAACCATGCAGCTCAGTTCTTGTACAAATGAATCAACCAATCTGTATCAAACAATGAATTCTAAAAAGAATCTTCTATATCTTGAACCGAAAAAGATATTTTTCAACAGACAAGGTTGAGGGATTATTCATCAAGTTCAGGACCCGAAGGCGGCTTTTTGTTCTGTTCAATTCAGAAGACATTATTAGAAATCCAGAAACCCAGTCACATCAAGGCCTGTGAGGAACTGACCCTCCATCTATAACAGAGAGAGTACGAGGTGGGGATGGCCATGATAATACCATGGGTGTTCTGACTCCTGGCTCAATTTCACCGTTTGTAGTTCACAAGCATTTGTGCCTAACTTTTTGATTGATCACAAGGCATGCGGGCCCATAGAATTGATTGTTAGGGGTGCTTACAACGGAGGTACGTTTTTCAACAATGCTCCCAGCATCAGTCTGCAGTTCTGTAGAGTGTTACACAGATGTCTATTGGTTTAGACCTCTTACTGACACTAGTGACATGGCAAGCAAAGCCATTCCAAGGAGTCTGTCCAAGTAGTCTCATGCCTCTCACTGTTCGTGGTGGTCAAATCTGCAAACTGGTTCCCCTGTGTTTAAATCAAGTTGTGGAAACACAAACTGGATTCAAAGGTAGGACAACCCTTTTCCAGTACTCCTCAATGGGTAAAGCGCAATGGCCTTCATCTGACATGCAATTTTTCCATCATCTTTCAGCTCCAATCTGATTTGGAAGGCAGATCAATTAAGGTAGGGTTAGCAACAAAAATGGCCACTAGTATATGCATTATTATGCCACAAGCACAATTAACAGATTCCCATAGTCCACCCTAACCCCTTCCCTTATGTCAGACCTACCCTAGCAGTGGGCTTGAAAGCTACTTTTACCCGAGAGTCCTTTGTAAGGGCTAAGTTCAGTATGGTGCTACACACTCCCTCAACGTTAGCTTGGCTAACTAAAAATGCATTCTTCGTCTAGCTTGTGTCCCTTTCCATAGATCCGAAGGTCAACACGCATCAAGTGGAGCCCTGGAGTTTCAAAGAAGACCACAACTGCCAGACTGCATGGCGATAACAAAGGGCATCAGGCCGAGAAAGCATGCTCGTTTCTCAGGAGGACTCGAGCGGCTGCTGAGTACCTGAAGGTTGCCATGCTTTAGGATGAGCGGGATGAGGGTTGAACATGCATGGTAGACCATGCCTGTGTTCCTAAGTGCTGCAGTGGGTAAATGCCGATAGAGTGAAATTAAAAGCAGTGAGTTGGTAGGAGAGCGGGAGGGCCAATGTAGAGTAGTGAAGTGAGTAGTGCAATGAGTGGGAAAAGGTTGGAAGAATGGGACTGGTGATGAACCGTTCTGTTGTGATAGGTCGAGTGAATTGTGCGATTGGCGGCGAGGATGCTGAAGTGGATGTCTGCAGGATGGTCAGAGGAGAGGTGTGGGTAACAGTAATTGGTAACTATCAAGGGGCAACCCTGTTTGAAGAGGTGGCGAACCCACATGAACCCAAGAATGAGTGAGAGAACAGCAATGACCACCAGACCAGAGGAAAGAGCAGCTACTACGCGCTATGGTCAGCAAGATACCGTAAATCTGTCTTCCCTGCCACGACCTAGTGCCTAAAATTACCGCTCGCTTGGTGGCAAGGTAAAGGCGGGGAATGATGAAGAGGGGACAAAGGGAGATTTAGCTGTACATGGTCTTGGAGAGAGTAAGCACAAAAATAGTCTGGGTTACTAGGGTATATTAATTACCTTACTTATCTCCGCTCACATCACTTCCTAATCTCACCTTGGCATGAGCAGGTCCTATTTCTATCTTTCAATACAAGTTTCACTCATCGGCAAGTCGTCAGTAATATTCCATCTTGTACCTTTTCTTAGGTGCTTTAACCTGAAGGAAGATCCCTTGAAAACAGTTGATCCTGATGAAGAAACATGGGGCTCTCTCTTTTGTAACAATAAATATACTTGAAGCCTATTGGCTATTCTTCCTGTGATTTCTTCCCCACTAATGTGACCTAAATATCGAATTAATGCAAAGCTTTTTACAGTAAATGGTTAAAGCCACATAATGCATCCTAACTGAAGAATAGGAAAGCCTTTAAAAGACTAAATGTAGCATGTAGGGCAGAACATCTCAAACAGCTGATTAAGAGAGAAAAAACCTAAAGATTTGAACCGCAATTTGTTTTTAATTTAGAAGTAAAGCACATATGTGAGGAAGGCATTTTAGCCTCTAAGAATATCTCTATAAGCATAGAATAACCAAAAGTGACTAAATTATAGGCCTAGAGAAAGAAGATAAGCCGTAGTTTTTGCTTTTCGTTCTGGGCTACAAGTCTGTCCTCTCTGACAACATCTTGAAAGGCAGTATGGATATTTGATACGATCAAAAAACCATGGTTGAGTGCACATGTTGGAGTAGGGTAGGGTTGTCCTAATTTGCGGATATACGAGTTTGAGTCATCTGACAGAGTAGGAGGTAGGGCACTATCACAAAACATTAAGGGCTCTAAAATGAATACAGCACAGAAGAGCATTTTGCAAGTGCCATGCAGTAGGAAACAGATGTCCAGGTCTACAAAACTAAATTAACTGTGTTGGCTGTCACTGCAAAATCCACACTATTATGAATCAAGCATCCCACAATATCAGTCTTCCCTAGAATTACATTTATTAAGGCAACAGAACAGCAACTAATCTTAAGTGACTACACTTAGAGTGGTAGCGTCTTAGCAAAGCATAAAAATATGAAATAACCACAGGAACATCCTTATCCATAAGGTCACCCCTGCATCACATGATGAGAACATTAACAGCATATATCATACCAGATCTTTTGCATAGGTCAAGGTAGCAGAGGATTGATTGCCAGACTCAAAGACAAAGTGGCAGTGGTTGGACGATGTGCTGCAGATTCAACACATGGGACTGTTAAACCTCCTTAAGGAGAGAGGATGGTAGGTGAGGTCTGAAATGCAAATGGTATCATAGCAAAACTGGATGACATGGTTTGGCAGACCTTCTTAGAGACTGATAAGGAAAACATTACTTACAGGCTGTAATGCTGTAGATTCACATGCTGTGCATACTCCTGCAATCTAGTGAGGGGCTCGGAACATTAGAAATTATTTTTCTTCAAAGTAGTAGATCCAGCTTCAAGAGGACTCTCAGTACTTCCCCTGAAATTCACAATGCACAAGGACACACGCTCCATCTTAGAATATGGAGGAAGTGGTGGCACAAAGCCCACTGGATACCAGGGTCAATTTCCAAGGGGAAATCTTGAAGTTCCCTTGTTGCGTGTCGAGGCTTTTCCGGTCTCAGCCGATATGCCCGGCCATGCAAGTGGGGTACTGTTTTTATCTGGAGAAGTGTGGGAATGCCAGGTGGTAGGAATTTTGTAGATACTAGCAGATTCCTGCACTTTCCCTAACAGAAATAGGAGGAAAATGTGTGATTTTTGTGAAAGGTTGCCATTTGCAGGGCATTCTGGGTGAGAAAACTTAGTGCGATCCAAACAAGTCACATTACCCTGGACTCCTTTTGGTGTCTAGCTTTCAGAAATATCTGGACAGGTTCCTAAACTTGAGGAACAGAATGGGAAAAACTGTGCCCACTGGATGTGGAAGACTAGCCCTTTGCTCTAACGGCTCTGAGGGAATCCTCAATTGCCCCTAGTACCGTTCAATACAACTCTTTTTTGCACAGAATTTATCTGACCCAGAAAAACTCCTTGGCAGATGCAGAGAAGCTCAAATCCACCCCGTCTTATATGCGATACACAAAGGGGGACTTTCTCCAAACTACCTGGAGTTGCATAAACTTTGCCTTCCTATCGACCGCTCTCTGAAAATGGCCCTTCTGAACTTGGTCGAAGACAAGGGCTTTACACATACTGAAAAGATCTTGGTCCGATTGTGCCTCGTGACTGGGGAAAGGGACATAACGCAGAACTGGAGAAATACTATTCCCCAGTTATATCCAAATGGAGGGCAGTGGAGACATGCAGCATCCTAAAGCAGCCAATATATAAGGGGCATGGATACCCCAGAAACATGGACTGATATGGGATAAATGGCGTGCATACAGAAAAGAAAGTGTGCCATTATGGTGGGGACTTTTAATGCTCAATTAGAATTGAGTATCTAATGGGAAGGGTGGTAATGCAACTTATTTAGTATACAAAAAATGTACACTTCGTGAATTGGAGGGAGTTGTGACTGTGTTGTTATCCAGCTAATACTATGTTAGCACTGTCTTACAAAGAAAATTGATATAAAGTGCTTTAAAAAATGTCTAGGTTGGTAGGTTTCCAAGGGTGGCGGCCCAGGCTTAAATACTGCGTTTAATAACATTGCTAGAAAGGATCAGTTTTCAAGGTGAACTCTTCATGTTTCCTGGTTGTGTTTGGAGGTTTTACCGGTCACTGGCGATAGGACCAGCCACACAACTGTGGTAGCATTTATATCAGAATTGTGGGAACAATGGGTGGTAGGAATTTGGTGGATCCCCACAGATTCTGAACTTTTCCTCACAGACATGTGAGGGAAATGTGTAATTTTAGCTCAAGTTTGATGTTTGCAGGACCTTCTAGGGAAGAAAGCTTTATGGGATCCATGGAAGTCCCACCATCTTGGACTTCCTATATGGTATCTAGTTTTCAGGAATGTCTGGGTTTGGTAGGTTGCCCTTGGTGGTGACTTGGCATGGACCCAAATACTGCAGCTACCCATATCTCATGAATAGGCCAATTTGCAAGGCAAAATCTTGATGTTAACTTGTATTTTGGGGCTTTTCCTGTCACACGCGATAGGCCAAGCCACACAAGTAGAGTACGGTTTTTACGGGGCGAATAGCGGGTATACAAAATATTGAAACATTTGTAAGTGTCTATACAGTTTCTCTCCATATTTGGCCTCCAAATAGAAACCAGTGTGCAAGAAAGAACACCGTTTGCAAAAGGCCCTCTGAACCACATGAAAGTATCGGTAAACTAAATTCAGAGTTGTACAAATAAAAACTATTCTTAAATTCATCATCTTAGGTAAATTGCAAAAATACATAGGTTTCCTACATACCCATTTTTCATTCATTAGATTGTACCATCTTAATTGGGTCATGGTTGGTACACAATGAAAAATCATTATAAGCTGCACGTGAGTTGTTGTCTTTGCATATCACTTGATTCTGGACAAACAACAAGCACTATGTATCCTGGAGACCAGAAGAGTCTGGCTGACGTAAAGTTTTAATACTTTTGTAAACTGGCTATCTTGGCAAAACAAATTACAGATAAAAAGGTCACATATTTCTATTTTTCCTACATAGTGTAATTATTTTTGGATTTTAACAAATACCCTCTTGCTGAATTCCACATTTTGCCAACTTTACAGAAATCTATAGCTTTTCAAATTCACTCACTTGTTTTAAATAAGTAAGTAGAAGCCCCAAAACTCGGAAAAATAAACTACCACTTAGAAAATAGGAAAAAACTGTAGTTCCGTATTTATTTTACAACTCTGCCTATTCCTGAAAGCAGGAAAAGGGTGATCTTAGTACATGCAAAACTTTAGTTGAAGTAATTAAAAATTTTTTTTTAAAAAGGATAAAAAAACACCCTCTTTTGCACAGCACTCTCACCATTCCCCTCCACCCACCAAAAAAGACACAAAATGTTGCTATATTTTGGTTATTTTCTTGGTTCCTGCCAGGGGAATCTACAAACCCTGGGTACCTTCAAAATCGCTAAAGTGTGAAAAAAGGGATACAAATTTGCCCAGGATGAAATATGTTATGCAGATGTAAGCGCAAACTGCCCCAAAGATCCAAAAAAGCACAGGTCAGCACTGGGGGGTGGTGTGCGGGGTGGTCAAAGGTAAGGGGAGGGGGGGCAGTTGCTCATCACTTAAAGGGGTGAAAAGCAATGAGTAGCTGAAGGTTTCAAACATGACAAACCATTTGGCAGCTCAGGTACTACTGGGAGAAACAAAACAGCAAATGAGGCCATATTAGGAATAAAATACCAAAGCTATAAATTAAGATATTGCATGTGTTGGAGTTCCATGAGCCTACAAAGGCACTTGGCTTGGTCTCGAAACTGCTCAGTGATTTGCAATAGCCTTATAATGTATATACTGTATTTATCCCATGAATAAAGTGCTTCTTGATTATGACAGCATAAGTAAGCTAGGGGTGCAAACACATAGCCATGACTCGAGGGGAATCATAAGCCTACCTGGATCATCCAAGAGGACCATTAAAGAGCAGAAATTGCGCTTAGTAAAAAAAAAAAAACATTACATATCGACATAGCAACTTTAACTACAAGACACCTGCTGTCCTGGTGTAGAGGATTTCATTCACGTAAACATCCCTTGGAGTCAGCAACCACATGCAGTTTTGAAAAAAACTTGGGCCATAGGGACATTGTTGGGAGCAGCAGTTTTACCCCGTTACTCAAGCCAGACCATTACAGGTAAAACTGTGCCACATTGGAAACAACTCCCCCTCCATCCCAACAACCTTAAGTAGAAAGTGTGGTGTGTAAACATACACTGTTGTAGAAGCAACATCCTGAAGGCCTTTGGATATGTTCTGTTTTAGCTCAGTCAGTGCCGTAACTCCCAGTTTTCGCTTAATTTCTGCAAGGTATTTTTCCTTGGCAGCTAATACCTGAGAAAGCGTATTGATTTCGTCTTCTACCTATGGAGAGAGAGAAAAAGCATCAGTAAATACATAAGTCAACACAATATTATTACATTTTTTAAAAATATATTTATTTTGTTTTTTTATGTCATGATAAACAGCAAAATAGGGCGCAAAACCACACCTGAAAGAGCTGTAGAACATCAGAGGAGGTAGAAGTACACAAGCATCGTTTACACAGGTTAAGCACATAGCAACAAGGAGTAGCATCAAGAAGGATAAAGTGCATTAATAAGAGAGATGACATTACAGTACACAATTGAATTGAAACCACAGCGAAGGATCCACCGCATCCGCAGGTAAGTCTAGGCCATAGTATTTTAGCCAGCTCCCCCAAACGTTGAAACATTTGCATGGACACCCCCTACTCCTGCAAGTGACTTTTTCAGCCGCCGTGTATAGGTCCATCTCCTAATGTCGGGACTTCTGGTACTCCCAAGCAACGCGCCACATCGCGCTTGGCAACCACCAGCACCAGGTCGCAAAAAAAGGAGTTTAACCCGGGGTATGTCCACATCACATGGGATACCGTGTAGAATATATTTGGGCTCAAGAGGGATATCTGCTCCCAGTACGTGACTGAGTTCCCTCACCACCAGTGAGCAATATTCGTGAATAGCTGGGCTGCCCATATCGTGTGTATAAATGTACCGCTTGCTCCACTACATCGCACAAATTCTGGGGACAGCTTTCCCCATGCGCTGAAGGCAGTCACAATCATAATAGACTCGGTGCAGTATTTTGAGCTGTATCAGGCACAGCCGGGACATTATGGCCTCTCTTGGATGCATTAGGGCGGCCTCCCAATCCACATCTTTCATCTCTCCCACATCTCTCACCCACCTGCCTCTCAGCTTACTCAGTGTATCTGGTATATTACTGTTGAGTATCTTGTAAGTGAGGGAGATAGCATTCGATTTAAGCTCTTCCAGTAACAGTCTACCCTCCAGAGGGAGATATTCGGGTATATACAAGTCTCCCAGTCCCTCCGCTTGCCTAGCATGCCTCAGCTGTGCATATTTTAAGTATTGTTTCGGGTTCATTTGGTACTCCTGAAGGGTCAAGTTACCCTCTTTCAGGAGATCACCTATCTGGGAAATCCCCAGCAGGTCTCATGCCCCAAAGCCCTGGAGTATAGCCTGTTCCCACATCCACTCTCCTTCCCAGATCGGTGTTAGCCAGGCTATCTTGCCTGCCTAACCTATACCTCTAGTGGCTTTCTTCCAGGCTTCAAATGCCACATGCGTCGCTGGCAGCAACTGTTGAATACCCTTCCCCGCCGTACATGTAATGCAAATATGACCGGATGGCGAACTATGCTCGCTCCAGCCTGTAAGTATAGTGTTCTACGGTGCAAACGGACAATCATTTATGGTCACCACGATTGCCACCGAGTAGTAGGCCGTAACACCTGGGCGAGTGATCCCACCACTGTATGGGTTACGCTGAAGCGCCTTGAGCGCTATCCTCGGGTGCCCCCCACTCCCTGGTAAAGTTCTCAGGTCTGCCTCTAGCTTGGCGAACGTGGCCTTTGGGACTGGATAATAGGTGTTTTGCAAGGCATATAACAGTTTGGTGAGTGTGACAACTGCCCTCCCCAGCAGCGCAAGGGGCAACACACGCCAGTGCTCTGCCTCTTTTTGGAATTTCAATATTACCTGTCCCAGGTTTCTTGACAGACGCGTTTCCCTGTGGGGAGTTACATAAATGACCAAGTATTGGAAACCATTGGTCTCTACATGAAGCATTTGAGGGAGTATATTTGGAACGAATATGCCATAGGGGTGGTAAAGCACTGACTTACCCCAGTTGATGTAGTAGCCACAGTGAACCCCATACGTCTCAAACATCTGGAGTATAGCCGGAATGGTTGTCAAAGGCTCAGTGACAAACAGCAGCATATCGTCCGCGTAGAACAAGACTTTTTAGGTCTTGCCTACGCAGCGCGCATGCGCTGCATAGGAGGAGACCTCTTGGAATCGATTCGGTTTTTAGGCCAAAAACGTGCATGCATTGCATTGCTTTCAATGGCAACGTGTGCACCTTTGGCGATTCCCTTGCGGGAGCGAGCTTTGGCGACATCTGTTTGTAATTAACTTGCAAACAGATGGTGCCCCTGCTCGCTCCCGCAAGGGAAACGCTTTGTGGGTCTGTTTTTTTTTTTTTTTTTTGCTAGTCAGCGCCTCGGGTGGAGTTCTCAAAAACAACTTGTTTGCTCCAGCGAGGCTTTGAAGTCAGAATGGCGCAACCAATCATTAAAATAGATTGAATTATTTCAAAGGGGATCTGGTGTTTTTTTTCCTCTTTCTGGAGACGGTGCGACCCCCCGCCGGGGGGCTGTTTGATATGCGAAAGAGCTGGCTTGGGGGCTGCGAGATCGGGCGGCAGAGGGGGTCCTTTGCGCTCGCGCTACCTCGCAACTCGCTCCTTGAAAATAAACCCACAGATATATATGAGCGCCCACCTTTTACTATAGTTGATGCCAACTCGGAAGCGTCTCATCTCACCGCTTTCCAATCTAAATCGTAAAAATCACGTGTGCCAAATATTTTTTGGGGGTGGGGGGCGCTTGGGCTCTTGACTTGTTATCAGTTGTCATTACTATTATGTTTTTCCAGCGAGCGCCTCGACTGCTGAAATATCACTGCTCTGTGCGCCCAGCAGTGGCGGTGAGGTGTGGGAGTACAATGGAGAGATGGTGGTGGGGAAAGGGTTATACAGTATTTCCATATATGTGTAAAATGCCGGCATGTCTTCCCACCTGAGGGATGGCAACCCAACTGATTACATGAATGCAGGAATGAATATGGATGATCGAATTGATTCTTGCATGAATAGATGCATTACTGGGCTAAGATGAATGGATAAATAAAAGCATGAATGGATGAATACATTAATGACTGTTTTGGGAGAATGAATGATCAAAGGTATATATGAAGATAGGTATACATTTATTTAAGAATTGATTTGTGAGTAAGGAAATAGATGAATGGATGAACGCATGACCGATTGATTACATTTGTATTGCACTTGAATGAGCATTGTCTGTACCTAATCTTGAAGAAACATTTAAAACAAGCATTGGCATAGCCAATAGGTCTCGCCTTTGGGACCTTATAAGTGTTTAGCCATGCAACGGTTGATATTGTTGATCCAAGGATATTGTGCTGCATAACTAAATACTTCTAAGGTCCCAAAAGCGAGACCTATTGGCTATGCCAATGCTTGTTCCTCTTCTCAACCCGTTATTATTAAGCCCAGAAAATCTTTCACTTCAGCATTTTAAATAGAATTGTACTGTGGCTATCACCACTTACCGAAGTCAAACAAATAGAAATCTCTGATTCAAAAAACTGACTACAAGTAGCACATTCAAGCAACCGAAACAATCGGGTTTTGTGTGGTGTAGTTATTTAGCACTGATTGAAAGCTGCACAGCTAAAAATGTCAAGCCAAGCTGTAGCTGAATTTTAAAAACGAATACACTCCATTGGCAAGGATGACTTAACTGGTTTTAGGGCCCTAACAACCAAGCGATATGTGCTCCCTACAACTATGAAAATCTCATCACCAAATACCATAGTGTACCTATGCAAAGTTAGGAAACACATTAAAAAAGGCCTTTAATTATCTCACTATCTATTCCCTGTTTCTAGAAGTATAAAGAAGGCCAGCGCCTGAGCACAGTTGACCTGGTGCCATTTTTGCACTTCCGGACATGGCGGTGTGGCAGTCGTCAGCTTTTTCAGTCCTCTGCGGCTCAGAGCATTTTGCAGCATACAGTGGACTGGCCAGCTGCCAGCTATCATGAAGCTGTCTTCGCACACGTAAAGACTGCACCAGGCTATAATTTTTTTTTTTTTAATATACGTACCCTTCTTGCCTTTCGATAAGGCGGGCTTAGGTGTCAGAAGGTAATGGCACTCCTTACCTTGGGAAGTGTCGGGAATTCAACTATACTCTCTCACTATTGGGCAGGGCAGGCAGAGAGAAGAACAGACACCTCCCTCACTATGGGCTAGTTGAGAAGAAGTTAAACATATATGTTCTGTTGGCAGCTTTGTTAAGAGTGAATAACAAAAATAAACACTTCTTAGGCAAAGATGGACAAAGTGGCCCTGGGATTTAAGGAATTTCTCCTGCCATTGTGCAAGGAATAGAGATACAAATATAACCATCCCCGCCGTCCACAAGGTAATAATACACACTACTCCTGCCCTTGGGCAAGGCTCGGGAAAAACACTTCACCACCATGCTCGGGCAAGGTGGGGCCAGCAGAAAATCCACCCCCTCCCTAGCACACCAAGGATTGATCAAAGAAAGACAGACAACAGACCAGTCTCAAAATAGGGTTTAAGCTGGCACATTCGTCTATCTCTGAATATTCCCATTTTCTCAGTAACTGAAAACGAGTGCACTACACTGCCTCCTGTGTATTTTTTTATTGCTCGAGACGTTTGCAAACAGTGAGGTACGTTTAAAAATATTACACCAACCCCCTCCTTTTTTGTTAACGAGGGGGAGAGGAGGAGGTTTAAGCTACTTCCCCACCCATGCCTTGGAGCAAAGATGGGGGCCTAGGGAACTATGCTCATTTGGAAAAAAAAATTACACACACACATACCACACACAATGTGGTTAAAACAAACACCCTCCGTTTAGACAATGTGGGCTTGCTAAGCCCTCCACACACTTGCCAAGGTGTAACAACTTGGACAAGATGATCATGAGGAAGTATAACCCCTTCTTGCACCGGGCCTAAAAAGGGGACTAAAGCCACCTTCCCAGCAATTCTCTTCACAATAGCAAACCGGGCGCCCGTCAGGAGTCAACTTGACTGATATGCCTTGGCCCACACCATTCTTAGTCCCCAACAGCTGCACCAGCATTCTGTTTACAGTGGGAACAGGGTTGTCAGGGCAGATAGAGATGGCCTGCATTTCCTTTGCTTCTACTATTTCTGACCCTAAAAAGACCCAGGGAAGGTCACAGCTGGCCCAGAGCTTTGTACACACCTCTGAATAGAAAACCAGGCCGGTTTAAGCTGTCCCTGGTCTGTGGTAAGCTATCCCTGTCCTGGTTCACTCAAAAAAACGAATGCTAAGACAATTGATAGCTATATTGCACCCGCTTTACCGGATTCCTTTTCAGAGCCAAACAATTAAGAAAAAGACAGAAATTCCCTGAAAATAATAGTTAATTGTGTACTTTATCTACAATAATGCATCTGGCAGAGCAGTTATGCTAGATGTTGTGCTCCCCTCCCCCTTTCACTGTTGAGCTCCTTCTAGGCGTTACTGGACTGGTGAGCCTGTGTGGCTACACCTGTGATCCGGAATGGTGGCCCAAAAAGATGGCCCACCTCGTTTTAGGACATCATGGGCCTTTGTCAGCTGAAAATCCAACTAAAGACACTCCTGAATATGCGTGGACGGTAAACATAGTTTACCACGAAACCGGAACACCACATGCCATTACAACGCGGTAGTTACAACGACTGCGTTGTTACAACGCATGCCATTACTCTGCAAGTCGGAACAACAACTTGCTCTAGAGGTCAGAAGGTGTTGGATTTAAAATCCAACACCTTCCCCACTGTTGCACAGACTGGAGTTGGAATAGTAAATTATATTATTCCAACATCCAGCGCTCCCCCTAGAGCAAGTCGTTGTTCCGACTTACGGAGTAATGGCATGTGTTGTTACAACGCAGTCGTTCTAATGACCGCGTTGTAATGGCATGCGTAAAAAAAGCATGCAAGAAAAAGTGGCATATTCGGCGTGGACTCTACTGCCCATAATTTGCAGGGAGTGTAGTTGAGGAACGGGGGAAAATGCTGGGCTCTCCTGATGCACTGATGTCACTGGCGTGACCAACATGGCACCAGAGAAGCTGAAGACAGCCCAATAGAATGGTGGAGACCGGAAGCCATGGATGGATTGGCTTTCCTCTTCTCCTGACACCTAGTACGAGGGGGGTGAGCATGGCATGGTGGCAATAGCCCTGCGAATATGGGTAATCTGATCGACACTCTGCAGTGCATAGGGGAGGAGCTCTGGCCTGTTGGAACTAGTCAGCTGACCTTGTTTTTCACCGTCCAACTGTGAGCACAAAGATGCACAAGCCATTGGGGGCGATGGAAGGTTAAGGGAGACTCCCTACCCAATTGCAACTGTCTTCTGGAATTGGTTTTACCATGCCAGAGGATGACAGCTGAGAACAGGGCCCTGCCTGCTGGAGAATTGAGGGGCTTCTGTGAGAGGGTGCAGGGCGGCTTGTGGTGCAAGCACCAGGCATAAATAAGAGTGAGGGGAAAGTGGGCCTTCGGGATTGAATGAGTACAGCATGTAACAATTCACAGGACCAACCCTTACGCCCAATAAAAGAACTGGGGTACCACAAAGAAACATACAACAAACTGTTCAGTGGGACTCATTTCTTATAAAATCAATACAACTCTCTCGCTTGGTATGAGCAATATTTCACTCCATTTATTCTCCAGAACAGGTGTGATATGACATATATACAATAGTCCACGAAAGTGAAGACGGTGCAGAGCTCAAAGGTGCAATGGTGTGCAATATTTACAATGAAACACATATACAGTGGGATGTCTCAAAGACTTGGCAACCAAAGAACAGTCCAAAATATATTCATTGGTTACTGTTACAATTCAATTGAATAACAGAACATCCCCTTTAAGAAAGTCGGCGTTTCGACCCTTCAGTCAATTTACAATGGTCTCCTAGGAACCAAGAGTGAAGTCTGGCACATAACCTCCAAGCAGTGTACCTTCTTTTCTTGCTGGGGGTAGCAAAGACTAATATCTGTCTGGATACGCATAGCTACAAATGTGTGCATGTGCTAAATCGCCCACTCAACTGTAGGGCCTGTCCAAGCAGCGTGGAACATTCAACAAATCTGCCTGTGAACGTAATGGGGACAAACAGGATGAGTACAGCAGACATAGGTGCCCCTATAGGCACAGAGATGCTGCCTCTGCCTGATTCTTTGAGATGATTTCCGCATGCAGTTGCAGAAGACATACTAAAGGATTCCAGCAAGGGCGCACCAATAAGGAAATGGGAAAAGCCTAGCCCCACTCATTCTCTGCCCTGCCTAGTGGCTCCCTGATTCAGGAATCCAGAGGTGAATCAATGCAGAGGACAGTACCACAGTCAGAAGCTCACTGCTTGAGCAGCCCAATGTCCTCATCAGGACACAAAACATAAAAGAATCAGAAGGGACTACCTGTTGCTTGCCACTAGTTCTGCTCCTGAGGTCGCCATTACGAGGTTGGCAACTGGGGCTTGCATGAACACCAACTGTTGAGGAAATATCAAGGTTGCAGGGGAGTAGGCCACAGAATATTGTGTCAGGAGCCTGAACATGTTAAACAACACCACAGCAACAAGAATAGTGTGCACATTAAGTTATCTGGAGTAGCTGAGTTTCCCTGGACATGGGAAAAGATAGAGCACCAAGAGTGTCTCAGCAGACCAGAACTGACCAATACAAGGGTGTGTGGGGGCAAGAGTGGTAAACCTAGGGACAATGAGAGAGATGATCAGACACAGGGGGCAACTATGACCCAATTATGGGCCCAAGTCGTAGTAGCTACTGAAAGATCCAGGTAAGCCCTGAAAATCAAGATAAATACCATCTCCAGAGAGGTGAACCATCTGAGACTGGACCTCCACAAGGAGAACAACAGGCCACTAGAAAACTTAGAATTCAGGTGAAGTCCTGAAGACTGAGGTAGCTGAACTAAAAAAACAGCTAGATATCTCCCTGAAGACGCTCATCTACTAGACTACAGGTTGGATGATGCTGAGGGCAGGTCTCATTATTATATCCTTCAATTTGTGGAGTTCCCAGAGTGGGTGGAGGGCTCCGCGCTAGAACATTTCCTGGAAAACTGGATCTTCGAGACTCTGAAATCTGGAGGGTTGTCGACTTATTTTATTGAGGAGAGGGCCAATAGGACATTGGTGCCCTCATCGCTCCTAGGGGCCTCACTCAGGGCCACAATAGCGAGAATACTCAATTACCAGTAAAGGGAAATTATGTTCAGCATGCCAGGAGAGGAGGAGATCCAAAGTGTAAAGAATTAATAATCAGGACATTCCTGGATTACACACAAAGTACAAAAACTCTAAAAATCCACCGAACAAGTAAAAAACAAACTCGGGGCCTAATAAATGAAGTACATGCTTTTGTTTCTGGGAAAACTGTGGTGATTCATGATGGCAGATCACACTTGTTCTGTAGCTCCTAGGAAGTATGGGAATGGCTGGTACTCAGTAACAGGATTGGGACTATGCCATTAAGGACAGGAGTCAGTGGACCCTGCAAGGATCACCGGAGAATAACTGGATTCACAAGAAAGCACACGTGCCACAAGAACTACATAAAAGTCCAAAAAGAGTAATAGTGCAAGAAAATTGTATTCTTTAGAAACAGACTGAGTCAGGAACTAGAAAGCAACAACCAGTAACAGTCCAAATATGTTTTGAAGCCTGGGGCAGAGCAATTTTAGGCTGCAGATCGAAATGCTGGAAATGCAATATCTCAGAACGATGGAGAATGCACTCTTGTATGAGTTACCTTCAACATGTGCAGTTCCAGTGAGCTGTACCCAATCACCTACTAGAGGAGGGGGCTGTAGAGCTAGATCTGGGGAAGCATATTACAACATAGCTTTGTAACACCTTGCAACAAAAGGAATCATCGCCAGTGACCTCTCTGAGGAGAGGGACATGTAATGGCAAGTTAGGATAGGTAGGGAGAGTGTCTCTTGTCTTGGACTGGCTGAACCCTATTGAAGGGATAGCTGGTGGCGATTCACTGGGGGTCACAAATGCCTGCAAAGTGACAAAAAATAACTTACACTTGTAGCTTTGTTTGTGAAGACAATGTTGCTCGTACAAGGGCACATACATTGAAATTAGAGGGGAATGGGAAGACACCTACAGTTTAGTTTCCAGAGTATTTACTTGGGGTGAGTGAGATTTAAGTTGTTTTGTGAGTTGGAACTTGATAATGTCACAGGAAGGGAGTTATACCGAGATTACTAAACATACAACACCCAAAAGCTAATCCTCCATGCACATTTCTACTGACAGTAGTGGTAGGGGATGCTAATATATACTGTGGGACAGTCTGTATAGTTCTGCAGGTGAGCTGAAAAGATGGGTAAAGCCATTAAGAGTGATTATTTGGAATGTACGAGGCCTTAATAGCTTTGGGAAGTGACACCGAGTGCATTCATACCTTAGACATTATGCTGTTGGAATACCATTTCTGCGAGAGACACGTTTGATAGACACTGAGGAAAGTAAGGTGCGATGGAGAGACCAATTGTATTCAGCCACTTACTCGGGCTTCGATTTGGATAGTGCCTGGTGTCGCCTTCCAACACTATTACGCTAAAGAAGACAGAGGGGATATATATCCTGATTTATGGTTTGCTAGAGGGCAAGGAAATACTTAGCATGTATGCACAAAACACTGATTATAGGGCCTCTCTTTGGACCCTGCTAGAAATGGGGCCTCCTTACCTTGATTTCCCTGTGATATGAGGGAGCGACTAACTATATTCTAGGTAGTAATATGGGTAGATTTGCCCCCAAACATCATAAAGCTTGGGATGGTAGTGGCACTCGCAGTGATCAGGATTCGGTAAGTAGCTGGATATCTTGAGACTCATGAGGGAGTATTCCAGTCATTTGACTACACGTGATAAACATAACAGGTTAAAATTAAGACTTGGTCTTAATAGGATAATTCAAGAAGCACGGTATTTGAATAGATTCCTCTCTGATCCCACCCTCTATTAACAGATTATTAAGGAATTGTTCAAACTAGAATTCTGACTGTGGGATTCTACCCGTGGGAACTGTTAGAGGTTTCTCAATGGCGCTTCACAGTACAATTGGTACATACTTCAAGGGTAACTGGAGTTCGACAGGCACTACTAGATGTAATGAGTGTGAAAGTATGAAAGTGGTTCTGAAGGGCAATTGTATGCACAAAGTATACAGCACCAATCAAAAATTACAGGATACTCTTCCTAAGCAGATGGAATGGATGAACCAATAGCAGAGATTCGTAACCACACATCCCCAAGAGCAGCGAAGTATTGCTTGAAGCAAAAAGGGAACTAGGGAAAATGTAGGATACCCTAGATAAATTCACCCTTAAAGAATACAGACAGAGGCTTCATAGAAAAGGAGATAAGTCAGGGTTCACCATTAAAGAATACAGACAGATGCTTCAAAGAGAAGGAGATAAGTAAGGGAAATTACCTGCATGATTATTAAAAAGAGAGCAGCCCCCATCTCTAATATTAGCCCTGAATCGACCAGACAGAACTGCGTCTCTAGCCAAGACACAGTCTGAATGGATCAGTTTGATAATTATTTTTCAGACAGGGTTTTCATGGAATGTGGGCAAAAGGAAGAGATGCTTCACATATGGTGGAGTAGCCCCAATATCAAACTATTGTGTAAGCAAATGTGAAGCACTTTTGTGGAAGTACAGGGCATGCCCCTCCCAGTTGACTTGTATTGCATCTTACCGAGGGGATCAATGGAAGGGAATATACCTTTTGACTTACTAGTGTAGGATAATTTCATATTCATTTTATAGCCAAAATATTGAATATGGTAACAATGGAACATATTATGTATGCTTTAAGAGAGAATGTAAAATGTTTGAGCAAGTCTGGAGTCCATATCTGGAAAACATAGCCAAGGACATTTGTAAACTATTGTGCATGAAAAAGTTTACTGATGCTTATATATGAATGTATGCACCTACAACTGGTTGGTATCTATGCAGTAAAGGTGCGAGACCGAATTATTTGTGCACTATACAGTTCTGCTTATGTAATATAGTCACAAATGAATGCCTAAAGATGGACTCACGTTTAGCACTGTAAAGGCTAAAGTTTTGGGTGACAAAGGTAAAAGGAAACAATATCAATGAATATGTTTTTCTCTAAGCTAAATTAATTTGAATGAGATTGTGTTATCACTATCACGTCAAGCCATTCTTTCGTGCAAGTCTAGCTCTTCCCGAGATCCCTGCCTGCCGGCCATTCTACATAAGGCCACTGAGACAGTGAATCCGGTGATCAACCAGATATTAAACACCTGGTCGAAGTCCCAAAATCTAGTCAAACCACTGCTAAAAAAGCTCTTGCCGGATCCTTAATCTCTGGCCAATTTCAGGGCTGTTTTGCTGCTTCCAGCGTTGGGCATAATCTTGGAGAAAATTGTGAACGGCCAACTGACTGCCTATCTTGAAAGCTCCAACACACTACATATTTGCCAATCTGGCTTCAGACCTAAGCATTCTTCAGAGTCCGCCTTATTAGAAGTCTCTGAAACCATTAAGATGACGCAGGACTCTGGTAACAGCACTGTTTTGATCTTATTGGATCTTTCAGCAGCATTCAATATCATCTCCCATTCGATTCTCCTTCAGCATCTTCTTGAGATTGCCATATCTCACAAGGCCTTCGCCTGGTTCAGATCTTTTCTGGCGGATAGGGAAAACTGGTAGCCAGACAGATCAGTGGCATTTGGTGTCAACCAAGGCTCATCACTTAGCCCTGCCTTATTTAATATCTATATGGCCCCTCTGATATCCTGGATAGCCTCCTAAGGAATTGCAACCACTTCGTATGCAGATGACACACAATCCTACCTCTTATTAGGGATTCTTTTGGGTCCAAGTTGAATTTTAAGAACTGTTTTGCTAATATCTGTTGGATGGAAAAAAATAATTTAAAAGGCAACACTGATAAAACCGAAATTCTCCTGTTAGGAAAAGGAAATCTATTTTTCCCCCACGCTGTGGTGGTCGAACACATGCCCCGGCCTCCCGCAACAGTAGAAATGGTGAAAAATCAGGGAGTCAAATTTCACAACACTCTTTCCTTCTGCCCTCAAGCTCTATCAGAGGCCGGTATGTGTTTTCTGATGATTAAGTCTCTAAAAACTGCCCCCTAACTGCAAGGAAACCAGTCCCTTTTGCCTTAACAACATCAAGGCTCGATTACTTCACTAGCCTTTATGCAGGGAGTTCAAAGTAGTTACTCCACAAATTCCAGGTGGTCCAGAACGTGGCTTCTAAACTGATGCTTAAACTCCTCAGAGTTACGCCTCTGAAGCACTCAGAAGGTTGCACTGGCTACCGGTTTATAAGAGGATTTTATTTAAGATTCTCGTTCTGGTCTTCAGAGCATTTAATGCTACGGGCCCCAAATATCTTTCTGCCCGGTTCTGTCACCATTGGACTCAGAGGATATTGAGATCCTCTAACGCCAATCTTCTAAAACCTCCACCTTTCAGGCTGAAATCCCGGGAGACCTTTATGGTTTTAGGTGCTAAAGTGTGGAATCAACTTCCAGGCCCACTTCGGTTCATTGATAACGAAGCTAGTTTCAAATAGAGTCTGAAGACTTGCCTCTTTCTTGCACCGGGTACTCTATGCCATTCGTTAATATATTTGGGTGGGACCTCCGATCTATTTTCTTTTCCCCCTTCTTGCTTATGATTTTCTGGTTGTTCCCCCTACTGCATTGATTTATAGGTGCAGTTGGTGTTTGAGCTAGCACCAGGATTCTCTTGTTTGAGTGACAGTGTGCTCTATAAATACCATATTCATTCATTTATATTTGTTTTAATTCTTTCAAATAAATAGATTACAGCAACGGTTCTTAACCTGGAGTCAGCAGCACCTACTTTGGGGGTCTACGACTGTTTAAAAATTTAAAAATATTAGCAAATAAATAAAGTATATATACATAAAAAGCGAAATTTGAAACATTTTATAAATGTATAGGAGTTTGGAAGTACAGGCTAAAAGTGAAGTTGCTATCCTTAGCTTGAGTGATCTAAGCAGTGCAAATACAGAAAACAGAATCTAGTATTGACAACTGGCGGCCTCAAAGGAAGCACTTTTGGACAAGACAAAAAGACAGCATGCATTAGAAGCAAAAAGACAACATGATAAAAGTCTAGCAAATCAATTAGCCTGTTAAAAAAAAAAAAAATTGAAAAGCTTCAACTTTCACATTAAAATTACAATTGCGAGCTTTGTGTATTTTTGGTTTGTGAATTAAATATTTCCTAAATTGTGTATTTGACAATGCTTCTCTTGTATTGTAATGCAGTTCAAACTGTAGACATTACTTAGGCCTCTGTTCCCGGCTTTCAGTAGTGATTCAGTGGGGGTCCACATTACTCAAAAGGTTAAGAAATGCTGTACTACAGAGCAGGTGCTAGCACGTCTGTAGTTACAGTTACGTCCAAGTTTCAATTTAAAAGCCTTTTTCTGTTTTGCTAATTGTGATGCTGTTTGATATGTCTGCATTTAATTTTCCAATAAACCGTTATCCTCCTTGGGCTAAGCATGCCAGTTTTTATACTGATTTGTAAAGGGGGAGGGCGAAATTGAAATGAGGGGTTAAAAAAGCAGCATTTCCATTTTACTTCCCATACGAATCTCCACTACAGAAAATCACTGAGCAGAAATACATCAAACTTGGCATGAAACTAGAAATGTACTCAAGGAAAGATCTTTGCTTGGTTAAGTGTAAATCTGTTTAATAATTTTGGGGAAATTCGTTTTACAAACAAGTCAGGTGGGCAGCGGTGGCTCCTCTGTAATGGCAGAGGAAAGTCGCCCCACTGCTCAGAGCCAGCAGTTGAATAATAAAATTATAATAAAACAATTTTATCATTTTATTTTTCAGTGATTGACTGAGCCATGCGAGTGTAGGATGGGCGCATGGCACGGGGGAGGAGTGGTGGGCACTGTAAGGCACTGTCTTAGCACGGCCAAACGAATCTGCACACTTCTATTTCTCCAACCCAGCTGTATTGCACAGCGGGTGGAGAAAAGGAACAGGCTCCCTTTGCCTGAGTGAGCGTCAAACCAGCCCACTAAAGTCAATTCCGGCGCTGTTCTCATGCTTGGTAATAGCATGAGACCAGTGTCTAGATTGGATGGGAGGTCTATGTGGCCCATGGAGCAGAGGAGCACCGAGGCGGGCAGCAGGCAAGTCTTCTTTTTAATATATTAGTATTCGCTCCCCCACCACTTTATATTTGTAGCAGCCACCACTGCAGGTGGGGAAGAAAGGATTAAAGGTTGAAGGTATCTTGTGATTTAAAATGGTTTTTTCCATGCCTATAACTTTAGCACCATTTGACGAATTTGCAAAGAAATTGGCAGACGCTTACCGTTTAGCTTAGTCTTGATATTTTTAATTTGTACAGAATTGGGGGTGGGGGGTACAGTTAAGGGGGGCTGTCAAAAGTTTTCATTTGCGATGAACTGTGGCATAGTTTGGTGAGCCCTCATAAAATATGGCAGACCTTTTGCATTTTTACACTTCACTAGGTGCAGCAAGTTTTGTGCCAATCCATCAAGGGGGCCCAAAGATAAAATGAGCAAAAACATTTTAATGCGCTAATAACTTTGGTTCTGTATCGACATGACATGGTGCAGGTGATTAGCAAGTTAATCAAATTTGTTATGGTTTGCATGGCTGTTGTGCTAGTTCTGGATCGCAGATGCAGAACTAACAAAAACTTCAGAACCGTAACTGTACTTTAATTGTCATTTTTAATGAATTTCCGAGGCTTGATGCGCAAGTTGTGGTCTGCATGCCTGTTTTTGCGAGTTATGGTTTACAAAGTTAACTATAAGTGGTGAATTTCAGTCGTTTTTCAGTTTTAATTTGTAAACTTAACTGTAATTTAACTGTGTTTTAAGTGAATACACATATATGAATGTACACCTACATATAAACACTTTCCCCCCAGACAGTTTAGTAGAAAGGCTTTATTTTTATGATAAGAAGCACTACAATTTGCCAGTTATGGTTAACAACTTAACAACAGTCTCCACAAATGCACTGCTCATTTATATCACTGATGAATACATTTAGTGTGAAGGCTTGCCGAGTCTACCACAGCAGTGACCAGCATACTCTTGGTACAGGGCCTGCCCTTCTCCCAGGCCATGCACTCATCACACACTCCCTAAAGGTGGCTAGGCATAGCCTACTGCCATGCCCAGTGTGCTCTATGACTGGGTAGTTCCATAAACAATGCACTGGGTGCCGCTTAAGGGAGGAGAGGAGAGTTATGGTTGTGTTGCTGACTAAAATTTGTGATTATTATTGGTTTTTATGTTTACCATTGTAACCATGGGATCCTATCAACTGAATTTTTTATAATAAAAGCAACCATTTTCCTAACAAACATTATGGTTCCATTAATTTTTGGGGCTCAGTAGTGATGGTTCTTAACCTTTCGACTTCTCTGGACCCATCACTTAATCATTACTGGAATCCATGGAACCTTAATAAATCATTATTGGGATCGGGGGGAGATGGGGGGGGGGAGGGGGGAAGCAATGAGACATTATTGGAATTCAGGGAACCCAGCCTAAGGAATTTCGATTTGAGCTGCAAAACAAAACACAAAAATAGGGAAGCATGCATTAATCAAACACATGATGAAATATTTTATTTAATTCACAAATAAAAAAATAATATTAATGAGAAGGTAAGGAGTTTTTCTAAATCCAACTGAGGCAACCCATTGCCCAGTTTATATTCTGATTAACTGCTCCCATGAAATAATCGGAGGATACCAACTTAATTTTTAGTCTCCAATTTCAAATTTCTTCACATTTACAGAACGGTTTAACATTTTCAATTTTACATTTTGCTTCTTTATTTATAAAGACTATTTATTTGTTAATAATATTTAATTTTCTAAGCAGTTGCAGACCCTCCTGAGTAGGCATCACAGATTCCCAGGGGTGCTCAAACCACAGGTTAAGAACGCTGCTTTAGACCCATGGCAAAACAAATAGCCTGAACCTTTGGTTGTGCAAAGTGGAATCTGGGGGGAAATGCATGATCTTTGGAAACTCCCTACATGAGACACTGTGCCCCTGAACCCACTGCAAATTGCCTTTTGTGCACTGTTCCCCAAATTTCTTGGAAATGTGCTTTTGTTCTAGAACTGTGTTCTACACTAATTTGAACGTTTAGGTTTTGTTAATAAAAGATTTTTTTCATCCTTCCGGTATGTCCTCTCTTGGCTCCTCACTTTGTTTTGTCTGGCATTATTCATAAACCTTTTGATTTTACTAAAATTATATGTATAATATACTTCCTTATAGGGACTTTCGGGCAGCACGCTTCATTCATTCGTGTGTTTGAGGCATTCACATTTTTGTTCTACCCACCACAGGATACAGCATGAGACTCAGAGTCAGCCAACTTCAACCAATGGCTTACCTTTCTGTGAATGACGGCATTCTCCTATTTCACAATGTGCACTTGCACACAAAAAGTAGTTCACTTGTACAATTTTCATAAAAAACATTCACAAACATTGGAGAAGCATGCTAGTTTCTTTTTTGGATTTGCCAATGTTGGTTTTTTTTTATTAACGAGGGCCCGTTTGTAAGCACTTCTTTCTACACGTTTCTTTCAGTGTTTGCGAGCAAGCAAATTCAGATATAATGTTTTGGGATGTCTTTCATTTCTATGCTTGTGACAGACGGGGTTTTTCTTCACAACCGTTGATCTAACTGAAAATAACATTTATTACTAGTAATACAATGAATAGTATTCAATTTACAAACTCACGAGATGGAAGACTTCAGTTAGCAATGCCAGGGCTCAAACTCGTGACTAACTGCTCTTACATGAGGCAATTATTTAGCTGACATAACCAACCAGCTGTTTATTTTTATTTGTTTTTTGGCGGAGGGGGGTCGTTTCTGGGATAAATAATCAAATTGCTGTCTGTTTTCTTCATGTCAAACAATCCTCTCCAGACTTTATAAACCTGAATGTTTACTGTTCAAGAAACAACAAAACTATGTAGAGGGCGAATAATCTAAATCAGTAGTAACCAGAGAGCGAAGGAAAAGAGCAGCAGAGCTGTGAAAAAACACAGACACCCACAGTCATGCAGTACCGTGCTGCAGTTCTGTTAGCTGGGAGGGGCACATAACGCTGAGCAAGAGATATTGCTTTCACTTGTTTGCAGAGGCACAGCAATGCTCGTCCTTTCCCTTGCAGGCCAGACAGCCCCCTCCATGCAGTCAAAGGAGGAACAAAGTGCATTAGCGTCCTAATCTTGGGCTCTGATTTCGCTGTCTGTGCTATTTCCAAACAATCGATGCAAGTGTGGCTAAAGGTGATTACGAGTTTCCTGACGTTTGCAATGTGAAATTTAAAGGATGCATTTGGCATTATGGGGAGCAGCACAGAGCAGATACTCACTGTTTTAGTGTATAAAAAAGGCCGCTTTATTGAAAACAGGTACACATCACAAATTTACCGAGGCCTTAGCCTTACAAAACTGAACCTCACTATACAACCATTATCCTAAGTCATTGTCCCCCTCCCTTAAACGTTCCCTCCCCTTTACATTTTTAACTTGCCACTTTGTAACACCTATCTTGTTATTAAACATTACGAAGCAAATTCACCAAAGTGTGACCACTTCAAATACTTGTGATAATCAACTAGTGCTTCTTAGCACATGTAATTATGGTGTGCAGAAAGAAGATGATGTATGTTTAAGGAAAACAGGCCTCATTTAGAAATTCATCTCATTGCTCGTCATGTATGCTGTATGTGATTTTGGAAACAGGCTCTCTTCATGTTTCCCCTCTGGTCCACCACAACACGAAGAGATGGATGGGACATTGGGTCAGCTCACTTCTGCCTTTAGTTCTCGTTCTGTAGGGAACAGCATTTTGCCTTATTACTTGTGCACTTCTACAAAGTAAATAAATAGAAACGTATGAAGGAATCCATATAATAGAAGTGCGAGGTTACGGGTGCATGACTAGTGCATCAGGTAGAGATGGAGATAATTGCAGTTGCCGGTCACGGAGAAATAAACAAATAAAAAACCAAACCCTCATGAAGAGAAGAGGTTGAAAGTAAGTCTCGAGCAGGAGACTGCTCAGACATCGGTGAAAGAAGAGAAATCTCAAGGGCAACGTGGAAAATGGAGCAGCGGATGTCACACACGTTGCCCTTGAGATTCGTTTGTTATATCAGATTATTTTGTTTCTATTTTTCTAGTTTCCAGACAGGAAGGCTGGTTTAATTCCTGTCACTAATGGAATTTTATTATTTATCCAGTTATTTCTACTTTTTCCTCTTCCTTTATAATGTATGTTATCTAACTTCCTTTCATTTTATACACTGGTACACTCTACTCACTCTCTTGAACTCGATAATGCTCTAATATCCTGAAACAATTATTTGATATACAATTGATGTCACTTTTTCACAATATGTTTTCACTTCACATAACAGACTTGAAAAAGCCTTGGCCTGCTGGCCTATGGGCAAAACACGTGTCGGCTGTAGTTTTGGAATTCTCAATAAATACAGCACACAATGCATTAAAGAAGTTCATTGGCTCTCTGGAATTACTATCCTGGATTGTATTATATACTAATTAAGGCACAGAGATCTCTCTCTCTAACTTCATGCACTAGTTTTCCTATAAAGTAGAATGTTTGGGTTAATTATAACACTGTGACTTGATAAGATGCAATTGCTACTGACTCTCTCTCCAGCACCAACTCTCTGTAGTCTTCTGGGGCCTACTTGACCCTATATAACATGCAATACATGTGATTAAGCAAGTGTTTAAGTGTTGGGGGGAGGTATGAGGGTTGAAAAGTAAGGCTTTATCCAAAAGGGAAAGATGTTTTAGATAAATGTACCCGTAAATCAGACAACCAGCCCCCATAAACTGCATTGGCCCACATGAGGCTTCCATATGTGACTAACACACAGACCAAGTTTAGACGAGATGTCTGGCCAAAGGTTGGTGTTCATGAATGGCCAAGTATATGAAGAGGGAGACCCAACTACTCTTCAAGCTGATCACACGCAGAAAACCTGATGGTGGTGAGAGGGACAACCTTATGGTCAGTGTTCAAAAACATCTGATCAGGAGACAAAAAGTGAAAGACATGCAGGACGATTGGGTATACTTGATACTCCTTTCCTCCCAACTCTAGCAACATCCATGGGACGTAGCTTCTGGGAGGGTGTTTGGAGTGTGACACCCCCCAAATAAATACATTCTTTACTTGGTAGTTTGGTCTGGGGACCCAGAGTTGGGTCTACTATGTCTGTGTTGATTTTTCTGGGCATCCTGATTTCAGTAAGTGGTTTTAACTTGTTATTTTTTTGGACCAGGAACTTAAATATGTGGTGGCCAAGATATTCAAAGTTTTTGCTTTGAATTGCATCACAATTTTGACACAGCCCAAAGTAAAATACTTTTAGTATTTACAAAGTCAAATAAATGTCGGTTTACATAGCTTTGAAAGAAAAAGTAAAGCAGTGTATTGCGCTACCTTGTGTTACTTTGCATCAGGTAGGTGTTTCATGGGTGGTACATGGGCGTTCACATACATTCACCCATAGATTTGGACGCTAACCCAGATTTATAAACATTTTGTGTCTAGGTTGCATAACTTTATTGACAGCCCAACACAAAATCCTTTTTGGTGTTTGCAAAGTCACACAAATGTTGATTTTCGTGGCTTTGGAAGAAAAAGTAACACATGCATTCCGCTGCCTTGCATTACTTTGCATCAGATAGGCGTTTCATGTGTGGTGTAGGGGTGTTTCTGGGCATTCACCCATGGATTTTATTTCAATCCCATATTTACAAAAAGTTGTGGGCATGAGTTTGTGCTAAAATGGTGTGCCTGCCTGAGGCTGACGTACGAGGAAAAATTTCAATTACTCCTTGTTATTTCGCCTTTGCAGGTGGGCTACATTCTACAGCACACATACAAAGAGGAAGAAGCCTCAAGGATAGTTATTGTGTAGGAAGGTAACCAT
The DNA here is from genome assembly GCA_963921515.1 of Calotriton arnoldi. Taxonomy (NCBI): domain Eukaryota; kingdom Metazoa; phylum Chordata; class Amphibia; order Caudata; family Salamandridae; genus Calotriton; species Calotriton arnoldi. Next base: position 438,722 of record CAWUFW010000913.1, on the reverse strand, counting down.
TCATGCACAAACAATATCCTGACCATAACGTGATACCCTTGCACTATGGCGCATGGGTGCCTGTGTTGGCACTCAATAGTCCAAATTGTGCCAGCGCATGAAGAGGGCAGAGCTGCGCCATTTGTTTAAAGATATCTCCTAAAGTGACAATGTTGCAGCAGCACCTTTGCTTGCTGCACTATCTTGTGCCATTTCATTGTAAATATGCCCCTTCGTGACCGGTTTATCAAAAAAGTACCAAATCTGCACCCACAGAAGTGCTCCTCGAATGGATACAAATGTACTACTTTTTAGAATTCACATACATTGGCAGTAGTAGGTTTGGAGAGCCTCACCAGTCACAGGTTTCCAGGCATACTACTGAGAATCAAACACCAAAAGGTGATGGGATGAACGCTTGCAAATAGTCTAATTATTGCATTCTAAACCATTGTTTTCCGCTCACTGTGCCACTTTAGACAGAGAGCCTGATTTAGGATTTGGAAAACGGAGTAAAGGCAAGCAGCGGACTTTACTGCCTTTACTCCACCCAAATTTAGAGAATTCCCCCGGCCTGGTATACATCTCCATACATTGGCAGGTTCCTGTCAATGAAGGGAAATGTTAATGGACGGTTCCATCAAACATGACTTTGCAAAGTTTTTTATTTTTCAAAAACAAACTTCCAAAGGGGGAGTTTGTTTTTTAAGTATAAAAAAAAACTAATGACCTCCTACACTACTGTTTTCCCATGTTGTGGCGGTAATTTTTCTTTTTTTACTGTAACTTACCAGGATTCACCTGATGGTGACAGACAGTAAAAAAAAAAAAAAGCCATCTAACCGTCAACTCTAAAAATAGGGTGGAAAGCTTACTTCAGATGGCACCTACTCCGTTGGACCATCAAAGGAAGTTTTATGCAGACGAGTGGGCGGTCCTTAAGTTTGACAGACAGGATACTCCATTGCTGTTGCAACAGAGTATTTGTCTGTCAAATTCGAAATCAGTCCCAGAGGCCCAAGTCATGCAAATGAGTACTGATGCTGCTCCTCATGGGAACAGTCCATTCCGAACCTTGGTCACCTCACACAGTGGCCTACTGTTTTTTTAGTTGGGAAATTTGAGATTCACAACCCCCAAATCTCAGACTAAGTTACGCTCCTGCACCCCCCACATATCGGCAACCCCTCCATATAACTTCGGGGAATACCACTCTGCAATGAGTGCTTTGATTGATTCAGTCTGCCTCTTTATGGAGCTGAATACTTTTCTGGAGACATGGTGACTCCTTGTACTATTTCGTATGTTTTAAGTGTACCAAAATGCAGTACAAGCCACACAAAAAAACACTCTTCCTCTCATTTGCCCCAGGAAGATGATAAACGCTGAGAGAGGTTTCAATCAAGGTAAGTAGTTATTTGTTGAATTCACAGATGCTCCACAAACAAATGTTATGTTGCGCTTGTCCCTAGAAATCTATTACGTGTATAGAACTTGATAAAGTACATTTCTAATGGACTGACAACCTTTGAATACAGAGTTGAAGAAGATTCTGAGAAGCTCTGAACCTCATTTCTGCGACACGATGAACCAGAAACACGAAGCAAGGCTTAAAACAAAAACAGGAAATCCGTTGGAGACCATAGGACTCTCTACTGAAGCATATTTAAACAGGGTCTGAGTTCAGAATGGCATTGGACTCTTAAGTTCTCCCGTATCCACATACTGGCAATTTTTGCACATCCCAAACCAAGCTCCTTTCAGCTGCTGGTGCACTGGCAAGAGAAAGTAAAAGCGAATTCCGATTAAATATCTTGTTAAAGAAATAGGATGCTGAAGTCTGGTGACCTGCACACTTAGGGAAAGGTTCACATCAGCTTCTCACCCACCAATCTCCACTATTGCCCGTTGCAGCATGAGCTCACTTAAAAGACTGATAACTCTCCTTGTGTGTGACTGTGACAATTGGAGAACCATTCCCAACAGCTCACATCAAGGAGTGGCAGCCAGAGTAGGATTTGTATGTCACAACAGCCATTCACTTTGTGGTTGCTCTGAAACTATTCAAAAACAGCATAAAGAGCTGTATCTGCCAAACCCACCCATCAATGTTTAGTTAGACAATTAGCTTGAAAACTACTGAACATATTAAACAAACTTCAAAGAGGTAATATTCTGAGTAAGGTTGTGTTCAGGTTTTTTGCTGTAGAAGACAGCAAAAGTTCCTGTATGACTTAAATTGGGAGATGCTACATTTAAATCACTCTGAAGAGACCTAGGGGTAATTTATGTGGAAGAAACTAAGCTGCGCGTGTCAAGTAGCTGTTAAATTTCCTGAAGACTTTTCAAACAGTAACAAAGATATTAGTAGATCAAAAACCCACTTCTTCTGGGAAGTTGAACTTGCCCATACCTACGACTGGCAAGTCTATAATATAAATCTATTTCAAGAAGCCTTTAGAGAGCCATAAATGCTAAACCATCAACCTGTAGCATAACTCTTCTCACAAGCCTTTAGCATGAATAAAATGCCACATTTTTGGTAGCCCTCAGGAAGATTGCCTTACAAACAGCACACAAAGTGACAATTTGTGGATGGATAAAAGTGAGCAAAATAACGCATCTCACATTGGGTTCATGAAAACAAACAGATAAAGTGTAAGTATTAAGCTTTCTAAGAAGAAAAAACAAATGGGAATTACCTTCTAAAACGATTTAACACGTTATTTCAGTGAAACTTTTTTTACCTTTTCTAACTCCTTTCTAAGCTCTTCCTGCTCCTCCTCTGACAATGTTTCAGGTGTATTTTGTTTAAGAGCATCTTCCCCAACAGGTATGCTCCCAGTTATTGGTGAACCTTGAAAATAAGGGACAGGGTGTTAAATATGCTTTCAAAATAAGTCAAGACACAAATAAAATATGGAAATGAACAAACAGATAATCAGATTTCATCCTGAAAAAATTAAGCTTTAGTGAGTGGTTTTCATACATGTTTTGCCCAATCCAGCCCAGTAGTTTCTGGAGGAAATCCCAACATTATAATTCCATTTTAGGATCCAATACTCACCAGCTGTGCCAGTACAGCCGTAGAATCGGGGGCAGTACACCACGAAGAACCTCAGTATCAGAGACACCCAAAAGGAAATTTACTATCCGTATTCCATCATTCTGAGGACCATGGCCAAAAAGCTTCCTATATAGTTTCCATTAACGTTAGTTTGTTCAACTACATAACAGCAATCAATGAGAGATAATTTACAATCATGTGAAATACCAAAAGCTATCTTCCTACACAAATTATCAGTGCCAAAGGCTACTGCTTCAGATGAGAGACACAACAACGTAATGGTCGCTAATTCAAGAGTTCTTTTTGGTATGAATTCTGGAGAGAGGTCTGTGGGCGCTGCTAGAAAGCCTGATCTGTAGCCCCCTATCCCTCACGGGGATAAGCCATGATAATAGAAGCATGAAATATATTTCAGCCCACATGCATGGCGATACAAGGAGCATACAAGAGGGATAGTGCAGAAGAGTTCAAAAACTGAACTGGAAGTCTGTTGTAGAATATCCCTTAAGATCAATCTCTACCCCCCAAACATGCACTAGCAAGTTGATGTATTCTTCAATCTTATTTCACAAATGGGTAGTCAATAAAAATACATAAGTAAGAAAATTCATTGATGAAGTTTTCAAATTGCTTTAATTTTATTAAAAATGTTCAAGACCGTAAGAGAATGTCTGGGGGACTACTTAATCAAAAATATAAATTAAATAGGTTCTTCCTCTCTTGGCTACCTGTTAAAACATTAGCACTGCCACAAAATTGGATAGTAAGAGTCTAAAGAGTCATCGAGCAACAAGTTATGATACCTTGAAGGATGTGCATTTATTGATGGTGTGATGAACTTCATAAGAAAATCATCTGTGATGCCAGTATCAATACGCTCCACAACTGATAAATGGGACCACTACTGACTACAGGTAAGTAGTTTAGAAACAGCAGTTTGCTCTTCTTAGATGCACTTTTGTGAGTCTACAAGATGTCTAGAATTTTCTGGCTATGCATAATTTCTGCAGGTTTGAGATCTCGTCTTCCAGTCATGGAAAAGCAACATGGGTCATGGAGATCTGAGCTAATTAATATGGTTAGAACAGACACTAAGGATGCTATCTGTTATTCTTGGGGCAAGCAAAGCAAACAAATACAAACCCGTTTACTGCCACTCTACCAGCAACTGCTGTCAACAGACTAAAGTTCATTCCACAAAATGAAAGTTATGTATTAAAACCTGCATCAGAACAAATGGTCAAAATGGAATCACAAATGGTTTCAGTCAAAGATCTTCATGTCCTAATCCGCATACTGATGATAAATCATAACACGAAATAGCTGCACCCGGCTCATATCAGTAAGATATTAATTGGTATGTCCTACAGCTGACCCGCCCACTTGCCTAGCAGAGCTTGTCTCACTCTTGCTTTATGCCACCTCACTTGTTCCTTTGGAGTGTGTTTGGTGAAATCCTCTTGTGCAACCCAGAAAAAGACCGTTTCTGGCAGCGGTAGCAATTACCCTAGAAGTAATACTGTCAACAGAATAAAGGCCATTCTACAAAATGCAAGTTATGTACCAAAAACTGCATCAGAAAACAAATTCTATTGAAGTACTATATATGTAGTAAAAAAAACAAAAAAAACTTCAGCCACAGCTGTTTGCACCATGAAAATTGCTCAATTTGGTGAGACAATCAAACCAAGCTCGCAGAAAGCATCTCTTTCCTGCAGCTCTGAAGCACCTCTACTTTTGGGGTAATTGCTACCGCTGCCAGAAACCGTCTTTTTCTGGGTTGTACAAGAGGATTTCACCAAACGCACTCCAAAGGAACAAGTGTGGTGGCAAAAAGCAAGAGTGAGACAAGCCCTGCTAGGCAAGAGTTTTATGAACAAGGAAGGCTTGGGTCTGTGCACTATCTGGACTAGACCACTCTTAAATTGTACTAACAAACAGTGTCCAGATAGATCGTTTTTTAATTAATCATACGTGACTTCAGTGCTTTGTTCTAAATCCCATGTGTTTTTATTTTACTTCTTTTTGTACTTTTTTCAAACAAGATTGGGCCATTATTCTCATGTCATCTTGTCGGGCAACACATTTTTCAAAGAAATATTAAACATTCAAAACAGTAACTAGTAATGTAACACCAAAAAATGCAAAACAAAGTTCACAATACAATACATGGAACAGTACATAAACAATACAAGTACAAGTAACCAGTCCTTGATTTACAAATACACCTGGCGGACACTCAAAGATAATCACAAAGGCTCCTGCCTCTTTGTGTAACGCTCAGGGAATAATTGTTTCAAAGGGTGTTGTCTTTGTGGGGACAAAGATGTATGCATTCCCTCGTGGCACACCCAGCTGTTCATCCCATGAGCACAAGCCAACGCGTTTCGAACCCTGTCCTGCTTGGGGGTTCTCCTCAGGACTTGGTGGTCTTGGTAAATTCGTTTCAGCTACTGGTGGGCTGTTTTCTTGTGACACCGTTTCTCTACAGTTATCACTTAATCCTTCTTTGTATGTCGATGCCAGAATTCTTTGAGGCACCCTAACTTCTGTAGGATCTGTCCTCGTTGCTTTCGAAATCTTGGCATGAATCTCCTTCAGCTCACCGGTCCTCCCTCGTTCAGCTGTTGGAGCTGAACGAGGGAGGACCGGTGAGCTGAAGGAGATTCATGCCAAGATTTCGAATGCAACGAGGACAGATCCTACAGAAGTTAGGGTGCCTCAAAGAATTCTGGCATCGACATACAAAGAAGGATTAAGTGATAACTGGAGAGAAACGGTGTCACAAGAAAACAGCCCACCAGTAGCTGAAACGAATTTACCAAGACCACCAAGTCCTGAGGAGAACCCCCAAGCAGGACAGGGTTCGAAACGCGTTGGCTTGTGCTCATGGGATAAACAGCTGGGTGTGCCACGAGGGAATGCATACATCTCTTTGTCCCCAAAAAGACAACACCCTTTGAAACAATTATTCCCTGAGCGTTACACACCGGCAGGACAAGAGGCAGGAGCCTTTGTGATTATCTTTGAGTGTCCGCCAGGTGTATTTGTAAATCAAGATCTGGTCACTTGTACTTGTATTGTTTATGTACTGTTCTATGTATTGTATTGTGAACTGTTTTGCATTTTTTGGTGTTACGTTACTAGTTACTGTTTTGAATGTTTAATATTTCTTTGAAAAATATGTGTTGCCCAACAAGATGACATGAAAAATAATGGCCCAATCTTGTTTGAAAAAAGTACAAAAAGTAAAATAAAAACACACGGGCTTTAGAACAAAGCACTGAAGTCACGTATGATTAATTAAAAAATGATCTATCTGGACACTGTGTTTGTTAGTACTGCTAGGCAAGAGGGCAGGTCAGCTGTAGGACATAGCAGTATCTTACTGAGACGAGCAGGATGCAGCTATTTCATGTTATGCTAGCAGCTTTTATAAAACAAAAACTGTCACTGGTGGTCCATATGTATTATTGCAAATTAAGTGTGGACAAAACCGGTTTAAAAACTCTAATAAGAACCGAAAGCTTGTCTAAACAGTCGCTATTGAGCTCGCAAAGGAACTGGAATAAAGACTTTTCTGAACATAAATTGGAGGTAAGACTATTCCAAAGTTTAGCTGACCTGAGGATTAAACATCGTCCTCCTGATCTTGATTTACAAAATCTAGGGATAATCCTTAGATTAAAGAAGAAAATTTCAGACCTCTCTTAGGAGCATAACATTGAAGATCCTTCTCAAAGAAGGTTAGAACTTACCCTGGAACGAATTTTATGCATGATACAGAGTTCTACAACATATACATTGTCTTACAAGGGGGCAACAGAGCTTACGAAGAATGGGTGTGGCATGGCAAAGCGAGGGGGAGAAACAACCAGTATAGCTGCTAGTATCTGAATGGTCTCAAGTTTTTTCAGCAGGGTTGTAGGAAGCTCTAGATAGAGAGCATTTGTATAATCTAATGTGACTATTAGTACAGCCACTGCAAGGAGTATACATTCAAATGCCAAGTAAGATCCAATTTTCCTCAATATTTTGGTAGAGTGCACGCAGGAAGACACCAAAGCAAGTTGACAATCTTAACCCCACAACCCAAAAATGCAAAAAATGTGGGAGTTAAGCCAGAAGGTGTCTAACCACTGATCATTTTACCCATTAACTAAAATGATAGCCATCTTCTCCGGATCAAGTTTCAATTTAGTACTACCCATCCACCTCCAGATAAAACACATGGTCTGCTGAAATACTTCATATGTGGAGGGTTTGTCATCTAAACACAGAAGGATCTGTGTATCATCTGCATACATAAACGTCCAGACACCCAACGCTATCGGAGCCTGAGCGAGTGGGATGACGTAGCTGGTAAACATGTGGGGAGAAAGAGAAGATCCTTGAGGTACCTAGCAAGTCAGTGCAGGTTTTTGAGAACCGTCCTTTATAGTCTGTGAATGGCCAGAGTGGAAGGATCTGAGCCACATCAGTGCCTGACATCCTATGTCCAATGTGTCAACATGGTTTAAAAGAACAGAATGGTCAACAGTGTCAAAAGTAGCAGAGAGAACTAGCAGAATAAGACTACTGCCCGTGTCCTGATCCCATCTAAGTTCGTCCATAATGGGTAGGAGCACCATCTCTCTATTGTAGGCTAGGTGAAATTGCAAAGTTATTCAGCAACGAGACATTTGAGTATTTTGGAGATAGAAAGGAAGTAAGTATTAGGCACAAGTTTTTCAATTCTTAAAAATTAGGGCACAGTTTCTTTAGGGGTAGCATCACTGTGGCATCTTTAAAAGCGGATGGCAGAGTGCCATAAACTAATGTAGCATTTAATAGGGCCATAAGTTTAGATCCAACTGAATGTTTATGTTATTTGAAAACCTTAACAGGGCAGGAGTTGGTGGGAAAGCCTGATTTAGTCGCCTCTAAAGAGGACTTAAAAAGTCCTCATAGGAAAAGGAGGTAAATTCTTTGAGCTATACCTGTAGTAAGAGGAAGGATCTCCGCTATCTGGAAATTAAGTGAATCCATCTCCTTCCGTATGTTCCTGAACTGATCCAGAGCTCACCAGGGTGATGTCTGGATTTAATAGAAGATACATGGGCCTTGGAATAAAGACAGTGGGTGCGCAAGAATAGAAAATAGATGTAATCTTGGAGTGGTCTATGACATATGAGAACTGGAGCATGAGCTGGCATCGCACACCCCACCCCTTCTTGAGTGGCATCTGCAGAAATATGTCAAACTATAATTTGATTCTCTGAATCATAACCAGGGCATAGACTCAACAACAGTCCCTGACTGAGCTTCTACAGAAATTTGAGAAAACCAAAGTAGTGAGGGTAGGGCAGAGGGTTGCAGCCACATACATTTTTAGCCACCAGAATGGAAGATATCACTCAAGAGAACAACAGAAAAGAGATGTTTGAAACCGAGGGTATTGCATAAATTTCTTTAAGAGATGAAGCAGCTTATGCTTCCTCACAGCATAAGACAGATTAAAATAAAAAAGAAGGATGAACAAGAGTAGCAGGTAACATAATTAAGATGAGGAGGTTCTATGGTTCACAAGCGCTTTTGGTAGGTAGAAAGGAATTGGCCAGATTGGAAAATTCACTGCAAGACTGTGGTGTGCAGTGTGAAGGATCAGGAACTACATGGAAAACATGCCCAAACGCTTGCTGAAATCAGTATTTTGGGAGGATTACAAAATATACCACTATTTAACAAGGGGCATTGTGGAGGGTGTGGTCCCTTCTTGTTGGCTTCTTACCCTACTCCTCTCGTACTAGCTCCTGTTTCCCTGTGTTTAGAATACTTGGTGTTACAGGAAAACTTAACATCTAAAAGCTTTTTTTAATGTGTTTTATTACGTTTTTAATCATGACAGTACAGTGCCATCCTGTGCAGAGTCTGGCATAGCGAGACATTGCATCATGTCACACACAAGCTAGCAGTATGGTCTGACATTGCAGTTGACAGTAAGTTTCTCATTTGTAAGCAAATACAAACATTAAATGTTAACAATACAAACTTTGGGGTCTGCCAAGGGTAGGGGTTTAGCGTCTCATGCGATGAGGGTGGGCCGGGGGGGTGCATTTTCTGGAGCAACACTTCCAGTGGGAGTGTCAGACAGGAAGGGAGGACGGATAGTTGGTGATGGAGAGGAGGCCCGTGGTGTGTATGAGTAAGTAGCAGCGACGCAAAGTGGTAGGGGTCAAGACCTATGGTGGTATTGTCAGGGTGAGGTATGTGCCGGAGTAGTTCCCTCGGGTCACGGAGTTACCCGGGCACCTTCGTCTCCCAATGTCGCATATCTACTATCCTGGTGGCATGATTTGTGTGTGGAGAGTCCAGGCGTGGCTCAGGGTGGTCGTGCATTGTTTTTTGCTTCAACATTAATCAGGAAGGTCTCCCAACATTCCCCTCGCGTGCGTGAGTCCTCCTTCATGAGAAGTAACTTGAGGGTGTTGTCCTCCACTCATGTCTATGTTAGTAGCGTGGTTAGCAGATGCTGGAGATCAGGGAGCATGCGCCTTCCAGGCCATTGCCACGTCTTTTGACAAGGGCAAGGTTGATGAATGTGTGAGGACGTAGCCCCAGCAGACGGGATTCAGGTGTGGGCACAAGAGTGTGTGCTGCAAGTTCAGCCACTGTGCCAACAACCATTTGCCAGACCGGATATAGCATCGGGCAGTCCTAGACCATGTGATAGAACCCAACATGTAGTAGTTTGCACCAAAGGCATTCGGAAGACAGTGCCGGGAGCATGCGCTTGATATGTTGGGGGGAGAGGTAGGCATGGTGCGGATAAGAGAATTGTGTTTAACGAAACCTGGGGTTACGGGATACATCCTTCATCATTTGTAGCGCCCGAGAACAGACCTTATCTGACAAAGGCTGCTGCAGTACTTCGTCCCAGAGTGTGCGCGTCCCCAGTGCGTGGTCTGGGGGAGTAGAGATGAGCGACGCATAGAGGGTGGTAATTGCGCAACGTGTGCCATCAGAGGACAGAAGTGTGTGTGTGTGTGTGTAACAGGGCTGATGTGGGAGGCTCTCTTTCCCCAGCGCCCCATGTGGTGCACAGTGCATACTATACGGCATGAAAGGTTAAGAACTGGCCAGCGCCAAGTCCACAGGTGTCCATAACGTCCTGGAAAGACATGGCTGACCCCTTGTTATAGAGCTCTCCTATTTGATTGATTCCAGCTTCCCTCCAGGGAGCAGTGTAGTACCGTTGTGCCACGTCGCAAAGCTTCGGCAGATCTCAGATCCCAATGGTCAGCGAGTATGGGAGAGAAGGGCCCTTAGGATGCACAAATCTGCGCCAACAGGTGTGGGCCACAGCCATCTGCTGCGTCACCCCCTTGGGGCGGATGGTGAAGTCGAATAACCAAGTGTAGACGCTCAAGATACCCAAGACTGCACGGACGAGCGGCAACTTAGGGCAGGTGGGTGTACGCAACCAGGCCATTGACCACTGCAATTGTGCTGCCACATAGTATAGCTATAAGTTAGGAGGGCCAAGCCAACCCCCGGCCAGCTGCAGTTCTAAAAGCTTCATGAGCAGCAAGTACGTGGCTTCCTTATTAAGGTGCCCTTTTTACGATACCACAACTATTTGCACTGATAAGTGTTAATTTGCATTCATAATTATTAAAATGCATCAATAAATGTGGGCTGCAAATGAATTATATTCATTTAATAAAAGGATTAGCAAAAGGAATGGCAGTTGGAAATGAGCACAATCTTGCAATGATGCTCTACACCTCACCACCCAAATCTCCACGATCTTCAATGACCACCTTCAGATAACATAACTGCCCTATGATTAAATTCAGTTACTGACTTTGATGCCCTCTTTGGCAAACCTTAGATCGTTCTCGAACCCCTCGCTGACACACAAATACATATCTTCAACTAGGTTAAATCAAGCTCACAAACAGCTTGGTAGATACAGGATATCGACAATCAATCCAAAACCTAAAATAAATTTAGCACTACTGACAATCTCAAGAAGCCCGTTCAGCTTTCAAAAGTGCCTGCACCCTGCCACAAACATCCACCCAAAAAGCTGAATCAAATACTACATTAAGACAATTTCTGATAAAAAAGAAAGGTCTGTTCAATGAAGCAAGGTACTGGATTACAACATATTCCGGAAAGTATTACTGGCCAGGATTTTTGTTTAGGGTTAATACCATAAGGTCCTTGGGCATAACAGCACTTTTAGGAGTTACCTTAACATGAAGCAATAAAGGTAGTGTAAACATGGTTTGACCGCCAATCATCCCTCACGCTACTTAAAACCTCCATTAACATTAACCAGTTCAAAACATCATATGTAACAAAACGGACCTCAAATCTGCACTATAGTCTTGTTTGCCTGCCTTCAAACTCTTGGCCTTTGATGACCTATCACCCCTCAAGGATGCCATATACTTCAACTGCAACCGCTCATCGATATGCCTCTCTTTCCATGCTCTTTCGCCATCCTCCGCACCGGATATCCCTCTGGCACCTCAACACCTATATTCAGACAGCATAAGTGCAACCGTATCATCCTTTTCCCAGTCTCCTGTAAGGTTAAAAAAAAGAATGCAATGTTGCAACTCCTGGACCACAATGACCAACTCAGCCTCCTTAGGCTTTCTTTTGATTAGTCTTTACACTTTCTTCTTAAAGTAAACCAGACCACTTCTGACTGAAGATCCTCCCTGTTCTCCAACGTGAATGCAGTAAAACAGTGGTTTGGTCCATCATGCTTTCCCTGCTGGATATAGCAACTCCTTGAATTTGAATCTCCCTCTCTACTTGACTTTGCATCTAAACACACCAACTGTATGCCTGCTTCCTTCAGAGAACTCATGGCACTTATGTGCCTGATTAGGGCAAATACAGTTTATACCTACTTACAGCGGGGTGCTGTCCACAGTGCAGGGAAGGCACATGTACTTGCAAGGCTCTTTTCGGTTTGACTTTTGGGGCCAGACGGAGCACTTAGTTCCTTACGGATTGTGGATGAGGCAGGTGAGGCTATGGATAGCAAAGTGGAAGGGGGACCTGATGCAGCTTGTATGTATATATAGTAACTTGTTTTTGTTTAACGCTTCATACCTTTCTTCTGCCCTTTCTACACACTTTAAATAACAGATATTACTATTGCCCTATTTATGCTACTAAATATACTGACCCTGGAAGAATGGAAGAGTGAGTATGCCTTTTCAGGATTCAAACTCATGACTTCCGCAAAACTGTGTGCTTCAGCGGCAAAAGTTCACTGAGCCATCCCACTGTATAGGTATATGTATGGTGTGAACCCAGCTAGAGTTTAATAGAAAGCTTTCTCTTTTGTGATAACATATTGCGATATTTACTTCCCATCCATGAACTTCAACTCTTTCGTGGAAAGGGTGAGAATAATACAGTCATTTGCTCCTATCACTCAATAGGGAAATTCACTCCCATGATAAAATACAAAGTAGACACTCAACAAAATCTTTCATCACTGTGGTTGTGTACACCTCCGCCATTGAAACTCCACCAGAGATTGCATAGGACAGAATGTGGAAAACCTAAGTAAGCATGGTGGTCTGCTTCACATACAGTGCATGGATAGACCAGGATAACTTCAATAACATGGAAGCTCTTGAAGTGTAATGGATTATTGCCCTGGATCATTATACCACCTTTTTCTGGGTTGTGAGGCAGGACAACAAGATTTGTCTCTTTTCATAGAACCACTAGACACCAAGAACAAGTTTGAGTGCCAGTGACTAAATCTAACAGTCTCCCTACCTTCCATTTATTTTTTAATATGATGGATATTAAAGATTAAGACGAAAGGGGTTAAAAGAACAAGCAATTATTAAGATTGATAACATTGAACACGTATGTGTACATGTATTTTGGTACCATTAGAACTCCAAATAATTCTGACTCTGGAAATAAATATATACACAAGATGCATGTAGCAAATGGGGCTAGTTTAAGGCAGGACTCATCAGTCCTAATTTCCCCTGCGTTTGTAGGGGAAAATTAAACCATGCCTCTACATTATGACCATGATGAGGTTTTCATAATCTGGCATGGCATACAAACTGAAGAAAGAGATATTACTTGGATTAACTCAGAACCCATATTTGAAATTCACACATACTATTAGTAACCAGGAATTGGTATTTTCGGATGTGAAGGTTCCCTCCCCCCGACAGATTATTCGGCCACAGACACACATCACAAACTCAGACAGGAATAATCGGTTTAGATTGGATTGTTCAGCCCTGTCCCCTACAAGAAAATTGACCCTTCTGCCAATTTCTGAGTTTACGCAAGAATTGCAGCAGAATGTCAAACTATAAAACACAGGCTGAAATGTTGAGTAAGAAACTGGAAGAAAAAAAATATCCAACATCTATCCTTAGTAAAATGAATGGAAGGGCACAAAATAAGAACAGGGAATTTCTACTCACAATATATTCAAAACCTGAAACCAACAGACGGATATGATTCGCTTCAATTAATACATATAATTCCCAGTCAGTAAAATAATCAATGGGAACTGGTGGATTATAAAGTCAAGCTCACTCAATCTGGAAAAGCTCATGTTTTCTCACCCAAGAGGCAAAAACATTAAGGACATTCTAGTACACTCTAGACCCAAGACAAATGAACCCACTACCAAATTCAATACACTATGGAAAATGCCCCCTGTACAAGGTCATTATCCTTGTGGGTCATGTAGTGTTTGTCCTCTTACCAACAAGTGTGAAAAAACGTACATTGGGGCCCGATTTCACATGGTCCAGAGGAGACGTATGAATTGCAATTCCTCCCATGTGATAAACATGAACATGTGGCCTGAGATATATTGGGATAACGTGTAGGAAAGTAAGTACACAGATATGTGAACATAAAGCACCATCAAGTGTAAGAAAAATATGACAAAAATGACTAACCACTTTCTCAGCGTTCACCATGATACAAATTATATATCATTGTTGGTTCTGGAGTAACTGATCTTATCCATCTCCCAAGAGAAAATATCCAAAATTATTTTTGAAAGAGAGCAGAGATTGATTTTTAGGATTAAAACATACATAGATGGCTTAAACGATAAGATTCCATGGAAGACACTGAACAAGTAGTAACCATTTAGTATGTCCTTTGCCCACCATGGAATCTACCCACTCTCTTTGACATCAGGAATTTGAGATTAATGTAACATAACACTTATTCCTGTGATATACATCATACATATGTTCTCCTTTTAAAATGGAGCATAGTCTTGGGTCATGATGGATTCCAATTAATATCTACATCATCTGCAAACCAATGTGGACCACAGGATTACACAAGTACCTCCTTTCAAAATATATAACTATTTCTTGACTCTTTTATACGTTATAGGGTATTAACTTCTACCCATTCCATAAACCTAATGATAATAATAAAACACTATTCATTTGGCATCAGGGTTAATATAACTGATTTGCCCCAGTGACCGCATACGGTCTCCTATATACTGATGGAAAGCACACAACAATCAGGGCCGGACTGGCCGTAGCGGGCACCGGGCGTTTTCCCTGTGGGCTGGAAGGGTGGGGGCCGGTTTTTGAGTGGTGGTTTTGCTACAGGGGGCCGGTTTTGCAGCAGTGCTGCAACATCGGCCCTCTTTAACAAATGCAGCCGGCAGCAGTGCTTCTCACTAACACCCCCCCCCCCACCCCGGGGGCCGGTCCCGCTGTATTGCCAGGGCTGGTTTGTGTTTCCAGTCCGGCCCTGTAAACAATGACCGATACGTACGCAAATGCAGTTTGCTCTACAACAAGGAAACGCATGACGTCATATCCATATGACATGTTGATGCCCATCAAATGACACTGTATTGCATGCACAGGCTATTAGTGAGCGGCGAAAGTGGATACCTCTAAGATGCAAGGGAAGCAGATGGCATTTTAGGTCAGCATGAAGACCGGGACTCATGATGCAGTAAATTGGATCTCAGGGTTTGGCCTACGGAGAGTTTTGAAACCCCATATACTCTGGTTTTCAGTAAATACTTGGGATGTTAAAACACGATAATCCTGGCTCTATTTTAAATCAATTTTCTTCTCCTCACACAATATTAAGCAGAGTATAACTATAGAGCCGGTACCAACCTACACCCAATGGGTCCTATTTTTACCCCTACTACGGTGCAAAGGAAAAGAGGAGTAAAACGACATGTATTTTGAGCATGCTATTTGTCATTGTCTAGTACGGTTTTGTCTGAGTGGCATGCTTCACCTGCAACACCATCACGTCTGCAATTTTGCAGTGCAACCACAACATGTGCCTTACACCAGTGTGCTTCACCTAAGTGCATAATGCCCTTTTCAATGATTTTCTAATGACTTTTACCCTGCTTTTCAGATCATCAATGTGTCTTCCCAGGTATGTATATTTGCATGAGTGCATGACATGTACACGTTTGACAGAACAAAAATACAATTTGTGAATCACAACAGACTTCCTGATATATTGTTTAGGGATGCCTTGGTCCTGACAAAGGCTGCTTGATCCATGCATATATGATGGCAGTAACATGTAGACTAGATTGGTAACGCAATGGCCATTATTACCCTTCAGCATTCAGGAATAGTATTACTATAGGACCAAAGTATTTTATCAGGATGGGGTGATGTTATCATATTCCTCCAGGTTCTGGATGAGACGTGCTGCAGCATGTAGGATGCCCATAAGAGGCGCCAGTGTGGCATCTGGGAGGCAATGGAGTAGGGTATTACCACCATTCAGATGCAAGAGTAGGAGTGCTCGAACAGCAGTTTTGAAGTCACTTCCTGGATGCAATGGTGTAACTTTCTTTAAAAGAGAGCTGGTACCAGGCCGTCTTTTTCTTTTGAGAATGTGTTCCTTCTCCTCCTGGACCTCTCCGCGGCGTTCGACACCGTCTGCCACCGCACCCTAGTGAAGCGCCTCAGCAACATCGGAATCCGAGAGAAAGCACTGGAATGGATCATCTCGTTCCTCGCCGGAAGAACCCAGAGAGTCCGCCTCTCCCCGTTCAGATCCGAAGCCACCGAAGTCATCTGCGGCGTTCCACAAGGATCCTCACTCAGCCCGACCCTCTTCAACGTCTACATGAGCCCCTCGCAGCCATCGCACGCCGACACAACCTCAACATCATCTCCTACGCCGACGACACCCAGCTGATCCTCTCCCTCACCAACGACCCCACCTACCGCCAGAGCCAACCTGCACGACGGGATGAGAGACGTCGCCGACTGGATGAGGAACAGCCGCCTTAAACTGAACTCAGACAAGACGGAAGTCCTCATCCTGGGCTCATCACCCTCCGCCTGGGACGACTCCTGGTGGCCCCCGGCCCTGGGCACCGCACCCAAGCCAACGGACCACGCACGCAACCTGGGCTTCATCCTGGACTCCTCCCTATCAATGACCAAACAAGTCAACGCCGTCTCATCTTCATGCTTCAACACCCTGCGCATGCTCCGCAAGATCTTCAGATGGATCCCCACTGAAACCAGGAAGACCGTCACCCAGGCACTCGCCACCAGCCGACTGGACTATGGGAACACCCTCTACGCCGGAACCACAGCCAAACTTCAAAAGAGACTCCAGCGCATCCAGAACGCCTCCGCACGACTCATCCTGGACATCCCCCGACACAGCCACATCACCGTACACCTGAAAGA
Organism: Calotriton arnoldi; assembly: GCA_963921515.1. Classification (NCBI taxonomy): domain Eukaryota; kingdom Metazoa; phylum Chordata; class Amphibia; order Caudata; family Salamandridae; genus Calotriton; species Calotriton arnoldi. The sequence continues at coordinate 421,961 of CAWUFW010000913.1, read as the reverse complement.
CCTGCACTGGCTCCCCGTCAGCAAGAGAATCACGTTCAGACTCCTCACCCACGCACACAAGGCCCTCCACGACCTGGGCCCAAAGTACCTCAACGACCGCATGTCCTTCTACACGCCCACACGCCAGCTACGATCAACCAGCCACGCCCTCGCCACCGTACCACGCATCCGCAGAACCACCGCCGGAGGAAGATCCTTCTCCTACCTGGCGGCCAAGACCTGGAACTCCCTCCCCACTCACCTTCGGCGAACCCAGGACCATCTCGCCTTCAGGAAGCAGCTCAAGACCTGGCTGTTCGAGCAGTAACTTACCCCCTCCCCCAGCGCCTTGAGACCCTCCCGGGTGAGTAGCGCGCTCTATAAATGCCGTGATTGATTGATTGATTGATGGTCAGGCTGTTGTCCATGGCAAATCCAAGTGACTTGACAGTCAGTGAAGAATGGGGTTCAAAGCAGTCAAGGCTCAGGTTACTGAAACAGGTTTGTACGGTATCTTGTTTATTGTTCTTGGCAAATAACAGGAATTCGGTCTTGTTTGGGTTCAGCCTCAGGTAGGCACTCCACATACAGGTCGCGATGAGGTGCAAGCAGTGTTTGAGGCATTGGATGTCTAAAGAAGGAGACTTTCAAGCAGAGTTATGTACAGCAAATATCCCATTATGGAGACATACCAGGGCCACTGGTGGTTTGAGTAGCCAAGTAAATCCCAGTTGCTATAAGGGATAAGAAGTTTATCAGCATCAGAAACATCCTCCATAGTGTGCTGCATTTCTAGTGTGTCCAAATATGAACGTGCAAATCTATGGGCAAAAAGTTAGCAAGAGACTGGTCATTTTCGCGAGCCACTTGAAGGGTGTCTTCCATTTTGAAGTGCTGATATGGTGTCAAACATGGATCTGAGAGTGGTGCTGTAAACCTCATCCCATGCAGTACTGAGGAAGATTTCTTGGACTGAGGTGTCTTCCACAGACAACATGGAGTCAGGTGGCATCAGTGCCTGAACCATCAAGCCCAAAGTTTCTGACCCACCAGCTGGAGTCAAAAGGAACCCAGAGTGGAAGGGGAACCCTGAAAATGTGCATTCCGAAAAGCTTCTACCCAAGAGTGATCGGGGATGGAGCAGGAACTCCAGATAAAGCAGCTTCAAAACTAAAATTGGCTCACAGGAAGAGGCTGGTGTCAGAGAACAGCATTGTCAACTCTCTCAAATATCCAGAGAATGGGGCATTTCCTGGATAAGGAAAAGGAGGACTTGTCATTCCTATGGTGCTTCTTGTGCATTTGAGAGGATCCTTTGGAAGCATGGAGATAGAGAAATCACATTTGAGAGATCACCATCCAGCCCAGGGCACTATATACAGATGGCGTAAAGCTCAAACATGGGCATCCACTTACACAATGTAAAAAGTGTTTAAACCCCAACACCATAGGGGGTGACATTGACAGCAGTCTCCTAAACAAGTTTCACGGAAATGTAAAACAGTCAGTAAAAACTAAATGAGCGCTCTGGACACGTCTGTAAGTTGCAAAAAAACAAGAACTGAAGCCAGCGAGCCAGGCGGTGCCCTATAAAGCAAAGTGTTGTAACTTCCGGGGCAGACAGAGCCACAACTGGAGTAACATGTCACACCTGGCGGTGCTGGAAAACTCCTACTAGAAGAATAGGTTTCAGATTCAGTCTAGCACCTACAAATATTCATCAGGTGGGAATCTGCATGAAGACGTGTCCACTGGAAAAGTCACTTTATATCAGGCCTTGCTTTAAAAAAGGTGCATCGACTCCATCACCCAAAGTACACCAGTGTCTAGAGAGGGCCCGCTGGCAGCATGAGGTCTATGGGCTTAGAGTCATTGCCAGGAAGACAGCAGTAGGCAAACAGAGTTACCTAGATACCGATCAATCAGCAAAGTTCCTTCAAAAAAATAATTTAACTCTCCCAAGTTTAGCATCCAACATTGAGTCACAAAGTCTCTGGTAATCTGTAACTAGACTGTGGAACTTAAGGCTGGAAACGGGGTACAGGCTATTATGAAAATACTTAAAAGTTGGTTATAGTGTTGCAGCGTGTACGGCCAGTTAGATGAAATTCAAGAAAGAACAGAGAAACATGTCTAACCACTGTGCCAAACCAACCTAAAACCAGTGGTCGAAGCAGGGAAAAAAAAGTAGGATAACTGTGGGCGGAGAATCAGAGGGCGGGAATAACCAGAGGATTGGGTCAGTGGGCGGAGTCAGAGGTGTGGCCAGAAAGAGCAAAACATCCTAATTATTAGTATTTGTTTGGCATTTCAATGACCAGTTACAGCTTATTATGTTATTTATTTAAATCAATGGGTACACCTGTTTATTTAAGGTTTAATATGAGTTGACATTAAAACAGATTCACAAAGTGGGATACGTTTCCAATCACAGAATGTCCCAAATACGCTTAAAAGTAGAATTACAAGCCATTTGTCTCCAAGCTACGCAGTTTCTGTCATGAGCACTTCTCCTCCCTTTTTCCACAAGAGCAGTTCAAACATGAATGGCAAAATATCCTAGTTTGCAAATGTTTTCCACATAATTATGGCTCTGCCATATTTGCTGCATAATACATCATCAGTTGCATAATCTGACGATTTTAACTAATAAATTGTTAGTAGCCCAAACTGATCAAAAGTTACTAAAAAATGTGACTTGTGTTGCTGCGAAGTTGAGGGCCCTGTGCAAAGGTTGACTGGTCACCTTTCTCACTGCTGCATTTGTATGTTTCACTGGCAATAATTAGCCAAAATCTTTGCAGAGACTTAGTATGTGTAAAAATGTCAAAATAATAAAGTATCAGAAAATGTACTGCATTACACTGCAGCCTTTTTTTGCTGCATAATTTTGTCAACACTGCGACATAAATTTGTCCTCCATTGCTGCATAATTCCAGTTCCCCCAAAGCAGGCAGCACGTTAAAAGTGCTTGTACATGAAGCAGAGAGACCGTGAATTTTCACTTTTAACAAGGGAAAAAGTGACGTACAGGCGGTGCAAGGGGCTAGTGTATAAACCCCTTCGTTTGTTGTGCGTGCAAATCCTGCATTGCCGATATCTGGCGAGTTGCACTACTACTGCTGAAACAAGGCCAATTGAGGTACCAATGGGTGAGGCGGACTGGCCTCAAGGGTTCTGTGTCCTCAGTAACAGAGACCCTGTTGCGATAGGTGTCACTTTTGCTCTAGGGTGTGCTGCTTCGCAGGCCTGCCCTCAAGACTGGAGGTGAACTTCAGTATGGATTGTGGTGGACAGGCCTTCAAGATTAATCCACATTTGCCACCGCTAGGGTCCACCTGCTGGTGCTAAGACACCAGGGCTTCTGAGGTCTAGCATGGGAATGTGCTCCCTCAGGAGAGTGGTCTGGTGGACTGGACATGAAGGCTGAACCTGGTTCCCTAGGTCCAAATTCGGCAGCTTTAGCCACAGTGTCACATCCTCCCCCCCTTCCCCCCCCACTGAACACCAAACTGCCCAACTGAGAGAAACTCGCACTGCCTTCAGTTACCACCCAATTGTGTCCGGCTATAAACACTTTGATGCGACTCAATTCAAATTATGCACTAGACAAGAGTAATATGCTGCATGGAAAAAAAATAAAAGTAACAACATCCTGGAAAAAGCAAACACTCATAGGGAATGCAAGATTAAGTAAAGCATGTGAAATGCAAGCAGGAACATGGTTACCTTAACGCTTTTACACTTATTATTTAGAAATCGATGAGTGTTTATGCCTGAAAAGTTAAGCACGTGACTACAGGGCCCGGAAGGGACCCGTTTCAATGTCCATAGCTTATATCTTTACAAAACGTAAACAGTATAGTTCAAAAGAGACCACATCCATGAACACAGAGCCATGGTACACATTTTATAAGCTAAAATATGGAAAACAGCTCATAAGGATCACATTAAACATTTTCCAATCCACGCATCAACCAGGTATTGCAGTACCTCCAGGAACGGTGCACTTCCGCACGGAGGGGGGACAATGTTGTTCAAAGAAAGACAAGAAAACGAAAGTAGCGCTTCACAGGCAAACTCTGTAAAGTGGCGCTAATGTGTTTGGGCATGAATAAAACCAATCTGGCCACTTTGCGACTTCTCGGTCTTGCTTTATTTAGTTATTTGTTCATTTTTCGTATTTTGAACCTTTTTTTCTCTCCGTCCCGAGGCTCCACTTTGGAATAGAAAAATGTCAGAAAAAGACAGCATTTCTAAGAAGAGTGTTTCTTCTTTTTTTGGATTCATTTCACAGGGGAACAAACGAAGGAAAGGAGAGGAAAGAGAGGGTAAGAGCTGTTTTTGAAGTCACGGCTTTCAGCCAGTGAGGAGGAGTGAGACAGACAGAAAGAGAGGGAATAAGAAGAAGAAAATGCGAGAAATATGGGGGCAGCTGGCAGAGCAGGTAAAATGGACACTGTCCTTGTCTTCTCTGGGCAAGAATGAAATGGCGGAGTCCAGGGATTTAAGTGGGATGAAAAAACTGGGAGGTCTCTCAAAGGGGCATGGCCAATGTAATTAATGGCGTGGCTTAAAAACACACAAGCTAAAACTCTGTGCTTAGCATAGTGTGCCGCCCGGCTTGCATTTTGCTGTTTCTGTCATTGCATCCAGATATATGATACAACAAGTAACATCATACCTGCAACAAGTCAGGATTATAGGCTTTGTCAATGGTCGTTAGTTGCATAAGATAAATAAGCAGCAACTATGGCTTGTTGTATATAATATTGAAAAAGCTTCCACTTAAAGCCCTGGTGACACTACAATGTTGCTGCTTCTGCGTTTCAAAAATAAAAGGGATATCCAGAGACAAAATGACTCTCTTTGAAGGATTTCCCTTCCCCTACAACGCTCACCTAGCATGACGTCATGCCGTAACTTCTCCACTAGTGAGAAGTGAACAGTGGGAGCACTGAAAAAACCGGAAGAAACGGACCGCCTGTGCCAGGACACAAAACAGAGCCCGACAGAGATCCATTTTGAGGCCCCCTTTAAAAAACTGCAGGTGCTCAGCACCGGTGACACCCGGCCCACTTAAAGCCCTGGCGGAGTCCTTTTACTTCTGTGCCCACCCCGTCCGTCTCCGAATGGTCACGAACGGGCGAGCCTCATCTATAGGCCTTGGCTATTTCTGCCATCCTGGAACGCATTTTTAAAATAAAAAGTAGGGGAATGGATTCTATAAAATTTAAAAAGTCGGGGCACGCCGTACCCTGCCGATCCCACCCATTTCGACCACTGCATAAAACCCAAATACGGGTTGCATAATGGGACAGAAAATTTTAAGAACCACCTCTCCACTGACAGAAAGGCTCTTCTTGAAGATTTATGGAAAATCAACACAAGAGGTAAATGAAACAAAGATCGTCCAAAAGCTTGAACTGGCTACAGGAAGACTACTGAAAAAAACAATTCGCACTATATGAATCAAACATTGCACATCCTTACTACTGTCAACTAGGATTTTAAAGTGAATAAAACAATCTTCACGTGCGGTTAAACACATACAGTCCAGATACAGAAAAGGTTGGTTTCTCCAGTGACTTAGAAACATGACTGTATATTACATTTCCCAGAAATGAATTAAGTCGACCCAGACCACAAAAACGCAATAATACCTTTATAAATGAATCTGACACGAAATAATTTTTTATGCATACACATATGGAGTCATAAAGCATATAACAGGTGCCTGCTTTATTTCCCTTGCGTCTGACTTTACATATGCGACAGAAAGACAGCCTTTACCAGAGCGCTGCAGAGTCGGTGATCCGGGCGGCGTCAGGCTTTCACCAGGTGACAAGAAAAGATAATTTCGATTGACTCCACTGTCGAAGTCAAAGGGCGAGTGATAATCCTCCAGGTCCACTTCCCGGGAATCCATTGAGAAAAACCCTGAATGGATGGCCCAGTCAATATGAACGCATCCCGGTGCTGTATCCACTTACGGCAGACATGTGCCTCCCCCCGTCTCTCCCTCTGCGCTCCTACCCATGCCACCATCAACCTACAGGGGGCGCTCGAACACCTGCACAAACTTCGCAATACTTTACTAGGTCCTCTGAAAGGGGTTTCGTCCGCTGGGCGCGACGAAACCCCGCTTAATAAATAACTTTCTCGCGAGTGCCCCTCCAGAGAAAGTCAAGCTCCACAGACAGTGCGTTAATTTTTGTAAACCATCAACAGGCCGTGTGGTCTCGTGGCACGGCCGCGGCTCCCAGTGACAACAAACAGGCTTTCATAAAGAACGGAGGCACCGCTAAATGCAGATTGGCTCTCCTGCCGGGGCAGCGTGTCCTCGGCAGAGCAGCACAAAGCACGCCCCGTCATTACACAGAAGTATGTCAGCTGATCGTAGCCGCTCCAGGATATCCTTAATCTTCTAGGATGCGGAGGGATTACGACGCACTAATAACCGCCCGTGCCTGCCATCTGTACAGCTCCCAGCAGAGGCACTTCGCCTAGATTGCAGCAGGAATACTGACCTCGCCGACGCAGCTTCGTAAACCTCGCGGCAGCTTTACTCAGGCGTGTATCCATTTATTTGTTTGCTATTTTATACAAAGCGGCCTTGACCCTGAGGCATTAAGGGCCCTTTACAACAGAGTACGCTCTCGTGCCAAATACGGTAAAACAATCTATTAGCATCACAGAAACAAATCAACATTCGGCTCTTTAACAATTGTAACGAAACAGTCGCAGAGTACCAAGTACGCTGAGAAAACACAGACTAGAGAGATCAAATTAGAAGAGGGCGACATGCAAGCAGCCATCCCCAATGTACCCCGGGTTCTCAAAAAAGAGGGTTTCAAGTTCTCTTTTGAATGTGAACAGACAAGACGCTGCGCAAAGGGCTGGTGGGAGGGAGTTCCAGAGCCTTTTTGCACTACCAGAGAATACCAGTCTCTTGCAGCCTCTTGCTTGAATGTCGGCGGCTTGAGCAGGAGATATTTAGTGTGTCTTGATCCTCACTGAGCTGCAGCCTGCAGAGACACCGTTTTCCAATCATAGTGGTGGGAGCGGTACAGTGGAGGACTTGATGGTTGATGCATCTGCATGTAGTCTTAAATTGGGCTCTTGCATTGATGGAGAGCCATGGCAGGGCATGAAGAAAAGAGATGTGGTTGAGGTTCTTGTGACCTATCAGCAGGCGGCTGCGTGGAATACTGTTCTCAGAGGCGGAAGACCAGAGAGGAATGAGTTTCTATAATTCAGTCTGGAAAGAACCAGCCGCTGGACCACACCTGTTAAGTGTTTGAGGCGTGAACCACCTGATGCCCCAGAGCAGTCTTAGCAAGAAGCGTGTGCCTGCGGCTCTGGAGGTCTAGACGGTTGTCCAGGATAAAGTCCATCGATTTTGCATTATCTACAATGGCCTGCTTGCAGTTCAGAGGAGAGGATTGCAGCCTCTCTTGAATAGGGAGGTTTTTCTTTTTTTGGTGAGGTTAGTAGAAATTCAGTATTTGTCGGGCTGCATTTTTACTAACCTCACCAAAAACTCCAAACTCCCTATCCAAGAGCAGCTGGAAGCCTCCTGAACTTCAATCACAAGCATGCTACTAAAATAGAGTTTTATATAAAGTGACATACAGAAGGCATAGGTGTAATGCAAACCTTGCATAAAACCCAGGGGCAGAGGCCTGCACAGCTCCTCACACAGATACCTTTCACTCGGAGTGATCCAGTGTATGCAGGGAAGAGCACAAGTCCTCTGCCTACTCTATCCTTTTATAGTGTGACCGCCTATTATACTCATAGTCCCCCTAAATGGAATGAGAGCCAGGGAAGGCATTCTAGTGCTTGTCGTCATCGGTGTGACCGAAGGTGACACACCATTTCTAACAGGAGTGGCCTACGCAACTCTGCTCAGAGACAGTGCACAGATCTTTGGCAGCCTAATCCAAGTGCCCTTTTGCCACAGCTTCCCTTAGTAATGGGGCCAATACAGACCACTCTGAATCGGTAACACAAGAAATGGAATCCTATGGGATGCCTCACACTCATTAAGGCCATAATGATCTGGAAACCCAAGAAGCTTAGGATAGTGACGTAGAAAACTCTGGACTATGAAACTACCTTTTCGTGGTATACCTGCAGCTTTTCTAAAGGGCCCTTCTCAACATTAGTGGCACAAATACGAGTGCCCATGGGTCAACACTGAAGAAACTTAACAGTCCCTCCCTGGAGAAACTACTAGATTGTCAGTCTCAGAAAACTCCTTTACCAGAATCTATCTACCCTACAGTTTCATATCACCAGGAGTAGGTGCTAGTACCCTCCCAAAGCTTAGTAATAGGAGGCAGAGACCCCACTATAGCCTTAATGGTCGTAGAGTGATGTTCTCGTATGACTACTCACCAACAGTTCTTCATCGTCTGAAGTCAGATGCACCAGGATGCAGAATGGTGAGGACACTCAGTCCTTCGCAAGGGTCACCACACCAAAAACATGTAGGTGAGGTGCTCATCTGACTTACTCTTGGTCTGTTCCAGTTCTGGGAGAACCCATTTGGGCATGGTCCCCCATGGACGCTTACCCCTCTAGCTGCCACACATCAGCACCCTTGGAGGCTTCCTATTCTGGAGATAGACTGTCAGGTTTCCTGATTGACGATCCCAGAACCCTCCCATCATTCTACCTGGCTAATCACACACCTACCCTATACACTTTGGCATTCAGGTCCTGCCCATGCAGTTTATCAAACCCTTGTTGCTAGGGGACATTTACAGTTATCGTGTCCTTCACAATGCTGTTTATAGCACTTTCCCAATAGGGAGCCAATAGTGGCATGCACATTGGTTACTTTACTAACGAATAATGACCCTCTAGTGAGCTTGTCACTTCATTCATCAGAGCAAAGACCCAATAGGAAAGAATAAACTCATTAAATAGAATAAAACTATCAAGTGTGGGATGCATCCAACACCCCCAATGGAGCGGTGCTTTATGCGAACTATGCACACTCAGTACTGGTTTTGCTGTCCTTTCCTCATGTAAGCAATGGAAACAAAACCAATTTAGCAAAACCAAGCAGGAGGGTGTGGCGACAGGAAAGAGAGGGATGGGGGCTGGTCAAAAAACAAACAGGAGGGGGTGGAGCGACTTGGCAGAGTTTGAAGGAACTGATTCCGAAACAAGTTGTAGTCTAACAGAAAGGACAGGGGAACGGGGGACATCCCTGTGAAAAAAGGAAAATGTGCCGTAATGTGAGGGAGGGGGAGGAGAGATTGCCCCAGTGCATGCTTGAAGCATAGTGCCTCGCAGTGGCAGGACTGCTTCAATAAGCAGCATCACAAACGCAGATGTCAGACGTTTTGCTGAACAACTGCGTAGATTCGATGGAGCAATGAACACGGCTTCCTGCCCATGAGGTGGACAAAGTGCGGGGAAACTAAAGTACTCCTAGTGCTATCGCAGCACAGGGACAGCACAGTGGGAGACACGCTTCCCCAAAAGTAGATCAATAAATATGCAAGAGCAGGAACCTGAAAAGGCCCTTCAGTAACTAAGGAAACGTGGCCTCCTTCCCTACATCAAGTACACGCACAATAGGCAAGAAGGAGAATTTGAACTGCGAGGTAGACCACTGTTGGTGGAACGCAGGCTGACATGCTGATGCATCTTTAGGACACTCAGAAGTAAAGCTAAAGTGGGTTAGTTGGTTTAGTTGATTCAACAGGCTTGGAGGCTCTGCAATGTGTGACTGAGGTGAGATTTTGAATGTTCCTGTAGCAAAGGACAACAAAGAGCCCACCGCTGTATTAAGCCAGACTTGTGTGCCAACAGCAATGGGGAGCGGCAACAACACCACACTTACCTTTGTGGCGCCTGCCCAGCTGAAGCATAGCAAGGGAGTTGTAGCCCCTTACTAGTGATCTAGTATACTTGCTGTGCTCCTACTTCTTCGAGATGTCCTTACTACTAACACTATTCCCCTATAAAGAAAGAATTACCACAATAACTGCAACTATCATGATGATTAAAGCTGCAGTCAAGCCTACTGTGGTGATATATGATAGCAGCCAATAAGGAATAGTGCCAAAAACACAAGCCCTCATTAGAAGTTGTGGTATTTCACCTGGAGCGATAATGCCGGGTGGAATTCCGCAACACGCAATGCAGAGTCTCCCTCAGCCTGGAATATTCGGGTCTGCAAACTCCAGACCCAATAATTCCATGCCAGAGACACTGGACCAGACTAGACTGTTGCAGGGGCAGGATCTCAATGAGCTGCATCACAGCCAAGCCCCAGCCCGATCCCTGCAGCAGTACTGGGGAGCAAACTATGATCCCCCGAACAGGCACAAGCCCACCTTTCCTCCCGAATACCCCCATCCACTGGCAGTGCCGCTTGACACTTTCCCAGAAACTGACCTGATATTATAGAGTCCATGCAGTTATTCCCCATTCCTGGGGAGAGCAAGGGGGAGACTCATAACTGGTGGAAGTTGGCGTGGGGATAGCAACTGGAATCATATATCCCGGCTCCCAGTATTCCCGCTCCAAATACCTGATACTCATAATGAGGACCATAGAAACCACTACTGAGTGCTGCTGTCTACATGGCAGTAATACTAGAATGCTGCCAAATAAAAAGTAACAAAATTAGTGCAAAGGCAACCAAGGTTATTACTGCTGAAAAAGCCAAATGCAACGACCACTGGTTTTACGATCACTACCAGGAGACCCACTATAGCAGTCTGATGGATTTCTGCTTCATCTGGCACAATGAGACAAACTACTACTACTATGATAGCCACATTTTGACCACCAGCAACACGACCTCAGACCAAGATCTGACACACAAGGAACAGCTGTGTGTCAAGTGTACAGTCAGTATTAAAGAACACGAGTACTGCCAATTTTAGTCTGGCAACGGCAACGTTGTATCACCATACAAGAGAAGAGAGTGGAATATGACCGAATGATTGTTCCTACCTCTGCATCCTGCCCTCATTAAACGCAGCCAGGGACCTGCGCTCAGACCGTAGCAGCAGGAAGCAGATCGAGTCCATGGCTGATTTTAGTGAGGCGGTGTGGCAGACTGAGGATGAGCAGAACCTGAGGCTACAAGGGTGCCTGTAGGAGATGAGAGCATCTCTAGTGACGAAACAGAAATTCACTAGGCAACCAGGCATGTCCCATGCAGACTTTCACCTTAAAACGTTGCTATGAATATTATGCATTCAACCAGGCATGCCAGAAGAATCCATGGACAAACTGGCTTCCAGGCTTAACACCGGTGTACACAAAAGTATGTTCACACCTTTTCAGACCGTAACTAACTGAAAGATGTCTGTCACCATCTTTGCTCTGCAGGTTTCTCAGGAAGACAAATCTCTTCACAAAATCTTTAAAATGGCTAAATCTGATACCCCGATTGAGAGCAGAGCAACAGGCTTCGAGGTGAAATCGATGAGAAAGTGAGACCGACAGCTACTGCCACAAGGCTTGCATACATTTAAGTCGGACAATACCGACATAGGAAAAGATCCTGCAAGAGTTGCTATCACAGTAGCGGTTTCTTCCCTTGGGCGGGGGAGTGTTGCCTCCCTGCCCGCTGCGAGCTGTGCATAATAAAATAAAATGGCAATGAAAAGATTCCATTGCCATTTTATTTAGGACCATGGTGCGAGCTGTAGCAGCCAGCTTGCGCCTAAGCCACAGACATACAGGGCGTGTCCTCCACTGCCAATTGGCAGCAGAGGACAGGAGCAGCGGCAGACTGGATGCTCCAAAGTGCGCATGTCACTTTGGACGTCTGTCTTGCACCGTCCAAAGTGACAAGCGCAGTTTGAAGCTCTCCACCGAGCGGTCTTAGACAGCTGGGTGGCGATCAAGCACAGGCCTAAAGGGCCTGAAGGAGCATCTAGCCAGGACTCTCCATCCAATACTGGTGCTGAAGAGCAGCACTATGATTGGAAAAGCAAGTCGGCTGCTCCTGTGCTGCAGGAAAGAGGAAGATCGGGTCCAGAGTGAGGAGCGCAGTCCGGTAAGTGGCTTTTTTTTTTTGTTATGTATATTTTGTGTGTAGTGTATGTTTTGTGTTCCCAGCAGCGGTTTGCCCGCCCCACCACTCCCGATAGCTGGCAGCCGCCACTGTGCTACCAGTACAAGCAGGTTTAGCGGCATCAGGACAGCTATCTGTCTGTTCAGGGGAAACCAAACCGCTGCGGCAGCAAGAAAAATAATTTTCAAATTGTATACAGGACAGAGTCATGGTTGCATGAAAAACAGTTGTCTTATCATCAAGCGAGTGACAGACTAGCAGGAGCAACACCAACATTTGAAGAATGAGCTTATATAACAATTGTGGCACAGGCAAATATCTGCACTCAATGTCATGAAGCTACAAAAGCAATCCCTGCTGATCACACTCTGGCAGGCTCTATAAGGTGGAGGGACAACATCAAACTCATCACTGATGGACATTGGTAAAATAGGAGCATTTAAAGTGCATCAGACATTATTATGGATCAGTTGGATAAACTGGCACTAAAAGCAACGAAATTCTGACACCACAACACCAAATAGGTCTGTGCCCTAGAACCACAATGTGGAAAACAGGACAGAAGAGTCCAACAGCAGACATCTTCATTTACCAAAGTGCGTAACAACACTTTAGAAGTTCGGGTGACATGTGAGCTCACCCTTATCTGCAGTCACCTGTTAACAAACTTAGTAAAACATAGAGATTGGGTTAGAGTACATCCCATCTCCGGCTAAGTGCACAGCAAGAATTTCACTGCGTCTCCTGACCTTTGCTTGAAAAAATAAACAAATAGAAAACCCTATTCAAATTTGTATTTAGCTTATATATGGGGTGGGAGTGAAGACTGGGTCTAAAATGTGGGATTCCCTACCTCTGCACAATTTGTTTATGGTACCACTGCCCAATAAGAGGGGGATACTGTGTATGGCTGTAGTGTACTGGTTGACTCATGGTGGGAGAGTTTGGAACAAATTGAATACTTGAGAGCTTAAAGCCATTTCATCTTCCATAGTTAATCACTTCTACAAGTCCTTGAGGTCAAACCCTTTCCCAGATGGGCCTCGATTTACCACTATTGTCAACTAGTTCTCCCTTCTAGGAGTCTGTCAGTCAATTCAGCATCTTTTGAAAGCCTCTCCCTGTTCTTGAAAATATGATGGAGTCATCTGCATGAGAGGACTGGCATTCATCTATTTTGTGGGCATGGGATGTCCACCTTAACTTCATGGAGTTTACCATGAAATCACTGGTGTACAGACCGAACAGAGTTGGAGCTAATCAAGGAAGTTTTGATGTTCCACCACATCAATGAAAATCTCCATAAGAATAGAAGTCAGTCAATCTGTACATTTATTAAGGGACTTTCATTACATTAGATTAGGTCTTGCGACTCTCACTGACATAAGGGGCATTCATTTGCTTCATAACTGGTCACTTCTGTGAACCAACCAATCTTTTATCATCTCATCCTCTGCACAGAGGAGCTTCCTGACGAAATTAGTAGGAACTTTGTGACTTTGGTCACTCAGCACCCCCAGCATTTGCTTCTTTTATTCACTTATAGAATGCTCATTCACATCTAAACGCATTCTTATCAACAAGGTGGAGACGAGGGAGAAGCCAAAGCAATGCATATAAGCTGAACACAGTGGAAGAGGAAGACAAAACAAAGTGAGAACACAGAATAATCAGAAGCAATAAGCCATTTGGTAACTGGTTCACAGTGCCTACATTGGATGTCTTCACATCCCAGCTTACCAAGGCAGTCAAATACAGCATTCCGCCATACCAGAGGACTAAGACCTTGGCATGTGGGGAACTATGCATAATGAACAGCAACAGCATTGCCAGGCTGTATTCCAAGAAATGAAAGGAAATAATCAGATGCCAAGCCTTCATTGATGACGCTGAAGATTTGGAACTCCATCCCAGTGCAAATAAGACAGGCTCCAAGTGCAACCATCCTCCTACTGACTATCCCACTACCCCAGGTGTACAGCCACTCCATGTACCTTCTTGCACACCCACCCTTGTTGTTAAATGCTATTGCAATACCCCTTACTTGTACACGTCTCAAATGCTTACTATCTAATGTCACTATCTAGGTCTATACAGATAAGAAAATCTTTATGGGGTGCTGAGAAGAGAAGGTTGTCTGGTCAACTGATCTGGAAGTATATATAGATAATGCAGCCTTATGGCTAAGGCACTTCAATAACCTTTTTACAATATGGAAGGGCAAAACACCATCTGCCCAAATGTGTACAAGGCACCTCAACATAATATTTTGAATTTGGTGTTCACTGCTAATATTCATCCAACCACAATCTATTATCTGGATGCTCTGGTGGAAATCCCAGAGGGTAGGATTAAAACTTCTCTTTTTTGCAACCCATCATCTGGGAATTGTTCTTCATGTGCAGAGTGGACATCCATCTGTACTGAAATAGAGTATTCTGTATAGAGCACTCTCTCATGCACAAGGGAACTGTACTACAGATGAGGCTTTCGTTTTTGAGAGGAAAAATCAAACGTTAGGGCATTTCAGAGAGAGGAGTTACCCACAGAAGATATTAGACAAGCAGTTTCCAGGGTACAAGAAGTGACTCAAACCAGTTTACTGTTTGGTAAAAAAAAAAAAAAAAAAAAAAATTACATTTGACTCCTATTTCACTCACCTTAAAAAATGAGTGAAACGGGGTTAAAAACATTCTGAGCAAACAGAAATACTCTGAAGAGCGACCCGATTATCTAGAACAATGTACCTATAGAATTTGGTTCCCCCAGAAAGCAATGGTTTCTTTACATGCAAAAAATGTAAAGCTTGTAAGAACAGTAGAATCACATAAAATATCACTTCCAGAATGACTTCGAAAGCAAATATAGGCTAAATTAATTGCTCGCTCCTTGGAACACACATACTATGTCCTAATATGTCCATGCCCCAAACAGTATATTGATTGCAATATATTCACTGCAAGGAGGAGGATTTTGGAGCACTTGCGTACCATTAAGAATCAGGTAATGAATGCTCCGTCTATTACTGGTTTGAGAAATCACGCATTGCTTTTTTGCTGACTATGCTCCATTAGTGTCTCAGACCCGAGTGGACTTCAGTGCTTGTTAAATCAACTTGATGAATTCTGCTCTTTGCAAGGACTGGTAGTAAACTCTACCAAAACATAACATATGACCATCAACCAGCAAAAGTCATTTAGAGGGAAGATGGCCCTGGGGGGCTGTGAAATCGAGAGAGTAGAATACCTTTGACTACCTAGGAATTAGGTTGTCCCCTAAACTCTTGTGGAAGCCACATATTGATAAGGCTTCACTTAAACACAAACAAATTGTGGGTGTCATTTTGAAAGAACATCGTACATCATTTACTAAGTCAATAACTCCAGTGTTACAACTCTATGATGTAAAGGCAGTGGGAACAGCCCTCTACGGGGCCGAGCTCTGTGGGTTTTCAAAATATTGCTGACTCGAGCAAAACTGAAAACAAGTTCCAGAGAAATATAGCTATGCTACCAGTAAGCACCCGATGTACTGGTTGAACCTTGAGATGGGGAGGTCGTCAATCCTTGGCAAAGCAAGAATTAAACTGGTCTTGTTTTGGAGGAGGCTGAGATCCACACCGAAACTAGCCCCCTATGCCAAGGCTTTGCAAGAGCTTACAGAGATGAATAGGTTTCCACAAAATCGAATGGCTCAACAACATCAAGAAACTGTTAAGTTTTCTGGGCTGGCTGATTTGTGGGACTTTTCCTTGGCTGTCCACACCCCCCCCATTCCCCCACCTCCCCTCCCCAAAGAAAAAAAATCAAAGATCTATATTGGTCCAGGGATGCTCAGAATGATGGTAATAACACAAACAGGGGTTCTCGGACTAACAAATTTACAACATTTAAGACCCAAAGCGCACTGGAACCCTGCTTGGATCTCATCACAGACTGTTTTATATTCAGTTCAGGTTTGGAACCTTGCCCCGTAACACATTCACGGCCAAATGGTCAACCTTCTCTGCACCCCTAGCAACTTGGCCAGTCTGCAACACTCTCGATGAAACTGTAGCACACGTTCGGTTTGCTTGCCTCATCTATACTCGACCAAGATTGTCCTGGATCAAGCCACTTTGCTCTCAGATGGGCACTACGAGACACGCTGAAGCTTTAAAAACTTTAAGACCGGACCCTAGCTCACTGTTTGCCTGTGCAGTAGCCAAATTCTTGGGAAGGGCGTGGTTTCTAGGACAAAGCTATGGCAACACACGCTCAACACCTATAGTCTAAGCAATTGCTGATAGCCCCTAAGGAAGGAACTGTTACCATTTTTTTGTTCTCCTATGTATCAATTCACACTAGACGAGATATCACCCTTAGTATACATAGTGGACCCTCCATGAGGTTTCTGCAGAATGAGTGTGTCTTCCGAATCCGGTCAGTTTCCTACCCGTCCTACCCGTTTGGCTTTTGGTTTAAGACCAATTAAGCCAACCAGCACTTTAAATTGCTACTTTGCACTATTCTCTAGAGCCTGCCTATCTTAAGCCCGTTCCTTCTAATAAAAGAATGCGTTGGCAGACAGGTGTTTTTGTTTCGCTGTTCCTTGTCACTGCACGCCTAGCCAATTCGCCATTGGTGCGAGACTAATATACTAATTCTGCACTTTAAATTTGTTTTCTAGCCCTATTCCCTAAGATATGCCCTTCTGAGCTCACTTTAGCTATCTGCAAGGAACTGTATAGTGCACTATAAATTAAAGGCACATTTTAGAATAGACCTGTGGTTGGCTGCTCCATTTTAATGAAGCGATGTCCTGACAACTGTTGCTTTTATGATTGTAAACTTCTTTTTATCGGTCGACGTCTAGCTACAAATGTATGCAACTGCATGATGTGCAGTTACATGTCTAGCCGATGTGTTGCTCTTGGTTCAGGGCCAATGTCAACTCCGCACTTTATATTTGCGGTTTTTCTCTATTTCTTAAGTTACGTCCTCTTGAGCTAAATTTATGTAACTTCAAGGAAATGCACAGTGCACTTTAAATCAAGGCATGCTGTAGAACATCCTTGTGTTTGATCGTTCTTATAATGATGCAATTTTTTTCTTTTGATATTTGTGGCTTTTATGATTGCAAATTTTCATTTATCCTCTGTGCGATACCTAGTGACAGTTGTACGATGGTACAACGCAGGTAAATGCATCGTATGCCTTTGGCACACATTTGTTAGCACACGTTTTTACCACAAATATGCATTTACAACGCATGCCAATACCACACATTGTTTTTAGATTTAAAAACAATGTATTTGTGGGGAGACCCCCACTCCCCCCCCAACTTACCTTGAATGCGTGGTATGAGAATGCGTGGTGTGGGCATGCTTTGTAAATGCATATTCCAGTAAAAATATGCGTGCTAAAAATGCGTGGTAAAGGCACAACGAGGTAAAAACCTCGCTGTAAAGGCTGTTTCCCCCTAGTGACATATGTATGCAATTCTACTTGTGCTGCGAGTCCTGGGATTCAAAAAATCGTCTGTGTACTTTTATGCTATTTTAACCTATTCTTAAGATGTTTTAAATGCTATCGCTGTTGGTAACTTTTATGGAATTGACGCTGAATAAAGATTGAAGATGAAATGAAAATTATCCAGAAGCAAGACATTTTGCAGAAAGTCATAAAAGCAACAGTGATCTAGAGAAAAACTTGGTGTTGATACATCCTAGAGGGGTTGACAGAACTTTACACCTGAGAAGACAGAAATCTAGACTTATCATTGAGTTTTGGAAGTTTCCAATTGGTTTAAATCTAGATGAGACGTTGGAGGTGCATTTGATGAGTGAGTGTCAAGATTTAATCTGCACTGTTTTTATGCCTAAATGCTTGGATTTACTTTTAGGAATCTGATGCATTGTATGTATTATTTTTGATGTCCCCTTTTATTTGTTTTAGTGTGTGGTTGTCACCGTTTACATTGCAGGGGGCTCTATTAGATTTCTTTGTTGGCATCACTTTGGATCACAAATTAATTATGATAGAAAATTTGTGAAACTCGAGATTAACTGCAAGGATTGCCAACAATTCATTTTGATAGATTTTGTGATTGTTTGAATAACAAACTTTAGCATATGCATTATGAAATCCTAATGTGAAATGTTATCATTTATTTCTTGAATCGCAGCATTCTGGTAAGCCATTCAAGGATCTTCCTCTTTAAACTATCTCTGGCCTACCCAGGACCGAACCTGTGGTTACTCAATGCTCGTTTACAGAAAAGCAAAGAGTCTAATTGACTACAATACAGAACTTTCCGACTCAACCTAGTATAGACACCATCTGCGCACCTCACGACGTGGACGAGGTGCAGCGCAGACCTTTGGATTCCATCAAACTTTTTAATTTGACCCGTGGGTCCGGTTTCGATCACCACCTAAAGACTGAGCTTTTGCTGGTTATCGGAGGATTCATTAACGCCCTCCTTAACATTGACATCCTACTTTGCCCTTCAAAGAGAGGCGGCCGCTTTCCTTTCATCGTAGCATTTTAAAGCGCAGTGCAGGCACGGTTCCACATCTTCTTCTTCTTGCCCGCCTATCCGTATTTCCGTTAGCGGCTACCTTTTGTATTCCATACCGCAGCACTTGATTTAATGACCTTCAGATTCGATATGTGTCACCGGCTACCACCATTATAGGTCTTTTAAAATTCTACAAATCACCACGTTTTTACCATTTACTGCCATTGGCAAGATGATTCTTGGTATCCATTAAGGTTTCATTATTAACATTTACATGGCTTCCTGATGAAGGCGCACCGCCGAAACGCGCGTAGGACACAGATTTTCAAGAGCCATGCCAAAGATGATTGTCCTTCAATGAAATGAAGAGATGTGTTTTGTATAATCCATGTTTCTCTTTTTATCAAAAATATTCAAACTTTGTATGATAATTCCACATACAATATTGTGTACTATTAGGCACAGTGTGAATGTATCAGTATGTCTGAATATTTACCTTAGGAAACATGGACATTCAATGTAGCTAAATACAGCATCATTGTGCACATTGTGATATTGTATCCAGGGGAAAACGCCCCTTCTTCCTCTTTTACTATTTAAACGAAGATAAAATTGTCCATATAAATAAAAATATTTGATACCCAATACATGGGTGGTTATATATTGTTTATGTAAACCCTAGGTCCACGTTTGTAACTAATTTCCTAAATGTTTTTGTTCACACTCAACTTAGTATTACTAAACCTCCGCAGCTCTTCATAAATGATTACCTGAGGTATTCTGTATAATGTTCTCCGCTTTAGTACTTAAGGCCATGCATAATGAAGGATCCTCAGTCTTGGGAAGATTTCCTCTAGATATGAGCCTGCAACACGTACAATAGGCTGAAGACCGAGTCAGACCTGTTTAATGTTCTGAAATCAGTAGAATCCGGACAGGTGATTGTGCCCTCTCCTATCAGTGACCTAAGTTACTGCACTCCCTTCCTTTAATTAGTAATAGTACTCCTCACCATTGCACCTTCAGGAACAAGTTTATCATTTCTGTAGTCAACCTAAGCATCTTGATAATCTATTCATCAGTGGCAAGACACAAAGACCTTTCAACAGGCATCTTAATATTCCATTTGGATTCCTATCTCCATTGGGCAGATTTTTCACTCTATTGGCTCATTATTCTTTTAATATACCTCCTAGTTTGCCACATTCTACATCACAATCTTCCCCACTTCGCCTGGGTGTCAAGTCTGCGTGACTTCTTTTCTCTTGTTTTACTGTAGATGTGGGAGGATTAACGATAGGCCCGTTCTCTTCCTCACATACAGCTTTCATATGTGCATGTCTTTATTTACAATGCTAGGTACACTTATTAAACTTCATCATTTTCCTATGTCCCATGAGGGCATCTTGAAGAAACTAATGCTGTAACATTTTGCCTCATCGTCAACAATCTCACCTTTAGAAATTCATCGAACAACTTAGAAGCTGGTTAAACTGACATCATTTCTACTTTTTTGCCCTGATCTAATTCCATCGTTTCTCCTTTTTGTCCACTGGGTTGAGGTTTCTGTGGCCGAATGAGAGCTTTTCCTTTCCCTCTTCCACTTGATGATGTTTTCATGAAATGTCTTGGAAGGAAGCTCAAATTCAATTTCACAGATTCATTCAAATATTCTTTGAATTCCGTGCCCAAAAAAATATAGCTGCTTCGCCAGAAAGATATTGGTAGAAACGTTCAACATCAAGGATACGAGGTGGAAACCATTTGTATATTAACTGAAAATTAGTAAGTAATCCCTGTGTATCAGTGATTAAACTACAAAACATAACTAAAGAGAGTTAGAGTTAAAAATGTATGGAATAAAAAACGAGTGGCAGGATTAAATATATGCGACAAACATTGGAATATTCTACAGGAAGGCCAACTATCAAAATATTTTCCTGAAAACCTTTTCTTGTACTCATCAAAAGAAAGCTAAGATATGATTTTCAAAACGGCAAGACCTTTCTTATTTTTTGGAAACTGTGTAAATATATAACAGTGTACATCCACACAACGGCATCATAAACTGAAATTTTGCAACGTGTGATCGAAGGGATACAGTATACTAATACGTGCTTATGTGATAACTTATACATTGGACAGACATCACATCCTGCAAAAAATAATGAAATGGACATGCATATAAATTCACAAAACACGCCAAACCATGAGTATCTCAACATTTCTGTGAACGTCTGCAAAATCTTCATCAAAAACGATTTCTAATTTTAGAAAATGTGGATCCAGAGGAAGTGCTGGTACACTGACGAGTTTGTCCTCTAGGTTTAAAAAAAGTCAAGTCTTAGCATGCTTCTGACAAAAATATGCTGAGAATGTACAAGATAAACAGGAAGATGAGCTCTTTCAAATTTACTAGGTCTGTGGCAATAGCTGCAAATCATTTAACTTAATAAACATACTTAACTTGAGATGAGGTCAGGCGCAGCATAGGCTATGCAAATGTACATCTTTATAACCTCTTGTGGAGGTAATTGGAAAATAGATTGTAAATGAATTATTTCTCAAAATAGACAGACCACAGCTAATTAGTTAAAATAAACATTTATGAGAGTAAACTGTGCACTTACCTGCATTGTGTAGAGTGGGCTGTTATTTGCTAAAATGGAGCACAACTTAACAGGAGGAGGATTTTAAAAAATTTAAAGGCATTAGTGACGCAAGAAGAACAGTCTAGAAGCTTCTCCCACCTTCCAGAACCAGGGTATAAAAAGAAGACCTCAAACACCAACTCTTCAGTCCACTACTGGACGGGATGAAGAACTGCTGCTGTGACCTGCTGTGCACTCTGCAAGACTACTGCTATATTTGGAGGGACTGCTTTTCTGTGTGGAGCCTGCCTTGAACCCTCAGAGGCCAGCCCTGATGTTGAGCCTTGCATCATCACCTTAACCCAGCACTACCACAGTGACTCCAAGAGCTAGTTTGCTGGGCTCCTGTTCAGAGGTTCTACTGATTGGATTTTTGTCATTTTGTTGTCAATTTATTAAAAGTTACTCTATGTTTTCTAAATTGGTGTGGGATTTTTCTTGTGTTGAGTTTTCACTTTATTGCTGTATGTGTGCTGCATAAATACTATACATATTGCCTCTAAATTAAGCCTGACTACTTTTTGTGTCAAGCTACCCAGGGTTAAGCACAGGGTAATTTATTGATTTTTTGTGGTTCACCATCAAAGGGATTGTGGCTGTTGCTTGACTATGGCTCACACCCCAGTCAATCAACAACCCAATTTCTCGCATGCACTATGGAAGCAAAGCCAGGCACAGAAGCAGGACAAGCGATCTTATGAACGACTAAAGAAGAAATTAACCTCAGGGGGAAAAAAACAAACGCAGTTTCATGGCGTCAGAATTGATAGGATATTACTCAGCCAATTTAAAGAAGGAATGTTCAAGGAAAGAGAGAGAGGAAAAACATCAAATAAAGAGCAGTGAACTGTGATAGACAAGAAAGTCATCCAACTAGGAACAAGGTGCTGACCCAAAGCCCACTATGTACCATTTCTGCAGAAGACTCCTGAAGCTGCCTGCAGTGAGATTGCAAGAAGATGCATCACCTAACTACAGACACAAGCTTTTGAATTTTAAATTCATGTGCAGGAGAGGATATCAAGGGGCATGGCTTAGCGGTGATACATGATCGACATTTGAGAGCTCTGCTTGGGTCCTGCCAATCCACCCACCCACTTCCCATTCTGGGAAGAGATCTGGAGCTCTGAATCTGAAACAAAGTAATGAAGGAATCCGGTTACCTCAAACCAGCCAACATGGGGACACGAGCTCTTAACGCTCCGCGCATAAACCCTCGATTATCCTGAAAATAACAGAATCCCACTCCATCGGACTACAAAACAAGACGAGCTAAGCTCCGGAGTGCGAGCTGACATGAACTGGTGAACGGGATGGCTGTGTGGCAAAGGATGGCGGCAAGAAAGTACCCGGGCCCTACCAGTGAAAAACTCAACTGTCACTGCAGATGTGGACTGAGGCGGTATCGAACTGGAGGCATCGAGCGGGACGGAGAGGGAAAGACATGAATGTTGGCGGCGGACCCCGGGAGCAGCACTGGGAAGATCGGAGGTTGGCGACGGCACACCGGACCGCCCGGAAAACTTGTAGCGTGGCCGAAGCCGAGAGGTGGTGAGTAGCGGCTGCCCCTGCACCGCCTGAGAACCCGTAGGCGCGCCAGCTCCGCCATGTATGTTCCCAGGCATCAGCAGAAAAGGCTGTTCTGGACGGGAACGCCCGCGCAGGACAGCTCTGAGCAGACATACCTGTCGAGGGGCCCCAGGGAAGCGGAGCAGGGAAAAGACCGAAGCAGGGGCACGCCATCGGTGACACGAGCGCCGGCCTGACGACCGGACAAGGAGCAGAGGTCGACGGCCTCCGAACAGTGGGCCTGCAGCCTTGATCTGCCACGATTTGGGGGCACCAAAAGAACAGAGAAAGAGCATCGAGGGAGGCACTGGGCCAAGGCGTAGTGACGGACGGGAGACTAGGCCCTCCCCACTGGAACTTGCACAGCCCACGTGGCGCTGCCCAGGTTCTCCAAAGCAGGCCGCGTACAAAGGGCAGGAAGGTGATCCAGTGCCCGGATTGAGGTGCTTGCACTGCAGGGGGCTACGGGGGTGAACCATACGAGGAATGTCTGAACTGCTCCTGACACCCTAAGGGGAATCACACTGAGGCCTAGTTAGGCCTGTAGTGATCCAAGAGCCGGCTCCGGCCCAGATCACAAAGTAAGTGCGACAGACTCAGCGCGGAGGAGCATCGACACACCTGGGGCACGTCGCACACCCCACACCTCACCCCTAAATCGAGGCCTAGTCAGGCCTACAACAATCAGGGGCCGGCTCGGGTCCAGGCCACACAGAGATGTGATGGTCATCAGGTGCCAGGATTGAGGAGGTGACACTGCGGGAGCCTGCAGGGGCGCACCACACAAGCTGCGATTAACACCCTAAGGGGAGGCAGATCGAGGCCTAGCCAGGCCTGCAAAGATCCGGGGGCTGGCTCGGGCCCAGACCACGTAACAAGCGAGACAGGCCTTGCGTGGGGAAGCGGCGACACATCTGGGACACCCCGAATGCCCCTCATCTCACCCTCCCACCTACATTGAGGCCAAGCCAGACTTCCAAAGATACGGGGGCCGGCACAGGCTCAGATCACGCAACAAGCCAGACAGGCCTGGAGCGGTGGCACATCTGTGGCACCCCATATAACTCATCTCACCCTCCAGCTCTAGGCAGCAGGAAACGCCCCACATATAGGACGTCGGGGTGAGGTCTGACCTGGCCTCTTAAGTGCCTCCACAACAGCAATAACTAACAAGTTACCACTCTAGCCCAGATACAGCTGATCCAACATAGAGGCCAGATCCCAGGCAAACGCCAACAGTATCTACTGTATGCCCTCAGCACAAAAGCTGCCCATGGGTCGACTGCGCACCAATACACAACAAGCCACCATGCCCCCCGAAACCCAAGAGGCCCCACACAGAGGGGGATGGAGCCAGCGAAGCGCCACACACACATCGCTTTCCACTAAACTGGACTCGTTCTTAGCGGCAGTAGATAAGATAGGGGCCACACTAGATCAAACGCAGACCTCCCTAGAGTCCAAGATAGACAAGGTCACATCAGACTTCACATTACTACGAGCTGACCATCGCAAATTGGCGGACAAGGTTCAAGCCAACGAACAGACACTCTCGGATCTGAAACCAACCACACAGTCACGCGGCAGCCCTGCAGGATCTCCTGGACCGAGTGCACATGCTTGAAGATAAACTGAAAGACTCAGAAGGGTGTTCACGCCGCAATAACATACGCGTAGTTGGCCTTCCTGAAGGAGAAGGGCATAATCCAGTGGAATATGTAGAGCGGTGGCTAAAGGAGTTGCTCCCAAAAGACGTGCTGTCGCCACAATTCATGGTTGAGCGAGCGCACCGCGTGCCAGCCCATAAGCCGTCTCCGGGCGCCAGGCCAAGACCGTTTCTCTTTAAATTACTCAACTACAGAGACCGAGACACAATACTTAGAGAAACACGTAAACTCACAGTCATTAAGATCCGAAACAACCAAGTCATGCTATTCCCGGACTATACTGCGCAGGAGCAGAGCCGGAGAGGAACTTACAATACAGTGAAACGTCCGCTTCGGGAATTGAATATCCATTACTCATTGCTATTCCCAGCTAGACAATGGTGTGGCCACGAAAGACACTACCTGCTTTTTCGATGCACCCTCTGATGTTTGGGACTGGCTGGAGGAGTCACGCCTACTGACAGGGCCTAGGCCACGCACAGACATGTCACTACGACCCGGCAGGAGAAAGCGTCGTCGCAGCAGAGGAAGGAGCCCAGGCCACACAACGCCACCATCTGCAGCCACAGATCTTGAGCAAAGGCTGCTGGAACAACAAGAAGCAAAACACGTGGCCGCGACAATCAGAACTACATCGCAGAACTCCGATCAAGATACGAGTCCTGCCCGCTCATCGAGCACAGGTGGATCGACACCTGCCAGATCCGACGACCTAGAATGCCTGCACCCACCAAATGACATGCTGCAGGCAGCAGATGACATATTATGAATGTTCAATAGTAATCTGAGGGGGAAACGTTACTATATAGCATACATACATTAAACTGACATATCCCAACCAGTTGCACTAATGAGCACACAAATAGCATGTGGAGGGGCCAGAGTACGCACTGCCAAGCATACCACACACACAAGGCCTGACACATGTAATACATTCAATTGAAGGTGCACCGAAAATTAAGTAGCACAATCTGGTGTTGGTTTGTTCTTCAACCTTTATTCTTTATTTCATTTTCTTTTGCAACAGATAGCTACGCTACGTTCCCACTTTGCAGTGTGTGGAACTCCGTCAGGGCTTAATTAAGATAAAATGAAGCGTAGTTTAATCGGATGACCATAGGAATCCCAGGATTAATGGGTTTCCCGAAGTAGGACCTGCCACCTCAGCGGGACCGGTCGTCAGTTCCTTGGATTCTGTGTGTCCAAGGAACTGACGACCGATCCGCTTATTGAGGTGGCAGGTCCTACTGGGAAACCCATTAATCCTGGGATTCCCTATGGTCATCCATTAAACTACGCTTCTGATTTTATCTTAATTAAGCCCTGACGAAGTTCCACACACTGTAAAGTGGGAACGAAACGCGTTGGCTGTCTGTTGCAAAGAAAATGAAATAAAGAATAAAAGGTTGAAGAACAAACCAACACCAGATTGTGCTACTTAATTTTGGGTGCACCTTCAATTGAATGTATTATATGTTAATCTGTGAAACAGTGACACTGAAGGGTGACGAGTGTCGAAGTGTGCACGACTAAATACCACAAAAGAGGGGCACAGTCACTAGTGAGGTGCGATTTCTTTGGGTCCGTCATCCGATTCGGTTTATCTGTTAAAAAAGGCCCGACACATGCACTGAACAAATCGCACGCACTCCCGTATTAACAGACTAGAAGGGATCACTAATTACCTTGACAGAACACAGAGGGAAAGCTAAAGCTGCATATGTTCATACAATGCACACCCATAACTAGTTGCAAACATAGTTGCCGAGGTTGGGCACCCTAGTTTGGACGGACGTCAACCGCGAGTTCTCCCTCATACAGTTATGCACAATACAGTTAAACCCCGTTTCGATTTTAGCTTGGACACCTCAGAGAGCTTTCAATGACCTCCCGACCCTCTGCCGTGCACCTGTCTTTGCTCACAATAGAGAAAACACCACACAAACATGGCACAAGCTAACAATCACATTTCCTATCTGCAGTGCAGATCCACCAGCATACCCCTATTGCAGGAAACACACCTGACCCAAACGGAAACGGAACGACTACGCAGCCGGTGGAGGGGGCCGGTATATGGCACTAACTATTCTTCCCAAGCACGAGGGGCCTTCTTAATATGGATAAAAGCCGGGGTCCCATATGTGAAAGAGGAGGCGATATCGGATCAAGAGGGCAGATACGTGTTTGTGAAAGGTAGTTTAGATGGCCAAACGCTGCTGATAGGCTCTATCTACGCACCTAACATAGTTGAAGCCTCATTCCTAGGTAAACTGACTGGGGTGCTGGCTAGATGGAGAGGAATACCGTGGCTTATAGGGGGGGGATTTCAACTCAGTAATAAACGTAGACCTAGACAGGTCATTCCCGCCCCTGACGAGAACTTTAGCAATATCCAATGCACCGGCATTGGCAGAATGGCTAGCTCACTGGTCGCCGACAGACATTTGGCGCGCCCTCAATCCCAACACATGTATCTATTTGTTCTACTCAGCCGTGCACAGGTTGCATGTAAAGCTGGACCACATATTACGATCAATCAATCAAACATTTGTAGAGCGCACTATTCACCCGTGAACGTCTCAAGGCGCCGAGGAGGGGCGGGGGTGGGGGGGGTGCAGCTACTGCTCGAACAGCCAGGTCTTGAGAAGTCTCCTGAAAGTCAGCAGGTCCTGGGTCTGACGCAGCTGTGTGGGGAGGGTGTTCCAGGTCTTGGCGGCGAGGTAAGAGAAGGATCTGCCGCCGGTAGAGGTCCTGTGGATGCGTGGGAAGGTGGCGAGGTCGGCGGAGCGAAACTGGCAGCTAGGGGTGTAGAAGGTGAGACATTTGTTGAGGTATGCTGGTCCAGCGTTGTGGAGAGCTTTGTGGGCGTGGGTGAGGAGCTTGAAGGTGATCCTCTTGTTGACTGGGAGCCAGTGAAGGTCTTTCAGGTGGGCAGAGATGTGGGTGTGGCGGAGTATGTCGAGGATGAGGCGTGCGGAGGCGTTCTGTATGCGTTGGAGTCTCTTTTGGAGTTTGGCCGTGGTTCCGGCGTAGAGGGCGTTGCCGTAGTCCAGTCTGCTGCTGATGAGGGCCTGTGTTACCGTCCTTCTGGTTCCGGTGGGGATCCATCTGTAAATCTTGCGGAGCATGCGGAGGGTGTTGAAGCAGGAGGAGGAGACTGCGTTGACTTGCTGGGTCATTGAGAGCGATGAGTCCAGGATGACCCCCAGGTTGCGTGCGTGGTCGGTGGGTGTGGGTGCGGCTTCCAGGGCGGCCGGCCACCAGGAGTCCTCCCAGGCGGAGGGGGTGGATCCGAGGATGAGGACTTCTGTCTTGTCCGAGTTAAGTTTCAGGCGGCTGGTCTGCATCCAGCTGGCGACGGCCTTCATTCCTTCGTGGAGGTTGGTTTTGGCGGTGGCGGGGTTTTTGGTGAGTGAGAGGATCAGTTGAGTGTCGTCGGCGTAGGCGACGATGTTGAGGTTGTGCGAGCGGACGATGTTGGCGAGCGGTGCCATGTAGACGTTGAAAAGGGTGGGGCTGAGTGATGAACCTTGGGGCACGCCGCAGATGATCTTGGTGGCCTCAGAGCGGAACGGGGGGAGGCGGACCCTCTGGGTTCTGTTGGTGAGGAAGGAGTTGGTCCAGTTCAGGGCTTTGTCGCGTATTCCTGCGTCATGAAGGCGTGTGCGTAGGGTGTGGTGGCAGACGGTGTCGAATGCGGCCGAGAGGTCCAGGAGGATGAGGGCCGCAGTTTCTCCGTTGTCCAGCAGGGTCCTGATGTCGTCTGTGGCAGCGATGAGGGCGGTTTCGGTGCTGTGATTGCTGCGGAATCAGGATTGGGACGGGTCCAGGATGTTGTTCTCCTCGAGGAAGTGGGTCAGTTGCCTGTTGACAATCTTTTCGATGACTTTCGCCGGGAACGGGAGCAGGGAGATGGACCGGAATTTCTTGAGGTCCTTTGGGTCCGCTGTGGGTTTCTTGAGTAGGGCGTTGATCTCCGCGTGTTTCCAGCTTTCCGGGAAGGTGGCGGTCTCGAAGGAGCGGTTGATGATCTTCCGGAGTTGGGGTGTGATGATGCAGTTTGCTTTGTTGAAGATGTGGTGAGGGCAGGGGTCGGCTGGTGAGCCAGAGTGGATGGTGTTCATGATGTCGTCTTTGACGTGGGTCCAGGAGAGCAGGTGGTTGGTGAGGCTGTGGGGTGGTGAGTCTGCAGTGTCGGCGGTAGTAGGCAGGGTCTGGGTGTTGAAGCTGTCGTGGATGTCTGCGATCTTGCGGTGAAAGAAGGTGGCTAGGGAGTCACATAGGTCTTGCGACGGCGGGATGTCGTTGGAGCTGGAGCTGGGGTTGGAGAGTTCCTTCACGATGTTGAAGAGCTCTTTGCTGTTGTGTGCGTTGTCGATGCGTTCCTTGAAGGAGGTCCTTTTGGTGGCTCGGATGAGTTGGTGGTGCTTGCGGCTAGCGTTCTTTAGGTCTGTGTGGTTGTCCGGTGTCTGTTCGTGGCGCCACTTTTTCTCGAGTCTTCGGCTTGGATTCCTGGAGGTCGGTGGTGAACCAGCTGCCTTTCTGTCGGTGCGTCTGTTTGAGGGTTGTTTGATCGGGGCGAGAGTGTTGGCGCAGTCGTCGATCCATTGCCTGAGGTTGCTGGCGGCTGTGTCGGTGTCGGTAGTGTCTGTCGGTGGGTCTCGGGCGAGGCGGTCATGAGCTGGTCTTCGGTGACCTTGTTCCAGCTGCGGTAGGGGATCCATTGCGGGTGGTGGTGCGTGGTGGGTTTCTTGAAGGTGAAGTGGATGCAGCGGTGGTCGGTCTAGTGGAGTTCGGTGGTGTGGCTGAAGGTGACGTGGTTGCTGGCAGAGAGGATGGGGTCGAGCGTGTGTCCGGCGGTGTGGGTGGGGGTCGTGACTAGCTCTTTGAGTCCGAGGTTGGCGAGATTATCGAGTAGAGCGATGGAGTTTCTGTCGTTGGCGTTCTCAAGGTGGAAATTCAGGTCTCCGAGGAGGATGTAGTCTGTGGACGCAAGAGCGTGCGTGCTGACTATGTCGTCGATGAACTGAGGCCGGGGTCCGGGGGGTCTGTAAACGAGTGTTCCTTTGAGGGTGGTGTTGGGGTCGGTGTGGATCTGGAAGTGCAGGTGTTCGGCGGTGCTGGAGGTGTCTGTTGTGTAGATCGAGACTGAGTGTCTTCCTGTAGACGATGGCGATTCCCCCTCCTGGTCTGTTGGTGCGGTCCCTTCTGGTGATCTTGTATCCATAGGGGATGGCACGTCCTCTCCCCACTCATCAAGAAGATAGAGTACCTAGGACCACGCACTCCGACCACAATCCTCAACTACTACAACTCACCTGGGAGGTAGCCCCCCCCCCCCCAATTCCCACATGGAGGCTTCAACCAGCGGCACTGGAATACCAAGCATTCCGATCCTCTTTGGGGAAAGCAATCTTAGAATATTTTGAGACAAACGAGGGCACTATAGGTGAAGGGCTGCTGGAATGGGAGGCTTTCAAAGTAACCACGAGAGGACACTGCCTGGGGGCTACTAGGAACATATGGAAGCAACTGACTGACTCGCTTAATAAAACAAAGACAGTTACTGCGACACGAAACAAGCGCTGCGACAGATGCAGGAGATATACAGCACCTAGAAGAACTGCGCACAGAACATGCCGAACATTTAGAAATGCTCCGCTGTCATAAGTATGTGGCGCACTCTGCGCGCACACATGCCACAGCAGACCGAGCAGGCCGGATGTTGGCATGGCTCATACGCCAGGAGCATGCCGTCAGCCAATAGGTACATTGCAAACTGAAACAGGACACATTCTATACACGCAACATGAAATACACACAGCCATGACACACCATTATACTACACTTTGCCAATCTTTGGGGTTGTGTAATGAACGGGATCTAATTGCCTTTCTAGAAGCTATACAGAGGTGACACCAGAACACAGGAAGATACTGAATGAACCAATCTCACCCGAGGAGATCCGAGACGCAATAGCAGCACTAGTCACAGGGAAAACGCCTGGGCCAGATGGATTCCTGGCGGAATATTACAAAGCATACTCGGTATCACTAACTCCACGCCTACACACGCTCTACGCCACAGCTCTGAGCGAGCGGAAGCTCCCCCCTTCTATGCGAGAGGCAAACCTGGTGTCATTGCTTAAACCCGATAAAGGTCCCACAGAAATGGGCTCCTACAGGCCGCTAGCCCCGCTTAATGTAGATAATAAGATACTGGCAAAGGTCCTAGCGGACAGGCTTGCACAGGTGGTCCCATCACTGGTCCACACAGACCATAACGGATTTGTACCCTCTCAAAGTACCTCGTTAAATTTACAGTGCTTCTTCAGAGTTGCGGCTGACTCAGTACCCCAATGGCCACATGCAGGTTGCCTGATATTAGGCCTAGAAAAAGCAATTTGCCCTGGAATGGGAATTCTTATTCGTAGCGCTAGAGAGATACAACCTAGGTGTTGTGTTCCTCTGAATGGTCCGGCTGCTATATATACGGAGCCGACAGTCCGAGTGAGAGTGGGCCCGTACATATCGGATACAATTCTAGTGCGAAGAGGGGCCAGGCAAGGATCCCCCCCTCCTCTTCTCGCTAGACATAGAACCACTAACAGAGACAATCCGGACTGAGCTAGAGGATCTCCCACTAGGAGATGGCACACACACTGTGTCGCTATATGCGGACGACCTACATTAGGAGAATCCCTCAGCAACTAGCCCATATCCTACAAGACTTAGCAGCGTTACCTTTCAGTCCCGAAAGGGTGGCGAAGTCCTGCCTTTATCCTTTTCATGAAGTGAACCAAGACCCGGGATACATCCTCAATGGGGTACGCGTACAGTGGAGGCCAGACATATTCTGATACCTAGGCATAAGAGTGTATAGGCAGTCAACAGACTTGTTTGATGGCAACCTGGGCAGAGCACTACCTGCCATCTGCTCCCAGATGTCGTTCTGGAGCACGCTCCCACTAGCAGTAACAGACAGAGTAGCTCTCACTAAAATGGTGACCCTCCCACGATTCCTATACTATTTCGCAAATCTGACAATAGATATCCCCGCCCCCCTTTTTCTGCTCGCTAGAGAAACTAATCAGAGACTTCATATGGGGCAACGCCCAGCACCGAGTAGTGGTTAAAAAACTATATCTGCCCACAGACCAAGGAGGCCTAGCGGCCCCAAATTTTGAACAGTACTACCTAGCCGCTCAATTGCAATGGGTAGCTAGATGGCTAGACGACCGCCAATGCGACTATACCACAACTACGTGTCCACCCTACACGTTACCGCAATTGATAAGGTTATTTCACCCTGGTGCGAGAACAAGACAACTGGAACCATTTCTACTAAAAATGTCATACAGATGCTTCCGCAGAAGTCTATACCTAACCAGACATATCACGCCATACGCGCCAGCGTTACCTTTGGAAAGAACGCACAGGGGTCAAACGACAGTTGCAGAAGCTGAACTACGAAACTGGCATGCGGCGGGTATTAAATGCATGGGAGATTTATACCGAGACGGCACACTAATCTCATACACAACAGTAATAGAAGACAAGTTACCCCCAGGCCAATTCCTACTACACCGCTTGCTAATAACCGCCCTCCCGTCTAGGAGCTACCTAACGTGGGGCGACCTAACAAATGAGCCTCGAACCCACCTTACCATACAATACATACACGTTATGGGACAAGGTGAGCACCTCAAGCGGTGGTTCGCAGCCTCGTTGAGGCAACACACAGCAGCTAATCTAACACCGCTCTGACACCACTGGGAGCAAGACATGGTTTGCCAACTCACAGACACTGATTGGACCTCAGTGCTAGAAAGCCCGGTGCATATCCCCAGAAACATGCTATTCCGGCAAATCCAGTATTACATCACACAGAGGGCATATCTCACACCCGCTAAAATCAACCAATACTTCAACCGCATAGATGCCGCCTGCCCACGCTGCACCCTCACTGACAGACCTATTACACATGCTCTGGGGATGCCCCGTCTATAGACGTACTGGAAGGAAATTGCGGACACCCTGGCTACATGCACAGATCGCACAGTCCCATTTGAATGGCATACTTACATTCTACATCTATATCGTAGGCACCGGAACAATAAAGTAACTTCTAGATCTGGGAATAGTGGTAGCTAAGAGCTTAATCACTAGGAAATGGAAGGCCCAGGATCCCCCTCATATATTAGCATGGCGACACTCCATGCTCGCATTGGCCAAGGCAGAGAGTATTGCGCTCCACGGAGAGGACACCATGGGTATATGTAAGAACCTGATTGCCACAAGCTGGGATGCGATGTTGGCTGAGTTACTACAAGTTCATAGCACTACCAGGGAGGGTTCACCCACGACGGACGCTATAGATTAGGAATACACACACGAAAAGCAGAGAAAGCCTAACGCAATAGGCGGAGCAGACGAGGTAGGTGACAAACATGTTTGCATCCTAAACAAAACCAATTAGCGAACAAATGTCAAAATGGTCTTTACACGTACCTGCACATAGCATGCATTAGGCGGGGGAATCGGGGGGGGGGAGGGGGGCTCTGAACCTGTTATATAACACCAGTTATGTTTTAAGTTGTCCCTGTAATGTTATCACTCGCCTCCCTAAGCCACGAGACAACACGCAACAACAAACCATAGCACTGGCAAATGCTACTCACTAAGACAACATTGTGCTTGCATGGGTATGAGTAATACACAAATGTACTTCATAAACATGCACTGCCTTTCAGTATATGTTACAATGGAGAGCACAGACAGTACCCGTTAATCTTTTCAATGCTATACAAATATTGTTATTTTGTCCATTGCATAGCCAACGCTAAATTTATGATATACTATTCATGTTTGCATGGTTGCTGAAATAATGGAAACATTTTTAATAAAAACAGATTTCAAATGATGAAGGAACCCTGTTACCGAAGTGAGCTTGCAAACCACTGGAGGGACCAGATTGCTCAGAGTGAACTCTTGACAGTACAGCTCTCCCGGCTCCAACATGTTATTTGTATTTGTTGAAGAGCCATAAGAGCAGTGCTGTAAATAGTTGAACTACATGGTACCTAGGTGATGAATGAATTAAGACTAGTTACTAATGTGGTGTAGAAAGTAACCAGGAACGTGACTTTTCAAAACCTACAGTTGTGCTATTAACTCAACACATAAATAACAGCCAGTTACAACAACAACATTCACCTTGCAGTAAATTTCATTGAATAAGAAAACTAGACTTTACGCTGTCAGATTTTTCTATAAAAATTAGGTGCAATTGAAAAGATTATTTGAACTTGGAAGGAGAGCGGTCTTTCCCTTGGAAGGGTTACTCTGATGGAGGTTGGAAGAGTACTTCAGAGCAGTGGTGCAAGCAGATAAACCATCAGAACCCAGAGGGCAGTGGGCGAGGAGGCACGTGGCATGTTTCTGTTTGGCCGCAATAAAGAGGGACTCAGCCATCAACTGCTTCGCAGTCTGGTCCGAGTAGCCTGGAGTTTGCCCTTCACTCTCTGAAGCACATCCTGCACCTCTCCCTCCGTCACAATAAAAGTCATCCATAACTGTCAAACTTAAAAATGCACTCCTGTTTGCAACCCGTTAAACATTGGCAATGTAACTAAGCCACAGTGCAGCAGAGAAGAAAATCTTACTGTTGTCCCATTCATTTTCAAGATCCGTTAAGACCGAGATCTTGATAGGAAAGGCTCCAGAATTTCCACTGCACGTTATAAACAGCATAGAAGAAGAATGCTGCTTTGTTCTAAATGCCCGAGTTTCGTTACTCAAAAATATTTTGCACCAATGTCTAGATTTCTTAATTTCCTCTTAAGAGCAAGGATTTACTCCATTTTTGTAAGAACACTGATTTTTTTTTATTATGGTTAAATTTACAATAGAGGCGCCTTTATTAAAGCATTGTCAATTCAGATTCTTTACATGTAAGAGTATTTTGGTGGATTTATATTTTTGTGCATTATTTACAATGAGCAAAATGCAATTTCACGCTTGATTTCACATATACAGACTGATGTAGTGCAATTCCTTTGGAAACAAGTTTTCTATGATGTGTAGAAGTGTGTTTTTCTAATGAATGTTAACTAGGCCACATTTTAGTCAAAACACCGTCTTGACCAAGATGAAAGTATTTTCTGCCACCCATCTTGTGTTTTCTCCCCCTCTGCGCACATCCTCTCCCTACAAGCTCTGCAACACAGAGTCAAGCTGAAATATGATGGGTTATTTTTCACTGTTATTGTTCTGTTCACGAGGAACCTTCCCTAGCTCAGCTGTAACTTCTAACATGTTGAAAGTCTTCCGCTTGTTCACCAAGACCTATTCATTCACATAAAACGTTATTGTAAATGTATCTTATTTTGTTCAAGCATCTCCAGATGCTATTAGCATAGAAGGTGCGGATTAATTATTTATGTAGTGGGTTAGTGTGTAGGTGTTACGGTAATATGACGTTTATTTTTCATGTGCTCAGGTTTAATACATTCGCTCACACCATGATGAATCTGTAGAAAGTTTAATTTCAAATCTTAGAATTATGTATAAAAGCCCTCGATTTTCGGAGTTAGCCAGAAGACTTCCGTATTCTACTAGGGATGGTGTCTGTTTCTTTCCTAATTTTGCTGCCCATTTGGGACTTGGAATATTTTCAGTTTTTTGCATACTCTGTATAACTCTGCAATTGAGAGCCTTCATGGCATTGGCTTTGTGCCGCTTATTTTTAAATTCTGTAATACTGCCCTTTAACTTTTCATTGATCTAGAACTCAATTATTGAGTGGGCCCAATGAATGAATTAATTGTATTTTTCTGATTTTGATGTTTGGAGGTTGTGCAACAGGGGACACATTGCCTCATGAAGTTGAGATTTAACACAGTCTCCAATCCTGTGAATTAGGGGAAATCTTATTAAGGTACATTTTGGGGTACCCTTTTGCTCCCACATACATCAGAGTTTATAAATGTTTAGGAGCTAATCGTAATGGACTCTCCATTATGCTGCCTAACCAGCTTCCAAAAAACTTGACAAGTGATAAACAATGATAACTGCGCTGGGTCCTAGATTGCTAAAGGTAATCTCAAATTCATACAAACAAAAATATATATATTCCAACAAACCATCTCCTTTGTTTTGGAATAATCTAGAACATTTACTTTACCATAACACTCTATAGCCACGAGTTCACCACACACAAGGTTTACAGACAGCATATCCATATACCTTCAAACCCTGGTTGCTTACAGTCAACTAACAAAGTACCCAGCTTCCTGATAATAAACCTTGTACCTCGGTCCCACCTGAATTCACTCTATATATATATTGCCTTAAATAGCACAGACCCTTGGAAACTTTGATTTTGTAAAGTTAACAGCAAACAGGGTGAGGAACGTTAAAGCAACCCAATCGTATACAAAGCAGAAGGGCACCTCCTCATTCTTAGCCCCCAGTTTCCTTTTCACTGGTATATAGTGAAATTCCTCCAATTGAGTAACATTCCAGGACAGCTTGCCAGTTAAGTTTGTTTAGTGCATTTCATAAGAAAGGAGACCCATTATCATAAGGCCCATGTAAGTTATGGATTACTGGGCGTGAGATAATCACAGTGCTAAAAGGCATCTCATGGTTCAAAATACATTTCTCCAGCGCAGTGGTCTCCAACGATAGTTCAGGAGCTACTGGTAGCTAGCCACTACCCTGGAAGTAGCTCCTTGTAGTGCAGACCAGTAAGTAATTCAGAGGGTCCGCCATTTTAAAAATGGCAGTGCTATATGTCTGCATCCTCAACCCAATATGGAAAGTGTATATTTGATAGAAAAAAACATTTTGGGAAACTGATATGCTGATGTTAAAAAACAAAGTGATTAAGAATACAAAACATATTTAAAGCTGCTCTTTCAATGACAGTTCAAACCAAGTTGAGGAGATTAATAGCCGTTAGTATTTCCTTTGTGCCAGTGGAAATTTTCTGCTGTAGCTGTTATTTTATCAGACATTTGCCACAGGGAGGTATTTCATATTAATAAAGCTTTTCCTGAAATTGCTGTCAAATGTGTTGTTCTACTACAATATTGAGTTCTAAATGATGCCCAGTCAAAATATTGTATCCAGAAAATCGACTACCACAATATCACAAAGGTATTTATAGGCAAGTTTACATTTATTTACATCCTTAACTCCACTTCTACGTATCTTGAAGGTATATGTATCCTCAGGGTATGTAGATGTAGAACTAAGAATAGTAAATCTGCTCTTATACATGCATACTTTCAAGACATTGTATTGGTCAGTATTTTGGATAGGATATTTTGGCCATGACGCAATATTAGGTCACTCGATATTGTGACAAACATCTGGGAGAACACTACTAGTGATCCAGCCAAACTACAGTGAAATGTATCTGCTTTGATTAGCAGCACAGGACATTTTCCTTAATCAGAAGTAGTTATTGTTCAAGAAAAGGTTGGAGACCCCTGCCCTAGCGTCAACTGGTCCTGCCGGGAGGTTACAGCCTTTGGGTAGACATGAGGGGGAACTACAAGAAATGAAGAGTCTTCTTCTTTCTTTGGTACCACCAACTCTTTGCCCTTAGCAGTTTGTGGCATCACTTGATGACGTCACAGCAGTGAGCAATACCTGAAGTGGAAACCATAGCGTCCTACATGGAGAGGGTGGAGGGACACAAGAAACTAGGGGCCAGATGTACAACCCTTACAATTTGTGAGTCGCAATTGCGTCGCTTTGCGACTCGCAAAATGTAATTTACAACAGTGTCTCACACACTGTTAGTGATTCCTAATGGGGTCGCAAATTGCCTGCCTCATTAATATTCATGAGGCAGGTGCTATTTGTGACCCCATTAGGAATGCCTAGCACTCCCAGGGATGGTGGCCTGCTGGGGTCAGTAGACCACCATGTTTGTGACTGCTTTTCAAAAAGCAGTTTTGTTTTTTTAATGCAGTCCGTTTTCCTTAAAGGAAAACGGGATACTTTTAAAAAAGAAAAATGAAACGTGTGTTTCATTTTTTAAGAGCAGGCAGTGGCCCGTGGGACCACTGCCTGCTCTTAAAAATATTTTCGTACACACTCACAAAGGGGAAGGGGCCCCGTTTGCGAGTGGCTTACCACCTACTTGAAGTAGGTGGTAAACTGCGAGTGTTTTGCGACCGCTATTGCAGTCGCAAAACAATCTTACATTGCAGTGCAAGTCGCCATTAGGGAGGGACGCCCTTGGCACACCCCTTCCTAATAGCAAGTCGCCAACCCTATGTTGCGAGTCGGTAAAAGGTTACCGACTCACAAAATAGGGTTTGTACATGGGGCAGACCAATTTTGCAGTCGCAACGGGCCGATTTCCAATTTGTGACTGCAAAATGTGGTTCTACATCTGGCCCTAAAGATAGCACCAACAGTTTCCTGGATTTTTGGGATGATGAGCTACACTCATTCTCAGCATCAGACACCAAGAACAAGTCTTTCTCAGTCTTACCAGTAAAGTGATTCATTAGTTTGCTGGCCTGCATTTGTACATTTTCCATATCCCTATTGTAATATCCCTTTAATATAGCAAAAAGAAAACATGTTGCAGCCATCTAGAGCCGAGTACACCGGTACAAATAGTTACAGAGCGCTGCATTTCATGCACATGTACAATGCAAGGCATAACGCACCCTATGGAAGTAGAATTCTAGCTCATTGCCTAGAAGCACGCGAGAATGTATACCTGGCCAAGCATCACACCTCATTAATGACCTATGAGTTCTTATGGGACTACCTGCATTACCCTACAACTGTCCACATCAAATCGCGACAGCCAACGCTATTCCCATTTTCCAAGGATGCACATTGAAATACAAATGTATCCCGCCTCGCAAGGTCCGTTTCACCCATATTTAATGATTAGCGAATATTTAAAAAATAAATAAAAAAAACACAAGTCTCCCATTTTCATCTCCGTTTGACCAGCCCTGATGTGACTGCCGGCAATAGCCGATATCATTCCGTTTGTAGGTCGCATCTGCTTACAGTTATTTCAGGAGAAATGTTGGTTCTCGTTCGTGTCTTTGTATTCGGCTTCACTCAGAGTAAGCAGCACGCTGGTCGCTGCCTCTCACTTTAGAACAATAATGAACACGACCTCAGGCGATCTGTATGCAGAATGTAGGGCACTTCTCAAGATTAAGAATCAAGCCTGCCATCTATATAAACACTCAAAGCGCTTCCGTCAATGCACTGAGAGTGATAAAGTGCATGATGGTTGGAAGCAATCTGCAGCCTTGTAAAGTGACGTGAAGGGGTGTAATGGCAGAATAGCCGCCCTTACACTACCCCGAGAATTGGCGTCGGTTTCTTCCTGTTCTTTTCTTATGTTCTCATTTGCCACAGCCATCATCAGTATTGTTAGATTGACAGAAATGGAGCTACAAAGAGTCTATTGCTAGGGGTTCACCAAGTCAAAAATGCTAACTCGATCTCAAAGTGCAGTAAAAGGATAGTGTACCCAATATCAGAAAAAATAATCTATGCACTGTAATATTTTTCTTCCTTTCATAGAACATGGGGCAGCTAATATTTTCAAAGAACAGGGCTCCCCATGAGGACAACAGTATTCACTCAATAACAATAAGATTATAAGTTCCCAAAAATATTTTCATAAATAATGTAGACCCAATAATACCTACAAGAATAACTGACAATTAATACAGACCCAGTTTCATGCGAATTATTTGTAATAGAAGCACTATATTTACAATTTAAACAGTGGGATACAAACTCTGTGTAATTTACACATATGCATCACTCCTGCCTGTTCCTGGGGCAGCGGGTGCTCCATCAAGGTTACTTTCCAGAAACTAACTTGGTCCAAATTGCCGATGTTCTGTCCAGGTCTGGTGTCGTATGCCAGGCTATTTCCAGTTTATAACCGCGTGTTGCTCAAGTGGCTCAGGGTTACACGCTGCTTCTAATACGGTGCTCAATGGGGACTCAAACATGCCAGAGTTCGGACTAATATACCAACTTGTCCGGGGTGGCCACTGATGCTCATGTAGCCCGGGGCCGATCTTTGTGCCAGGGGACTGCTCACAATGCTATGACCCTGCACAGGCTGCTTGGGCTGCTGCCGGCTGCATACTGCCCTCAGGTTAATAATCTTTCATGCTTAGGCCTCACACACTAGACCTAGTCCTCACTTTCATCAGTTATGACTCCACTGCGCACAGTGCCCTGTACACCAAGCACACATGGTAACCAATTTTCAGATTGCCAATCAGAATGTAAACAAGCATTGGTAAATGCATTAGGTTTCGCCTATGTGATTAATAATGAGCTGTTTTTTGTTGCAAGTTGTAGCTTGCAGAGTAGTTGTACAATATAAGTTACAGAAAGTCTGTTAAAGTGTTATGACTTGTTTATGTACAAAAAGGGAATATATTGTGCTGTTACTAGTGGTATAATGCGGGTAAGAGCAACATTTTGAAAAATGTAATGAAACAGGGAAATAATAGAATTAATTGATGTAATAGCAAAATGTGTTTAGAAGAGTTCTGAATACTTTTGGGTACGGTGCCACTGCACAGTCTGCACCATTAAAATCATGGCCCTTGTGCCTGCTAGACAACTGCACTTGCGACTGCCTGTTTAGTAGTAAAGTTTAGCAATATTCTGTGTTTAATGGGGTCCTTAGAGCTTTGACTCCGGTGCCACTGCAACTGCTGCACCATTCAAATCAAGCCCCTTTTAACTGCAATTGTGTCTGCCTGTATAGTAGTAAAATATACCAATATTAGGTGTTTCGAGGAGGTCATGACAAACTTTGGGCCCAGTGCCACTGCACCTGCTGCACCATTCAAATCATGACCCTGTTGTCTGCAAGGTAACTGCATTTGTGACTGCCTATTTAGTAGTAAAATATAGAAATATTAGGTGTTTAGTGGGGTGCCTAGAGCTTTTGGTCCTGGTGCTCCTGCACCTGCTGCACCATTCAAATCATGACCCTATTACCTGCTAGATAAATGCACTTGTGATGGTCTTGTTCAGTAGTAAAATGTAGCAATAATCTGGGTTTAGTGGGGTCTCTAGAGCTTTTGGCCCCAGTGCCACTGCACCTGCTGCACCATTCAAATCAAGTCCCTTTTAACTATTAACTACAAGATAACTGCAATTGTGACTGCCTGTTTAGTAGTCAAATTTAGCAATATTATGTGTCTAGAGGAGTTCTGACAACTTTTGGGCCTGTGCCACTGCACCTGCTGCATCATTCAAATCATGACTCTGTTGTTTGCAAGGTAACTGCACTTGTGACAGCCTGTTTAGTAGTACAAATAAAGCAATATTTTGTGTTTAGAGGGGGTTCCCAGAGCTTTAGGCCCTGGTGTCACTGCACCCGTTACACCACTGAAATCATGACCCTAGTGCCTGCAAGGTAACTGCACTTGTGACTGCTTATTTAGTAGTTAAATATAGCAAGATTTGGTGTTTAGAGGAGTTCTGACAACTTTTTACCCCTGTGCCACTGCACCCGCAGCACCATTGAAATCATGGCCC
The DNA here is from genome assembly GCA_963921515.1 of Calotriton arnoldi. NCBI lineage: Eukaryota > Metazoa > Chordata > Amphibia > Caudata > Salamandridae > Calotriton > Calotriton arnoldi. The sequence goes on along the minus strand of CAWUFW010000913.1, from coordinate 380,971 downwards.
TAGTTCCTGCTAGATAACTGCACTTGTGACTTCCTGTTTAGTAGTAAAGTTGTGCAATGATCTGGGTTTAGTGGGGTCCCTATAGCTTTTGGCCCAGGTACTACTGTACCTGTTGCACCATTCAAATCATAACCCTGTTGTCCGCAAGGTTAACTGCACTTGTGGCTACCTGTTTAGTAGTAAAATATAGCATTGCTCTTGTATATTTACATTATTAACGTGCAATGTTTATTATAACTTTAGAAATTGATCAGATTGACCAAATAGATTAAGTTGAAAAAAATCAATCCGATAATGCCTACAAAGTGCAAAGAAATGTAATGAGGCATGAATAGGAAATGCCACAAACGTTCTGCATCTGCTTTACACAGCTAAGTAATAAAAAGCATTCCAGCACACTGGTAGAGCTACCTGCCTTTTCCGTGGTAAGAGATCTTATCTTGACAGTGAATGGGGCTTAAACAGTGTGAACAGCTTTCGTAGAAGTATCGCATATGCGTGCAGCCAGGGAATGTTAACAAAAAAAAAAGTTCCACACAAAAGCGAATGAACACAGTAATTCGGCCATGGGAACTGATAAGAGCCCCCTTTTAAGATATATTAAATACAAGAGATTTCACAAGCACAGCGCTAGCGCTGAGCCGGCGTAACCTAAAAAGCACGCTTGCATCAATAATTATTGCCAAGCAAATAAAGCATTCTTGCCATGTCAGCAATCCACATTACTCCCAGTCAGTGCTTAATTTGAGCCGGTGGGTTCCGGTGCTTAGCAACTGCACTTAATCATCAGCACCAGTGCTTTTCATGAGCACCAAGTACGGATGTATTCATTTATTAATGGGGAGCAAAGTGATTTGCCCAGAATCACAGGATGTTAAGCCGACGCAGAGACTAAAACCTGGTTCCTCGGCTCCAAAGTTGGCAGCTCCGGTCATTATGCCACATCCTCTTTCCAGTTTCATTGTTAGTAGTTGGTTCTGTTTTAGGCGGCGCTAACAGGAGAAATGGGCTGCTGCAAGTTGCCTCCTGACAAGAGCCCCAGCGCTTATTTTTTTTACAAATTAACCACTGCTCCTAGTATGTAGCTGCCACTGCTATGCTACAAATACCCACTATCTTCTCAGTCAGTAAGGCAACGTTACCAAGCCAGCAGAGAGGGTTTGAGTGGGACAGAAAATAGACCCTCCCTTCCCCCACTAATTAGCGAATCAGACTGCTAAAAAAGTGCCGCCCATTTGTAAGTCAGGGCAGTTTTGAACTTGTAAAGACAGGCTGTATATGTGTTTTGGAAAATATTGCAGAGTGCATACATTTGTGCTTGCTGCAGGCAATGTTTGTGGTAATACCAGAGGAAACAGCTCACTAGATAAAGTGGCCACAAACTGCCAAAAAGCCAGCACACACACTGACCTCTCAGACCAGCTCTTCGGACACTTAGTTCTAAGACGGTACTTTAGTCAAGTCAGACCCTGCCAGTAACTACAATGCCCCCATGAAAGCAAAGCTAAACCCGTAGATACCTTCTCCTCTGCCACTCAATACAACTGAAGTCAGGCAGCGCCTGCCCGTGGGATGGTGCTGTCAGCCCATGTGTGCGTTCTGTGACTGCTGCCGTTTCCTGCTGGAACCCTGCCTGCTCTAGGCTTACATCAATATGAAACATGGCAAACACAAAATCTGCTATGATGGTCTTGTCAAAGACTGCCATCCTTAACTTCAACAGTATCAGCCTTAACTGTTCTGCCCCAATATAGTTTGTTTACAGATGTAGTTCCATATATCTGCATGTGTTTACATACTTCTGAATGTACTGCAAAATGTACCTTGCTCGGTCTCGGTGGATAAGCAGAAAGGAAACGTATACGTATGTATGTGTATATATGAATGTGTGTATATTTATCTAATAGTTATGATGACGCCATGAATTGCAATGCAAAGGAATTTGTGAAGGGCACACATAGATTTAAGCATTAGTGCAAGAGCTGAGTGACAAGCGAAAAAGCCTGTTCATCTGTTAAACAGCAAACTGCACGAAACAAACTACGACATATAAACCGAGGGAGCCTGGCAACACAGGAAAGATTTCATTTATTTTCCAGTCATTTTTTAGCGCCACCTTCTTTCTGCACATAGTCATCATGGTCAATCTTCATCTCTTGAATTTGAAGGAAATAAACTGTAGTCAGTTCCTACTTTGCAAGATTTAATATAAAAAAAATGTGCTTACACTGATTAGGACTAGTGAATAAATAAGCCCATCTTCGCCGCTGCAAAAGTCTCCTTTTTCTTTTGTATCACAGTGGTCCAATATAAAACACAAAACAGCTAGTTTTCTGCTGGGTCTTAAGGGTGGAATGCTGTCGCGTGCTGTGGAGGGTGAGCAAGAGGGGTGGATGTTGTACATTCAGTCGTCGACAGTTGCTGCCTGCTGGGCGAGCTCCATGGACCTAAAGACGTGTGCTTAATAAAGCAGAATTTAACTTCTACATTTACTTCACAACTTTTTGGGATGAACCTGTGTAGCAGCCAGACTAGATTTTGTTACATAAGTGTGAATGGCATTTTAGTTTTAAAATACATTTCAGTTAGGCCTGTGGATTCTGCATGGAGCCCCATCAGTTGGCTGCAGTGTCTGTGACAATATGCATTAGTTAAGAGTACAGAGCATGTCATATGCAAATGTGACTGGAGTCAGTGGTTGTCTGGCACGTGCACACACTCAAAACATATAAATATCCTTATTCATACACTTATCACAATGTAATTTATCATGAGATGTCATGAGCAGCACATACATTTAGTGTGGGTTTTAGTTTCTGCAAGCAACTTAATATAAAGGAGGTGTTCAGTGGTTTTATATTTTGACTTCAACGGTATTTTTAATTGGAACTTAAGTGTTTGTTGTCTTGTGTCCCTCAGACTGACGGTTTTCCTCTCAGAAGCCATTCTGAGTCGACTGCTTTCCTCAGGCATCTGCTGACCCCCTCCCCCTCCCCCCAACCTTTACCCTCCTCATATCTCGGATGTCATGGGGCACCCCTCTGGCAGAGTGGTTAATTCTTGCCATTCTGTGGGCATCCATGGCATGGTTTCCACACCTAGCATAATACTGGCCCGAACCTTCTGGAGGAAATTCTCTACATATTACCAACATCCATGGTATGAAGGTGTCATCATGTGTGCCCTGGCATTATGGTGATATTTCGTGGCACACCGACAGCAATTCTTTGCATAATGATGGCATCCATGATGGTTCAGAAACCTAGCCTAATGCTGGCCCTGGCTCAAAGGTGGTAAATATTAACATACTGTGGACACCCATGGCACGACGGCAAACAATGCTGGTATATAATGCCGACTGTGGCACAATGATGGCAATTCTTGGCAAAATATGGGCAGCCTTGGAATGATCGTATCCACTTCTGGATAATGGTGGCCCTAGCATAATAATGGAAATGTATGGCATATGATGGACATCTTCTTCATGATTGTGACCACCACTCGCATATTAGTCGTGGCATCCACTGGATGATGGTACCCAATTCTGGCAGTACGCTAAAATCATTTTGGCACGTCTTGCAATACTGTGGGCTTTCATTTGCATGCACTACCAGTTACATACAAGGAAAGCTATGGATAGCGTTTTGTAACAATATTTTAATGGCTAATAAACAGAGACCACATACATCTTACTTTTTGAAGGCAAGCCAACCTTCATGTTTGCAAATATTTCTAACAAGTCTTATTCATTCATTCATCCATCCATCCACGCACTCAATATATTCAGCCACGCACCCATACATCCTACCATTTACAAATTCATCCAAACACTAAGTCATGCTCACCTTCACCCACTGACCCCCCTCCAAAGAACCACACACAATTAATGAAGAACCACTTTCACATTTATAAAAACCCTAACCTAATGGCTTTAACTTTTGTTGTTTTAAAATACCTTAATTGTTAGGTAATTTTTTTCATACTATTACATTTGTACATGCGATCAGATACACTTCCACACTTTATTTTATTTATTTGTCGAGTTTTATATAGCGCTGGCTAGACCCGTAGGTATCAGAGCGCTTTACATAAGGATCATTGCGTTACAAGTTACAAATTACATCCGTTATCAGAGCATAGTAAAACATAGGCAAAAGAAAAAATAGAACAATAATGTTACAGTAATTAATCGGGGGGAGGAAGGAGAAACAGCGGGGAGACGGGGAGAAATGTGCTTACATTAGATTACAGTAGCATAGTCAGACACAGAAGAAACAAGTCCCCAAAAGAGGAATGGGCGGGGTGTGGAAACAGGGGGCTGGGAAGCGGATCAGTTCTGGCAAATCGGCAGTGGTAGGGAAGTACCACGTGGGGGCCCAAGAAGTTAGAGTAAGGGGGCACATAGCCCAGATGTGGTAAAATAGTCATTACGTCCAGTGCCAAATTCAGTCACCGCATTAGGTCATCTCGGTAATGTGGGGGTACCGTGCAGCATCGCGTTCCATGCCTCCCTCAGTAGTTCCTGTACTCTAGAGCGATCCATCAAAGCGGTGGAGAGATGTTTGGCAGGCTTCTACATTATCTGGTATGAAGTGCGTGGCTGCGGTGTGTAAAATCACAAATGATGTGGAATGTCAGGCTTCCACTATTCGAGCGCCATCTTATTTGCAGGGAGAAGAGAGTCAATAATGATGAGGTCAGTTGCGATCATTACAGAACCCAAACGACAAATGGGCAGCTGGCAAGCGATGAGTTATGGATTTGGCACGAGTGAGGCACAGCGTTAACTCACCTACACGTGTGCACAATTAAAAAGAGAACTGGTAGTGTGCGAGCGCTGCTAGCGCGGTCGCCATTTTAGGGTCAGGCAGCGTTTGAGGGATTGATTGCACCGCAGATCATATTTGGCTATTAAGGTAGGAAATAAATGGGTACCTGGAATAGCAAATGGCCTGAGCGTCGTTGAAGGGCCCTCCTTTAGAGGAGCCGTCGCTCAGGAAACAAACAATTGTGGTGAGATGAGTGAGGACGGGCATCGAGGGACACTGCGGCCATTACAAAGTCAGGCAGTATCACGGGAGCTATCGCCGTGAGGGCGAATACACCGCTGATACAGCTAGGACCTGAGGGTACCTTGAGCTGAGGGGCACAAACGGTCTACGTCCACAGGAATCGGCCGCTCGGCGCAGAAAGCAGATGAACCTCCAGATGCTGCGATCGGGAGCGTCGGCCATTTTGGAGCCGATGCCATGGTTCCAACACGGTAAAATCTTCGGCACGAAACTCCGCCGCAGCTAGTGTGAGCCGTTGGCTTGAGCATCTCCTCCCCCGGGCCTCCACGGAGTCGGAGCTTCGGCCCCGAGAGCCGTGCAATCCACTCACAGCAGGGTCCGGGCAGTTCAGCATCCGCCCCGGTCGTTGCCCCGAGGAGCAGCCGGACGAGGCTCCGCCGAGGAGAGGGTCCAGAGCTCAGCCAACGGTGGAGGGGTCAGCTGTTACACCAGGGGGCAATTAGAGGCACCGGAGAGGTAAGCAGGGTCTCAGGACCCAGGACGGTGTCATCGATGGAAACAGGCCAGGGTGGGATTCTCGACAGAGTTGATCCCGAAGCCGGGGAGCTCCCGCTCAGGGCTCCATCCCGGCGGCCATCTTGACCCGATAAAAAATGAGCACACTGAGCATCTTGTACAAACAGTGACACTATTATCATTCCAGCGCGATTAATGTTTTAACAGGTATACAGTTTGCCATTTCTGTGAAGTAAATCAGAACATCGTCTACAAAAATCAAGCTTTTATGTACAACTTCCTTAAATTTGAGTCCTTAAATCTCAGTGGAATGTATTATTGCTAGTACCAGAGACTCAATCGCCATGACGAACAATAAAGGAGACACCGTCCATCCCTGCCTCGTGCCAACACCCCACTGATCAAGATCCTGGCCTCCAGCTGTATGCAAGGAGTCATACTCATCCTAACCCATTTCCCACCAAGTTCAAATTTCTCCATCATGCATCTTAAGTAGGTGCAGCACACCCTTTAAAAGCCTTTTCAGCATCTGCTGGTAGTTTCTTCTTGTTAGATTTTGAGACTGAATGAATCATCATTATGGCATGGTCAAATGTTTGTCTTCATGGATAAATCACAATTGGTCTTCATGTATCGGAGTCAGCAGTACTTATGCCGGTCTGTTGGTCAGTATTATCTTATAGTGTAAGGTGTATAGTTATCAGTGTCTATATGATGAACACCATTGGATGTCTTCACTGTTTGGCTCAAACTAATATGTCCACCTAACTCATGAATTCAGTTGCCTCTCCTCTTGCCTGCTATTGACTGGAAAATCAGTGTCAGTATTTATTAAATTGCAAATGTTTTGTGGAATTTGTCTGCAAACCAATCTGGGATAGGTGATTTGAAGGGTTTCAAGGCTCTGTTCCAACAACTTTTTTTACTGCAAACTCAACCCACTGAAGCTAGACCACTTATTGAGTTACATAGAAAATTATAAATTAACCTTATGTACTGCATTTATTGAAATGAAAATTATCTCAAGGAATAAAGTTGAAACCTGCAGGCTTTTAGTCTGGGAAAATAATTTTGATTAGCAGCTTAATATAATCATTTATATTGTTGGCGAAAATCTCATACCTGTTCCTTTCAGGTCCTGTAATAAATCATTCCTGCATTTGCACTTTTATTTTTCCTTTAGGTAAGATTGTGTTTAAGCACTTCACTGCCTTCATATCTCTCACAAACACACACACTTAAATACATACAGTGGAAATGGTCTGATAAATAGTAAGCTAGAATCCTGTGCAATTGTTTTTCTTATTACATATTCTTTCAAAGCCATAAACAAATCATTTTCACTCCAACAGCTCCCATTTTCCTTAATGATAAAGAATGTATTTTACAATGAATTCTGAAACAAGTTATAAATAGCTACAAAGGATATATTGTGACTCTTGAATTTGAGCAAATTCACATCTTCAAAGAGACAGTATCTAAATAAACAAAGTAAGTACCCGGAAAAATACTGCATTAACAATCTAGAATTACTAAACTATTACTCTGCAAAAAAAATACTCAACAGTTACACCAATCTCAATTGCTGAAATGTCGTCATTCTATTTTCTTGCACAATTTATTAAAGTGATAAATGTCTTCCTTCTTTGCTAGTCGTCTAATGGCTCGGTTTCCTTGTCACAACCTACTACCTAGTGAGCGTACCTTTTCTTATGTACAAATGTGCATCCCACCATCAAGAGGTTCGTCACCCACATAATGATTCTCTCCACACCCAATCTCCCTTTGTTTCACCACTATCTTTTAGTGTAATCAGTACTGTCCAAAATGGTCAATCATATACACTACTGGAAAAAGTAGCCATTCAGGGATCCAAAGAGTCTGTCAAACAAGCTAAGCAGCAACTGGGAATCACAATCAAGACCATTAGAAGACCGCACACCTTTTACAAGCCCGCCTGTACAGCTTCTAATGCAGAGGTCTTCAAACTTTTTTAGGCCAGGCCCCCCCATCTAAACTTTTGGGACGTCGAGACCCCCCCCTCTCCCATCACCACTTGACAAATTCTGAAGCTGGTACTCTGCATCATCTCTAGCCATTCCCACCTGCAGAGTTCAGGTCGTATATGGTAAATAATATTAAAGTGAGAGTGTTTAGTAAGCTGAAGTTTTTATACTGCCTGTGGTTAAGTGACAGATGCTTATTACAAACTTCAAATGAAAAGTCTCCAAGAAAAGTTTGCACAAAAAAATTACAATGGTGCTTTCTTTTTTCACATAAAACAAAATTTTGCATAGATCAATAAACAAAATTTCAAAACTAATGTGACAGGTGTGCCTGTTTTCTCCATAGAGACAGTCAATGTGTGGATGGATTCTTGCTACTGCAATCCTGAGGTTGAGCTCCACTTCCAGGTGCTTATTTAAAAGCCCCTTGTGCTACGCCAGTGCGTCACTTTTTGTGACGCACCGGTGGCGCATTTTAGTGCTCCATAGTTAGCAAGGACGGGAAAGCCACCCTGCGTGGCTTTTCCTGTCCTGTAAATACAGCCCCTTTACACGCAGCACTTTGCGTGAAAGGGGCGTTGCATGGGCGTTGCATGGGCGTTGCTGTGGGTGTTCCGGCGCAATACCCATGGAACCTCGACACAGTTCCAGATTTACGAGAAACCGTAAACCTGGAAATGCGTCTGAATGCTACTCCTCCCCAGGGAGGCGTAACGAGGAGAAATGTATTTATTTCTCCAAGTTTTTCCCTCTTTCTATGCATGCTGCATTTTGCAGCACACATAGAACGAGGAAATCACCTCTGGTGATTGTTTATGTGCAGGAAGGTGTCCCTTCCTGCACATAAACAATCATTAAAAAAATTACGGTTTGTAAGTTCTATGTGTGCTAATGCAGCACACATAGAAGTTGAAAAATGCCATTTCAGATTGTTTATGTGCAGGAAGGACACCTTCCTCCACATAAATAATCATCTCCGTGACGCAGGCATCCTTGCACCATGGTACAAGTGTGCCTGTATCGGCGCATGGCAGTAAATTGTGCGCCACTGCAGGAGAGAGCAAGGGATCCGTCATATCCTTGTAGATATGACGCATCCCGGTGCTTTCAAAGTGCCACAGCGTGGCGCAGCCAAAGGGCTTGCAGTGCCACGCTGCAGCACTTCCGTGTAAATGAGGACCCCAGTTTTGAGTGGTACTTAGAAACCGGAGCGCTCACAAAATTTTGTAATATATTTTTGCAATTTTATATAGCACAAACATGACCCAAAGGTATTGGAGCGCTTTACAGGAGCATCTTACACATTACACAAGGACACATTCATTTTTGAAAGCATGGGGAGATTAAGTGATTTGCCCAGAATCACAGGACGTTGAGCAGATGCTGAGAACTGAACCTGGTTCCCAGCTCCAAAGTCAGCAGCTCTTGCTGTTGCGCCACAACATTGCCCCTAGATAAGATATCAGGAAAAGGGGTCCCGTAAAACATGTTTTATGACACAATTGAAAAATCAGTGATTATGTGGAGTATGGCCAGGTGTCGCCAGTAGAAGGCATCCACAGTTTTTCAAGAAGGCCTAGGGGACATCTACCTCACACCCATATGCAATATAAGTGATTCAAGAGGATATATATACCTTTCTTCTCTAGCAGCATTAAGAGCCATTCAGTTGTTAACATAGCTGGCTTATAAAGAAGATAGGCTTCCAAAGAAGCAGAAACATGTCATAAGAAAGCATTTATATTTGCCCTACGAAAGACAGATGGCATATTTAATGATATTTGCTATTTCAGGCTTGTGTACTCAGCTCTAAAGTATTTGAACACTTTAAATGAGCACCAGCGACTTTAATCAAGGTCACATTTATTTTCCATATGTCACGGGTAAATCAAGGGATTTTGCCGAGGATCACATGATGTAGAGCTGATGGCAGGACTCAAACCTGGGTCCCCAAAACCAAAGTCATCAGCTCTGGCATTAATGACGCATCCTCTTCTCTTCAAAACACCCAACGTTCCCACTAGTGTTGGGAAGAAAGGCACAGGAGGGTGACTTTAAAAAAATAAAAAAACTCTTCACACTTACCTGCTAGTGAAGGGAATCCTCGGGAAAGAATGCATCCGTTGTCAAATCCTTGGAGCAAAAGGCAGTCGCTGCGACGTTACAAACCATGATAACCTCCAGGGGAAGGCTTCAAAGGCGAGGCGAAGGTCAGCAACCCGATATGAAAGTAAGCAATCAGGAGGCTAAAGGCAGCAGTGATGAAGCGCTGCTTTATCAGCAAAGTAGAAGTATTTTGCAGCTTTATGTATGCAAAATTCGGCGGCACTTCCTGGCATCTGTACTGCTGTCCCTTTCTATGGAGGAACGTCAGTGTCCACGTCAGGGCTTCAGGAACTACATGCTGATTGGCTGTTTTGGATGCTCCAATCAGAGAGAGCCCTAACTCGAGATGGGGGTCTGCACACAGGCAGGAACGTACTTCCAACGTGGGAAGCAACAACGGAAGGTGAAATGGTGGAGTGGAGTGCGCGCCCCCCCTGAGGTGATACCGCGCCCCGCCTGGGGGGCGCGCCCCACACTTTGAAGAACAACTGTTCCATTAGAACATAGGTCTTCAGAGCCATAAATTAGTCCCAATATAACTTTGGACCCACTGTATCCAGCGTCAGCCATGTGACGACTATGGCACAGACTCAACATAAGGTAGGAAGGCAGACTTTAAACCTTGTTAGATTGAAGGGCTCGGAAAATGTAGTTACAATGCAAGAATACTTTTGCTTTCTGTGGTAGACACCTAAAATCTATAAGGTGTCATTCTCTGAATCCACAGTGCTATTCTGAAAGATCAAAACAAGCAGCAATCCTAGTAGAAAGATCTTTGGAAAGGGAAACAAGAGTGTCAGAGTACAGAGCTTCAAGAGGGCTACCATGGCGGTGTCAGGCATCTTGTCTTCTAACACATAGATACAGCTTGAACATAACGTATTGAGAAGTTTAAAAGGCCCTGATCCAGCAGAGCTGCTGGTGCTGAATGAACCGGAAACTTAGCAACATTGGAATACAATGAGGTGGGAGGTTAGCAATAAGGAATGCTCTTCCACTTTGGCTGTTGACACATTAGGGTTTACTAGGAGATCCGTATTGAAGACATACACATGGGTATGAGAATGAAGGCCTTAGAATTGCACTTGAACATGAGCGGCGAAGAAGAGTATTGTGACTTTGGCAGGGAGTGCTGTGAACACCTGTGTTGGGCCTGGCCCTCTCTGCAGGGCCACCTCAAACTTTTTGCCTTCAAGCCTTTCCTGAACCTTTTTTTTTGGCCTTTAGGACTGTGCACCTAACCACTGCTAACCAGTACCAAAGTGCTTGTGCACTTAACTCTAAACATGGTAAAATGGCCTACACCTAATTGACATTTAATTTACTTGTATGTTGCTAGTAAATGGTACTATATGTACCCAGGGCCTGTAAATTAAATGCCACTAGTTGGCAGCAGCACTCAATTTGCCATCCACTAAAGTAGTCTTTTAAAACATGTCTGAGGCCTGTCACCACAATCTGTAGTGCAGTGTTGAACTGCCACTTGTACCTAGCAAACTAAACCTTTTGCAGGCCTAAACCTTCCTGTCTAATGCATGCAAGTCACCCCTAACGTAGGCCCTAAAGATTCATAGGGTAGCGTGCATTGTATATTAAACTGTATGACATGTGTGCTTACGTTTTACATGTCGTGGCAGTGAAAAAATCCTAAAGTCATTTTTCACTGTTGTAAGGCCTATCTCTCCCATTGACTAACAATGGGTTAGCTTATTACATTTAATAAGTGCCAACTGGACTGGGAGCAGATAGAGATATATGCTGTTTACCCTCAAATGTGTTGTAATATAAAACTCCCTTAATGGTAAAGTTGGGTTTTAAGTCACAATTCTGAAAATGCCACTTTTAGAAAGTTGGCATTTTCTTGTTCCACTCTAAAATGTCAGAGAGTCACCCTTTCAAGCCAAAATAGACAGGGTAGGTAAAACCAATAAAAAACAGAATTTCCCTTTTGTGCTCAGTCAATCAGAATGCACCGAATAAAATTCTATATCAATAGTAATGAACTAAATGATCAATTATGGCTGTCTGATTTTTATATAAAAAAATGTATATTTATTACAGTGCAGCAACTACTATCACTATATAGATGTCAATTCTTTTAAACAATACAGCCAGGCGTGCACTGCGTGTCACTTTTCTACAATTGCCCAATATGGATGCCCATTTACGCTTGCTCAACTCAACACCAATATCACCGTCCGACTGTAATTTCAGTGTTGTGATGCTAGTAGGAGTGTGCAGTAACAATAAGGCATAGATCTGTGTAATAATAAGATTGTGCTCTCCCCCCATATGCTGTGGTGTCTGATTTAAGATGTGCATTTCTGGCTCCTGTGGGAACTCCACCCAAGCCATGCGAATAGCTGCGACCCGACTAGCATACGCCTGGAAACATCTGCCTGCACCACCCCATCTGGGGCAGGAATTCACGTACCCCACCATCCGTCCATCCTCGTAGAGATCATCCACGCTACGCAGAATATTTCCCTCTTCCCTGCGCATTAAAAACAGAGGTAGTGTAGGACTAATCCCAGAGTGCCAAGGGACCAACTGTTGCAAATGGATATACTCCTCACCTTCTCTCCTTGATATCTGCCCCCATATGTCCAACGGGGTCCTGACCTGCACCGGCAAAGCTGCTCTTCAACGAGGGACCAGGGGCAATGCCAGGAGATCCTGGGTTTGGATTAAGCGTGCCAAAATCGCAGCTACAGGGTCGGTGTCCCCCTCCTGGAAGTACGGCACTGTATGTTGGAGATGGGCCACCCAGTAATAAGTCCTGAAGCGCGAAGCCTGTAGTCCTCCTCTATCCCATGGAAGTTTCAAGACTTCTAGACTTGTCCGTGCCCCCAATAAAGCAACCTGAGTAACTCATCTAACCCGCAAAAGCAAGACTCCGGTATGCGCTTCGTCATGTGTTGTTGCACATTGTACTCGAGGCAACATAATCATCTTAATAACAGCTATGCGCCCCATGAGGGCCAGCGGGAACCGCAACCATTTACGTACACTCTGCTCCAGGCCATCTATCAAGGTACCCACATTAGAGTCAAAGGTTTCAGCCATATCGGAGCTCAAATACACCCCCAGATACTTTACCGGAGTTGTCTGAACTTTAATATCAGGCAGGTTTGTACCCACGGCCAGAGTCATGGGGTAAAGCACAGATTTGTCGATGTCCAGTCGGAACCCAGAGTGTACCCCACCTCAGCAAGTCAAAGTTGCAACTTTGATGTGGATGCAAGCAGTAGGATGCTACGTGGTCTGGGTGCTGTGGAAGTGTCTCTAGGGACAGTCCCTCATTGGCCATTGAGTTGATTCACCAGGTCTACACTGCTCCCTTGATTGTCTTGTGAGGTGGCCAATGGTTGGCAGATAACAGGAAGTGAGGGAGGCCCAAATGAACCCACTGGGGTGCCTTGTGGAGCTGTATCATGCAGCTATCTGATCAGACTGAGACCAGAATACCTTACACCTGGAGGCACAAGCCTCCTACTTTTTACCTACAATGAGTTCTCCATTCTTTCCCTCACCGTCATTGCTGGCATACATATGACCCTGAAAAGGACCAACAGCACCATTCTGGCCATTCAAATGAAGCTTTGCTAGATCTGGAGATTGAAACACAAACGCTCATAAGACTCAAATGACATGACTGATCCCCACTTTAATCGTTCCCTGCTTGCCAACATCCTAGATGACATCAAGAAAGCAAGTGTGCATGGTAAACTCCTGGGTGAAACAATGGACTCATACTGAGAAACGTGGTAGCCAAGATCAAATGCCACCACAGGAAACTTAGCAACTTGGAAGACGGATCACAACAAAACATTGTTAAACTCCTTGGTCTGGCAGAAGGGAGCAAGAACACAAAACCTTTAATGAGAGACTGATTAGTCAAATATTCCTTGTGAATCAATTACAGGATGCGTTATGTTTCATATAGGTATCCTAATATAGGCCCGGGTAACATCATACCCCTTCACCTACATTACCTCCCCTACACTACACTGTAACGAGCCTTTCAGGATTGAACCTTTACCTAGTTCTAGTCCTGGGTGCAGAAGGAGGGTTTCTCCTAAACAATAGAGTCCTATAACTCCATCAATAGACTCACACAGTATGAATGAATATTCATAAGGGTTCTTCGAAACCAGGCTGGGGCTACACTATATATATATATGAAGGACTACCAACGAACAGATGTACATTGGATTTTTCCGGGGAAATGCGTCTTGTGAGAATGACGGCGCGAGGGAGAGGAAGAGGTATCCCCCAAAAAACGGAAAACCAATCAAAAGAACCAGACGGGGGCGCAAAACCAACCCCAAAAAAACGAGAGTTTCAAAGAAATAGAGACTCTATCTCTGCTCGACTCGCCTCAACACCAAGAAAACAACCTGGTCGTTAACCTCTCCTTAAAAAAGCTGACAAAAAACATCTTGATCTACTAAACAAAGGTTTAACGTTCTGCCCTTCCAACAGTATGGACTTAGCAATGTCCAGGGTAGATCTATATCTCTTCTGTCGTAAACTCAAACTGAAAAAATATTTTGCGTCAATGCCAACAAGAACTTTTGGACAGCAAAACCAAGAACCTCTAACACCACTTACCCTCAATGACCTTGTGCCATTAACAACAGCACATAGCTTATTGTCTGAAAGCGATATGAATGCACCACTGGAAACAGAGAATATGACGAACATACAAATTTGTGAAGCAGTGGCAATCACAACGAATTTAACCATCAGCAGCGAATGTAAATCTAGGTCAAGATTTTGCCCACAATTACCAGCGGGCAATAGAGTTGATATATTCCAGGAATTAATGACAGAGGAATTACGTACTATCTACATCAAAGAAAGGAAGAGGAACCAAAATAAATTTGGAAACATGACTCATGACGATAGGTGGGCCTTGAATGATTTAAGATCGGATGACAAGATCGTTATAAAACCCTCCGACAAAGGGGGAAATATTGTAGTTATGGATGCTCAAAAATACTACACTGAAATCAAGCGACAATTAAATGATCTGTCAAACTATGAAAAACTAAAGGAAGATCCGACGCCTATGATCATGAGCACGTTCCATAAGATGCTTCAGGACTGGCATCAGGATGGTTTACTTGATGAGAATGAGTTGGATTATCTTTTGATAAAACATCCGGTAACACCAACAATTTATGTATTACCCAAGATACATAAAAGCCTAGATAATCCGCCGGGACGTCCAATTGTCAGTTCCTGTGGCTCTTTATTAGAGAACACCTCAAGATTCCTGGATATTTTCCTATTCCCATTTGTACAAGATCTACCATCCTACATTAGAGACTCGATGGATTTTTAAACAGAATCGCCAACATACCCTGGAAAGATGAGTATATAATGATAACCATTGATGTTGTATCACTGTACACTTCAATTCGGCATGAAGATGGGATTAAAGCTTGCCAATCCTTTCTTCGATCAAGATCATTAAATGTACTCCAACAGACCAACATGTTAGTGGAAATGCTACGGTTCTGCCTCATGAATAACATCTTTATTTTTGATAATAAATATTACAAGCAAAGGTACAGCAATGGGGACTTCCTTTGCACCCACATATGCGAATCTCACCATGGGCATGTGGGAGGCAGAACAAATTTGGTCAGACAAGAATAAACTGATGATGGAGCACATTGTACTCTGGGTACGTTACATAGACGATCTGTTTTTAATTTGGGAGGGAAATACAGAGGATCTTACAATCTTCCTCAAAAGTCTCAATAACAACACTTTCCAATTCCAATTCACTTACAATATCAGTAAAATAGAGATAGACTACTTGGATATTCATGTCTACATAAAAGATCAGAAAATTTGTACAACACTTTTCCGAAAAACAACTGCATGTAATAGCATTTTATCAGCTAACAGTGCTCATCCGAAGTGTTTAAAATGGAGTGTCCCATATGGGGAATTTTTAAGAGCACGAAGGAACTGCTCGGAGGAAGTGGAGTTTCTTTTACAACTTGATGAGATGTATCGGAGATTTCTAATCAGAGGATATCCCGTAACAGTGTTAGATAATGCTAAATCAAGAACTTTGCAGAAAAAAGAGAAGCCCTATTACTTCCAAAGAGAACAACCATGGAACAGGATGATGATCCAGAGAGGAACAAAATAAGATACATCACTCAATTTAACTCATCTAGTAAAATAATAAGGGACACACTTCAAGATCATTGGAAAATCCTTAGGAAAGATGATGACTTAAAGGAAATGACAACGGATCATCTTAACATCACATACAAAAAGGCACCTTCCCTGGGAGACATTCTTACACATAGTCACTATCGAAGAACTGACCAAGGTGGAAGTAAAGCACAATGGCTAAGAGCAAAAGGATTTTTTAAATGTCCAAAATGCAAAGCATGTCGTCACGGCATGAATCAACAGAAAATTAGCATCATGTCGGGCGAACTAAAAGTAATTAAAGAAAGAATCACCTGTGAAACCACCTATGCGGTTTATGCCCAGAAATGTGAATGCGGGAAGGAATACATAGGCAGTACTGTCAACAAATTGAAACTACGCATATTACAACATTTGAGGGCAATAAAGAACAAAGACTTTGCTTATGCAATCGCCAAACACATTTGGAATGTACATGATGGTAACTTTGATAAATTAAAATACTATGGTGTAGAACATATCCCTCCGAATATCAGAGGGGGAGACCGTGATCAATTATTAAGACAAGCAGAATCTAGATGGATCATCATGAAAGGAACGGAGATACCATGGGGCTTGAATGCAGATGCTGAATTGCATAATTTCTTGTGATTGACACTCCAGATAAATCTGACATTAAAGACCGTGATCCTTAGTCAAAAATGCTATCCTGTTAAAAGTATAATTCTATTCTCAATTTAGAGTGGTACTGTGATCAAGGCAATAGCTATACCTTATCGGTAATATCAAGCGTCA
The DNA here is from genome assembly GCA_963921515.1 of Calotriton arnoldi. Taxonomy (NCBI): domain Eukaryota; kingdom Metazoa; phylum Chordata; class Amphibia; order Caudata; family Salamandridae; genus Calotriton; species Calotriton arnoldi. The sequence goes on along the minus strand of CAWUFW010000913.1, from coordinate 364,356 downwards.
AATTTTATTATCAAGTTTTTGTGGTGTCCTTTTTAGATGTCCATCTGAAAGAATAGAAATATAGATCAAACCCAGTGTAGATATAGGGGATTCTCTCATGACTGATGTATTTGGAGGTGATACATGTCAACTGTTATATGTCGATCTAGTTAACTCAAGAGGATGTAGAATTTTTAAGAGGAAGTAGATCAATTGTGGTATACAGTAGAATTTGGACACAGTGAGGTACTTTACCGTATGTGCAGGATTTTCTTTCCTTATGGATAGAAAATGTACCACGTTTTGATAAAGTTAAATCTCTACATTTTTCTGTTAATCTGGCACTTTACCGGATTTTGATAATAATCTCACATTTCAAATGTATTACCTATTTGTTTACAATGGATTGGGTTTTGTTACATCGCCTATTTTTTGATTGAGTCAATATGGGCTATATATACATTTACATACTTCTTATGGACATGTCGTGAGAATAACCCAAAAGTTGGGCTTATGTTATTGTTTTTGCAATGGGAAATAATAATCTTCTATGCATATTTGAATTTTTATGACTCAATAACATCATTTTGCCTTAAGTACTTTACAAGGTTATATAGTATGTCATTTAGTTTAAATTCATTGATTGTAATTGAATGTTACACTTAGAATTTTTGTTCCCTCAAACAACATGTTTTTAATTTGAGATTTTTGTTTTTTGTAATTGGGGGCGGGTCTAACCAACCCCCTTTTAAAAACACCTTACACGTGTTATCACATGACCCAGACGAAGGCCTCTGGCCGAAACGCGTAGGTCGTCTTGTTGTTTTCTGATGCACTCTGCACTTTGCATGCTTACACTGGAGAAATAACGAAAATGAAAAAAGAAAAATAAATGATAAGTGAACAACTTTAACTTGCCTGGGCTTGCTGATGTAAGTGCTGCCTTTCTGTGACCCTCTGGGACTCTGACGTAAATCATCGAGGGTTTACACGGAAAACTCCTGTCTATATATATATATATATATATATATATATATATTTTAATGCAGATTTAAATAGCGCGAACTCGACCCGAAGGTATTGGAGCGCTTTACATGAGCACCGGTTACGTTACACAAGGACACATTCAGGCACGGGGAGATTAAGTGATTTGCCCAGAATCACAGGATGTGGACGCGACCCAGAGGCTCGAACCTTGGTTTCAAGCACCAAAGTCGGCCAATCTAGCCGACGAACCACATCCTCTCCCATATCTACGTACACGGTTCATCCCATACGTCATCCTCAAATCCAAAAATGGCTAATACAAGCAACAAGGGACAAAGGAGCCCTAGATACTTTCTGTATAAATACAGCACCTCTTGCTAGTATTAGTTGGAGGGAACCGAGACTTCCAAGCCGACACACTGACCAGAGACGCTGAGGCTCCTGCATGCAGACGCTCCAGCTGATGGTGGTCTGAACATCCCTCGCGGGGTGTCCAACTCAGGACCAAGAAGGGCTCCTACATTCGCACACTTCAGGCAATGGGGTTCGACTAAATCCTAGAGGGATTCTTGGCTTCACACCTACTCACATGCTAGGTACACTTAGGTACATCTAGATAGGCATCGTAGGAGTACGCGCTTTTTATCAATGCATTTTATATTCATGTATTTATTCATGCGTATTGCAAGATGGTAGAACTGTACTATCCATTTATATTCACTGTACTGCTAATCATATATCTCTGCTACTGTCTAATGGTTGTTGCAGCTCATATATTTTACACAAGAACAACAACTGTTCAATAAACCCTTATTGAAACGCCCAGGCTGTTTATTCTGTGTATCTCTGAGACTAAATAAGTAAGCACAAGTGACTGAGCGAAAAGTAGTACATTGTTTCCACGATCCTGAGGGATCAGGGTTGTCATGTTCTGAGGTTGCCAGAAACTATTCTCTCCCCGATAAGAGGAGACACTGGTGGCACTGTGAGCTAGCTTATGCAAACAGGCTAACATTTCTCGGTGGGGGTGCTCAGAATCAGTCTGCCACCAAACCAACAGATTATGTTATCCGAACGCGCAGGTCCTGTATGGGTAATATAGGAACTACACGACAGATGGTCTGATGGCAGACATAGCCTTTTAATCCACAGGTCATCAACTACCTCCAGAGTTCGCACCACACCTATAGATTTCATGACAAAAGCTACATGCTTTCTGTAGCCAAGAATAATGTTAGCTCAGGCATCCCGGAAACAAGTATCAAAAAGTCTTCCCAAACCAAGGAAGGCAGGAAAGGGCTAAAATGACATGAAGAATCACTTGTGCTCCATTAAAAGCATGTATACTATTATGGACAGAATACACCTAAGGGAAGATTTAAAACAAGCATTTGCAATGCAATAGGTCCCGCATTTGGGAGAGTTTAAACTATTGGCATTGTAAATGACAATGCCTTTTATTTATCTATTTTGATAATTAACACAAATAAAAGGTATTGTCATTTACATTGCCAATAGCTCAAACTCTTGTAAATGCAAGACCTATTTCATTTCAAAGAATCGGCCGCCATTGTCCGGCGCTGCTTGGAAAGTGAAAGCGCGCATGGCGCTTTGAATGTTGCAGGAAAGCATACAGTGCCTGCAGTAGGAGAAACTCAATAAAAAAAAATAGTGCTTACAGACTAAATAAGACATACCGGGTAACAACAGGAGTAAAAGGGCCAGTCCTCATGGAAGGTTACAAATGAAGACAAGGCGGTACTAAAGAGGGACTAACAAGCCTATTAACGAATCAGAAGCAAGCATTTACAAAGAACAATGACACAAGCCAATGAAAAATATGGGCGGAGTGGGCGGAGCTTCCAGTCCCTACCTGAATACAGTGTGCCTCGCAGAGCAGCGCATGCATTGGCCAGGCTCGACCTAAAAAGGGATGGAAGAACTTTGATAATCCAGACCTGGCACAGTTGTTCACATGTTAAGAAACTGTGATGGGATTTCTAAGCCTCACTGTGGGATTAGGTGATGTGGATTCCCCCTGCTAGCAGCAACTGAAATATTTTGTAGGGGCAGACAAGCTAAGATACCAGGCTAAAAAGGCCATGTCCTATGGAGAAAAAAAAGTGACAGATGACTGCTTTTTTTCATGTGCCATCGGCAAAGGGATACACTGAACATAGCAGGCATTGTGAGTTATGATGCACGTTGGGTCTGTTGCCTCTGGACAGTCCCTGCTCCTAAGGCTTCAAGCGCAGCCTTTGAATGTGCACAGCAGGGATTCAGCCAGACCTTGCAGTCAAACCCCGTTCCCAAAACCTATGGGGGTGGGCAGGGAGCTCAGGATATGGCTATCCCACTTGGGACAGTCATAAAAGCTCTAAGACCTAATGGAGACCATCTCTTTTTATTGTTTTGTATTTTTTACTGTTTTTTTTTCTTTTTTCCCCCCCAACTTTTGTGGCACATGGCCACTTGTATCTTTCTTTAATTTCTTATTTTTTCTCGATGGCATGTTTGGTAGTTGACCTCCCTCATTTTATTATGGGATTTTTCTCCCCGAATCACATTTTTTGCACCACATACATTGTAGTATGAAGATGTTCGGGTAGGGGTTGGTCTTACTCTCCTCCTACAGCACCTCTTGAGAGTGCTTATTTTTGGCATTTTATGGTCTTGCTGTCCATCAGTTTTTTGTGCTCCTGGAGAACCTCCTATACTCTTTCTTGTGCTTTGATTTTAGGTGATGTTTCGTAGTCTACATATAGAAGGAGAATAGTTTCTGGTCACAGATCTTGCAGGTGATGTCCTTGCATTCACCATTTGTTAACTCAGGATGGTTGAAGAAACTGACGTCCAACTGTTTTTCAAGCTCTCCTGTCTTCGTTAGGCATTGGATGCCTGCTTCCTGCTCTTGAGCACCACAGAATGGTCCTAGAATCTGTATTTCCCCTTGTCTGTGCCATGTCTGCTGAAAATGGTGCTCAGAGCAAGAGTGCCACTTGCTCTCGTCACCCGTTTGTCAGTATATTGGATGCTGGCTGGGAAAGTGCACTTTTTGTCATGGTGGAATGTTACCTGGGCTTTTACCCAATTAAATGAGCTTTATTTTAGAAAATAGTCAGACTACACCAGACGTCCACAGGCTATAAAGAAAGCCGTGTCCTTGTTGCAGCAAGTCCACAGTCTCGCGATCAAGACAACGGACTCATTGCAATGCAATAGGTCTCGCATTTAAGAGTGTTTGAGCAATGGCATTGTAGTTTACAATGCCTTTTATTTATGTGTTGTTTTTAAAACAGGTAAATAAAAGGCATTGTCATTTACAATGCCAACAGCTTAAACTCTCGCAAATGCTAGATCTATTACATTGCAAATGCTTTTTTTTGTAAAAGCGCCCCATACCACGCTTTCACTTTAATGTCGGCCACGCCCCTTTCTTAAGATGACACGCGTCTAAAGAAAGGGGCGTGGCCGCCATTAAAGTGAAAGCGCGGTATGGGGCACTTTCACTAAAAAAAAGCATCTGTTTGTCAAGTTGACAAACAGATCCTTTTTTTGTAAAGCGCCCCATGCCGTGGTTTCACTTTAATGACGACCCTTATTTAGACGTGGCTCGGTTAAAGAAAGGGGCACAGCCATCATTAACATGATAGCACAGCATGGTGCACTTATAACAACAACAAAAAAAAACATACGGCTGCGTACGGTGCCGCAAATAAACCAAAGGCACAGCCGCCACTGTATCAGCGTGGCATGCCGTGCTTTGAAAAAAATAAAAATAAAGCGTTGCAGGAGAGCGTGTCCTACCTGCAACAGCAAGCATATGAAAACCATTTAACAAATTAGTGCTTAGAGGCTGTAATTAAGGCCTACTGAGTAACAACACATGTAAAACGGTATGTCCCCATGGGAGGTTACAAAATGAGACAAGGTGGTACTAAGGAGGGATTACTAAGCCTATTGACCAATGAAAAGCCACACTTTACAAAGGGCAAAGACACAAGCCAATGAAAAATATGGGCGGAGAGTGAGCAGAGCTTCAAGTCCATACCTGAATACAGCATGCCTTGCAGCGCATGCGCTGACTAGGCTCGACCTAAAAAGGTTCAGTTCTCAATGAGCGACACCCTAAAATTTGTAATTAATGCAAAGACACATGTAACTTGTATTTTTATGGGGCAAAAGTTACGCCTACACCAGTCCAGGAGCCGATTACAAGTTTGGCGGTCCTCATGCAGCACCGCCACTGCTGCGCTGCCTGGAGGACCACCAAGCTCGTGGAGTCGGACTTGAATCCAGAGCGGGTGGGCGGTGCTGGGGCAGTCTCACGGCGGCGACTGTGTTAGGCTTATAGGAAAGAATTAACAGCAGACTGCCGCAGTGACAGCCCCTGCAGCACGTTCCTGCATGTTTTGGCAGGCACCATATCATGCATGCCACACCGTGCAGGAACAGGGGTGCAACTCCTGGGGGGTAAAACATGTGCCCCCCTCCGCATGTACCCCCAGGACCAGAAGTGGCAGGGGGTCCTGTTAGGGCCCCCTTACTTGCATGTCTGCCACCCTTTTCATGGCGGGCTCACCACCGTTAAATGGGCGGTGGAAATGCAACTTTGAATATGCTCGGCACCAGCATATTCCTGCTCATTTCCACACTGTCTCCACAGTGGGATCCTGGATCCCGGCGGAGGACCTGTGGCGGTCCGACCACCCCACACAAAATAAGGCGGGCAGACCCGCAGTTGTCAGACCACCACAGAGAGTACAGCGGTCCCAGGACCGAAGTACTCTAAATTAGACCCTTAGTCTGCAGTCTTGTTAGAGGCTGTGCACTGCAGGAGCAGCCCCACAACATATTCCGTGTACTTGGGCACATGGACACATTTTAAAAAAACTATTCAATGTTTTGGGAGAAGGTGCTTTGGCATTCAAGGTCTGGGAGTCAGCAAATGATCATGCCTTCCCTTTATGTGACTTTTTTTGTGGGTCTGGGAACCTTGTCATATGGCTGCAAGAGGAATTTGCAGACCTTAGCCTTCAGGTCCGCGGTTTTAGTAAAAACTGTTTGCAGACTAAAATGGCCAAGAAATACAAGTGTCAACTCTTAAAAATGTGTCGGATGTGTTTTTCAAAACATTACTATCTCAAAGAGTACTAAACAGATTTACATCAAACCAAAGCAAAAAAAAGCACTCTCTCTCAGTAAATTTCTGCCTTCATGCCAAGTTTGGTGTAAATCCTTTCAGCGGTTTTGATTGTAGATGCAAGCAAAATTAACCATGGGAGAGAAATGTATGAAATATGGCAACATAGACCTTAGTGACTACGCTGAGTGCCAAATTTAGTGTAAATCTGTGCACAGGAGCCATTGTTATAGGCAAATCACAAAATACCTTTACAATGGAATGGTATATTTATCCCTATACCCCAACCTTGCTGATTTCCACTATACATACTACATTCTAAATATTCAAGTGTGATCCAGGTCCTCGCAAACTCCATCTCATCCAACCCCACACCCAAGTCCCTGTCCAGCAATGCTGTAACAGAGCTTATCCTCCCAAGTTTTTAACCTCAACCCGAGACCGATTCCCATCCCATCCCCAAGTAACTTCCAATCTTAAACTTTTTCACAAACATACTATATCACCGTCAGTGACCTATTGATCATTCCTACTTCACTACTGTTTTTCCTGTTCAAGTTTATATTAGTTTATTAAATGCTGTATTATCTATTTGCCTTCTCTGTTAAATGTTAATTTATGTTTCCTTTCTGCCTGCTCTGGGACATCACTGCCTAATGTAAGATTTACCACCTCATTGTTAAGCACACTTTTTACGACGTTAAGGATATAGATCAATATGAATGCAGAAAAACTCAAAAATTCCTAAACTTCGGTGCACCAATTCAAAGAAAGCAAATTTGGCATTATGGAAATCCCTCTCAGTATCCACCTGCGAGACAGCACAGTGTGTGCACCCTACCAGGAATAGACTAGACAGGACAGAAAGCATCCACTCCCAATTACTGACAGCCGCACTGTGTTACTGTCTGTAAGAACATAGCAGACCCCCTCCACATAAAAGGGGGACTAGAGAAATTCCCCACAACTCCAATATCACTACTACACTTTGATGGTAGTGAACCCTGGTCTTGAGTAATATGTGCATTCTTATAAACATTACAGAGAAAGGAGTACAGGAGATCCCTGCTAGAATCTGTGAATCTTGCACTGGAGAAAGGGAAAACAACGTTCTCTCCCCTAAAGAATTTTCTTGTTTATGTAAATTTGTTATTCCAAGTAGTTTTGAGGATTCAGATTTTTGAAGGATCCACATATGAATGATCTGGATATCTCTAAAATGAACTCTTCAAAGCCCACCCAACACCTTTATGTAACACAAAGATCTAAAAAAAACACAACAGAAAGTCGCTATTGGGATATGGACAGTGTAAACAAAAACCTGAGTTCTACTATCTCCGAACATACTTAGTCGAGGTTCTAATAAGTTCTAAACTTGCATATTTTCAATTTCAACACACCACCTACATCCGACATTATTGAGCCTTAGTTATTATTATACCCTCAACTTTCCACCTATTTTTTTTTTTTAATGATTGCTTTTATAATGTTGTATGGTAAGGTCTAAATGACAGAATGCTTAATAGAATCCAAACATTATGAAAAGATTTACAGTTTTCCCTCATATGTCTACTGGTTATACAAGTATATAGAGTACCCGCAGAACAACAATCTTAATATTTTAATACTTCACGTAACTATGTCTTCAGTTTTGTGATTGCCTTTATTTCAGCTACATTTTATTAGGGAGGGCAGCTAGTTATTTGTATGATCATCACGACTTACTTTTCCCTAGTATTCAATATGAGCTATGCAAAACTATGTTTGTTGATTATCTCCTTTAGATATTTACTTGTTTTGGATCAGTATTTGTTGACTGGTTCATTACTTGTTCGTGACTCCAACATCAAGGCTGTAGAAATAACATTAAACCATTATGGTGTTATTATTCACACTAGCATGTATGTGTGGCACTTATCTGGGAATGTTTATGTGTTTGCACTCGACTACTATAGTGCCCATTATTGAGCCACACACATTAGCTTATTACTATTGCATTTACTGAGGTTGTCAGCCTTTTGTTTTTGTTAAAGGTCTACAGTTTGGAATACAGAGTTGGATACCTCACATCTAACAAAATACCACAGATGTGGTAGTATATAAGAAACCTATATTTTGATTGAATTTGGTCATGGAAAGAGGGTGACTTTAGTCCTGACGAAAGCCAACAACTCCTCGGAGGGGTGAAATGGGCAGAAATATGTTGATCTTTTGTGGGTAGAATATAATTTGCCCGCTTTTCTATTCTGCCAGTAGGTAATCCAATAAAATTCACAATCCTTCCCAATAGATAGTTTTATCTTACACCCAATCCTTTTTCCTCTCCACACTCCCTCACATCCTATGAGACCATACGAGTGGCATAGCAATCATTTACCGTCTATTTCCACAAACTCCCTAATAATTTCTTTTGGTAGTAGCTGCATCTACTCCATCGGAAAGGTGATGGGAGGGGCCCAATGATGAAGCATGCCACCCACTGGGTGGGAGAGGGCTTCCGCCTTTACCAGTGAGGGTTCTTTCATCTGGGAACCACTCGTGTCAGTCCCCATATAAAGCCAGGCAGTTCCTTTGAGGTTTCCATTGTTTTAGAAGGTTGTAGTGACTGTCTTTATCCTCCAGAACCGGTTGTGTTAGATTGTATTATATAAACTCCTTTATAGCTTCACTAACCGTAGCATTGAGTATCTCAGGGGAAGCAAGAAACCAAAAGGTAAATGGAGTGCAACTAAAGTATGAATGGTCCTGCTAAAAAAAAATTGCACTGTTACTGGGTAAAGTAAAGTATAGGACACAATCTAACTAGCAAGGTGGAAATAGCGGCTTGGGTGATGTGTGTAGGACTGTGAATGCCATTGCTTCCATGGTTAGGTGATGCAGTTCCCCAGCTGTGAGGACTGTAAGAGTTTTGGATAATGTGAAAAATAGGATGGGTGAGAGATCACTCATATTAAATTCAGTGATACTGGACGATTTCCAGTACCTCCAATTCCTTAAGAGGAGTCGAGCTCTGACTTACTTCACAGACTGTGGTCAGTTTACTGTATGCTACTACTTGGTGACCAGATGTTTAAGACTGCTTGCACACAGGTGGAGATCCACTCTTTCAACTCAAGACATGCCAGTTAGGAATCTCTTAGGATTCAAACTGGGTGGGTTTCCGGATTAAGCCTCAACACAGATGTGGGATCAGAAGTAAGGTAAGTTTGGGTTGGAGGATGTGGCGAAAGGGATGGTGGAAACTGAAAGAACTCAAACACTAGGTCACTCATTTGACTCTGTCTCAGATCAAACTCCCATTTTGATTGTTCCTGGGCATAAAGGGTCAAGTCAGTATTAAAGGGTCAACACTTGGCAACATGTCATTGGCTGCTGTAGCACTATGCTTCATACTGGTTCACATCAGTTTATGCCGCCCTCAGGTTTGTTTTGTTCCTTTTCCGTTCCCTTGCATTCAGAAATTCCATTACCTTAGCACTTTACTGTAACTGCTGTTGTTTGTGATGCCTTTAGGTATCCTCTCCCTTGCTTATTTCCTTTGCTTGTGTCCAGTCTGGTGCTGTGGCATCCTGAGCGACCCCTGACCTTGACTGGTAGGTCGCTCCCCCACCACACAGCTCCGTCTGTGTGCCCTGCTGCTGCCCCTGATTGTGCTCGTTTTTCCTTTCTGTGCCCCCTTGCTGCCCCTGATTGTGCTCGTTTTTCCTGTGCCCCCTTGCTGCCCCTGATTGTGCTCGTTTTTCCTTTCTGTGCCCCCTTGCTGCCCCTCATTGTGCTAGTTTTTTCCTTTCTGTGCCCCCTTGCTGCCCCTGATTGTGCTCGTTTTTTCCTTTCTGTGCCCCCCTTGCTGCCCCTGATTGTGCTCGTTTTTCCTTTCTGTGCCCCCTTGCTGCCCCTGATTGTGCTCGTTTTTTCCTTTCTGTGCCCCCTTGCTGCCCCTGATTGTGCTCATTTTTTCCTTTCTGTGCCCCCCTTGCTGCCCCTGATTGTGCCTCGTTTTTCTTTTCTGTGCCCCCTTGCTGCCCCTGATTGTGCTCGTTTTTCCTTTCTGTGCCCCCTTGCTGCCCCTGATTCTGCTCGTTTTTCCTTTCTGTGCCCCCTTGCTGCCCCGGATTGTGCTCGTTTTTCCTTTCTGTGCCCCCTTGCTGCCCCTGATTGTGCTCGTTTTTTCCTTTGTGCCCCCCTTGCTGCCCCTGATTGTGCTAGTTTTTCCTTTCTGTGCCCCCTTGCTGCCCCTCATTGTGCTAGTTTTTTCCTTTCTGTGCCCCCTTGCTGCCCCTCATTGTGCTAGTTTTTTCCTTTCTGTGCCCCCTTGCTGCCCCTCATTGTGCTAGTTTTTCCTTTCTGTGCCCCCTTGCTGCCCCTGATTGTGCTCGTTTTGCCTTTCTGTGCCCCCTTGCTGCCCCTCATTGTGCTAGTTTTTCCTTTCTGTGCCCCCTTGCTGCCCCTCATTGTGCTAGTTTTTTCCTTTCTGTGCCCCCTTGCTGCCCCTCATTGTGCTCGTTTTTTTCCTTTTGTGCCCCCTTGATGCCCTGATTGTGCTAGTTTTCCCTTCTGTGCCTGTTTCCCGCCGCTGCGCCTGCGGCCCCGCCCCTCACTGCCCATTCGCTGCCCCATTCCCTGCTCCTCCCTCCCACCTCCCCATTTATGGCGGCCGCTGCGTGGTGAAGAGAGCGACCCCTGACCTTGACTGGTAGGTCGCTCCCCCACCACACAGCTCCGTCTGTGTGCCCTGCTGCTGCCCCTGATTGTGCTCGTTTTTCCTTTCTGTGCCCCCTTGCTGCCCCTGATTGTGCTCGTTTTTTCCTTTCTGTGCCCCCCTTGCTGCCCCTGATTGTGCTCGTTTTTTTCCTTTCTGTGCCCCCCTTGCTGCCCCTGATTGTGCTCGTTTTTTCCTCTGTGCCCCCCTTGCTGCCCCTGATTGTGCTCGTTTTTCCTTTCTGTGCCCCTTGCTGCCCCTGATTGTGCTCGTTTTCCTTTCTGTGCCCCCTTGCTGCCCCCGATTGTGCTCGTTTTTTCCTTTCTGTGCCCCCTTGCTGCCCCTGATTGTGCTCGTTTTTCCTTTCTGTGCCCCCTTGCTGCCCCTCATTGTGCTAGTTTTTTCCTTTCTGTGCCCCCTTGCTGCCCCTGATTGTGCTCGTTTTTTTCCTTTCTGTGCCCCCTTGCTGCCCCTGATTGTGCTCGTTTTTTCCTTTCTGTGCCCCCCTTGCTGCCCCTGATTGTGCTCGTTTTTCCTTTCTGTGCCCCCTTGCTGCCCCTCATTGTGCTAGTTTTTTCCTTTCTGTGCCCCCTTGCTGCCCCTCATTGTGCTAGTTTTTTCCTTTCTGTGCCCCCTTGCTGCCCCTGATTGTGCTCGTTTTTTTCCTTTCTGTGCCCCCTTGCTGCCCCTGATTGTGCTCGTTTTTTTCCTTTCTGTGCCCCCTTGCTGCCCCTGATTGTGCTCGTTTTTTTCCTTTCTGTGCCCCCTTGCTGCCCCTGATTGTGCTCGTTTTTTCCTTTCTGTGCCCCCTTGCTGCCCCTGATTGTGCTCGTTTTTCCTTTGTGCCCCCTTGCTGCCCGATTGATTGTGCTCGTTTTTCCTTTCTGTGCCCCCCTTGCTGCCCCTGATTGTGCTCGTTTTTCCTTTCTGTGCCCCCTTGATGCCCTGATTGTGCTCGTTTTCCCTTCTGTGCCCGTTTCCCGCCGCTGCACTCCTGCGGCCCGCCCCTCACTGCCCATTCGCTGCCCCATTCCCTGCTCCTCCCTCCCACCTCCCCATTTATGGCGGCCGCTGTGCGGCCGCGCAGCGGACGTGCGCAGCGGGCGCGCCAAGGCAAGCCCGTCTGTGCCGTGACCGCGCCCAGCGCCAGACCCCTGGTCCGGGCATCCCCGCGCCCGCCACATCAACAGACGCCCGATACGACGCCAGCACCCTCCACGCACTCAACCCCAGAAAAGATCACGCCTGCTACCAGGCCACCCCGAAGCGCACCCAAGGGCCCTTCACCTGCCGGAACTGCAGCTTCGCCAGCACCCGCCCCGCCAAACCACCGCCCAGGAAAGAACCCAACTACCTCAGATGCATCCTCCTCAACACCCGCTCCGCCCGCAAACACGCCATCGAACTCTGGGACCTTCGACTCAACCTCCCCAGACGTCGCATTCCTGACGGAGACCTGGCTGAATCCCGCTTCAGCCCCCGACATCGCCATTGCCATCCCGGACGGATACAAGATCACCCGCAGGGACCGCACCAACGGAATCGGAGGAGGCATCGCCATCGTCCACAGGAACACCCTCAGAGTCTCAACCAACACCGACGACACCCTCAGCACCGCCGAACACATGCACTTCCAGATCCACACCGATCCCAACACCACCCTCAGAGGAACCCTCATCTACAGACCCCCGGACCCCGACCACAGTTCAGCGATTCCATCGCTGACTTCGTCAGCACACACGCCATCGCCTCCACGGACTACATCCTCCTCGGGGACCTGAACTTCCACCTCGAGAACAACAAGGACACCAACTCCACCACCCTGATCGACAACCTCGCCACCCTCGGACTCAGACAGCTCGTGACTACACCCACCCACGCCGCCGGCCACACGCTCGACTCCATCTTTTCCGCAAGCCCACACGTCTCCTTCAACCACACCTCCGAACCCCACTGGACTGACCACCACTTCATCCACTTCACCTACAGGAAGCCCACCACGCACCACCGCACCGAACAAATGCCTCGCCGCTGCTGGAGCAGAGTCACGGAAGACCAGCTAACCACAACCCTCGCCCTGAGCCCACCCGCCGAACCCTCCGACCCCCGACACCGCCGCCCGCAACCTCAGACAGTGGATCGACGACTGCGCCAACACCCTCGCCCCGCTCAAGAATCCGCCCAACAGCCACACCAGCAAGAAAGCCACCTAGTTCACCGAAGACCTCCAGGCCTCCCAAACGAACATGCCGAAAACTGGAGAAGATCTGGCTCCACGAACGGACAGCGGACAGCTACGCCGCCCACAAGAGCGCCACCCGCAGTCACCATCACCTCATCAGATCCGCCAAAGGGCCTCACTCAAAGACCGCCTAGACAACAACGCACACAACAGCAAAGAGCTCTTCAACATCGTGAAGGAACTCTCCAACCCCAGCTCCAACACCAACGACATCCAGCCGTCGCGAGACCTGTGCGACTCACTGGCCACCTTCTTCCACCGCAAAATCGACGACATCCACGACAGCTTCAACACCACGACCGCCCCGGCAACCACCGAGACCACTGCCCCCACAACCACCAACCGCCTGCTCTCCTGGACCAACATCAACGACGAGGACACCAGCGAGATCATGAACACCATCCACTCCGGTTCACCGCTAGACCCGTGCCCTCACCACATCTTCAACAAAGCCAGTACAGCCATCGCGCCCCATCTCCGGAAAATAATCAACATCTCCTTCGAGACAGCAACCTTCCCGGAAAGCTGGAAGCACGCCGAGATCACCGCCTTACTCAAGAAACCCAAGGCAGACCCCAAGGACCTCAAGAACTTCCGACCCATCTCTCTGCTCCCGTTCCCCGCGAAGGTCACCGAGAAAATCGCCAACAAACAACTGACCCGCTACCTCTAGGAGAACAACATCATGGACCCTTCCCAGTCCGGCTTCCGCAGCAACCACAGCACCGAAACCGCCCTCATCGCCGCCACCGATGACATCAGGACCCTGCTAGACAACGGAGAAACAGCAGCCCTCATCCTCCTGGACCTATCAGCCGCCTTCGACACGGTCTGCCACTACACACTACGAACACGCCTTCACGACGCCGGGATCCAAGAGAAGGCCCTGGACTGGACCACATCCTTCCTTTCCGGCCAGAACATAAAGCGTCCGCCTCGCCCCCTTCCGATCCAAGGCCACCAAGATCATCTGCGGCGTACCCCAAGGCTCCTCCCTCAGCCCAACGCTGTTCAACATCTACATGGCACCCTCGCCCACGTCGCCCGACAGCACTAACCTCAACATCATCTCCTACGCCGACGACACCCAGCTGATCCTCTCCCTCACCAAAGACCCTCACACCGCCAAAGCCCACCTCCACGAAGGAATGAAGGCCGTCGCCGAATGGATGAGGACCAGCCGCCTGAAGCTGAACTCGGACAAGACGGAGGTCCTCATCCTTGGTTCCAACCCTTCAGCCTGGGACGACTCCTGGTGGCCAACATCACTGGGAACAGCCCCGCCACCCACCGACCACGTACGCAACCTAGGGGTCATCCTCTACCCCACCCTCTCCATGACTAAGCAGGTCAACGCCGTTTCCTCATCCTGCTTCAACATCCTCCGAATGCTCCGCAGGATCTTCAAGTGGATCCCCACCGAAACAAGAAAAACAGTCACCCAGGCCCTCGTCACCAGCAGGCTGGACTACGGAAACGCCCTCTACGCAGGAACGACGGCTAAGCTCCTGAGACGGCTGCAACGCATCCAGAACGCCTCTGCACGTCTTATCCTCGACATCCCCCGACGCAGCCACATCACAGCCCACCTGAGAGACCTGCACTGGCTCCCTGTCAACAAGAGGATAACCTTCAAGCTCCTCACCCACGCACACAAAGCACTCCACAACTCCGGACCAGCCTACCTCAACAGACGACTCAGCTTCTACACCCCCACCCGCCAGCTCCGCTCGACCAGCCTCGCCCTCGCCACAGTCCCCCGCATCCGGAAAACGACCGCCGGTGGCAGATCCTTCTCCCACCTCGCCGCCAAGACCTGGAACACCCTCCCCACCAACCTCCGACAGACCCAAGACCTACTGGCCTTCAGAAGACTCCTCAAGACCTGGCTCTTCGATCAGTAGCAGCACCACCCCCCTCTTCCCCCAGCGCCTTGAGACCCTCGCGGGTATGTAGTGCGCTTTATAAGTGACATGATTGATTGATTGAGCCCTCCTTGGTATCCTGATCTGCCAGTTACTCATCACAGCAACATCCACTACCGAAACTGGTAAGTCTCTGATCAGCTACGTTTATTTACAACCAGTCTGAACCTTGTAGGCACTGGTCTACACCTTGCCTTACAGCCAGGTTCAGTGACTTACCATACTCTTTCCAAAAAGTTCTTCCTGAACCACTCCCAGCTCATGAAGCCAGTGCAAGAAAAAACTCCAGTCCTCTTTCTCTCACACTCCCTCTCCCATCTTCCCCCTTGCTAGCAATCCAACAGCCTGTGGTTGGTCAACATTGCCTATCTCTGTAGGGGTTTAGGGATACTAACACTGCCTATGAAATGAGAGGTCGAAGTGTCACATAAAGCTGTTAGACACACTGTTGCAACTGATGTATCTGGGTTTGGGACAAACTACATACAAACTTGGGCAGAGACTTAACTGACACACGATGGGACCAATGTTGGGATCTTGTTCGCATAATATGCCCTAATGCCCAACATAAATTAATCCAGTTCAAAAGTTTGTGCAAGTGGGATTATTCAGTTTCAACTGAGAAAATTTGATTCTACAATGTGGAACATTATCCCCAGAAAGACAAGGCATAACTCGGACATTTGTATGTTTGGAATAGTATGTCCACAAATAGTGGCCTACTAGGCAAATGTGTGTAGCAGGCATGCCAGTAGGGCTCAAACAGCTTAGTGTTGGATACTTAATTGAATGCTTCGACTGGTTCTGAAAGTGGTAGGATGGAACCCTCCTGGAAAGGCATGACAATGGCTCTTCTTATGCCAAAAGTAGAAATGCTTTGCTGTAGATCTGCATGAAAACTCTGACAGACCCACTCTGAAAGAAACACTTGGTGGAAGTATGCACTTGAAAGACCAAAACTGATGAAGACCTAGAGAGATCTATGGAAACCAAAAGGAGGACAAGCATATGGGATGTTCGTAGATGTGAGCCCCCACCCACCAAAATTAACTTATAAACAGTACACTGTAGTCAGATGAAAAATTTCCCTCAAGAAAACCATTTTTTCAACAATGAAGGGCATTAAAAGGCTGGGTTTGTTAGCTTGAGTAATTTGAACCATGGTGAAAAATTAGAGTACAATAGTTCAACAAAACAGACAAGGGATAAACGAGTACAACGGTCTCCCCTCTATCAAAAATCAGAGTGTGGGAGAAACATTACATTAAAAAATAAAAATGAATTTCAACAGACCAAAAATAAAGAAATTGTATATTTTTTCACTGCATTCATCATGCACTCAAATTAAGATGCTTGTAGAATGTGGAGGGTTGATAACATAATAAGTAAAAATCCAATACAGTACCAATGAGGAAGCCCTAGTGAACAATTCATGACTTTAGTATTTCTTCCAATGATTTTAAATTCCTATTACCACCATCCGGGCAGCAATTAGTATAAATATGGCACCAACAACTGTATAGACTTTCATGAAGAACTGGATTGCTTCTTCTATAAATTAGTCCATTTTAACGAGAAACACAAAGGTTAAGCAACAGAGATTGGTGAGATGTTCACTATGTACGGAGACAACCCTACTTAAGACAATACCATAAGTTCACGGTTTAATTCTATTCCCTTCCTGAGAATGTGGTTATCGCATTTATTTGTGCTACTAAACCGCTTCAGTATGAGAACAGGGACTTAATGGACTTTCTAGAGAACTTATAAGAACATTTGTGAAAAATACCCAGCTGCTGCTACTTATGTAGGCAAGGATTGTATTCAGAAAAAAACCACCATCAATAAAGAAAAGATGTACTTGAAAAGCTTTACTTGCAGCTTCTAGTTTATCTTCTTAATGCTATTTTCAGTGATGCTTACAGATTTTATACATACAACGAAACAGTTGAGATAAGTATTACTTTAGCTTTATTATTTTTGCATACAGAGTGTACCGTGGAAGGAATAGCACTGAAGTTATTCTGTCTATGATCACCCGAACCTTACATATCCAACATTTACAACACTACTAACAGGGAGAACTGTGCAGTGTATATTCATCAGTTGCATTTTAACAATGGAGGTTCGGGGATTGCAAAGGTTACTTGGGAATGTGCTGCAAGTCAGTTTTTTTTTCTTTAATCAATATTGAGATAAAAGTCATAGGACTGAGCTTGGGTGATGGCTGTGAAGACACTGATGGGAACGAGTGACAGGGTCTGATAATAGGAGTGTACAACAAGATTTTATTCAGGTAGCTAGAAAATAAAAGTGGACGCAGAGATGCCATTTTTAATGTGAAACGGAAAAATCTGTTTCAAGTGTTGGAATATGAGCGTTCCTGACGCAAATGTCTCTTGAGTTAAAGATTGTAAAGAAAAGTTCACCTGGTCTGGTGTCAGCCAAGACCTTTTGGTCTTACTAAAATTATTTATATAATCGAATTACTTTTTGGGGCTTTCAGACAGTTTTGTTTATTCATTGGTGGGCTGTTTTGGCCGTCACATTTTTCTTGCACCTTCCACAGCATACAGTATAGGGCAATGGAACAGCCCACTTTAGCCATTAGCTAAATTCACTACGAGTGACGACATTCTCCTCTTTAAAGCAGCAAATCTGCACGCAGTAGTGTTTTCGGGCCAGGGACAACTATAGGGAAGTGTTTTTTTAAAAACAAAAAAATATTTTTCTTTTAGCCAATGTTTTTTTTTTTATGTTGGTGAGAGTCAAACAGCACCACCAAAAATAACATTTTACAAAAACCATGACAAAACAAGCATTGGCCAAGGCAAACATCTGACAGTCAACACCAGATCTACTGGTTTTGCCAATGCTTGTGTTCACATATTGGATTTTTTTTTTGTCTCAGGACAGACATTACACTGTAATAAGGTACCCTCAGATGAAAACTGATGTAGAATTACAACTGCAGTATCGAAGATACATGATCCATTTTACTTCTTCTAAGTGGAAAGGAAATAGCAGGAAAACACTATTCAGGCATTATTAGATCACGGGTCCCCAACCTTTTCAGTAATAAGAGCTACTCAAGTCCAGTGAAAAACATCCTGAGCTACTAATGTTATTAGAGTTGTAATAGAGACCACATCAGACAGGATTACATTACTGGCCACAATTTGCAAGATTACAAACAGTGATCATCTCAGAGCATCAGGAACGATTGCCACCATTAATTTAAAAAATGCTTTGTCAAAGTAGAATTTTCATATCAACCATAGCTGCAGTGCCCATGGAATCTAGTAAATATTATTAATAATAAGTCTCTCCAGCACCACACGATTTGTCACTCAAATAGCTTTAAATATATTATTTCGGAAAGTCACTAATTTTTTCCACACATCAGCTAACGAGATCTGAAAATACACACATTTGGGTCCCAAAAACACACCTTTCAATGTTGGTATACCTATATTAATCAAACCATGTAAAAGCTTCTAATTTAGTAGGCCGGGCTGCACATAGAAGAGCTACTTACAGGTAGCTGGAGAGCTACCAGTAGCTCACGAGCTACTTGTTGGAGAAACTTGCATTAGATCATAAAGAATGGAGAGCAAGATGGATCTAAATATGTTGTGTCTTTAAGACCACTTTATGGATCAATCAAACTTTAAGTGCTAATCTTAGTATGCCTGATGAATAACAGCTCTGTAAGGAGAGTTCAAGTATAGAAAGGCATATGATTTATGAATGCCCAGTGTTGAGGTTAATTTAGAGAGATTTTAAAACATTTATATTTCTTGTTCTGTGGCGATTTTAGGATTGCCTTTTACAGAAGTACATTTATAAACTATGATAGTAAAATCATTAATGCAACATCAGAGGAATGTGTTACAAGAAGTGTTGGAATACACAAGATAACTCACATCGGATGAAGAGAAATTATATCAAATCTCCTCCACTTGGATGACTATCACAGTTCACCATCCGCCTTAAAATAATTTCGACAATGTTATAATATTTTTGTAATTTATTTTTACCTATTTTAATCAAATATATTATTTTGCTATATTTAATAATCAAGTGCATTGATTATCCCTCTCTGAAATCTCCTTACTCATTTTCTTTAGTCCATTTATCTTAGTTTATCATACAATCAATTTGCTAAGTTATAATATTCCAATAACCTTAATGATTTGGACACTAGTAGGTTAATTATGGAGGAGGAAAATGCAATGTCAACTTTTACGTGGATTCTAGAGTTTTCGCTCTGTCATTATGAGAATACCCAAAAATAATACATTTTAGGAGAAATGTTTTTGGTGAATAGCTTTCCAGAAGCAGGATAGAAAAACAGTGTCCATTATACCATCTTCTTTAGACCTGGCAATCTCACTACTGTCTTAATTCTAGAGACGCATTCTTGACCAATGGGATTGAAGCTGGACATCTAGACATTACTCTTTGCCATCAATATAATTTGGGCAATATCGCACTCTGTTACCCCAACTTTCCAAGCTACTGTATTACATACAGGTCAGGCTAGTAGGGGAGGGTGCAAAATAAACGGACCTCCTCCACAGAAGGACTCATCTGACTGCTGCACCAATGAAATGACCATATGGGCTTAGTACATTGACAAGACTTCATAAATCATGATTGGCAGGTACAATCAGCCAATGTCTCATGTACATAGGCTGATCAATATGTGAATGACCTAGCAACCAGAAAGGGGAGCCGACATTTTACCCCTCTATGGACAGATTGCATTAGCTCTGTGACACTGCTAAAAATGCCACTGTGTAAAACTAAAAAGTAATTCCGATATCAGTGCAGAGCAGGGAGCCTACCATTTATCATTTCACACCAAATATATGCTGGGGCGAAACCCAAAAAATAGGTCCCAACAAACTAACTAGCAAAATATGACACCAAAAATACCTAATCATAGCCTTGCAACAGAAGAGCACACCTGCTGTTAAAAAGAGGAACCAAGCTTTTAGTGCTACTGGGAACTATTTATAACATTTAGGGGCCGATTACAATGCAGCCCGTAAAGGGCCGCATCGTAATGGGCCGCTCAGTTTCCTTTCTAACCGCCTCATTATGATGGAGGCGGTCAGAAAGGAAACCGGCCGGTCATTCCGGCTGGCTTCCGACGGGCTCTCTGAGCCGGTCCGCCAGTCGGAAGTCAGCTAGTAAGCACAAGGGCGGGCCTTTCCGCCCTTGAGATTACAATGCACGGTTTCCGACATGGTTGCCATGCCGGCTTGTCCCACATGGAAACCATGTCGGAAAGAGTGTTTGGAGGCCCCCAGCAGGGCTCCCTTTGGTGCACGGCCTCTGGTTGGAGGCCAAGGGGCACCTATGGTGCCCCCCTGTTGATCCCTACACCTTGTGGCAAGCACCTTGAGGTGCCTGCCACGGGGTGCAGGGATGAACTGCACCTCCCATTTCACTATGGGAGCATGCATTACGGCCGGTTTACAGCCATAATGCATGCTCCCATACTGAAATATAGGAATGCGACCGAACAGTGTTCGGTCGCTTTCTAATGAGGCTGTCAGAACCACCGACCGGGTGCAGGTCGGTCCCAGGACCGAGTCGGCGTCTGACATCAAAATCAGGCCCTTAGTGTCTCTGGCTATAATTTCAAACAACACTACTGTTTAATGTGCTAGGAGAAAATAATGTAAATGTTCGCTGGCACCCAACAGTCCACACAGGTTGTACACATTAAACTCCATGTTTTCTTTTTCTCTCTCTCTCTCTCATATAAATAACCCCAGTTGAAGAAGAAAAAAAAAAAAACAGAATGTCCTACTGGGAAATCCTTTGTTGGTTTAGAATTATTTTCATAACAAATATACGTGACATACAAATATGTTGGATCATAATCATTTTTAAAACAAAGATATGCGAGATACACGTCAAAATTCTTAAAGACTCATATTAAAGTGTATTGACACATTCATCAGCGAGTTGTCTATAATCGGTGCACCTTCAGTCTTTATGATGTGACTAGCCTGAGCGAAGATCCAAATGTACTAAATATGACTAGCTAAGGTCAAAGTTCTATCATTTTGATTACATCACTGCCATAGTGCTCAAACCAAACAGTTTCTCTAAGCAGCTACATCAGCGGTAGGAGTAAGAGAAGACCTGGTGTGCCTCCTACTCTTATAAAATGCAAGGCCTGGGAAGAGAGGAGGCTGTTACTGTTTCTCCTTCATCAAGATTAAACATTAACGCTGCTGAGTAAAGGGCTAAGTGCACGTTGCTCAAATAATGCTTAGTGGATTTTCATGCAGAAAGGAATGTTAAGAAACGTTAAAATACGCTCGCCATGAGCATGCACCCGTCCTTCCTACGATAATGATTACATTTCAATTGATTGAGCCCCGGCGCATGCTCACACTGCAGGCCTGCCAAGTATCACGCAGCAGGTGTGACTCTAACGCATTTCAGTGCGGTGTTCCGCATCACCGCACTGAAATGCATTGTCACGCATTTTAATGCCACTCACTGTCTCACTATGCTCTGTGTACCAGCGCTGTAACTGCTATGCCAGGCTGCTAGCGCGCGCGCCTGCTGCTCCCCGCAGACTTGCCAGCAGGCGCAGTAAACAGTTAATGCTCTTGTCTGCTGGCTGAGTGCTACAATGTATACAATCTTAGCCCTGCGCTGCATTGTGAAATATTCCCGCCCGCGCCCGGCTGTCATGCCCAATTATACCGAGACCCGGGGCGGGGCCTGCCCTGCGACCCATACTATTGGCTGTGGCGCCGCTGGGGTAGGGATCTGGCCTCACGTCCTGGAACAGGAAGGAAGTGAGGTCGGTCAGGGTTAAAGCGGCGGGGGGCTCGACTGTGGAGTTGTGCTGCCCGCGTCCCTTGCCTCCTGGTGTCCGTGGCATAACTCAGTGCTGCACTGTGCTGCTGTGCATATATATCCGGTTGTTGGACCTGACGACCAGGACGGGTCACGGCAGCATCGACACTCTCTCAGCATCATGCAGAGGCAGCACATACAGCTGAGCCAGAGACAGCGGCCCGGCGTTCACGGTTCACCGTTGTCGAAGAAGTCCATGAGTCCATGTGGTTACGGCCCGCCAATTGCTGTCGGCTCGGGCTCGCCTCAGTCAGTAAGGTATCTGATCTACTAGGCCTAAATTGTTAACAAGCCTTATTCATGCAGGATTAGCAGAGTGAAAGAGGGCGTTAGAGTAGAGCAATGAGCGGTGATAACTTTGCATGTTTTTATGATATTACTGGCTGCTGCTCACCCCTTCTGACCGCAGAACTGCACAGTAGAGAAAAGCCTGTTCCCTGGACAGGGTGTGGGGTGGGAGGGGGTAGCGGTAGTGTCCGGTCAGTGAGTGAGTCAGTGGATAATTGGGCGCTGGATGGGCGGGCCGGCCCAGAACTTCAATGAAGCTGAAACTACTGCCCTTGTGTCACTTGGTATTGTTAGCGCACACTGGGTACAGCAGATAGCTAAGACCATGGTGGTATGAACCCTGAGACACGGATGTTGCAGGTTGCAGCTTTCCCTTCCGTTGCTGTTTTGCCGCCAGTCTCGAGACAGCAGGTCAGTACTTTTATGGGGTTATTATTTTAGTCTGTTTGTGGGCCTGGCGTGCGTGGGTGTGCTGGGTTAAACTCATGATTTTTGTTCAGATAAAAAATTATTCTGGCAGCAAGCTTAAATGGACGGAGTGTGACATATGCAAAACCCGTCTTCTTCAGCGCTGTCTATACAGCAGAGTTACTTACTTGAGATGAACAATGGTGCCTCAACTGTTTTATATAATGAGCAACTCAGAAAGCGGTTTTCAGGAGTTTTGCATTAGTTTCAAGTAATTTTTTAACCTGATCACTTCTCAATAGTTTGAAGTTTCTTGTATTTCAGCTTTTTCAATATCACTGCCAGTTTCACTCCTTTGCAGTTCACTGCCACTCAGAAGTGCATTGACGACGTCGGTCTAAAGAGAAATCGCAGCACTGCGCGACTGCCAGATATTTGTCTTTATTTTTATGATTTTATATAGCGCGGGCTAGGCCGGGAGCCTTTAGAATAGAGTCGAAACAGTTCAGTAACAAGTAGATAAACAAAGGATTATTACCCTAGGGAAAGTGAGCGACAAGATACCACTCACGAGTTGGAAGTGCGCACCTCTCCGAGGGCCGCAGTTGTTGTTGACAGGTATGGCTAACGTTACTGACTCTCCCACGGCTCCACCGGCTTTTCACAGTCTTCGTCTGGCAAACCGGCCTTTCGACATATCTCCCTGTATTTATTTTAGTCATGATTGCTTCCATTTCTAGCCCAAGAAAAACATCTACATTAAGCTGGTGGTAACGTCTAAAAGGACTGGATCCGCAGAGGGAAGTCGGTTACGATCAATGGGTGCAGAGTGCTGTCCCCTCTCAGTGCCTATATGGGCTGGGCGGAGAATGGCCTCTAATGGACAATTAAACGTGAGTGCAAATGGCTTGTGTGTGTGCTAATGTGGGTAGCATCTGTACTTAATAATGCACCCGGCCCAGTGCGCACCGCAGAGTCACTCCTGCCTGCCAAAGCTCACAAGGTCACACCTGTTGACTGAACACTTCAGGAATGGTAAGAGAAACCATTAACAGTCCCTGTGAACTTTTCTTGGTAGCCGAAATGTTCGTTTTACCCTCATGCACAGCAACTGCCACCACCAAACCCAAGGGGTTTGCGTTTAATTTGGCTTCGTCTTCCGTAGACAAAATGCAGAAAATCAGAACAGCTGTTGTGCTGAGAAGCGGTGCACCCCACACATAAGAACGGCGGGGCCGGCATCGGCCACGCCAAAAGTATGGCGGTCGTGCCGGCCCCCCTCCGGAGACCACAGGGGCAGGCCTGTCGCGCGCGCTGGTGACGCGACGGGCGTGCCTCGCCAAGTCTTGGTGGTCAGTCACATGACAGGGGGCGGGCCCCGGAAGTGATTGGAATCACTTCCGGGGCACGCCAAGAAAGCAATAAAAGGCTGGTGAGCGCGGGAGTAGGTCTCTTTGCTCCCCGCTCCCCAGCCCACCACACCAGCCTCGCTAGGGGGCTGTATATAGTACAATCTCCTTCAGCAGCCGGAGAATCATCCGACACCGTGCCGCTTGCTGGTTGATGCATTCTACCACTGTCATGTTGTCCGACCAGAACACCACTGATTGATTACGCAGTTGTTCTGGCCACCCAGATGGGGAACAGTTCTAGGAAACCGATGTTGCACGTCAAACCTGTCTCTACCCACCATGCCGGCCACCGTTGCGCCACCCACTCGGTACCGAGTATGGCGCCAAATCCTCACTCCCGCGGCGTCAGTCATTAAACCTAACTCCGCGGAGGTAGTGGGCGGACCGAGCCACACTACCCTGCCATTGAAGTCCTGCAGGAATGCCAACCAAATGCGCATGTCCTGCCTGACCTCTGCTGACAGCCTGGTGTGGTGGTGTCTTTCTTGGAGCCCTGTCATTGCCTGTGAGATGGATCGGGAAAATGGCCTTGCCATAGGAATGATCCTTAGTGCAAAATTCAACTGCCCTACCGTCTGTTGTAACTGGTGCAATGTAACCTTCTCACTAACCAAGCATTGCTGCAGTGTGGACCTAAACTTGATGATCTTGTCCGCGGGCAACCTGAAACACCCCTGTATGGAATCTAACTCGATCCCCAGGAACTCGATCGTTGTCCTTGGTCCCACTGTCTTTCCCGGGGCCAAGGGGACCCCGAGAGTACGCATGAGTGCGCAAAACTCCTGCAGTGCCCACGCACACTCCCGCGATCCCGGTGACCCCAAGACAAGGAAATCATCCAGGTAATGCATCACCCACTGGTGCCCTGTCACCTGCCTGAAAACCCACTCTATAAATGAACTGAATTTTTCAAAATATGCGCAGGAGACAGAGCAACCCATGGGCATACACATATCCATGTAGAACTTCCCCCAAATTGAAAACCAAGTAGATGAAAGTCAGACGGGTGCACTGGTAATAGCCGAAAAGCGGACTCTATGTCTGATTTTGCCAAAGGGCTCCGGGGCCCAAGCCCCTGAGCATCTCCACCGCTTGATCAAAAGAAGCATATCTCACGCTGCACAACCCTTCATCAATTGCTTCATTCAATGAACTTCCCTGGGTGCAGATAAGTTGTGTATGAGTCTGAATTCCCACTCTCCTTCTTGGGGACCACGCCCAAAGGAGAGCAGACGAAATTTTTTACCGGAATAGAATTGTATGGGCCAGCTACCCTGCCCAGTCGTAGTTCTTTTTCAATCTTCATCGCTGCCACGCTAGGTTTGGCTCGCACTGAAAGTTGATTTTTGCATTCTGATGCCCCCACGTAGTCAGGCGCCGGTATCCTAAAACCGCACCTGAAACCATCTAGCAGCATTTTTGCGGTGGTGTGACAAGGATATTTGTTTAGCCATGGTGTCAAAGCCGTTACATCAATAGGTGACCGTGCCTTTAGCTGACTCTGAGCCTCATTCATGCTTCTTCCCTCCCTTGTCCTTTTGTTTTTGAAGCACTTGGACTCGGGGTGAGATGGGTTCGCGCAGATGGAACACGCATGCTTAAACCTGCACGTGCCTTGCGGTCTAGTGCAAGTACGTCTATTGAAGTCCCAGCATGTCCCTTTACGCCCTCCCCCGGTGCTTGCATTGCTGGGGCCACCTGTGTTTGGCTGTGACCGAAAGGACTGAAAGGACTGAAAGGACTGAATTGGCTGGATGGGTGCGGGGAGGGGGGAGTCACGCTTTCCCTAGGCTGGTTGGCCACCCCGCACGTGCACAAGGTCGCCAGTAAACGGCGCAGAACTGCAAGGGCCCCTTTATGGAGATGATATACAGAGCGTACGGGGGTAACCGGGGAGTACCCTCACGGTAAACGGGCCCTCTGCGCATGCGCACTCCGGCTGGAGGGCGTGGTTAAAAGTTGATAAGGATCTGACACCAGTTAGTGACCTTGCCGTAGGCCCAAATAGGATACGCAGAAAAGTAAAATGCTGTGATGAGTATTAAAGATATGTTAGATTCGGATAGGAAAACCTTTGTATTAGAGTCATGTTAAGGTTAGCCAAACGACATATGTACTTATCAATTGTAATCAGTGTAATGCATAATTTTCTGCGTAAATTGTAAATATTGTATATATTAATTATGTTTTAATTTGTTTTAATAAATACGGCCGGGGTTTACGACCCCCACATCCAAACCCTTCTCATGTCAGTTAATCGGGGTACCTTGTTGGGAGGAGGGGGCGTAGGTAGTACCTGGCCATACACCACAGTAGTCCCCGTCAGCAGCCCACAACTTCTCCTCCCCCACAACTTTTCCTCCTTCACACCAGCCAAACCTTCACTTGTTTCCTCTTATCCAAAAGCCTCAAACCCAACAAGAACAAACAATGGAAATGTCATACATAACCAATCTGGAAAACGTGGCGGCTATGCTGTAAGTCATGATCTCCTACCGCTGCGCTGACTTCCTATGCTGTGAAAATGTGCCTTTCCTTGCGCAGTCACTTTGCTCAAATGGGTGTAATTTCTGATATGTATATGTTTCCTCGTCTTCATTGCTTGATTTTGCGCGCAAGAAAGTGTCACTCATAGTTGTTGAAATGTCACTCATAATTACACTTAAATTATGAAAATGTCACACATAGCAATCTGAAACCTTGGCAGCTATGACACTGGGATGTGGAGACTTGGACAATTGAAAAACATAAACGACAGGTACAACATAGATACCAGCACACGTTACCAGAGGTCAGCTCACTGGAGAAGGATGGCTAATCTAAATCCTCGAAGCAGACCGGTTTGCATATAATTGTGGTGTACATATTTCACAACTATGATATGAGCCAACTTCCCCAAATAGAATAGAAACTAGAGCACAGAAGTGCTCATGACTCAACTAGGATTTATTTTGCATGTGTAATTTACAAGCATAGACAGTCAATTATTTTATCATCCTATTGTGGAAATCACCTTTAGCAGAGGTCATGCACACCTACCGCTCCCATAGCATAGGTCGAGTACAGGCAGCAGCCGGACAGCTCCAAGGCTGCTGACGGGCCCGACTGTCCCGTGTCCCACCCCCGACAGGACCCCCAGACACCTGGTAGCTCACAGGTCCCTGCTCTGTCATGCACCGTTGTTGTGGGACAGAGAGGCTAGGAGACTGACATACTCTAACACTAACCCGACAGGTTTCTACACCATCTTCTTATTGCTCCCAGTTTGTTGTCTTGCCCTTGGTATGTCCGATGCCCAACACAAAACTGGCCCCTTTACAGGGGTGCCTGCTGGCAGGCCCCTTTCTGGCCCCTGATGTATGGGTTCTTTTGTTCAGCAACCACTGCTTCCTGCACCAGTGCCAAAGTCTTGACCTCCCCATGGTAAGCCCACTCAGCTCCACCTTTAACAGAGTAGCCTATGGATAACTCCATGTGCAAGGCCTCAGTGCCTACATCCTAGAGTGGTCGACCACTTGGAGGTGGTTGATCATCACTTCCATGGGTGGGATAATTCATAGCAGCAGCAAAGCAGAGGAACTCACACTTTTAAGACTATGTTTGGAACCAGGAGGTGGTGCTCCACCGCCTCTTGGTGCAGAGCTGGCATGGATGTGAGGTGCTCAGCTGTGCCTCGCTCCTAAGTGCATGCTGCCTAGTTTAAGCTTCAGCTTATTTATTTATATTTTTATTTTATTTGCAAAGTTTTATATAGCGCTGGCTAGACCCGGAGGTATCAGAGCGTTTTACATGAGTAACAGTTTTACAAGGTTACATTAGTTACAGTAGAATCGTATAACATAAAAGACAAGTCAAGAAGGTAATGGGAGGCATATTAGATCAGGCAGGCCGGCAATGGAAGAAATTTCATCAAGGGACCGAAAAAGATAGAGTAAACGAGCCCACAAACCGACTGGGGTCACGAAGTCACAGTGTCCAGTGCCACAATTCACTCATTGCGTTGGGTCACCCCGGCAGTGTGGTGGGACAACAAGGAGGGTGCGAAACAAGTGCGCCTCGCAGCAAGCATTAATAACTGGAGGGGTGAAAGGCGTCTTAAAGGGGGTCATTGGGAATTAATGGACAGGCAGGTGCCACAAGGCGTGGACCAGCGGCAAGCAGCGATCAAGGACTCGGTCGCAGCAGTCCAGATGGCGGACCCAGAGTCACGATAATCAACGGCCTCAGCACAAAATGGTGGATCCACAGATACCAGAAAATCCAAGTCAAAGACCGCAGAGAAAAACCAGCCTCAAGGAGCAAGGACTGGCTGGGGCCGGCAGGCAAAGGATAGGGAGGAAGGAAGGCTGCTGGAAATCGCCGAAATCTCTCGGGTCGACACGGAAACTCTGGCAGCAGTATCCAGACCCCCTCTGTTGAAGAGACGGGGGAAATCGGATCAGGGGCTCAGGCAGCAGCCCCGAGAGAGGAGAGGCAGCCACGGTGTCCGGAGGGCGCGCTCACCTGGATTCGTCACAGAAGACAAGCTCAGAGTCGCGGGGGCACGTTCACCCGGATCTCGCAGTGGAAAAACAGGCTATGGTGAACAGAGCGGCATCGTCGTCGCTGCATTCTCGCTGCGGTTCTGTTTGTGGCATAACAGTCATGCGTTCCAGCAGTAAACCCGGAAGGTGTAGCGGGAAGTCCCGGATGGTGCTGCAGATCGTCGGAGTTTCGTCAGAAAAGGCGGGGGAGGAAGGAGATGCCCCGGAGAACCGAGGAGAATTGTGCCCAAAGTCCAGCTGGGTAGGTGATGGCTGAGGGGGTGTCCCGGAGCCAATCTCCTCTATAGCTGTCTAGCAGCTCCACCGGGCATCGGCCATGATTGCTCGGTCGCCCCGGCCAGAAACAACAATCACGATTGCTCCGAAGATCTCAAGACCAAAAGCAGGAGGTTGGAGAGAAAAGGACCGGAGACGCACATGATCCAAGGTAAGTGTACGAGTCCAAGGATGGGGTAGATTTTCAGGGGATTAAAGCCAGAAAAGGCAATCCCTAGCCGGGAGCTCCCGGCCGGAGCTCCTCACCTGTCGGCCATCTTGGTCTCAGCAACATACGACAGCTTACATATGACTAACATTTAGCCATGGGTAGTTAACCGTGGAAAGAATTGGGATAACCTTCTCCTCAGAGCAGAATACGATTTACCTCCGTTTCTTCTTCGGCTTCTCACGTTTATGCCCCACTCTGTATATGCTGCTTTTGGTAGTCACTCTTCTCTGCGAGTGAAGCTCTTCCTCATCAGTGTGGTGTGCTCTCCTCTGCGGGTGAACCCTTCCTCATCAGTGTGGTGTGCTCTCCTCTGCGGGTGAAGCTCTTCCTCATCAGTGTGGTGTGCTCTCCTCTGCAGGTGATGATCTTCCTCATCAGTAGGGTGTGCTCTCCTCTGCGGGTGAAGCTCTTCCTCATTAGTGTGGTGTGTTCTCCTCTGCGGGTGAAGCTCTTTCCCTGCTCTCAAGCCTCGACTTGTTTGTTCCTCAATTGAGTCTTCAGACTGCTTGGTCGCTTTGATCTCTAATCTCTTTGGTTCTGAAATGAGCACTAGGACTGGTAGCTTGTAGGCCACTGCACTGTTGGGGTTTGATTAATTAATGGCAATGTTATTTTTAAAGGAGTCAAATCACAGATCCCATTCAATATAATCCCTTAGGGGCAGGGCCTAGGCTGAGCTTGCCATCTCCCTGGCGAGACTATGTATATCACCACACAACTTTTATTTACCCAGTGTACTTCCAAAGGCATGCCCACTTGTGCTCATCATTTAACCAGATCACCTATAAGTGCTCAGCCTACATGTATGCTAGATTTTCTATGGTAGTGCCTAGAATGAGAGTTGAGAGAAATAAGTAGTCCATTTAGCTACTTATTACACAGTTTACCATAAAATATCAAAAATAATTTTAAAAAACAGCAATGAGTGACACTGAACTAAAATTGTAGATTCATACATAAAAATACAATTACACTCGAGTCACCAAAATATTGTCTGGTCACTCCAGGGGTTCCAATTGTAGCAGACTCTGATAATACAAATACAGAAACAGGGGAACCAACATAATACACAAAGAAACCACTGAATGACAGTCCATACAAGGCAAATGCCCCACGTGTTAATAGACTATGGTTGAAGAGAGATGAACTAACTGCCTTTGGGAGCATAACACCTCTTAAGTGTATCAGACCGGGTCAGACAGCAGCTACAAGGGGCAGGGAGGAGGAAAGTGTCAAGATCTCAGTGTGGGAAAGGTTCATACTTGTACCCTCTCTTCCAGTCACCGCCACCACCATGAACCCACAAAATGTCCAGTGTGTTCGCAGACTGTATACATGTTTTATACATAGGATAGAAGTGATGTAAACAAGAATAGCTGACTGCCCTATCAGGGTGTTGTAGAGGCCCACTTCAGCATTTGCATTTCCAGTTGTAACATACCACCAAGGTAAAGTAAAAAAAAAGTCTCGGTTCATACAGACTACTTTGAGCCAAATGTTCCCAACCTCAATGTGAGCAGACACTTTATAGAGATCCGAGTAGCACCCATATGTAAGGCTCTTGCTAGCACATAGCGATCCTCCTTATCGGTTTGTCCAGGTGGCAATCTAGAAACCACAAATCATGAAGCCTAATAAGGTGATGAATGGTCTCCCCACACACAATGTCACAATGGCAGTGCCCCTATGCGAGTGCCTATTCTCACATGTTTTCCCCGTTTCTTTGCCTGTACTCTTCGTCTGGTTACAGCAGGAAAACAATTCAGATGACACAGCCCTGGCATATGGTATTACTGCCTAACTTTTTCCAATGAAGCCAGTAACACACGTAACCAGCCACATCAGAATGAGCCACGTGTAACAAGGGCTTAAAGGTCTCTTGTTGAGACCAAAGTTTGAACACATGGGTGTTATATTCTATCACGCTAAGGTAGAGGATCCACCAGGCTTGTATTATTAATAGTGAAAATATATCTGTTGTAAAGTGATTTGGCCCAAGCAGGTGCAAGCAGACTGATAGACATCACTAGACATGATTTTCTTATTTATTCTGAACAGAGAGGAAGAAAGTGGAAAACACAAATGAAGCGTGTTAACCAGAGATTGAACAGAAGTATTTACTACAGTGACTGACCCCTCTGTCTTTCAGACATGGTTCTTCCTACTGGTAAACCCAGGCACTTCCTAGGACCCAAGAGTCTAAGTATCTGCAATAACATGTTCCATTTGCTCCACCGCTTGTGAGTCTCTTTTACTAGTCAGAGTCTGTTTGAGAATTTTAGTCTTCAGTCAGGTGTAGGATGGGGAGAAATACTTAATGGGAAACCCATTTTCATGGAAGTGTGGATTCCTTAGAGAGCAGCCAGTGTCTCCACTAAGCTTGTGACGCACCACACGGATGTGGCATGGTGAGTGGAAAAAAACTGTTAAGCAGGGTGTAGTGTTCTAATCCAGGTCAACTACGAACAAACATGTTAATCTATTTCCTCCTGAGGCCACTCAGGAGACACTCTTGTAATATAAACTATCCTAAAATGAGGATTTCAAACTGCATCATCTGCTGTGGTGCAAGGAAGAACGGATATCCTACTTATTTGTGGACATGGCATCTTACCATGCAGTCAGGAGAATAAATGAGCATTCACCTGCCTATCTTGGTAAAGGAATTTATTTTCTGGAAGATCTTTTGAGGTACCACAGAATAAATATTATGTGCGTCTTAGGCTGTGATATTACCCGAATGAACGAGACCAGTCTCTTTAGTTGAGGAAATGAACCTTGAATGATCAAAATTATTCTCAGGACAAAACTGAAATCCCCACCCTGGAGAGAGAGAGAGAGAGAGAGAGAGATCACTCACGAAATCAATATCTAGAGCGGCACCAATTCATTCAATGGTCTTTGTGGGTATAAGCTGTGATTTGCCTTTGTTTAGTAACATCCAGAAGGTATTCCACATAAGGGGTAGTCTACAAATAAACCATAACCTACTCAGAGGATGGAAAGTTCATCAATGTGGCACACAGAGTGTATTATTTGGAGATGTCTTCTTAGGTTATGTGCTGAAACGTCTGAAACACACTTGGTGAAAATCCTGGAGAGCACACTCAACCGGAGATTTTAATTTGTATTACAGTATTCTTCTCTCACAGTTATTGCTCAACAATGGAGTCTCATTACAAAAGAAATATGCCAACTTTATGGTAGGAAACACACACTCGGGGGTCGATTCCGATCTCGGCCGGTAGGGCTCCGAATCGGCCTCGGCGTTACCGGATCCGATTCGGAGCCCTGATTCCCGACCGAGTCGGACGTGCGTCCGGGCGAGCGAGTACGATGCGAACGTACGCGAAATCGCCGACCGACTTGTTCGCGGGACCCAACCGCTCCGACCGACTCGCACGGACACGACTCGCACCGCGCAATGGAGACGTTCCCCGGCCGGGTAAGTACGATGCGCGCCGCAAGCAGTCCGACCGACTCGCGCCGTCCGGCTCGAAAGAGAAGTCGGAGCCGCACTTTGGGGGTCCGTGTCGGACCCCCCCCTGTACGCCTAGCCGCATGAGTCGCACACAGGGGGGACCCATGGGTCCCCCCTACCTGTGCATGTACGGCGCGACCCGCTTCGACGCGTACCAGCTATAGGGGGCGCCCTTGTTCACCTCGCACCCATTGAGTCAATGGGAGCCCATGTACGCGTTGTACGACCGGCTTTCATTGACTTCAATGGGAGTCCGACCGAATCGAGTACGATAGCATGCGAACGCATCGTTCTCGTTCGGTCGGACTGCTAGGGTCCGATTCGGTCGGAAATCTCTCCGGGTCCGGCTCGGTCGGAGAGATTTCCTGCCCGAATCGGAATCGGCCCCTCAGTATCCCTTCACGAAAGAGCGAAAGTAGAAAGGAGGGTATTATCATGCTCTTACCAGGGTTGAGTTGGCAACATGGGCAGTCGGGCACCGGGTTATGGGCAGGTGCCAGAGTGCCAGCTGTGGGTAATTTTTGGGGGTCAACTGAGTATTTCCACTTCCCTGCCAGGCTGGCCTACTGTAAAATGAGACAGCTTGGGTGATCTACAAGCATAATGGTGCATACTGTGCTGCGGACGGGAGGAGGCAAGAAGGCCTAAGGCCAGGTGTTGCCCTGAGCCCCCCCTCACCCCCACCCTGAAAGAATGTCACGTTGCACCTGTGGTGGGTAGGAGGGTGTTTTTAGTAGCAATTTCAGCCTTGCTGAAGGATAAAAGTTTTAGTGGCCAAGGAGCCATTTACATCCCAGCCCCATGTCCTGCCCTCTCCTCTGCCGGGCTCTCTCATTAAACCCAAGGTTGGCATGGGGTGGAGTTGGTGCAGTGGCCTCTCTCTAGGTCAGACATGTTGCCCTAGGGCATTTTCGCCACCTGCCGGTTGATGGCCAACCCCAGAGTTCCAGCAGTGTTCTCCTCAGGAACGATGGGGGTCAGGGCTTGAGTCCACCAGTAGAACTTAGTCAGAAAACATGGCTGCCATTTGTTTACATTCAGGATAGACCTAGATGTTAGATCGACCAGATTTAAATATATAAAAAAACTGGGATATTACTCAAGTTAATTGACAGTCTTCACCAATATTGCACTCCATAAAGTAAAATGCAACTTCTACTGGTGGGTGAAGTCAGTTTGGGATATCCAGTAACCAATAGGGTCTGGATATCCCATAATACTTATACAAATTTGAAGCATCTTCTGACTCCGCAGCACTTCTAGTTAGACAAAATGACCTGGCCCTCACCAGAATTCATGAGACTGAATCCTGGTAAGGCAGTGTGGACCTTCGAAGGCGGCTCTTTTGACAATCATTAAATCACCTGCCGCCGAGAGCTAGGGGTGATGGGTTTTTAATCCTGGTAATGTCAAAGCAGGCTTCACTTTCTTGAGTACAGGTTCACTCCTTGAGTACAATGACAGCCTATATCAACGAGGCAGAGAATAAGTAGACTATCGCATAGTTGTGAGTTCCAATCTAACTTTGGGCTCCAACATTTTACTCTTGGGTAATGATGAATATATTTCCGATTAATAAACAATGTTTGCTCAGTAACACAAAAACGAAAATGCTGTACATTACATAACTGTTTTTTGTAACACTGGTCAGATAAGCAGTGGCGGCTCCTCCATAGGGGCGTGGGGGCGTCGGCCCACTGCTTTCTCGCAGTGCGAGAAGCAGAAACATAAAATGGTAAAACTACCATTTTATGTTTCTGCTTCTCGCACTGTGAGAAAGCAGAAGTGCCTGGAGTGCCTGGTTGTGGGTGGGAGGGTGGGCGGTCCCACTCGAGGGCATCAGGGGAGTGGCTAGCCCAATGCTTTGGGCCCTGACGGCTTTGGTCAGCCTGGGGCCGGCCAAAGCAGTCATGCGCACTCTCCCTTTTCTCTATGTAGGCTGCATGCAGCCTACATAGAGAAAAGGGCCTCCGATTAGGCCCCTGGGTGGGGCGATGTGCGCCTGCACCGCACCAATCACAACGCTGCCATTGCAGCGTTGTGATTGGCAGAGGGGAGGGAGGCTGCCTGTGGGTGGCAGCTTCCTGTCTGAGGAGAGTTGCGGCAGCAGGAAAACGCGGGACCTGGGGGAAGGTAAGTTTTATTTTATGTTATTACCATCCCGGGCCGCTCCCCCCACGAACCCGCGCGACCCTCCCTCCCCCCAATCACCCACCCGCCCGTCAAGCCGGCCGCGACTTTACTGTATATATTTTTGCTCTGATGGGTGTCTGACGTTTGTATTATGGTGCCTGGTTCCAGGTGCGCTTCTTTGAGAAGTGTTCCCAGCGTTGTTATGTTGGGCAAAGAGAGCTCCTGAGTGGCCTTTCGATGCACCACGGCCAGCTGTAAAGGAAAATGCCCTGCAGAACTCTGCACGCGTGACTCTTGCTGTGCGCACAAGGCATCCGGACAAGTGCGGTTAAGGGCATGGGGAGGTTTGCCGAGAATCTCACACAGATCTGAGATTTGGCACCATAATAACTTCTAGGTTCGGAAGTCCAGACAAATCTCCTCGATAGTACTGGGCCATATCCTGAAACCTCACGAGTCTACTAATTACAAAGGCGCACAGCTCCTACTACTACGCGAGTATTTTACTGACATGGCCGGTAATTTCCTGTCAAAGAAATCTGCTACACTCAGAAAATTTACCAGTTCTAAAAATAAAACTGCAACTACGATAAGAAATGACTTCAGATTTATTTTAGAGGTCTCTGAACTATCCCCAAATGGATAGCGAAGCAACCAGAGCAAAATGTCCTCGTTAGTCTTTTTCAGAAGCTAGCGCCTAGCCCAGCTCCTGCAGAATCTTAACTTGTTAACGAAAAGCAGGTGTTGAGCGAGAGAGGTCACGCACCCTTCTCTGCACGCACCTCCTAAAGTTTTCATGCAGCCGCCGCAAGCCCTGACATGCCGCATTGATGAAATACACTCACAGTCACAACAGAAAAGCGCGCAATTTAGTTGTACACACAATGCCGTGTTAGCCCTCAACGTGCTGTGTCATAGTGATGAGTCCGCTGGCATGCCTCCAGAAGCTCTGCATTCTAGCTCTCCAGTTACAAGCACACCGAGTCTTCGTTCCTGTGCGTGGCACACCACAATCAAGCTGAGAATGTGCAAAGATGCTGCTTGAAAAGCCGGTGGTGTGCCCCGGTATGGCAGATAATTTTCAAATGACAGCACGAAGATAAGTAAGCTTGCGCTACACCAGTCATGGTAAGGGGCAAAGCCTGATTATGCGTTTAATATGTGTAGCGCAGTGACGGTCAGAGCACTAGCACTCGTAAAAGTGGTCTCCACAAATAGTTTTATAAAAAAATGCACTTACCACCCGTTGCTATATAAAAATGTTAAAGTCCATTCAATTCACCAAATTCCGTTGAACCACAGAAACGATGCACATATGGTTCGTCAGTGGATGCCTCAACTCTTCGCCAGGAGTAGTCAACAACACTAGAAGCGAGACTGGTCAAAATGTCAAACCGTCACTAAGCAGACACTGATGGGCCAGCCAGGGTACCGCTGGTCACTTGGTAGGAATTCAGTGGGGCAGCAGGTGTGGTAATGGCTGACTTCAGGCCTGCTAATGCTATCCATCGCTATCTGTGTATTTTGGTGTTGGGGAGTTACAACGATCTAGGGCCCCAGACAAGCCCCAGCTTAGACCACTGATGAACGGTGATGACACTGTTTACAGCCACTGTTTGTACCGTCTGAGCTGCTTTGTGTTCTGGTTTCTTGCATGATTGCCGGGTCTCTGAGAGACCAGATATGGCTGTGGGGCATGTTGCTGCTGTTAGATAGTGCGCCTAACTAACACCAGCACCTTCTTACCCGTGGCTTTTCTTTTTGTTTGGGAGTTTTTATACAGCACGAAGTCGAGGGTATCAGGGCGCTTTACATGAGCACCAGTTGCGTTACAGAGGGACACATTCATTTTGTTAGGCAATTTCTTAAATGATAAATAATTCAATCGTATTGCTTTATTAACCTTCCTGCTTCCTCAAATTTGCTTGAAAATGCACCATTTATCCACTCTATTTTCAAAGTTTTCACGGGAGGAGAACCCCCCCCCCCCTCCAAACCCCCTCGCTCGCCACGGTGCAGTTTGGCAATAATTTTACGCTCACCGCTTTCAAATGTTACCAGCCGCCACTGCAGATAAGACCTAAACTGAGCTCGAATCCATCTTGTATTTTAACATATCCATGTCTTGGTCTCACTTGGTCTCCGCACGCAGCAGAATGTGCAGAGCTGAAGTGCTTTGTTGACATGCTGTTCTTGGTGAGCTTCGGAGGAAACAGACTTATAAAAAGTAACTGTTCTAGCCCTTCCTGCCTGTGTTTCAGAGGGCCTATTCAGAATATGAGTTTGTTATTGTTTTGAGTGTAACTAGATTTGAACTCGCATCTCAGGACATCAGACAAAAAGGGTTGTATAAATACTCATTTGCGGAATGATATTAGGATCGACATAGGCGATGCGGGCTGCATTATATTCTGAATTCTGATTTGTCAAGCTGGGTGATAATTTGATCACCTTATGCTTACAATGTGATTTTCACAGTTTATTTTGTTATAAAATGTTCAATTGGGGGGCGTGGCCAAGCCTTGAATGGAGTGAGACACCTCCTGCCGAGTCTCCGCTCCTCCGCAGCCTGCTAAAGCTGATCCGCCGGCTGCCTGGCGATCCTACGGCCGTAGCATTGGCGGCCAAATCTCTGGCTGCCACTGGGCACCTCCGGCTGGCCAAAGCGGCAACTGTGAGGGCGCCGGGGCCTATCTACTGGGTGAGGAATACGTGCCTCTGGGCTGGCAGCCATCCATCTTGGGCCTTGCGAGGGGAATCGCCTGGAGAAGTCTTCCCCCTCTGCCCTGATCCCCGGTCATCGGACATCACCTGGACCCGTGGCCCAGCTTTACCCGGACCCACCGGCTTCCCTTGGCGATTCTGCAGGCTCTGTGGACCCACCCGCAGCAAGCCAAAATGGAGTAAAGGCCCACCTAGTCTGCTGGCGTGCGCGGGAGAGACAGGCCCACGCCGACGCAGCCGAAATCTTAGGAGCGGATCTGCTGGTCTGCGGGCTCCCTTGCCTCTGCTGTGGTCATCTCGGAGTCTGTAGCGGGGGAGCTAGTGCAAGCGGGGCAAACATCGCAGCACCCGGGGCATGCGCGGGCTCCGAGCCTTTCCTCTCATCTGCTGTTCGACGCGGGAGGGACGGGCGATCCCCCGTGAGGAAGACTGCTGGGGGGGGGGGAAACCCCATCCTCACTGGGTGCCTACGGCCTCGACGTGACGCTGGATCCGCCTAAAGCCTGCCCCTCCTGTCGAAGCTGTAGTCTCGCCTGGTGAGACGGGAGGAGAGTTCCCGGCTCCCCGCGGGCTCTGTTGATGGTCTCCTCCTCACCTCTGTTTGACCCTTGGGGCCTCTCCCTCCTGGAGTTCGAGGGCCCGACGGCTAGTGGAGGCATCTGAGACTGCACATGAGGTGCACGAGCCTGCGGTGCAGGAGAGTGGGGGCCTCCCTAAAATATTAATTTGATAGGGGCGATCGGCTGTGGGGTTTACGCAGCGAGTCGGCGCACTCCTCCCAGACCTCTATCTCTCGCTCCCTGGACATTTTGAGGTTCTTTAATTTTGACCCCATCTTACAGTCACCGCCATTTTTGTGTTGCCTTTACACAGGCTGCTCGATGAGCGAAGTGTCTCTGCCCTTTTGGACTGCAACGTGTCAAAACCCCTCCGTCCTTGTCCTTAAAGCAATCTCAAACACCAGCCGGCCTAACTAATCCTTGTCTGGACTACCTAATCCCCGTATCAACTATCTGTTAGCCTTTAGTATTCTCCTCTCGCCATATCTTATCTTCTGGCCTTCGCTATTCTCTCCCTGTGTTTTCCTACTTTGTAACCTTCCTCTTGAAGCATACAGATATGTCCTGCCATTGCAAACACCGAACTATGGGTACCAGTATTGATTAACTGTGGGGGCTGGATAACACACAACATGTAAGCAGAGAGCATTTTGGTGACACAATATCTTG
The DNA here is from genome assembly GCA_963921515.1 of Calotriton arnoldi. Classification (NCBI taxonomy): domain Eukaryota; kingdom Metazoa; phylum Chordata; class Amphibia; order Caudata; family Salamandridae; genus Calotriton; species Calotriton arnoldi. The sequence goes on along the minus strand of CAWUFW010000913.1, from coordinate 325,784 downwards.
TTTTCAAACTCTCCTGATTGGCTAAAAAGTTGTGCGATGGGTGTATGTTTGTACAGATGTATTTCAACGATAAAAGCTTGTGAGCCACGGAGTCAAGTGGCAGTCTCCTGAGAACCTACTTGATGTACTTCTTGGACAACTGTGCTTAGCTGCAGCTAATAAACTTGGTTTTCTACGCCAACAGAGTATTCCGTGTCTCTGTGCAACAAGGCAGGTGAACCCGAAGATTTCAGGCGTGCCCTGCGCCGCCAGGCCCAAAGGCCCGGTTCTTCAATTGGCACCCAACGTGGGGCGGCTTCAGAGGTAGCGGTTGAGCCCAAGGATCGTGAGGAGCCCCGCAGGAAAATTCCAGAGGAGGCGCCCCACACCAGCGACCCTGTATGTCGAAGAGTGGGCCGATGGTCTTTTGAAGTGTGGCTTCTCCTTTCCAAAGGCTGCTGGTGACTGCTGCCCTGACTGCTGCCCTGCCTTGGTCCCTCTTTTGGTGATGACTGGTATTGCGAGACGTTAGACGGACCTCTGTTGGCGTGAAGAAGACATTTGTTAAGTACTGGTGGGTAGCTCCCACTCCTTTTTGTTTGTTTTTGGGTTCTTAGATTCGAAAATTGCAATTGTCGAAGCCAAGGGGTGAGTACGTTTGTGCTGTTTTGATTAGCCCCTTGTTGTTTGTCGGAAGCCAGTGAAAGTAACGATGCCTGGTTTCAGTAAGTTTAAAAAATGGTGTTGTTTTTGTTGCGATATGGACTCCCGACTGGAGGACTCTTGTCCAATTCCTCCGGCTGGAACTCCTACTTATGAGCTTTACTCTAAACATGGTATGGGCCCCATCACCTTTAATGACATATGGGTCCGCTATACGAAGAAAGATGGTGTTTTACAGTGGCCACATAATGGTAGTTTTGAGCCTGATATTTTAGACAATTTAGAAGCTACTTTGTTTAAAAGAAAAGCCCGGCCGGCTATGTTTGACTCTTTTCGCCTTTGGCGCAAGGAAGCCAAACAGAAAGAAATTAAACAGGCAAAAAAGATAGGAAAGAAAAAGATATCACTGTCATACAGGCTGCCCAACAGTTTAAAAATAATGAAATAGATCATGCGATAGAGATCTTAGATAGGCAACATCACATGGCGATTGACAAATGTTACCCAGTGCTGCCAACTTCTTCCCCAAATCGCGATGCTGATCCTGAGAAGGATCCTTTAATGTCTCACTTATTACGATCGCCCCCGCCCTATGTACAAGGCGCTAATGCACCCCGCTTTGTTACCCATCCAACAACCTGTTATTCTCCTACCAGCTCCAGCTCCTGCACCTCCAACACAGCCCTTTGTGGCACTGCCACTCCCGCCATTTCCTTTGCCTTCAGCTCCCTTGTTTCCAGCTCCTCTGCCTCCGACTTCTTTGCCTCAGTCTCCTTTGCCTTCGACCTCCGCTCTACCTGTTGCCTCTTCTCCTGCTACGCCTCATACATTATCTCCTGTTTTTCTGTCAACTTCCCTTCTATCCGTCAGCGGATGGTTGAGACTGTTTCTGGTCTCTTTTCTCCTCTCTTTGGGTCAGTAAGTCTGACTCCTGTTCTTCCCCGTAGGCAGACCCGTAGTTTACTTCCTGACTCCCAAGAACGAGATACGTTCATGGGTCTTGCTCGCAGGTGGATCCTGAGTGATCTCAAATATACTGTTCAAGATATCATGGATACTTTTGAACAGTGGGATGCCCCTGTACAAAGATTCGTTTTCAATGCCATGTGTGAAATCCTAGGTCAGGAATGGGAGGCCACGGGATTGGGTTTAGCTCCCAAGGGTTTGCTGGATATTAGGACTGATTTTGATAAAGGAATTATTGTGGGTCCTGAGGTTGAGAATGCTATACGGACACTTATTACTTTTAGATCAATGTTCTTTTCCCGGTCTTTGTCTGAACCTGATCCTTCTGTTAGGCGCAAACTGAAACACTATCCTATGCGAGAGGTTCCCCAGTCTGGAGAGAAGAGGTTGCAGCCCAGGGTAATAATCTGCTTATACCAGCTCACTTCCAACGTATATGGGTACATGTACCTTGGAAGAGATCTGAGGTGCTGGCCCTTAAACAGTCTTTACCTGACCCCCGTAAAAACCCTGCTGGTTACTACAAGGAATTATCTCAGACTGTTAACGCTTGTATTATGAATTTGGCTGACATAGATATGTTAATGGGAAATGTTGTCCCACAACAATTGTGGGCTAGGATTCGGAAGGAGGACCACGCCCAAGAATTAGGAGGTGATTGGAATGCTATACTGGCTGCTGATATGCTCCAAGTGGGTGGCGCTAAACCCGATAATTTAATTGCAGAACTTCCTGGTAGAATAATTACCTTAATGAAAACTATGATGCCCGCTCTGCGTAGTTAATTGGGATAAGTTAGCTGCCTGTAAGCAGAAGAAGGATGAGAGTGTCTCCGACTTCTTCACTCGTTTTGAAGAAACGTTTCTTGATCACAGTGGTCAGGATATGAGTACAGAGGGGGACAGCGATTGTTCGTAGATAAATTTGTATTTAATTTGCTTCCCGAGCTCTCTAATAAATTAAAGGATTCCGAAAGTTCATGGGCTGTTTCTTCTTCAGCCCAGATATTGGCTACTGCCCAATATTACGAAAATAGGGATAAGGAGGAGAAGGACAAATTGGATAAAAGGACTAAAGATTTGAAGACGAAGGCTCTTTTACAACAGGCTTATCCTCCTCGTCCTGCTCAGCGCCAGTTTCAGCCGACTCCCCAGTTTCAGAAGGTGTTTCAGAAACCTGAGCCTTTTGTTCCACGGCCTCCACTGGGTCCTAATCAATGTGCCTATTGTAAGGCAGAAGGTCACTTCAAGAATAATTGCCCGATATTATTGCAGCGTGCTGGTGGTACGCCTGGGCCGCGAGGCCGAGGTGGCTTCCAGTTAACACCTAGGGGAGGGGGCGAAGTACCATGTCCCAGGATCAACGTTCCTTTCCGCCGCAACATTCCATGAATTATTTTGATCAGCAAAATACTCAGTCTGCCCATTATTATAATGACGATTATTATATGGAAGATGAGAATCAGGGTTTCTCTAGCTAGGACAGCCGTGGACAAAGTGAGGAGTCATTTCAGTTCCAGTGGACCAAAATGGGCCTTATGTTGATGTCGTTGCGCTTGGTGTGTCAGAACCATTTCTCTTGGATACTGGTGCAACGAAGAGTTCTATCATCCACTCTAAACTCCCTGGGGCACCTTTGTCTGGCTTAACAAATGTTTCTGTAGGATTTTCTGGCGCCCGGTTCGTAACCCAGTTTCTTGTCTTTTACCTATCTCCATTGGCCCTTATGATTTGGAGGCTCCTCTTATTTTGACAACTGGTTGTGGTGAGAATTTGTTGGGGTTGGACTTGTTAAAGAGACTGTATGCGACACTGCATTGTTCTCCTTCTGGTGTACATCTTACTTTAGGCAAGAGATTAATTTCCCCGACATATTTGTCTAGAGACCAACTCCCTTCTGAATTACGTTCCCTGCCTACTACTCTTTGGGCTACAGGCCCCAATGATGTTGGTCTCTTGCAGATTCCACCCTATGTTGTCACCCTCAAGTCCAATGTTAGGTTACCTCGCATTCCTCAGTATAGAATTTCGAGTGCTGGTGAGAGAGCGCTGATGGCTATCATTTATGATTTGGTTGAGAAAGGTGTGGTTGAAGAGACTAGAGGAAATGTGTGCAATAGTCCTGTTCTGCCTGTCCTTAACCGTACTGACTCTTCCCAGCCACCGGTTTATCGTTTTGTAATAGATCTCCGGGAGGTCAACAAGATCGTTGTACCCCAGTTTCCTGTCATCCCAGATATCACTGCTTTATTGACAGTGATACCTGCCTCAGCTGCCTGGTTTTCGGTCATTGACCTTAAGAATGCTTTCTTTAGCATTCCCATTGCTGAGGAAAGTAGGGATATTTTTGGCTTCTCTTTGGGAGGCCGAAGCTTCCGGTTCAAGCGCGCACCTCAAGGCTATTGTGAAAGTCCCTCCATTTATAGTCAGGCTTTGAAAACTCAGCTCGATGCTTTCACTTTGCCTCCAGGTGCCACCCTTATTCAGTACGTAGATGATCTGCTAGTTGCTGCTGATTCTGAGGAAATTTGTAAACGAGTTACTGTTTCACTGTTGCATCACTTGTCTGACCTTCATCATAAGGTTTCACCCTCTAAATTACAATATTGTCGCCAAGAGGTTACCTACTTAGGTCATCTCTTGTCGAAGGAGGGACGGCGGTTGACCCCAGAAAGAATCCAAGCAATTGCACAAATGTCTGTACCATGCACACAGAGAGAGTGCGTGCCTTTTAGGTATTACCTCTTACTGCAGACAATGGATTCCGAATTTTTCTTTGTTAGCGAAACCTTTGTTAGCACTTACCCTTAAAGATACCCCCAACCTCTTCCTTGGACAGAGGAATGCCAGAAAAGTTTTACTGATTTGCGTACTTCCTTGTGTTCTGCTCCTGTGTTGGGTACTCCGGATTACAGCAAACCTTTCACACTTTATGTGCACGAGAGAGAAGGTTGCGCGTTGTCAGTTTTGACACAACAATTTGGTGACAAAACGCCCGTGTGCTTATTTTTCGGCTACGTTAGACCCTGTTGCTAAAGCATTACCTAGTTGTCTGAAAGCTACAGCAGCAGCAGCAGTTTCTATTCGCCAATCTGCTGGATTGGTGCTAGGCAATACGCTTATTGTCATGGTGCCACATGCAGTGGATACACTTTTAAACAGGACAAAAACCCAGCATCTTACGAGCGCCCGTTTATCGGGGTATGAGCTGACGCTCTTGGCTAGTCACGTGCACATCAAGCGATGTAATACCCTAAATCCAGCTACATTGTTACCAATCCCAGTAGAGAAAGACGCTGGCGGGAGCCAAGACAGGTCCTGCTGACGACACGTACAGCCGTAAAAGTCGTTGGGAAAAAGAACTGGATCCATGGTGTTCACTGCAAAAGGGTACCCTTGCCTTTGCCTTTTGATCAGTGGGTCCACGAAGGTATAGGTGATTGTGAAGGAGAGAGAGTTCCCGGTTTGTACCTTTTGGCGATGCACAACTAGAATGGACTCGGACTGAGAAAGAGGACGATGATGTTTTGCAAGAAGCTGTACCATCGCATCTCAGAATAGATACAACTGATCCAGAGACACTTTTTCAAGACCAGACTGTGCCAAACAAGGATAGATACAATCTGAGGCCTAGAGTGGCCAAAGACATTTGAAATTTATTTTTATTTTTTTCTCCCCTTCGTTCCTAAACTGCATTTTTTTATTTCTTAGATTGCATTTTTGAATTTTATATATTTTCTTCCTTATGTGATACTGGACTCATCCCATTTTTGCAGGGTTGTGGTAGGAGACTTGGTTTGTGACCTGAGTAGTGGCACTAGGTCTGCAGGACTTGCAGTGTCATAGGACGGCCAATAACCACAACTGAGTGAGATAGGAAGATTGCCACGAGCAACACTTTAGGGGATGACTTCCGGTGAATCAGAAATTGATAAAAAAAACAAAATGAAGGAAAAATATTGTAAATTACTATTTAATAGATGTGGCGTAGTATTATGTGTTTTAACTATGTTATGTGTTTTATTAGCTTGTGTGGGTTGGGTTATTCACACTTTGCAGCCAGCATCTGTACCTATATCTACCTCTCAGCCCATACCTTTTCGCACTACTATTTCCCCACACCAATTCTATACGCTACCAGGGCATGAACAAATTAGGAGAATGGAATATCTCAACAATTCATTCATCCAGCTATTACACCAGCATCAATTAGTAATCAATACCACCGATTGTTGGGTTTGTGGACTTTTACCCCATAATACAGATAAAGGAATGCCATATTTAGTTCTACCCTTCTCCCTAAAAGGATCTGCTTGGGCTTACACCTCTATGTTTGCCAATGCCTATGAGAACCAACATCTACATCCTGTTGGTCCGTATAGGGATGGAATTGACGTTAGTCATAATTCACTAATAAAGGGAATAGTGGCTATGTCAAAACATTATAAAACATTTAGTGAATTCCCACCGACTGAGCGACAAGCATACATTGACTGGAATGTGACACATTATGTCACTAGCCTTACAGACAGAGCCAAAAGGAAAGGATCCCCACCTATATATACTGTACCCCACCAAGGTCACCTATGTCTCCAAGCCAATGGTCAAAATCCTAAGGCTCAATTGGGAAAGAGCACTTGTAATATTACATACATCTATACATCCCGAACGTCTCCACCATTGGTAGCATCTCAAGGAACATATTTCGTCTGCCATGACAGAGCCTATACATGGTTACCAGCCGATTTCTCAGGGACTTGTTATATGGCTTTTCTCCTCCCTCCAACATATACAGCTCCTTCGGGACATCACAAGACAAGGTACGGCAGAGGGGTTATTGCTTTGGAGGACACAGCAGGACAAGAAGGAGGTGACTTCCTTAAAGGATTCCTCCCATTTTGGGGCCCTATGGCCAATAGTAGAAATATCAGACATCTCATTCGGGTAGTTGAGGCAACAATAAATGAAACTGTCGGAGCACTGAGTAATATCACTGCTGAGCTTCAGGCGGATCGCCTTATGACATTACAGAACAGAATGGTGTTAGACATCATTCTCGCAGATCGTGGTGGAGTCTGTACATTGATTGGATCGAGTTGTTGCATTTATATACCTGATAACGCCCCTACAGTATACCAGGCCATCTCTAAATTGCACCACATTGCTGAGTCCATCCACCAGGACGAAGGAAATTGGTCTCTGATGGGATGGTTTTGGGAACTACTGTCCACATGGGGATGGAAGGTATTGACCTTTGTTGGAGTAGTTTTGGCCATCATCTTCTCGTGTTGCCTTTGTGTCACAATCTCCCCCCCTCACCCTTATTGAGCTACCTTGGTCACCCTGTCTCGCCTCGAACATTACAGCGTAGTATCTCGTGTCACGCTCCTTAGCGCGATCACGGAAGAGAGTAAAAGACTACAATTCCCAGAAGCCGCGGAGCAGGGGTCACGTGATCGGGACGACGCGCGTTGCCATCAGGGAAGCGGATGAGGATAAAAGAACTTCCGCTTCTCCGCAGCGCTGCCGCTAATTCTGGTGACTTGCTGGATATCGGGGAATCCGATCACGACTATTTCGAGGTGGTATACTGAGCAGAGGTCCGGTAAGGGTGTCGGCACACAGATACACCATTCTGTGTTCAAAGGACGCGTATGTCCTTTTGTTTGTTTGGGGACCAAAGACAACTCTGTGCATGCATTGCGGTGTCCCTCCCTGTTGGTGAGACACACGTTTGTTGTCTCTTGCAGGTAGAAGGGATACCGGCATCATTGACACATCGAGGGGGTTCTAGCGTGGGTGTCGTCACACCGATACACCATTCTGTGTTCAAAGGACGCGTATGTCCTTTTGTTTGTTTGGGGATCAAAGACAACTCTGTGCATGCATTGCGGTGTCCCTCCCTGTTGGTGAGACACACGTATGTTGTCTCTTGCAGGTAGAAGGGATACCGGCATCATTGACACATCGAGGGGTTCTAGCGTCATACTCAGTCCGGACTACTGATAATTCATTTCTTGGCACTAACCGTATGCTCTTGCAGAACTATTGGTGCAAAGGCTATTTTGTTTAGTGTTTGTGTGTCTTTTGTTGTGAATGAGGCAAACACCTCTAAATATTGCATAACGTATTTCCAACACTGTGAAGCAACAGGGTTGGCACCTTTTGTTTTCAATTAACGATCACTACAGTCAGACATTATACTGTTTTGCTATCAATGTTTTGGTGTTACAGAAAACGAGAATGATATGTGTTTCTCTCCACATACAGGCCGATAGTAGTAGCAGGGAATAGTGGAAGAGACAAAAATGACTACCCTGTGACGCCAGGCTTGGCAATATATTGAGGGTCCTTACTTGAAGATGTATACTAGGTTCTATACTAAATGAATAGGAACCATACATATTAACTACGAAGGGCTCATCTAAGACTTCTTGTTCTTTTATTTTTACAGGTCTCCCTCCCCGCAGTTCCCATCCTTTCCTTCCCTCGCTCGATCACTTCACTGATCTGTGCTATAACAGCAAGCAGACTTGAAGCGGTCGAGAGGTGGACCATTTTTGAGCATCGTTCCGATCCTGAGGAGTGGAGACGCGACACTTTGTTTACAATGTGGCCCCGCAATATGTGGTCTTTGTGCTATTATGTGTGTCCCAAGACCCATGCCACAGAAAACGGAGAATATGAAGATGAAGATGATGTTGCAGCAACAACTTGACGACTTTATGACCATCGACATTGATTCAGATTAGCGTGAGTCTTTGTGTATTGCCTGCGTAATGGCAAAAGGAGGGTCTGAGGTTCTTTAATTTTGACCCAATCTTACAGTCACCGCCATTTTTGTGTTGCCTTTACACAGGCTGCTCGATGAGCGAAGTGTCTCTGCCCTTTGGACTGCAACGTGTCAAAACCCCTCCGTCCTTGTCCTTAAAGCAATCTCAAACACCAGCCGGCCTAACTAATCCTTGTCTGGACTACCTAATCCCCGTATCAACTATCTGTTAGCCTTTAGTATTCTCCTCTCGCCATATCTTATCTTCTGGCCTTCGCTATTCTCTCCCTGTGTTTTCCTACTTTGTAACCTTCCTCTTGAAGCATACAGATATGTCCTGCCATTGCAAACACCGAACTATGGGTACCAGTATTGATTAACTGTGGGGGCTGGATAACACACAACATGTAAGCAGAGAGCATTCTGGTGACACAATATCTTGTTTTCAAACTCTCCTGATTGGCTAAAAATTTGTGCGATGGGTGTATGTTTGTACAGATGTATTTCGACGATAAAAGCTTGTGAGCCACGGAGTCAAGTGGCAGTCTCCTGAGAACCTACTTGATGTACTTCTTGGACAACTGTGCTTAGCTGCAGCTAATAAACTTGGTTTTCTACGCCAACAGAGTATTCCGTGTCTCTGTGCAACAAGGCAGGTGAACCCGAAGATTTCAGGCGTGCCCTGCGCCGCCAGGCCCAAAGGCCCGGTTCTTCAATTTCCTCACCTCCTGGGACAGACCCCCCTACTGCTTAGAAGGCACCACCGGCGGAGACATACGCCTTGCGGAGTTGCTCTGGGGGGGCTCGCCTGGAGGAGATCAGTGGCCTGAGCTGCTAGCGCACGCTCTGGTGTGGGCTCCCGCTCTTGGAGGTGTGGCTGGACGACTGCCAACTCCCCGGCTTGGGCCACGTGAGGGGTCCAAGGAAAGGGCCTCTGAAGTGGTTGTATCCGGGCCTCTGGATTGGGAACGCTTTTACTGCTCGCCTAACCCGGATCTCATGATCTCACCCGAGACCACCCAGGGCCACCTATAACGCCCGGAGGCTTGGGCGGGACTCCCCTGGCTGCGCCGGTCCTCATCTGACGCCCCCCCCCCCTGTGGTGCCCCAACGTCTCGCAGCAAGTCTAAGTGAGCACCCGCTTCCTCGACCTGGGGTTTCTGTCGAGGCCCTCCACCGCTGTATCACCGGGCGAGCCTGATGGACTGTCTTTAGGCCCAGAGCCTGCCCTACTCCAACTCTCGCGGCCTACCATCCTCCTTTGTGGCCGATCTGCGCTGGTCCCTCGAACGTTGAAGGGGTTCTTCTCCCCACGGGACCCGCGTCGGCACTGCATCGTCTAGGAGAGCTCTGCAATCTGTTGAGACCATTCCTCTGATCATGCCTTGATCGAAGATGGGCAAGGACCTGGCCCCCACCCCGGCTAAGGACAACCCTGTCGCCTCCCTATGGCTGAAATCTAACCCTCCGACGCTGTCCGCATCTGACCCTCCGGGTTCTGAGGCAGATGGGGGTCCGCCTGCGGCGCCGATCACTCAGGCATTTATGACCACATTCCTCCAAGAGATCACGGCAGAAATCGGATCGCTTAAACAAGACTTCAAATCCTGCCTACTGGTAATCCGGCGAAACATCACGGAGTTCGGGGGTCACGTGGATGACCTTGAACGCACGATGGACGCGAGGGTGGAGGACCACGAGAGTCTCTGGCTCCGGATGGCGGAACTTGAAGATCAACATATCAATCTACAACTCAAACAGGAGGACCTCGAAAATCGAGTCGGCGTAACAATTTACGCATCAGGGGGGTCCCGCGCAGAGCAGAGGGTCAAGATATATTATGGCCTTTACAGCGGACCTCCTGCAGAGGGTTCGGGCGATGAGGCCTCCCCCCCGACTCTCGACAGAGCTCATCGAATCCCCGGCCCCAGAGGGCGCCCCGACTTCGTTCCGGACATCCACACGCGAGTCAATTTCTTCCTAGTGAAAGAAGACATCTTGCAGAAGGTGCGTGGAGACACGGACCTATCTTACAATGGATTTCCGATCCAGATCTTCCAGGACATACCCCCCGTCACCCTTCGGAGGCACAAAGACTTTAAGCCAGTCACAGATAAGCTACGTGACCTTAAAATTAAATATCAATGGGGCCACCCCTTTGCACTAATCTTTCCGTGGGAGGGCAAGCGCCAAGTTCTCTGCTCACTGCGAGACGTGAAACAGCTTCTTCACCTCCCGGTGGACACTGGGGAGGTGGAGTCCTCCTCCCGCGAGACCGACGCAGGGAGCCATCTCGGTCTGAGTGGTCCACTGTTCCAACCCCCAGGCACAGGACACGTGCCAAGGATCAGGACTCCTCTCAAGCAAAACAGGACATTATCAACCATATCCGTACCCTGAGCAACTCTCCTTCTCCGACCCACTCGTCCACGCTGGCAGACTAACTTGAACTGGGAGCACGGATGTCTACAACTGTCCAATCCCAGAGGGGGGGCTCATGCCTCCGGTCCCCCTGCGAAGTTCAAACGATCTTAGCTTCCTTCGATGCTCCATCTTGCTGTGCTCCTGCTACCTCTTGCTCCTTGAACCGCTGGATGCCCGCTATAGGTGAGGCGCCCTCACAAGCTCTCCTAGAACTGTGCCAGCATGCCCTACTCCACTATACCGGCAGGGCCTGGTGGCTGGTGACTCTTACTCCAATTGTAGAGACTGGCTGCTGGAGGCAGAGACTCCTGATCGACCACCTTCAACGGACACGCTCCCACACCTGTGCAGTGTCCTCTGGAAGAGTGACTTATTCGGAATGACTCTCACCTTGTCCTGTGAGCTATTCCATGATGACACTGACCTATGTTGGCCCTGTTGGCACTTTCACATTGATTCCTTCATTCTCTCCCACCCCCCACTTACTATTTCCCTAAAGCAAATGTAGTGCAGAGGTTATTTCAAGTCTTTCCTGGCCCACCATATACAATAAGAGCATACTTTTCAACCAGGCACAGGGGGTATATCTCTACAAACTTGCCCTACTCAGCCATGATCCACCCCTGCTCTAGCCGACTCACAGTCTGCCTTGCTGAGACCTCTCCACTAAATCTTCCCTCATGATGACAACAGCGCCTCCTTTTAGGTTTCTCTCCCTCAACGTCAAGGGACTCAACTCCCCTAATAAGAGGCATTCAGATCTGGCGCTACTTGCTCCTACAGGACCCGGATATTATCTTTCTCCCAAGAAACCCACCTACTCTCCGCAGACACGCACCTCATGACGCACCCTAAGTACCCGGCTCAAAAAAAAAAAAAAAGCTTTACAAGGGTGGATGTTTGCTTAGTTCTGATTCTGAATACTAAATCTTTTTGATTAAATATGAATTAAATGTAATGTCCGTCGGGCACGAAGCTGCCAAGCGCAGAGGGAGAATTCCTAGCATTTTTCAATAATACAACATGCAGAGTACAGTAAAGGCTGAGGATTCATGATGCCAGGAGCACTAAACGGCAGGGAAAACACAACGCACAGTCAGATCACAGGACAACAAAGCATTTCTCACTTTCATCGGCGTTAGTAAAGGGAAGATGAGACCAGAACAGCAACTACTGAAGTCAACGAAGGCCGGCCATAGTGCAGGGGGCACTTTCAAAAGTACACCAGTGCTCAGACTCAAAAGACGAGGGGGGTACCGACATAAAAGTATTCACTATGTCATTAGCCACGAAACGCTTACATTTATGGTCCCCGATCACGCAATTCATAGATTATAGCGCGAAAACAATCACATGCTCCCTCACCCTTCATTCAGGAAGTCGCCCAGCCTCCTTGAACTTTTTCAAACTGTTTTGTTTTTTGGAATGGTAGACCTATTTGTTCCATCATACTTGCTTCATTGTTGTATTACAAAATGCTTAGCCCTTCTTCCTTTTCTGGTTTTTGCTTCCAGCTATAAATTTGATTTTTCTAAGCCAACTATGCTGTATGTTATTCTACCGTGCTATTGGTTTTTCCTTTTCACCATGTACAAATTTAATTGTTATCATATGACATGTAGTGATGTTATGCATTTCTTTTTCCTTATATGATCAATAAACTTATCTTTTTTAACTTAAAAGTAACAGAAGACGGTTCTGGATAGAAAAAAAGCGGGTTCAATTGAATCACCACCAAGCCAGCCTGTTAAAAGGGAAGGAAGCCCGGCTCAGGCTGAGAGGTGCAAAGTAGAGAAGTTGAACCCCAAGCAAAACAACGTATCTGTGATTGCAGCAAAACAGGCACCTATGGCCATCGATCCTTACAAGCCAGAGGAGACCTACATACAGTTTACATTTTCCAGAAATTGTTTCAAAAACACTGAGTTCTTTTTCTCTTGATTAAACTGCTGACGTGTTTCTACCTTATTTGTTTTCGAGTCTCCTCAGGACAGGAGCTGGTTTGGATGCTACTGGATTTAGGCCCGTTTACCCTCTTGATGCATACAGACTCAGTAGTTGTGGGACTCTGTATCAGATAGAAGGCTTCTCTGTTGAGTATAAGACATACAGGATGTTCCAATAGTCCACCTTGCTTGTGACGAGGGCACGTGCGATAATTTCCGGGTGCTGATCGGGAGCAATCTATAAATAATTGTCAGCATCTTCAGGGTATGGAAGCATGAGGCGGTGGCGGCGTTGACTTGGGTCGCCATGTTGAGTTTGCGGTCAATGACTATCCCAAGGTTCTTGGCGTGTGTGGTGTGGGTGGGTATCGTTCCTATCTCTGATGGCCTCCAAGTGGAGTTCCACGGTAAAGTGCTCTTCCAGAAAATCACCATTTATGATTTCAGTCTTGGCAGTGTTCAGCTTCAGTTGGTCTTCATCCAGTCATGCAGAACTTGATCCGGGTACTGGGCATCTTGCCCATGAGGGGCAGTTGGATTCTGACCTTGTAGACTTAGGAAAGCCTGCGCTCACTCAACCCCAATTAAAAAAAGGTCTGAAAGGTGTGGTTAGCCTTTTATCCTTTCAAACTCGATAAACTAAATACAACTGAGGTTAACAAAATTAGTATATTATTACAGCGCTTAGAAAATAGTTCATTAACATTCAGTAATCATTATTTAATATAAAGTTGAAGTAGAGCAGACAATTAGGGGTTGCGGGGGACACTGAAAAGAGGCATGGTCTTGCCCCTAACACTAGAATGTATGATTCCAAGTGGCTAGAAATTATGAGCGGATTATCTTGGATATTTCTGGTTTAATACGCTGTGATGTGAGAGAACGCTATTTGGGTGCACATGATGAGGTGAATTGATGCCACACAGGTTCACGAGGGATGGTTGAATATCTAGGGATGATTGGCTCTGTTGAGTGATGCACAGTGGATGATGACAAGAGTGTGTATTCAATGATCGCAAAAAGAGTGAGTGTAATGTACAGCTAAACATATAGTACGGAAAGGTGATAACCTTTAGGTCAGATGACACTAAAATTCTATCAGACATGTGTGAAACACAACATTAACAGTAGCACCCATGGAGATGTTCACCAATCAGCAGCACAACAAAGGTGCCACATCCCTCCCATGAGCAGCTGAAAGGTTAGGGGAAGGTTGGAAATCCCTCAGCTGACAAAGTGTTGTAGTTGTCAGATGTGGGTATATATGAACAAGTTACTTACCTTCGGTAACGCATTATCTGGCAGAGACTCTAGCAACAGATTACTTACCTTTGAATTTCCCAGGCGTCAGGCTGGATCCAGTAACTTTTGTTGAGCAATACCCTTGTGCGCGCAGTCGGGTGGCTCCATTCGGCTCCAGGTGACGTAGTCGGCAGCGTCGGTTAGGACGTCGCAGTACTTATATAGGCGCCACCCAGGCACGCGGACGTCAGTACTTTTTGTTTTATCCACGCCAGAAGCGCAGAGCCACGAAGTAACTGACGTAGTCGTGTGCAAAACTAGGGCCCTGAAAAGCGGAGAAACCCTAGCCCTAATAAAATCAGTCCGCAAAGCGGGGAGGGGCTGTAAGGAATCTGCACCTAGATAGTCTCTACCAGATAGTGCGTTACCGAAGGTAAGTAACTTGTTCATCTGATAGAGACTTCTAGCTGCAGATTCCTTACCTCTGAATTAGATACCCAAGCCATACCATCCCTGCGGTGGATTGCGGACCAATCCCTTACACTAGGAAGTCCTGCAGGACTGAACGGGCAAAATGCCCATCCATGCGTAACCCGACTGTCCAGGCAGTAGTGCTTGGCAAACATGTGCAAGGATGCCCACGTTGCCGTCAGACAGATGTCAAGGACTGGGATACCCTGAGCCAAGGCCATAGTCGCAAACATTCCCCTGGTGGAATGGGCCCTTAATCCCTCAGGGCGCTGCTTCTTGGCCAGGGCATAGCAGACCTTAATGCAGAGAACGACCCTGCAGGAGATGGTACTTTTCTGCACTGCCCGCCCCTTCTTAGCTCCCACGTACCCCACAAAGAGTTGGTCGTCCACCCGGAACTCTTTTGTGCAGTCAAGGTAGAACAACAACGTTCTTTTTGGGTCCAATCGGTGGAGACACTACTCTTCCTTAGCAGGATGCGGGGAGCAAAGAAGGTGGGCAGCGTGATGGATTGACCCAGATGGAATGGGGTCACAACCTTAGGCAATAATGATGCATGGGCGCGAAGCACCACTTTGCCTGGAAAAGACATCATGTACAAGACAACGCCTGCAACTCACTCACCCTCCGGGCAGATGTAATAGCTACTAAAAAGCTGTCTTGATGGTAAGCAGCCGGAGGGGACAGTTATGTAAAGGCTCGAAAGTAGCACACATAAGATAAGTGAGGACCAAATTAAGGTCCCACTGCGGCATAACAAAGGGCATGGTCGGAAACAAGAGCGCCAGCCCCTTTGAAAACCTATTTTCAATTAGAGACTTGAAGAGAGAGGGTTGGTCTGGTAGCTGCAAAAAAAGCAGACAGAGCAGAAAGATAACCCTTGAGAGTTCCCAAAGTACAGCGCTGTTGGGCAAGGGTTAGAATGAATAAAAGGACAGTGGAAAGAGAAGCAGAAAGAGGGTCAATACACCTTTTTGTACGGTACAATACATATTTCTGCCAACGGTAGGAGAATACCATCTTAGTGGAGGGTCACCTGGCCACCAAAATAATGTTACATACTTCGGGAGGAAGGTCAAAAGCCATCAACTGCCACCGCTAAATCTCCACGCATGGAGGTGCAGAGTTGACAAGTTCTAGTGGAGAACCCTCCCATGCTGCTGCGACAGAAGATCCTCCCAAAGGGGAAGCCTGATCGGAGGATCGATGCTTATCTTCAGGAGCTCTGGATACCAGACTCTCCTTCCCCAGTTCGGAGCCACAAGGATGACTTGGGCCCGGTCGCACCTGATCTTCTTCAGAACCCTGGGCAGGAGTGGTATGGGAGGAAAGTTATACAGCAGGCCTGAGCTTCACTCGCGTCAAAAGGCGTCGCCAAGCGATAGCCGCCTTTGAAACTCCAGCACGCAGTATTGCTGACACTGCGCGTTGTCTTCGGAGGCGAACAAATCTAACCAAGATACTCCCCACTGATGAGACCTCCGACGGGAGACGCCATTCGTGATCCGCTAGGCATCGACGTCTGAGTTCGTCCGCCCTGGCATTCAGAGAACCTGCCAGGTGTTGAACCACCAGGGTTATGCCCTGCTGTTCCAGCCATCTCCAGCTTGTTGCAGTACCTCATGGTGGTAGTGTTGTCTGGGAACACCTGCACTAACTTCCCCTTGAGTGAGGGAAGAAATTCTTTCAATGCCAATCAAATCGCTCAAAGCTCCAACAAATTTATGTGGAGCCCTGACTCTGCCGGTGACCAGTGTCCCCTGATCTCCACCTCTCCCAGATGGCCACCCCATCTTAGAAGTGACGCATCTGTCACAATTGTGAAATCTGGTTGGGGAAGGGAGAGGGGCCTGCCATTGACCCAGTCGTGGTTCGTCAACCACCACTGCAGATCTCTCGCAGTTCCTTCCGAGATCTGGACCATGTCGGTGAGATTTCCTCGATGTTCTGCCCACTGGAACTTCAGGTCCCACTGCAGAGCCCGCATACGCCACCTGGTATGCTTTACCAACAGGATGCAGGAGGCCATGAGGCCCAACAGCCTCAGAGTCAGTCTCACCGAAATCCAAGATAGAGGCTGAAACATCGGAACCATAACCTCACGATCCTGGACTCGCTGCTCGGGAGGATAGGCCCGAAACTGCACTGTGTCCAGAACAGTTCCAATGAAAGGGAGCGGCTGAGAAGGAGTCAGGTGTGACTTTGGCATGTTTATAGAGAACCCCAGCAAATGCAGGAGGTTCGCCGTAGTCTGAAGGTGGGAGAGGACAGCCTGGGGCGAGGATGCCTTCAACAGCCAGTCGTCGAGGTAGGGGAAGACTGAGACCCCTAACCTGCGCAGATGAGATGCGACCACCACCATCACCTTGAAGAACACCCGAGGGGCACTGGTAAGGCCGAAGGGGAGCACGGTAAACTGAAAGTGCTCGTAGCTTACCTTGAACCGCAGGTAACGCCTGTGGCCCGGCAGGATGGGGATGCGAAAATACACATCCGGCAGGTCCAACGCTACCATCCAGTCTTCTTGGTCTAGGGCAGACAAGACCTGAGCTAGAGTGAGCATCTTGAACTTCTCCTTCTTGAGGATGAGATTGACGGTCCGAAGATCTAAAATGGGCTGCAACCCTTTGTTCTTCTTCGGAATCAGAAAGTTGCGGGAATAACAGCCATTGCCTACTTCTGAAACCGGGACACCTTTCTATAGCTCCCTTGGCGGTTGTAACTTCCTCCTGGAGAAATTTCAGATGATCCTCCCGTCAGCCGTTCCTGATTTGGCAGAATGGGAGGAGGAAAAGAAAGGAAAGGCAGAGAATAGCCCTCCTGAATGATCTGCAAGACCCACTTGTCCGATGTTATGGACTTCCAGTGGGGGAGATGATGGATTCTCCCGCCAACTGGAGTGGTGTGGTCTTGCAGAGTCAGACTTGGAGGGCTTGGAGACAGCAGCTGCCGAGGGCAGAGTGGCCGACGACTTCAGACTTCCATTCGTAGGTCGGAATGAACTGCGTCCACGTCCCCGCACGGTTTGGGAAGCCTGTGCAGGACGGTGGCTGGGATAGGGCTGACGTGGCTGGAAACCCCTTCCATTGCCATGAAAGTGCGAAAGGTAGACTGGCCACAAGGAATAGAAGAGAGGCCCAAGGATCTGGCTGTAGCTCGAAAGTCCTTGAATCTCACTACAGCCGAATCTGCCTTTTCCCCAAAAAGACTGGTTCCATCAAAGGGCATGTCCTTCAAATTGGCCTGGACATCGCCAGAGAAGCCAGTTGTCCTAAGCCAGGCGTGGCGTCTCAAGGCCACTGTCGTGGAAATCGATCTGCCCAGCGAATCCATCATATCAAGGCCACACCTTATGGTGAATTTTGCTGCATATCTCCCGTCCTTAACTGCTTGAGAGAGCACAGCCCGGGCCTTCTCCGGGACTTGTGGTAGCACTTGTGCAACAGTCTCCCAAAGGGAGTGGGAGAAACGGCCCAATAAGCATGCAGTATTCACCAACCGCAATGCCAGGCTGAAGAAAGAAAACATCTTTCCAAATGAATCCAGCCTCTTGGATTCTCTATCCGGAGGGGAGGAAGAGAACGTGCCCTGGGATGTAGAGGCCTGCACCACCAAACTTTCAGGGGTGGTGTGTTGGCTGAGGAACTTTGGGTCGCCTGGCGCTGGACGATGGCAGTGTGCAATTGTCCTATTCACAGGAGACTGTGTGCTAGGCTTGGACCATGTGCCTAGAAGGACATCAGTTAATGCTTCGTTAAAGGGCAAAAGGGGTTCAGAGGTGGAAGCCCCAGGATGAAGCAGTTCAGTTTGGTGATTAGTCCTGACTTGCACGGAGCGCAGCTTTAGTTCGAGGACCTCAGCTGCCCTTTTAACCACCATGGCATAGGATGCCCTCTCCTGCGTAGCCACAGTTGGTGGAGAGAGCATGCCAGTATCTGGAGAAGTGTCCAGTTCACTGGCTTTCCCAAGTTCCCCATACCAGTCCAACTCTACTGCAGAGTCATCCTAGTGTTCCAAAGGGTCCAAAGACCAGTCCCATTCCTCTCCTGAGCCTAACACATCCCCAAAGTGCTCAGGCGACAACATGGAACCCTTGGGTTAAATCTGCACTGGAATTGGCATTGAGCAACGTCGTTCCGACTCAGTGTTGTCGGGGATAAGGATGGGCCTGGTGCCGCCGGTGACCGACTTTGGGTCCAACACCAGAGGAGGTCGCGATGGCACGACCGGCATCCACCCGGATCCGGGATCGGATCACTGAGGCCCGGCCCCAGCCGAACCCGATAGAGCCCATTTCAACTCTGCGGGACCGAGGGCTCACCAGAGGGGTCAGCCCGCTCAAATAAGCGGCGCATGGCCCTGTAAAAATCTTTAATTTGAGCAACGGTCGCTCCGGCTCCCGGAAAGGGTGGGAGGTGCCAAGTCGATTCTAGCTCCACAGAACCTTGCATAGAGCCTCGGTGTACCTTAACTCTTTTGTCAATGGACGACAGCTGAGGTGAAGATGAAGTCCGCTTGGACTACTTCTTCTTGTGCCTCTTTCCCGAGTGTCTCAAAGACCTCAAGTGGGACGAAGAGGACTTTGGGCTCCGGGAGCAGTCCCATGACCTACTCTTCTTCGATCGGGACCGGGATCTCCACGGAGTCTCGCTGGACAGTGTTGACATCCAGGCCGCACGAAGCTTCATGGCCTGCTCCCGCAAGGCCTTTGGGGCATAGCCAGACAGTCCAAGCACGACTTCGAATCATGGTCGCGCTCGAGAAACCAGAGGCAGACGAGGTGGGGGTCGGTAACCGACATCATGCGCATGGCTTGAAACCTATCTTCTGCATGGCTTGAAACCTGGCACCGCATGGCTTGAAACCGGTCTTCCTAAAAGACATCCTCACACACAAATGAAATTTTTTTTTTAATTCCCAAAAAAAGTTGAGAAAAAGCCTGTTAAAAAGCAACAGAGGGGTAGCTCTTCCAAGATCGGTGCTTAACTGGCCCAGAAAGAAAAGAGCTGGCATCCGCGTGCCTAGATAGGTCCCGCAACGTCATAACCGATGCAGATGACGTCTCGCAGAGCCGAATGGAGCCACCAGGCGGTGCACATGCTCAGCAAGAGCTTCCGGATCCAGCCTGAGGCCTGGAAAATTCAAAGGTAAGGAATCTGCAGCTAGAAGTCTCTATCATATATACACAACAGTCTGAAGCCATTCAGGTGAAAGGTAAGTTCTTTTTTTCATGTTAGGCCCTTAGGTTACAGCAACAGCAGGTAAGTCTTGACAGGGCTCCATCCCCCTCCAAGTGTCCTCATCACATGGCTTCAACTCCACATCACACACCAGCATTTTATTACATCATTCACTCTCAGCACACCAGACACCAGCTCATTCATGCAGGGAATGGTTTTCCGGTTACAAAATGGTCTGGCAGACAGAATGGTCATTTTGATGAAGACCTCTCACTAATTTTGTGCGCACTTACTCCTTCTTACTTAATTTTACCAAACAAGAAAATGTAGCGCATATTCTAAGTCAGAGAGACAAAAATAAGCTTACGTGCCAGAGAAATTAATAGTATTTTGCTTTTAGGAACAAATAATTAAACTATCACCAAAGTTTACATTTAACTGTAAAACACTGCGTTCCTGTTAGAGGATCGGAGACTACGTGTCTAGTGGGGGGAAAAAATAATCCCACAGTTAAGATTCCATATTGAGATCATAAATGTTTAAATTAATAAAATTGTGAAAAATATTATAGGGATTGGGCGGTTGTGCCGAACAATTTGATGTTATTTGTCAAAGGTAAGGCGGAGGCACATTAATGAGTGCATTTGAAATTATTAGCTAATCTCATATTTGATAAGTGAACCTCACAATTTAAAAATTCCCCAACAAAGTTTAGCAAATCAGACGTCGCTATACTGGGGTCGAGGCTGAAATGTATTCTTTACTAGCATTCTATAAAGTCTGATTTCAAGATCACACATGGAGTGAGTCCTGGTGAACAGAAGTCAAAGTAAGGCCACAACCAGCCATGCTTTCTTGGGGATCTGGAAAGGAATGGGTAACAAAAAGTATTCCAAAAGAGGAGGTCACCACCCAGATCAAACGTGCAAAGCCTTACAGCAGGTTCAAGATCAAGAAGAGAAACATCCCTTTTATTAGGTGCTTTGTGCATGGTTGATGTGAAGCCACTGTGACTTAGAAAGTAAACCTCACCACAAATTAATAACTACCTCTCTATTAAGTGAGGAGGGCGGCACAACTACATTTCATGGCAAACGGTGAACGGTTTTACCAAGTGCACTATTAACAAAAGACACTGCAAAATAAAAGAATCACCCCCACAACAAATGGATCTATCAATGTGCATGTTTGCCGATGAATTCTTTGAAAATGCACCATTTACCGATATTACGCAGACACTTCTTCAAACTAACATTCTTCACTGGTGAAGCTGTGAGAGAGACACCTTCCTTCTTGTGTGTCTGCAGCGATCTGTCAGGCTAAAGAGAGGCCTAGGGTAGAGATCATTATAATCTGCCCTTAATAACAGAGTATATGATGGGCACAGCATATAACTGGCATATGTACCCAATAGCCTCAAGTGTCTGACCATACAAGCTGAGGTCCAGGGGTTTGTTTACGTGCTCGTAGTTGAGACCATTATTCTGAAATAGTGAGTTATGATTAAAACGACTAGCAATACAGCTGTATATGACTACAGGCAGTCATATCAACTCATCTTTGCACCCTACTTCCAACTTATTGATTTCAAGTTTATTCTGGTAGAAAAATTAGTTCTATATCCTTGGAAAAAAGTGGTCTACTCATCTACGCGAGACTGGCATCTCCTAGATTAAGGAAGCTCTGTGGTGCAGCGAGCAACTGTCTCATTGGCCGATTTTTTCCAAGTCTCTTGAGGGAGACAAATGGCGTCCCTTTTTAGATCGAGCTTTCGAGACCTCTTGTATATACTTTAGTATATACTTCTTTGTGGGCTTAAAGCCTGCCCACTGCTTTCATTTGTTTGTTTGTGTCCTTAAAAAAAAAAAAAAAAGTCCTTGCTTACTAGTGGTCAGTCCTTCCTATTTGTCCCTCCTTTTCGTCAGTTGTTTACTCCCACAGAGCAGTGTCCTAGTACTTGTATCCTTCCACTTGTCCCATTGTAGCTTCTGTTTAGGGACTACTTTTCCCTTTCTCTAAGAGCATTTGACCAGAGCGCTCAATGTTTTCAGTCGCTGCAGGTCCATTTCTGTAAACGGGGCTATAAATCAAGTTTCCCTCTCATTACATTTGCTGTACATTCAACGACGGAGGTCAAATGTTAGAAGCTGTTTTCCGAGGGCGCCTGTATCCGCCCCCGGCTGCGCAAAGAGAATCGTGAGCACAACTATTTACATTGATTTCCAGTTAAGCGCTGCCGATGCACTGAGGAAATCGCTTACATTACGATTTTTTATGAATATTGCCCCAATTTAGGATGGCGGCCGCACGTCATGTGCGATGACATCGTTAACGTCATGACGAGGTCCTCCTGTTAATGACTGTCACAGGTACTTCAAATTGGAGTGCCCCCTCGCAATAGGGACACGCCCGCTGATCACCGTTTCCAATTACATGAGGTGTCCTCCTGGCCTGCCCCTCGGATTGGCCGGGGCCTGTGCCTTTAAATCCTGGCTTCAGCGTCCCGCTCGCTTTCACCCTGTGTGAGGACACATCATTTTGTTCTGGGCCTCCTCTTTCTGTCTGTCATCGGTTCCCGTCTTTCTCCAGCACCCCACTCACGCACGCGGAACTGCAGTGTGACCAAGAGTCGTGTCTGTCTCTTCCAACAGCTCGCTGAGAACTTGCTGCGTCTCCCCGGCTGAAATCTTCATTTTGCCTGGTACAATTCAGCATCATTTTCAAGCATGTTTGTACAGAATCGTAAATGCGAATTCTAAACATAATGTTCATTTTCTGCCTTACAACAGGTCTTGAGCGCCATACGGTATATTGCATTCACATGTATGATTGTGTGATGTCATCTCAGCTCACCTCTCCCATCTGTCCCCTGTCACCACTCACCTTAAGTCCCCGACATATTTTGCAGTGACAGCGTACTTTTGCATGACGTTTACGTGGCTTAATGTGACACTTTAGTGTGTCCCAATCAAAGCAAATATATACATTGTTACTTCTGAAACGTACACCCTCTTGTACAGTGCAGCCGCTCGTGGCAGGGGCAGCATGTTTCCTAGGACATCTGCAGTGAAGGACCCATGCATGTCACCCCTTGTCTGTTGTAGCAAGTGAGTACGACTCTGAGGCACATTTCTCTTACATGTTTATTAAAGGCTACCCTAACTTCTATAAGTCTATAAGCTGTTGATTTGTAGAACAAGAACTATACTGCTGAAATCCTTACTAGATTTCCCCCCAAAAAATTACAATTTTAAGAACCAGCAGGAATGGATGAGCCATTGGCAAACACTACAAGTATCTATCAGCCAATAAGGGTCGCGCAAAGCGTATCCTTCTATTTATTCTTTCTTCATATTCTGAGAGAAAGTTTAAACTGAAAATCTCCTGATGGGGGCCTGCAATAAAGCGAGGTAAACGTAGTGCACGTGTAAAGGCATTTCAGATGATAAGTGCAAACAAAGGACACGTATAAATAAAACACAGCAATGTTCGCAATTGGAAACAATCACAAATATTAAAAACTAAATAAACAGGCACGCTGATTCCAACTGGGATTCTATTTTAAGTGGTATTTGTGTAATTTGCACGGGGGTTAGTAGCCCATTACTATGTGCATCCATTTCCTAGGCAGTAAAGTACTAGTTATTTGTAAGTTACTGTTCGAGAAGCACAAGTTACTAACTTGTGTAACGATATATCTGTAAGAGACAGTAGTTAGTGACAGATTCCTTACCTTAGAATATCCCCAGGCGTGAGGCTGGATCCGGAAAGTTTTTGCGTAGCAGTACCCTTGCGCGCCGGTAGGCGGGCGTCGTGCGGCTCCGCGTCCGTCGTCGGGCGTCGTGATCGCCGGGATGACGTCGCGGGCAGTACTTAGACGCCGCCTGCGCGCTGTCAGTTCTGTACACGACTTTCCGCGCCAGGAACGCAGAGCCATGCAAGAAGCTGACATAGGTGTCTGAAAAATACTAGGGCCCTGAAAGGGATGTCCTTAACTCCTGGAAATCAGTTCGCAGAACGGGGAGGATGGGTGGGCGGTAGGAATCGGTCACTAACTACTGTCTTACAGATATATCGTTACACAAGTTAGTAACTTGTGCATCTGAAAGAGACACGTTAGTGACAGATTCCTTACCTTAGAATAGATACCCCAGCAATACCAACCCCGGTGGTGGGTCTGCAAACAAAGATCAGACAAGGAAGTCCCGGAGGACAGAACGGCCAAAGAAGCCGTCCCTCCGGACCTGACTGTCAAGGCAGTAATGCTTTGTAAATGTGTGCAGCGAGGCCCACGTAGCTGCCTGACAGATATCCTGCAGCGGAACACCGCGGCCTAAAGCCGTGGTAGCAGCCGCGTTCTGGTGGAATGGGCACGCAGCCCAACAGGAGGCTCCATCTTAGCCAAAGAATAGCAGGCTTTGACACACAAGGTTACCCGGCGGGAGATGGTTCTCTTGTGCACCGCCCGACCTTTTTTGGCACCCACGTAGCCAACAAAGAGCTGGTCATCCACCCGGAAGTGTTGTGTGCGATTGATATAAAAAGAAAGCGCACGTTTTGGATCCAGACGGTGGAGCCTCTCTTCCTCTGTGGAAGGATGCGGATTAGGAAAGAAGGTGGGCAAAGTGATGGTCTGCCCAATGTGGAAGGCAGTAACCACCTTTGGCAAGAAGGACGGACGCGTCCTAAGAACAACCTTGTCTGGATGGACAGACAGAAAGGGAGGTTTGCATGATAGAGCCTGGAGCTCACTCACCCGCCGAGCGGAGGTGATGGCCACCAGAGAGGCTGTCTTCAGAGTCAGAAGACGAAGAGGACAGTTATGTAGAGGCTCAAAGGGAGCGCACATGAGAAAGGTAAGAACCAAGTTCAAGTCCCACTGAGGCATCACAAACGGAACAGGAGGGAAGAGGTGTGTAATGCCTTTTAGAAACCTGTTAACAGGGGACTTGAAAAGGGAGGGCTGATCAGGAAGCCTGAGGAAGGCCGAAATGGCACAAAGATAGCCCTTGATGGTACCCAGGGCAGAACCCTGTTGGGCCAGAGAAAGAAGGAACAGAAGAACCTCAGAAAGAGGGGCAGAGAGGGGATTTACAGCCTTTGCTGTGCACCATGCCACAAACTTGTTCCACCTGCAGGCGTATACCACCTTAGTGGAGGGACGCCTGGCTGCCAGAATCACATCACAAACTTCGGGAGGCAAGTCGAAAGGAATCAACTGCCGCCGCTCAATCTCCACGCAAGCAGGTGGAGGCTGGACAGGTTCGGGTGGAGGACCGTCCCTGCTGCTGCGACAGAAGATCCTCCCGAGCGGCAGACGGATCGGGGATCGACGCTCATACTGAGTAGCTCGGGATACCAAACTCTTCGAGCCCAGTCCGGAGCCACAAGGATGACTTGGGCCCGGTCGTGCCGAATCTTCTTCAACACTCTGGGTAGAAGTGGTATAGGCGGAAAGGCGTACAACAGACCGCAACTCCACTCGCGACGAAAAGCGTCGCCGAGCGCAGTGCCGCCTTGGAAATTCCAACGCGCAGAACTGATGACATTGCGCGTTCTCTTCGGTGGCGAATAGATCTAACCAAGGCTCTCCCCACTGCAGAAAGAGACCTTGCGCCACTTCCGAGTGAAGACGCCATTCGTGATCCATCATGCACCTGCGGCTGAGTTCGTCCGCCCTGGCGTTCAGGGAACCTGCCAGGTGTTGAACCATCAGGAAAATGCCCTGATGTTCCAGCCATGTCCAGAGGCGCAGAGCCTCCTGACAGAGGGTCCACGACCCCACCCCGCCTTGTTTGTTGCAGTACCACATGGCGGTGGTGTTGTCTGTGAACACCTGCACTACCTTCCCTTTGACAGAGGGAAGGAATGCCTTGAGTGCAAGTCGGATCGCCCGGAGCTCCAGAAGGTTGATATGGAGCCGGGACTCCGCCGGAGACTGGAGGCCTCTGATCTCCGCCTCTCCCATGTGACCGCCCCATCCCAGAAGGGACGCGTCCGTCACAACTGTTTGCTCTGGCTGGGGAAGGGAGAGGGATCTGCCCATGACCCATTGCCGGTTCGAGAGCCACCACTGCAACTGTTTTGCAGCCCCCTCCGAGATCTGGACGTGATCGGACAGGTTGCCCTGGTGCTGCGCCCACTGGAACTTCAGGTCCCACTGCAGAGCCCGCATATGCCATCTGGCATGATCGACCAGCAGGATGCAGGAGGCCATGAGGTCCAGCAGCCTCAGGGTCATCCGTACCGAAACCCAGGATAAAGGCTGAAAGATTGGAATCATAGCCTGAATATCCCGGACTCGCCGTTCGGGAGGATAGGCCTGAAACTGCGTCGTGTCCAGAACTGCTCCGATGAAAAGGAGCTGTGGAGAAGGAATCAGATGCGACTTCGGCACATTGATGGAGAACCCCAGCGAGTGCAGGAGTTCGGCCGTAGTCTGGAGGT
This sequence comes from Calotriton arnoldi, assembly GCA_963921515.1. NCBI lineage: Eukaryota > Metazoa > Chordata > Amphibia > Caudata > Salamandridae > Calotriton > Calotriton arnoldi. The sequence continues at coordinate 299,695 of CAWUFW010000913.1, read as the reverse complement.
GGGAGACGACTGCCTGGGACGAGCTCGCCTTCAGCAGCCAGTCGTCGAGGTAGGGGAATACTGGAACCCCTGCCCGGCGCAGATGAGCTGCGACCACCGCCATCACTTTCGTGAACACCCGAGGGGCACTTGTAAGGCCAAAGGGGAGCACGGTGAACTGAAAATGCTCGAGGCCTCACCGTGAACCGTAGGTAACGCCGGTGGGCCGGCAGGACGGGGATGTGGAAATAAGCGTCCTGCAAGTCCAACGCTACCAACCAGTCTCCAGGGTCGAGGGCAGTCAAGACCTGAGCTAGGGTGAGCATCTTGAACTTCTCCTTCCGGAGGAAGCGATTGACGTTCCGGAGGTCCAAGATAGGACGCATGTCCTCCTTGTCCTTTTGGGCACCAGAAAGTAGTGGGAGTAGCAACCACGTCCTACTTCTGGGGTCGGAACATGCTCGATGGCCCTCTTGGCCAAGAGGGCCGTGACTTCCTTCTGCAGAAGCACCAAGTGATCCCCTGACATGCGGTGGAATTGAGGTGGCATGGCTGGGGGGGTGGTCTCGAAGGGGAGGGAGTAGCCCCTTCGGACAATGTCGAAGACCCACCTGTCCGAGGTGATGGGACGCCAGTGGTGAAGGTGATGGCGGACCCTGCCCCCTACTGGCGTGCTGTGCACCTGAAAGGAGGGACTAGGAGGGCTTGGAGGCCGCGGACGGGTTGGAGGTAGTGGCCTGACCCGCACGCTGGTTGCCCGAACCGCCACGGCGGTATCCACGTCCTCGGCCACGCGAAGACGCCATGCTGCGCGGGCCGGTGGGCAGCTGACGTGACTGGGCGCCCCTTCCGTGGCCACGAAAGGGGCGAAAAGCAGAGGTTAGCGGAGGGCGCACAACAGAAAGGCCCAGGGACTTGGCAGTAGCCCGTGAGTCCTTAAAACGCTCCAGCGCATGGTCTGCTTTGGAACCAAAAAGACCGACTCCATCAAAGGGCATGTCCATGAGTGTATTCTGGACATCACCCGAGAAACCAGTTGTTCTCAGCCAGGCGTGGCGACCTAGCGCCACCGTCGTTGCAAGCGATCTGCCCAGCGAGTCGGCGGTATCAAGGCCACAACGTATGGTGTATTTAGCCGCATCTCTTCCTTCCGCAATGGCGCGGGTAAGCAGTGTCTGGACCTCCTCAGAACACTGTGGCAAAACAGCCGCCACCGAATCCCACAGGGAGTGGGTATATCGGCCCAAAAGGCAAGCAGTGTTGACGGACCGCAAGCCAGCACTGGAGGAAGAAAAAGCCTTCTTCCCAAATTGGTCCAGGCGTTTGGATTCCCTATCCGGAGGGGCGGTAGGGAAGGCGGTTTGGGAGGCAGAGGCTTGGACAACCAAGCTCTCGGGGGTGGGATGTTGGGAGAGAAACAAGGGGTCGCCCGGAGCAGGGCGATGGCATCGGGCCACGTTCCTATCCACAGGAGCCCCTGTGGTGGGCTTGGACCAGGCGCCCAAAAGAGCGTCAGTGAGTGCATCATTAAACGGCAGCACAGTCTCCGTGGTGGAAGCTGCCGGCTGAAGCACTTCCGTCAGGAGATTAGTCCTGACAGCCACAGTAGGCAATTGGAGATGCAAGGCTCCAGCTGCTCTACGCAACACCGTTGCGAAATTAGCTCCCTCCTCCGTAGCCACGGGAGGAGACAGCATGCCAGTGTCAGGGGAAGTGTCTAGACCACTGGCATCCCCAAGTTCCTCAGCCCAGTCCTGATCATACTCACACTGTTGTGTGAGAGGGTCTTCCGACCCCTCCCAGCTCTCTTGGTCCTCCTCTGATTCAAAATATGGAGGAGGGACATTTGGGACCCAAGGTCTCATCGGCGCCGGAGTCGAGCGACGTCGGTCCGGCTCCATGTCCGGAGCCGGAGAGAGCCGGGGAGAGCCGGGGAACGACGCCGTCCGGAGCCCCGGACGGCGTCAGGAACGGCACCGGGGACATCGGCGGAGGCGTGGTTAGGTCAACCGGCGTTGATGGGGGTTGCGGTACCACCGGAGCCGGGATCGAGGCCGAGGCCGGGATGAAGACTGGCGGGACAGGCGGCGCTGGGACCGGAGTCGTCGGCGACGCCGGAGCAACCCCATCAGGGCCCGCGGTGCCCGAAGGCGCACCGGAGGGACCTTGAGGCCCGAAGAGGCGGGCCATTGCCGACAGGAATTCCTGTATTTCGGCCGGAGTCGCCCCCGAACCCGGAAAGGACTGGTAATGCGGGGGCGGCTCCACAGGCACGTCCGGGGCCGCGGGGACGGTGCCGACAGTGGCCTCAGCCGAGTCGCGAGACCGGCGAGGCGAAGTCTTAGAGCGATGATGCTTCTTAGACTTTTGTGCTTCGACTTACCTGAGGAGCGCGAAGACTTGGACTCAGACGACCAGCGGGGACTCCGCGACCGGCCCTCGACCTCTCCCGGGACCGGGGCTTGGTGCGGCGCGAGCCGACTGCCGGACCTCGAGTAGCTTTCGAGACCGCTCTCGGCAAAGCCTTCGGGTGAAGTTTCCGGCAGTCAGGGCACGACTCGTGTCGTGGTCTCGGCCGAGACAGTAGAGACACTCTAGATGCGGGTCTGTGATCGACATCATTCGACCACAGGCGTCGCATGGCTTGAAGCCGGGCATCCCTACGACACCTAGGAGTCGATGAAGACTCGAAAAGAAACAGTGAAAAATTCACAAAAAAGTTAGTCAAAAATTGACTAGGGCACTGCTCTTCCCGGATCTGCGCTTACTGGCGCGGAAAAGAAGAACTGACGCCAGCGCGCAGGGGCGGCGTCTGAGTACTGCCCGCGACGTCATCCCGGCGATCACGACGCCGACGACGGACGCGGAGCCGCACGACGCCGCTTACCGACGCGCAAGGGTACTGCTACGCAAAAACTTTCCGGATCCAGCCTGACGCCTGGGGATATTCTAAGGTAAGGAATCTGTCACTAACGTGTCTCTTTCAGATACGTATATAGCACCCACTGCAGAGATCAATGTGCAACCTGCAGGCATGGTTAATTATGCCCTTCATCCTTTGTAGCTCTGTACATTAAGCATAATAGCGCCGGGTAATAATAACATCTCTTAATACAGCACCAAGAAGCAGGAGGAATCTGACGAAGCATTTTATGAAAAAAACGGTGCTGCTATTTCTCCCTGAAATGAAGTTCGTGTATTTCTTTGTCTGGCTCGGCTCTTTGTCATTTCTTTCCATTGTTTGTTTAACGGGACTACACAGAGTTGGGTCCTGCTGAATGGTCGGTCCATACAATGATGCTGCCTTTATCATGCCAGTGTGTGGGCCAAACAATGTGAATATACGTTCCGTCGGTTCATCCTGCCTCTTCAACCAGAGCTGCCCCCCCCCCCCTCCCAGCGCCTTGAGACCCTCACGGGTGAGTAGAGCGCTTAAAACACCCCGATTGATTGATCCGTTCATTTCTTTATCCTGCCAGGCAACGCTTTCGTAGGTGACTCATTTTGTGTACCATTACGAAGGCATGCTGACTTTGAGATACACCTTATTTCCAGAATCACAATTGTCAGTTTTATCACATTATGGTTTCCAAAACAGGAAAGTACACTTTCAAATATTGTGCCAAAACACATTTGCCTTACTCGCTCTTCACAATTATTTGTTTGATTTTCTATCTTTTGCCCTCCCTCAGTAGATATCTGCCTTTCTTCTCTATCAGTCTGTCACTTCTTCAGTCTGATTCTGCTGTTTGTCATTGAATTGCTCACGTGAGACTACAGCACGCTGTTTATACTATGGAGGGCAGCAAGTAGGCCTAGGGCAATGGGTTTAAGTGGGGTGAAAAACTGTGTGTGGGGGGGCGCTCTGTAAAAGGGGCGTGGTCCTTAAAATTAAGGGTGTGGCTTAAAAACACGCAAGCTAAAAATCTGTATTTAGCATAGTGTGCCACCCGACTGGTATTTTGCTGCATCTGTCATTGCATCCAGATATATAATATGACAAATAACAGTACACCTACAACAAGCCAGGACTGTTGGCTTGGTCAATGGTTGTTCGTTGCATAAGATAAAGAAGCAACAACTATGGGTTAGTTGTATATAATATTGATAATGCTTCCGTTCTGAAATGATGAGACTGTGCACAAACTATACCCAGTTTGAAGTTACATCAAAGGCAGTGAAGAGTGGTACTGCTGCAGAGTTGAGATTTATTTTTCACCCTGAGGTCAGGGTAAAAATGAAGAGCCCGATAGCGACCGTCTCAGCACCTGCTTTTTAGAACTGCCAGTGCTGAACACCGGCAGGACCCAGCCCACTTAAAGCCCTGTCTAGGGCTACTTGTAGCTGTCCAGTGGAGGACGTATCCTTATTTCATATTTCTTGTGTCAAGCCTTATTCAAAATAAATCTGTGTTTTACTGGTTTGCTTCAAAATTAGTCTGAACTACGTTCCAATGTCTTATTCACATCCAGACGCGAAACGCACTGCAAGTTAGGTTTGCAAGAAGGGCCTCCCTGTCAGCATCAGGCCTTGTGTTATTCAGCTGTCAAATTGTATAATGACCACGACTCACTCACCCAATAAAGCAACTCACAAGGCCTCAGCCAAACCCTTGGCCTGAGCCCACCTCCAGACCTCATCTGAAACTCCGACTTCACCCCAGCCTCTCTTTTATCTCCTGCCCGTCACCATTGTTAGGGATTTACAGATGCAGATTTCCTGGAGAAGGCCAATGCAGAACATTTATGCAGATGTTCAACAATGTGAACATTCTACATACATATAAGTGACACAAAGGTGCCTTTTCATTTTCTCTATGAGGAAAATGGCTTTCGTGTCCCCTACACCCTCAGTAAATAGAAGTTATTCCATTTCCTCCTTGGAAAGACACTTTATTCTACCATAATATTGGTTGCCAGTACCAGAAATGTGTTTAAAATGCTTTGCGCTTGGAAACAAACACGTTGTGTCTGAGGTAAAGTGCAAAAGTGTGAAACAGTCATGACAGTTTTGTAGAGTTTGACCAGTTGTTGCACCCCATGCGCTATGTCTACATTGTTTTTATTACTTCAGAGCATAAAGGGCACTGAAGCAGTGTTCAATCCGATCTATGTGCGTTTGGGTGAGGTGGCTTCTGTGTGCGGTTTACCTCAATCCGCTGCGTGACAGGCCCATTGCACCCCAGCCTTGCACGAGAGTGAATGTGATACCATGAATGTTTCATTTTAAATCCAGTGAAACAGTGTCTGAAGACAGCTGTGCTGTAAATCTTACATGGGGATAGCAGTAATATTTGCAGTGTAAAATAGCCGCGTGTCTTCCTAACGCAAGATTTATCACAAATGTTTTAAAACTGAAGAACAATACGTCATAGTGGCAACTATACAATATTGTTCAGTGCTTGTTTTTTTTGTTTTGAAGTCACCATAGATTATATCGTCGGCTTTTGCGTAATGCAATGTACGTTTTCATGCTCATAAAGAGGATTGTTTCGTTCCTTAAAAATAAATATATTCAACCCGTTTGGCATCAGCACCAGGATATTATGCAAAAACAACTTCATTTTCTTTCCAACTACCTATTATCTCTTCGTCCAAGACATTATTTTTGAGATGAAACCACCTCTCACGAAAAAAAGCGTCATGACATGGCCTGCGATGGCCGCATCAGAGAGCAATTTTTAGTAACTTTGAGCCATGCAGAACAGCAGATGTGCTGGTAAACAACAGGGCTCAAAGGCAGGCACATTGATAAGGTCAATAGCTCGCCACTGCCAAGACCTATTGGCTTTGCAGTGTGCAGTCAACCCCTCAGTGCAGTCCCTCTTGTGAGTGTCCACATAATTAAACAACACAAATCCACTACACACCACACTATTCCACGCCACACAATTCCACAACCAACAATTCCAATCCAACTCACATAATTACTATATAATTACTAATTTATATTGTTACTATAAAAACTCTGCGACACATCTTCCCCCACCTTGGATTTCCCCCACCTTGGATTTCCACACAATGTCCAGGCTACCATCTCTCTTGTTCTGTCCAAACTCGATGACACCAATAGCCTCTACCACGGATCACCTTTAACAACTATGAAAAGACTACAACGGATTCAGAACTCTGCTCCTAGACTACTCGAACATATAAAGCTGCAAGCCCACATCTCCCCTGCCTTGAAAGTCCCACATTGGTTACCAGTTGCTAGAAGATCCACATTCAAGCTGCTTTGCATCACCCACAAAGCGATACATGGAACAGGACCGCTCTGCATCAGGAATAAAATCACAAATTACATTCAACAAAGGAACCTCCGCTCTAGAGTGGCACCTCGCCTCAAAATCAAACCATACAAGAAAAAAACCTTGGGTGGCACATTCTTCTCTGTTCAAGCAGCTAAACTATGGAACTCTTTACCCCCAAACATAAGATACACAGATAACCACCTTATCTTCAGAAGACTTCAAGAATTGGCTCTTCCCACACAACCACCATACTCAAACATAAATATACAGCATATCCCTCTGTATATAAGCATTTATTTGGACTATAGATGTGTACCTACATATGTGTATTGCTTTGTATAAATATGTATAATAATTATGTTTTTAAAGATATATTGGTTAGTTCTGCTTAATTTTTTTACATATTACTTCTAGTTACATTATTCTATGTTTAACATGTATATAAATGACTGCATAAATAAGTAAATCTTTTTATCATAACTATGTACAATTGCTTCACTATTGAATTACAAAAAATAAACAAATACATTAAATTAAAGTACAGCAATACTTGAAATTCTGAGTTTATTAAATGCAACTTTAATCTACATATATTACCTTCCTTATGCATATATATACCTTCCATGTATCTATATATCTTTATATTTATTACTTTGCTTCTAATTCAGCATATCCAATGCACTACCCTACATCTCACCCAATATCTCTCGCAATATATCCTCTACCTCCACTCTGACTCATCTCAAACCTAATTTTACTACTCACTCCAAGGCACTGCCCTATTTCTCACCCTATACCACTCTCAATGCATCCTCTACCATACTCTCATTCATCTCAAACCCCACACCACTACTATGATCTCCAAACAACCCTTTCTAGACTCTTCCCTGCTCTACCCCTCCTTGCATCATTTCATACCTTTTACTATTCAGTTCTTCCAAACAAGCCTTTCTAATCCCTTCCCTCTGACTCTTCCCCTCCACCTCCCTTTCACTCATCCCAAACCCCCTCCTACTGCCATGAACTCCCCAAACATTTTTAAAAAACTTTCTAGACCCTTCCCTCTTCTATTCCTCCACTATCCCTTTCAATCCAAATAACAGACTAACATGTCCACCACTCAAATTAATTTAATATTTCCCCAGACTAATTCACAACTAATCCTTTTTTGGTTCCGAAGTAGCATGCTACTCGCCTAAAAGCGCTGCAACACCTCATCAGGGGTAACAAGCGCTATATAAATGCAATTACAATACAATAATTCCACTCCACACCACATACATCCACTCCAGTCCATAACACCTGGGTATAAGACATTGTCATTTACAACACCAAGAGCTCTAACTCTCGCAAAAGCGAGACCTATCGGCTTTGCCAATGCTTGTTTTAGTGGACCAACAACCTCTCCTACATGTGGTTTCCAGGAAACCTCAAGGAAGCCAGCACTTCCACGTGATAATCTGATGACTGCTTTGTTCTAGAAATATATTCAAGATACTATATAAAGTTGTTTGTAACAAACAGACAAAATTGTATGCGTCCGCAACAAACTATGAATCACGAGACAGTGTAGAGATGTTCTTAAAGCTCCTTATCTAACATATCCCTTAAGCCTATTCCTTGAAAAGATTTCTATAACCCAATCATATTGTGAATGTGAAAGTCCATGTGCAATATATGTTTCAGTCAAACATTTAGAAGGGAGTGTGTGTTATAACTCAGGCACTGCACAGCAGTAAATGGTGGAAGCCATTTTAGGTGTAATAGAAGTTGCAATGGAAGCGTTGTATGCTTAAAACACTGTTAATCAGGAACAACTAACAAATCCATACATGGGCATAATGTGATAAAGACAAAATCCTATGGAGTTGCAAAATGTCAACAGGTAGATGTGTTTTATGTACCCTTAGACGCATGCACCAGTTTCATCCGCTAATCATACACATCGCAAAAGGACAATATGCCTGCACGCGTAGCTAAACCAGGCTCAAACATGCAGACAGCAGCCATCTTTCAATGGACTGATTCATTTATACATTTAAATAACATTTATTTGATTAGTTTCATTGTGTGTCAAGATAGACAACTCAAAAACAACAGTTGATGGACAGAATGCAGAACAATGTCATACATTCACCCCAGTACAGAGATCTGGGCCTAAATCCATCGTTTTTTTGCTCACCATGCCATTCCAGTTTGATTTGCATATGGCTGGGTTCAGTCTTGACCCTGTGCCTCATGGGAACAGTCCAGCCCGAACTGCCAAGCCAAGTCCTCCCTGGACTGGAAACAAGCATCCTAGGACCGGTTTCGGGGTTTCACCCCTCTTCAGCCCGGATAGCTTGATTCCAGTGGCATGGAGAGCATGGGACCCACGTCTGGGCATACCCGTCCCACTTGGGGTGACAAATGCAAAAACAACAGTTGATGGACAGAATGCAGAACAATGTCATACATGCACCCCAGTACAGAGATCTGGGCCTAAATCCAGGATGCTTGATTCCGGTCCAGGGAAGACATGGCTTGGCAGTTCGGTCTGGACTGTTCCCATGAGGCACAGGGTCAAGACTGATTTGCATATGGCTATGTCTGAACTGGGGTGGCGTGGTGAAGCAAAATAACGATGGATTAAACCCAGATCTGTGACTGGGGGTGAATGTTTGCCAATGTGCAGCTTTCTGTCCATCATCTTGTGTGTTTTGCATTTTGCCCTAAGTGGGAAGGGTATGCCCAGACGTGGGTCCCGTGCTCACGCCGCCACTGGAGTCAAGCTATCCTGGCTGATGAAGGCTGATAGCCTGAAACCGGTCCTAGGATGCTTGTTTCCGGTCCAGGGAAGACATGGCTTGGCAGTTCGGTCTGGACTGTTCCCATGAGGCACAGGGTCAAGACTGATTTGCATATGGCTATGTCTGAACTGGGGTGGCGTGGTGAAGCAAAATAACGATGGATTAAACCCAGATCTGTGACTGGGGGTGAATGTTTGCCAATGTGCAGCTTTCCGTCCATCATCTTGTGTGTTTTGCATTTTGCCCTAAGTGGGAAGGGTATGCCCAGACGTGGGTCCCGTGCTCACTACGCCACTGGAGTCAAGCTATCCTGGCTGATGAAGGCCGATAGCCTGAAACCGGTCCTAGGATGCTTGATTCCGGTCCAGGAAAGACATGGCTTGGCAGTTCGGTCTGGACTGTTCCCATGAGGCACAGGGTCAAGACTGATTTGCATATGGCTATGTCTGAACTGGGGTGGCGTGGTGAAGCAAAATAACGATGGATTAAACCCAGATCTGTGACTGGGGGTGAATGTTTGCCAATGTGCAGCTTTCCGTCCATCATCTTGTGTGTTTTGCAAGATAGACAACTCACACAATTAAATCATCATATTCAATTACCAGTCAAAAATACTGCAATGCACAAAGGTGCGTCATGGATGAGCCTCATGTTCGGGGTCATTGAGGTAAACAAACCAGTCTAGAGAGGTGGTGTTTAATGCTTGAAAGAGGTGCGCTGACGCCAAGTGGCTCTTGCATTTTACAGCCTTTTTTCATGAGAACAACATTTTACTACTGCAATTCTTTTGTGGAATCTGACTATTTAATTGTGTAAATTGTCCGCTTATTTGGATATACAATGTGGGAAAATCAATTTTATGATAAAATCTGAATATGTACTGTAAATAATTTGTGAATTATGAAAAATGGCTAGGGTGAGTAGCGACAGGTGTTCAGCTGTGTGCAGCAGCAGTTGTTTTGTGAGGTCTACGATTAATGGCCGAAACTAACGCTTGAGTACGAGATCTTATAACACACACATATCTATGAACATTTAGCCACTATAGAGCAGAAGGTTTCTCTTTATTTTATTGCGGGTGTGCGTGGTCTTGTTAGATGTAGGCGATTACCCATCTTTTAGTTTTCAACTATGGGCATAATTTGGATTGAGTGACATTAATACCACACTTACCTTCTCTGTATTTTATAGAACTGTCCTGAAATGGTCGAGTTGTGGAGGCCCATGACTCATGGAACCAAACTAGCGGAAATTAAAGCTAAATTAACTGACAGTAACTCGAGCCATACGAGCATAGTAACTGGCACTGGGTTCCTTGAAAAAGGTTACCTAAACTATATACAAAAGTGCCATATTTGTATTCAAATATTGCATTTTCATAATTGTCCTTGATACCACACTTTGAACACTTCAAACAAACGGAACATGCAACACTGAGTGAACTAATGGCCGTGTACACGAGTGTGTATGTTCACAAAATTATTAATACACTTCACATCATCCATCTGCACAGGAAGTGGTATCACTGCATTGCCCATCATCCATGTGCACAGGAAGTGACATCACCAGTTTCCCACTAAAACAGTCTGTAAAAGAAAAAGCCATGCAAGAGGACTTCCTTTCCCATCATCCATCTGCACAACGCCCACCGTTCCGAGCGCTTCTCCCCTACCTTAGGACCTACTTAACAGTGTCCGCAGGGTGGACGCATAGCGGAGGCACACAGTCAGAGCACTACTGCGTCCACTGTTCATGACAAAGGCAGCCCGCCTGCGCTCGCACTACGCTCAGCACCATGAAACCTGGCCCTCCCCTACCCACAAATACCTTGCTGCGATCCTCAGCGCTCTCAACCCTGGCTGTTACTCACCGCACTGCTGCCACATCGCACCACCCAAGACAGAGGGAGCACTCACATGCACCTCCTACAAGTTCTCATGCACTCTCCCACACCCTACAACCACAACTCCCTCACATGAGCACACAGCACCCCACTTGCTCACTCAAGCCAGCCACCTGCCACATAGCCCGACCACCACCAACGCTACATGACACACTCACATGCATGCTAACCAAATACGCCACAGAGATATGAGGCTTACTGCACAGCCACACTCTGGACCTGCTCTTCCACACAAAAATACAGCTAAAACCCAGCCTCTGCACCGGACATTGATACAGCCATCAGCACAAGTCAGGAGGCGGAATTGCCATCATATTCAGAGACCCCCTATCAGTTTCACCACTTACACTGACACCACCACTAGTTACATAGAACACATCAAGTTCAACGTACACATCCAATCCAACATCTTCCTAGCTGGAACCCTCATATGCAGAACACAAGGACCCCGCAACAATTTCACGAGCGACATCAAAGACTTCGTTGCACCCTTAATCATCGATGCCAGCACTTTCATCCTTCTTCAAAAACCTTAACTTTCACCCAGAAGACCAGTGTGACCCCAACTCTACAGTCCTTCTAGAAAGCCTTGGCAACCTCAGCCTCACTCAGCACTTTATCGATCCCACATAGCCAGACACGTATTGGATACGATTTTCTACTCAATCAGCAACATCACAGTCGAGAAACCAGCAACTATGACCTGGATAGACCACGCCTTCCTCAGTTTTAGCACACCCATCCCACACCACCATAGACCTAACACCACTGGACCTGCCTGCTGCAGCTGGAAAAGCATCAGTGAAAAGGACTGGGCTTCCACCCTCTCCGAGCACACCAGCATCTTGCTGAAAGATCAAGAACCTCAATAGCTAGTTCACTGCATTACCCAACACGCTGGCTCCCCTTAAGTGCAAAAGATACTGAGTAATGCTCTCTCATGACCTGCATTGCCTCCTGGTAGCTGACTAGAGGTCTAAGGGCTGTCCATCATGGAGCTGATTGAGTCATGTATATAAACACAAATATATATATATTTTTTTTTTTTTTTTTTATATACAAAAGATTTTTTAATATACTTTAATTTCTGATTCACATTAGTAAAAAAAAAGAAATAATCTGATTAAACATAGTTAAAAACATTTTTGTGGGCCCACAAGTAGTTCATGGTTACAAATATGCTATTACTTTGCATTGTAGTGCATCAAATGTGACTTGCATCTCATACCAAGATCCTTTTAGGAACTTTGTACACAACGATAGACCAACAATGGTACTGACATGTCATATACCCCCTATAAATTTAACCACACGCTACCATTCTAACCTCATACATAACAACTCACTCACACACTCGCTCCACACACTAAAGACCCCATTCACATGAGCATACAACTCTGGACTTGGCGGAGAGAAAACTTCAAACAATATCCGCCATGATGTTGTCAGCTGGGAGTTCACAACAACCAGGTCGCTCGTTTTGGTGGGAAAAACAATAACCATCCACCTTCGTCAGGACCACTCATATCTGGTTACAGGTGAGTGGTGAGGGGTATCGTAGTGGGTTCCTAGCTTGTCATATTTTATCACTACCAGAAAACCTGGTCTAGACACCCATGCAGAGAAGATGGAGGGGCAGCTGAATGCAATGTATACAGCCTATTAAGATTCAGTAAATGGCTTCCCTGTTGCAAATGGTCCTACAAGTGGAAAAGATATACCGATTTGCCAGGCTATTAGAAATCAATTATGAGCTCATGTCCGGATATACCATGAGATAACTGCACCCTGGTGTGCAGAGGAACGGGCTATGAATTTTGCCGTACCTTTGCTTCATGTTGCGTCACAGACATCTCTAACCACATCTCCAACCCAGTGCAAACAAACGGCAGGAGCCCGAACACAGGCCAGCTGGTACAAAAACTCAGGCTGAAGAAACGTTGCTGCAAGCAACTGGAGCATAAATGGAGAACAAGTCAAGATACCACGGATAAAACATTTTCAAATTCGCCCTAAGACCACCAGCAGATACAAAACACCAAGTCTTCAGCAACATCACTCACAAGACCTATGCAACATGCTCTCTGAATTTTTCTGTAACAAAATCACCTCCATACACGGCAAGTACGATCCTCAACTGAACCCAGTCACCGTTGCAACTCAATTTCCCATCACTGCCGAAGAACAAACCCTAACCTCTTGGCCCACAATCACCACCGTCCAAACAGTCACTACCATAAAGACCATCCACTCAGGGGCCCCACCGGACCCTTGCTGTGACCACGCCTTCACCAAAGGCCTCCTAGCGATCAGTGAAGCATTAACACTCATCCTTAATACCTCCATCAACTTATCTACATTCCCGGACACCTGGAAACTCTCCACTGTCCCGCCCATGCTCAAGAAACCATCTGATAACCCAATCACGCTACTCAACTACAGACCCATTTCCCTCCTACCATACCCGGCCAAGGATTCCGGCCCAACTACAGTACTGAAACAGCACTCATTGCCGCCGCAGACAACATCCCCATGATCCATGACAGAGGAGACACAGCAGAACTCATTTTCCTAGACCTCTCTGCAGCATTTGACATGGTCTCACCACCCATCCTCATCAGGTGCCTGCACAAGATTGGCATCAAAGGACCCGCTCTCCGCTGGATCTGCTTAGTCTTACTGTGTAGAACACAAGCTGTTAAGCCTGGCACCTTACTTGTTGGAACCCCGCAAACTCAACTGCAGAGTGCCTCAAGGTTTGTCGCTCAGTCCCCACCTTCCTCAGCGCATGCATGATCCCTCTGCACAACGCCATCTGAGCACATGACATCACCATTCTCTCCTATGCCGATGACATGCAACTCGTAGTCTCCTTCTTGGATAAGACCCGCAACACAGGAAAAATATTCACCGCCTGCATGACTGAAGTAGCTAACTGGATGAAAACCAACTGTCTCAAGCTCAACACCAACAAGACAGAAGTAGTGATCTTTGGCGAGAAAACCTCTCCATGAGACTCCACCTGGTGGCCAGGCAGACAACTATCACTTGCGCACTAATCACCAGCAAGTTGCACTATGGGAACACCCTCTACGCTGAAATAACCAATCAACTCACAATAGGCCTACAAACCATCCAGAACTCGGCAGCCAGACTCATCCTCCACACAGAACTCAAATCACACCACACTTAAAGGCTCTTCACTGACACTGGATACACAAACATGCTCATTTAAAAAAAAAAAAAAAAAAAACACACACACACACACACACACACACACACACACTCTCTCTCTTAAGCCACTACACAACATAGACCCCCACCTACCTGAACAGTCCCATCTTCTTCCACCAACCACTGAGACACCTCTGCTCCGCAGGACACATCCCACGCAAACAGAACCGGATCAGGAGGACGGGCATTATCTTACATTGCTCCTAAAGAGTGGAAAGGACCTCCCACTCCACATCAGAGCCTCCTCTTCTTTTCTTGAATTCTGCAAGAAGCTGAAGATCTGGCTTTTCAATTAACCAACCAACTACTCCTAAGCAGAGAGAGGCACACACACTTGCTCAGCGCCAAGATACCCTCGCAGGTGATAATGCGCTTTCAAACTACATGTAACAGGTTCCAAGTCTAATTCCTATTGGATGGTTACTTTTATTTTAACCAGACTGCTCCTATATGCACTCTTGATATTTAGTAGTATATAGTAAAAAAAAAATCATACTTTTCTTACACATGTACTGGGCAGCAACGTTTCTGCATTGTGCTTGTAGATTCCCGGTCCCTTAGTAACACTTGCAAGGTTAAGCCTTGAAACCTATGCAACCTCCCAAACATCCCTCAAAATTCAAAACGTGGTTAGCCATACATCCCCCTGGGCACTAACCAGAGCCAACAGGCTGGAAACTGGAGATATAAGCATGCAAGTGAACCACAATAAGCACTTCCATGATTTGGAACAAGTCAGGGATCTGTCCTTGATAAACTGACAGCAAGTGCCACCACCTATTAGTCAATGGGATCATTCGTTCCCTGAATAGTTTTCTGTACATATAATCAGAGATTTAAATCTGAAGTAAAACATGGAGCACGATCTTTTGGTTATCTTCCCCATGCTAACTATAAACCCTAAAAGCATGATGATGTCTAAGAGAAGCTAAAACCAATTAATGTGATCCAGATTTCATCCAATTCTGTCACAAAACCCTCATTTCACTTCATGCAATGCTGCCCCAAACACAGATAACCGAAAACCTCCAAAATGTGGTTGCAGAAAAAAAAGATTGTCTGCTGCCAAGGCAGGTTATGCGTCCATATGTAGAAGGTGTTCTTAACAGTATATATGGTTCAAACTAACCGCGGCAACGGGAGCCATATCTCCAATCCAGGGGACACACTATCTGCTAGGCATCACCAAGAGAAATGCGCGACGGAAGAACCTCAATAAATTTATCGATTTGGCATTGGTACTGGCCAAACGCTCTATAGCTATGGCCTGGAAGTCCCCGACTGGCCCTTCCATTAGACACTGGCTGATGGCCCTTCAGCGCGCACTAGTGGCTGAACATGACACATCGTCAACGCAACTCCCTCGCCCATCGGCCAGGATCCAACCCATGGACTGGCAACATTATGTGACTGCTATAGAAACAAGACTTAGAGACACGAACGATCATGGGGGATAAGTCATGAACACGGCTGAGCCCCTGCCTAAAGTAACTACGACACCTCGAGCACCCACATCCGGGAATGCTAGTAACAGGGGAAACTGGGACATACGCGCATATACGCGGACACGACACCTCAGGACGTGGGCCTCACGTCTCCGACATAAATGGATCGCACCCACATACAATGCAGCACTTGGGCAACGTTCTCTCCTCATCACTTTGCTCCCATAACCGTATCTAATACAACAGGGCCCGCCAGTCAGCACTCTGCACGAGTAGCATATTATGCAGATATATACATATGACATATATAGCATAGGCACACTAGCACGGTGGTATCAAGTTTGACAGTTTTCTGTTTCTTATCTTTTCTTTTTCTCTTTGGCATTGAGCTCCAATATAGCTAAGTACAGTTTTATTTGTTGCTAATCTTTGAAGTGACTTATGCTTCCAATGTTTGGGAGACAAACTGAATGCAGTACTTTGCCCCCCCACCTAGAGGGCACAACTATGCAAATGAAGATGTATTATGTTTTGTACTTCATTATGACGTATATAAAGCTGTATGCTGTGCTGAATAGAAAACGAATAAAGATTATTCAACAAAAAAAACCAAAAAAAAAAACCAGTATATATTGTTCATTAACACAAACCATTTACTGTAAAGATGAAGACTAAGAAATACACTGAGTTGTAACCTCAGCTTGCATTAATGACGGTGGTTTCAATATAAAAAAGTATAGATTTGGAAAGATAACAATAACAAAGTGTATTTGTAAAGCACGCATTCACCCATGGGCATCTTGGCGCTGAATAACAGATGTTTATTGTTACCCAACTCAATGGTACTCATTTTATTGACCTCAGAAGGATGAAAGGCTGAGTGGACCCGCCGGGATTTGAACCTGTGGCCATGAGGTCAAACAAAGGCCCCTAAGGTGGATGGATTAGTCCACTAAGCCACCAGACCCAGCTATAATATAATCTGTGGCCACTTATAATGCTGTCAGAATGTTCTTTTATAATATGCAAATACATGCAGATGAATAGAAGTGAGATTGGTGATTATATTTTGTAAGAAAAAAAAAACAATTAGCAAAAAACATATGTGCAAATTGGAAAACAAGTCCTGGCAAAGCCAATAGGTCTCGCCTTTCTGAGATTGCCGAGCAGTTGGCTTTGCCAATGTTTGTCTGTCAAGTTTTACTTACAAAAAAGAAAAGTAAATGAAACAAGAATTGGCAAAGCCAATAAGTCGCGCCTATGCAAGAGCTATTGGCAAAGCCAATATGTTTTAGCTGTTCAGCATGGCTAAAAGTTAGTGGGGGGGTAAAGGAGAGTGGCGTGGAGTCGAGTGTCGTAAAGTGGAGTAGAGTGGAGTGTTGTAGAGGGACGTGCAGTGGCGCAGAGTTGGGTGGCAAGGAGAGGAGAGGAGTGAAGTGGGGTGTCATGGAGTAGTGTACATTGTTGTGGAGCGTCGTGGAGGGAGTAGTGTTGTAGAGCGCAAGAGCCACGGAATTGAGTGGAGTGGAGAATTGAGTATCAGAGTTGATTAGAGTGTCATTAAGTGGAGTGCCATAGTGTTCTGTGGATTGGTGTAGAGTGGAGTGGCATAGAGGGTGTTACGTAGAGTGGAGTAGAGTGTTGTAGAGTTGAGTGGGATTGAGTGGAGTGGAATAGAGCAGAGTGGCGTGGAGTAGAGTGTCACAGAATTGAGTGGAGTAAAATGGCATGGAGTGGCGTAGAGCGTCGTAGAATGGAGTAGTGTCGTAGGCGTAGAGTAGAGTGGAGTGTTGCAGAGTGGAGTGGCATGGAGTGGAGTACAGTGTCAGTGGAGCAGAGTTTAATGGAGTAGAGCATTACAGAGTGGAGTGTCGTAGAGTGAAGTAGTGTAAAGTACAGTGGAGTAGAGTAGATTGGCGTAGAGTGCACTGGTATAGAGTGCAGTGATGCAGAGTGCACTGGTATAGAGTGCAGTGATGCAGAGTGCACTTGTATAGAGTGCAGTGATGCAGAGTGCACTGGTATAGAGTGCAGTGATGCAGAGTGCACTGGTATAGAGTGCAGTGATGCAGAGTGCACTGGTATAGAGTGCAGTGATGCAGAGTGCACTGGTATAGAGTGCAGTGATGCAGAGTGCACTGGTATAGAGTGCAGTGATGCAGAGTGCACTGGCAGAGTGCAGTGATGCAGAGTGCACTGGCAGAGTGCAGTGATGCAGAGTGCACTGGCAGAGTGCAGTGATGCAGAGTGCACTGGCAGAGTGCAGTGATGCAGAGTGCAGTGATGCAGAGTGCACTGGCAGAGTGCAGTGATGCAGAGTGCACTGGCAGAGTGCAGTGATGCAGAGTGCACTGGCAGAGTGCAGTGATGCAGAGTGCACTGGCAGAGTGCAGTGACGCAGAGTGCAATGGAATAGAGTAGAGTGGAGTAGAGTGGCATAGAGTGACGTGGCATGGAGTGGTGCAGTGCAGAGGGGAGTGGTGCAGGGTAGAGTGCAGAGGTGTAGGGTGGCGTAGAGTGGTGTAGAGTGCAGTGCAGTGCTGTAGAGTGCAGTACAGTGGTGCAGGGGCGTAGCGTGCATTTAAGAGTGACGTGGCATAGAATAGAATGTTGTAGAGTATAGTGACAAAGTGCAGTGATGCAGAGTGCACTGGCGCAGAGTAGAGTGACGCAGAGTGCACTGGCGCAGAGTAGAGTGACGCAGAGTAGAGTGACGCAGAGTAGAGTGACGCAGAGTAGAGTGACGCAGAGTAGAGTGACGCAGAGTAGAGTGACGCAGAGTAGAGTGACGCAGAGTAGAGTGACGCAGAGTAGAGTGACGCAGAGTAGAGTGACGCAGAGTAGAGTGCAGTGCCGTAGAGTGGCACAGAGTGGAGTAGAGTGGCATAGAGTGATGTGGCATTGAGTGGTGCAGGGCAGAGTGGAGTAGTGCAGAGGGGAGTGGTGCAGGGTAGAGTGGAGTAGTGCAGGGTAGAGTGGAGTAGTGCAGGGTAGAGTGGAGTAGTGCAGGGTAGAGTGCAGAGGTGTAGGGTGGCATAGAGTGGCGTAGAGTGGTGTAGAGTGCAGTACAGTGGTGCAGGAGCGTAGCGTGCATTTAAGAGTGACGTGGCATAGAATAGAATGTTGTAGAGTATAGTGGCATTAAGTGCAGTGGTGCAGAGTAGTTGGCGTAGGTGCAATGGTGTAGGGTGCATTGTTTTTGAGAAAAGTGGTGTAGAGTGCAGTGGTTTAGAGTACAGCAGCATAGCATAAACTGCAGAGGCGTAGAGTGGCGCAGCATTGAGTGTAGTAGAGTAGCGTAGAGTGCAGTGGAATAGAGTACAGTGGCGTACAGTAGACTGTTTCAGAGTGGAGTGGTGCAGGGTAGAGTATAGGGGTGAAGGGTAGTATGCAGTGGCAGAGTACTGGCATAGAGTAGAGTGGTGCAGCGTTCATTGCAGTGGCAGAGTGGAGTGGTGCAGAGTGGAGTAGAGTGGCATAAAGTGCAGTGCCATAGAGTAGATTGTTTCAGAGTAAAGTGAAGTGGTGCAGAGTGGAGCGGTGCAGAGTGGAGCGGTGCAGAGTGGAGCGGTGCAGAGTGGAGCGGTGCAGAGTGGAGTACAGTGGTATAGAGTAGTGGCATAAAGCGCAGTGTTGGAGTGCAGTAGCGTAGAGTGGCAAGAAGTGCAGTGGCAGAGTGCAGTGGCACACAGTATATTGTTTCAGAGTAGAGTGACGCGTCAAGGAGTGGTGCAGGGAAGAGTGAAGTGCTATAGAGTAGTGGCGTAGAGTGCAGTGTTGCAGAGTGGAATGGCGTAGAGTGGACTGGAGGGGTATAGAGTGCAGTGGCGAAGAGTGCAGTGTGGCAGAGTAGAGAGGCATAAAGTGTAGTGGAGTAGAGTGCATTAGCTTAGGGTGCAGTAGAGTGGTGCAGAATAGAGTGCAGTGGCATAGAGTAAAGTGGCCCAGAGTAGAGTGACAGAGTTCAGTGGCAGAGAGTGCAATGCTGCAGAGTAAAGTGCTGTAGAATGCAGTGGTGTAGAGTGGCGTAAGACGCATTGGTGTAGCATGCATTGGTGTAGAGTGCAGTGGCGTAGAGTAAAGCAGTGTAAAGTGAGAGTTCAATGGTGTGGCGTAGAGTGTAGTGGCGTACAGGGCAGTGGTGCAGAGTAGATTGTCATAGAGTGCAGTGTCAAAGTGTACTGGTTTTGAGTAAAGTGGTGTAGAGAGCATTGGTGTAGTGTGGAGTGGCGTAGAGTGCAGCAGTGTAGAGAGGAGTGGTGTAGATTAGCGTAGACTGCAGTGGCATAGAGTAGATTGCTTCAGAGTAGAGTGAAGTGCATTGAGTGCAGTGGTATAGAGTAGAGTGTCGTATAGTACAGTGGTGCAGAGTAGATTAGAGTGGATTGACAAAGTACAGTGGCATAGAGTGGAGCGATGCAGAGTAGAGTGGTGTAGAGTGGATTGGCGTAGAATATAGTGGTGCAAAGTAGAGTGCAGTGGCGTAGAGTACAGAGGCATAGAGTTCAGTAGAGTGGCATAGAGATGAGTGGTGCAGAGTAGAGTTCATTGGCATAGAGTGCAGTCATACAGAGTAGAGTGTCAGAATGTAGTGTCGTAGAGTGCAGTGGCATAGAGTGCAGTGGCATAGAGTGGTGTAGAGAGCAGTGGTGTAGAGTGATGCAGCATGCAGTGCCATAGAGTAGAATGTTGCAGAGTATAGTGGCGTAAAGTGCAGTGGTGCAAAGTAGTTGGCGTAAGTGCAGTGGTGTAGGGTGCATTGGTTTTGAGTAAAGTGGTGTCGAGGGAATTGGTGTAGAGTGGTGTAATGTAGAGTGCGGTGGTGTATAGTGGCACAGCGTAAAGTGCGGTGGTGTAGAGTAGAGTGGCGTAAAGTGGTGTAGATTGCAGAAGCATAGAGTAGATTGTTTCAGAGTAGAGTGAAATGGAGTGGTGCAGGGTAGAGTGCAGTGGTATAGAGTAGTGAGACAGAGTGCATTGGCGTAGAGTGCAGTGTTGCAGAGTGGAGCGGCGCAGAGTGAAGTGGCGCAGAGTGAAGTGGCCTACACTGCAGTGGTTTAAAGTGCAGTGGTGCATAGTAGAGTAGGGTAGAGTGTAATGGCATAGAGTAGAGAGGCGTAGAGTGAAGTGGTGCAGAGTGCATTGTCAGAATGCAGTGGTGCACAGTAGATTAGAGGGGCGGAGAGTGTAGTGGTTTAGAGTGCAGTAGAGTGGCATAGAGTGGTGCAGAGTATAGTGCAGTGGCATAGAGTTCACTGGCAGAGTGCAGTGCTGCAGAGTGGAGTGTCGTAGTGGTGATCAGTGCAGTGGCATTGAGTGGAGCAGAGTAAAGTGGGATAGAGTGCAATGGTGTAGAGTGCAGTAGTGCACAGTAGATTGGCAGAGTGCAGTGGCATAGAGTGTGTTGGTTTTGAGCAAAGTGGTGTAGTGCACATTGGTGTAGAGCGCAGTGGTGTAGAGCGCAGTGGTGTAGAGCGCAGTGGTGTAGAGCGCAGCGGTGTAGAGCGCAGCGGTGTAGAGGACAGCGGTGTAGAGGACAGCGGTGTAGAGGACAGCGGTGTAGAGGACAGCGGTGTAGAGGACAGCGGTGTAGAGGACAGCGGTGTAGAGGACAGCGGTGTAGAGGACAGCGGTGTAGAATAGAGTGGCATAGTGTGGAGTGGTGAAGAGTGGAATAGAGTGGCGTAGACAGCAGTGGCATAGAGTAGATTGTTTCAGAGTAGAGTGAAGTGGCATAGAATGAAGAGGTATAGAGTATAGTGTTGTAGAGTGCAGTGGTGTAGAGTAGATTAGAGTGGCTTAGAATGGATTGGCGTAGACTGCAGTGGCACAGAGTGGAGCGATGCAAAGTAGAGTGGCGTAGAGTTCGGTGGCATAGAGTGCAGTGGCAGAGTGCGGTGGCATAGAGTGCGGTGGCATAGAGTGCGGTGGCATAGAGTGCGGTGGCATAGAGTGCGGTGGCATAGAGTGCGGTGGCATAGAGTGCGGTGTTGCAGAGTATACTGTCGCAGAGTACAGTGGTTTATAGTAGAGTGGCATGGAGTGCATTGACGTAGAGTCTAGTGGCCCAGAGTAACGTAGCGTAGAGTATAGTGGCGCAGAGTGCAACGGTGCAGAGTAGATTGGCGTAGAGTGCATTGGTTTCGAGTAAAGTGGTGTACAGTGCATTGGCATAGAGAGCAGTCACAGAGTGGTGCAGAGCAGAGAGAAAGGTGCAGAGTAGAGTGGAACTGAGTGCAGTGGTATAGAGTTGATTGTAAGAGTGCAGCGGTGCAGTGCAGACTAGAGTGGCGTAGAGGGGATTGGCATACAGTGCACTGGCATACAGTGGAGTGGTACAAAGTAGAGTGCATTGGCGTAGAGTGCATTGACAGAGTGCCATGTTGCAGAGTAGGGTGACAGTGTGCAGTGGCGAAGAGTGTAGTGGTGCATAGTGTAGTGTGGGGTACAGTGCACTGGCATAGATGGAAGTGGGGTGGAGTAGGGAGGGGTAGAGTGGAGGGGTGCAGATAAGAGTGCAGTGTAGAGTGGAGTGGGGTAACGTGGAGTATGCATGGTATGGTAGCATACTGCCATTACACACAACATATCTTCAATTGAAATGACCATTACATTTGCACTCACATACAGTTTTGCTGATAAAAGTATACAGCGCACAAACAAAGTGTGAAAATGTCAGCACCCAATGTATTGATCAATCGTCAGCACAGTTAATTTACAGACATTTACATTTTGTTGTGTGCTAGAAAAACAAAATAACATTCTACAGCCTACCTCAAGCAGACACCCAGTAGCCAGCATGATTGTCACATATATCCTATCACTTTGTAGTCCGAGAAAGAAAATAAACACCAAGCTCCCTGAAAAAGACAGCCTGACATTTGACCTGAGTCTTTGAATGCACAGCAAATGTGACAAGATAAAAACAAGATTTAAAGGCCTGTTTACAGAAAGCGAGTTTGTGGAAGAATACAGTAAACAAGGTTTGGGCAACAGGAGGGATGAACTTGAGCTGGACAGCCTAAAGCAAATAAAGCCAGCAAATACAAAGACAGAAAATGGGAGTTGCAAACCACAAGCCAATGGTAATCAATGGGCGGAATGCATTCTAGGTCATCTTTCTCAATGTCCCCAAGATGTCTTTAGCTAGGCTAAAACCTAAAAAGAGTGGTGTTACGTTGATCACACACTTTTGGGCAGGCCAGTGTAGGACCTTGCATGGTTACCTGGACGCCAGAGAGAAACAAGTCTTTATATCTCTACTGTGGCGAAAGATGGCTTACAGTGTGGGATGAAATAAGCGTCATGAGGGGTCTTCCCTCCTATCCATCACCCTTCACCCCCACTTTTGAGAAATACCGATTTATTCCCAGGATTACATAGACAAGCCTTTAGGCCTTAGTGACTGCGCATGTTTTAGCCGACTTAAAGAGAAATTTGGCCTCTGAGAGGAAGAAAGATTCTGTTACTTACAAGTGTGCAATTTAGGTAATGAAACCCATGGTTAAAGGGAGCACATGTTCATTGAAACCCTTTGAGAAACTGATGAAAACGCAGGAGCAATATAATTTATGTTCAAAATCTTAGTACAACCAAGGAGCTGAGAGGGTTTGCCTTCTCCAAAAAAGAAGGGAGAAAGAACTGGACTTCACTATAGAAGATGACCAATGGGGACGCATATTGCGGAGACAAAATAATTGTGCTCAACATGCTTAGGGGAAAGAAATACTATACAAAGTAATATATAGGGGTGGCATTACACACCAGTTTGTTTAGAGATTTGATAATACAAGGTGAAATGTACTGGAGAGGTTGTGGTGAATTAGGAATGCTAATACACATGCTATGGGCCTGCCTAGATTTAGCTCTATACTGGTGGAAGGTATTGGAGGGAAATATGCTTCATTACTGGAGCAGACATGGCTAGTTGTCCTATGGCGATTCTAATAGTGGCCTTCTCAGAACCTGTGCACAGCCACATGGCAATAAGGGGAAAACGATTTCCTTCTTATTACTTGTGGCCAACATTGTAGGCAAAACAGAAGCACCAAGATACGATATGTGACTTTTAAAACTTTGGGAGAAATTAGCATATGGACAGGAGGCGATAAACAGCTCTGGAGAATATGGGGACCGTTTTTGTTCCCGCCATGAGACAATAACAATATTTCCTGCCCCAGATGATTGAGGACACTCAGGCTGCCTGAATTTAATAGATATCTATGCCCATTTTTTGGGAATTGTGCGATGCTTACAATGGATAAATATGTAGTCCAAAGATGCATGGAAGGGGGAGGGTATATGGGAGGGATAATGCTGGACAGGAATATGGAGTTAAATTTGTCAATTGTTCCAACTAACACTTTTGTGATACTTGGATGTGCTAAAATATTGAGTAGAGTGACTTAAATGTAATAAGGCCGAGGGATTGTCCAACATATAACCCAAATCAGTTGCCTGATGCCAGAGCGCATATTTGCATTATAACTCAGAATCAAATATAGCATATTTGAGAAAATAAATTAATAAATAATATTTATTTCATATACCAAGGAGTCCAGAAAACAGACATTAAGAATATTATGAATGTAGAACCAACGTGAAAATAAAGAACCGATTAACAACCACGTAACAAGAAGACAGTTACTTATACCCCTTCACCATGGAACAAAGGAAACACGTTTTTAGTATGTTTTGTACCATTGTTCTTTATTTTGAGGAGGGAACCCCCCCATCCGACCTTCCCTGTCATCCCACTCCAATAATAAGTGCTGGAGCCCAAAGATTTGTCAGAAGGCCAGTGTTGCCGAATGTTGGGATTGTCAGTCACCTAATGCTGCGTAGTCTTGATTCACCCTCATGCCTCTTTCACCTATTAACATACACTACTTGCCCCTTTAGCTCTTTCTTGCAGGTTTTTTTTCTTTCCTGTTTCCTCCCTTTGCCATTGTTCTTCCGCCTTTCTCCTTCTTCTTTCCCATTGTTACGTTTTTCTCTTTCTTGCCCTGGGCTAAATCTTATGACGAAAATAAGTGCTGGGTCCCTAAACTAAGTGCCGGCTCAAATTAAGCCCTGTCCCACTCCCATATGCCTGTTTGGTTTATTCTCCCTCACCCCAACAAAAATGCACAATGCACACAAGCACACCAATCAACACCAACTTACACAGGGAATGCTCGCACACACATATACACCAACAAACTATCAGGCTCAAATCCAATTCACAATACTATTTCACCCCAACCATGATCAGATTCATTTATATGAAGACTTTCAAACATAAAAAGCATGCCCCAACACATCCCACCACACTCTGTGGTACATAAAAGAGAAGCACATTCAACAGCAAGGTACAGCTGGCATCCTGGATAGTCAATACCCACTCAGCACATCTAATGCTGCACACTGGGTACATTAGAAAACACCAAATAAGCCATGAATGACAGCACATAAATCCATCAAAGTGGTATGTGGCTGGTAACCACTCGGTGTGACACACATCTATGGGCCCAGCTCAGAAGACCAGACATTCTACCTCAGGACAGCTCGAAACAAATTCACACTTGAACAAGTACAAGTGGAAAGAGGATGTACAGACCCCTGCTGCCCTTACAAAGACGCTGCTACCCTATGGTGCACAACTTGCAATCCTAGAACACCAGCATATGACCCGAACCACAAAAGAATCACAAAAAGTACACCTTTGATTACTTAGTTATGGAAATGTGCCGTACAAGCCACTCATAGTAGTGCACAACTCAGGGTATGAATATCACTTACCTGGCACCCTACTACAAACCGAAATAAGAGCCAAGAACATACTCAAAAGCTTCTGTGAGGACATGTGGGGTCAATCAAGGAGTACAGCTTGAAGCCAGAATCAGAAAAATACAGCAACCATAAAAATAGCAAAACAAGAAACAGAAAAAAAATAACCGCATCAGCAACAGACCGACACAGCAAAGAGAGCCAGTTAGGCGTACCACAATAAACATTATCCACAATGATTACATACCGATACACCACCAATACTCTAAAACACAGGAATATACCAACAGACAAGATGGTAACCCCTTGCACCATTGCATTAAACCAGTTCCTATCCTCGCAGTGACACTAGCAGTTACAAGGCAGCAACTACTGGAACCTAATGAGCACAAAATAGTAATAACACAAAATATCACAAATGCAACTGAAGAGTAAGTATTTGGGACCCGTCATGTAATAGACTCAAACTGAACAGTGCATGACCACAGGAATAATGTAAATGACAACATACTTATAAAAATACACAACACGAATGACAATACTTGATGGTGTTACGTCCAGTCTTTTACTGTCCCTTTTCTGCTATTCTTGTGCTGTGATGTCACTGTCCTGTGAGATGTGGAAAATATTTTAGTGTGTTTTGTTAGGCAAGAGTGCTCACTGCTCCTGGTAGGGTGTGTCGTACGTGTAACACACAACTTAAATCCGCAATCTTTTTAAATAAACCTCTCTCAGTGCATCTCCACTGAGGTGAACATTGGAATTGATATTATCATACAAATGTTGGACAGCAGAAGGCACGACATAAAATAGCCCAGGTTTTGCCACTGAACCCTCACAGTAAGGCTATACTTAACTAGACACACTTACCTTGACAACATTGTGGAAGTCGATGTTACGGCTAGATCACCGCCTGTCAGTGCAACAGCACCCTGAATCCCTGGCTGAACGAGCATCGCATGAACCCAAACAATGGCAAGAAGATAATGCTCTGTAAATATGTAATGTATATTTGTCCAACCCTAATCGTTTC
Source organism: Calotriton arnoldi (assembly GCA_963921515.1). Classification (NCBI taxonomy): domain Eukaryota; kingdom Metazoa; phylum Chordata; class Amphibia; order Caudata; family Salamandridae; genus Calotriton; species Calotriton arnoldi. The sequence goes on along the minus strand of CAWUFW010000913.1, from coordinate 273,294 downwards.
AACTCTTCTTAAAATGTAATCTTGAGCGAATTTGCAACTTGTATATATATATATAGAACTCTAACCGCTAGTATCTGTAGTAGACCTATGTACTTACTACCATTCTTATGTGAGTTTAGAGTTTATATGTTTCGTATATTTTAGGTTATTCATGTACTCTGAAGTCCTTATGTAATGTAACTGGTCCTAATGCAAAGCGCTCCAACACCTTCGGGTAAAGTTTGCGCTATATAAAAACGAATAAATAAATAATATGGCTACGATATCTTTGAAGGACGATATAATTGAACACGATGTTCAGACATACACTCTTCAAAGGCTGCAGGAGCAGATACGAAAACATTTGATAAGGAAAATGATATGGGCTGTTAAATGGACTTGAAGGACAGAAGTTAGACTAGACCGAATCTAGAGCCCTCGGTTTCAGAAAACAGGAAGAGGGCTGTCAGTGGGGCACTAAATCTCCAGAAGAATCGGCAACGCGAGACAAATACATTCCTCTGTGACTTAGACATATTAATAACACCTATTAACATAGTGCCTGCTTCCACAGTTTGGCCATTTAATGGCATTGTTTCTAGAGATGTTAGTGTTCCTCGATCTTTGAATGATGAAGGGCAGAGACACCCCTGCCCGGATTCAAAACTATGTGTCAGCAGTGAATGTTTAACAAAGCCATGAGTCTGGCAAACACAGGGGAGGCTAGAGCAGATTATGTGCAGACATACATTTCCTGTGGAGCACTTAATGGCCGCTATAAAATAGATGGTGTGGGCCGGGAAATGGATGGAGATAATAAACTACTGCACAGGCAAGTGAGACATGAAAAGTGGTCTAGTGCAGAGGGTTATGGACTGCTACAAAGGTCAATGGGGTAAGTGAAAGAGCCTCAGATCTAGTAAATGCCCCGCCATCGCCAGTAGTAGTAGCATGTGAAACAAGCATTGGCATAGAAAATAGGTCTCGCCATTGGGACCTTTTAAGTGTTTAGCCATGCAACAGTCGATGTTGTTGCACCAAGGATATTGTACTACATAACTAAATACTTATAAGGTCCCTTAACCTCTGGTAGGTCGCTCCCCCTCCCCTGCAGCCCCGCCGCAGTCCTCCCGCTCACCTCCGCTCCAGACGCAGGTGACCTGTGCTCCTGACTGATTGGGCGGCCCCTCTGCCGGTTTGCCGCTGCCTGCCTGTGCCCGTTTTCATTTTCTGTACCCCCGCTGTTTGTTTGTTGGGCGCTGTTTTCTCCCCGCGCCTTGCCCGCTCCCAGGTTTCCCGCCGCTGCTCCCCTGCGGCCCGCCCCCCCAGCTCCTCATTCGTCGCCCGCTCTTCCCCCCGCCTCCCAGCTGAGCCTCCCTCCCCACCGCACCATAAATGGCGGCCGCGCGCAACGGGCGCGCCGAAGGCGCGCCTAAGGCAAGCCCGTCTGCGCCCGTCCGCGCCCAGTGCCACGACCCCTGGACCACGCACCACCCAGGCTGCCCACATCCGGTACGATGCCAACACCCTCATCGCACTCAACCACGGACGACCACCCGGCTGCCACAAAGCCGCCCCTAAGCGCACCCACGGCCCCTTTACCTGCCGGACCTGAGGCTTCTCCTGCATCTGGGACGCCGAGACACCCTCCACGTCAGAACCCAACCAGCTCCGATGCATCCTGCTCAACACCCGCTCCGCACGCAAACACGCCGTCGACTCTGGGACCTGCTCGACACCACATCACCGGACATCGCCTTCTTGACCGAGACCTGGATGAACGAAACCTCCGCCCCAGACATCGCAGTGGCCATCCCCAACGGATACAAGATCACCCGCAGGGACCGTACCAACGGCATCGGCGGAGGAATCGCCATCATCCACAAAGACACCATCAGGATCTCCACCACCATCACCAACACCCTCAACACCGCCGAACACATGCACTTCCAGATCCACACGGACCCTAAAACCACCCTCAGAGGCACCCTCGTCTACCGACCACCAGGACCACGCCCCAATCCTGCAACTCCATCGCCGACTTCATCAGCGCGCACGCACTGACCTCCACCGACTACATCCTCCTCGGCGACCTGAACTACCACCTGGAAAACAACAACGACAGCAGCTCCTCCACCCTGATCGACAACCTCTCCACCCTAGGACTGACGCAGATCGTCACGACGCCTACCCACATCGCCGGCCACACGCTCGATGCTATCTTCTCCTCCAGTCCCCACGTTGTCTTCAGCCACGCCTCCGAACTCACCTGGACCGACAACCGCTGCGTCCACTTCACCTTCCAGAAACCCGTCTCACACCACCGCACCCTACAGACCCCCGGACGCCACTGGAGCAAAATTACCAAGGAATCACTGCAAACACCTCGCACTCAACCCCCCCGACCAACCCCACCGACCCAGAGGAAGGGGCCCGCACCCTCAGACTCTGGATGGAAGACTGCGCCAACACCCTCGCCCCAATCAGACTTACCACCCACAGAGACACCAGCCAGAGAGCCAGCTGGTTCACCCCAGAGCTCCTAGCCTCCAAACGCACCTGTCGGAGACTGGAAAACACCTGGCACAAGGAGAAAACACCTGACAGCCACGCTGCCCTCAAAGACGCCATCCGGAACCACCACCACCTCATCAGGACCACCAAGAAAGCCGCCTTCAAGAACCGCCTAGACAACAACGTTCACAATAGCAAGGAACTCTTCGACGTCGTGAGGGAACTCTCCAACCCCAGCTCCTGCACCAACGACATCCCCCCGTCACAAGCCCTTTGCGACGCCCTCGCTGCCTTCTTCCACCGCAAGATCACAGACATTCACGACAGCTTCAACCCACGCTCAGACCCCGCCAACCTCACCACCCCGGCCCCTCCAATACCCACCGACCACGAGCACCTCACCGTATGGACCAGCACTACCACCGAGGACACCAGCAAGACGATGAACTCCATCCACTCAGGCGCCCCATCCGACCCCCTTCCCCACCACGTCATCAACAAGGCCAACAGCTCCATCGCACCCCACTTATGCAACATCATCAACCTCTCCTTCAAGACCGCAACCTTCCCTGAGAGCTGGAAACACGCCGAGATCAACGCCCTACTGAAGAAACCCAAGGCGGACCCGAGCGACCTTAAGAATTTCCGGCCCATCTCCCTTCTTCCGTTCCCAGCTAAGGTCATCGAAAAGATCGCCAACACCCAGCTCACCCGCTACCTAGAAGACAACAACATCCTCGACCCCTCCCAGTCAGGCTTCCGCAAGAACCACAGCACCGAGACCGCCCTCATCACCGCCAAGGACGACATCAGACTCCTGCTCGACAACGGGCAGACAGCAGCCCTCATCCTCCTCGACCTCTCCGCTGCCTTCGACACCGTATGCCACCACACCCTGCGTACACGCCTCTACAACGCAGGGATTCGCGACAAGGCCCTGGACTGGATCACCTCCTTCCTCTCCGACAGAACCCAAAGAGTCCGCCTCCCCCCATTCCACTCCGAAGTCACCAAGACGATCTGCGGTGTCCCTCAAGGATCATCCCTCAGCCCGACGCTCTTCAACATCTACATGGCCCCGCTCGCACGCATCACCAGACTCCACGACCTCAACATTATCTCCTACGCCGACGACACCCAACTGATCCTCTCCCTCACCAACGAACCCCGCACCGCCAAAGCCAACCTCCACCGCGGCATGAAGGCGGTCGCCGACTGGATGGAAGAAAGCCGGCTCAAACTCAACACAGACAAGACAGAGATCCTCATCATCGGACCCAACCCATCAGCCTGGGACGACTCATGGTGGCCCACCTCCCTGGGCATCGCTCCCACACCAACCAACCACGCACGCAATCTGGGAGTCATCCTCGACTCGAAACTCTCCATGGCCAACCAGATCAACGCCGTCTCATCAACCTGCTTCTACACCGGTGGGAACACCCTCTACGCCGGAACCACAGCCAAACTTCAAAAGAGACTCCAGCGCATCCAGAACGCCTCCGCACGACTCATCCTGGACATCCCCCGACACAGCCACATCACCGTGCACCTGAAAGACCTGCACTGGCTCCCCGTCAGCAAGAGAATCACGTTCAGACTCCTCACCCACGCACACAAGGCCCTCCACGACCTGGGCCCAAAGTACCTCAACGACCGCATGACCTTCTACACACCCACACGCCAGCTACGATCAACCAGCCACGCCCTCGCCACCGTACCACGCATCCGCAGAACCACCGCCGGAGGAAGATCCTTCTCCTACCTGGCAGCCAAGACCTGGAACTCCCTCCCCACTCACCTTCGGCGAACCCAGGACCATCTCTCCTTCAGGAAGCAGCTCAAGACCTGGCTGTTCGAGCAGTAACTTACCCCCTCCCCCAGCGCCTTGAGACCCTCCCGGGTGAGTAGCGCGCTCTATAAATGCCATGATTGATTGATTGATTGACACCCTCCGCATGCTCCGCAAGATCTACAAATGGATCCCCACCGACACACGAAAGACCGTCACACACGCCCTCATTAGCAGTAGACTCGACTACGGCAACGCCCTCTACGCCGGAGCCCCGGCCAAACTCATCAGCAGACTTCAAAGAATCCAGAACGCCTCCGCCCGCCTGATCACCAACGTCACCCGCCGAGACCACATCACCCCCCACCTGAGAAACCTGCACTGGCTTCCCATCGACAGAAGAATCACCTTCAAGCTCCTCACCCACGCACACAAGGCACTCCACAACACCGGCCCGGCCTTCCTCAACAACCGACTATCATTCTACGCACCCAACAGGAGACTCCGCTCCGCCGACCTCTCCCTGGCCGCCGTCCCACGCATCCACAGAACCACCTCCGGAGGCAGATCCTTCTCCTACCGCGCCGCCAAGACTTGGAACTCCCTCCCCCTTCGGCAGACAGAGGACCCGCAGACCTTCAGGAGACTACTCAAGACCTGGCTCTTCGACCTCTAGCTGCAACCCCCCCCCCCAGCGCCTTGGGACCCTCACGGGTATGTAGCGCGCTTTATAAATGCTTGATTGATTGATTGATAAGGTCCCAAAGGCGAGACCTATTGGCTATGCCAATGCTGGTTTATTTTTGGGGACTTTACCTGCAAAAAAACATATCTTTTTTTTTAATAGCTATTGCACCACATTGCCATGGTTAAACCTCTTGGCTTTATCGATGCCCATTTTTATTGTGGCACTTAAAGAAGACAATAGCAAATAGGACGTGGCAGGATCAGACTGAATGTTTGGTGATTCAACTCACTGCAAAACATTCCATGGAATGCTGGACTTCGTCATATTGCATTGCAGACCTGCCCACGCACAAAAAGGATTACAAATTAGCCAGATCCTCGCATTATTGGGCATTTTGGTAGCAACCCAAGACGCTGCATGTGAACAAACGTCGTGGTATCCTCACACATTTGCTACATCTGCTTTATGCAACCAAAAGTAGAGTTAAAGCCCTTGCACATGTATACCTCCGTAATCTAGTGCAGAATTCACTAACGGCACACCATTTTTATTCCCGGCAGAATATCAATCCGCTCAGACACGGAGGTGTGTGTTAACACTAGGACTTGTGCATGTGCTCAATAAGAACAAACAGCTCTACGGAACTAGAGAATGCAATAACTTCAATATGTGAAGAGAACAGACATCTTACCGTGGTAGGTGACTGCCAATCCCAACTCGACAGGAGAAAAATCAGAAAGGCATAATGTATGTAGCTTTTTACACATTTGACTACAAGGAACAACAGTACCCTTAGAACTTAGGTTTTTCAAGCTAAGTTAAAAATACACGCACACCCCATCCCCCGCACATCCCTCGCATTCGAGTACAAGGATGACTAAGGAAGCACGTGCAACGCGTTTTAGGCGGAGGAACACAGGAGACAATTATGCATCTGCACCAGACTAAAATTAGAAAAGCTGCCATATGACTCTGGGAACTCAGCAGCACATTCGTATTTATTAGGAAACATTCCACCGACAGTAGAGAAAAACACAGCCTTCTTCAGTGCAGCGCCTTTCTCCTTCCTGCATTAATGCACCATATATCATCGGCTGCTGAAACCTCCTGCAGTGCACAGAAAATGTCACACAGCCCAGCCGCACATCTTCTGTGTTTACTCGCTGAGAGGAGAGCGGCTACTTTTATTTGTGCCTGCTCTCCTGACAGCGTCACCGTATCAGAGCAACATGTAGTACAGGGGGAGAATTATACAGGTCAGAGACAGCAACACAAGTGGAAGTAGTGTGAGAGGGTGAGGCGCGCAATGCTCATTGGATTTGTAGGGCGCCCTGGCATTCACAAGCAGAAACAAGTGCCGAGCTCGAGGCATCCTCCGCTAGCGCGAGATAAGAGGGCAATAAAATCGGCAGAGCGGACAGACGTGTCGCTGGCGCCTTCTACGTTTTGAAGCTCACGGTGGGGAACGGGGGCGCGGCTTCGAGGCTCAGTCCATGTACAGCGTTTACCTTGCGGGAGCGAGCAGCGGCACCATCTGTTTCTAAGGCGCGGGCGCGCTAATTGCAAACAGATGGCGCCGCTGCTCGTTCCCGCAAGGTGTATGCCGTACATGCACTAGCGCTCATTGGAAACAGTGCAGTACATGCACGAGTTTTCCAAAAAGTGCAGACCGATTCCAAGAGGTCACTCCTAAGCAGCGCTTGCGCGCTGATTAGGCGAGACCTAAAAACAAGGACTGAAAAAACAGACCGTAAAAACACACAGACTCAAAAACATAGATTCAACAAAATCTCCTGTCAAAATATCTAACGCACATAACTATCTCGCTACAGACATTTTGACATGAACCAAAACTCACTATTAAGCCTTTCAACACTTCTGTAGGGTTCATATTTACATGTGCTAAATATTTTGGCAGTATATGTTTTTGGGCTACAATTGTTCATTGTATATCTGCACCTAGACATAGACTTCCTAAATAAATGCGTAAAAAGCACATTACAAGAAGCCAGAGAACTGTAACAAACTCCCAGTGAACTAGGAATGTGACGTGCACGGAGTCCCTGAAATCTCAGTGAAAAGGAATGAAAAGGCTGCGGTGGAGATATTGAGAGGTGGTCTGCAAAGACAAACAAGCAGGAACGGCGTCATCGCTGCAACATTTTGTGATTCTGGGCAAGTCACTTATCTCTCCGTGACAAAAAAAAAAAAAAAAGAAAAAGCCCCGTTTCATAATTCGAGTTTTAAGGCAGCAGATAAGATTGTGGATTTTTCGAGGCAGCGCTGAATTCAGTGCGTTTAGGGTTAATGGCAGAATGGCGCTATTGTTTTTTTTTTTTTTTAAAAGAGCTTTGCAGTTGCCTGGGCTTTGATCACAACATCTCAGATTTCAGTCTTTCACGCGGGACTTATTTTTATTACAGGACATTCCCTCAAGTGGATACAAATCCTGTAAATCATTCAGAAGTTCACGACTAGCCTGGGAACATGATGTGTACAGAGCCCTTGTAATCTCAGTGAAGAGGTCTGCAATGGTAAACAAGCATTGACGGCGGAGCCGCTGCAACATTCTGTAATTTTGGGCAAGTCACTTATCTCTCCGTGCCTAAAAAAAAATAAAAGAAATCCCTGTTTACAGAACTCTGAGCCACTGAAAACATCGTGTGAAATGCTCTTAGAGAAAGGAAAAAATTGTCTTTTAACAGATGCTAAAATGGGTCAAGTGGAAGCCTACAAGTAATGGGGCACTGCTCCCTAGGAGTGAACAACTGACAAAAAGGAGGGACAAATAGGAAAGATTAACCACTTGGAACCAAGGATTTTTGAAGGACACCTAAGGAATCAAATGAAAAACAATGAGCGGGCTGCAATCCCACAAAGTATATACAACATGTCTCAAAGAGACAGCACAAGCGGTGTCTAGCTTTCACCTAAAAAAACACGTCAAAATACTGGAGGAAAAGCAAACACATATCCAACTGTATCTCAAAATGTACATTGAATACAAAGTTTTCAATCTTTATTAATAGCATGGTTTCTTTTTCAAATACTTTACACTCAGGAAACTGGGCACAATTTAAAAAAAGAACACAGAAGTGTCAGAATGTAAAGCGAAATGCTTGTATAGCCCTAATTTCCTATCCAGATGATTCAGCCATGTGGTTTGCTTTTGCAGACCTGGGAAGAGATTTACGCGCCTCCAGGAGATGTACCATGCTAAGTACCCCATCTGCCTCAGACACCAGCTAAGTGAGTGCACCATATAGCCCTTCCCCAGCACCTTAAAAGCCTTAATGTGGCAAAGCATGTGCTTTTTTGCAATATGGGGAATGCAGGAGATAAAATAAAAACAACCTTTAAAGTCCGCTCTTAAGCCATATGCCAGCAACAATATCCCTGTTGCTGTGCTTTTACAGTCAGACTGGAGGAGCAAAACAGCACAATAAAATAAAATTTAAATTAAAAAAAAGCTTCTCTGGCTTCTAGTACAGGACAGAGCAACTTTTAAACTACTGACCATAACACAAAGTCCTACAAAGCTCTGCATCTTAATATCTAAAAAAGAAATTGAAAAGGTATAATCCGAGTGCGGACTTCAAGAGGGAATTCACTTTTTTGGAACCACCAAAATTGAAGATAGTGTTGGGGGATGCCCTTCTCACTCATTTTATACTACTTTGATTTATTTATGGAACCGCTGTGAATAAAACGGCCCCTTTTTGATTTAAGAACCTTTAGAGAAACGTATCTGTGCTCATCTTCATTTGTTTATCTATAATTTGCCCAGCACTCAGATACCCAAGGATGGGAGTGTTTTTAGTGCTATATGCAATGACATCCATGCCCTCCAAAGCACAAGCCACCATTCTAACCTCTTAGTTTCAGAGTTCTCCATCTCAGCTTTACAATATCCAGATGACATGGGAGGCCTAGAGAGAAGGTGATGGTGCCAGGCGTGTGGCTAAAGATAGATCACGACTCACAAGCAATGTATTTTTCACTTCACAGAATCCATGTTATTAGGATAGAACACTTAGCAGGACTCGATTAGAAACAATAACTCAAGAACAAAACTGGAAACTGAGGTGATTTAACACAGCCTGTCCAAATTGGGCTTCTGGCCCAGAACAGGGATGAAGTATTTACATAACAAGCAGACAAGACTAAGTTGCAGCTCTACAAAGCTTGGCGACAATCAGATACGTACGAAATACCACTCGTATCCGTGCGCCTGAAAAGGCTGGGTCTATTTGCCAATTTTCAGGTTAGAAAAATCTACAATCCTAGCCAGCAGTCTTGGTAACAACAGAAGCTTTGTAACCAGTGATAACTTCACTACACAACTATCTATTCAGCCTTTAACATATAAAAAGATTGCAGGTCAATTTAAGCATGCAGTAGCTAGGAAGCATATCGTCCAATTATATGTCGCATGGTGCTGCTAGACAGGACCCAAATTGGGCCTGCAGTTGCAGTATGCCTGATTTTTGTTTAAGGTGGAGGGTGTATTTTGAAACAGATTCATGAAGTGTATGTTTTGGACATCTGAATTTTCATTATGGTTTTGTGTCTGTATGAATACTGTGTGTACTTTCATACGAACGGGCCAATGGCAAGGATCTGTGAATGGCAGGTTGAGACTGGTGATGAAAGAAAATCTGTTCGGGGGGGGTGGGAGTGTCTGGCGGTGGGCTGCTGAGTGAAATGCATCGGAGCAGTAACCAGATGTCCTGATAAGTCTTCATGGTGACAGTCCTAAAGTACATTCACGCAAGACACCCGCCCGAATCCCTTCTCGCAATAAACTGTGAAAGAAACCCCTGTTTTCTGAATTGTAACCTAAATTAAGAAGAAACTTAATGGAATACTGTTGAAGTCAGAGGTGGACTGCCAATGATCTCAGCACCAGGAACCCAACTTGAGTGACATTAATGAATTAAGTTACTTACCTCGGATAACTATTTTTCTGGTAGAGACAATCTAGCCGCAGATTCCTCACCTTAGAATATTCCCTAGGCATCAGACTGGATCCAGAAAATCTTGAGCAGTACGTCTTCGTGCCAATAGGTGGCATCGATAGGCTCAGCGTTGGCATCATCCACATGGGAAAAGAGATTGCGGTGCCCATATAAGTGCAACCCTGGCACACCGTCATCAGTTCCTTTCATGACTATTTCTACGGCAAAACCGTTGAGCCATGACAAAACAATGTTCAACCAGTGTGCAGTGTCTAATGGAATCTTTAGGCTGAAGAGCCCAGTTCGTAGATCAGGGAGGATAGGAGGGTCAGTGAGGAATCTGCGGTTAGAGTATGTACCAGAAACAGCATTACCGGAGGTAAGTAACTTGATATAGACTTCTCACCGCAAATTTCTCACCTTAGAATAGATACCCAAGCAATACTTCTCCTGAGGGGTGTCTGCGAACTGGCTTACAACAGAAAATCATGGAGGACCGAACTGACAAAATGCCAGCCACGATGGACCAGACTTTCCAAACAGCATTGCTTCATAAACGTGTGAAGTGATGCCCATGTAGAGGCTTGGTAGATGTCCAGGGCAGGTACCCCACATGGCAACGCAGTAGTAGTGGCCCTAGCCCTGGTAGACTGGGCCCGCAAGCCTTCAGGAGGCTGCTTCTTAGCTAATGCATAGCAGATCTTAATGCAGAGTCTAATCCATTGAGAGATGGTCTGCTTCTGCACAGTGTAGCCCTTTTTTGCAACAGTGAACCTGATTAAAAGCTGATAGTCCAACCAATGGTGTTTGGTGCGATCAATGTAGAACGGGAGAGCTCTCTTCAGGTCCAGATGAGGGAGTCTCTCCTCCTCCTTGGAAGGATGAGGTGAAGCGAAAAATGTAGGCAGAGTGATACTCTGACCGACATAAAATGGGGTGACAACCTTCGGCAGGAAGGAGGCATGCATCAGAAGGACCAGTTTGTCAAGGAAAGAGCTGGGGTATGGAGGGTGAACTGACAGATTGAAGTTCCCTGGGCCTCCTGGCCGATGTAAAGGCAACTAGAAAGACCATTTTGATAGTCAAGAGCCACAGAGAACAGCGGTGTAGGGGCTCGAAGGGGACACCTATGAAAAACGTGAGTACCAGACTGAGGTCCCACTGGAGCATTACGAAAGGGATAGGAGTCCACAAGTGTTGTAAATCTTTCAGTCACAACTGGTGACATGAACAGGGAGGGTTGATCCGGCAACCGCAGGAAAGCCAAAATAGCTGATAACCTTTAACAGTGCCCAGTGCAAGGCCTTGTCAGGCCAAAGATAGAACAAGCAGCAACAGAGGTGCAGAAAGGGGGTCCACATGAAATGAGGCGCACCAGGCCACAATCTTATCCCAGTGGGAGGCATATAAAGTTTTAGTGGAGGGCCACCTGGCTGCCAATAGAACATCACAGACCTCAGGAGGAAGATGTAAAACCCTCACCGCAGCTTCTAAATCTCCATGCATGAAGGTGGAGAGTGTCCAGGTTTGGGTGCAGGACCCTGCCCTGTTGTCCGACAGGATAGCCTCCTGAAGGGGCAGCCTGATCGGAGGGCCAATACTCATGCCAGGATACCATACTGTCAGTTCCAATTCCGGAGCCACTAGGATGACTTGGGCTCGGTCTGTCCTGATCTTCTTGAGAAATTGGGGCAGGAGTGGTATCGGCAGAATGCGTCTCCAAGCAAAAGCTGCTTTGGAAACTCCAGTGTGCTGACATTGCACGTTCTCGGCAGTGGCAAAGAGATCGAGCCAAGGTTCTCTCCATTCTTGGAAGATACCTCATGCCACCTCCAGATGTAGTCAACATTCGTGATCCGCAAGGTATCAACGGCTGAGTTTGTCTGCCATGGCGTTCAATGAGTCTGCCAGGTGCTGCACAACCAGGAAGATGTCCTGGTGCTCCAGCCGAGTCCAGAGGCACAGAGCCTACTGGCACAGGGTCCACGACCCTAGCACGCCCTGTTTGTTGCAATACCACATGGCGATGGTGTTGGCCTGAAAACCCGAACCAGCCTTCCCTTGATGGATGGGAGGAAAGCTTTCAATGCCAAGTGGATCACGCTCAGCTCTAGAAGGTTGATTTGGAGCGGAGAGTCCGCCAGAGACCGGAGATGTCTGATCGCTACCTCTTCCAGGTGACAGCCCCCAACCCAGAAGTGATACATCAGTCAACACGGTCATCTCTGGCTGGGAAAGAGAGAGGGATCTGTCAGCCACCGCTGAAGATCTCTTGCGGTCTCCTTCGAAATCTGGACCAGGTCGGAGAGATTCTCCCGGTGCAGCACCCACTGGGACTGCAGATCCCACAGTACAGCCCACATATGCAATCTGGCGTGCTTCACCAGCAGGATGCAGGAGGCCATCAGACGCAGAAGCCTCAGTCAGTTTCACCGTAATCCAGGATTGAAGCTGAAACATCTGGATCACAGCCCAAATATACTAGATTCTCCGCTCTGGAGGATAGGAGCGGAATTACAATGTATCCAAAATGTCTGTGATGAAAAAGGAGCATTCAAGGAGTCAAGTGTGATTTTTGGCATGGCGATCGTGAACCCCAGCTAGTGAAAAAGGTTCACCATAGTCTGGAGGTGGGTGACGGCTGCCTGGGACAAGCCCACCTTCAGAACCTAGTCGTCGTGATGGGGGAAGATTGGAAACCCGACCTATGAAGATGAGCTGCAACCACCGTCCTCACGTTCGTGAACACCCGGAGGTCACTGGTGGGGCAGAAGGCGAGCACAGCAAACTAAAAATGCTTTTGGCCTACCATGAACCGCAGGAAATGGCTGTGGGCCTGCAAGACAAGGGATGTGAAAATAAGTGTCCTGCTAGTGCAACGCTACCATCCAGTCTCTAGGGCAGACAAGACCTGAGCCAAAGTGAGCATCTTGAATTTTTCTTTCTGTAGAAAGGCGCTGAAAGTGCGCAGATCTAGTATAGGACTAAGTTCTCATCCTTTTTCGGGACCAGAAAACAGGAATAGCAACCACATCCTACTTCTGGCGGAGGCACCCTCTTGATGGCTCCTTTGGCCAGAAGAGAACCACGAATGGAAGGGCGTACCCCTTTAACACAATTTGAAGCAACCACTTGTCGGAGGTAATTGCAGATCACAGGGACAGGTGGTGCCTGATCATGCCGCCATGGCTATGCTGAAGAGGTACACTTAAAAGGCTTAGAGGCTGCGGGAGCTAGAGAGGTGTGGAACTGGACAGCATGCTGGGCCCAACTCCTGCAAACCTTTTGAAATCCGCAACCTCATCCATGAAATGACCGGGCAGGCTGCTGGACTACCGGGTACAACTGGTATTGAAGATGCCTATATGTGCCCCAACCACGCCTGCAGTATTGTTGCTAGGATCAAGCATTTAGGCAGTGCCCAAGAGACCTAGCTGTGAACGAGCTCTCCCGAAAGCGCTCGAGCCGTGTCATTTTTGTCACTGGCTTGTCAATCAAGCATGCTTGAACATCCCCCCGAGAACCCAGTGGACCGCAACCAGGCATGGCAACACAGCATCGCCATACAGGCCATGGCTCTATCCAGGGAGTCAGTGGTATCCAGCCCAAACCTAATGTCGAACTTCGCTGCGTCTCGACCATCCACTAAGGTCTGACTGAGGATGGGTCAGCTGTCCTTGGGAAGCAGCTGCGCAACAGAGTCCCACAACACATTGGAGTATTGGCCAAAAAGGTATGCGGTGTTCACCGACCACAATAGGCTGGTGGAAGAGAAAATGAGTTTCCCCAAAAGTGTCCAGTCTTTTGGATGCCCTGTCCAGTGGAGTGAAAGAGAACGCCATTGGGTTGACCTTGGCTATTGAAGCCTGTAGTACCAGGCTCTCAGGGGATAGGTGCAGGAACAGGAAGGATGGGTCTCCTGGGGCAGGATGATGGTGTTGGCCAATCATGCAGTGCACAGGAGCACCTGTGTAAAGTTTAGCCTAGGCCCCCAGGAGAACAGAGGAGGGCTTAACTGAAGGGGAGCAACAGTTCGGCTGAGCCCACTCCTGGGTGAAGCACTTGTCAAGATGTTGGTCTTGACCACGACTGCTGGTAGCAGTAGGTCAAGGACCTCTACTGCCCTGCACATCACGGTGGCAAAGGATGCACCCTCCTCTAAAACAAAGCCAAAGGGGAAAGCATGCCAGAGTCTGGAAAAATAAGTGTCCAAGCCATTGGCGAGACCCAGCTCCTCATACCGGTTTTATTCTGGCTCAGGGTATTCCTCTAGGGGACCAAACCCTTCCTCCTCATTCTCTTTCAAGAAGGAAAGGTCTATCTAGGAACAGTAAGTCCAGGGATTGGACAGCAGGGGCATGGAGTCGGGGATGAGGGGCTTGTCAATGGCGTGGGGGACGGTGCCAGATGGAAAGGAGCCATTGCGGAGGAGAGCACCTATGGTGACGTCAATCAGATCCAGAGAGCCCAGCTTTCGTCGGGCGGACCAGTCTGTGGACCCGCTCGGCTCTGTGGGACTCGAGGGCACGCCAGAAGGATTTGTGGTCCAATGATGGCAATCATAGCATCGTAGAACTTCTTCAACTGAGCAGGAGTTTCTCCGGCTCTGGCAAACTATGGGAAAACACAGAGCAGGGCGGGGCCAGACACAGGGTCAGCAGGTGGAGTGCAGGAGTGGTGCTTTAAAGCATGAAGTTGGGAGGGGGGGGAAGTCGTAGAACACTGACTTCTTTTTGTACTTCTTAGACTTGCCAGACTTCGAAGATGATGTCTTGGAGCGACAAGACTAGTGTCCGTGGGAAAGGCTCCGGGAACGGCTCAGAGAGCTCACACATTAACATGACAGGGAATGGCACAGGGCCTTCTTTTGCCATGCCTCCAGGAGCTTCATCGATCGCTCGTGAATCGCCTTGGGGTGCATGGACTTGCACTCGTCGCAGGCCTTGGCGTCATGGCCCCACCCCAGGCACCAGAGACAAACCAAGTGAGGATCTGACACTGACTTTTGTCTGAAGCAGTCCCCACAAGGTTTAAAACCTGTAGATTTTGGAGGGGACATGTCTCTAAGTACACTGGGAGCAAATGTTCAAAAAGAGTCAACAAAACGTTGAAAAAAGTAATAAAAAAGTTGTCAAAAAATGACCACTGTAGATCTCTGGATCCACGCTGTTGGCGCAGAAAGAAAGGAACTGATGTCAGCACATCGGGTGGTGCTTATATGGGCACTGCGACGTTCCTTCTGACGCAGGCAACGCCACTGTGGAGACGATCTTAGAAAACTATTGGCTCACAGAGGTACTGCCGAAGATTTTCTAGATCCATTCTGATGCCTGGGTAATATTCTAAGGTGGGGAATTTTAAGTCTCTATGTATGCTTGAGACAAGACATTTTGTTCAGGGCAAAGCATGTGCCAGGGGTAGACAGTGACATTGCGGATGCTTTGTCTTGTTCACAGTGGGAGAGATTCCATGGGTTATCCATGGAGGCAGACAGGGACAAGACGCTCATGCCAAAGGAGTTATGGACAGTGAGAGACCGAGGCTGTTCCAGCTGGTGGTAGGGTCTTTGGCAGTGTCCACCCAGAAATTATACAACCAGGCGTGGGAAGAATGTTTTTAAACTGGGGCTCATTGGAGACTTGAGAGATGGGAGAAAGTCGAGGATGTAGTACACATTATTTTGACACAGACAGAAAAAGGGCTTTAGTGAATCACGATTGTTGGAAATTGGGCAGTCATTGCGTTCATGGGGAAGTTGCTCTGGAGAGATGTACTGTCAATGGGGGAACTGGGGAAGAGGATGCTGGAAGGTTGGGCCAGGAAGCAGGGCGGTACATGGCCCAAGTGGAAGTCACTTACTTGGCAGGTCTTTAAGCAAGTGATCCGAACTCTGCCAGCTATACGCAGCGCAGAAGGGGAAATAATGTTGTTCGCTACCTTGATGACCTGGATGATTTTTTAGGATTAAATCGGTTTTTATTAGCAGAACATATATTAAAACATTACACCGCATCTTTGCCTACAACCCAATGGGCAGGCTGTGTTAAAGGTCATCATGAAAAAAGGAACCAATAAATATGGCATTTCTTATGCAAATTAAATACACTGCAAGTCGACTACAACCCAACTTGGGCCGGCCGCGTCAAAGAGAAAAGGAGGTCTAGTTGAGGCCATGTCCATACTAACTTCAATACTTGAGGTGACCAACAGCCAGCTATATAAGGTGCCCTTATAATAAAAACCTTAGGCAAAAACAGCAGGTACTGTGTCGAAAAGTCTGCCTTTTCATAAACAAACAGTAACACAACATAAGAAACACTTTTAGATCCACACTAGGGGGACCCAAAACCCCCCTCCCACACTTCCCGAACCCTCTCCGAGTGAGCCATAAATCAAGACCCTCTACAACTTCAGCGAACAGACGCCAGACACCAGCCCCTCCCCCCCTACCACCGACAGAGCTGACCATCACCACCTGGAATCCCGCCACCATCGAACTCACCACGGCGACCATGAGGAACTCCCACTCAGGAGCCCCCACGGACCCCTGCCCTCTGCACATCTACCGCAGAGCCGCCGCCGCCGCACCCGAACTAGGACGGACCATCAACGCCTCCTTCGAATCCGGCATCTTCCCAGACGACTGGAAGCGGGCGGAAGTCAAACCCCTCCTCAAGAAGCCCACGGCCGACCCGACAGACCTGAAGAACTACTGGCCCATCTCTCTCCTCCCCTTCGCAGCCAAAATCACCGAGAGACTCGTAAACACCCAGCTGACCGCCTTCATCGAAGAGAACTCCATCCTAGACGCCTCCCAGTCCGGGTTCCGCAGCAACTACAGCACCGAGACCGCCCTCCTCGCCGCCACCGACGACATCCGCATGCTACTCGACCTACCACCGCGGCCCCTCATCCTACTAGACCTCTCCGCAGCTTTCGACACCGTCTCTCACCGCACTCTCGCTGCCAGACTCCACGACGCTGGGATACGAAAGACAGCCCTCGCCTGGATCCGCTCCTATCTCTCCGGCAGAACCCAAAGGATCAGACTCCCCCCTTTCCACTCCGAACCCACAGAGATCACCTGCGGAGTACCCCAAGGATCATCACTAAGCCCCACGCTCTTCAACATCTACATGGCCCCCCTCGCCGCCATCATCAGACAGCACGGGCTCAGCATCGTTTCTTACGCAGACGACACCCAGCTCATCCTCTCCCTCACGAAGAACCCCGACGACGCCAGACTATATTTCCAGGAAGGAATGAAGGACGTCGCCGCCTGGATGAAAAACAGCTGCCTGAAGCTCAACTCTGAGAAGACTGAGGTCCTCATCCTCGGACCCTCCGCCTGGGACAACACATGGTGGCCCGCTGCCCTCGGGAGCCCGCCCACTCCGACAGACCATGCACGGAACCTCGGCTTCATCCTAGACTCTTCCCTCACCATGACCCGCCAGATCAACTCCATCGCCTCCACCAGTTTCAACTGCCTTCGGATCTTCCGCAAGACCTTCAAATGGATACCCCCCGAATGCAGAAAAACTGTCACCCACGCACTCATAACCAGCAGACTGGACTACGGCAACGCCCTCTATGTCGGAATTAACAAAACTCTCCTACACAAGCTCCAAACCATCCAGAACACCGCAGCCAGACTCGTCCTCGGAACCCCACGGCACGAACACATGACCCAACACCTACGAGACCTCCACTGGCTCCCCGTCGAGAAGAGAGTGACCTTCAAACTGCTCACCCACGCCTACAAGTCCCTCCACAACATCGGACCCAAGTACCTCAACGAGAGAGTCTCCTTCCACGTACCCAAGAGGAACCTCCGCTCCGCCGACCTCGCCCTCGCAGAGACCCCCTGCATCCGCAGAACCAGAGCAGGAGGAAGAGCTTTCTTCTACGTCGCAGCCAAAGCCTGGAACGAGCTACCGGTCAACATCAGACACTCGCCCACCCTGCACACCTTCAGGAGGAACCTCAAGACCTGGCTCTTCGCCTGAACCGGAGCTGCACTCTTTCTCCCCCCCCCCCCCCCCAGCGCTTCGAGACCCTCACGGGTGAGTAGCGTGCTTTATAAACCCCTGATTGATTGAATAATAGGAGCATGGTTAAAGCCATACCTGGGAACCGCAAGCCAACCCTCCCCCGATGGATCCTACCCTGAAGCAATGGTCCCATTCTCTCCCTGCTGGTCCAGTATCAGTTTCAAAATGAGCAAATAAACGGGACAAGTTAGCTCTCGAAACTCGCAAGAGAGTCTAGATATAAAGGGGGCACAGATCTTCACATAGTCGGATTTATCCCCCAGGGTGGCCATTGACAGTCTTTCCATTCCCAAAAGGGACCACAATTGGTAGAGCCACTGTGTATGCGCCGGGATTCTATCAGTCTTCCAACAAGATAAAAGCACTCGGTGGGCGGTATTAAGTGCCAGGGCCATCTGTCTACCTTTAAGTGAGCGTAAGGGAAAGGTCAGTGTGTTAGGCAGTCCCAGTATAGTATAAGCGGGGAACCTAGGGATAGAGGTATTGAAGGCCCTGTCTATATCATCTGGGATTTTATCCCAGTATCTGGTAAGTTTTGGACAATTCCATAGCAAATGGAGTGTGCCACGGCTCCCACATCCTCACCAGCATAGTCCGTTGTACTGGGAGTTCCATTTCGTTAATCGGGAGGGAGTATAATACCAATATGAAATAATTTTGTATGATGTTTCGGTAAGACCCATAGTGTGTGCAGTATGATGAGTCCTATAAAAAATATCCTCCCACTCCTTGTCTGATAGTGTCCGGCCAATTTCCGCCTCCCACCGCTTCTGTGCCGCAGATCTGACCTTGCGAATGCCCTGTGAAAGGAACGAGTATATTTCAGAAATTAGTTTTTGGTCGTCTTTAAGAAATAGCCATTTTTCAAACGGGAGCATTGGTCTGCCCGCCAGAGGACGGGTGGAAGCACCCAAAACCCAGTGCAACATTTGTGTATGGACAAAGTGGTCCGAGGAAGATAGGTCATAGTCAACCGCGAGTTGTGTAAAAGGAATATAGCCATTATGGTAAAAAAGGCAGCCCAGTCGCTTGCAACCTCCCTTCACCCAGCGTGTGTCTACCCCCTTGGACATACCAGGCGGAAAGTCAGGATTTGAGAATATGGGGGACATAGGCGACGGGAACATTGTAAGGTTCGCTGACAGGGCCACCTTGTCCCAGACCTGCAAGGTTGGCCGCGTTATCGAGAAGAGTACAGCCCCCAGGCACGAGAGGCTCTAGGCAACCACACCTCCCTCCATACATGGCGCCCCGCAACCGTCTGATCCACAAACACCCAGTGTTTCTCCATCATCGGACGGTCCCATTCCACCAAGTATCGTAGTAATGACGCCTGAAAATAGCAGTTTATATTCGGCAATGCGAGGCCTCCTTCCCTTTTGGGGCGCTGCAACAGTTTTCTGCAGCCTTGGGGAAACCGGGCGCCTGATGAAACGCTCCATCTCTTTGGACGTTAGGGATCACACCCGAGGGTGGGAGAAGGGGAAGAGTCGAAAATATATAGCGCCCTTGGTAGGACGTTCATCTTAACTGCAGCGAGCCTGCCTAGCCACGACAGCGGTAGGCGCTGCCATTGCGCCAAGTCTTTTCGTATGCGTGCGAGCAATTTAGAACAGTTTACTTCAGATGTTTTTGCTAGGTTCTTATTGAGGACTAACCCCAGGTATGTTATTTCCTCTGTAACCCAGTCAAAATCGAACTGAGCCCGTAGGGTATCCACAGTAGACTGTTTAGAAGTCAAGTTCAGTATTTGTGACTTCTGCAAATTGATTTTAAAACCTGATGCCCGGCCAAAGGCTTGCAGGTCCGCAACAATAGCTGGAAGAGAAGTCAGGGGGTGAGCGATGGAAAATATAACGTCGTCGACATAGAAGCTGATCAGATGTCGATCAGCTCCAAATGGAATGCCCTGCGCGTTGGGGTTGTACCGGAGTCTTTGTGTGAAGGGCTCCATATAGAGAGCAAAAAGCAATGGTGAGAGAGGACAGCCCTGCCTTGTCCCCCTCCCGATTGCGAAACCGCAAGATCGAACATCGTTCACCTTGACCGAAGCGCAAGGGAAGCTATATATACTCTCAATCCAATTGCGGAAACGCATGCCCAAGCCGAAGCGTTCTAAGGTAGCGAACAAATAAGGCCAGTGTACCCGGTCTAAGGCCTTTTCGGCATCAACCGCTAATAACAATGCCTCCTTGCGGGAACGATGTACCTTATCGATTAAATGGCAGATCCGCTTAGTATTGTCCCCACATTGTCGACCAGGGATAAATCCAGCCTGGTCTGGGTCCACTAGGCCGGGCATCAGAGGGTTTAAACGCTGGGCAAGGATACTAGCGAATAACTTCATGTCGACATTTAACAATGAAATCGGGCGATAAGAGCTGCAAAACATGGGATTCTTACCAGGCTTGGGTATTACGATAATCAAGGCTTGAAGCATCGATTCGGTGAGTGTACCGGTGTCTGCGAATGAGTTAAATAAACGAGTGAGCAGGGGAGCTAACTCAGTGCAAAAAAAGTCTTATAAAAGACCGCGCTGAACCCATCGGGTCCCGGCGCCTTCAAAGGCTTCAATCGGGCAATAGCAGCTATCACTTCCTCAATACGTATGGGAGCGTCAAGATTTTCAGCCTCGCTAGGCGGAAGGGGGGTAACCACCGCCTGTTAACATAGGCGTGTGGATCTGAGGGGAGTAAGGGCTCAGCAGAGTATAATTCTGAGTAAAAGGCCTGAAAGGCATCTGCAATGCCAAGGTCCTCGGAGACCTCCACCCCCTGGGCTCCCCGCACCATTTTTACTGCTTGCGCATGTTGTTTGCTGCGCATGCAATGTGTTAGCATGCAAACCCCTCTATTTGTCCCTACAAAGTATTTATGCTTCAGTCGCACTACAGCGTGTTCAGCTCTATCCAGATCTAGGCGCCAGAGGTGGAGCCGTTCCTTCTCAAGTTGTCTCCAGATCCGGGGGGCTCCGGAGCGTTTGTGAATTACCTCAAGTTACTTCACTTTCGATTCAAGCCCTTCGAATCTTATTTTCATGTGCAGCTTTAGCGATTAAGGCCCTGCGAGCGACCAATTTAAGTGCCTCCCATACCGAGGATAGCGCAGTGGATCCGTCATCATTAAGTGTAATGTAATCCGTCAATGTAGTTCTTAGCGCATTTACAACAGTCGGGGACGACAGCAACGAATCTCTCAGGCGCCACTGTGGTGGTGACGGTGCGGTGGAGGAAGTGCGCATAGTCAGAGTGATGTGTGCGTGATCAGTGTGTGACCGGGCTTCAATAGAGGAGGCCTGGATACGTTCCCAAGAGGCAGAAGTGACAAGAACAAGCGGGCATAGGATTTATGTGCCGCAGAGTAGTATGTATAGTCACGGTCGCTGGGGTGCAGGCTCGCCAGGCGTCTTAGCCCATGTTCCTCCAGCCACTCCCTACCAGATAAGGACAGCGCTCCCGCTCCTCGAGCCAGAGCGGTCCATCACCGAATCCATCACCAAGTTTAGGTCTCCGCCCACCACTACTGCAGGGTCAGGTGTGTGCAGTACCTTGGCAATAGCTTCCATCAAAAACTCTTCTTGATGCTCATTAGAGGAGTAGATTGAAGCTACAGTGTAGTGAAAGGTGCCTATCCGTACCCTCAGAGCTAGCAGACGCCCCTTAATCTCAGCCACAGAGCCCAGCACTGTGCCCCTAAAGCGCTTGGAAAACAAAATGGCCACACCACCCCTCTTACCCTTCCTGGGGGACCAGTACTGACAGGGAGCTAGCATCCTGTGTGTATCTTTTGAGAGTAAGTGAGTCTCCTGAAGCAAACAAATATCACCCCCGGATTGCTCAAGTAGGGAGAGTATTGCCTTCCGCTTAACAGGATTGTTAAGGCCGCGAACATTGAGGCCAACTATTTTAATCCCCATATGCCTGGAGGGGATAGCGATTCTATGTATGATAAGCCACTGAATTTTAGAAGGCCAAGGAGAGTGCTGATAATTTGAAAACACCATGGAAGACCATTCCTGAAGGGAATATTCTAGTGTTAAAATGTAAAATCTGAGTCCCTTGTTTTTAGGTCTCGCCTGAGCCAGCGCATGCGCTGCTCTGGCGAGTGTTTTAGTAAGCGGGTTTTGGAAGTGCAAACAGCAGTGGCTTTTGCTGGCGACCAGCTTGCGTTCACACGAGCGTGCACGCGCGATCAGGCGCCATATGGCTTCCCTCGCCATCTGGCTTCCCTCGCGATTACTTTCACTTTCGCGGCCGCGTGGCCGTGTCAGTTTCACGGCCGCGCGGCCAATGCTTGTTCTGGTAGTGTTAGAAAGCACGAACACGAGCGCTTTACAAGAGCACCAATTACATTACATACATGTTTTTCTTTTTTCAATTAGCCGTGGGCCCATTACATGAGAGAGCCTGTTGATGCTTGCCACCCCATCTTAGCTGCTTGCCGCTCCCCACTTCCATCTCTCACGACATGCTTCTTGAATGAGCTGCAGACACTGTGTGGTCCTGGGAACATATTCATATTTCTGTGGCGTTTCTTAACAGCAGCTGTGAATAAGTTCCTGTTTTCCGCTTTTTCTCACTCTTGCCAGCCGCAACAGCAATGTTATATACCACGAAATTCAGCACTTTACAAGAGCACCAATTACATTCATTTTTTTTTTTTATTAGGCATGGGGACATTACATGAGAGAGACTGTGGATGCGTGTCACCCTGTCCAAGCTGCCTACCACTCCCCCACCCCCTGTATCCCACAATATGGTGCATAAAAGCGCTGCAGACACTATCTCTCTCTCCCTTGTCCCTTCACCATTCCTCTTTCTTTCTACCTACAGGGTATTACGTTTCCGGTTTTACCGGGTCTTTTCTTTCCCAGCCACGGTTCTCAGCTGCACGCCTCCAAGGAAGCCTAAGCAGTGCACTCGGTGCCTTACTGCGAGAAGCAGATGCTGCAATAAACGCACCTTGATCCTGCTCTGCACACTCCCGCACGTGCCTACACCCCCTCTCTGACCAGAATGACAAATATCAACTCGCATATGTGTCTCTGCTCTCCTTCGGCAGCATCAGACATGTCACCTTTTCCTTCAAATCCCAAATGTGTCTTATCTTTCAGTCTGGAGATCTGCTTTCTCTGGTCGTGTCATGCTACCCTGGGGAGTTCCTTTGCTCGCTGTTTTGTGTCAAGGTGTGTGAGTTTGGCTGCTCTGCGTGCCTTTGATTTCCTCGGGCATTGTTCAAGCATGCTGCGGCTGTCGGCGCTTCCTCTGTGCAGAGCGTAGTTTTGAGATGTGAGGCACGCGCGCTGTTGGCCGTTGTGTTATTTATTATTAGTTGGGTGTCACGGGTCAGCTGGCAGACAGCATCCTCACAGATCATTACATTTTAATACCCCCTCTCTGTCCCTTTTGCTCTTAACATCGAATGGTGAGGTGGATAACTCGGGCAGGAGATGAGAGAGAGAGGAAATAGCAATTATACGATTAGTATTTAGGACAGATTTAGGAGCGCCCCCTCCCCTTTCACCGTCTGAGAAATGTTGTTGCTGAGATTAAGTGGCTTGTCTAAAATCACACATGGAGTAGGGCGTAGAAACATAACTTTAGCTCGTGCCTCTTGAGGCCAATTTATGGCCATAATTATGTGTTGGAAATGTTCATTTTATTTAGGTTTTGGTCAAAAGTTTCACTTCACTACAATTGACATAAGAACTCCTTTACTCTTTTGAGTTTTGCTTTGCGATTTCGTTTATTATAGTATGCTACTTTCTAATACATCTTAGAATCTAGAGAGAAAATTGCCACCTGAAATGTGGTGTTTTCACATATTTATCATCACAAAATATTGCCAGTTTTAGAACATACAACAGTGTAACATATGGGAAACCTGTAATTCTAATGTGAAAACAAGCATTAGCAAAGCAAGTAGGTTTGGCTCTTTATATTTAAAGTGTATCTTTTCCAGTTAGGGTGCGGTTGTGGTTGTGTGGCAAGTTAGGTGGAAGAGTGAGTCAACAATCATATGTGTGTGTGTGTGTGTGTGTGTGTGTGTGTGTGTGTGTGTGTGTGTGTGTGTGTGTGTGCGTGTGTGTGCGCATGAATGTGAGAATGAGTGAGAGCATGACTAAATGAGTGAGTGCATGCATGGATGGAGAGCTGGATAAAAGGTTCAAAGAATGAGCGCATGGATGGATGCTGACAGATTGACAGAGATCAACAGTCTTACAGCTGCATGCCTCAGACAGGGTAAAACAGTAACATCTGCCTACCCAGGCCAGAGTCAAGTGTAGTAGCCTCAACTTGGAACACTCAAGTCAAGCGGAAGGGCAAAATAAACAAGCATTGGCATAGCCAATAGGTATCGCCTTTGGGACCTTTTAAGTGTTTAGCCATGCAACAGTTGATGTTGTTGCACCAAGGATATTGTCCTGCATAACTAAATACTTATAAGGTCCCAAAGGCGAGACCTATTGGCTATGCCAGTGCTTGTTTGATTAAGCTATGCCTCCTCCATTTTTCACCCCTGCCCTCTTTCAGCCTGGCTTTATCCTTGACACTGCATTTGTATAAACAGGAGTAAAGAATCTAGATTGGGGCATTGTAGGCTGTGTGTAAATGCAAAGTCAGCGCAAAAGAACAGCTGGCGTCTGCTTTGGGTTTTTCAGACAATGGTAAAGCCTCAAGTAAAGTTTACCCAGATAGCATATCTTGTTGTGCAGCTTCAGGACGCAACAATTGCACAAGGCACCAAGGCTGTCGATTCTTACCGGTACCTCATTTGTGTGTTTTTCCCAAAGTTCTATTTACCTCTGGGCGTCCCTTGTTTGTGATCTTTTGCTATAAAAACCCATGTAACCATCGTTCAGTGTACTCTCTCCTCGAGTATCTCTATGGTGCTTGTCGAACGAGGCCCCCATTCATGAATGCTAATAAATGACCTATGGTTTGTACTTCACTCCAGTGTCGATTCCTCCTTACATGTTAAGAACCCGTGGACTAAGGGTGAGCCCTGCATCAGTGGGTTTTAAATAATCCGCTTCCACAAATTGGCGCCTAAACGTGGGGCCCCATCAAGGGCATGCAGTCGGACAAGGGGAGGAGATCGTGTCGGTAAGACTAACTTCACTGAGGAGCGCACCACCTGAAGAGACTAGTTCTCGTGTCCAAGGTGATTTTTCTGCTCTCCGATTCTGATCTTCCTGGCGGCTGCTAACCTTGACTGGGGCCCTCAGATGGTCATTCTTTTGGATCAGGGAGGATTGACAGGTGGGAGTTGAAGACTACAAATAAGGTAGATTTGTATTGAACCGGTTCTTTTGGTTATTTGGAATTTGTCTGGAACTTGTTTGGAATCTGTTTGGAATTTGTTTTGAACCTTCTTTGGAACTTGCTATTTGATATTGATTAACATTTTTTCTTACAGGTAATGTGAGAATATTTTTTAATTTCTCTTTGTTTATAAGTTTTTTTATATCTTATATAACATGCCTGTATTTAGCACACTTTGGGTTTTGTTGCTGCTGCTGTGATAAGCAGAGCATTTTGGAAGCAAGTCAGCCGGCGCCACCAGAAGGTACGCCGAATTTTGAGATGTACATTAAATATGGTATTTGTCCCATCATGTATAATGCATTATGGAACAAATATACAAAAGGGGATCCCCAGTTACAATGGCTTTTAGAGGGAACAATGGACCCTCACAAACTCGAGTATTTAGAGAAACGATTGTTTTTAAAGAAAGTTAGGCCAGCCATGTTTGACTGTTTGCGTATGTGGAGGAAAGAAGTAAAGGAGCGGCAGCTCAAGGCGGAGAAGGTACAAAGGAAACAAGAAAGGAAGACAGAGTATCAGAAGTATAAGGAATTGAAGGATAAGGAAGTTCAGGAGAAGAAGGAATGTTTAGATCGAGAGCATAGATTGCTAATATCTAAGGAATATATAGTCAGACCGACAGTAACAGCACAAATCCACCAAGAAGAAGTGGATTCAGATATTGCTGGATTATTGATTGAACGACCCCCTCCCCCATATGTCCCTTTAACGCCCCTTCCCCCTGGACCACCAAATGTCGTTCCCCCTGTACCTCCGGCTCCACCTCCTCTGCCCGCGGTTGTCCAGCTCCCTATTTTCCAACCAGTACTGGCACATCTTTTCCCACCTCCACTGCGCCTCCATCCCAGGCCACTGCACCTGAAATGACTGATGATCCTGTACTTTTTGTATCTGTCTCGACCCCTCTAATTCTTCGTTCTACTGTACCTCAGTTGCGTTAGGACGCGATAAGGTTGATGGTATTAAATTGGTTGAGTGATCTAGAAATGGAGGTAGGAGAAATGATAGATCAGATACAGGATTTTTCTGAGGGCGAGCTCCTTTGTCTCGTAAATAAGCTTTCTTATCAGCTTATAGTCCAATGGGAGATGACTACAGGACAAAATGGTCCCGACGATGTTAGAGCCATTAGTCGACAGTGTCAGGTAGGAGCCTTCCCTGTAGGTAGGGTTAATATCGCCATAGCAATAATAATGCGGCACCGTGACGAACTTTTTGCCTCTCCTCGAATAAGACCCATGAGGGAAGCCGCGCCACAGTTCGTCCCCGCCGATGCTAGAGCCCATTTCATGTATAATTGGATATATACGCCCTAGAAAAGGACGGATGTACTTACTTTAAAGGCCTCTTTACCAGATATACGGAAAAATCCTAGAGGATTTTATGATGATGTACAGGTAGCCATTGATTCTTGTGTCATGAGCTTAGCAGATATTGATATGTTTTTTGGTATGATCCTGCCACCAGATATGTGGCGACTCACCCGGAAACAGGATCATGTTGTTGATTTAGGAGGAGTCTGGATGGCCATTATAGCAGCCGACAGGGATAGGAAACCTGGTCAGAAACCTAGTCCGCTTATACTGGATCTTCCTGGTAGCATACTTACTTACATAAAGACGATAATTCTGGCACGGAAAATAGATTGGACGCTCCTTACTGCTTGTAAGCAAAGACAGGGCGAGTCCGTCCCTGATTTCTTTACTCGCTTTGAGGAATTTTCCTCTAATGTATGTAATAGCCCTATTCTTCCTGTCCTTAAAAGAGGGGATGGAATATAGAATAAAAGTTTATCGATCTGTGATTGATTTGAGAGAAAGTAACAAGATAGTAGTCCCTCAATATCCTGTTGTTTCCAAGGTAAAGTTAATACACCTGTGGGATTTTCTGGCATCCCCGTTCAAAGCCCTATTTCACAACAACTGAATGTTAGTACAAGGGTCTCCAACATTTTCTGTAACAAAAGTCACTAGTGATGAAAAAGTGACCACCCCATCCAAGAGTGTCAATAGTGATCACATTGGTGCATTAGCCAGGGTTTTCAGCAGTAATGAAGAAAAAAAAAGGCTTTGACAATTTGAACTGAAATATTACATGGGTATAGATACAAACAATAGCTGCAATTCTCCCTTGCGCCAAGATATAATTATGAGTAATAAATATCTCCAACTGAAATAATAGCTGTAAGTCCATTTTCAAAATGTCAACTATTTTTCTCTAGACATCAGTTTATGAGTTGTGAAAATACAAAAGAAATGTGGTCTTGAATGCATGAGTTTTATTTTTAAAATACAGGTTGGACTGCACACAGGAGAGCTACTCACAAGTACCTGGTGATCTACTGGTAGCTCACGAGCCACTCATTGGAGACATAGCAATGCAGCAGAAGGTTGCAAACAGACTACAGTGAAATTATTGCATCACTTAGCCTCCTTGGGACAAAGCATCTCTTTTCCAATTACAGTATTGTCAACAGAAGGCTACCTATTTAGGTCTCCTCTTGTCGAAGGGGGGTAAGACGCTACACCAACATAGGATATAATTGGTGCAGAACTTGCAGAAACCACTGACTCAATCTAATATCTGTGCGTTTATTACCAAATTTTTCACTAATTGCAAAACCCCTGCTTGCTTTAACATTAAAGCACGTATGCATGCCGCTTCCTTGGACTAATCAGTGTGAAGCTGTCTTTTTGCAATTGAAAAATGCTTTATGTAATGCTCCCGCTTTAGGTAAAATCTGATTATTACAAATTTGTGCATGCAAAAGATGGTTGCAGCTTGGCACGGTCCCATGTAGGAAGGAATAGGTCATGCGCATATTTCTCCTCCACATTGGACCCCACTGCGATAAAGCAATCTGAAATGTATATTTAAGGTCACAATTTGACAGTTATGGTACCACATTTAGTGGCTATCTAAAACAAAAATAATTCAGACCCAGCACCTGACCAGTGCGATATTAACAGGGTATGAGTTGACACTTTTTGCTCCAAACATCACTCTGAAATGCTGTAACATTTTGAATCCAGCCTCTGTACTGCCCCTCTCTGAGTCCCAACAAGATGAGAAGCATGTTTGCATATTTATTACTGAGAAGGAGACAAAGGGACGGGTAGACCTGACAGATACCCCTATATCTGACCCACTAGGGGAACTGTTCGTGGATGGTTCATGTTACAAACTACCTGATGGCTCTAGTACAGCGGCCTATACAGTTACTCCCTTGAAATCTGTGGTTGAGTTATGTAAAATACAACAAATGTCAGCGCAATCTGTGGAGCTGACAGCTTGGACTAGAGCCTGTGAATTAAGTAAAGATTTGACTGTAAATATCAATATATATGCCTTTGGAGTTGTCCACTCATTCGGACGACTCTGGAAAAAAGTTTTTTTTTTTTTACTTTGCATGGTGATAAGATACAGTATGGGAAATGAATAGTAAAGTTACTGGATACCTTGATGTTACCAAAAAGAGTTGCTATTGTTAAAATGTTTTGTCCACAAGAAAATTATAGATGAGGTAATACAGGGAAATACTTTTGCCAATGAAACAGCTAAACGAACAGCCTATTTAGAGTATAGTTTAATGTATATTGTAGGGACAGCTAGATGGACACCAGAAGTGTCTATGTTTAATCAGACTCTAGATTGCATTAGGGAAGTACAGGAAGAAGCTACGGAGGAAGAGAAGGAACAGTGTAAAAGATATGGGTGTCAGGATGCGACAGGATGTTGGATAGATCTGTCAGGAAAGCAAAGATGAATGCTTCCAAATTGTTATGTGAATGCTATTGTTACCATGGCCCACAGTTCAGCCCACATCAGTGCTAAAGGAATAGTGGCCACGTCAGATTATGTATGGTTCAATAATCTGATTCCCAGGGTGGCAGAGTTCTATGTCAAGAGGTGCATGATGTGCCATACTTATAACAGGAAAAGGTACCCCGTTTCAACAGGATATTTTGCACCCCCAGATCTGCCCTTCGAGGTCTTGCAACCAGTTGAGGTGGTTATGGGAAGGCCAGCAAATGTATAGGGTGTACCAAGATCAAAGACAATCTGACATTGAATATACTTTTCTTGTTGATTACTGTGTTGACTAAAGATTTGCATTTGATCCATTCACAGGTGAAGGCCAGTCTCTCTCCCAGTCTTAAAGGTCCAGGTCACAAGCTGAGGCCTAGAGACTGTGTCTTTACCCAACAGTTTCAGAGGAAGTCCAGCCTTGCGCCATGCTAGAAGGGTCCAGTGCAAGTTCTCATCACCACTCAGACTGCTGTTAAGTGCACAGGGCAAAGACACTGGATCCATGCCAGTGATGTGGAGAAAGCAAGCGCCACTCCCTTTGACATATGATCAGTGGATAACAAGAGGAATACCTGATTTTGAATATGATCAGATCTCTCAGCAAGTGCCTTTTGGGGATGGTGATCTTTTTGAAACATGGTGAAGTGGTGTCATGGGAACAATAACTTGCTGCCATCATGCCTGACCCAGATGAACAGATTCTGTTTGAACATCCGGACATTGTTCAGCCCTGATACAAAATGCGGCCAAGGGCCGAAAAGAACTATAGACTTTGATTGAAGAAATTATCTCTGGAGAGGTAGCAACCCATTCCGGTGGTCAAGACCGCCAACGTCCGGACCGGTACATAAGCTTGCCAGTGAGGCTTTGAAGCAAAAGACACTTGGGACTTAATGCTCTCTGATAGAGTAGTGAGGGGATTTTGGGAGAATTGAGATTACATTGCTCTGTTTCTGGCTGATTGTTACGCTACTCTTTGTTACCTTGGCAATCAAACAACAGATACTACAGTAAGAGGAAGGAAGGTTAAGAAACATACAGGTTGAATATAAAAGATCAGTATAGGGAATAGTGTTAGGTGTTCTTCTGAAATAGGTATTTGTATATAGATTAGGTTGAAATGGGTAGAGTTGTCAATCTGCCATTAAGGCCCTTTGGGAAGGTGTTTTTTGACCTATTAGGAGGAATAGAAGTACTTGCCCCGAATGCCCCCGCTAAAAGCTGACAGTTTTGGATTAAAAGGAGAAAAATAGGGATACTTGTATGTTTTCTATTGTTAGTATTGGGATTTTTGGGTCTATTTTGGAGGCTTGAAACATATTACCCTGTTCATAGCCTAGTGCCCCCTACTCCTACCGCATCTGAACATTATCACTTCACCTTGTCCTCTCTTAAGGACTCACACTGCCAAATATATAAGCGCAATACATTTGTTCAATATTTACATAAAACACCCTTAATGTTAATTGAGCCACACAAAAGCTTCACCAAATAGCTGCAGAAATACACCAGGAAAAAGGAACATGGACTTGGTCAGAATGGTTTTGGGGTATGTTGGAAAATATTGATGGTAATAGTGATAATAGGAGCCATCTTTCTTACTTGCTGTTGTTGCATTCAATGTGTCCCTACGATATGTACAGCTTGCATAACCATCTGTAATAATATTAAACCTCCCCCAATTAATGTTCATGAATTGAATCGAGAAATGATGATGCACACTGAAATTAACGAACTTATGAACATTGATATACGAGATTAAATTATATACTTTTAAAAATGGATTCAGCATAGGCTGAAAAGGAAGGACTGTTAAAATGAAAAATCTGAGTCCCTTGATTAAGCTATGCCTCATCCATTTTTCACCCCTGCCTTGCTTTCAGCCTGGCTCTATCCTTGACACTGCATTTGTATAAACATGAGTAAAGAATCTAGATTGGGGCATTGTAGGCTGTGTATACATGCAGAGTCAGCGCAAAAGAACAGCTGGCGTCTGCTTGGGGTTTTTCAGACAATGGTAAAGCCTCAAGTAAAGTTTACCCAGATAGCATATATTGTTGTGCAGCTTCAGGACGCGACAATTGCACAAGGCATCAAGGCTGTCGATTCTTACCAGTACCTCATTTGTGTGTTTTTCCCAAAGTTCTATTTACCTCTGGGCGTCCCTTGTTTGTGATCTTTTGCTATAAAAACCCATGTAACCATCGTTCAGTGTGCTCTCTCCTCGAGTATCTCTATGGTGCTTGTCGGACGAGGCCCCCATTTATGAATGCTAATAAATGACCTATGTTTGTACTTCACTCCAGTGTCGATTCCTCCTTACTTGTTAAGAACCCGTGGACTAAGGGTGACCCCTGCACCAGTGGGTTTTAAATAATCCGCTTCCACACTAGAAGGCTCACCGGAGTGGGATCCCTACCTACCCAAAAACAATTCAAACAAAACCGTAATCTGAATGCAAACAAAAGGAAAAAGTACATAATGTGCATCCCAAAGGGGGGCCAGGAAATATGGGGGCATCCAGGAGAGCAAGGGACAGCTCCCATCAATAAAGTAACCCGCCCCGTCCCCCCCCAGGCCAAATCAAGCTGAGCAGCACACCCACCATCCAACAATACCTCAGTCATTGGAGTCCAGTGAGTTCCCTTTTGCGCCGGAGAGTGTCCGAACCACCGCAGATTGTTCTTTGACCATTGTTGCAGGGTCAGGGCGTAAGCGATCCAGCCCTAACCCGGACCGTGGGCCCCGCTGGCGTGTTGTTGAAGCCCCCATCCCTGTGACTGAAGACTGGGAGGCCAAGCTGTCAAGATCTAGGTTTAACAGTTTGCAGGTCTCTGCTAGAGAATGAAGCTGTTGAAGTTTCCCTTCATAGCGAAAAAAGATGCGGAACGGGTGGCCCCAGGAGTAAGCTATACCAGCCGATCTCAGATGATTGGTCACAGGTCGGAAGTCTCTCCGCTTTTGAAGAGTGCTGGCCGCCAGATCTTGGAAGAGCTGTGTTGTGTGATCTCTGAATTGTAGCGTTTGGTTGGAGCGGGCCGCCTTAAGAATCTCCTCCTTCACTTTCATGCAAACTAGGATAACGGCCGGGGGGCGATGAGGTTGTCGATGGGGCCCCACTCGATGACAGCGGTCTATTTTAACTGTGGACTTCGCCGGGGCAATCAGAACCGCTCGGAACAGTGCCTGGACATATCCCTCTAGATCTTCACCTTCTGCGCCTCTAGGGACTGAGCGAACTCGAACATTGTTCCGTCTTGACCTGGTCTCCAGGTCTTCTGAGTGCGCCTGAAAATCGAGTTGCTGGTCATGCAATCGTATGACCTCTTGCTGAAGAGCGGTGATTTCTTCGTCTCTAGCCCTCGCGGAATCCTCGAGAGCCGCGACTCTCTCGCCCACCACATCGATATCCCTCCGCACCTCTCCGAGGTCGGCTTGCAGGTCTGTTTTAATGGCCAGAATGTCTTCGCCTTGCGAAGCGAATAGGGACTCCAGGAACTCACGGGTAACCGCCCCTTCAGCCCCTTCTCCGGCAGCAGCCTGTCCATCGCTTTGCGGATCCCCGGTGGCCTTCATAAGGAGATCTCGCACCGATCGTTCCTTCTTATTTTTGGCCGTCGCCATGATTTGGCCCTGGAAGTTGCATCACGCGTATGAGGTAGCCGCTTTAATCGAGGGTGGGTCAACAGGGCCCCTAGCGCTCTCAGTGCAGCCCGGAGGGTGAAGAGGCAATGTGAGCCTGTCCCTTCTCCAGGTAGGGGGTGTATTGCTCTCCTAGTCGAGGTGCTGACCCAGGGGGGGGATTTACGCCCAATTCTGCAAATTTGCGCCGTCAAATGACCTCCAGCCTACCGCCACCACAGGGCTACAGGCGATCCCAGCAGCAGAAAAACAATGGGATGTGTGCTCTAGAACCGCTGTGTCAATTTGGCTCTCAAGTCCGGTTTCGGGCCACCACGGCCAACTTTAAGTGTGGTGTAGGGCCGGATGAGCTCCACCGCCCTCCTGCGATCTCTTCACTGCGGACCATATGGGGTTCGCCACTGGCGGGTCTCCACGAAAAGCAAGTGGATGCTAACACTCCAGGGTGGCACAACTTCCTGCAGACTGCCCTTAACCACTTTGGGAGCAAGCGCACTTCAGTCCGTCTCCATTAAATAGGGGACCATTCAGGCTACATGTCCCGTCACCGAAGGCTGGAATCTCCAATAACCTCTCCCCCGCACCGGGCCCCCGCGGTGATTGCACTCCCCACTGTGCAGATATAATGGAAAATGTGCTCTGGGACCACTGCCACTCACCGCACCCTCCCGGCCACCGTAGTCTTGTCCCAAACGCCAGCTCTCCAGGGGGCCAACGGTCGACGCCAACCTCGGGGGAGCCGCGGCAGTCAAGAGCCGGGGGCCAAGCGACACCCAATCTCCATGCCGGCAAAGTCTCAGGCAAGTTTTCACCTCGGCGCGGCCTCCCCAACAAAAGGCAGGCCACAGGCCAGGGAGCGCTCACAGTCTTCTAAGCGGACTCGGCCGCACCCTCGTTGCGCAGTTTGGTCGACCCGGGCCTGGGCCTTCTCCACCACTTCCAGGCCCGGTGTCACGTAGCTCTCTCGCCTCAGCACTCGATCCGCAGATGCGGTGCCGGCGGGGTCGCGCCCAGTGCCCCTGTCGCCGAGACAGAAAGGGGCCGGACGGGGATCCGATCGGGCAACCAAGGGTCTCCCGCTCCAGGCAGCGCGGCGCCACAAGCATTCGGGAAAGAATGGAGCGTAAAGCTCTTCGCTCCGGAGTGGGGACGATTTGCCTTCGATAAGGCGCAGAGGTATCGCCGGTGCCCCTCGGCAGAGGGGGGCCTCCGGTGATGAATAGCAAGGCTGCGGGTGCTATGGAAATGCAATGGGCCCGGCGGGGACGGAGCTCGAGCAAAACACGTCCGCTCACTCTGCCATCTTGGCCACACCCCCTGAATGTTTATTAGCGCCTTCTGAGTGTCATAACTGTTGGGGGCAGGGTAGAAGGGGTCTTCTATGGAAAGAAATGGTGCTACAGGAGTCTGGGGTAAGGATAAGGCTGCGATGTTCTAAAATGGATCTGAGGTCAACGGGAATGGCAGTAATTTTGGCAGCTTACCTGGTGGAGGGTTTCTATCAGAGGTGGGAAACTACGGC
Organism: Calotriton arnoldi; assembly: GCA_963921515.1. Classification (NCBI taxonomy): domain Eukaryota; kingdom Metazoa; phylum Chordata; class Amphibia; order Caudata; family Salamandridae; genus Calotriton; species Calotriton arnoldi. The sequence goes on along the minus strand of CAWUFW010000913.1, from coordinate 239,008 downwards.
CGCGTGGAGTATTACGCGATTGGGAGGTATTCAGGTACGTGGACGGAGAGCGCGTGACTGCTGTCCAACTGCTGGCAATACTGCGGAAAGCGCTTGCTAGCCTTGGTAGCAACAGAGTATGGCGCGCATTCCTTTCGCATCAGGGTGGAGGCAGAGGCGGGAAAGAGCTTACCACGTGTGCAACTAGCAAACAGAAAGGTAAAACATGATGCACCCTGATTCCAGGAAGAGATGATAGAGGCAGGAAGCACCCAATGGACCAGACGGTTTAATGTCAATGTAGATAAAATGACAGAGGGCCTATGGAAAGGTTAGTATACCATCCTCATCATCTTTAAATAACTTTCATTGTTTGTAAAGATGGCACAGTCATATAATTAAATGACCAAACAGGAAAAAGATCCCTCATGTCATGGGGTGCTATATATTTTTTTCTAGCTAACGTGTCAAGAATTTTTAATTCTATTAAGGACTCTGAAGCAAGGATTACGATTTCCCTTTCTTCGTGGTTTATCAACATATTTTCACAGCAGCCAACTAAAATTTAACATTTTAAAAAACTACATTTCCCAGTAATCCACACGTGACGTCATCCACAATACACCCAATCAGGTCATGCCTCTGCTGATATGACAGTACTCCATATCTATTCCTCTTTCTTTGCCAGCGACGGCAAACAGTTTTATGAACTTGGATATGCTGAGAACCGGTGGTCAAACAACTGCCCACTCTAATGGCAAACTGGAGTGGAAAGTCTTGCCGCAACATCCGAAAACTAGAACTGGAAATCGGTATCAGCCCAGTGGAACACTCTAATCAGTATTCTGCTCGGAACCTTTAGGCGTTCAATTAGAATCTGGGGAAACAAGGAAAACACCACCGTAATACCCAATGCCTTGCAGGGTAAAAACTCCTAAATATAATATAGTATCTAATACCCAAATCATGTAGGTTAAAGAAACATTACACATATATGAAACAGATAGGAAAACCATATCACATAAAAAAACAAAGTCCTGTGGGTTAAAGAACATTATACATAAATACCTTATTATGAGGGTGGGTAACAAACAATATCACCTTGTGGCGTAAAAGGTCAAAATTATTTAACAAAGTGAGGGTGGGATAATCCTCGCCTCCAAGTCATTAATAGAATTTGAAATTCTTGACGCGTTGAATTGTTTTTATTCCATGTCAGGACCGGAAGCTTTGGATCATGCTTGTTCAAAGCTGCTTAACCCAATAGAACCTGAACCAAACTAACTTGAAAATGAAGGGTTTTGAAAACAGAATGAGTACACCAGATCGCTGCTCGTGGAGATGAAGCCTAGGCTATGGGGATCACGGCCCTAATCTCCTGGACAGAATGCGCTCTCAATCTGGCGATATCCACACCTGCTTCGGAGTTATGATGGCAGTCGATACATCCAGGGGAAAAAAACTCTACCCGAGATGTTCAGCATGAACCAAAACATAACAGAATGGTCAGTTATGTCGAAACCTGCGGAAGAAAAAGGAATCTACCACAGGGATATCCCACACGTCCCAACTGGTCATAGGAGTAAAGGGAAAATATCCATTGGTCTGTCGCTCTGTTTAAGAAAATGATATATTGAAAGAGCTGACCCATAAGCCATCAAAGAAAAAGGTAAGTTGTCCATTGGAGTGACCCTTGTGCCGGGATTGAATGACCAAGGGAACCTGTACCCTAAGGAATCTCTAAACCAGAGCATAATACCAGCTGAACACTTCTTTCAAGAGGAGGCATACCCTATATGGACAAAACGTGCTTATGGAATTGGATAGACAGAAGACAAATAGATCTGAAGGTCTGAGGCGAAAAGGTGTTTGTTGAGATACACCAGGCCACGAGATACGAACGGACCTGAGGAGGACAATGACGCAGGTTCCCCAGCTCCGAAAAGATCCGGGAGGGAAAAGGAAACTGCATCATAGCAAAGATTCACAGAAGCATCGAATACCGAGTGAGTGTTCTCTAATGGAGTAATAACATCAGATCCATGTCGAAAGAGGAAAGTATAAACTGATACTGTCAGGAACACCAGAAAAGGAGTGAAACGTAATGCAGGAAAAAAAAAAAAAAAAAACTTTCCACATGAGCAGGAAAGTGTCCAGAATGAAGACCAATAGGTTCGATCCCCCAGGGGAGAGCTTCATTGCTTGGGTGGACAGGCTCTGAAAAGCATTGGCCTGAGGCACCGCAGAACACTCGGAAACCGTGAGAAAAAGCCAAAACCATCAGCACCGCCTCTCGATGTTAGGAAAACGCGGTCTAACAGAATGTGTATGTAACGACCATGAAAGGTAATGGCCATTCTCCACCGAACATGCCATGTAAAAGGTAAGGACACTGGTTCAATGTATCGAAAAGTAAGCTCTCTGAACAATTTAGCGAAGAGGATGTCATGCGAGGCCTACCGACCTCTGACAGAATTGGAAAAGGATGGGGTGGAAAAAAACGAAAAGGGTATCTTGTACCAGACAGACACATAGAATAAAAAAAAACACGAAGGGTTCTGGCCCAGCCACTGGCATCGGAACAGACTATGCCGAGAGAGCTTTTCCCATCCAGCAGCCAAACTGTGGAACTCCCTCCCAACGACTATCAGACTACAATCCAATAGGTCTCTTTTTAGGAAACAGGTTAAGACCTGGCTTTTCCCTTAACGTAACTGCTCAGACCTGTGAGCCTGTGCATCGGTATCAACTCACCTTTAGCGCCAAGACGCCTCGGCAATCGAGCGCTTTATAAGTATGTCAGTCAGTCAGCTACCCACTTTTAAAGTAAAAGTTAACTCTAGGCATGAAAGCATCCCGAAAAATATTGAGAGCCAAGGAGGTGGCCTGAACTAACCCCGCTGTCGTGCCCGAATAGCCAATAAAATCTAATAAATCGAGTGGTAGTGAAAAGATACAAAACAAGTCATGTGGGGCCCAATGTCACCTGCATGGAGCGCAGTGTCTTCTTGGGTCAGGAATAGAGTGCCCATGGAGTCTAAAGTTAATAGTGACCTATCAGACGAGATGGCACCCACTGCAAATGCGTGATGTGCCTGGTTAGAAGGGCGAGTCATCTTTAAGTGATCTGCTAGCATCACAGGCCAGGACAGAGGGGGCGAAGAACAGGAACCATACCGCTGCCAACGGCCCGTAATGAGCTAGAAGGCTGCTGAGGGGGCTTTCTGGACCGGCTGCATGACCGAGGCGCCCCAAGCTTCTACAAGGTTGTCTGCAAGGGGGTGGTTCTCTACCCCACTGTTAGACCTGGCTTTTTCAGCGAGTTTATCCCCAGACTTTCTGCTTTTTGGCCTCTTGTTTCTGACCTGTTTTTGTTGGTTTTATGACTCTGGGCACTTTACCACTGCTGATCAGTGCTAAAGTGCATATGCTCTCCCTGTAAATTGTGTTTATGGATTGGCGTTTTCCATGATTGGCTTATTTGATTTACTTCTAAGTCCCTAGTACAGTGCACTGTGTGTGCCCAGGGCCTGTAAATCAAATGCTGCTAGTGGGCCTGCAGCACTGATTGTGCTACCCGAACAAGCAGCCTTTCAAAGGGTTCTCAGACCTGCCACTGCAGTGTCTGCGCGCAGTTTTTACTGCCATGTCGACCTGGCAAGTAGACCCACTTGCCATGCCCCAACCTTCCCTTTTCTTACATGTAAGACACCCCTCAGGTAGGCCCAAGGTACCCCTATGGGCAGGGTGCAGTGTATGTGAAAGGTAGGGCATGTACTAGTGTGTGACATGTCCTGATAGTGAAATACAGTGTATTTCGTTTTTCCCTATTGAAAGGCTATATGTCCCTTAGGATCGAATGGAAGTTTATTTATAACATCTTATAAGTATAACTTCCCATTGAGACAAGGTAGAAAGATGGAGTTTAGTATGCCTGAACTCAGAATATAAAAATGCATATTTTAGTAAAGATTATTTTTATATTGTGTGTTTGAAAATACCACTTTTAGAAAGTGGGTGTTTTCTTGCCTAGCCATCCTGCTGGTTTGCGGATTAACTGTCTGACTTTGGAGTGGCAGGGGCTGGGGATGTGCATTCTCTTCAGACAGCCTCTGGGGGGGGTTGAGGTGTCTCCTGCCTTTCCTGGAGGAGTACGGGCTGGGCTGAATAGGCTTGGTCTGTCTTGGACAATGCTGTCTCCACCTCCTGCCAGGAAGCTAGACCAGAGAGGACAGAACTGGTTTGAACTGATCACAAAGCCTCTCTGCCACAAGAGAACAAAGAGAAATGGAGTATAAATATTGGGGCCCACAACCCAGGACTTTAGATTACTTCTGGACTCAAGAGGAACCTCTGCCAAGGAGAAGAGCTGGGACAGCTGAAGACGTACAGCCCCTTTGTTGTGTGCTGTGTGGGATTGGCCTACAGTGGCTGTTTCTGCCAAGGAGAGGACCAAGACTTTGCTGTGTGCTGTGTATCCTGCTTGAAGAAGATCTCCAAGGACTTGGTGTAGAGCTTGCCTACTGTTCTGAAGTCTCAGGGACACAAAGACTTCATTTCCTCTGTCCTCCTGCACCTGGAACTGCTATTTCAGCTGCCACAGAGGGAACTTGCAACACAGACGCCTGCAAGCGACGCCGCTGCCTGCAACGAAGCCATGGGCCCCGCTCGTGAAGTGCACGATGCACCGCCCGACTCGCAGCGCAGCCCCGACCTCACAGACGCCGGTGCTTCATCATCGCGGAGCTGATACCCGACGTGGGTGCCCTCCCGAATCCATTGACCCTGCATCATTGTAAGGAACTGACACCTCAACGCCACTGTGACTTCACCTCCCCGACAACAGTAAGGAACCGGCGCCTCACCTCCCCTGCCTCGCAGTAAGGAACCAACACCTCACCTCCCCTGTGGTCGTAAGGAACCGACGACGCCCGGCACCAATGAAGCATCACCTCCCAGACGTTGTGCACCGTCTTGGTTTTCATCAATTACCAAGGTCCTGTTCTTTGGGGTCCGTGTGACTCTGGGCCCGACGCCGCGCACCTCGCGGTCGGCGCCGTACTTTGGGATTTTCATCTGTCACAACGTCGTAATAGCCCCAGGTGGAGTTATTTGTTGCTGCAAGCGTGATTTTTGTGACTAACCTATTTTTGGTGATATCTTGATATATGTATGGTGGATTTTTGTCGTTTTGGTCCTGTTTTGTTTAGATAAAGATTTCCTATTGCCTAAACTGGTGTGGTGTGCAATTGTAGTGTTTTCACTGTGTTACTGTGTGCGCACAAACGCTTTACACACTGCCTCTGAGATAAGCCTGTCTGCTCGTGCCAAGCTACCAAGGGGGTGAGCAGGGGTTGTCTAAGGGCGTAACACCCTTACCCTGACAAGAAGCAAGGGTCCCTATTTAGACAAATGCACAAATCACTGCCAACTAAAGACCCCCGTTTCTAACACCCACATAGTAGGATTAAAGAGCCCGTCCTCATGATCTCGATGTTCAGTCATTTCGTTGGCCGTGTAATGTGCCTATAAAGCATAATGAATACGGAGTACAAGTCGCTGAAGGGGCGCAGGGGGCGGTAACCCCAAATATAACAAGCCAGCCAGGAGGCACGCAGAAGAATTAGCCAGCAATCAGCCCCTCAGGTGAAGCCAGTAGATAATTCATATACTTGCCCACAGGGGCGTAGGGGAAGCGTTCAACAAGGCACTCCCACAGTCAGTAAGACGGGGGTGCAGGAACTCGCTTGAGAGACAACGTGGATCGCCCGACCCGATACCACCAAGGACATTACCGCAGTGCATGTAACTGTACAGGCCTGGCGCGTTCAAGCGTTCACCTTCCCGCCTCCTGAGCACCTGCGTCGGGTGCTGAATAAGCGTCAGTGAGCCCAGAGTGCACGCGTACAGAGTCTTTAAACAGTAGAAATCATATAAACATTGCAGGATACAAGAAGAAGTACTTATCTTAGGGTGGAGCAGCAAAGAAAGAGGAATATATGTGGCGTCCTGTAATTATATCGGCAGAGGCATGACCTGATTGGGTGTATTGTGGATGACATCATGTGTGCATTACTGGGAAATTTCGTTTTTTGAAATGTTGAAATTTAATTAGCTGCTGTGAAAATATGTTAATAAACAGCGAAGAAAGAAAGCAAAATCTGAAGCCTCCGGTCCTGACAGAGTTTAATGTAAAACTAAACTAAATAATGCCAATCATGAGATGTTGCATCACACCATATGGTTAAATAATGAAAGTTGGGTCATAGTTTTTACCCATTTCACACAACATGTATTTGAAAATACATTTCATTGTACTACATAAACTGGCTTAGGGGAATTAATGAGGAGTACTGTCTGTAAGCTGATAATCGCACAACTGAATTCCAATCTGCGGTGATTCAGGGTTTCATCATGGTGGGATTGATACGCACCAAGTACCATTAAGATCGATAAAATGTGTCTACTTTGCTTGTCTACTGTTAGCATGACAACACACGTTTTTTGTGTCCATTAACTATTTATGATAATTATAAAAAGCATATGCATAATATTAAATACATATTAATAACATCTTACCTATGCTGATATTTAAGAAATATAGGATCTACAGAGGAGCAAGAAATTCTGTTCATCCAAATAAGCATTTACTTAATGACCTCCTGGATGCTTTCCACATGTCCATACGTAGATTTAATAATGAAATTCACTCTCCAGCACCTCTCTTAGAAGCAACAGGGAGTACACGTGCAGAAAAACAAAAGGGCAATATTGCTCATTATTGTGCTGTATAAGTACTTAAAGTGTGCAGTACTTAGTTTGCTGCTAGCATTACCCAGCCAATGAGACAGGAATTCCACAACATAAAGCAGCATAATTATTCTAAATACTGCAAGTATATTATATCACCTAGTTACGTATATAATGAAAGCACAAGCAATGCAATAAACATGCCCGAATGAAACTTAAAAACAAATGCAAAAGACTTACATCTGTAAGAATAACCGGTTTGATGCATCACCTCATCCTGGTCTGTTTAACGTGCAGAGGGTCTTGAAGCAGAGGTCTACGGCTCTGTGATTTGGGGATATGTTAAAGTGACACTCTTTAGGAAGATGCACAACGCCTTAGTAAGGTCACGATTTAATCTCACACCAAGTGCCCCATTGCTGCCTCTACACTTAATTCGCTTCACAATAGGGTAGCTCATATAGCCAATCTCAAATCGCTCCTGCACTGCTACACATTTGGTCTGTGGGTGGATTAGAGCCCTATAGAAGTGAATTACTTTATGTAGAGCTTCTGTTTGTATGGTTCTTATTTAAAACTTGGCTTCACTCGCTGAATCCGAAACAGCAATGGGGAAAATCCTGGAACTGTCGTTGGAAGTTCAACTGGCATGTAGAAAAGGATATACTGGGGTTTTTTTTTGTCATGAACAAGTGCAAAATTATTGAAAACATCTTGAATTTTAAATGTACCCCAAAGTTTGAGCCTTACAACATTTTGCCTTATGGAGCTCAGAATATGTGCATACGAGTTAGGCTGAGAATTACACCTGTAAAAAACTTAAGTTGTAAATGGTCAACAGACATTGAGATGATTTACATCTTGCTTGCAAAATTACTGCAGAAACTGAAGAATATTTATTTATTGTTTCTTTCCCCAGCTTGCCAACATCTATGGAAGAAACTGATTGTCAAGTCTCGTCTAGGCAGTGCATGTGCTGTCTCTTCAAGGCATGCCGTATCTAGAATATGGGCTTTAAGCACCGCCCCTTTTTTTTTAATTGGCTATTTTTACTATCCTTCCCAAATGCCTGCTTTTCTTTGGTTAATATGCTTAATAGTCCCTCCTTTTCTACTTTTGTAACCTCCCATGAAGGCTGCCCCGGTTACATGTGTTCTTACTCGTCATGTAATTTTTAGGATACTTTGGGCACTCTTATTTTTTTTTTGTTGGCCTGCCTCTGCGTGTTTCGTTTACTTCAAGTAGGCTTAAAGGTTCCCGGCCGCTTAATTTGCTGTGCTTGTTTTTTAATATGGGCTTTTCTTTCTGTAGCGTTCACCTGATCCTGTAAACTTCATTTTAAGGGAGTTCAACCATTGCCAGATCAGCATTTACGTATTTGTAATTTTGTTGCATTCTATTTTAAATCACCATTGTTTACTTTTTTTCATAGTACACACCGGAGAGCCGGCAGGGACTCGAACCCTGTTCCCCAGTGCCTAAGTCGGCAGCTCTGTATGTTACGCCACATCCTCTCTACTGAGGACTCAAGGAGAGTGCATTTTGTTATTGCGCTAAATTCCAGGCTGACAAGCCCTTGTTTTTTGATGCCCAGTAAACTGGGCTGTTAATCTTGGCTGGGTGGGAGGGAGTAGACGGCCTCTCGCTTGAAGCGAACTGTGGGGGCAGAGCCTGCTTCCCAGCCCCGCCTCCGCTGCTCACACAACTCCACTCGTTACCCCTCCCCTCTCAGCTCTGACTCCAGTCCGTGTCTTAAGCTCAGTTATCACTTCTTTTTTTATCGCCCCAGCTTCTATGCAGGCTGCATACCTCGCAACACTAGCGAGCCCAGGCTGACTCACACCACGTTAAGAAGTTAAAATGTGGACTGCTTGTTTCACTTGTGTTTTATGGTGGTGAATATCATTTTGCTTTTGTATCTTTGAATCAGAATCAATTTCACTGGAAGCTGGCAGTAAACAGTGCTGCGGAGCGAAGAGACCAAGCGCAGCTGAGGATAAACTCCGGGATCATCTCTGGTCTGCCACCTGCGCGGTGTACACCAGCAACAGCGGCCGCCACTGTGCAGACTATCCATCCCACACAAAAACTGACCGGTGTTTCCTAAGTGCCCCCGGTAAAATACAACAGCCGCTTCGGGTGCAAAACCCAGAGAGGCTGCGTGTGTGTGTGTGTGACCGTCATTGTTCGTCCTGGACTAATGCGTGTGCCTGTCACTGTCTCAGATTGTGGGAGGGAGTGTGTAAGAGACTGCTGGGGGATTGGCTGAAAGGCGATTGAGTATGTTGGGACACTGGGCAGTGAGGCTCTGGACGGGGGGGGGGGAAGGCTCCAAAGTGAGCTTCAATTTATACCCCATTGTCAGTCTCTGATAGAGGCATAACACCGTAGTTTCCAAGTCATCAGAATACGTAATTTTTTATTTATTTTTTGGCTTTCTGCACACAAGCACATAACAATACTTAATACACCACAGCAGCTCAAAGTTCTTCATAGTCCATAAAATGCATGATGTTTCACAGCCAAACACCCGGAGAAAGCCATTTTTTAAGCATCTGTTCGGGAGAAGGCGAAAAATAAAAGTGCCAGGAGCTCATTTTAAACGAATAGCCATATCAGCCCTTCCACAGCTATGTTTTCTCTGTAACGAACAGCTGAATACCTAGAAAGTGAACAAGGCTACAGGAGGACACGAAGATGCAGCCCTCTCTCCCAGACCCCACCAATTGTATCCCACTGCACCTGGAGCCAGAGTAATTTCTACCACTGTAATAAATACACAGAGTGCGCAGGCTGGAGGGGTAAACTGTGGCAAGTTATGTGCTGCTTTTCTGCCCACTTGCGACTCTGTCGTTAACCTCCGAGTACTTGTTCATCTCTTCCCGCTCCTCAGCATGCATCCAAATGGGCTTGTAGTCATCGTACACAAATCCAAACTCCTTGACGTGGGCCCAAGTCAGGATCTCCTTGTACAGAGTTGCCGCTTCCTTGTATTTGGTTTGCTTCAGATAGCAGGCGGCCAGGTTGTTTTTAGTCTTGGCAACATTAGGGTCATCAGGTCCCAGGCAGAATATGTAGATCTCCAGGGCATGGCAGTAATAATGTTCTACCTCCTTGTATTTGCCCTGGATTTGGCACAGAAGTGCAAGATTGTTCAGCGGATTCATCACATCAGGGTGGTCCTTGCCAAAATGTTTTCACGGACCTCCAGCGCCTGCTTGCACAAAGGCTTCGCCTCCTTCTACTTCCTCCTCTTACCATACATGAATGCCAAGTTATTCAGTGTTGCTGTCACCGCAGGGTGGTTCCTCTCTCGGATGGAGTGGGCATTGTTCAGGGAATAGGCCACCTCTTTGTACTTATTTCATCCCTGTTGACCAGTGCTAAGAAGTTAAAAATGGTGGCCTCATCAGGATGGTTATGGCCAGAGGTCTTCTCCAGATCCTCCAATGCTCGCTTGCAGAGTGGCACGGCAAGCTCATAGCGGCCAGAGAGGCGTACTGGATCACCAGGTTAAGCGTACGCAGGTAGGCTGGGATCCCGTAGCCTCCCTGTTGACCTGCAGCAGCGGCACTATTGTGTGGGTGAACCATTATCTTGCTCCTCATTTGGGAATAGATCGACTAAGGTCTCTTTGGTGGAATCTCCATTCTCCTCCGAAGATGTCCTCATTGTACTTCTTGAGCTGGGTCATGAACTCCAGATGTTTCTTCTCTTTTAGCTGGGCCACCGTCTGCTCACTGTGCTGCAGTTTCTGCTGGGTGTTGGCCAGCTCATCCTGGCGCCACTTGTTCTCCTGGCATAGGCATTGAACTTGCGCCCACAGCTTCTGTTTCTCTGACTCCACTGCATTCGTCCGACAAGGCATCATCACCTGTGCCTCGCCAAGCCCCAGCTTGATCATTTCCAATGACTTGCGCAGTAGGCTGGACTTCTTGTGCACCTGCAATAGTTTCTCCAGCTTCTCTTCTCTTGGGTAAACCATTGTGGACATGCTCCGAGGGCCTCACCTGCTGTGACGGGGCCCCAGGATCCTCCAAAACTCAATTTCCCCAGTATCAGCCCTTCTCCACCCTCCGGACTCTGTCCAGAGCCCCGGCAGCCATCCACTCCAGAATTTGTAATTGGTTGCAATGTGCAAATACCTTGAACTTCACATATACACATCCGCCATAGAAAAGGAGCCGTAAAAACACCCATTGGCATAGTCAATAGAGCTAGCATTAATGTGCTAGCACATGGGCATAGCATTTGTGTCTGTGCATTGCATGTGTTAGCCCCTCAAAGACAAATTTCTTTTCAGGGTTTGGCAAAACTTATTTTTTAACAAGAAAACAGAGGGAGAGAAGAGTTAATAAACATGGAGAAAACAATGGGACAGCTCATACTGCGATAAACAATAGGAACTTTACATTCATGCGAAAAATCAAGATAGACACAGGTTGAAAGATCAATAGGTATGTCAGACAGAGAAAAAACGTGCATACGAGTACTGAGTAAAACATAACAAGCATTGGCATAGCCAATAGGTCTCGCTTTTGGTATGTTGTAAGTGTGTAGTTAGGTAGCATCTATTTTTATGTGCAGTAATATAAAGTGTTGCATGGCTGAATATTTGTAAGGTTAGAATTTGATACCTATTGGCGTATTTGTTATAGGAAATAGACGTAAAGCAAAAAGTTTGTATGTGTAGGCGTACAGTTGTAAATGCAACCTACTGGTTTTGTAATAGCATTTTAGCGAGGATGGGAAGGGGAGAGTTCTGTGACATAGAAGAGATAACAACAGTGAGAAAATAGTAAACACATGTTGCTGCCACTTATCAAAAGGAGCCTCCTGGGTCCTGTTTTTTTGCGTGTGTTTATGTACAATGCGTGTGAAAGCAATACTTTTATACTGCATGTGACCTGTTGTGCGTATTACTTTAAAAAAACTATCACAAAACAAAAAGGAAGGGCGGAGCAAGTGCCATGCTATATGAAGCGCTGCGCTATTTTAAAGAAAACTTAGGTGTTATAAGTTGTGGCGGCAAAAATAGGGAAACACAGAAGAGAGGAGTGGGGGCTATCGATGGGGCGAGACAGCAAAGCGAACGCCCTCCTGGGACCGGTTTTGTGTGTTATTTGAAAAAATATGATGCAAAACAAAACCGAGGGCGAGGAAGCGCGATGCTATATGAAGCACTGTACTATCATAAAGAAGACGTCTTTTGAGTTGTGGCTGCGAAAATATTAAAACATATAAAAACAATACTTATATCCGTTATGTCACCTGTTCTGCGTGGGTTTTTTAGTATTTTTTTACTAAGACTCCGTACATTCCCCCTCCGTATAAATGCGGCCCCTGCAGTATATTGTATAATGTAGAGAAATTTTAGGCATTTTGACTCGTGGTGGCGAAAATAGTAAAACACGGAAAACAGGAGCGGGGCGAGCAAAGGAGCGAGATAGCAAAGCGAACGCCCTCATGGGACCTGTGTTGCTGGTTTTTGGAAAAAAGAGGATGCAAAAGAAAACCGAGGGCGAGCAAGCGTGATGCTATTAAAGCGCTGTACTATCTTAAAGAAGACTTATGTGTTTTCTCTTGTAGCGGCGAAAATACTAAAATATGCAAAAGAGGAGCAGGGGGCGAACCAATGAGCGAGACAGAGAGCGAGCGCGATGCTATTAAAGCGCTGTACTATGTTAAAGAAAACTTATGTGTTTTGCCTTGTAGCTGCGAAAATAGTAAACCATGCAAGAGCATGCAAGAGAGGAGCGAGGGCGAGCGAACGAGCGCGATAGCACAGCGAACGCGCTAGACTCGTGCAGGAAGCAAAAAGGGCCGGCAGAAATACTAAAACACGCGAGAGGAGCGGGGGCGAGCGAGTGACCGAGCGCGGCAGCAAAGCGAAACCACTAATTCTAAACACATGCTGCTGCTGCGCGTAACCGCAAGCAATATGCAATGGGCGGGTACATTTGTTAAGGAAGGTGGGACATGCGCCCGCCTTGGACTAATCCCATGCTGCCTTTGCAAAGAAGACGCACGCAAACGCCAATAGCAGTTAAGCACACGCACGAGTGTGTGCGGAGCGTGTGCGAGAGTCTGGTGCCATTTTCGAAAGCCCTTACATAAAGTCTCGCAGAGCACCGAATGCGCGCTGCGCTAGGCTCGACCTAAAAAAGAATACTGCGGTTTAAAACAAACAAAAAACAATTGCTTTCTGTGTACTATACATATATGAGACAAAGAATATCATGTCCGATGATTCAGTGAAAGGTAAACAGTCTCATGTATTGCAGTGCAAGCACTTCATAAGAGGTGGAATGATAAACTAAACGCCCAAGATAGTAACACTTCTTTGTGTGGGGCCAAATCTTGTATGCACTTTTAAAGAATTATTAACAGTAGTTATTGCAGACTGATGCATTGCCAAGCCAGACCAACTGAACAGGGCTCATCCGTTCCATTGTCAAAATATCATACATTTTCCAACAAGGGCAGTGCATTTGTATGGATATTCTTTTAATGGAGTACACATACTTATAAATAAATGAACAAAGAGGTACATACTTCAGCAATAAACTACTGAAAGGTGACAGTCAACATATGGGAAGGGCCTTCCACTGTACAGCAGCCCACGTTGCTGCATTTTTTTGTAAATTTTGATCTGTCTGCGCAATAAGCATCTTTTGATAAAAACTGCACATTATGCAGCAGCTGATAGATTATGTAGCAATTGCGGCAAATCCATAATTAGACAAAAAACGCTGCAGAATCACACAATCCCACCTGTCCTTTACTCTCCTTTCTCAATACCATGTCATTTTTTATTTCTCCCGTCCTTCTGCCTGTAACCCCTAACCTTCTGCCTCTATTCTCTGTCCATCTCTTTTCTCTCTGCCCTTCCAGCTTCCTACCTTAAGTTCTACACTCATCCCACTTGCAATTTCTCTCCCTTCACACTCTCACTTCTATATTTCTGCACTGCTCTTCTCATCTACCCTTATTTTACTTTTTCATTCTTTTTCCTCGCTTACCTCTCTCTACCTCCTTCATCCACTTTTTTATTCTCTTCACTACGCCCAGTCTAGCTCTTTTTCTTCTATATTTGGTCTACATTGTCACCGTATACCAATGCGTTTTTCCAGGTAACAGCCGTTATGCTTTCATTCTCTGACCCATTTTAATGCGTTACAATGTAGTTTCGGATGGTTGTTCAGTACCAACATCTCAAGACAAGGCGTTGCTTTGGCCTGTCAGTCTCACCCAAAGACCTCATTCACATAGTCCTAGCAGCATATATATGTGACGTCACCTCCTCCACTAACATGTGCGGCAAGCCCCGCTGCGAGACTGGGCAGGCCTTGCCCCATGATCATCACCAACTCCTTTGGGCCTGAGTATACTTTCCAGGAAACCTGTACGTCGGCATTGAAATAAAAATGCCGTACCTCATTTTTTAGGTCTCGCCTAGACAATAATGTCTTATTGGTTATATAGAAGGTAACAAAAATGCTTTTAACACTTTTTCATTACAAGTTTTCAACATGCTGCACAGCACCCACACTGCTCTACAACATAGCTTTTTTTTCCTGAGGTCTGGAATCTTCTGTGGCGAGTTAAAAGTTGTTACAACTGCAGATTGCTCTGCTAAGCACTCTGCCCGAGCCCCACAAGTTTTTCGGAGGCTTCTTACAAAAGCACATTTATGCAGCTTCATGCAAACTTTCTGTAAAAAGTTTTTTCGTGCTTAACTACCAATCAGCCATCTAGGAAATATAAATAAACGTTTCAAATAATATGCCAAAATAGCAGCCACTACATAACAATATAGGTGCACACAAAGGCAGATATCATTAGCCATATATACACATTTGATTTCTTAGAAAATATCTGGAGTTTAAATTGTTGACTCGAACCAGTAGACTTGGGTTTCAATCCCAACTCTCTCACTGGACTACATTGTGTAATCTTGGGCAAACCCAGTAATCTTCATTAATGTGAATCCTATCTGAATAGTCTGAAGAAGATGCAAAATAAACAGAATTCCTCCACTCGCCTGGGTATCGTGTGGCATACCTGGATGTTAAGTGTGAGACACAACACCACACAATTCAACACCACTCAACATAATTACACTCCACATAATACCCCTCAAAGCAACATAATTCAACTCCACATAAATACACCCCACATAAAACCACTATGCCACATAGCAACAATCCACATAAATACACTCCAAACTATGCCACATAATTCCAATTGTGCTGCGGCAACAAATGATGGACGGAATGCTGAATGAATCAAACATTCACCCCCAGTCAAAAGATCTGGGTTAAATCTATTGTTTTTTTGCCCACTGCGCCAACCCAGTTTGGGCCCAGCCATATGCAAATCAGTCTCTCCCTGGACCGGAAACAAGCATCCTGGGACCAGTTTCGGTGTAACACCCCTCATCAGCCAGGCTAGCTTGAATCCAATGGCACAGCAAGCAAGAGACCCACGTCTGGGCATAACCATCCCACTTAGGGCGAAAGGTTCTGCAGCAACAAATGATAGACAGAATGCCGAATGAACCAAACATTCACCCCCAGTCAAGAGATCTGGTTTGTGACTGGGGGTGAATGTTTGATTGATTCAGCATTCCATCCATCATTTGTTGCTGCAGCACTTAATTCCAATCAGCATCATTTCACTCAGTGCCACACATTTTCATTCCACCCCACATAATTCGTCAACAAACCACATAATTCAACTCAACAACACAATTAAACCTACCACATACATCCAAACCACACCACAAAATTCCACATCATGCCACAAAATTGAACAGCACACAACATAATTAAACTCTACTACATACCACTCCACAACACAATATATCAATCCACATAACTCCACTCAATACCACATAATTACTAGCCACAAAATTCCACTGCACACCATGCCACATAATTCCACTCTACAAATCCACTCCACAGCACACTATTCCACGCCACACAATTGCACAACTAACAAGTCCAATTCTTTATGCACATTTGGGTGACAGTTCACCGGATTCCTAGTTGGCGCTCACTATTCACAAGTATGTTTAAACTGTCCAATATTTCACCAGTTGTGCTCCAAGGGAAGGAGGAATCACCCAACCTCCTTGATTGAGACCTACATAGATCTCTTTACATGTAAATGCTTCCAATCCTGAGCACACACTTCATTTTAAACAGACACAATATCTAATATGTGAAATTCTTTTTCTTTTGTTCTTTATTTTATTTCTTTCATTGCCCAGCCAACACGTGTTTTGTTGTGTTGGGTGTTCCCCACGACTTCTTCAGGGCTGTCTTCCTCTCATATGTCTTGTTATGTACCTTGACGCCGGTTATAATTCCGTCCCGGCCATACAGCATATTTATCCCACTTACGGAATATTCTCAGTATCTTCGATCAGGTGATTCCAATATTAATCCATATGTAACATGCCAGCCAATTCTATTTTTTTATGCGACTATTTCATTTATGGGAGTGTGTTTAGATGCTCCCACAATCTGTATTGGGGACGCCTAATATGTGTCCTCTACGCGTTTGTATCTCCTGCCGAGTCAATGCCAATTCCAATTCAACCCACATAATTTCACTCCACAACACATACATCCACTCCATTCCACTCCACCCCATAACACATGGGTAAAAGACATTGTCATAACCAACACCAATATTTAGTTTTAGGCAGAGACAGCCCACATCCCACCCAGCTCCTCTGTTGCTCCCTTAACTCCCTGCAGCTCCTGTGTTTGCCTTCTTAATTAATCATTACAGACCCCACGCAGCTCGTCCCCTGCACCCCACCCCCCCCTTTGCATTCCTGCAGATAACATACTTGGTTTACAACAGACTGCTGAAAAAGAAGGCAACGTTACAACTTCAGAACACAAACATGCATTGTTGCTAGTTTTACATAGCAATAGCTATCCAGCAGTATTAAAATCTCCATAAAGGGCTGGCGACGGGCCCTTCCTGAGAAGCTCTATCTTTTTTTGCAGCTAGGCTCTCGTTTGAGCTGAAGTTTATCCTTCATATGGAAATACACAGTTTGAATACATTTCCTATGTGCATCTCTCATTTGCTTCTTTCTCAATTCTACCACCTTTCAGTTACTCAGCTAACTTATCTACTTTTCAATTTCATGCCCATCATATCTTTAATTTTGATATCTCTCACGTCGATACCTTTTGTTGCATACACCACTTCTTTACCTATCACTTACACAATCCTTCTCATTTCAATAATACCTGATCTTTGCTTATTTTATTTATAAAGTTTTATATAGCGCGAACAAGATCCCAAGGGATATCAGAGCGCTTCACAATAAAAGATGATCAGGGATGTACAGGCGTCAAATACAAAATCAACGAAACAGTTACAAAGGGTGCCCAATTACAGATGATCTGGATGTACAGGCATCAAATACAAATCAGCGAAACGGTTACAAAGGGTGCATCAAATCATCAGTGTCGCTAACAATAGCGGATCTGGGAGGGGAAGAAAAGAATAAATAAGGAAATATAGCAAATCAGTACAAGACATGAAGGTATAAGTCCATTAACTTATAGCAGATGATCCAAATCCAATTAAGGTAGGACATACAAGGTATACATAGCTAATATTCCCCTGTTGCTTTTTATGGAATTGAGCAAGGTCAATCACCACGTTTCAAAATGTAGCTAACCTTGAATCTGTTCTGTGGAAATGTTACCTATGTGTTAGATCCTCCAGTTCAATTGAAATGATTTGTCTCGAGCCAGGTTTGTTATTCTCAGGTTATTCACTATTATTTTCATCTGTTTAGTAGGCCAGAAAACATGATGAAAAAAGATAGTTGGTGGGTACTTTCAAGGGATAGTAAAGGGATTTTTACATTTAGGAATGTTTATACACATAGGGGTTCACCACGATGTCGGGCGGAAAGCCTCCGCCCGACAGTCGGGATCTTGCCAACCGCGTCGGAGCCCTTCCGACCGACTGGGTCGGTTTACAGTCCAACTGACCGACTATGATGTTCGCGATCCGAACGTGAACTGGCTGGTCATCCCGAATTGGTTCCGACCAACTCGCGGAGCCTTCCTGTCGGTCAGAACCGCACCGTAACCCCCTATGGACCGCGTTACCGCCATCAGGATTACGATGTCGGTTTCCAACAGCCTTTCCGCTTATATATAATTTACGTTCTGCTTAGCTGTATATCCCTCACGTGCATTCATTTCCTCTACATGACCATGGTTGGCCAATATCTCAAGTCATTTTTTTTTTGCTTACTGAACTTGGACATCGTTAACTTGAACGCGATTTACTTTCATACCTCTCACGATTGCATACAACCTAGGCTGTTAGCCTTTATTTGTACACCTTTGTATGTGAGTTTAACTAATGCTCCCAGATTTCCATTTTAGAATGATTAAAAGTCACAACTGATGTTAGGACACATGACGTGGGACAAATTTTAGCAGCTATGCATCATTCTCATCTGTATTTTCATTTGTATTGTGATCTCCAATATACCTCACAATTATATGCCTTCTGATTACACGCTATGTTATGAAAACTGACGCACTGGGTGCTTTATAAAAGTGTGGAAACTAACCCGATTGCTGTCCATGGAATTGTTTGGACTTATTTGCCCATTTGCATGAGGTTTCTGGTAAACAATGTAATCCCAACATATTTCCTGCACAGATCAAGACCACCCACTTTGAAGCAGCACAGAGCATGTAATATCCACAACATGAAAGACAAGCCCTACAAACGAAATGCAGGTAAAACAGATCTTTTAATTGCAGCAGGTAAGTTCAGGTAACAAAGCATTACACGTTTTGACCCACCCAGGGTCTTAATCAGGAGTGACATTTTTTAAACATGATGTCTGCACTCTAAGTCCTTCTTCACTGTTGAAGACCGCAGTGTATTTAAAGCCAAGAGCAACTGACCCTTGTTTGTGGATATGATTAAGACCCTGGGTGGGTCGAAAAGCGTAATGCTTTGTTACCTGTACTTACCTGCTGAAATTAAAAGATCTGTTTTACCTGCATTTTGTTTGGTGGGGGCTTGTCTTTCACGTTGTGGACGTTACATGATTTTTCTTATGCAATATATTATACCCACACCCACATACATAGATATATACACACACACGTTTGATGAATTGAGTACTGGGGCAGATGACGGGTTGATGAAACTGGACCCACATGTGTTTCTGACACTATCCCAAGGAAATGTGATTAGACATAAAATAAAAACCTTATTACCCACAAAGACTGCCTTTTAAAGAAATGATTGTCAATTTGTTGCAGCATATTGAGTAGCTTATTTTCTGCTTGTTAGGAATGTTTATGGTAATTATTTGTATTTGTTTATGGTCCTCGTTTGATATCCAAAAATATAAATTGTATTATTTTGTCACCTAGCAAGTAAACTGTGCTTCAAGGAGTGTCTTCCTTTGGGAGTGAGATCCAAACTATGAGACTCCAAGTGAATGAGACTGTGCTGCAAGATGCCAGACACACAACCATGATGGGCAGTGCCCAATCTACAAGATTCAAACCAAATGCTTTCACACTTGGTGTCTAGGTCAAAGAAACTGTAAACAAACGAAAATGTAACTATAACAAATATTTCAAAGCAAGGTAATTTGCTTTAGAATTTACAAAAATGATTTAAAACTCGAGGGTTCAACACGTTATTTACAGAAATCCTTGCAATATAAATCTGCTCTAGGTACTTATAATATGTAATTACCTATCTGCCAATAGTGTGTTAGCTGGTTAAAAATTGTGTCTAATCTTCGTTTATGAGGCCTGAGAAAAAAATGTTTAAGACGTAACTCTAAAACAATTTAAAGAAACTTCCGCACATTTTCCACAAGACTGGTTTCTCAAGCAAGCACATCTCACAAGGATTGGACAAAATTCGATCTTGTTCTTGGAAAATAAATACAGTGGTTTATGAAGACCCATTTAAACCTTGATGACACTCACAGGTTTAGTGAATACAATTACTGTTGCTGGGTCTTAGAGCCGAAAAGAAGCAGTCAACAATGAGAGCGCACACACACTCACACACAACAACCCCCCCCCGAGTGGTTTATCACAAAGACCCTTGTAAACCCTGATGGCATTCGCCAGCTTAGCAAATACAATTATTATTGCTGGGTCGTAGACCCCAAAAGTGGCTGTCAAACAAGCCAACACACAAACCGCATTTATGAAGAAGACCTATGTAAACCATGATTACACTCAACGGCGTAGTGAACACAATTATTGTTGTTGTGTCTTCGTCAGCCATGTTCACCGACACACAACTGTATGTGCGTACACACACACACACACAATGTCTCACATACAATATCCCTCTTTCACTCAACTACTAGTCTTCACTCCGAAAACTAAGATCTGATGTATCATTTCTATCCCCACTTTTGTTCCTTCCTGTGTCATGCTCCGCTCACTGCTGGAACTGGGCGGAACAATCTTGACGCAGCAGGCGCAGAGGCATACGTTGTCTGCTTATCTGGAATGGTAAGAAGAAAGACCTTCTCTGCAATCCTGCAGTTCTGCTGACTTCTTAGCTTAGGACAAGGTATGCGTTTGCCAGGCACAGGCAACAGGCTAGTTCCAAGCTCTTCTATGGCACAGGCAACAGGCTTCACAGCTCTTCTATACTACACCATTTGCAACTGGATATAGGCTCCTTTTAAAATAGTAACATAGAGGTTAGCAGGGCCATGCTGATGGGGAGGCCATGGGATCCAGCTATAGGTGATGCTGGGGAGCCACTACCCAGAGTCAGACAGCATAAGATCCAGACAATCTACACCTTTATGACTAAGCAGCTGCCTCATGCATAGCTTTGGCACCACACTGGTATCTTCTTCCTCCTTCTCTAGCTGAATCTGGACAGCAATTATCAATTAATATGTAATCCAAACAGGGCGGGCACAGGCACAGTGGCCATTGGTGCTACCGGTTGTATCCAAGTTAGCTACTTATTCATACATCATACCAGCGCCTCCCACACATAAATCATAGTAACAAATTCTCTCAAACTGGTTACACTGTACATACATTTGGGTTCTCTGGTAATACCTCCCAGGTATGTACATAATCTCCTGTCAACCAGCCTTTTTTATGTAAATAAAGCAAACCAGGCCCAAGGGCACAGGAGCGGTTTACAACCAAACTGACTACATTACACATTTAGGTTTCTTTTTTTAGGCACAGAGTGATTAAGAGATTTGCCCAGAATCATAGAACGTTGAGCAGAGGCCAGGATTCAACCTTGGTTCCCCATCTCTCAAAATTGGCAGCTCTAGCAAATAGGGCATATTGCTCCATAACTAACAGAATAAATATGTGATATTACAAATCCAGTTTCCTTCACTGAATATAAGAAGTTACATGCATAAAGTTTCCTACCCATACTTCAACAAATTTACACTGCACTGAGCCTAGATGTTATGGTGGGAAGAGGCATTAGGTGTGAATAGAAGTTGGCATGTAGCTCCTGGAAGGAAAAGCAGCACTGATAAAACTCTGCCAACCATTTGAGTACCATTAAGTGGGTAAATAAGGAAAGCGGGGTGTTCATTTGAAGGGTACGGAGTAAGAGGTAGAGAGAAATAAAGGTTAAGTCACACACTGGCCTCTGGTGTATGGAGTTGAAAGAATGCAGGGAATGATACTGACAGCGGCTGTCAAACTGAATGGTTAGACTTCATGGGTTCTCTTCACAAAGCTATTTCAAGGAGTGTGACTCTGTGACTTACTCCATGCTAAGAAATGGCTTATCCATGAATTTCCAAAACCGTGACATGCTTACTCAAGGGGAATTTTTTTTTGTTTTTTTATTTCACAAAACTTTTTTTGTATGAGCAAGCATGTCTTTCCAAGGAATAAATGAACAACCCACCTCTAACAGTGAAGTAAGATCATACTACTAACTGAAAAAGCATTGTAGAATCAGACTGGAAATCCACTTCTAAAACAGGACTAAAAGAGCTCCTCAGGGGTTTTTATTGATCGGGTGATTTTTTTTTTTTTTTTTTTATACTCAAAGTTTATATCTTACACTAAAAACACACAGAACTTGTACAAATGACCAACTATTTTTTAGATGTTAACTTGTAAAAATTAGGTAGGTACGTCTCTAAGAAAAGGGCTGGGGAGGCAGGTGCCAAGGGAGCCTTGCCCAGCAGTATTTTTGTGCAGGAGAAGCAGTCCTGGAACTACAAGGGAATTAATTAGCCAGGGAATAGAGGAAGCAAGTCAGGCAGTTTTTTTCAGTCTGGCAGGAAGGAAGAGCGAGGTTAGGTATTAGAAAAGTATGGAAGACGCAACTCCTACAGCAGTGGTGGAGGTGCTCTTAGTGCTTCAACAGGCAAGCAGGGAAGATCTGCTCAAGCCAGGAATCTGAGTTAGGGTTGGGTCTGAGAATGAGAGGCACCGTTAGGAGGTCGCATGAGGGGTGGGCAGCCATTTTGGCCTGGTCCACCTTCAGAGTAAGGTGAAGAAAGGAGAGGCTGTGGCAGGTCAGCGAGGGGCAAAAAGCTTGGTAGGGGACATTAATGGCAGCGTGACCTTCAAGGGCTGGGCTGCCACGGCGTTCCATGAGGGCAGGCAGGGGTGTTGGGAGCGGGAGATTAATTATAGCCATACCGCACTAGGGGTGGTGTCAAGTGGGGCTCCCGTTTTGAGAGAAAGCCATGGGTCAAGAGGTCAAAAAGAGAGCAAGGCTTTACCAGGACACGGATCAATGCGGAGACTCGTGGTGGAAGCCATGCCACGCAGAGTGGCCTCTTCAAGTTTGGTGTCGGACATAGGCTGCATAGCAGCAGTGGCAGTGTGATGAGAAGAGGAGGCCTGCAGGTGGCACCCATCCATTGTGATGCGGAGGCCAACAAGGCCTACGCCCACCACATATACAACTAGTGGGTTACCTATAATTTACAAGCCTTTTCCGGGGAGGCCCAACTAAGGAGAGGTGGGTGCAACAGGGAGAGGTCAGGCTGGGCAAGTAGGGGCTTGCTGGGCATTTAACAGTCTGTGGAGTACTATCACCTCGGGCACAACTGCTCCAAATGTAGGGGAAACATTATCTAACACAACATACATAAGAAACTGATGTACACGAAATTATAAAAAGTGGTGAGAGAGGGGGGAATGAAGGGCCCATTTGAAGAGTAGCCATAGGACAGATTGATGATCTCATCAATAGGAGCTGTGCCAAAAAAAGGGGAAAAAAAAAAAAAATAGTGGGCATATTTAGCCTGAATCAACATTTGCCCTGGCCTGGACCATCTTCTGTGAATAATTTCATAGCAGAAGACGTGTCAACAGTCAAATACACCACAGTAGATGATGCTGTAGATTTGGGAACATAACGGGCTAGGAGCACTGATGGCAATAAAACATATTAAGTCAGTGTTCCATTTATTACTGGTATAGTCGGATGACTTTGAACTGCTAAGCATACCGTTTTCAAGGACTTTTTTGTTGATAAAACATTGTGATGGGCCGTTCGTTTTCCTGTCCATTGTTTGAGAAATTCAGCACTTTTGTCAATGTTTTTTTTCCATTTATTTCTGGAGCCACCTCTGTGATGCATTACCTGAAGAATTTCTTTTTTGTTGGGCTGGCAGAAAATAACAGCTGTGGGATCAGATGGAGGTTTTCTGCCAATTGATTGAGGATGTAGTAGTGTCACTGGCACCAGAGAAAATAGTGGGGCCAGCTACAGTGTTGACATTCTTGAAGGGTGGGGGGGGAATGAAGATTGATTCAATTGTATGGAGGCTCGTCTATCAGTAAACAATAAGGCAAGGATTTTGGAGTTACTTCAGGAGATATTGAGTAAAAGGAAAGTCAAAGTGCAAGAGGTGCAAGTATTGTTGGGATATTTGAACTTCACATGTAGGGGTGTGAGAGTGGGGAAGGCTTTTTGCAGAACGTTGGGCTTTGCACTAGCAGGATTGTGACTTCCGTACCATCATCTGAGAATGTGGACAGCTTTCTTGACCAGTTTCAACAGTGTTTCAATTGCAAGAATTGGGTGAGAAAGTGGAGTGGTCAATATAGATATTTAGAGGCATGGCTGGCAGTTGTGATTTTGGTCTATACTGGCAAGAGTGGTCGTGTGCTGAACAGTGGCCAGTATCTTGGAAGTCTGAAGGAAGAAGTATTGCATTCCTTGAATTCTTTCCACTGGTGGTGGCGCTGTTGTGGGGAAAACTTTTCATGAACAAGAAGGTATCTTTCAATGTGGACAACATGGCAGTGGTTAACACTGTCCCTAGCCGATTGTCTTTTGACATGCAAGTGCTGAGATTAGAGTGTTTGTGTTGGGCTGTTCAAACTACAACAGTTTTCAGAGCCAGGCATGTTCCAAGAGCGTCCAAAGACATTATGGATGTGTCGTCTCGTTCGTAGTGGAAGAGATTCCCAGAGCAGAAGAATCTGGAGTAGCCGGAGGACTTGTAGCAGCTAGGAGATTAAGTATGCTTCAGTAGATGGAAGATTCCCTGTCACCATCTACGAGGAGAACGTATATACAAGCACAGGCAGAATTAACGTATATACAAGCACAGGCAGAATTCATAGCGTCGGGAGCAAGGAGAAGGTCGGTTGAATAGGAATCGCCAGTATGATGTGGCTATTTTATTCTGACAAGGATTGAGAAGGGTTTGTCTCAAGTGACGACTGTGGGGAAATGGAGGAGGTAGCCTTTTTGGGAAAGTTTTATTGAGATTGCGAACCTTCAGCGGGGAAGTTAGGTTGCAGCATTTTGGAAGGTTGGGCCAGAGAGAAGGTGGTGAAGAAAAATATCACGGAAGCAAATAACGATGGCATGACAGCCAAAAATTGTCTCCAGGGTGCAACTAGTTTGCGTTAACGGGAAAGGCTTCCCTTTCTTTGCTGCTAATGGTAGGAGTATTCTTTGGGGCATTTCAGGTCTCTGAATTGGTGGGGATTTGTGTCATGGGGACGTTTGTGAAGGCAAGACTGTAAGGATACGGGTAAGGAGATTGAGATTTTTGGTGCATCAATCTAAGATATATTAGAGGGGAAATGGTAAGTTTTCTTGATTGAGCGCCCTTGCCAATGTATTTGCCCAGTTTGTATGTTTTTTCATAGGCCCGTTACTGGCCCGGCGCATTGGATTTGCGGCCATTTGTTAAGTTAACTGCCTGGCAAGCGGATAGGCGGACTTTTGGAAGACAGCTCGGCTTGAGGATACTGAAGTCCAATTCCAATAGTGATGAAAAGGATGGATGAGGTGGGGGGAGCTGCTACTGTGTTTGGCTGAATTGTTTAAAAGCAGAGCCTGCCCAAACGTTTTGCTGATTCACTTAGGTGAGAACGATCTAGTACAATTGGAAAGCCCGATTCGGATTTTTAAAAAACATGAAAAGGGACTTGAAAATATTATGGTCAGGCACGACCTTGATATGAACAGATTTGATTCCTAGGAGGGAATGGAGAGGGGCCAGAAACCCTGCAGAAATAGATAAGAGCAAGAAGGAAGGTTAACTGGGAGATGGCTAACTTTTGCATTGAAGAAGCAATGTTTAAATTGGAGGATGTGGAACTAAAGTTTGAGGGAAGGTATTTGTTTCTGACATGATGGAGTAGCATCATTCATCTTTGGAAATCGAATTGTACTGATTTCAGATGAGGTACATGTTCGTGTACCTGCTTGGTGAGGTTGTTGGGGGAGGGGGGTCAGAAAAACGCCTCTAGTGAGGGTTTTTCTGTGTGTGATAGGCACGGTTATTGTTTACAGTGCACAATAAAGTTGTTAACACACCTGGGCGGGCGGATCAGCTCTGAGGAGAGAGGGTGGAGCGGATGGAAGTTTGTTATGTGTTGAATTATACAAGAAATTGAAGCTGTTGGAGCGATTGTGAGAATAATTGAGGCAAAGAGTTTGTATGAGAATTGTCTGTGAGTTGCTGGACAATGCTAAAAAGTGTTTTTTAGGGATGGGGGATGAATTGTTTAGAAGTGGATTTCATATAGTGAGGCATAATGTTAGTTTGTAAGGCAATGACCAGGGGTTTGATTTACTGTGATAAAGCAGCCTTTTTCACATATGTCAGTGTTGTGCGGTTCTTGGCCAGCACAGTCTTGCCACAAGAAAGACTGGGTACAAACTTGCTGTAGACATTTACCAACTTTTGTAATGCGGCTTTAGAACAAGTAGTGTAGTGCAGTTTTCATGTAGAGACTACAGGCTCAATTATGCGCTCTGGGATACTAAAGTAAACAGATCACCGATAGATCATTATACTGTTTTCTAAACCTACAAGAATATACTTCGACTGAAAAAATATACTCATGAATAGTATTTACTGGAACGTTAAAGCGATCACTGAGTCCATATATATTTATCCCAAGGAAAAACATAAAATTCCTACAACCATTTACAAAGCAAACTAAAATGTCTTTCTTAGTTTAGTTGAAACCAAAATTACATATTGTAGTGTTTATTTGGAAGCCTTTCGGGTTCGAATTCCTCTTACTTTTTGCCCGGTCTTCAACTAGTAATCATCGTCTCTTGTTCCCCGGTTTTTTACATGGAGTGTAATCTCTAGATAACTAATTTAAAGATCTGATATTGATTTTTCCTCAAATATAGCAATGTCCACAACGAGCATGAGGTAACTAACTAAATAAGAAAATATGTACAATTATTGAAAAAAGCTTTAGTTGAGGCAGGGGCAATACAGGGGTCTCTTCTGCGTTCCATATTTAACTACATGTTACGCAATACATTGACAGGATCACATTTTAAATATCTGCTGAACAGTATTCATTTATTTTTGTAATGGTGAACCGTATCTGAGTAAGTTGTCAAGTTCTTCTTGTGAAATTGTATGGAAAGGACTAGCTTCCTCTACTGGCTTTTCAGAGGCTGAGGGCTAAACTCATTTTTGAAAATGGAGTTTTCATGTTCTTTTATACATTTTAGAAGCCTTCATAGGTGTAACGTTGTGAGGTCCTGTAAAGAGTAGAGGAGAGGCTAATTTTTTTGCTTCCTGCGGCGAAGGCCTTTGCCATGGGAGAGACTGGAGTTTTGAAGCCCGGAGAGGGCAGAACCCGAAGGAGGTTGTTCAGACTTTTTCCTGGCATACAAATGGCAGAGAATAGTGGCCAATGGCCTCCGAAGTCAGAAAGGGATGTAGAGACCTGGAGTCCAACGAAGATTTAAGTCAGGGACTAAGGATGTGCCACAAAGCACTGGGTTTCTTGCCAAAAGGGAAAGAGACAGCATCTGGACCTGTTCGGCAAATTCTTGGTAACTATCTAGTGAACCCCAATTTTGTTTTAAATTAGAGGAAGTACTATGAGATCAAGCCTCCGAGTAGATTACACAACTGCTGTCTGTGGCACCGCTACGGAGAGACCGGCCGCTGCTGCCAAGTTATAATGCGAATGCTGTGACATTTTCAGGAGTCTGCTAACGATGCTGTGACACTTCCAAGTGGGTAATATCGAACTTCTTACTAAACTAAAATATAGATAAATATGTATTTCAAAAACATTGGAAATATTTTTCCCTACAAAGGAAATGTACATGTGAAAAAAGATGTCCGCTTAAAACTACATGATAATAAAGAAGCATGTCTTGTCTTTGAGTGTAACCTGTGAGAAACCCTTTGGATTCTGTGTCAGTCTTCCTTGGCTTGTATAAACAAACCGAGCAGTGGTTTAGTCTTGCAATGTAAAACCTGTTGGACAGGTTTAGGGCACTAGGATCTAGACCACACCTATCATTTTCTATACTGCTTCCACACAACAGTGGAGATGATGGACAGAGCGCTGAAACTTTTCAGACACTCACCCCTAGTCACAGATCTGGATTGAATCCATCATCGTTCTTTAGCTCACTTCGCCACCCCAGTTCAGACACAGCTATATGCAAATCAGTCTTGACCCTGTGCCTCATGGGAACAGTCCAGCCCGAACTACCGAGCCATGTCTTCCCTGGACCGGAAACAAGCATTCTGGGACAGGTTTCGGGCTAAAAGCCCTCATCAGTAAGGCTAGCTTGAATCCAGTGGCAAAGCGAGCAAGGGACCCACTTCTGGGCATACCCTGCCAACTTACGGCAAACAAATGGCATGGTGAGCAAAAAAACTATGGATTTAGGCCTAGATCTCTGTACTGGGGTGAATGTATGACAATGTTCTGCATTCTGTCCATCAATTGTTGTTTTTGCATTTGTCACCCCGAGTGGGACAGGTATGCCCAGATGTGGGACCTGTGCTCTCCATGCCACTGGAGTCAAGCTATCCTTGCTGATGAGGGGCGAAACCCCGAAACCGGCCCTAGGATGCTTGTTTCCAGTCCAGGGAGGTCCTGGCCTGGCAGTTCAGGCTGGACTGTTCAACTGGGCACAGGGTCAAGACTGATTTGCATATGGCTGGGTTCAAACTGGAATGGCATGGTGAGCAAAAAAACGATGGATTTAGGCCCAGATCTCTGTACTGGGTGAATGTATGACAATGTTCTGCATTCTGTCCATCAATTGTTGTTTTTGCATTTGTCACCCCGAGTGGGACGGGTATGCCCAGACGTGGGTCCTGTGCTCTCCATGCCACTGGAGTCAAGCTATCCTTGCTGATGAGGGGCGAAACCCCGAAACCGGCCCTAGGATGCTTGTTTCCAGTCCAGGGAGGTCCTGGCCTGGCAGTTCAGGCTGGACTGTTCAACTGGGCACAGGGTCAAGACTGATTTGCATATGGCTGGGTTCAAACTGGAATGGCATGGTGAGCAAAAAAACGATGGATTCAGGCCCATATCTCTGTACTGGGGTGAATGTATGACAATGTTCTGCATTCTGTCCATCAATTGTTGTTTTTACTTAATGTGCAACTCAGTAAATGTCTTTTTGTTTGAAACCCCGAAACCGGTCCTAGGATGCTGGTTTCCAGTCCAGGGAGGACCTGGCCTGGCAGTTCGGGCTGGACTGTTCCCATTGGGCACAGGGTCAAGACTGATTTGCATATGGCTGGGTTCAAACTGGAATGGCATGGTGAGCAAAAAAACGATGGATTTAGGCCCAGATCTCTGTACTGGGTGAATGTATGACAATGTTCTGCATTCTGTCCATCAATTGTTGTTTTTGCATTTGTCACCCCGAGTGGGACGGGTATGCCCAGACGTGGGTCCTGTGCTCTCCATGCCACTGGAGTCAAGCTATCCTTCTGATGAGGGGTGAAACCCCGAAACCGGTCTGAGGATGCTTGTTTCCAGTCCTGGGAGGGCCTGGCAGTTCCGGCTGGACTGTTCCCTTTGGGCACAGGGCCAAGACTGATTTGCATATGGCTGGGTTAAAAATGGAATGGCATGGTGAGCAAAAAAAACGATGGATTTAGGCCCAGATCTCTGTACTGGGGTGAATGTATGACAATGTTCTGCATTCTGTCCATCAATTGTTGATTTTACTTAATGTGTAACTCAGTAAATGTCTCTTTTTGTTTAATATTTGTTGCTGTCCCAGTGCGCCATTAACAATGTGCACTAAACAAATAAAGTATAACGTGGCATTAGTTTACAACGCGTGTGCACTAAAATATTTTTTTTTCAATTCTGCATTCATTAATAAAAGGTGTATTTTACTTTCTAGCACAGGAGGACTTGCCAACAAACGAGATGTAGAATGCAGTAAAATGCGCATACAGCGCAATCTTGACCCAAAGGTATTATAGCGCTTTACATGAATGAGCACCAGCTGCGTTACAGACGGACACATTCATTTTGTTAGGCATGGTAAGATTAAGTGATTTGCCTAGAATCACAGGATGTTGAGCGTCCCTGCCGATAATCGAACCCGGTTCCCCAGCTTCGATGTTGACCGCACTAGCCGTTAGGCCACATCCTCTCTCCAGGAAGACCAGAGACTGTGGCTGAGGCCCTACTCCTGCTAAGTCTTGCAAGGCGCTGCAGTCTTGACATAAGCTCTTCTTAGTCAGTCACGTAATCTCAACTCTATCCTGGGAGGTTGGGCCAGGAGGACCACTCAGAAAAAAAGTAAAAGATCTGCTTCAGGCTGCACAAAGTGCAGACAGACTGCAATAATATTGCTGCTATGTTAAAATCGCCTTTTCATATATTTTGTGCATCCTTATATTAATTTAAACTTTAAATATAACAGTTTCTTGTATAATGCCTCAATACTGCCTTCAAATTTACAAATTCAAGTTTTCATTCGGCACATCTGGTTTAGCATCACAATTTACATCGGTCCTTGTAATGTCACCCCGGTTGCAGTGGCGGCCGTCACAAAATGAAAGTGGGGGGGTAAGCGGGATAGGGGGATTTTGGGTAAAAATACAAAAAAGCAATTACCTGTTGCTGCACCAACGGCCGCCTTGGTGCTTCTCTCCCAGTAGTCACAGGGAAAAGGACAGGCTCCCCACCCAGTCCAGACGCTGCTCTCATGCTATGAGAGAAGCGCCAGGATTGGCCCCAAGGCACCGCCGCTCAGGCAGTGCCTTGGGGCCTGCTACTTTTCTGCAACCCAGCTGTGCAATACAGCTGGATTGGAGAAACAGAAGTGCACGTCTGTTTGGCCGGCCTAAGATGGCCAGCCAAACTGGCATGCGCACTTCTAAGTGCCCACCACTACTCCCTGTCATGGCCCGGTCCGGAACTGCCCGCACGCATGCCTCAGTCAGAGCCAGTCACAGAAAAATTAAATTATATTTGTTTATTTATCATTTTATTTGTCTGTGACTGACAGTAGGGCGACGCTCCTCTGCTATTACAGAGGAGCTGTCCCTGCCCGGTTGGCCCCCAATCTAACTACATTTTTGGGAACTCCATAGCTCTCTACCTTCCTTATCGGTCACACTTGTGCCACGCTATGCAAATCCTTTTTGCTGAAATGGGTAACTCTCTACATTCCTTGTAGTTCACATCTGTGTTCATGTCGCAAACACTGTCTAGGTTACATCACTTTCTACCACAAACCAGCACCCACGTACTTACAGGAAACATGCTCTACTTCCCTCTTTTTCTGCTTTCCGTCAGGTGATATTACATTTCATGAATCCCTACAAAAACCTCATAATACACCAATTGCCACAGTTTCACTAAAACAGAGTAAGAGTAGCCATAATAGAGAAATACTTTCCATGGCATTGCCTACTTACATGTCACCATTAGTTTGCATCGACATTCAGCACATGAAACTGCCCGCAACAAACAGAGAAAACCCAATGCTTCACACACCTCCAATCAAACTTCCTGGTAACAAATTTGGCACACATCCCCACCACATTCCAGACAATCAGGTTTTGCTGCAAGAACCCTCATGTAAGTACTAACTGTTAACATGCCAAAACCTCCACTCTTCTCAAACACCAACTCGTCTGTACTTGTAAAGGGGCCAGCAGTGATCGTGAGATTCACATCTAAAGGCTTTAACATGTCATTCACATTCTAGCATGTCACTTGAATATGATACAACATATTATAATGTTAGTATGGTGTAGTGCAGTGCTGGACATTGCATCAATTTTGCTGTGACAGACTGCATGGAGAAGCAGCAATTCACCTGTGTTGTCTAACGCTTCAACTTTTAAAACTTTTGACTATGACAAATCCATAGAACATGGGGCCCAGGACACAAGATGAAAATAGACTGTCTGTTACTTCTCAAATGCTAAAAGGCATACATGGTCCTCAGTTTTGGGGTCCTAAGGACACCAGAGGCGAAAGACCCCGACTGTCACAAATTTGGATCTGTGCCTTTTGACTGCCATTGGACCCTCCGAACCAGATTTCTCAAATGTGCTCCGTGCCATTTTCTACCTTGCTACTGGTTACTACATCATTCAACATAATACAACAGAAGGATCACACCACTAACACACAACACAGCTGAGATATGTGACATATTCCACTTTCCTGGGATTTTTGTAACACTTTTAACTTACCACTAAGACTTACCAGTGAATATCCCAGAAGGCCTGGCCAGCACGACAGCCATGAACCCAAAATATGTTGAATTTCCCTTTTTCAATTGAATTTAGTCCCAGGGAATGGGGCCCTCGGGCCCGAGGCTCGGGAGGGTGCCACATGCCCCCTTCCCTTTTCAATGGAATTCAGCCTCAGGGATGGGGTCCCCGGGACCTATTAAGGCTTGGGGAGGGTGGCTGAATGCACCCCTCCCATTAATATTGATCTTTTGGCCCTGGGAGACAGGGTCCTCGGGCCTGAAGGTCACATCCTACACTGTGCACGCCAAAGGTTGTGCACAGTCTGGGGTTGGCAGCCTGCAGAGGGGTTGGCCAGGCCCTGTGGTCAACCCCCGTGCACGGTCGAAGGCCATGTGTAGCTTGGGGTTGGCTGCCTGCGCGGGGTTGCCTCCAGTTGGGTTGGCCAAAGACCAGGCCCTGTAGCTTGGGTTTGGGCAGCTGTTGGGTGGGGGGGGAGGGGTGTTGGCCACAGGGTCTGAACAACCTCCCCGCTGCACATGGCCAAAGGCCATGCAAAGGGGTACTTCTCCCTACTCATAATCACTACATTGCCCCCTTTGTCAGAGGGTTTAATCACAATGTTTTCATCTTTTGGTAATGTTATGATGGCTTTCCATCGACTGTGTGATGTTGTTGCATCTAGGTGCTTTCTTAATGATTTTCATAAGATCTGAGCACACTGCTTCATGGAAAATCTAAGTTGATTTTGAAAACAGGTAGCGTATTTCCTGCTGGCATGAATAATGATGAAGAATTGCATGTACATTAATGACACTGCCAAAATTCTTGAAGGCCTAATTCCAGATTATGAGTTCTCTGTAATAAATTCCTTTTTTAATTTTTGAATTAATGTTTTTTTTTATGAACTTTAGAAAGTTACACTCACTGTAGACACACTTAGTAAATCTTATGTAGAGGTTAAAGGTAGAATGAAATTTTAATTGTGTTCACTTTTTTCACCACCATGTTTATGTATATCATTTCTAACAAACTGTCCCTCTTTTTTTGACAGAAATATCGAGATATGGAACAGACATGGCTGGGAGAATAGTCACTTGTGTTAAAGTTACAAGCACGGAAAAGGAGGTGGCCTGTGCCCTTTATTTCCTTTGGTTTTCTAAGCACAGTTATAATTGGTGATAGTGGGACACATTATATATTAAATCAGGACAGCAATCAGTGGCAGCATCTAAAAATAGGTGAAGATAAACCTACTACAAGGAATGAATTTTCAATAAACTTGGGTACTAAACCCATTATGTGGACTATAACATAGGAATGTGTATGGACAAACATGGGTACTATACCCTTTACAAATGATGGCAATCTTTTTGAAAGTATAGCAATGTACATGACTGCCTTGTATATAGAATTGTGCTTTATTGCGCAAAAACATGAAGCAATTGGACCGTGTGGAATTAAATAAAGGAATAAACACTTGGTTGTTACGATAATAGAAATAATATGGCAGGAACTACAATGCTCATATGTTACAGCTTGTATGCGTGATCTCAAAGTTGTATTGAAACAATTATAAACATAAGATCCATCACGATTGAATAACCACATCCACATGTGATCGAGTATTCACATATGAACTTGACCATTGAATATAATTGTAAATATCACTTTAATAAAATTGTCAATCCTGATTAACATTTGATTTAAATGATGTACATTTTCTGTATTTCATGATTTAATGCATTTTGAAAAAGGTTGTGTTAACCGTGACTCGACAGTCTGTTTTTCATGTTTATGGTCACTTGAGCGTCATTGTATGACGCGATATCCGTTTAAAACAATGCGGGGATTTGTAAACGTCGGATGTGATCAAGACCATTGCGGTCGAAACGAGTTATCCTGCCCAAATAAATTAAGATCAACCGCATGCCAGAGTGGTTCGTTCTTTCACCAAGAATCGGCGAGTTTCTCTTTGGATTTGGATATATATAGATACACACACATTTCAAAAGAGGTAGGTATGTGCTTTTGGATTTCTTTTCATTATGATAATATTTAAGAGTGATAAAAAAAACTTAAAGAAAGGAAACAAAAAGTAAAATAAATACTACTGTCCAAATGAAAACTCTCTCTCTAAATGTGGCACACAAGTGAGAAACACCATAGACACCCAGGGAGAAACAAAATGCAAAAAGACCCCCAAGTGGGTCTATGAATATGTCCTTACGTCGCATCTCCACAATATTTACCTCTGCTATAGGTAACTTTTTGCTCATTCCTTCCTCAGGATAGCTGTGTGCGCTGTCTTTTAAGTACCCCATGAAATTTCCCAGAAAGGTTCTCCCCCAGTGTTCTGGATACCCTGAGGGTTCTTAGATTACTCTCTCGCACAACGGAGGAGGACTGAGTGGGTGTGATAAACGAACTCTATCTAACTGGCATTAGCCCGCCACTGCACCATCCCGAGCCTCATCTCCAGCCCCTCAATGGGGAAACGCAAGACCAATGTAACCAAAACGTGCACCAACTTTGGCACTCCAACAGCTCCTACAAATACAACCATGGACGCTTTTTTGACACGCGCTCTTGGTATTATTAGCAAGGAAATTGAGCTAGCAGAACGCCGCCTTTCACCATCATCGCAAACATCGTCCCCCCCGGGCCTAGTGCTCAATCCACCAGTCCCATCAAATATAGACGAAGGTCTGCGTAACTTTTGTAATCTATCTACACCTACATTTACATCTGCAAAACCTAACCTTCAAAAGGCAGAGGCTCAGACTCTGCCTACATTGGAAACTACATCAGAAACCTCCATCTGCCCTCGGGCTCAACATCATCCCGTCCCCCTGGAACCAGAAATCACGGTGGACATACAAACACCAATCGATCAAAACATAGCTGGGAAAAGAAAGAGACAGGAGCCCATTAGGAAATCTATTGCCCAAGGGTTAATGCTCAAGTCTCCCAAGAGAAAAGACACCCCAAACGACATACAGAATGCCTTGGATCCCTCCCAGAATCTGATTATGGATACCCTAATTGCTGTCCTACAGACAAGTTTAAACCCTATCTTGGAGCGCCTCAACACAATTGAGCTGGAGCTCAAGAAGCTTAACCAACCAGCCCAAAACCACATCCCATATAACTACACACAGTGTTACTGTAGGGGACCCTGGGCCGAACAACCAAAGTCAAACAGGCTCAGATGGCCCCAAACAAAACGATCCGCAAATAAATGAAGCACCAATCCTACATAGGATAAATGGGGCATATTCCACCCGGAATGAATCAACTAGTGAGGGGCCAGAGAAGGGGCTAAACACACTGAATGAGAAAGTTCTGAATCAACCAATAGGCATTCGACCCAACATCCCCCAGAATGCACTCTGTACATAATTGTATTAGAAAACGTTCCCACCCTGGTTCATCCCCATACGGAATCACATACATCTCTTCTGAACAAAGTGTCACACTGGCTACGAAAGCACTCGGGATAGTCCAGTGACCTCTCTAAAAACATTATTTCAACGAAGAGGGTCTCCTGGATTGGACTACAACCCAAGAGCTCACGGGGGATTGTATAATCATTCATTTTAATAGACCTAGCTTGGTCAGGCAACTATTACACTCACTTAGCCAAATACCACCATCCCCAGAAGCTATTCGAGCACTCACGCTGGATTTTTTCTACCCTCCAAGGGCCCTTGCCCTCTTGCCATGCAGTAACACTGACAACGAGTATTTGGGTACACCAAATGACACAACTTTAAGCCATCATCTGAACCACCCCCTTTCTTTATTTAATAGGTTTTCCCCTCTGGTTTCTCTAGAACAACTGGATTGACTACCCATTACAGTGCCCCGATCAAACTCAGCTGATGACCATCCCCCTCTCCCAGAATCAACTCAACGCCCACCTCTTGATGCCCACCAACTAGAGGGGAATTTTGGTTTAATCTCTTGGAACGTGGCAGGTCTGCGATCCAAATTGGAAATCCCGGAATGGCTGAACCTAGTAGGCAATTATCAAATAGTCTGTTGCCAAGAGACCTGGCTACTGGATCCACCGTATATAAACAGCTGTGTGACCTTTCATGTCCCAGCAACCCCCTCAACATCAGGTCGAGCCAAAGGGGGATTGGTAACATTTGCCTCCGTGTCTTTGACGGACTGCAAGTCCTATGAAGTGGTTATCACTCCATTCTATCACATACTCCTGTTCACCCTGAAGAAATCTTTTGACCTACTACTGATTAACTATTATTACAACATATTTGACCCTACAGAAACTAAGATTGTGGATGGGATAGAAGACATTTTGCACAAGACTTTAAATGATCACAGAAAGGAGTTACTAATTTTGTGGGTTGGAGATTTTAACATTGAAATATGTGGTAAGGGCTCCTCCGTAATGTGTGGAATCTGATCACCTCTGGGATCCCCCAACGCACTTTAGACACAACCCTTATGGGGATGCACTAAACAGAGTGTCTTCTGCAAATAATTTGGTATTTGCACATGATTATAGTACGAGGACCCCCTGTCCGGATTCCTACATATATTGGGTCAGGGTCTGTCATAGACCATATACTAACTTCTAAAGAGTGGTTACCGGTATTCACCAATTGTAAAACAATGCACTCATGCATGAGTGATCACAACCCATTAATACGGAATTTAAACTTACCTCTATGCAGGGACATCCAGAAAACCCCACAGTATCTATTGGATCTTAATAAAAATAAAGGTTTAAACATCAGATGGGGCCAGATTGATAAGGAGGTCTTTCACAAAGAACTCTTTACTCACAAACAGGAGATTAGTCAGGTTTTGGGTGAGGACTCAAGTCCAACAGAGGTAATTCAGGCCTTTACCTCTCTCACAAAGTACATGGCAGATAAACTGACCAAAAAAGATGGAAAATCCCATATTGGCCCGCTGTGGTTCAATATTACATGCTCTAAAGCTCATAAACTCCTAAGGAGTGCTCTTAGAAAACATCCACAGGACAAAATAGGAGTAATGAGGGCCAGAAAAATCTACAAAGAGACCATCACAAAAAGGAAAGTAGAAATAAGAGAGAAGGCCTGGGATGAGCCGCTAGTGAGCTGAAAGATTCTCAAGCTTTTTGGCAGGTAGTCAATTCTCAGACCCTTTTAGGTGAGTCCCTCCCAAAAATTGTGTGTGTTATTTCAAGTGATTCCTGGGTTAACCACTTTTCAAAACTTTTTGACCCACGGGCCCAGACACAGATACAATTTATAGATGCCATACCCATCAGTAATCCAAGCTTTAATCGGGAATTAAGCAGATTGAAGTCTCCGACGTTACACTAGCAATTGAAAATTGCCCGTCCGAGAAAGCCCCAGGACCCGAGAGAATTCCCGCAGATATTTTTAAATCCCTACCACAGTTCTGGGCTCCTCTAATAACTATTGTTTCAAGATCTGCAATTATTGGGCCCACGGTTAAAACCTGGGAAGAGGCCAGTACTATTCCCATCTTTAAAAAGGGAGATAAAAGCTAGCCACATCGCTATCGACAAATTTCACTCTTGGATAGCACAGTAAAAATTCTAGGAAGGGTCATATTGACCAAATTAGAAAGCTGGGCTGCAGAGGACTCATGGGCTATCAGACTTACAGTTTGGGTTTCGGCCAGGCCTGGGAACAGTGGAGCAGACTTTAAACCTGTCCCTCATAGTCCAAAAACATACAAAGGCAAAAAAAGGATGTGTTCACCTTGCCTTTATGGACCCAACAAGTGCCTTTGAATCAATGGATCTCCCCAGATTATAGTCAATAATGACTGACTTGGGTATAGATAGTGCAATCATTTCTTTGCTGCATAGGCTCCATGCACATACCACAGCTAGAGTGCGTTACACTATGAACGGGGATCTCACAGAAGACTTTGTCAGTAACAGGGGTTAGGCAGGGCTGTGTCCTGGCCCCATTCCTCTTTTTAATTTACATAAATGCCCTTGGTGACCACTTAGTAAAGGCCAGAAAAGATATTCCACAAATAAATTCACGAGAAATTCCTGTTCTGCTCTACGCAGATGATGCTGTCCTAATTGCTCGAACGGCAAATGGTCTACAATCCTTGTTAGATGCTTTTAATAATTTTATGGATAACCTAGGACTTAAAACTAACTGAACTAAGTCATTTATAATGAAATGTGGTCCACAAGTGTCAAAGACCAGAAAGTTTTTGCACGGTGGAGAAGAACTGGAAAAAAACAGTCACTTCACTTACCTGGTCGTTCCTATTGATACTGATTTTAATTGGAGGTTTTTATTGAATGTTAGAGTTTTACAATTTCAAAGGGCAATTGAGGCAGTTTTTAGACTTGCAAAAAGGTTGGGACATAAACCCACAAGTGAGCTGCTATGTATTTCTAAAAGCAAATGTCTATCGGTTGCAACATACGGGGCAGGTATCTGGGGACATGTAAATTGTAAAGCCCTCCAGATAGTACAGAACAAGTTTATAAGACTTTTCCTGGCTATTCCACACTCTACCCTAACATCATTTTGCCACAAGGAGGTAGGGGTAAACTACCTGGAGGATTACATCAAATTACAACCCCTCTTACTATGGCACCGTATTTGGAAAAACCCAGAAGCCCAATTATGCTCTCAGATTGTATGAATCGGGACAACTGCTTAGACATCCCTTGGCTTAAAACTGTTAAAAAGGGATTTAACATTCTGGGTATCCCAGCGGTTTATCATAGCCCTTCCTTTTGTCAAGCGTTTCCTCAGCACACATAAAAAATCTTTATCAATGTGCGCAAAAAGCACGGCAGGACGATAGCCGGAAAGAGTGCGGTGTTGTTCTTCAGGCTCCACTACTACACCCAGCACTTTACTTACAGTTTATTGTAGACAAAAGACAGAAGTTTCTACTCCAAGCTTTCAACTACAAACCATACACTTTCTGGTGGCTTACCCCTCCAAAAGGTACCTCGTTTTCATCTTTAACTCTGTCATTGTGAGATCCCTGCTGAACAGAGCACTTTGCACAATATATTATTTTGCACATTTTATCTACATCAAAGAAGGCAGTTCCTGCGCCCCATATTGTGTGCTTTGGACTCGAGATCTCACATAGCAGCCTTTTCTTATTTGCAGCGCCTGGGAAATAAAACTGTCATTATTGGTGTTTTAAATTATATCTCCAGTTCCCTGAGACTACAATGTAAATATTGAAACTTTTTGGTATCGTGATGCTATTGTATTATTTAATGGTTCCTATCTGAAGTTTTTATGGTGTATAATTTGTACTGTGTATTTTATGATATGACTTATGGCTCATTAGAGCCGAATAAAGAATTTGATGATGACCTCTGTAATCCCTGTGTGATGTCACCATGCCCATCTTTCCAGTCAGGACTGCCTGCAGGAACGTCAAAGAAGAGAGCCAGACCAAAACGAGGTAGCATCCCTCCTCCCAGAGAGTCAACCAACGGGACTTTCAGTAGGCGGTCCAGGGATGAAACTCAGTGGACTGAAGTTGCACAATTAGATGTCTGCAATTTTTTTTGTTTAAATTATTTTAGTGATTTTGGATAGAGAAGTAATAAGGAAATTAACAAAAATTAGAGGCTTAATTTCCATTCGTATCGGATCGCTATAGATCTGAATCTATGGATTTAGAAAGAGGTATTTTATGAATGCTTTCGAAATAACAGGCGCAGTTCGAGAGCACAACAACATGCAGGTCATTGGTTTCATGAAGCGGTATTGTGACAGTCCTTCACCAGGAGGTTTCAACCGTTTTGGAAGTTAAATGCGTGTAAACATTTGCGAACTGGAGGCTGTCCTCGGAAAGAACATTCTGACGCTGCTGTGAACGAGAGCAGCTGTCTGAAGAAAATGTTCTTGGACTTGAACACCAACAAATGGCTGGGTTGGCTTTCGTTCTCTTCTTCCATTAACATGTCTTTTTATTTAGTATTGAATAGATGCTACAGGTGTGCACAAATAGAACCGTTTTATGCTCTCCCTTTCTTTTACACGCTCAATTAAGGACTTTGAAAGGAAAACTACAGAAGGGAAGCCGATTTGGTGCCGTAATTAAAGTTACAAATGTCACTGCCGCTCTTTATGTGCCTAATGTCATCATTGCATCTGATTTACTGTAAAGAACTACAGCATCATCCGGTGCATTTACTCATACACCAGCCCTTTCCCTGTGACTTGCCCCTGCTGGGGCTGGGTATTTCTTTCACATTCTCATGATCCGATTCACAAAGCAGTGTCTCCACTCATGTTTAAATGAGGTGCACAAGACAGCACTTTTCGATTGGAAATTTCCAATCCACATCAACAGAACAGGATTCGTCGAGTTTTACATTTGGAAAGTGGAAATTCTTCAAGTAGTGCACAACCGCTGTCTTTGTCAGGTAAGGCTAGGGACGGGACCGTGGGCTTTTTTTTTTTTTTGTTAGATTTGTCAACTTTGCAAAACTCTTAGGTTCATGTACATTCACACCTTTTGGAGATAACTTTATACGCTCATATCAAAAGCTGAAGTAAGTGGGTTTCCATCTTGGAACTAAGGAGAGTACACCTCCATATTTAAAAAAAAAAAAAATTAAAAAGAAGGTGAAGGCGGTCTCTCCAAGGAGAAAAACATTTTACATGTGCAAATGCACATTGGCGTTAAAGTTACGCAAATTCAATACAAAGACCTGTTCATCAAAGGCTCCTCGTCTTGAGGATAATTATATAAGTGGAGGAGGGGATTCCATCACTCTTTTTCCCATAAACATTCCTCACTTTCACCAGAGGTAGTGTCCTCCCACTTTACTGCCTAGATTTTCTTAAAAAACTTTTACATAAGACAGTCACTACACCTCCGTACCCCCTAAACATATAGGGATGTACCTTTGATAATATATCAAAAAAAGGTTACATCAAGCTATGTGTAAACCTTAAGAAAAAATGTGAAAGGACAAGATGGCACCTCACGTGCGCACCACCAATAGAGCTTGCTGATTGGTACTCACCAGCTATGCCCACTTATCTCATCATTGGTAGCCATCTTGCCTTAAATAATAAAGAAGTGTCCCAAAAATTAGTGCGAAAAATAACGTGATGTGTGTATCACAACTACCAATTCAATTCAAAGACTTTATTTCGATCTCTGAGAATCATAAAAGTACCATAAAATAAGACAATTACAAACACACTATACAAATAAAACATTCCATTTTGAAGAAACAATCATTACCTATTTACAGTCACAGCAAGATTGAAAAAGTGCGTCAGTTTTTGTGCAAAGGAGCAAAGTTCACTATATTAGCAGCATGATTTTTTTCTTTAAAAAATACATAATTATTTACGATTACAAACTTCATTACGGTGTACTTGAGTAGAAACGATTAGATATTTTTTTTTTTTTAAACTTCGCCCAATCCTTGGCTTTATTTTACGGTCTCAGAGATCCAAAAAAATATATCACAATGTAAAATATATTAAAGCACCAGTTAAAATTAACCATGTTTAAAAGACTAAGAAATTTATAAAAGAGCAAAACCATCATTTCATTTCATTCCCACAATTGAAGTGTTAGCTAAAAAAGAATCACTTCATAAGCTTCGCCCGTCTTATCCATACAGCATGGAGAAATCGGGAGATGCTAAAGGCTATTATTCTACTTGTATCTACTGACAGTTGCCTCAACTACCACAAAAACAAGATCCCGTGAAAGTAAAATTGAAGTAAGTAGCACAATTACCGACTTTATTATTCACTTGTGCACCTATTCAAATTTAAAACCGGCTGCATTTATGCAGACCACTTCGTACTAGGCCGACATGTTTCATTGCCAACACAGCTTTAAGGCAATTTCGTCAGGGCAGTAGGGTCATCAATCACCAATCATAGACACTGGTGTTGTTCTGTATAGTGACTGTCAAATGCAAAAAGAGAGACAGCCCGGTTACTAAACCCAGTTTCTCCCTCTCCAGAATTAAACGCACATCATTACTCAATAAACACACTATCATTACCATGTGGGAGCCCAAGTCACTCGTACCAGCTCTCCACTTCGTATCAATGAGGGTTACTCCAAACGTGAGTCCCTCTTGTGGGCGTGTACTCTACTGTAGTACAAGGTCTGGAAACAATGAAAACCTAAAATTATTCAAAACAACAACATTTTGCGATCATGGCGGTGCCTACCTCAATATTTTATATCCATTTAACTTCGCCTCCACGGGCAGGTATCATATTAAATGATGTTCAATACACAAATTTAACATCACCTATAGTTTAAGGCTGTCTTAGACATTGCTGACGAGCCGGATACTCCCAATTACTCACTTCAACCCCGGGGTGAACCCCTTG
The DNA here is from genome assembly GCA_963921515.1 of Calotriton arnoldi. NCBI lineage: Eukaryota > Metazoa > Chordata > Amphibia > Caudata > Salamandridae > Calotriton > Calotriton arnoldi. Next base: position 196,939 of record CAWUFW010000913.1, on the reverse strand, counting down.
CAGCCTTACCGCCTTCTCAACACGGAGCGCGTTCTCTCATCCCTCGCTTCCAGTGGACAGGCGCTTCGGTTTAAAAACACATCCGGCGCAGTCAGCATATCACGTGACTACTCTCACACCGTGGGGGCCATCTTAGACTAGGTCTGACCCAACCCAAGTGTTTATGGAACTCCAGGCACACATCCACTACATGTCGGTACCGCTTATCTCTGATAGCGATCTCTCCTCTCATATCCTTATCGCCTTTTTTCAAAAAACAAGCGCGCGTCTACTCGTCCCTTGCTCCCAGACTACAAATGCTGTGATGAAATCATCGCATAACATGGTCAACATATCACGTGACCTATCAACCACGTTGATCTTGATTATTAACACCGCAAAAAGGTTGAGCGAGGAATTGTTGAATGAAATTTTGGAGTTGGAGGAGAGTATTAAGAGAGATACCACCCTCACGGATACCAAAGAACAATTACTGAGGATCCAAGAGGACCTTGGTGATTATAGGAACTATATGGTTAACCAAAAAATAAAAGGTCTGAAGCGTAACCTTGAACGAATTCACACGAATGGGCTTTCCCCATACGTGGATGACAAGTATTATCAACCTGGTTCAGAACAACGACAGTATACAGGGCAGGCAAGGGGTGGGAGACAACAACGGACTAGACGTACACCCCATAATTGGACTTTTGACAACACTTCAAGCGAAGAGGAAGAAGGAGGACAACAAACATCTAACTCAAATAGAGTGAGGTTCAACCATCAGGATAAAACTAACGAAGACTTGGGAGCTTTACTCCGTTCTTTTTTAGGGCAGAACCAAAGGGGCAGCAGAGGTGGGGGTCAGATAGGCAGAGGCCGCGCACGAGGCAACCAGAACCAAACATGGCAAACATACTCCCCCCGGATAACACGCAGTCGAGGGAGGAACCAATTATGAATAACATAGTGGTAAATTTATCTGACCATACTCTCACAACCAGTGAGGTGAGAGTTTTAAATAAAGGGTTGGGATTTGTTCCGACACCCAACCATAATATGTTTAAATGTAGGGTTGAATTCCAGGAGACCATGAGAAAGATAAAACTAAAAAAGTTTTTTGCGAATAAATTGCAGGACCCCCATCCCCCTTTAGTACCACACTGAGAAAACCATCCCAGTTTTATCCTTTTAACACCATGATGGGCCCGGAAGTTGTAGTGTTCGAAAGTAAGGTTTTGGAGGACATTACAGCACTTGAACAGAGTAACAGACATCAGAAGTTTAACAACATGAGTCGGGACGACTGGCGGGCAGTCAGCAGTCTACAGAACAACCAGTTGCTTACAATAAAATCGGCAGATAAGGGGGGGGGGGGGCAGTGGTTGTTATGAACTCTACAGACTACGATGCAGAGGTGTTGAGATTGTTGGGGGCACGTAATAATTATCAACCTCTTATTCGTGACCCAGTGAATGAACTTCAAGATATCATTAAAGAGATGGTAGGAACAGCTAAAGAGAAGAAATGGATCACTGTGAAAGAAGCCGAGTTTCTGATTAACAATAAGCCCAGAACTCCGGCATTCTATAGCCTGCCAAAAATACATAAACCTCGGCGTCCTCCTCCCGGCCGACCCATTGTGTCGGGGATTCAATCGGTTTTAGAACCGTTATCTCAGTTTGCTGACTTCTTCCTTAGAGAATCAGTGGTGAACCAACGATCATTCATCAAGGACACCACAGATGTTTTGAATATTCTGGAGGACACCCACTTTGACTCTTTATGTGAACTTTTGGTAACAATTGACAGAGTCACTTTATACCTGTATACCCCAGGATGCCGCGCTGGTGGCAGCAGCGCGTGCCTTGGGAGAACAGGAGTGGTTCTATGATACACCACAGTCCTTCGTACTGCAGTACATTGAACTGGCACTAACTCGTAACTATTTTAGTTATAAAGATAACTTATACTTACAAACCACGGGGACGTCTATGGGCGCAACTTTTGCGCCCAGTCTGGCCTGCATCTTTGTAGGCCAGTTTGAGGAGCACTGCATTTACCATCAGTCTAATCCCTTCCAGAGGAATCTCCGCCTCTGGAAGCGGTATATAGACGATGTGTTATGTATCTGGTCTGGTGGAGAGGAGGCTCTTCTTGAGTTTCTTAACTGGTTAAATGGTCAAGATGCCAGTTTACGATTTACATGGACTTACAGCAGTCAGAAAGTGATGTACCTCGACTTGGATATTATGGTGGAAAATAACACAATATGTACTGGGGTGCATCAGAAACTGACCGATAAGAATTCTCTTTTGCACTACCAGTCATACCACCCGAGAGCACTTCGAGATAACCTTCCGGTAGGTCAGTTCTTGCGTTACCGCAGGAACTGCTTCACAACTACGTCATATCTTGAACAATCGGAAGGGCTATGTGAGAAATTCAAGCAGAGAAGTTATCCTTGCAAGATTATTAATCAGGTTAGAAAAAGAGCGCTTAACACCCCTCGCAGTGCATTGCTGGAAAAGAATGTAAGGGCTAAGGATGACTGCTGCCAGTTGTGATGACTTTTGATCCACTGGCGACTCAGATCCGTCAGTTGATACGGAAACATTGGGCCTCATTATCTACGACTGATTTTAAAATGCCACCCCCGAGATTTGCTTTCAAAAGGTCAAGCAATCTCAAGGACAAACTGGTACATTCCCGGGCTAAACCACACCAGAAAGAAACTACTATCCCTCCTGGACATTACCCTTGTGGTATATGTTCAGTGTGTAATCTTACAAAGAAGACTCTCAGTGTGGTACTGAACTCTGGAAAAGTGTGGCACTTGACTCATTTCAGTAACTGTAATACGATGAATGTCGTTTACAGGTTGACGTGTCAGTGTGGACTACACTATATAGGGCTCACTACACGTAAAATCAAAGTTAGAGTGCAGGAACACTTGAGCACTATCAAAGCGGGGAAATTGTCCACCAAGCTGGTACAACACTGTAATGAATACAAGCATTCCTTTACGTGGGTTGTGTTAGAAAAAGTGCTAGGGGACCCACACAGTATAGACAGGGTCTTGGCCACTAAAGGAGGCACGTTGGATTTTTCAAGAAAAATGTGATCAGATCGGATTAAATGATTTTATTGAGTAGAATAAAATCAGAAGTTAAACATCATGTACCAGGTATTTGGCCTATGCTTGAAACTTTGTTGGTGTCCGAGAAGGTGGTACCTTGATTTACCAGTCCTTACAAGTGTTTGTTAATGACTGTGATTTGGAGGAAATTCCAAGAACACTGCAAGTGACTGTGAGAAATGAAAAAAGATAAAAGAAAGATTTGATGTAACTTTTTTTATCGAGGGAGAATGGTTTTGTTTCTCCATTATAAAATGACCCCCAAAGTAGTTGATAGGTTAAGTGATATGTTGACCATGTTATGCGATGATTTCATCACAGCATTTGTAGTCGGGGAGCGAGGGATGATTAGACGCGCGCTTGTTTTTTGAAAAAAAGGCGATAAGGATATGAGAGGAGAGATCGCTATCAGAGATAAGCGGTACCGACATGTAGTGGATGTGTGCCTGGAGTTCCATAAACACTTGGGTTGGGTCAGACCTAGTCTAAGATGGCCCCCACGGTGCGAGAGTAGTCACGTGATATGCTGAATGCGCCGGATGTGTTTTTAAACCGAAGCGCCTGTCCACTGGAAGCGAGGGATGAGAGAACGCGCTCCGTGTTGAGAAGGCGGTAATGCTGCAAGGGGTTCACCCCGGGGTTGAAGTGAGTAATTGGGAGTATCAGGCTCGTCAGCAATGTCTAAGACAGCCTTAAACTATAGGTGATGTTAAATTTGTGTATTGAACATCATTTAATATGATACCTGCCTGTGGCGGCGAAGTTAAATGGATATAAAATATTGAGGTAGGCACCGCCATGATCGCAAAATGTTGTTGTTTTGAATAATTTTAGGTTTTCATTGTTTCCAGACCTTGTACTACAGTAGAGTACACGCCCACAAGAGGGACTCACGTTTGGAGTAACCCTCATTGATACGAAGTGGAGAGCTGGTACGAGTGACTTGGGCTCCCACATGGTAATGATAGTGTGTGTATTGAGTAATGATGTGCGTTTAATTCTGGAGAGGGAGAAACTGGGTTTAGTAACCGGGCTGTGTCTCTTTTTGCATTTGACAGTCACTATACAGAACAACACCAGTGTCTATGATTGGTGATTGATGACCCTACTGCCCTGACGAAATTGCCTTAAAGCAGTGTTGTCAATGAAACATGTCGGCCTAGTACGAAGTGGTCTGCATAAATGCAGCCGGTTTTAAATTTGAATAGGTGCACAAGTGAATAATAAAGTCAGTAATTGTGCTACTTACTTCAATTTTACTTTCACGGGGTCTTGTTTTTGTGGTAGTTGTGATACACACCACGTTATTTTTCGCACTAATTTTTGGGACACTTCTTTATTATTTAAGGCAAGATGGCTACCAATGATGAGATAAGTGGGCATAGCTGGTGAGTACCAATCAGCAAGCTCTATTGGTGGTGCGCACGTGAGGTGCCATCTTGTCCTTTCACATTTTTTCTTAAGGTTTACACATAGATTGATGTAACCTTTTTTTGATATATTATCAAAGGTACATCCCTATATGTTTAGGGGGTACGGAGGTGCAGTGGCTGTCATATGTAAAAGTTTTTTAAAGAAAATCTAGGCAGTAAAGTGGGAGGACACTACCTCTGGTGAAAGTGAGGAGTGTTTATGGGAAAAAGAGTGATGGAATCCCTCCTCCACTTATATAATTATCCTCAAGACGAGGAGCCTTTGATGAACAGGTCTTTGTATTGAATTTGTATATTGAGTGGAGGGCGACCTGTTTTGTCCTTTCCCTCTGTAGCTCCTTATTGATTGAGTTAAAGTTACGCAGGCAGAATGGGAAAATCAGCAGTAAATTATAATCACAGACTCCTGGAATATCAGGACTGTTGCTGTTTTCTTGGAGTACTCCTAGTACAAAAAATAATATACCTTTGCAAATGCAACCCCCCTAATGCAGTGTTTTCCCCAAACTGTGGGTCGTGACTCACTGGTGGGTAGTGAGTCGATTTTTGGTGGATCGCGAAGGTACAAAAGAAAAAAACATACCTTTAAATTCTGCATTTATTTTGTCACATTTGCTGAGTTTCAAAGACAGAGGTCAAATGTCAGGCTATATCTTCTGACAATTGTTTTTATTTTTTTTTTAACATGGAGATTGGTGTTTACAAACGTCTCTTACTTTGCAGCTAGAGAAAGTAAAGTGAATTATCTGACAATCTTGCTGGGGTACACAGTATGAAAGGAAAGGCTGTAGGATGTGATCTTTTTGTAACACAACAAAAGGAAATACCTGTAAATGAAACTGTACACATTCAGCAGTAGGGAAAGCAAAAATTAAGCACATTTGGGAACTCTACAGTGTGAAGAATACAAAGATTTTAATAAGATCAAGACACTTTACTGGACCATATACAATGATCATTATTCACTGAAACATGATTTCCGCACATCATTTGTGTGCAATATAGTTTAATCAGTGAAACAGTATGTCTGCAAAATTTGTTGGTCATTTCAATGGAAAATGTATTTGCAATGACAATGCACTACCACACTATGCTTCAGTTGCATTAAAAAAGTCACCCGCCTCATGTCCATTAATGCTAGGTGGGCCGCAAACGTTTGTTGTTCTAAAAAATGGGTTTTGGTTCTAAAACGTTTGGGAAGCACTGTACTACTGCATCCAGTGTCCAAATACTCACTATGCACTGGCATATACTACCGGTATTTCCCTTTAATCAACATACAAAAAATAAGGTTTATTCAGTGCGCTCCACAATTATTGCCAACACATGGACTTCAATTGACATCTTTTTCAATGTATTGATGGAAGACGAGAGTTTTGTTTTCTGAAATCCAATAAAGAGAATAGGGTGCGGCTCGTTGGTAGCAGAGAACTCTAGATTGTGTTTAAGCTTTTGTATAACAGGTTTTAGGCAGGATTTGTTCCCTAGATTCCTTGTTCCATTTAGAATTGCCAACAACGTTGCTAGATAATGAGGGCACAACTAAGCCTTGCCACCATAAAAAGTTAACACTCCATACATACTCTTCATGTAGTACTTCACAGTTATTCATATGCCATCAAATTACTTTACTGCTGCCACGAACACCTAGGGCCAGATAGCTACATGAAAGGATTTTGCTATAGCAAACCCTGCGATTTGCAAAATCACTGCATTTGCGAACACAAAATACGTATTTCTTGTGCCATTGTACAAGTTTTTTTCAAACTTGGGTTTGCGACACAACTTCCTGCAATTTAAAAGGAACGTAAAATGTTCATTCCTTCTAAATTGCAAAACAGTATGCAATGTACCAATGGTTTGTGACTAACTTCGGTTGCAAATCACTGAACAGTTACCAACGACTCACAGGAGTCGGTAACTGAATCGTGTTGTCAGCCTTGGAGGGTGCGAGTAGATTCACAAATGGAAAAATATTGTTTTAAAGCAGCACTGGTTCATTTTAGAAAATAAAAGTTTTCTGTTTGGAAAAATATCAAGGGTAGCAGGCAGTGGTACAGACCCACTGCACCCATATAAACTGTATTTTTTGGGCACTTTCCGGGCTATGCATTGGTGCAAACCATGCATCAATGTTCCATGTTCCATTGCAGCCTAAAGTCCTGGACTGCTAACCAAGAAACTGTTGCCCTGAATGTCTGGGGGCCAGCAATAGCAAAGATGTGTGGGTATTCCTAGGAAATGTAGTCTGCACAATTCTGTAATATGAGCACAGATCACAAAATTGTGGCAGTCACTCTTTATGGTGCACTGTTCATTTGAGGAAGACAGATATCAATCTCATCACTACGTGTTAAGCATTAAAACTATATATTTTGCATTTCTGTGTGACCCAAGGAGCCTATTGGTGCACATCAAACCTACTTTGTCCTAACTGGCTAGTCAGTAGAGCACTCTGAACAAGAAATGTGTCATATTTTTAGCAATTACTTGGACAAAACATGGTCATTCTACAGGTCTCCCGAGTGTGGGGTGCTGGTCATTTACGAATTTCCTATGGGTTCGGGTTGCCCACTTGTGATAATCTTGTATTTAGGAATTTGTAAGGCAGCTGCAGGCAAAATGCATGCTTAGGGGCCTGTCTTTTGGTCCCAGATATATATAACTCATGGGCAGCACAGAAACATACTACAAGGCTTGTAGTACAAGCATTTATTTTTGACAGCTACACATCCTAAGGTTACCATCACTGGTAGCTAGACCACCTTACACCTCCCTCATTCTGACTGGCAAGCCATGAGATCTCGCTGACCAGGCTGTTGGTAGCATTTGTTTCACAAAATATGGCACTTCATTCCAGTCTCCCTAAAACAGAATAAACATCCCTCCCAATGCATGGTCCAAAGTTTGCTCCCAATTCGATAAACTGGGTGCAGCACACGTGGACTGAGGTACTTGTGTTCTGGTCACAGGTATCCACCCCTGCACTGTAGAAAAGAAACACCACAACAATACATTTTCAGTATCTACACATCATAAGGTTTCTGACGCAAGGTGCAAGTTCACCCTTGCCTGAACTTCTGGCAGTTGCCTGCTGCCGAGACCTGCATGTTACAGGAGAGGGATGCCACTGCATTGATGGAGAGGCTGCCTGGATGCCCCGTAAAGGAACTTGGTGAGCACTGCTCCCGATGCTTCTGGGCGGAATGCCGCACTGCTGTGGAGGATGCATGCGGCGCTACGAGGTGAGACGGTGGCCTGTGACGGGGGTCCCACTCAGTACCTGCCCTTGACTAGTGCAGCTGGGTTCAACCCGCACGGTGGGCCTGGCGGCACCTCCTTGCCTGGTACCTCGGACTGTGCTGCATGAGTGGCTGTGCCCTCGTGGAGCAGGGCTCGAAACCAGACTGACAGCTGAGCCCGCACACTGGATCCGGGGCCTGCCTCTGTGTGAGGCTGCTGGGTGGAGCTATTTCTCCACTTGGAACTGCAACGGTCGGCATGGGGCACACGTTGGAGGCCTTCTTTGGTGATAGGGGAGACTGTGCACCGTTAGTGCTGCTACCTGTGACACTACCCCCGTGTTAGATACTGGAGGATACTGCTATCAGGGAATTTTGGAAACACCCCCAGTCTCTTTTCCCACTGAACAATGGCACCAATGGATTGCTGTCTGATCCTGGCTTCGGTGGGCCTCGGAGAAGCCGAGTGAGAGGCAGGTGGTGAAAGCTGCTTGAGAGACATAATCCAGGCCCACTGCGACAACGCCCTGGCAACCCAAATACACTTTCAATGTTGGCTCCCTGAGCCCCTGCACCTATGTTTACTGCGTAATTTCCCTAAATGGGTACACCAGCCTGGATGTCTTGTCTGCGCCTAAATACTCGAACAGTCCTCCTGCGCTACTGATCAGATTTGTGCAAATTATTTCAGGCTGCTCGTGCTGTGATGCCTGGGAGGACGATCCTGACATTAACAAGCGGGCACTGAATACGCAACAGAGGAGTGATTACTACTCATGTAGGCAGTATGGGGAATGATAGAAGAGGTAAAGCAGCCCAAATCAACAAGATAGATAACTACACCCAGGCAGTTCCGATGGCGGAGAAATTAGCCGACTTACGAATGAGGTCTGCAGGGGTGCAGCCTGCTGAAAGCCAGGTGTGAGAACCCTCAATGTCTGATTTGATGGCGGCTATCCAGGGTACTCGAACGGAACTGGTCACTAAAATGGACTCAGTGGCCATTGAGGTGAATCTACTCCGGGTTGATCTTCGTGGAGGGACTGACAGCATAACGACCACAGAGGGACATGGGGTTGACTTACAAACTTAAGTCGCTACTCTCCGCGAGACAGTGTCCTCTTTACAGAAGTTGCCCACCCGGCTCGAAGAACGTGTTGAAGATGCCGAAGGCCGATCTCAGAGAAATAATTTACATTTTGTGGGATTCCCTGAAAAAGGGGAGGATCAATCTGCAGAGCTTTTTCTTGCGCAGTGGCTTGGTAAAATTATACACCCACACCAGTTATAAAAATTCTTCCCGACTGAGCAGGCACACAAGGCCTTGTCTCAACCACCGCGCCCGGGTGCGCCACAGAGGGCCCTATTGCCCATCTGTTTAAGTACAGGGACAGGGATCCAATCCTGCAAACAGGTGCGAGTTAAGGGCCAACCAAATTTTGAAGGTCACCCAATTCCTATTTTCCCCAGACTATACTTTAAAAGGTCCAAAACCAACAGAAAACTTACTTGGCATTGAAAAAAAAGACTACATGATCTTAATCTACGATACAGGCCGATGTTCCCAGCGAAGCTCCGAGTTGTCCACCAGGGAAAGTAAATTTTTTCTTTACAGCATCTGAGTGATTGGGTGGATATCTTGGCGGGGTCCCCTTCTTAGGGGTCGGATCAGACTGGGACATTGACCCCGATGGAGGAACAAAAGTCCACACGTCAACTGAGGCAAGCTGGAAGAAATGGACGTGCTGGCTCTCCGACCCAGGTGAGACGTATTGTGGTGTGCTCAAATGGTACACTTAAGAGACACGGAGGTCATGCCAGCAACAGGTGATTCCCGGTTGGACAGACAAAGTGGCCCGAGTATGGCACAGACAGTACAGATGGGGGACCACCATGATTTGATCTTGTACAGCACGCAATGATGTGATGAGGTGCTCAGTGGGAGACACTTTGGGTCCGCCCTACGGGCCCCTACCAAAGACTTGCGTATTGTGGGACCATTTTGTGTTACCAAAGTGTTGAAATTTGTATAATTGCTTTGCAGCCTGAGCGGACTGTTTCTCTCACATGATACAAATATGAGGAATACACGCATCTCTCAGTGCTGGGGGGTTACAGATGGTGTAAACGCAGTACATGTTAGTTCCTTACTAAGCTGCATGGGGTAAGGTGGATCGCCTAAAGACGTAGGGACCAGAGGTCTAGAAGCTGTGGCAGTGTTACAGGAATTTTCCCCTGCTACTGCTACAGAGAACTGATTGCTAGCATAGCGTATTAGTTGTTCCTGATTTGTATTCCTGGTTTGATCACAAATAGGATACTGGGTATGTGGCGGGAACTGCAGGTTCATGCGCCGCTTACTGTTAGGCGAGGCGAGTTTGCAATACTGCCCAAGAGGTGGCAGGAGTTGGGGAAAGGGGTAATTCTGATTATGATACAGTTTCAAGGGGAATGTGGCAGCTCATGCGATTGGATGATGGGGTGTGTGGCATGGTGGTGTTTATTGGTGTGTCCGCATCTTGTGACACAAATGATGGCTCATGAAGCATTTTTAAATTCCTGACATGGAATGTCAGGGGACTGGTGCAAGTTGAGAAACAGCGGTGAATGTATGCGTACCTCAAACAATATCTTGTCTCTGTGGCCTTTTTGCAGGAAACGCATGTTTGGGAGGATTGCGTTCCCAGTTTACGTAGACGCTGGAGGGGGCAATTGTTTGCTATGTCATACTCAGGTTACACATGAGGTGTCATGATTTGGGTGGCTCCGGGGGTACAGTTTCAGCACAGGGGACATGTACTGGACCCAGAGGGCTGATTTCTTGTTTTGTCCGGAGGCCTGGATGGGCGGGAGGTCTGCTTGTGAATGTATATGCTCCTAATCTTGACTGTCCACGCTTCTTCACTGACATGGCGATGGCCTTCGCCCCATTTCTGGCCACTGACAGGATACTGGCGGGTGATTGTAATTGTGTGCTTGATGGGACGTTAGATTATGTGCCATCACGGGAAAACACAAAACCCCACATGACTGTCCAGCTGAGAGAATTGATGCAGAGCCTTGGTCTGTTGGATGTGTGGAGGGAGAAACACCCAAGCTCCAGACTATTCTCGTTACACACCGGCGACAGGTATATATAGTAGGCTAGACTATTGCTTTCTTACCTCAGGGGCTTGCTCATCAAGCCTGGGAGGCTGCCTATCTGGTGCAATATATATCTGATCATTCCCCACTTTTAGTGGGCCTGGTGAGGGAACGTGTACGCCCCGAGGTGCCGCTATGACGTTTGCGGGCCGAGTCACCCATCGTTTGCGGCTACGGTGTGGGAGGAGATCACTCATTTTTTTCCAGAAAAACTGGGATAGTTCAAGCAGCAGGGCACACGACTGGAATGCAATGAAGGTAGTGCTCGGGGGGGGGGGGTGGTCTGCTTAGACACATATCGGGTGAAACAGTTGATGCATGACTTCGAAAAAAAATGAGGCCAGACTCTCCGACCTAGAAGGAGTGCTCCCCACACAACCCTAGAAGCTTAAAGAATGGAGGCGCATCCGTAGTGCTGTATTGGATGACTGGCTCAGGCTGGAAAAAGATTCATACACTGCATATCGCCAGAGTTTGCATGCTGAGGGGGACAGGACGGGAGCCATGTTGCTGCTACTGATGAAGCAACAAGAGTCTTGTGAGCCGACTTTGCCTTACGGTATAGTGGAGGAAATCTAGTTAACTCCCAGGCAGCTATAAATGAGGCGTTCAAGGTTCATCTTGAGGGTGTGTACGCGAAAAAAGGGACCAGATCGGATGACCTGGGTAGACTTATCAGATCTGAATGTCCCCCAGGTTGAGGGCGGAAGAGAGGGAATCACTAAATAATAAAAGAGGAGACTAGCAATACTGAGACACCAGGAAACAGCAAAAACGCTGTGGAGAGATGGCCTTCCAGCCGTATTTTCTGCCGATGTAGTAGTTGATAGGCTACTGGAGGTGTACCAGGAGGCGCGCCAAAATGGACGCCTCTGGGATACTATGCGTGAAGCGCTTGTAGTGCCGTTGCCAAAACAAGGCAAGGCATTGGTGGAGGCGACTTCTTAAACACCGCTCTCCATGTTAAATGTGGACGTAAAAATATTGAGCGGTCTGTTGGTTGCCAGACTGCTCCAATATCTGCCTACCCTTATCAACAAGGATCAGTGCAGGTTCATCCCAAAGAGGGGCACCATGTATATTTTGCACAGACTGTTTCATGTTATCCATGCCCCTAGTCTACGGGAAGGTTCCTAATGCGCTTGCGTTTCTCGACATGGAGCAGGCGTTCCATTTGGTTGCATAGGAGTATCTGTGGCATGTCCTGGACAGAATGAGTTTTGGGCCCAACTAAGTTTCGTGGCTCAAGCTGCTTTACACTGATCCAAGGGCCAGGGTCTGAACAGGTGGTGTGGTTTCTGCAGGCTCCCACTTCATTGCGGCACGAGACAGGGGTGCTCTCTGTCGCCATGGTTATTCGCACTCGTGAAGGAACCACTGGCAGCGCTGTTATGACCGAGACTAGAGCCTGGTGGGGATCCGGGTAGGTGACAATACACATGTGATCTCGTTATAGGCTGATGATGCCCTAGTGTACTTACGAGATCCAGATGATTCTGTTCCAGTGCTGTTGAGTGGCTTAGCAGAGTTTGAAGAGGTGTCCGGACTGGCTGTTGACCCCGCGACGCCCCCTGCAGTTGAGTTACCGTGGCGTACGGAGGGCATACGCTATCTGGGGATTAGAATAGCTTATGAGAAACAGCGCTTCCTTGATCTTAATATAGGTAGAGTGGTTGAGGGTCTGCGAGCTTCGGTTCGGTTCTGGAGAGACCTCCCCCTCTCACTGATTGGTGCTGCCACGGTGTCTGTATGTCCTACAGGGCACGGTATATGACAATCCTAGACGTTACTTCAAAGAGCTGTATAGTAATAATAGATCTCCTCTGGGTCACAAAACGGAAGGGATGAGGACTGACCATCTTGAAACAAAAATGGGAGCGGGGAGGCAGCAGACTTCCCAATCTTGAGCTTTATTATATGGCTGCCCACCTTCAACATGCAGTCCATTGGCTCAATGAGGAGGATAATTGGGAGAAAAGGCTGCCAAAAGGCTCATGTGGGAAACGTACACTTTGGAGCTACTTATGCGCAGATTCCGAAGACACACCCATTTTTGATCCGACAGGTGAGACACATCTGGGAACAGGTGGTTACGAGGGTCCTTCATCGCGCGCCTTATGCACGTGACATGCTGATCTGGGCTTTGAAACCGTTTGCGGACATAATGAAATTCATGTCGATACAGATATGGCAGGAGAGGGGTTGTGACATACTGGAAGACATGTATCTTGGGGACCAGTTTATCATGCGGGAAAACACAATTGACTCATTCGTGCTGGGTTCTGGACAATACCTGCAATACACCAAGATATCAAAACAGCGTGCGAGATTTGGCCTGGTTTTCCAAAGGAACCATTTGTCTCACAAACGCGGAGCAGGTTGGTAGATCTAACTGGGGGATGAAGACTCATAGCACATATCTATAGGGCCCTACGAGATGACTTACCAGAAACAACCCTGAAAGCACACAGTAGATGGGAAGAGGTGCTTGGTGATGTGTTGACACCATGGGAATGGCACAGGGTGCACATGGAGACGCACACGGTGAGCTCAAATGCACGCTTTAAGCTCATACACTATAGTTAAGTACGCCAGGCATACCTCTCTCCTAAAACCTTACATGCCATTTATCTCAACCGGTCAGACAGGTGCGCTGTGTGGTGCACCGGAGGCGGACTTTGTGCATGTAGTGTGGAGTTATGCAGTCATAGCGTCTTATTGCAGGGACCTTTTGCAAAGTTTGAAAGCAGCAATGGGATGGGAGGTCACAGGCAACCCACGTGAAATACAGCTGGGCTTAATCAGAGCTCCTTCAAAAAAAAAAAAAAAAAAACATAGCCGCAAATTCTTGATGTTGGGGCTGGTGCTGGCTATAACGTGGATCGCCGTGAAATGGATGAGCATCCATCCACCCAGATATGCCAAATGGTTGCAGGATGTGTCTGAGTGGGCAGTGGCCAAAGAGGTTAGAATAAAACATGTGAGACGGAATGAATGATTGGAATACCACCTGTCGGCATGGAGCCAGATGCAATCAGACCTGTGGAGCGCAGGGTGGGGGGGGGAGATGGAGGGACACAACAGAGAGGTATAAGAACAATCATTTGCAATGCAATGGGTCTCGCCTTTGGGTCCTTATATGTATTTAGCTATGCAGCACATTAGCCTGGGTGCTGAAACATCTACCGTTCTTTAACATGGAGGGAAAGTAAGCACCAAACTGCGTGACACGCCAGGTATCGGAACACATGGAGAGAAATATTGCCTTTCAGCGGAAAACGGTAAAGTCTAAAGCTCTGTTTTTAATATAAAAGCAGGGCCTTTGGGGTCATATCACTGAAAATACAAGATTTGAAAAAAATATTATTGCCTACGGGTGCTCGTGGAAGTCAATTTCTATGGACTGGAATCTAGAGAATGCTAAAGTGATTCTGGTATTTTACTGACCTCTGCTGGTCGTTTTCTATCAAGAAAGTTAAATAGAGGCAGTTGCCATAAATATTAAAAAAAGGAAGTCCCTCAGCAGAAAGCAATTCTGGCATTTTACTGACCTCTGCTGGTCGTTTTCTACCAAGACAGTTAAATAGAGGGAGTTGAACAGAAACAAAGTCCCTAAGCAGAAGCAGACAAGTCCTAGGGCTGTTCTCCAGAGCCCACAAAGTACTTACACATATAAGTATATACAATAGGTCTCGAATGTTCGACCTAAAAACTTACCAATGGACATAGGTAATGGGTCACTAGGAGTAGAACCAGTACTGGGATACCATGCCCCAATGAGGCACCGAGACTACGGACGCGAAAATAGATAATCCAGTAACTGCACCACTGAAGAAAACTGCGACATAGGCCACATCCTTTATATTAATAGACATTGAGTGCTTGACTACATCACCACATGAGCAGCCAAGGGGGTGGTGTGTGTTGGCGAATGCATGTTCAAATATGTAATGATATTATCCTGTGTTTCTGTACATATCCTACAGTGACAATAACGGTTGTGAAATATACTGTATTGAGAAACCAAAAAAAATATTTTTTTCAAAAAGATAGCAATGGGCCAGAATTGTGACCATATAAAAAACACGATACCATATTGGATTTCACACTTAAATATTTGGCTTGTTGAGGGGGCGGTGCCTAGCCAGACAGCAAGATGGCAGCTTTTCAGAGGGCTCTGATGGCCGAAAAACACGATCCGCCACATAGCCTGCACCATCGGGCTCCCATATAGCCCACAACTCGAAGACAGCATACCTGGGACTGCTGTGTAACTGCCCGTGTGTCTGGTGGGCCTCATCGTTGCCTTGGGGCCCATTATCGCGGCAGCGAAATCTGTGCCTAGCTCCTAGCGTGGCCTGGTCACAGTGACCACGAGGCAGCCTGCCGCTCTGCTGACTGCGTTGGACTGGGCCCCTAGTCAACCCCTGGGGAGCGGGCGCTGTGGGCTGGTCCGGGGCCACCGCCCCTGAGGCTGTGCTGGATGACTGGCCTGAGCACTGCCTGCCCTCAGCCTAATTGGTCTATGACTGGGGCGACCGTCTGGCCCTTATGGATCCGGGGCCTGCTGCCCTCAGCTCGGTGTGTGGCGGCTTCCGTCGCTTGATACTGCTGGTCCGTACCCAACGTCGGGGGCGCGTGGCCCATTCTGAGGTCTGGGGATGCTGCAGACTGGAACTACGCTGGGCGACAAGGTGCGGTGAGTGAGCGGCACCTGGCGCTTTGGAATGCAACTGTGCTGCGTGAGGCCCCCAACACTAACTGACACCAAGCGGCAGGCCCGAGGCATCCATGCCCCAGCTGGGGGGGGGGGGGTGGGGGGTTTGCAGCCGAGCCCCATGGGACCCTCAAGTTAAAGGGGACTGGATTCCTTTAGCTGCTGCCCTGCCCTGTGGTGGGACACCGAGGGGGCTGGCTGATCTGCATCCGCCCCCCGTCCCATCTGGCTGCATCCTGATCCCTGGCCTGCTTGTGCCCCCCACTGTGCTTTGCACATCAGGGAGAGGTGGGGCCCTGTGCCTGTGTTGCCGCACTGGAGGACCCATACCACTGACCTCAGAGTGGTGGGCCCAGAAACCTCTGCATGCATGCCAGACCTGCTGAGAGAGCGTAGACGGACACCCCTAGAGACACATCACAGGGGGCTGAACCCATCTGGCTGTTGCCCTGCAACGGGTGACTAGGCGGGACACCACTGGGGCAGATCGGACTGCGACTGCTCCTCCCCCACCCCCTACATCTGGCTACATTCTGGTCCCAGGCCTGCTTGTGCCCCCCGCTGTGCGCCACGCTCCAGGGAGAGTTGGGCCCTTAGGGGGGCTCCCAGAGGACACTGCCAGCAACTCTCTGGCCAACTCCACACATTCGCACTGGCGCCCTGGGGGTAGCACAAGACTGTGCCCTGCAGCTACACACAAGCCTTACATAGACACCGCAGGCCGCCTGCCCACACACCTCTATACGTCGACAGGGGGAAACAAGATGTGCAGCAATCTAAGCTTTCCTTCGAAGGCAAAAAGATACACCCGCAATACAGAGCCAGAAGCGCCATCTGAGGACCCCCCCTGAACCCCACGTGGTACTCCCAACAGACAAGCGATCTCAAGGAACTCCTAGTGGAGATAAAATCCAGCTTGCATGCAATAGACGCGAAACTAGGCCTCGTGGCAAGACACGTCGACCGCATGAAGGAACGTGTCAATAAACATGATGACCGGTTGGAGCACCTTGAATCCTACGTCTCTGATGTAGACGGCACAAATGCCACCTCTAGCGAACATCTCTTTCACATGGACAAGGTCCTCAAGCTCATCAAATCAAAGAACAAAGATCTCGAAGCACATTCAAGACGCAGCAACCTCCACATTACTGGGGTCCCGGAATCTACCACCATTGACAAAATGGAGGACCATGTTGAATCCATGCTTCGCACGCTGTTCAGAGAGGGCCTTTCCCCGGTGTTCATCGTAGAGCATGCACACCGCTTCCTGGCACCGAGGGCCCCCCCCTCACCCCTCCGGGTACCCCCGTTTGCCCCTACGTTGCCAGGCTCCCTCAATCACAGAGACTGAATTCGACAATGAGCCATTTGTGAGACAAAATATCTGTCGCGAGCAATGGCACATCAGTACGGGGAAGGTGACTATCCTGGCAAGACACTAGCGGGCATGCTCCGGAAACCCTGGGCTTCCTTATGTGATGGAGCTCCTAGATGAACGGTAGGAGCGCCAGTTCACTCCTACGGGACTCCTGCACATGATGAGCTCCTTCTATTCTACACTCTATGTGGCAATGCCGGTCTATGATCCGGAGGAGCAAACCGAGTACTTTGATTCCATCCAGCTGCTGTGGCTGGACTGAGGGCATCGGGCAAATCTGGATTCTCTATTACAGTGGAGGAGACTGTGCAGGTCATTCTGAGCCTCCCGGGCGACGAGGCTCCCAGGTTGGATGGAACACCACTTCCTTCTATAAGGAATTCGCCTCCCTCCTTGCCCCTCATCTGCTAGCAACTTACGATGACTCGTTGGAGGTTGGAGTACTTCCCCCTTTCTGCAAGAGGCAGTCATAGTGCTGCACCTTAAACCAGACAAGCTCGCAGACCGATGTGACTCCTACAACCCGCTATCTATGATCAACAGCGATAACAAAATATTTGCTAAACTGCTGGCAAATCGCCTCCTTCCTTTGATGCCTACCATAGTGCGGCAGGATCAATCCGGGTTCATCCTGGGCAGGTCCACATCACATAATCTCTGAATGACTCTCTCGAATGGCCATACCTTTTCCTCCTACTCGCACAACTTTCCCCCAGTGCCCCACTTTATTCAGCAGATCTGACTTCTCTATACATTCTCCTCTCCCAAACCAATCCTCCCCCACCGCTCACCTTCGGCTAAACAGAATGCTTCTGAACCCTTCCAGATCATTCGCAGAACATGCCAAGGGTGGCCACTATCTCCAATCTCATTTGCCGTTGAGATGGAGCCCCTGGCCTCCAGAATGAAGCAGCACCATCCCCACCGTGGCCTCGGCTTCACAGCCAGAGGCCTGGTGGTGTCACTATATGCAGACGACGTGACCCTTTATATCCATAGGCTGTAGGAGAATCTAGCCCCAGTTATTCGAGAAGTCATCCCCATCGGGGGCTATTCCGGCATCCAGGTTAACTGGGCAAGGTCCACCATTTTTCTCCTCACCAGCTGCACGCTGCCATTTCCCTCTGAATACCCGCTGCAGTGGGCCTCTGACCCCACTCGGGTACCTGGGCATCTGGCTCAGCCACGACCCAGACGAATTGTGGAGGGCCAACTACGGCCGGGCCATGGAGTGGCTGGAGGACAGGAACCTGGTGTGGTCCTATCTGCCACTCTCTGTGACGGGACAAATAGCCATCGCTAAAATTATTATGCTACCCAAATTCCTGTACATCTTTCTAAATTTTCCCCTCCCTCATACAACTCTCTTCCTGCGCCAGCTGCACTCGAACCTCATCGTGCAGACCTGGGCTGGTAAGCAACCCAGGGTTTAGCACTCAGAGCCCAGGCGCAAAACCTTCACTTCTGGCTATACCCCACACAATTTCAACCACACACAGCTATAGAGGCGGATCATGCGGTACCCTGCGCCTAACGACAGTGCTCTATTTACCTTACAAACTGCCGCAAAATGAGATAAAACACAGTGGAGTGCATGCGCTGGGCGTGGGATGGCCTGAAATGGCGTGCCTGGCACCCCTGTCCAGGCCTCGAAAAATCCACTCGCCCACTCGCAATCGCGAGTGAGATTTTATCAGGTCGAGCTATTTTTAGCACTTACTCGACCTTGCCGGTGAGTAAATATAATCTGGAAGAAACAGGTGTTCTGTTCATTCAGAAAGTGAATGAGCAATTAAGACGCCTTTAAATTATGTTTTTATCTTGACACATTTGCTGAATGTTCAGGTCAAATGTCAGTTTGACTTTTTACTAATTGTTGCCTATCTGTTCCTGGAAAATGGTTTTAACTTTTCTTTCACTTATTTATCACAGTTGATGGTTTTTGTCAAGTGAGCCGACAAGAATTTTGAAACAAAAGGAAGTAAAATGCCAGTTTTTTTTCTGCAGCAACATTTAAACTGCTTGTAAATAAATAGTACAAGTATTTCAAAATATAACTGGAATTATGAAATAACTTTTTTTAAATTCAGAAGTGTGATGCAAACAAAGATTTGAATAGGAGCAAAGTAAATCAGAATACTTTACTCGGTGATGTGCAAATGACAAATATTTGCAGACACTTTATTTCCAAACATTGTACATTATATAGTTTTAAAACCACATGACAGTGACAAATTCTGTGGCCATTTCATTGTAAAATCTGCTGAATGCAAATGACAGTGTGCGGCTACTTTATGCTTTAGTTATGTATTTAGTAAAAGTGATAGTTTTTAACCATGATTTGAGAAACATTCCTGCCCCCGCCCTGATGACAATGCAGTTAATTAACTAAGAGGCAAGTCAGTGGTCATGTGTATCCTTTATGTGGCTAGATTTGTATTCTATATGGAGTTAATTTTTAGTTTATTAAATCAAACAAAATAGTTTTCTGTACAGCAGATGCGCTGAACTCGTGTATTTAAAGGTGCTCTCATATGTGATAAAAAAAGAAAATGGCGTCTCAGTGAATTAAAATACTTGCCCAGGATCACATAATTTGAAACCAGTTTATGGGTCAAGAGCACTATAATTAGGTCGAGTAGATTTAAGTGACTAGACCTGCAGGTCTAGTAACATTTTTAGGATTTTTCGAGGCCTGCTGTCTATACAAGACTTCCATACCCCTTGGGCGCAAACCCCTCCTGCCGCTTCTGCAGGACTAGGGTGCTAGGTCGAGAGCGCGGGGACGCAGGCTTATAACCTTCGTTGATCTATACTCAGCTTACCACTTCCTGCCTCCATTTGAGGCCACAGAGCTGACAAGCCTCACTGCACTAGAGTTCCTTCTATATCATCAACTTCGAGCCACCTGCCACACGATACACAGCACCTTCCCTGCCCCCTCCCTCCTTACAAGCTCTGGAGCATATACTCACCACTCCCTTGACAAGCAAACTGGTCACTCACCTTTACTCTACCATGCAAGTCACAGCACCCATCCAGACGCCGGTGGCACGCACCGCCTGGGAAACCGATACTGCCCCCCCCCCCCCCCATCACGGATGCCCAATGGTCCCTATTGTTGCAGACAGACGGCGTCCCTGTTCCCCAACTACAAAATGCGGTTAATACATTTTAAATTCCTTCACAGGCTATATGGAATGGAATAAAAATTCTTTATTTGGTTTTTTACAACCGTAAAGCATAGAACAAAAAACTTTTTTTTTTTATAAAATGCAAATTAAAAAACGACAGATCAGAAAAAGTGCATCATTATGTCTCTGTTATGCAGACTTTTCCAACTCATTTGCTACCTTATTTACAGGTTCTATGTCCCCCTTTCTTAAAAGTGAGTCAATCAGAGTTAAGAGCTTCGCCCCTCGGCAAATTAAGATATTTGATGCCCCCCCACCCCCCGTCCAGCGGGTTATAGTCTGCCTGCATGTACGAATGTTAAGTTCTTTTAAAATTGGTTTTAAAAGCGTCCTTCTAGCTTCTTTGACTGTAGGACAGAGACATCACGTGGCATAAAGGTTCGTTATAATATCCACATAGACGACAGTTTGCGTTTTGGTGTTTCCCTTTCCATGTCGGTCGCAAGTCCTTGGTTTCATAGTTTCCAAACCGATATAGCATATACCTCTTTTTTAGTGTCAATCTGAAGTGTACTGCTAGGTAAGCTTGCGGTTTAAGATTTACATAAGAATTTATCACTGTCCAAGAGTGTCTACGTTTTACCAATGTATTTTTGTCTTCAAAAAACGATTGTTTTTTTGCTGCGCCGTTACACACTCTGTTGAACGCCACCCTCTCCATTTTACTGTCCCATTCCTCTTGGATGTCTAATTCCATCAGAGCTGATCTTAAGTATTCGCCCCATAAATACGTTTTTTTTCCTTCTAACTGGGCCTTTATTTCTGTCCAGCATAGATGATTCATGGAGCCAGGTTCCGAGGCGCGGAGTTTCCAGCATAGTTTCACGAAAACGGATTTTCTCTGGAATTTTTGATTTTGGAGCCCAAATTCCAGGCGAACCTGTGCTAGAGACACGGCTTTGGGAAGGTTAAAAACAGCTTTATACACCTTTGTCTGTAACTCGTTTAAAATTTCAAATTCCCGGCCATGCCATATTTCTAAACCGTATGCCAGCGTTGGAAGTAATTGTGCAGCCATAACTTTTAAGAGATGGCTATATGAGGGGCAACTCAATTTCGATTGCAGCTGTTTGTATGCAAAGGTTAGTGTTTGGGCCTTGGCTCTTATTGCTCTTTTTTGATCAGTAAAGGACATGCATCGCCCTAAGTTGATGCCCAAATACTTGTATGTGCCAACTTCCTCAATTTGTTCACCCTTGGCGAACCACCTGAATTTTTTTGGCCTTTGGCCCGCTAAACGCACCACCTTTGTTTTTTTCTTGTTAATCTCCAGCCCTTGTTGGTCAAAATAGTTTGTAAGATGGTCAATGACTCTCTGTAAACCAATTGGGGTTTGGCTCAAGACCACTATATCGTCTGCATATTGCAGATACTGTATGTGGTCTTCTGCTAATTTCGGTGGATGGCTGTTTATTTTTAACAAATGGATGTGCAGGTCAGCAAGGTACAAGTTGAAAAGGCTTGGGGCCAAAACGCACCCCTGTTTCAGACCTATGTTTATGTCAATCTTTGATGATACTATACTGCCATCTCCCAGCTTCACCCTGGCCCAGGTTTTGCTGTGGCGGGCTACTATGGTGTTAATTAGTTGATGTGGTACTCCCCTAGCCTTTCATTTTTTCCCAAAGTTGATCTCGTGGGACTCTGTCAAAGGCAGATTTTAAAAATCGATGTAACATGCATAAAGGCCTACTCTCTTGAGTGTTGCTTTTTCCGTGAGGATTGCCAAGGCTGCCAAGTTCGTACTTGTGCCCATTCCTCGCCTGAAACCTGTTTGATATTTGGGAATTATGCCTTTCACCTCCATCCATTCTTGTAATTGTAATAATATACAGGATGCGTAAAGTTTTGCTTCAACGTCCATCAGGGCTATTAGCCTGTAGTTACTAGGCTCGTTACGACTACCGTTCTTGTATATGGGGTGAAATAGGCTCCCTCTCCAAGAATCAAGGATCTTATTTTGGGAGTAGAAGTGATTGAAGAGCGGCGTAAGATAGTTTGCTCAAAAGTCCTGTTCATATTTAAAAAGTGCATTCGGGAGGCCGTTTGGCCCTGCTGCTCCCTCCGTCTTCAGTTTTTTTATTACTCCTTTTAGTTGCCACAGGCTATACTACACCTCGATGAAACTCCACTGCATGGGCCTATCTACGGACGCACGATGCATTAGTTGTGCTGCTCCTCAGGCCTCCTTCCTAACACCTTGCATGGGAGTGCCCATGGGTGGCGGACTTCTGGGTTGAGCGACTCTACTATACTAACCATCACTGGCCACTTCCCACCTTGGACTCCCTTGACCGCCCTACTGGGCTATGTTAAGGATGTACCCCATAGAGATCCTTGCCTCACTGCCCTGCTTCTCCTTCTGGCTAAACGCCAATACATTGGGGCAGACAGCCAGCCCCCACTACAGAGGCTTGACTGAGGCATGCGACCTACTGCCAAGAGCAACTATCCAACTATTGGGAGCTCATGCCGCTACAATCCCACCCCAAAGACGTTTGGCAGCCCCTGCTGACCTTCCTGCACCAGAGAGAAATAACCCCCTTGCCAGTGGTGGAGAGCCCTCCTCCGGCAGGGGGGGGGGAACCCCCTCTCCTCCCAGATGCGGAACGTACAAATAAAGTAAGTCCACGCCTCTGCACCCTGTTACCTGAGCAATGGAGGTTGGGAAACACACTGTCACTTGTCCAGCCACCAAACGGTCCAGCCACTGTGCATACTCGCACTGGTAATAAATGTGATGTCCCTGTGACTGCTGCGATCTCCCTACTGGATGGATTAAAGTGGTATGCATCATTGTTCTATACCGGTCGTATGTTGTGTCGCCCCCTCCCTTTCCCCTTAGATCTGCTGATGTTAAGCAATGTTGTTTATTATCAAATGCCAATAAAGAAAACCCCCCAAAAATATTTGGATTGGTCGTGTCAGTCAGGATAGGCCCACCCACTCATATGAGGTGCTGTTTTTATTGGTAGTTGTGGGAACCCCAGGTGGTGAGAGTTTTGCTGTTCCCCACACACTCTGGAACAATTGTTTGATCTGTTAAGGTACTTCTGGGTAAGTAAAATTGTTGGAATCTGTTATAATGTATTGTTGTGGCACGTACATCTGCTCGTGCCTGTGGGTTCTGTCTCCATGGCAGTGCCTCGTGGGAGGCAGTTGGAGACGGAGCAGCTGACAGGCCGGCAGAAGAAGTTGGTGGTGCGTTTCAAGAAGAATAAATCCCTTTGATAATGCAACCAGTGTCTTCCTTCTTAACAGAATGCTCACAAGCCAAACCACCCAGAACTGCGCCAGCTACCCAGTATTAAAAAATGTCTGGGGTTCTTAGGGTTTCCTAGGTGCAGAACCACACCAGATGTTTTTTTATGTGCCCCAGTAAGGAGCAGGGCACTGATTGGATCAGGATAAGAAAAAAAATCCACACATTGTCTGGGCTCAATGCTGAGGTACAGACAGGAGTATGTGTTTGCACCACAGAGGAGCCATGAACAGTTTGGATTTATTCTGAGGCCAATTAGAAATCCAAATAGTGTGCGTGCTCCTGGAGCGCAGATACTTTGGCCTGAGCCCCACTGAGGACCAATGTGCTATTTGTTTTTTTTATGAGGGTAATAACAAAATCCATGTAGTTCCTGGCTCCCGGCTGGTGCGCAAACATGTTTAATCAAGATGTTGGTTTTATGGTCATCCATTTATAGGAAGTTAGAGGCCCTACCGTCTCACACAGAGAAAAGAAAGTCTCCATCTTGGAGAGACTGATCGAAAGATGACTTGTCAAACCTTAGAAGAAGCTGTGTGCATCCGTGCACTGTAAGATAATACCTGGAAGACAAATATTCTAATTAGCTACCAGAGTGGTTTTATATAGATGCTAAACTAGACAGATAATAAAGCTGAGCTTTACTGAATGCCACAGCTGACCAACCATTCCACAGTAAACAAGGGATGGAGGGACTCTACCTGAAAACAAGCCAGACGAAAAGACCTAAACAAACCAAGTGCTTGGTCTGCTAGCCCAATACCAGCCAGGCTGTCGAAAAGAATAGCACAGTTGACTGTATCAAATGATGCAGAGAGCTGTAACAGTAGGTCCACAAGAAGATTAGGTTCTCTGGTATTATACAAGTCATCAAGATAAGCTACCAGAACTACCTCCTTGGCTGGTCTTTTTTTTTTTTTAAAAACAATACTTTATTTAATTTTAAGAAATAAAATCATGCAAATGAACATAGAAAGAAACCCACATCATCACAGTTATACATGGGATACATCGGTTATACATGATACATAAAAGAACAGATATGTTGAATAAAAAGATACCATGATTAAAACAAGCAAGAAAAGATATCTATGGCCAACGCCTAAAAAACCCTCCCAAGCATCCTAAGCGATAAACCCCCATAAAAACCTTGACACATAAAAACACATTTTCTGTGTTGCTAAAAGCTGCAAGTATAAAAAAGCAGGTCTAACCTGATAAAAATCAGTAGTTAAAAATAGATGTTTAAAAACTTGTGTCAGAGGGTTTTATAAAAGGGGCAAATAAGTGCAATGTGCAAAGTATCACAAATTGAGAGCTGATCATAGGAACATAAGGACAGTTCAGAGTGATTATACCATGTTCTTCTAGGAAACAGCAGTTGATGAAACCGACCCAATCTAAAGTAGGTCAATAAACGACGCTGAAAACGTAATATTTCAAGAAGAAGATATGGCTCTATCCCGGGTACTGATTTTACCATGACAAATTTCCTACATGTAGGTTTGGCCAAGGCTGGGGCTTCCCTCTTGACTGCCACCCTGAGGAGAAAGGTGTGCCTCAACCAGGCGATGTCTTGTTTCATGATACTCTGTGGGTTAGTTAATAACTACGGTCTCCCAAGGACTCTAAGATTTTCCTTGATATAAACCAACCAGGGAATATTGTGTATGTTGTCCAGCTTAATACAATCTGAAATAACTAGCCTATTGAGAGTTAATCCTCCCTTCAGCCAGACAGCACACCACAACAGGAGAGGTCACAACTGAATAAAATCAGTAATATCGCTCTTCATGTAAGATCCAAGTAGGGGTCCTTTGCACCACCCCTAGGAGATCCCTGAAAAATGTATTCTCTTACAACCAAAAGTGGATATTGGGATACTCTTAGCTTTGTAGATCTCCAGCATAGTTTTCAATACCTTTTGGCCCAGTCTGGGAGAGAAATCATTTATTCCAGCACACGTCCTCTTTAAACTTCCAATGTTCTTTTTTAAAAGGGGTTGCCAGTTAAGTCTGGAATCTATTCAAATTCCTATCAACCTTACTTAGAATCTGGCACTGCACAAAGAAAGTGGGACTTTTCATATTTTTAGGCCCCAGGACCATCACATGCAATTTTTTGAAATTGGCAAGTAAATCCAGGCTGCCCATGAAATCAACGAAAAGGTCTAAAAGTGTCTGCAGACTTCTGGCAGTGCGGGCAATTAAAATAGCATTGTCTGCATATAAAAGAGCCGGGAAGAATCTGCCCCAGGCTCTTGGGACATCTTACCCCTGTGCCCGCTCTAGGCAATTAACGTACTTGGCAAAAAGGGGGCTAAAATACAACCCTGCCGGATGTTCTAAGTGCAAAGTGCTTAGCGTATTCCCCTTTATCACCGTAACTGACTGAGGCCATCAAACCACGATGTAGGTACCTGAGTAAATCCACCACATTAATCCACCCCAATGGACCCGAGCTCTGCGCAGAGCTTGACCCTGTTGACCTTATCAAAGGCGGAGCTGAAGTCCATGAAGGATTCCCCTTTTGGCTGTAATATATTTGTTGATTACAAGATGGATGTTAGGATTCTGCTCCACATTGCCCCTCCCCGAGCGAAACCCATATTGAACATCAGACAAGATTTTGTGTTCCTCACCCCAATGAGTTAATCTCTTCAGTATGACCCTGCCTATGATCTTGACCTCAACATCAATTAAAAAGATGGGCCTGTAACAGGAAGTGCCATTTCTGTCCCCCTTCTTGGTACAATGGGTACAATGATGGAATGGTGCCAAGCCTCAGGTAGGGAGCTACTAATAGCGGCATTAATGTGTATGGCGATGGGCCCTTGGCAAGTCAGTGAGTCTACCAAGTGTGATTTTGTCATGGATATTGCTGATCCTATTAGAAAAAAATTAAGCCAGGTCATCACAAAGACAGAGCATTCAGCAATGATTTGAAGAGGGAATATTTCAAAACTATAAATGAAGTTTGTAGGTCCTGGTATATATGAACAGTATCTACATCATTTATGCTGACCAATAAAAGCATGAACAATGATTGAGTACAGGTTTGGTCACCAGGGAATAAAATAGATCCCCTTGGTAGCATTACATATATAATTTTAGAAATAATGTAGTAGGTAGCTCTTTGCTAATTGATGCGCCTTTAGGGATCTGTGAGGCATCTTCATTTTGTAGTACAACACATTACTACGACTCTGCTCTAGTAATATAGGCTCTCTGTTAGATGTAAAGGTTGGAACTGTACTGCTGTGCCTATGCAACGTTTCATTCGTTCTGTACAGTGTAATAAGGTCATGTGTACTGTGTGAAGCTGAAATTTCAATTTAAAAAACATACTGAAAGACAGTGACCTACCATGCAGACTGCCCCCAAGTCGACCTGATGGAAAGCGCCTTGCAAACAACTGGCTACCAAGGCTGCCCGCAAGAGCACTTGTGCCACCAGCGGATTCAAGAAGCCTCATCGTTATGGGCCCGGAACCGTGGGTCTCCATGAGATCCGCAGCTATCAGAAGTCTTATGAGCAGCTGATCTGCAAAACTGCCCTTCCAGCGCTTGGTGTAGGTCATCGCGCAGGACCTCAAGGCCAATCTGTGCTTCCCCAGTTCTGCTGTCATGGCCCTGCAAGAGGCCAGAGAGGCCTACCTGGTTGGGCTCTTTGGAGAGACCATCCTGTGCGCCATCCCCACCAAGAGGGTCACCATTATGCCGCAGTCACACTTCATTTAGCACTGCTTTGATCACTTAGCTAGGCCCAGGAATAATGTTCCCAAAAAATGGCAATTGCATCAATTGCTTCAAATAACAAGGGCAATCATCAACAAACTAGATGATACAGGTAGTCCACAACTACAAAAATCCCCCAATAATAAAAATCCTTACAAATAGAATGTTCATATCTCATTCCTAGCTGACCTATATCCCTCTTTTACCAGTTACTGGATGTCCACAAGTTAATGAATTTGTAACCCATTACGCATGCAGTAGTTTTTCAATATACACTGGCGATTGCAATGTTAGCATGTTAAATAAATAAATTCTATATCTACTAATGCGTTGCCTATTTATTAAGAAAAGAAAGAAAGGAAAAAAAGAGGCAAAGTGGAGGTTGAGCTATGACTGTATTGATCCAGCCACATAAAACTTTGTTGGATACCCTTCTTCAACAAAGCCTTCTTGAGATGTAACCCCATGACAAACATGCTACATATGATCAAAATCTGAGAAGAATAAACAGCTCTAAGTTTCAACACTTGTCCGTAACCTAATCTAAGTGAGCTGTACGTCGGGGTTTAGTGCTGTAACATCTGGAGTAGTCTGCTCAACATTATTCACAAAGGGCACGCATCCAGATGTGACAGATGAATGAAGTGCAGCAGTCCAGTATCACTAAAAGCGAAAGTAGGATGATAGTAAATGTTGCAAATACCTCACAAATCACAACAAAACTGGTTTCAATCGCCCTGTTTGACTGCATCTCAGTCATACAAATTAACAAGCATTTGCAATGCAATAGGTCTTGCATTTACGCGAGTTTAAGATATTGGCATTGTAAATGACGATGCCTTTTATTTATGTTTTAAAAACGAAAACAAAAATAAAAGGCAGTCATTTGCAATGTCAATAGCTCAAACTTGCGTAAATGCGAGACCTACTGCATTGCAAATGCTTGTTTAGGTAAAAGTGCCTGCCTTTCACCACAACAGAACCAAGTCTCCCGTGAAGTGCCTGGCTCTAGCCCCGCCTGTGCCCTTCATCTGAACTTTGAGGCTAAGGGGCGGGGGGGTTGGGCCGTGGAAGCTGCCGAGGCGGAGCCTGTGCAGTGTTGCTGTTCGGGACACCGAGTGAGCTTAATTCATGCACATCCAGTCCCAGGCCTTTCTCAAGACCACAGAGAGATGGTCACTTATGTGCGGGTTGTAATTAGGATTTTATAGGAGTATGTGTTTCTGAGGCGCAGAGCGAGTAAGACAGAAAAACATAAAAGAGGCCATTTTGAAGTGAAGGAGTCAAAACGAAGTACACGCAGAAGAAAACAGCAAATTAATTAAATAATCAAGCACGGCCGCTAAAGTGAGCGGACCACGCTGCAAATTAATTAAATAAACAAGTGCGGTCGCAAAAGTGAAAGCGACCCGCACTGCAAATTAATTAAATAAACAAGCGCGGCCGCTAAAGTGGACCGCGCTTCAAATTAAAAAAAATAAACAAAATAGTGCTCTTAGCCACGATAAAGCAGACCGTGTAGCATGACCAGTAAAAGGTCTAGTCCTTATGGGCGGTAACAAATTGAGCCAAGGTGGTACCAAGGAAGGACTAAAAAGCCTATTTACCAATCAGAAGCCAGCATTTAATAAGGGCAATGACACAAAGCCAATGACAAATATGGGAGGAGAGTGGACGAGGCTTCCACAGCATAATCTACTACAGCATGCCTTGCAGAGCGAGAAGGTAATGCGCGCTGCCGCTAGGCTCGACCTAAAAAGTGCTGCTCTTTCAGAATCTGTGATCTGGGGCATCTACCAGGTTCCACATACTCAACTGCTCTTTTCACAATTTAAAGTGGCACAGCCTTGTTGATTAACTCGTAGATGACCCACTTTCATAGAGGTCAAGTCACCAAAATGCCCTATGTAGAAGAAGTGACACCATACACCCACTGACCACCGATTTCAATGCAATGACACCACTGTCCGATACTTGTTTTTTCATAAACTATTTTCTGCACAGGGGTCAAATACTCATTTACTACTCTGTTTGCTTTCTGTTCTTACTGCTGCCTGTTAGTATGTGAACCGGTTACACAGAGGATCAAATGTACCTATAAAACAACACTTGATATGGCCCAATGTAAAGCTTAATGCATGCAGGCTCACAGTAAAAATGCTGATCGGTCAAGTCTTCAAGCAGCCAGATGCAAAGAGAAGAAAACCTAATAGGAAAACTAGACATCATAAAAAGGAAACACAAAACAGTCTTTCAATAGAGAAGTAAGAGAGTGGAGCAACAACAGTGTTAATGGAATTTTTGCCTTCTGCTTTTATAATATCTCTGAAAGTAAAGATCTGGAATAAAGTTGGGATATGTTTAAACAGAATGTAAGCTTCAGAATTCTGATTAAGAGGCACAGAAAGGTAAATCAATCTTATAATGATGCTATGCACAATTCCTGAAATTACACCCTTATGCCACTTTGCATAATTAAGTGCCAATTCGCTGTAAAAAATTTACAGTGGACGTGCGATAACTGTGGTAAAAATCTTCCACGTGCTAACGGGAACAGAACGTGTGCAGCTGTTTGGGATGCTTTTGTTTAAATGTGTCCTTGCGCAAAAAATGTACGCAAGGACACATTTGGCAAAAATTATGCAAATTTTTGCACACCACTAATAAATAAATCTGTAGCACTACTTTACAAATAATTAAACGTTACAACACTCACGTTTGAGAGTTTTGCTGGACTTCTTCATTGAACCGCACCAGCTCATGCTCTTCTGTCCAGCCCCCACTCCTACATGCCGCCATAATCTATCTTCCATGCCCTGTCAGACGCACCAATCAGCCGCTTCTTTCACGACAAAGTTGTAAAACTCTGGTCCACAGGGTGGACAGCCCATAACACATTTTTCAAGTATTGACAAGACACCTTTACATACAGTGAATTTAAACAGATTTCCTTTACACACAGTCGGTGATTTATTCGGAAAATCTGACATGATTTGTCATTCTTGGACCAACGTTAGAAGACCCTGTTTCACTATCGTGTGGAGTGAAAGGTGGTTCACCGCGATTGCCTTGGTACTGGGGCATTCTCTCTCTCATTGTTTAGACAAAAAAAAGATCTGTTTGCAAACATTTGAATAAACAACTAACTACATCGAGGCTAGCCTTTGCCTGGAAGAGCCATGTTGCAGATTAGGAGTTGTTCCTTTCAAGGACAGCTTTAAGTGATATGAGGCCTTGGGCTGGGATCCCCAGGAAATGTAAGACTTAATTTAGAAACAACAGAAAGAGGAGCTTTTGCTGGCAGTGATCATTACTGTAAAGCAGCTCAGCTTAAACCCTTCTTCCTCTCTGCATCTGCAGTTACTCCAGACAGATTTCCAATGAGGATGTATCTTCAAATGGAGTTATTCGTAGATGGTTAATCAATCAACATCCTAGTCCCCGTTTTCTCCATGGATCACTTACCTGCAAATACCTACGTCTGTGTGAACTAACACTTTCTGAAAGGCAGCCAAGTTTCATGCATTTATTACAAATCCTAGGGGCAGACTCTGTTCTGTGGGTGAGTGGGAGCGGGTAAAACAACAGACATGGCTACAAGACCACAATTGCAGTGACTGAGTTCCTCTGCCACTAGTGTTTTGGGGCCTCTCCTACTACAGATCTGCAAACTGGGACAAGTACAAACCTTATACACTTCTCAGGGAGGTAGTGTAGGGGAGGAAAGAGACTCAGAACTCCACTGTCAAACAGACAATTAATCACTGCTCAGCCCAGTGTAGTAGCAAAAGAAAGCATGTTTAATATGGCAGCCGTACGGAATGCTGCTCAATTACACAAGGGTACAACTATAAGGTTCAGTGAACTTACGCACAGGCTCTTAAAGCCCTACACCATCTACAAGGCCCTCCTCCTGCGCGCTTAACAGTGCCCCCTAAAGTCTGTGGAGACTTACCCGCAAGTCAGGATTAGACACGTGCTAGTTTCCTTAAGTTGTAGCCACCTCAGCACTTTGTAGGTCAGTTTGAATAGTTCTTACTCCAAAGATGATCAGGAAAACTTTCTGTGGTGTCTTGTCTTTGTGCATGTACAGTTTTCCAGTCTCTGTAGGTTGAGCCTTGCATTTACCTGCAGAGCGAAGATGCAGCTTGCTGGTGTTGGAGAGTTTGTGGGCTGGCTTTCAGGGTCTGCATCACTTGACTACGGCAGTGATCTTGCGCCTCTCTCCGAAACCCTGCAGGTGTGAGAATGCAGGTCAGACTAGCATGTGCTCGTGTCTGGCAGTTGCGGCCCCAGGGCTGGTCTGGTGGGTACTCTGTTTTGGCAGATGTGCCCTTTGGGCCAGGTCATATCTTCCACTCCAGCAGCAGTGGCTCCTCAGAGGGTAAGCCACAAGTCGGAAGCAGCAGTGCCAGTAATTCAGGCTGCAAAGTGCCAGGCGGCATGTTGGTGCTTAGCTCCAAGTTTCTGTACACAGTTTACCACAAGAACCATGCTATGGACGACCAGAGGAACTTTCATGATATATGTTGGTCCCCGAGACACCTTCACTTGGCAGTCATCTTCATCTGGGTGTTCCACACACTGAGAACACGGATGGGCTTATCCTCCAGGACAGTCTCTCCTCCTTCTGCAGGACCAGGTAGACTCCTTCCCTCTTTGAGCAAGCAAACAGGCCTCTCTGTACTAGTCAGACCCAGAGCTTCCCAGCATGCTGAGCAAACTTCAGATGGTGTCCCCTCACCTCTGGGAGACTGGCCGTCATGCAGACACCAGCCCTGGTCTCATGGCAGCTTTTCGAGTACTCTATCGAGCACTCCCTTCCTTGCATAAAAAAAAAAACAAAGTGGGATGGTTTGGATCCAACTTTTATATTCTGTGCAGTAGCTCCATTTGAAATGTCCTTTTCCTGGCTATAGCGCAGACGCAGTCTTTGTGGAAGGTGAAGGCTTCCAGAGCATGCAGCTTCAATGCTGGCTCAAAGCATAACATGATCTCAATGAAGTGTGAAGACTCCACCTGGCTGTCATCAGCCTTCCTGAAGTAGCAATAAAGGACAGACAAAGGGGCAAGTCCTGCCTAGAAACTTCCCCACCTTT
This sequence comes from Calotriton arnoldi, assembly GCA_963921515.1. Classification (NCBI taxonomy): domain Eukaryota; kingdom Metazoa; phylum Chordata; class Amphibia; order Caudata; family Salamandridae; genus Calotriton; species Calotriton arnoldi. The sequence continues at coordinate 164,613 of CAWUFW010000913.1, read as the reverse complement.
AACAGAATCTGCTGACTCAGTCCCTCACCTACTATCTACCAAATTGCAGATCTCAGGAAAATCTAAAGAACAATCCCATACTAAAAGGTCTTTGTAGAGTTTCTAAGAAGTAGCCCTGTCCCTATACTACCTCACTTCAGTGTCTGATTCTTAACCTCTTCTTTCAGAAACGCAAGCAATATACTTACACAGTCTGAGAAAAGCTGTATCCCTCCATCTTTTACTATGTACACCGGAGACCATCCTAAATGGATCCCGCTGGCCCCAGCAAGCATGCTCACACTACACACAGTCTCACTATCAGATATGTGTCTCACATAGACACACACTCACAATGTATACATGCATTAGAGATGCAGACTAATGCCAGTGCAAGTCTGGGTGCCGTATTAAAGTAGAACTTTTATACGAGTCTGGCCAGTAGGACACACTCCTTTCTGAAACACAAAAAAGGTCTGGTCAGGATATGCCACCACCGATTCATATCAACAACCCAGGGCATGGAGAGTGCTCCCTTGTCAACAAAAGAGGGTGCCCCCTCCATGTCACAGAAAACATCTTGAGACTTTGGTATTACTAGGGCCAGGCCTAGACCACAGCACACAGGTAAGACTAACATATTAGCTGGGTTGGTAAAAAGTCAGGCTACCATTTTCATATGAAGTTGGGTCACTCAGGACAGGGATTCCTGTACACAAAGCAGGGGACATTCCTGCCCTAATACTAAGTGAAGGATCAATGAATTGTTAAAGCAACCTGGGAGCACCATGTCTCAGTTTGTTTCACCAACAGCAGCCCTAGAACATCCTTGTGGTCGATATCCCAATGCTTTTTCTCGGTCTTTCTTCTTGCAGGGTAAAGCTGTTAAGAAATCGCTAAAGGGAATTGCAAATAGGAAATGCCAGTGCATTCCCGCCTATGGATGAAATAGGAAATGGTTTGTATTTTCTAAATTGCGATTTCCTAATAAGGAATCGCAATTTAAGAAATGCGAAGCCAATGGTGCCTCTGGGCTTAAGGCCCCCCTGGGGGCACCAAAATTTCCTAGTGCACGTGAGTTCACATATGCCCTTGGGGTATATGTGCACTTCATGTCACAATAAAAAAATGCATTTTTAATGCATTTTTTTATTTTGCACATGGTTACCATCAACTTCAAGTCAATGGTAATTGCTTTTCCTGAATGTCCAATTCGCATTTAGGAAATGCTTTGTACATGTGCTTTTGGAATCACAAAAAGATAATACCTATTTGGGATTCCTAAATCGTGGTCACAATTTGCCATTTCTACTGTGTAGAAATCGCGACCAGTTTTGGCCCTTTGTACATCTGAAAAGGCCATATAGCATTCCTTAATGGGCCGGAACAGCGATTCGGCCCATTAAGAAATACTATGTAGGAAGACCAGGGTGTTGGTAAAACTGGGATTCACGCTATCCTTATAGTGACCCAATATGATGCTGGTACGTGCCTCACAAATGTCTGCACCCAAAAGCCATTGTAAAAAGGTAATTTTAGACAGTTGGCGGAGGTTTGTACCCCTAGGTTCTGAAATAATTGAAGAAGGTAATATCCTTATTATTTAGTTTCTTTATTTATTTCCATTGATACACCTTGTCACGGTGAGAAAAGAACAGAGAAACAGCCGACACGCGTTTCGCCCGTTGGCCAGATGGCCGAGGGCTTTTTCAAGGCTGAGAAATAGTAAAACCTACAGGTATACGAAGGGTATATACACCAAAAGTGCAACATCAGTGATTAAATGGAGTGACACCCCGAACAGACGGTATCCAGGGGATGTGAGTGAAATGAATAGAAGCAAGAAGGAACAAAAAGTTAAATCAAAAATGGAGTCAAAGAAATAAAAGGATTGTGAACCCGGTAGAGACAGATGAGGACAGAAAACGGGGGGGGAAAAAGGAGGGGCGGAGAGAGAGCGAGAGAAAGAACAGCATAAGTAGAAGAGAAACAGGGAACAGAGAACACACATTATGGGATGGAAAAGGAATATACGAAATGACAACACAGTACATTAATAATCTTGCATAGAATAATCATCATAAATGCATATTAAAGAACCAAAAGTCCGCATTTAAACAGGTTGAGCGAGAGAGACACATGCAGAAGAATGGATGTTCGTACAACAGGTAATTATACCATTCATATGGGCACATCAGGTAATGGTACACAGGTGCTTACTGAAAAAAAATATATATATATATATATATATATATATATATATATATATATATTCACTGAAAAAACCATAGGTTTCAGGCATGTTATAGTTACAAATTAGCATTTAAAAAACCTTTGAAATTCACTGAAAAAACCATAGGTTTTAGGGACAGTTATAGTTAGTTGGACATTGCACTCGTACAAAACCCGTGAAATTCCCCTGTTATAGTTAGTTCAGCTAACTATAACTCGCGCCCGCAATGCACTGCTGATGACGTCACATATTACATCACTCATGACATGGTCAGTGACATCACTGATGACATCACTGATGACATCTCAAATGACATCACTGATGACATCATCCAGTGACTGTGTTTCTGTAAAGTTTAAATATGTTTAATATATATAGGGAAAGGCGTATTGAAGAATGAGTGGGTGTATAAGTGTCTGAATGGATGATTTAGTACGTGAGTGACTGACTACAAGTGAGTGATTAAACGTATCTTACTGAATGCATGGGTTAGTGACTAAACTGTGTGAATGTCTGTATCCGTCTGTTTGTTGGTGTGTAAGTGGATGCATGGATTTGCGAATAGCTACATGAGTGTCTATATGGGTTATTGATTGGTTCTCTGAGTATCTGTATGGCTGCCTGAGTGTTTGTGTGGGAGGGGTGTGTGTGACTCTATACATAGATGTGTGAGTGGGTGATTCACTGGGTGCATGATTTCAAGAGTGCATCTGTGATGGACTGCTTGGGTGGGTGAGTGTGTGTATGGGTGTGTTAGTGAGTGAATGTATATCTCAGTGGTACATGTGCGAGTAACTACATATGTAAAAGGCAGTATATATGTGTGTTAGAGTATTTAAATGGCTATAAGTGAGAGTGTGTTATTGTGAGAGTGGCTGTATGGATGCGTGTGTGCTTGTATCAGTTATTGTATAAGAGCGTAAGAATGTGCTAGTATTTGTATGAGTAAGTGAGCTGGTGTGTGTATAACTGTATAGGTGAGTAAATGGGTGTGTGATTAATTTTTTGCATGACTGACTAGGTGTGTGAGTACCTCTATGGATGAGTGGCGGTGTGTGAGTGTTTATATAGGTGTATGAGTGCATATGATAGTCCTGTACTGAGTGACTGTAAGTATGAGTGACTGTACAGGTGAGTGAGTGGATGTGTGTGTAGACCTAAGAATCAGTGAGTGGGTATGTAGTTTTTGGTGTTGGAGTGTCTATGGTTTTGAGAATGGCAGACTGTAATTTAGAGTGGGTGTATCAAAAGTTATATTAGGGTGTGAGAAGATGCATGAAATTATCACGTGGATGATGTCATCAGTGATGTCAATTGAGATGTCATCAGTGATGTCATCAGTGATGTCACTGACCATGTCATGAGTGATGTAATATGTGACGTCATCAGCAGTGCATTGCGGGGGCGCGAGTTATAGTTAGCTGAACTAACTATAACAGGGGAATTTCACTGGTTTTGTACGAGTGCAATGTCCAACTAACTATAACTGTCCCTAAAACCTATGGTTTTTTCAGTGAATTTCAAAGGTTTTTTAAATGCTAATTTGGAACTATAACGGGCCTGAAACCTATGGTTTTTTCAGTGAATTTCAAAGGTTTTTTAAATGATAATATTTAATTGTAATATTTGTTACATGTATTTTTTTGGTATATTTACTGTTTTTTAAAAAATATTTGGGGGATTCGCGCACCCAACGCGTTTACCTTGGAGTCGCGCACCCAACGCGTTTACACCAGGGGGCCGCGCTGGGAGTCGCGCACCCAACGCGTTCACACTAGGGGCCGCGCTGAGCGGCGCGCTGGGTGCGCGACTCCTTATTTCTCCGTAAAATTTTTGATAGCTCCTACCACTAATTTTTATTCTCCCGGGGACCCCATCCCCCGGGCCTATACATAATAATGGAGACCGTGAGGGGAGCCCCAATGCCCCCACGGTCCCGCCGGCTCCCGCGTCCTTCGAGAGCCGGCATTGCTTTTCCACATGGGGAGCTGCTGACATGCAGCTCCCCGTGTGGAAAAGCAATTTGCTTTAGATATTGGAAGAGAGCAGGTTTCCTGCTCTCTCTTCCAATATCCAAAGCAGTTTGCTATGGCAGGACGGGAGCCGCGAGGCTCCCGCCCTGCCATAGCAAACTACAGTGTCCCGGGGTAGGCACCCTGGGACACTGCAGGAGCCGGCCCTGGGGGTGGCGGTCCCCAGGGCCATCGAGGGGGCCGCGCGGCCCCCTCCCTTAAATTGCACAGCCCCGGGAGGTGGTGGTCCCGGGGCTCTGGGGGTCCGTAATGGACCCCCACATTTATTTTGTAAGTGCCCCGGGAGGTGGTGGTCCCCGGGCGTGTGGGGGCTGGAGCCCCCCACACCTTATTTTTAAAAAGAAGCCCCGGGGGTGGCGGTCCCCGGGGCTGCGGGAGGGCAGGAAAGCCCTCCTGCACCATTTTTATAAAGCCCCGGGGGTGGCGGTCCCCGGGGCTTGGGGGCCCTTTGAGGCCCCCATACAAACAATATACCCACCCCCACCATGCCCCCGGGACTTGGGCCACCCGGGGCAAAATGCAATCGAGCGCGGAGACCGCGCTCGATTTTGTTTTTCGGCAGGATTCGCGCACCCTGAGCGCATCCTGCCGATTTTTTAAAAAATTTTTTTTTTTTTGCCCAGGGGGTCCTTGTGGGGCCCCTGAGCAAACCTAGGGGGTCAGGGTGTTTCTACCCTGCCCCCTTTGTGCGCTTTGCGCACTTGCTTCGGTCCCTCGGTTCTACCGAGGGACAAAATGGCTGCCAACATTTCCTGAATCAGAATGTTGACAGCCAGCTGACAGCCAATTAACATGCAGCTCGTGATCGGGACGGTGCGCGCAGGGTGCGCTGAGGGTACGCGGACCCTACTCGGCCATAGATATATATGTACTTTTACTTTTGATTTTCTCAGCAACTACTGAACGGATTTACACCATTTAACAAAAAGGGTTCTTTCTGAACCAAGAACTACCTCTTTGCCAAATTTGGTGTAATTCCGTTCAGCAGTTCGGGCTGTAGCCGTGTCTAAAGTTTCCTATGGAAAATTGCATGGGGAAAACGCGTTTTCGGACCCCCTTTTTCTCGGCCCCGCTTGACGAATCCCCCCCCGAGACTTTCAGGGTAGGAGCGGACCGGAGCGCCCCACAAAGTTTGAAAATTTTGCGAAGATACGTCAACCGGCAAGAGAGTTATTTCAAATAGAATGTCGCGGATTTCCTATGGATAATAGGTTGTAACTATAACTATCTACTGGCGACCGCCAGTAGATTATATATATATATATATATATATATATATATATATATATATATATATATATATAGTGGCCTTAACATAACATAATAGAAAACATGACTCAAAGTACATAGTATAGACAGCAAGGTAACGGTAGGCTTGCTCATGCCAGATAGAGTTTACTTGGCGAGCCGAGCCGCCTTTACATACTTTCACCCTGTGAACCTTTTGCGAGTTTTCTCGACCTTTTTGATTTTACTATTCGGCTTATTATGCCTTGATAACAAGGACTGACTGAATCACTGCCCCTGACACACGTACCCCCTCTCTTACAGTTTTCATGATCACGCTTTAAAGAACTTTGGTAAGCCTACTGTTACCTTGCTGTCTATATATGTACTTTGAGTCATGTTTTCTATTATGTTATGTTAAGGCCACCATATATATTTTTTTTTTCCCAGTAAGCACCTGTGTACCATTACCTGATGTGCCCATATGAATGGTATAATTACCTGTTGTACGAACATCCATACTTCTGCATGTGTCTCTCTCGCTCAACCTGTTTAAATGCGGACTTTTGGTTCTTTAATATCCATTTATGATGATTATTCTATGCAAGATTATTAATGTACTGTGTTGTCATTTCGTATATTCCTTTTCCATCCAATAATGTGTGTTCTCTGTTCCCCGTTTCTCTTCTACTTACGCTGTCCTTTCTCTCGCTCTCCGCCCCTTCTTTTTCCCCCCCGTTTTCCGTCCTCGTCTGTCTCTACCGGGTTCACACTCCTTTTATTTCTTTGACTCCATTTTTGATTTAACTTTTTGTTCCTTCTTGCTCATATTCATTTCACTCACATACCCTGGATACCGTCTGTTCTGGGTGTCACTCCATTTAATCACTTTTGGTGTATATACCCTTCGTATACCTGTGGGTTTTACTATTTCTCAGCCTTGAAAAAGCCCTCGGCCACCGGGCGAAACACGTGCCGGCTGTTTCTCTGTTCTTTTCTCACCGTGACGAGGTGCATCAATGGAAATAAATAAAGAAACTAAACAATAAGGATATTACCTTCTTCAATTATTTCAGAACCTAGGGGTACAAACCTCCGCCAACTGTCTAACATTAAGAAATACTAAATGGCTTCGTACACCTGGGCCTAAGTGTTTTAGATTAGTGTTTTCATGAGTTATGGCAAGAAATCCACTTAGGGTGTTGTTTGTCAGTATGTGGCTCCCACAGCTTAGATAAATGTGCAGGGAATCATCACATACACCCTGTTTTCAATTTCTTGGTGCCAAGATCTTGCCCAACACGTAGCACAAGCTACCTACTCATTTTGGGGGGGAAAAAGGCAGAAAGAAGGGGGTAGTGGGGTGTTCTCTTTCCAAAAGGTTAGGTGGAGCACTGTACAGGGTCAAAGGCAATATTACAGTCAAATAATGATTAGAGGTAACATGGGATGCATGGCAAGGACAGCATAAACACATCAAGCGGTCCAGCAGTACTTTCTCCAGTTTCCCTGTCCCTCCGTAATGAAATGTAAAAGGTATACATGTTGATATATGAATTGTGAAAATGTATGTAATGATCTGAATGGCCCCTTGCATGGCCAGTTAAGTCTTTATTTCAGAAATAATATGTTCTCTGTTTATTTTGTCCAAAATACAAAAAGAATGATTGGCGAGTACCTGGGTGCCGAGTGCAGAAGTTAATATGTAGTGTTCGCTAAAGAGGTGTGTCATAACATCTTTCCTAAAGAATTAAAGAAGTTTGCATGTCACCCACTGAATTAGTGCTGTTAGTCCAAGTTCGGAGTATTTTGCAAAACACACCTTGCCGTTCATTTTTATACCAACTACATGCTGACACCACAATCATGGACTTTGACAACACACTCCAACAACAATTAAGCAGCTCGTATTTCACAGTGTTCTCGTATTAATCACATATCTGTGAACAAATCAGGTCTCAGTCGATCAAGGGTAGTGGAATACTCAACTGGGCAGTACTAGACAAAGTACCTTACAGGCCTAAAAGAAAACAGGACCTTCTTTCTACGGCTCCAAAGCGACGCAAATAAAACACAACATTGGCTCTTTTTTTAATGTAAATGTGGCAGACTCAAACACAATGCTTCATACCCGCATTTACTACACAGAAAATACCCTTTCTTCTTTCCAGAGAGCGGCACGCCCTACAAAACCTCACATTGTACACTCACAACGTGTCCTTGTTTTCCATGACAAGAAAGCCCAAGTATATTGTTTTCTCTCATAGTAATTACGCAACTTACACATTATGTTTCAATACATAACGTTTTGCTAAATGCTCCTTTATGTCATTATCTCCACTCGATAGCAGAACGATTAAACCGCGCACTATAAAAATGAAGGCAAACAAAGGGCGGGTGTATTGATATAACGTTGGCACTTCCCAGCTGCGCTCCCTCCGGCCGAAGGTACAACGGGACACGTCTGCTCTTTGCCGCGTGCCAACTGCCTGCGTTTGCACAGTCTCCATCACCAAGGAAGGAGGCGCCTTGGCGTGCTGACGCAGCGCCCACCGACTGACATCCCCTGGCACCGCAGCTGGCCTCCGAAAGCCGGATCTTTTACGTTTTAAAGGGTCCTGACCAGTTGTATTGGTAACGGGGGTCGCCCTTCAGGCCTTTGGGGCATCAGACATATGGATAAAGGCATAGCATTAAAAAATAAACAATACTGCAAAACATTGGGGAACAAACAGGGCAAACGTCCATGTGACGCCCATTAAGTGAGAGGAGATACATAGGATACCGAAAAAGCTAAAATTAGCTTCTAAAGAACGACCAATCTGCGTGCAAAGAACCCATGAATGAAGGAACGGTGCTAGCTCTGTACCCATAAATGAAGCCACACATGACTTGTACATTAGTCTGGAAAGTTGTATGTCACTATATAGAATTCATTATCTTCCAGATGCCACTACATCCAAATTTACGCTGAAAGGACATTTAAATTATTAAACAATGGCCTAACACTAAACCCAAGTCATAACCTAGTCCAAAGCACATGTAAAATCGAATGGGAAGCCTAGGGCATACACAAAAGCCTATTCAAACCCTAGGCCCAAATCTAACTTTAAACCCAGGGCCACTGGAGATATGCGGCAGGAGAGGGTCAAATCAAGTGGCAAGAAAAGGCAAATTATGCGGTGTAAGGCGGCACATATTATAATAGTAATACTACACTGAGTTATCATTTTTTTTCCACTTGTTAATACTGTCTTGGTGTTGGTTGCGCCTCATTAGTACCAGTTTAACACCCAAATATTGCAGAGGGGTGACCAGCCAACCTTTGCATAGGGCCTTCCACTGCATGTTCCTGCGTTTTTAGTAACTTTTGAACCGTTTGAGCTAGAAATTATTTTTGGGTGTTAAAATCTGCAGATTATGCAGCAGATGATGGATTATGTGGCAAATCTATGATTATGTTAAAAACATTGCGGCTGCACAATCGCTAATTCTAGTGGCCCTGCTTAAACCTTAGGTTGAGCATATTCCCAGTCCTAACCCCTAATATAATTCAAAACCTAATTTCCACCTTAAATCCAACAGCACCCAATGACCTAATCTCTAACCCGACAATGCATCTTTAACTGTACCTTACTCATCTACTGGCCTCATTCAATGTATGAGTATTATCAGTAGTAGTATACTTTGAAGTAGCCTTCTCATTTGTAGCAATTTCGATGCAGTAGCATCTGTGTAATGGTGCATCAATGTAGTAGTGGCTTCTCAACAGTGTGGAGAGAAGTCCTAATTTATGAAAAGGCCTTACTGGGAAAACTACCTTGCAACTCTGTTCCAAAATGGAATTGTCTTCTGAGAAATTAGATATTTTGATGTATTTTCTATTGCCAGAGATATTAACCAGATCTATTAAGTTTAGCATCATTCTACTTGTGTGCAAAATTGTAAAATATGATAACTTTCTGAATAATAAAATGTTGTTGACAATAACACATTTATTTTGTCAACAAAACCTGTCACATCAAACCTCTCTGAACAAAAAATGAAACAATTCGGTAATTAAGTACTATTCGGTGGAAACTTAAATACAGGGCTTTAAGTGGGGTGGGTCCCTCCCGGTTTCAGACCCGGCTCCAATAAGAACAGGACACTGAAACGGGTCCCTGGCATGCCCTAGATTCACGTCCCTCACTTTACAGGAAAAAATATTGATCGATTTCTGAACAATGACTAAAAACCATTATGGTAATCCACAGCGGCGACGAGATTCCTCTGAACAAATCACGAAATCTTGCATTTCCTAAGAATTTTTGCTTTTTCAAGGATATTGTGTATCTGTAATGTTTTTCATGCCGCATATTATCCTTGTATAGTGCATACTGTGAACTGAGTCGCTTCTTTGAGCTTATGCAAGTCTGGGTTATGGGTGTTTATAATGGGCCACAACAGGTGAGTGGGTGTGGAGCAGGTGGTTAAGTTAAAGTTGTGTGTGTTGTTTTTTGTTTAGAAATTTGCTTTTGGGAGTTTTTCCTTTTTCAATCTACAAGAGACTCCTGTCTCATTCTTGAATATTTCGAGCAAGGCCCACAATGCTTCAGTGACTAGTTCTGCAGAAAACAAGGAGTGTATGAGACTGATAAAGAACACACAATACACAGCGCGCCAAGAGTGGAGGGGATAGCGATAGCACTCAGTACTGCCGACACGCTTACATATAGATAGTGAGGGTGGATAAGGCCTGCAGGTCATATCTAGTCAACCCATTCGCCTGCTGCGACTTCACAGACAACACGTAGCCTCTAGCTCACCCCCCACTCTTGTGATTAATCGTCTCATACCTACACCATGCCTTACCCTAAGTTTTTTTATCAAACTTAAAAGACAGAGGTGACACCACGTGTCATAAGCACTGCTGAAATAGACACAATAAAAAGTGAACTTTAATAATGCCTTGAGAGGCATCCTCATGTTCAAAGCATGCAGATGTTAATTTTTGGACGATCATGTTCAGTCTCCTAATAAAAGTCCTATATAGCAACTTCAAAAATACCTCAAAATCGTAGGATAAACAGAAAATAAACTTTTAGTCAACGCATTATTGCAAAGTTTCTGCTAAACCAGTTTAGTCTCAGACTATAAATAAGCCAACCAACATGAACGTTGCAGGCCATATTTTGATAGTTGTTCACAAACTTTACATATACCCAAAGCAGCCATCAATAGGCCATCGCATAAGGCGCTTAAGGCGAGTTGAAAATGGTATAACGTCTATTGCAAGGCAATTGAAAATGGCAGTCAAGTTCCTAATATTAGGGAGTGTCACTGTTACCAGGGGACCATAAACATCCATAGGCTATTACAAGAGCCAGATATTTCAAAAGTTTGTTCTTACTTACAGATATATATAAGTGCCTTCTCTCTTACGTCATCCCGTTAAAAACTGGAAAAGACACACAATCATGACGTCATTTGCTACGGAGTCATAAGCGAGCACTGCGTGAAATCAGGAGTCTTGTCAACTTTCAGGTCAACAGGCTCCGTTATTAATTTTCTTTAAGAGTTCCTGTTCCTCTTTTATGCTTCCGGCAGTGCAACCCAATATCTGTCTATCTGCACTATATGTATGACTAAAGCAGTTATCATAGGTGCATGTGAAAATAAACATAACAGTATTGAGATGAACCACGCGTTGAAAAACAGTTTTTTAAGCGTGCCTTGTCTGTTTTTCAGAAAACTGTGTCGACAAGAGGAGCAGAGGATTTACCTCGCCCCAAACCTGTCAGTGGATGAAAAGCAGCCCGTGGGGCGGTAACCTCACGCAGAGAGTGATGGTGCGGGTGGATTTAATACCTTTTCTGGGTTCGGGGATACTGTACAAGAGGCAAACAGAGAGGGACACCTATACTGCTTTCTACTCCGCGCTTAGATTCCGTAAAAATACGAATGTTACAGATTTAAAAAACACCTTTAATGAGAGATGAGCGTAGCTGGGCTCTATGCCCGGAATGTGGATGAATCTGAAGCGAAAAGTAAACGGAGCGGCCTCTGTCACCAGGGGCGGGGGCAGTGAGGGGCGAAGAAGGGACTCTCCCAGGACCACGGTGGGAGAGGTGCCAAACCCCTTTGAGCACATGACTCTGGTCACCGCCAACCCACCCGAGCCTAACAAGTGAAAAGCAGAGCCCAAACCTCCGACAAAGTATTAAAGTGCACCAGGGAGCTGGGGCACACCGACGTGCACACCCCGCCCAGCCGGGTCACACACACCTGGCTCAGCTCCGCCGTCTGCTTCCATGTCCGCTCGTTTCTCGCTCTCTCGAGTGTGCGAAGGCAACAGGGACAATTCCGCCTCTCTCTAGATCTGCCCCTGCCTTGGTGGGGGACACGCCTTGTGCCCGCCCCCCGCTCCGCCCCATCATGGCGACGGCTGGGCCTGCTAGTGGGTAGCTAGCGGCGAGATCATGGTCCTCAGCTGGAAGGAAGCCTCTGCCAGTGATGAATCTATGGTCATTGTGTACACGGAAAAGTGTAAAAAAACAAAACAAATTGTGTGCAAGGAAAAGTCCCCTAACACGTTGGAAAAAAACCTGTTTGTTCTTCCTCCTGCGTAGCGAATCAGGGGTTCCACCTGGCCATGACCAATTTATAGCTGCCAAGTTTTCAATTACCTCATGTGTGACATTTCCATGCCTGGAATGTGTTTATGTGTGACATTTTACTTCCTAGGGTTTCACTCTTTGAATGACACCTTATCTTGGCTTGAACAAAGCATTTACATACAGGTCTCATGATGGCACCTGCACACATCAGAACTAAGGCGCCTCATGACCTGGGAGCCCCCGCCATTACTGCATGCGCCCCACCCACATATACCTGCCCACTTTAGATTAACGCATCATTGCATTTATATGTCACTTCCTGACATTATTGTGCCCTGGAAGCGCGCTATTACTCAGACTCAGATAGTGTGCAGCTGCGTGGATGGGAGTATTTTTGTGGGGCCTAGCAGCGATTGCCTGTCTGATTCCTGGTGGTGTGAGAAAATAGTCCCATGTGCCAAAATAAAAGTGGCCTCCGTTAGGGAACCAGAGAGCTAAAAATGTGGCCCACATTTGCAGCTTGTACAGACACAATGTATAGGTATTTTGCAAGGTATGGGAGATTGCAAACATATGTGCTTGCTGCAGGCAATGTTTCTGCTGCTATCAGGGATATCAACAGTGAAAATCTGCCCACCAGACCATAAACAGACCTACAAACAGCCCACACACTGACCTGTCAAATCAGCCACTGTGTGGCACTGCCTTTCGCGTCGCGCGCGTAAACAAAAAGTGCCGACACTAGCTGTGCTTTCAGCCTTCTTTATTCACCCCCGTATCATCGTCAACTGGCGCTCTCTCGCGCCGCCCCTCCCCTTCCTCCTTCAGCCATGCCTGACTCGGAAGTCCTGGACATAGTCAGGCATGACGATACGACATCTCCCCCTTTTGTAAATTGTCAGTTTACCTTAGGTTGTCTGCTCTCTAGAGTTCTTCAATGAGTCTGACCGGCTTTCGAATGGTCCTCTGTGGCCGGCGGGGAAGGTGCTGCTCTCCGGATTCTTCCATGTTGATCGTGCGAGAGCGTTCTTCGAGGTGGTCTGCTCCCGGGTCTGAGGTGTCTGTGTCTCTATCTGTTTCATCTTCTCGACCATATGCTGCTGTATTGCACTTCTTGAAATGTGATACCTTTCTCGTGGTCCTCTTCGTTGTGGATGCTGCGGTGATCATGGTCCCTTTCTTCTTCACTACTTGTAGTGGGTGAGCATGATACCGGCTGTCGGCTTTGGTCCTCTGTTCCTGCTTCACTAGTACCCAATCTCCTTCTCGGATGCTGGACGTCTTTGCGTGACGACGATTATCAGCATAGTTTTTCATCTTTGCTTTCTTGTCTCTATCAATGTTCATCAGAGTCTCATGGTCTGAGGTCGGGAGTCTGGAGTGTATGACTGCATCCGACGTCGGTATCCTGGTGCGCGGGGTTCTTCCAAGCATCAGGGTGGCAGGGCACCTGTTGGTGGTGCTGTGTGGAGTGGTTCTGTATGCTCTCAGTACTTCGTTTAGTGCTGGTTGGATGTCACGTTGGGAGAGTTCTGCTTGTTGTATTGTTTTCTTCAGGGTGGCCATGAAGCGCTCAACCATCCCATTGGCTTGGGGCCATAAGGGAGTGATTTTCCTGTGTTTAAAGTTCAGGTGACTTGCGAATTTCGTGAACTCGTGTCCATTGAAAGGTGGACCATTGTCCGTCTTTACTATTTTGGGAATTCCCCATGCTGCAAACACTTCGTCAAGGATGGGTATGACGGCAGATGCTCTTGTGGATGGTAGTTGGTGTGCAATGGGAAAACGAGAATATTCATCCATAATGACACTGACGTATTTCCCAGACTTTAGGGGACCAAAGAAATCAACAGCTACTTGTTGCCACACACTGTCTGGGAGGTCAGACATCTGCAGTGAGGCGTGTGGTTCTTCTCGCCCTACTAGTTGGCATTGGGGGCAGTCCTGAAGCGTGGCTTCTACCATTTGATCAAGGGACGGGAACCAGACCCTCTCCCTCAGTGCTTTCTTCGTGGCTACTACGCCCCTGTGGCCTTCATGTGCTAGATTGATGGTTCCTTGTCGGAGTAGGTGAGGGATGACAATCCTCCTGTCTCTCAGCAGAAACCCATCTGCGCTGATTGTGAGGTCATCCTTGACGTGTCTGAAGGATGAAAGTTCTTGCATGTTGATGGCCGTGGTAGTTGGGGAGTCCTCCAGGTGTCTCCATGAGTCTGCACGGATGCGTTGCATGACGTCTTGGAGTGTGGCATCTTTGGCAGTGGCTTCTATGATGGCGTCCAGTGGAACGGCAGGTGGGCGCGCTTGGTCAATTACGAAGTGAAGATATTCTTCAGCTAGTGAGGTACGTGTCTGTGTCAGTACTTGAGGATGGCGTGAGATATAGTCCGCTGGGTTCTCTGCCTTTCCCGGCTTGTGGATAATGGTGTAGGTGTAATCCTGCAAGCGGATCCCCCACCTCTCGATCCTTGGCGGCATCTTTGCTCGGGGGTTGCCGAAGATGGTGATTAACGCCTGATGGTCAGTAATAAGTGTGAAATGCTTCCCATATACAAATAGGTGGAAATGCTCGCATGCCCACACAACTGCCAGACTTTCCTTCTCCGGTTGCGAATACGCCTTCTCCGTGTCCGTGAGGCTGCGGCTAGCATAGGCTATGATGTGACGCTGATCTCTTTCATCATCATATTGGGCGAGGATGGCACCAAGGCCGACGGGGCTGGCGTCAACGGTGACCTCCGTTTTCCGTTTGGGATTGAAGTAGGCCAAGTGGGCGGCAGAGCTCACAGCCCCTTTGATCTTGTTAAAGGCATGTTCGCATGCTTTGGACCAGTGGAATGGTTGGCCTTGTCTTGTGAGCTCACGCAGTGGGTAACTGATGGTTGCATAGTCTCTGATATATCGAGCACAATAGCTGGCCATGCCCAGAAATGACCGAATGTCACTGACATCGCGAGGTTGCGGAGTGTCAGCGAGTGCTGAGACTTTGTCTGGGTCCGGTCTCATGCCGTCTTCAGAGAAGATGTGGCCGTAGAACTTTAGAGTTGACTTGTGGAATTCACACTTGTCACTGTTAAGTGTAAGATTAGCGTTGAGAAGGGCATGACACACGCGGTCTAGGGCCTTGTCGTGGTCTTCGCGGGTCGTGTCAAATACGAGGATGTCGTTACTATAGTTGAACGAGTTGGGAATGTGGTGAATCACTCGCCGAACAGCTCCTTGGAAAATCTCCGCCGCTGACGAGATACCAAAATTTAGGCGTTTATATCTGAAGAGTCCTTGATGAGTGGTGAATGTGGTGATGTATCTCGACTTCTCATGGAGTTCAAGCTGGTGATACCCTTTGTTAAGGTCGAGTTTTGAGAAGATTGTCGCTCCGTTCAGGCGAGTGATCATGTCACTGATGTGGGGTCCAGGATGTCTTTCCCGTTCTATGGCCGTATTCGGGGCGCGCATGTCCACGCATAGGCGCACTTTTTCTCATGTCCTCGCTTAGGCACGACTACCACAGGCGACACCCAGGGAGTGGGTCCGGATGATCGTTCTATGATGTCCGCTCTTAGCAGGTCTTGAAGCTCATCATCGACTGCTTGTTGGAGGTGGAACGGTACTTTCCTGTGGTGTTGGGCCACTGGCGTTACTTGCTCATTGATGTGTAACTTAACCTTGACGTTGGCTAATTTGCCTAAACCTGAGAACAGCTTCGGAAATTTGTTTGCTATGTCAGGTGAGTCGTCCACTCTGAATAGGATCTCCACTAGCTTCAACCGTTCTGCTGTGGGTAGGCTGAGGAGGCAGTCGGCAGCTTCAGGGCCTTCTATTACATGAACTTGGGCCTGGATTGTCCTATTCTTATAGGTTAGCGTCGTGGGAAAACGGCCTAGACATGGCAATGGCTCCTTGGACATCCACGTGTAAACACGTACCGCGGCTGGTTCTAGCTTCGGTTTCGGGCGCATCTTTTTATATTCCGTTGCACAGATGTAGTTCAGTGACGCTCCCGTGTCCAGGACAAATTTGGCGGAGTGAGTTCCCATTTGAATGTCCAAACGGGGGTATTTCTTCAACCGGTCTGGGTCTGCCACCATGCACACATATTCATCACTGTCTTGTGATATGGGAGTGAGTGCAGACGACTCTCTTGACTCTCTTGATGCCGACCGGTGAGATCGATATGAGGCCTGGGACTGAGTGCTGGACCTGGACGAGCTGGTTGAACGGTCTCTCCTTCCATGCACTGCCCTCACATGGTGGCGTGGCCCGGCGCTTCGTCTGGCTGGCCTTGCTTCTTTAGGACGAGTTTGGCACATAGCTTCGAAGTGGTTTTCTCTCCCGCATCGGTGACATTGTTGACCCAGGGCTGGGCAGGTGCCGGTGTGTGGGTAGTCCAGGCCGCAGCGGTAGCAGTGTGGCGGTTGTTTCTGAGTCTTGCTGGTTCTGGTCCCACCGCGGGACGAGCTCGTGAGTTTCTCGGGTCTCCGGTGATCTGGTCGACGTCTTGCTTCTGTCTGGGATTGAACTCGGAGGGCTTGTTCACGTTTTTCTGTTTTTCCGGCTTCTATTTTCTTGGCGTGTTCTTCGGCTTGATCATTTATGCGTGTGAGCTCTTCAATGTCATCGAGTGAGTAGCGTTTTTTTAGCAGTCAACGTCGTAGTGACTCAGATTGGCATCCTTCGATGATGCGCAGGCGAAGCGCATCTTCAGTGTTGAAGTTGTCAAACTCACAGTATCGGGCCAGTCGCTTTAGTCGCGAAATGAAGTCGCCCATGGACTCGTCACGCTCTTGGGATGTGAGATTGAAGGTGTAGCGTTCGTAATCTAGATTACGTTTGTGAAGAAATTTCCGGTCCAGAGCGTCCTTCACAGCTGCGTACGACGCAGCGCCTGCTGCGGGCAATTCCTTGATTATTTGTCCGATGTCTTTGCCCACTAAGTTTCGCAGGGCTATGAGTTGATGGTCGGGGTCATCTACCCTTGAGCCTTTCATAAAATCTTCAAAGTCTTCAATCCAGCTCTTCCACTTGGGGCCCATGCTATTTCCGGAGGTCAGCATTAGGGGTTCGGGGGGACGCAGGAACGACACCCCCATTAGTATGGGCCCATGTGGCACCGCTGCCGCTGGACCAGGGGTTGCACCTTGCGTGGAATCAGGACGAGTGGACATGGTGACGTGTTGCTGTGTTCACTGTCCTCTTGATGCTTTCTACTGCGTTCACAGCCCTTCTAAATCTCTTTTTGGCGGGCTCATGGTATTATTTTTCTCTCTGCCTGACTTCAAAATGGCCGCCGGGATGACAACAAGGCTTCTCTATGGAGGGCGCCTGACTCCAAAATGGCCGCCGGAAGCGACGTCTGAGTGCTAGCTCAATAGATGGGGGCTTAATGTTCTTACCCCGCTGTGGTGCTCTTTCCTTTATTTCAGGCCTCAGGAGCCTGTCTCACCAGGTGCTCTCGTCGGGCTGTGAAACCGAGCCGATCAGCAGCGCTCGTTCACGTTACTGGCAGTGCGCCTCCTTCTGTACTGCGATGCGCTTCGGGCGTCTTTGTTCATTCATCCAGGCACAGCTGGGGGGGGTCCTCAATCCCACCCTCGTCGCCAGGTTTCGCGTCGCGCGCTTAAATAAAAGCGCCGACACGAGCTGTGCTTTCAGCCTTTTTTATTCACCCCGTATCATCGTCAACTGGCGCTCTCTCGCGCCGCCCCTCCCCTTCCTCCTTCTGCCATGCCTGACTCGGAAGTCCTGGACATAGTCAGGCATGACGATACGACACTGCCATTTTGCCCAAAAGGCCAGTCCGACGCTAAATTTGCGTAGAGGAATTGAAACCGGATGCAGAACAAAGACAATGGTAAAGATAGGAAGTTCAATATTAAAAAGACAGACAGCACATTGGGCAGATGAGAGATAGGCAGAACTAAGGGCAGATGGTGTAAACGTTTAAAGGCAAAATAGAATCGAGAACAGGGTCGAGCTGGCCTATAAGGCAATTAGGCAGTACCAGAAGATCTGGTCAGATAGGCTAGTGTGTGGGCCATTTGTGTGGCTATTTATGGGCCTGTTTTATGATGTGGAGTGCCAATTTTTAGGTTTCGCCTGCACAGAGCTTGTGCTGTGCTTGATAAATCTCTTGTATTTAATATATCTAAAAAGAGAACATACACGATAGTGGTTCAGCACTCAATTTTAGAAATAGTTAAATTTACTTAGTGAATCTTGAATCTATTGTACATAATTAGTATTTTCAAGCAATATCATCATTTAGACTCAATGAACAGATGTCAGGATAGTTTCTTCTGTCAGTAAATCTTTATTCAGTTCTTTTTTTTTTTTAAATCACATTAGTTGAACAGTAGCCAACGCGTTTCGTCCGCCAAGGACTTCTTCAGGGCTCAGTGCACATGTGGTTATCATTCCTACTTCTCGGTGCGATGAATATTGTAGTTAGTGGTTGTATATACAAATTTGGAGTACAGTCGCTCCAGTCGTATGTCAGTATGTCAGTATGGCATCCGGTTCAAATGAAAGGGGTCTTTCATGATGGTCTAAATGATGATATTGCTTGAAAATACTAATTATGTACAACAGATTCAAGATTCACTAAGTACATTTAACTATTTCTAAAATTGAGTGCTGAACCACTATCGTGTATGTTCATTTTGGAAATTCATTTCCTATTAGAAGTGTAGAAGGGTCACACTTCGGGTTCGTAGCACCTTTGTGATCATTATCTACTAATTCCAAATTGTGCTGATGGGTGCAGAATTTTGGTGCCTTGATCCTTCATTTTGGTGTATGTATATATCTAAAAAGGGGGCGATTATCAGTTCACACATCCTATTTACTGTGTTTATTCGCTTCTGTGTGGAACTTTTCTTTTGTTAACTTCCCCTGGCTGCACGCATTTACGATACTTCTAAAGCTGTTCATACTGTTTACGCCCCATTCTCTGTCAAGATAAGATCTCTTCCCACGGAAAAGGCCGACAGCTTCTAACAGTATGCTGGAATGCTTGTATTTTATTACTTGGTTGTGTAAAGCGGATGCTTTAGCCTTAGAACGTTTGTGGCATTTCCTATTCATGCCTCAGTAGATTTCTTTGCACTTTGTAGGCATTATCGGATTGATTTTTTCAACTTAATCTATTTGGTTATTATGATCAAATTCTAAATGTTGTAATAAACATTGCATATTAAAAATAAAGTCAATATACAAGAGCTATGCTATATTTTACTACTAAACTGGCAGCCACAAGTGCAGTTACCTTGCAGAGAACAGGGTCATGATTTGGATGATGCAGCCGGTGCAGTAGTGTAGAAGAAAAAACCTTTCTAGGGGTTCACTGATGCACCTGGTCCTTAAACCAACAAAGAAGAGATTGGCACGGAAGCTGGAATATCAAAATAACAACTTTATTAACCTCACATGAGGGAAACTGTGTCAATACAGTACCCGCAGGCCACTGTATGAGACAGTCTAAGGAATACAAAGATCCTGGGTCTTTTATGCCCAGTTTACCGCTGAGTTAGCATGTAGACTCAAAAAGAGGCGGTACAAGTGCACATATGAATAGCTAGTTACATATAAGGATACATAAGAATTGCTTAGTCAACAGAGTGGGAGGGCTTATAATATTGCTGACATTAGTTAAAATAGCCTGACAGTTACTCTAAGAGCAGGTGCATTCTACCAGCTAGACCTTTCTGAGCATGTGCAGTGCTCGGCTCAGTACTGAAGGAGTTAACTGTAAAAGATGACACAAGCAGAATACAAGGGCAGGCAATAGTGAAGAGGGAGAAAGCACATGGCGAGCACATGGCTAACTAAAATGGCTGCCAGAAACAAAATGGCTTCAGCTGATGCTAACAACCATTGCAGCTAGTTTTCCACAGATGGCCGTTTTAGCATTTGCTGAAGACATCCGCTATGATCTAGAAGCATGGAAGTTATCCTGCACATTTATCCTATCCATTGCTAGGTGGGCATTTACATTTTTAACATTGCTTAACTGGTGAGATACAAATAGAAATACATGGGGAACAGAGCATTGGGTCATAATGAACACACAGATAACAGGAGAAAATAATGGCTATTATTATAAACAGAACTATCAATTTTTCCAACCCTAAGCAAAAAGTAAATCCCAAAACCATCCAGTCCAATTCTATGTTTCAGGGCTCCAATGTATTTCAGTGACCATCTATTTCAGCTTCAGAATAGCCAACAACACATATCTAATATAATATCTTAAATAAAAAAAAATTCTTTTAATAGACCTTTCCAGTGTTCTTTTCATGAGGGCTAGAGTACCAATTGATATGCTCAGGAGGAGGGCAGAGTAATATTTGTCGACTGTTCAAAAAACGTTTCTCTTGCAGAATAAACATTGCTAATGCAAATATTAAAGCAAATACAAGGATCATTACAAAAACAATTTTCGCTCCAGGGGACTAGGAAGACCAAACGGGGCCATGGGAATTAGGACGAGGAGCCGCAAAGGGCTGCTCCTCCTCAAAAATGGGACGACCAAAGGGATACATTGCTAAAAAGTACTTAAAGAATAGAAGCCGCTGTACAACCAGCCAGAGGGGAGTCTTCTCCCTGTGTCCGTCTGAGCCTCACAGGCAGGCTCCTATTAAAGTTCTTTTCCAACGGTGGAGCTGCACAACTTGCAACTCAAGAAAACAATCACAGCCCAGTTTTAAGGGAAAACGTTTCTTCTTTCAGGATAGGGCAATCAATCACCCTCCGGGGCAAATGCCCTCAACGATCCTGTCCAGTGTCTCAGGCAGTGCACCAGTATTCTTCACTTTAATCTAACAGGCACCAAAGGCACATCACCTGTACCCTGAACTCAAGTCCTTCCCTAACTCCTGTGTTGCTCCGCTGGCGCACTGCTCTTTTGTCGGGGCCACAGATTTTACCCAGTATGCCCAGGCACCTCCTGATCAACAAACAAAGGTGCAGACTTGCATTCACTTGGGGACCAGGACTCAAAGGCCTGAAGCAACCCTTGTTTCAAAGGGGGTCACCTCAAGCAAAAGCCTCCTTGCCGTCCTTGTCGGTCTGTGACTCTCTCAGCTGGGCATCAAAAACTGGATCCATACAAAGATTTCTCCATCCTGATTTGTGACCCCGTCTTTCGCCCAAGACAGTGGCAGGGGTACACACTTCACGTCCCAGTGCTTCCGGCCTTCTACCTTCACTGAGGTCCTAGTTGCCAGCAATGCCTGTGCTGGTTCCCTTCACCTTGGCTTCAAGCTGGACTGGCGCTAACTCCCCAGGCTGAATCTGATGTCCGGACCCCTCTGGAAATAGTTGTAGGGCAGCAGATATCTATTGATGGACAGAACAAAAAATCTTTAGACAAGGCATACAAATAATCTATCAAGCAGAGAGGATAGTCCATTTCCAAATACCTTCTCCTTTTTAGCTTGGGGCGCCCCATACATTAGCAAGGCACCCAAGAGCCACTTCATCTATCTGAGAGTAAAAAAAACAACCCTGGACCTATTAGTGAGTATAAAAGGAACTTTTTTGGTGAACTGACAAGAGTAAAACGTTACACTATTTGAAGCAGCCAAGGAAGTCTATGTATAATTACTAAATTCTGAGGGAAAAAGAAAAACAATACGGACATACTCTAAATCCTTACATTTGTGTATTCCTATATTATTCATCTGAAGAACCTCAAGAAAGGGAATTTTGTGCTTCTTGTCTTAACAAGCTTGTGTTTCATAAGTCATAACCTTTCACTACCTGTACAGGACTGCAGACACTTCTAAAATTATTTTTCTTACGTAAAAACACCTACATTTTGCGCTTAGGACCATGCTCTCATGTTATAGGCGCGGCGGGAAAATCTAAAACTTCTAATTTAACAGGAATCCTGTCAGCTCAATTACACAGACTAATAAGAGACTAATAATGCCTTTGCAAAACTGTATGTAGCATAAAAAATAACAAACAATAATGGTGTTATCACCTAAGAATTTTTTTTTAATATTTCTTTTTATTAGACATCGGAACACATAGCCATTACAGAGGAATAAAACAGCCGTATCTTGTAGTACAATATTATCAATACATGGTACATTCATTTTCACAAGGGGAATGTTACGGTGAGTTGGGTTCATCTAAGTCTATTCTGTTGGGTGGTGAACATATATCTCCACGGTATGTATTCCAAGGGCTCCAGATACGACCCCATTTTTGGGGGCATCCCCTAGCTGAGTACACCGTCTTCTCTCTAAACATGCACCAGTCTAGATCCCTCCTCCACGCCTCCACTGTAGGTGGCTGGACTGCTCCCCAGAGCTGTGCAATGTTACGTTTCGCCAACATGTACCCCAATGTAGCCCATTGTGTTTGGTGGACACTGAGATCTGTTGGCTCCCAAATATTCAAGAGGCACCTCCACACCTCCGGGCGAAGAGAAACTGAGAGAACTGTGGCAATGATGTTGTGTATCTTGTTCCAATAGGCATTTATATAGGGACACTCCCAAATAATATGTAAAAAAGTACCCATGTGTCCACACTTTCTTCTACATTCCCCTCCCTCCGCCCCCCCCATTAGGAGCAGCCGGATTCCGGTGACGTATACCCTATGCAGGATTTTAAGCTGAACTAATCGTAATCTCGCAGGTATGGCAACTACCTTGGGGGAGGAGACCGCATCCTGCCAGTCTTCATCGTCCAGCTCTATGCCGTCTTGCACCCATTTCTCCCGCAGTGATGTGAGGGGGTCTTCCATATCGTTTATTAATTTTTTATATGTCAGTGAAATAGTTTTATCAGGTAGGTGTCCGTCGAGTATTCTATCCTCTAACGTCGACGATTCGGGGGGGACTGTGTCACGTGGTATGTGAGTACGAAGGGAATGTACTACCTGCGCGTATCAGAAGTGTTCAGAGTTTGCCAGTCCATATGCCTTCTGTAACTCAGCAAAGGATACTATTCCGTTTTTCCCCCACATATCTTTAATATGGGAGATTCCAATAAGATCCCATTTGTCGAACCCTTTAGTCTTCCACAAATTGCCGAGTTTCTCAGAGTCCCACAGTGGTGTCGCTAACGTTAGTCTGTGTCCCCATCCAAGCGAGTTCGCTGCATTGTGCCAAATCTGGACAGAGTGTCCGGTTGGGCCTGTTAATTTGTACCGTTTAGGTCTTGAATATAATGCCCTGCCATAACCTCCTCCCGGAAGGATCCATCTGTCCATGGCGAAGCCTGGGTCGT
The DNA here is from genome assembly GCA_963921515.1 of Calotriton arnoldi. NCBI lineage: Eukaryota > Metazoa > Chordata > Amphibia > Caudata > Salamandridae > Calotriton > Calotriton arnoldi. The sequence continues at coordinate 141,302 of CAWUFW010000913.1, read as the reverse complement.
CAGGACGACCGTAAGTGGCATGGTTTATAGCCGCTAAGTGCGCAGCCCAATAGTATTTTTTGATGTCCGGCAGACTGATCCCTCCATCATACCACGGTAGTGTCAGTTTATTCAGGGCAATGCGTGGTCGTCCTTCCCATAGGAGGTCCCTCTGGAGGCTCTCAATTTCGTTAAAATATTTAGCGGGAACCGGATCTAGTGTGTTTTGTAGAACATAGAGGAACCGGGGCAGGGCCATCATTTTAAATAGAGCTGCTTTGCCCAGTAACGAGAGGGGGAATGCCTTCCAACTGGCGATATCTCGCCGGAGCCTAAGTAGGGGAGGGAGGAGATTCTGGGCATAACGGGTCGGGGGATCGAGGGAAATAAAGATCCCCAAGTACTTGAACCCCGCAGTATTAATTTGTATTGGGCAGTTTCTCGGCGGGACAGGTGGTTCCCCGTGCAAAACATACAAAAGGGATTTATTCCAGTTGACAGCGAAGCCAGAGAATCTTCCAAAGATTGCCAATATATCTAATACGACTATCAGGGATTTCCTGGGGGCAGCTAAATACAGTAAAATATCATCCACATATAGCGATATACGGTCCTCACAGTTCGGGGACCATCTCAACCCCCGTATTCTGGGGTCTGCACGGATCCAGGCCGCCAAAGGTTCGAGAGCCAGGGCAAATAGGAGTGGTGATAGCGGGCAACCCTGACGGGTTCACAAAAATGATTTGATCCGCACACATTAAAGGTAAAGAATTAGTTCCACCAAGTGTTGTGATTCACACATTCCTTTATTCTTTACATTTTGTTCTCCTCTCTTCACAGTAGCCACAGTAGCCAACGCGTTTCGTCCTATTTAAGGACTTCTTCAGGGCTTATCAGTTGTCCAATAAATTGTATGAGTGTTCCCTCTTCTCATATAAAACGCACCTTGCAATAGTTTTCTGTATCTCTGTGATATTGGAATCTCCAGTAAGAGAAACGTTTGTCTTATTGTTTCTTTATATAATTCACGACGTAAGTAATAGCAGCTTCAGTAGCTGTGCATCTTTGTTCAAAATCCGTAATCGGGTGATATTATACAGTATAGCTCCTTAAGTAATCTGTGGTCAATGTTGACTCGTGAATTGCAGGATTTTTAACAGGAGTGACGACGACGTAGCGGAGCCCTGTCTGTCTTCATTTATGTTTCCTGCATCAGAGTTCCGATGAGGATAGTTAATAGTCTCTATTTTTCCGGTGCTTACCAGGACACTGTTGGACTGCGGGAAACGATTGCATCACGCCACTGTGCACTTAACGGCCCAAACTCTAACTATCCTCATCGGAACTCTGATGCAGGAAACATAAATGAAGACAGACAGGGCTCCGCTACGTCGCCGTCACTCCTGTTAAAAATCCTGCAATTCACGAGTCAACATTGACCACAGATTACTTAAGGAGCTATACTGTATAATATCACCCGATTACGGATTTTGAACAAAGATGCACAGCTACTGAAGCTGCTATTACTTACGTCGTGAATTATATAAAGAAACAATAAGACAAACGTTTCTCTTACTGGAGATTCCAATATCACAGAGATACAGAAAACTATTGCAAGGTGCGTTTTATATGAGAAGAGGGAACACTCATACAATTTATTGGACAACTGATGAGCCCTGAAGAAGTCCTTAAATAGGACGAAACGCGTTGGCTACTGTGGCTACTGTGAAGAGAGAAGAACAAAATTTAAAGAATAAAGGAATGTGTGAATCACAACACTTGGTGGAACTAATTCTTTACCTTTAATGTGTGCGGATCAAATAATTTTTGTAAATTGTTTGTTGTGGAAAGTCCTTTTTTTCACACATTAGGAAACTATGGGGTCTTGTTTCCTTTGATCATCGCACCATATGCCAACAAATTCCCGAAACTCAAATAAGTGCGGTACTGTATCTTAGACCTCTTTTGTAAACCCTGACGGGTTCCCCTGCTGTGTTGGAATGCCGCTGACACTTTGTTGTTAACTACTACTTGGGCCATAGGTGCACTGTAGAGGAGAGGCACCCATTGTATATATTTGGGTCCGAAGCCCAACTTATCTAGAACTGCCCACAAGTAAGTCCATTCTATAGTATCAAATGCCATGGTTGCGTCCAATGACACGATCGCTGCAGGCTCCTGAATACTTGGGGCTCTGCTAATTACTCCGTGGACTCTACGCAAATTTAAGGCCGTGTTCCTATGTGGCATAAACCCGGATTGGTCCGGGTGGACCAGGGCTCCAATCAATTTGACCAGCCGCGTTGCCAAGAGCTTGGCCAGTATTTTAGGTTCGGCGTTGAGGAGGGAGATGGGTCTGTATGAGGCGCAATCGGTCTTAGTCTTGCCTTCCTTATGTATTGTAACTATTGTGGCGAGCCTCTGATCCCTAGGTAGTGTTCCGTTGTCTCTGGACTCCTCAAACATAGCTTTCAGGTATGGCGCCAACTTGTCGGGTCGGAGTTTGTATAATTCGATTGGGAGTCCATTGGGCCCAAGGGCCTTCCCAGAGTTCAAGGATCTGATCGCCTGTGCTATCTCATCTGTCGTCAAGTCACTATCCATGTATTCCCTGTCGTCCGGGGAGAGTCTGGGCAGCTTAATATCTCTCAGTAGATCCCGGGAGTCCTGCTCCATATGTGGGGATATTGTCGTATATATAGAGGCAAAGTGGCCGGCAAATCTGTCGACTATAGCTTGAGGATCTGTCAGGGAGACATCCCCGTCAATTTTAAGCTCCGGGACCAGTCTGCTCGCTTGTTCCTTTTTATCAAGCCATACTATGAGTTTCCCTGCTTTATCGCCTAGGTCGTACACCCTTCCCTGTCTCTCCCTGCCCAACGCCTTTGCCCTATCTGTCACTAACGCTTTGTAGTCGTGCTGCTTCAAGTTTAGTAAATGGAGCTTTTCCGGCGTGATGTCGGATGCGAGATCCTCCTCCAGCCCTTGTATTTCATTTTCCCTGTCTATCACTTCTTTTTGTTTTTCTTTTTTCATACCTGAGATCAGGGATAGAGCCTGGCCACGGATTACTGTTTTAAAAGCTTCCCACAATGATTGGGACGAGGACACTGACCCCACGTTATCTAAAAAGTAGCTGTCAGTGGCTTTAATTAGGTCTTTGCGGATTTTAGGATCTCTGAGGTGCCACGGGTTAATCAGGGCTATTCTGCCCGCTGCAGCATGGCTTAGGGTAATGTGTATCCATAACGGTGAGTGATCCGAGATTCCCCTGGGTAGGTGTTTGATTTCCTGTATGTATGTGGCTTGCGCCGCTGGGACTAAGCAGTAGTCCAGGCGGGATAGACTATGGTGAACTCCGGAGTGAAATGTGTGTTGTATTTGATCTGGTTGGTGAGTCCTCCATCCGTCCACCAACCCCATGGATTCGAGAAAATCCGGCAACCATTGAGACGATTGTCCCACCTCCCGAGGGGGATATCGATCTAATGTTCCTGATACCACTGCGTTAAAATCACCCCCAAGGATTAAGAGGCTATCCGGTATAGTAAGTAGGACAGAGCTCAAATCCGCAAAGTAGTGCTTTGCAACCCTGGTGGTACGTAAATGGACATAAATGTGGTCTGACGCCCTTTCCACATACCAGACACCCCGGTGTACCTACCCCTATCATCGATCCACGTGGCAGTCACTGTGAGGGGAAAGGAGTTCTTTATCATAATGCCCATTCCCCGCGAACCAGAAGTAAACCCGGCATGTGCCACCATCCTATATCCCCACCTTTGCATTGCTTTACATGTATTTCCTATCAAATGTGTTTCTTGCAGCAAAACCACATCTGGGGCCTGTCTTTTCACATACTGGAGGACTACGCTACGTTTAATCTTGTCCCCAAGACCGTTAACATTCCAACTTAATATCTTAATCTTTTTGTCTCCCTGTGTACCCATTTGGCAATACAAAGATCACGGCATCCTCTGTTTTTGAGACGAATGCAAGTTCCGATGCGAAAACATAAACAACATATACATACAAATCCCCCACCCAACTACCCCCTCCCTGCTGCCCTGCGAGCTTAAAACTGCCCATACAAAACTCTGCAGAGTGCCTGTTGCCCAGTGTCTGCACTAAACGTAGAAAACTTAGGGTCGTGGCATGCCGCTTGCCTGATCCCCCCCCCTGTTGATAGAAAATGACTATACAGTTCCCTCAGAAAGTCCTGCACCATAGTTCTGGACGGGGCACGCTAATGACAGTTACCCCGTTACCTGGCTCGGGCCCAAGTGAGGATACAACTTCTCAATGGAGTCTCTGTTCGTGGCACAGTCCAATCAGCCATGCGATTGGGAGGCGGCCTCCACTTCAGCACCTCGATCCCGTGCGGTTCGATTCTGGAGTCGTTCAAACCATTCTGTTGCTTCCTCTGGTTGTTCAAAGAACCAAGTTTTCCCTTCCGCCTCCACTCGCAGGCGCGAAGGAAACAACATAGAATACTTAAATCCTCCCTCCCTCAGTGACCATTTGATTGGAAGAAAAGATCGTCTCTGTCTTTGCACTCTTTGTGTAAAATCCGGGAAGAAAGAGATGTCTGCATTTTCGTATCGAAGAGCAGTACTTGTACTAGCATTCTGTAGAATTGTGTCTCTGTCCCGGTAATTCAGAACTCTCGCTAACATTGGACGCGGGGGTGCTCCTGGCTAGGGGCGACCCCCAGGTACCCTGTGCGCTCTCTCAATCACAAAGAACTTACTTAGGCACTTAGGGCGTAGATGTTGCAGGATAAGGTTTTCCACAAAGAGGTCCGGGGCCTGCCCCTCTGCTTTTTCCGGTACCCCTATGATTCACAGGTTGTTACGGCGTAAGCGCCCTTCATAGTCGTCCATTTTTAGTTCCGCAAACTTACAGAATGTTCTCATGTCTTGCATTTCTCCCTGGAGCTGAGTCACATCCCCAACCAGGCTAGCAGTGGTGATTTCCACCTGTTTGACTTTTTCATTGAGCTTGGATAGGTCGGTCCGGATTAAGTTGACATCGATGGCTATAGTGTCCATTTTGTGCTCCAGGGAGGTCTTGATGCTGGTTACGGCTTCCACCACGTCTTTCAACGACAGCTCCTGCTCTTCGCCTTCGTGTTCCCTCACTGGGCTACCTTTAGATGCCCGGTTCTGAATCATGTCTTTGGGGAGGGCGTATCGGTCCAACTTATTTGATTGTATCGCTTTGGACCCCTTTGTACTCGCTGACCTGTTCTTCTCCATTACTGCTGGAGGTCTTCTCCTGGGCTCCTGGGGTAGTTTACTATCAAATTCGCTTTTGTCCCCTTTCACAGTTTCTTATTCTGCCCAATCCTGTTTCACGGCTGGTTACTGGTCCGGCGCGGGGGCAGACGGCACAATGTTATTGTCACCCTTCCGACCATTGGTACTGATCTCTCTTTCTGATACACCGTGCCAAGGATAGCCGTCTGTGGAGCTTCATGCAAAGGGGCCCAGACTCTTCACCACCCGGGCGACAGTGCTGCTGTCATTGCCCGCTCCTTCTCCCACTCTGCCGCTGGGTTGCAAATTTCGCTCCGAGTAGTTCTGGAGTCTGGTCCTACGTGTTACTCTTACTGCTTATTGAGGTCCCACCGTGGCGTCTGCCCAGTGTAGAGGGGGGCCCTCCCCAGGGTGGGCGATATTCCGGATGGCTGGCTCCCGTTACGTTGCTCACCTTCTTGGGGTGCCTTCCTTGCCGCCTTGTCACCCCCGGGATGTACCAAGTTCACTGCGTTATTTCCAGGCCAAGTGCACCACTCCTACCAGATCCCCGGTGTGGTTTCTCAGCGCAGTTACCACTGTCCGTTGCGGGCCGCCACCAACCATGCGTGCAGTCTGGTTCACATTCCGGGCTTGTGCGCAACCCAATGAGGCCCAGTCTCAGTGTCTCAAAGCGCGATCCACGTCCGTGTTCAACAGTCTAAACCAAGCCCCCGGCTCACAAGTCTACCAGGCCCCAGATTTACGGACGCAGCCGGCGGCAATGTCGGGGGGGAGCCCCACTCCGTCTACGGACCCCCAGTCACACACCAGAGATCCACTGGGTCGTGATTCTGTATCGGGCTTCCCTTATCCCTTGCAGCCCACAAAGTTAATGATCTGGCGTTCAGAAGAGGCGGCGGCCCCACGGGGGGGGGGGAGAGACGGGGACCCTCGAGGGCAGGCTCCGTCGCAATTACTGGGCCTCCAATCCGCCACTTACATTCTTGGGGGGGGGAAATCTTCTTTCTCCTCACCTCTCCCCCCGCGTCTCGACGTCCGCGGGCCGCGCGGCCGATTCTGCCAGGGTCCCCGATGCAGTGCTCCCCAGCCCCGGTCGCCGCAGTGCGTTCTTTCCCAGCTCCGATGCGATTGCTGTGCAATGGGGTCCGGGCCCGTGCGCCGTCCGGCCGACGCCGGGACCGAGGTCCGGATCGCTACGCCTTCCTGCGGTCAGCCACCAAAATCGAGGTCCCGGCTTCACCGCACCACCAGGCCCCAACTTCAACGGAGCAGCAGGACCCGGCACAAGTAAGTCTCCGCTCCCGCAAACGGCTCCACCGACTCCGCTCGCCCTCCGGTGCTTCGTCCACCCTCGGGAACTCGGATCAGTGCAACGGATTGATATAGGGGGGATCAGGTATCACGGAGCTCGCGTCTTAGGCGGCCATTTTACTCCGGGTCTTGGCCACGCCCCCCACCTAAGAATTTTAGAACAAAAACTACCCACATATAGTTCCCCTTTAAAGATCAAATAAGGGAACATCAATCTAGACTACTCATCCTTTCATAATTTCATCAGACAAGATGGGCAGTAACATGGCGTATTTTTTATTCATTTTATTAATCTTAACAATTTTAAAACAGTATTACTGAATAGCCAATTAAACGTCTCATGGCCGTTACTAGACAACTTAGACAGGCTCAAGAGAGAGTGAGAAAAAGAGACAGAGCATATAAATCAAGAAAAATGACAATGTATTACTTAATTGTAGTTACCCTTAATTTGCCCAGGAGCTAATCTCCCTAATCTCTTCCCCTCATTCGACAGCAGGTAACCTGAAACAGGTGACCTTCTGTCGACACTATCTACCCCTATGTTTGGCAGCTGGGCACAAACAAACTTGGAGGAGGTAAATAGCACATTTGAGCTAGCTAGAAAACATTAATAACCAACTACCAATTCTTTTAGCAATTGTACTAGTGTAACATGAGGGCGCATGAATGCAAACTGAATTTCATAGCCTTTGAATCTGGCCCTAGCTCCAGGAAGGCTTAATCTACTCTGTAACATTACAAGCTTTCATAGTGTATTGTAGAAATCACATACTGTCACAGTGGCTCCCTGCGTGGACATTTTTACATGCAGTAAGGCTGGTCAGTTCTAAATACAGAACTTGGCCTTTGACCCTTAACCTGCTGTCCCCTGTCAGTAAGGCTATTCCATGCGGTCTTTCCAATTCAAAGGAACTCTGGAGAAGCACAGCTGAAAAGCAGTCCTGTTCCGTGCCTGTGAGCTAATAATTTTAAAGGTAAGATGCACTGTTTGCTGTCTTATTTTATACTAATTTTCATTCGTGTGCAGTGTGTGATGTGCTCTCTAGCAGTTTAGAGGTCAGCTGCGTGTTCTGCAGTTGCATGTGTGCACTGCTGAAACCTAAGATCAGTTTGAAAACAGCCCTGGGTGCCAGGACTGCTTTTAAAAAGTAAATTGTGCCCAAAATCGACTTTGGTGGTAGGGGCACTTAAAAATGAATAACCTACAATGTTTTAGCATATTAGGGACCCCCAGGGTCTCCCCTAGATATCCCAGAGGTGGGGGATCAGAAATGTATAAGGTACACCCTTATAAAATAAGTTTTTATATGCCTGGGTAAAGTGAAATTTCACATTTCACTCCCCACATTGTGGTAGAGTGCTGCTCAAATTCAACTTTGATGCTAGGAGCTTATATATTGGTCACAGTAGGATTATTAGACATTATAAAGATCCAAAGAAAAACGATTTTAGTGCAATTATTGTTAATAATTTTTTGCACTTTTTTTTTTTTTTTAATAATGATCACTAACTCTTTTAATGTTTCCACATATGAAAAGCAACAAGAAAGAAAATCCCTGCTTTTAATCCTTTCTATTTTATCCAAAATAATGAAGCTGTATTTGTAACTTTTAAAATCAGTAGTTTTGTGGCCGAGCATAGCCATGTGTTGTTTACTCAGCTGTGTTTTTACGACCAGCAAGCCTCAACTTCCACGCCTTTTTCAGGAGAAAAACCCTTTGCTGTATTCTAATGTCCTGAAAAAGTTTGATCTCCGTCTGTTTTGACAGACAGCTTCCTTCGGTACAGACAGCTTTGAACAGCTGTTTTTTTAAAAGCTCTTTTTCTAGTGCTGGAAATTTGAGCACGGTGAAGTCTATTTAAAACACACGCATTCCAAGCCGGCACAATTCTATCGTTTTGTAATGTAAAAAAGAGGCGATTTTATTTCAGCAGCAACCAATTTACTCAGATGATGTGAATGCCTTTTAATATTAATACCTTAAGGATAATGCTGCAACATTTGGTATTCAGTCTTAGTTATGCAAAGCACACAAATTCGTTTTTTTTTTCTTTCTGTGAGGCCTATTTTTTTCCTATTGAGTGTTAATTGTAATTTCTCTTTACCATTGTGGCAAAATTCACACATCTATACTTTGTTACTGTTTTACTTCTAATGGTAGCGTGCAGCTATTTAGCATATGCTACATAATTAATTCCTTGAATTTTAAAATGTAATTCTTTCAATGACATTTGCATAACAGAATGACGACAAAAAAACCCAAATTGAGCTCATTCCAGACATTTTCAAGAAGGGGGCCCACACACTCAGAGCACACAACACTGCTTGCTAAGGCAAGCCATTCTCACACAAAAAACATAGTCAGTACTTACTGAAAAATAATATTTTCAAGCAGCACCACCGGTGTCAATCCACAACCACATGGACACTCAAAAAAAACAATTAACCCACAAATTAACACTTAGGACAAAAGCAAGAGACAGCTCACAGACTGTACTTAAACCAAACCATTTGTAAATACCAATTGTAAGTCATATTTACAAACGAAAGGACTCTAAAAAAAAAGTACAGAGATTACACCAAGACAAATAGACAGCCAAAAGACTGCCATGTTCAAAAAGACAGGCTCGCGCCTCAAACCTTTTCCAATAATACACCAAATTACCAGTTGGGCTGGCAGATCAGGATCCTTCTTTATATATTTATTCCATACTGTACTATACATTATGGAAGAAATACCATTTTTAATATACCTAAACCCATTTAGGTATCCCCTCTTAGGGAGTCAGCTGAGTACTTCCTAAATCCATATTGGTACCTCCAAGACAGCAACACTTTCTACGAAGTGTGCTAGGAGCAGGCATGCCAAGAATATTATAGCATATATAATATTATACTCCAAGTGACACTTAACACAATTTGTGCCGTTCAAGTTTTCAAAGTTAGAGAAAAATCTCCTCATTACCTGCCTTCATTTGCTGCAGCAAACAAACAAACAAACAAACAAACAAGAATCTTGGCCAAGCTAATCCAAACAAAAGTATTGCTACAGCAACCTTACCAAACCAAAGTCTCCAACCTCCACCTGCCAAGTTCTGAGTGACCTAACAGTCATTTTAAAATACTCACACCAAAGAGATCTCAGTCGGGAGCGGTCAACACCTGGAGGGTCAGATCGGGAAAACGGGAAAATACGTTGGTCTGCAAAGACAAAGGGTCTCCTCATGCAGGGTACCTCCTCAGTAGATTCCTGCCTTCCGTCAAGACCACTCCCTTGGATAGCCGCTTCTCCGATGAGGTCCACGTCGGGCGCCAATTTGTAGAAGAAAAAACCTTTCTAGGGGTTCACTGATGCACCTGTTCCTTAAACCAACAAAGAAGAGATTGGCACGGAAGCTGGAATATCAAAATAACAACTTTATTAACCTCACATGAGGGAAACTGTGTCAATACAGTACCCGCAGGCCACTGTATGAGACAGTCTAAGGAATACAAAGATCCTGGGTCTTTTATGCCCAGTTTACCGCTGAGTTAGCATGTAGACTCAAAAAGAGGCGGTACAAGTGCACACATGAATAGCTAGTTACATATAAGGATACATAAGAATTGCTTAGTCAACAGAGTGGGAGGGCTTATAATATTGCTGACATTAGTTAAAATAGCCTGACAGTTACTCTAAGAGCAGGTGCATTCTACCAGCTAGACCTTTCTGAGCATGTGCAGTGCTCTGGCTCAGTACCGAAGGAGTTAACTGTAACAGATGACACAAGCAGAATACAAGGGCAGGCAATAGTGAAGAGGGAGAAAGCACATGGCGAGCACATGGCTAACGAAAATGGCTGCCAGAAACAAAATGGCTTCAGCTGATGCTAACAACCATTGCAGCTAGTTTTCCACAGTAGCACCATGCCCAAAAGTTGTCAGAACTCCTCCTAACACATGATATTGCTATATTTGATTACTAAACAGGCAGTCACAATTGCAGTTACCTTGCAGTTAAAAGGTACTTGATTTGAATGGTGCAGCAGCTGCACTTGCACCGGGGCCTAAAGCTCTAGAGACCGCACTAAACCCAGATTATTGCTAAAATTTAAAACTAAACAGGCCGTCACAAGTACAGTTACCTTGCAGAAGACAAGGGTCATGATTTCAATGGTGCAGCAGGTGCAGTGACACCAGGACCAAAAGCTCTAGGCACCCCACTAAATACCAAAAGTTGCTATATTTTACTACTAAACAGTCAGTCACAATTGCAGTTACTTTGCAGATAACAGGGTCATGATTTGAATGGTGCAGGAGGTGCACTGGCACCGGGCCCAAAAACTGTTGGAACTCCTCTAAACACCTGATATTGCTATATTTTACTACTAAACAGGCAGTCACAATTGCAGTTACCATGCAGGTAAAAGGGGCTTGATTTAAATGATGCAGCAGGTGCAGTGGCACTAAGGCCAAAAGGTGTCATAGCTCCCCTAAACACTAAATATTGCTATATTTTACTACTAAACAGGCAGTCACAAGTGCAGTTATCTTTCAGTCACCAGGGTCATGATTTGAATGGTGGAGCAGGTGCAGTGGCACTGGGCCAAAAAGTTGTCAGAACTCTTCTAAACACCTAATATTGCTATATTTTATGCCTAAACAGACAGTCACAATTGCAGTTACCTTGCAGTTGAAAGGGGCTTTATTTAGATGGTGCAGGAGGTGCAGTGACACCGGGACCAAAAGTTGTCATATCTCCACTAAACACCAAATACTGCTATATTTGACTACTAAACAGGCAGTCACAAGTGCAGTTATCTTGCAGGCAACAGGGTCACTATATGAATGGTGCACCAGGTGCAGTGGCACCGAGCCCAAAAGATGTCAGAACTCCTGTAAACACCTAATATTGCTATATTTTACAACTAAACAGTCAGTCATAAGTGCATTTATCTAACAAGCACTAGGGTCATGATTTCAATAGTGCAGCAGGTGCAGTAGCACCAGGACCAAAAGCCCTAAGCACCCCACTAAACACCTAATATTGCTATATTTTACTACTAAACAGGCAGTCACTATTGCAGTTACCTTGCAGAGAACAGGGTCATGATTTGAATGGTGCAGTAGGTGCAGTGGCACCGGGCCCAAAAGTAGTCATAACTCCTCTAAACACCTAATAATGCTTTCTTTTACTACTATACCGGCAGATACAATTGCAGTTATCTTGCAGTTAAAATGGGCTTGATTTGAATAGTGCAGCAGGTGAATTAGCACTGGGGCCAAAAGCTCTAGGTACCCCACTAAACGCAGGATATTGCTAAATTTTACTACTAAACAGGCACTCACAAGTGTAGTTATCTGGCAGGCACCAGAGTCATGATTTCAATGGTGCATCAGGTGCAGTGACACCGGGGCTCAAAGCTCTAGGAACACTTCTAAACACCAAATATTGCAACATTTTATTACTAAACAGGCAGTCACAAGTGCAGTTATCTTACAGGCAATAGGGTCATGATTTGAATGGTGCAGCAGGTGCAGTGGCACCAGGGCCAAAAGTTGTCATTACTCCTCTAAACACCAAATATTGCTATATTTTACTACTAAACAGGCAGTCACAAATGAAGTTATCTTGCAGGCACTAGGGGCATGATTTGAATGGTGCAGCAGTTGCAGTGGCACCAGGCCTAAAAATTGTCAGAACTCCTTCAACACCAAATATTGCTATATTTTACTACTAAACAGGCAGTCACAAATACAGTTATCTTGCAGGCACTAGGGGCATGATTTGGATGGTGCAGCAAGTGCAGTGACACTGGGCCTAAAAGTTGTCAGAACTCCTTCAACACATAATATTGCTATTACATCAATTAATTCTATTATTTCCCTCTTTTTTAAATTTTTTAAAATTTTGCTATACTCATCCGCACTATAACACTAGTAAAAGCACAATATATTGCCTTTTTGTACATTCACAAGTCATAACACTTTAACAGACTTTCTGTAACTTATATTTAGGGCTCCCAGTTTTCCATTTTTACTGATTTTTACAGATAAATACAGACAGAAAACTATTTTTTATCTGTCTGTATTTATTTTTAAATACAGAAAAATACGGAAAATAGGTCTTCTTTGGATGTTTTTTTCTACTGTCAATCATGAGTGCCAGGCAGTAGGTGTACAGATTGAGAGGCAGTGGAGATGAAAAAAGACAATAGGTTTCCTAATTTAGCTTAATTAAGTGCAGATCTACAGTTATTCATGCTATTCTACAAGGCAAGTGTTTTCAGATAACGCTATTGCACTGTATACTGCTGAAACCATTTGGACATTCAAATGCGAATATACATTTATCAGTCAAATAAATGTGGAAAAATACCCATTGCAGCTTCATTTGTAAAGAAAACACAAAATAAAAATGGATAAATACAGACAAAATTAGCAAAAAATAAATATGGATAAATACAGATGGAAATGTCGAAAAAATAAATACCATAAAACCGGGAGCCCTACTTATATCATACAACTACTCAGCAAGCTACAACTTACAACAAAAAATATCTTATTATTAATCAGATAGGCGAAACCTAATGCATTTACCAATGCTTGTTACTTTTTGACTTCTCTGATATTACCACAAACAATTGCCTGCAGCAAACACAAATGCATACAGTCAACCATACCTTGCAAAATACTGATATAGAGTGTCCTTAAAAGTTTGAAACTGCCCTGATTTGCATATGTGGGCCACTTTTTAGCTAACTGATTTACTAAAGGGGCCACTTTTATTTTGGTCCCCAGGCCTATTTCTGTCCCTGTACAACTCTGATCCAGAAGTAGTGCTCCTGGCAAATTCCAAGTTTAAGCCAGCCTGGCAATCCAAGCTCCTCCCCTTCCCCAGCCCATAGTGCAATAGTTAAAAAAAGAGCACTGAAAGCCACCCACAAAACAATACAGTATACAGAATGGAACATTGTACTGCAATGGTTTAATGAGAAGTGTATGGAAGATATAGTACAATGATGTTAGACTAAAGGCTTGATGTAGCTGTTTTTTGTAATTTCATACTTTGCACAAATGAAAACAAACTCTGGCTAACGTACAGATTTTAGGCTTTGGACTCCATCTTGTTATGAGGTTTCACTGCACCATGTGGATAACCTAGAAAATTTCATGTCACTGGAGGATAAAGTTTGAACGTTCTCCAAGGGCGAGGACAGTGACCTTCACACACTCTTCTGATTAACATTTGTACAAATTCAAGGTTGCAACTAGCTGTCTTGGCAGAATCACACTCGATGCAACAATATTTGTTCCAACTAAGGTGGTGCCCTTGAGAAGCCCCATGTTGTAGAATTATGAGAGTTTTTCCAGATACATTCATCTGCAATTGTTTCTCTCTGCTTGATTCTGATTAGGTTTAGATGATGAGAAATATGTACAACTGTAGTAAATGTACAAAATCCTTTGTTCAGAACCCTATAAAAGTATGCTGTTCTTGGATGTGTGAGGAGACTCCCTTTCACTAACCCCAGGAGGCGAATCAATGCCGGATTGCTCTCTCATTTTGCATTCTTTATTTTGCTGACCTGAACTTTACTGAGTTCTTTGATTGATTTCTGTACTTTAACAGAGCTTTGCACTCTGATTTATTGATTAACTGATTTGACTATTCCAGTCGATTTCTGTATGGCAAAATTCCCAAGACAAAGGCTTTAAGGTTCAATACTTCCCTGTCTGTCATTTTTGTAAGAAAAAATGGGTCCTTTGTATGAGTACGAATATGATTGTCATTTTGAATGCTTTAACTGAGACACAGATTCAGCGGAGAGCCCCAAAAGCTGTATAGGAATTACACCACTCCCAGTCCATCAGTCACACAAAGGGTAGGAGCTCCAGCGCAGTTGCAGAGGATGGATCCTACAGGATCTGCCCAGTACCGATTGGACCGTCATAGGTAAAAACTGTACCTTTATGGCTTCAGCTGGTCTTGCCCCGAGATTCAAGTTGACCCTAATACAATCTGCATCCCAAAGTCCTTACTGCCGTATGGAGATATGGCAGCAGCTCAGGGGTTCCTGAAGCAGGTTTTTGTAAGCATCAGCAGGAAAAGCCTTTCCACATACGTGAGAGAGAATAGCATGTTGTTTGAGAGAGAGCTTGCTATCATAAATTTGTTGGATTTGGAATCTACGTACTATGTGGCTTGAAGTTGTGGACTCATGGGGATCGTGATTATCGTTATGTTGAGGTTTTTCTTTATGTTTTGAGCGCTTGTCCTATGTGATTTTGCCTATGCTTGATGCACTTGTGATATAAAGCTGTGGTTTGAGTTGAGGGACTCGCCAATTCTTAGATCTCAAGATCTAGTTGTTTTGTCGTATTGTCTGCTAAGGTTGGGGTGTGTACTGTGAAACGCTGTCAGTCACATCAAGATAGGGATATAATATCAACTGTGTTAACCTGGATCAGTATTTGTTTATTCGTTGGTGTGCAGAAATAAATATGTCTGTTCGAAGTGAGCTCCCACAGGTCGAGGGTTTACTGCTGTATAATTTTGGGTGTGGTGAAAAGCACATTCTGTATCTTTAAACTGTGATTTCTCTTTCATTTAAGAGGAGTCACGGCCTAGAAAAGGAGATGTAAGCGAAGGAGACTCTCTCGAAATCCTGACGAAAGTAGACATCGAGGAGGAGAGAGATGCCGATAAAGGACACACAGAGACCAAGGGAAATCCAGAAGACTGCACCGGGACCTGGGAAGATGAGGACATGACCATAGGAAGGTTCCACGACACAGGGAAAGCGGGACGAGATGAGTACGCCACGGAGGAGGAGGAGGAAGACAGCGAGAGTGGTGGACGCCAGCAGCCCACTATGAGACGCCTGATACAACTCTGGAGAGTTGTGGCTACAGTGGTGTTAATGGGAAGGGGGGCAGCTACTGAAACTCAAAGGGGATCGGGGAACACACTAAAGGGGTAGAGAAAGGATACGCCTTGTGAGCATTAAGATTGGCACACAGCCCAAAAATATTGATAAGGGCAACTGGAGGAAATACAAGGACACCGGGTGTGAGAAGGAGGGGCTTCGAGGTCTCTAGAACCAGTATTAAGGAAAAGGGGAGGAAGAACTGGGAGTAAAAGGTTCTGCGCAGTATCTCCAAGGCACCAAATGACAAGGGGGTTACTTGCCTATGCACCTAGGACACTGGTGAGGGTGACGGGAACACCTGGTAGGGGTAAACCCTGATCACACCTGGGGAACCAGACTAAGGAGCGCCTGAGGCACTGAATAGCACCTTAATATTCATTACAGCCTTTATTAGAACACCTACCTGCATACTCTACCATTTCTTGAGGGGCGCTGGTGGCGATCATCAACCAGGACCTGGAAGGAAAGAGAAGAGGAGACCCATTAGCCTGTGTCGCTATCCATAAAGAGGGACTATAAAATCAACCCACTTCAAAACCAAGCTCTATATATATATATATATATATATATATATATATATATATATATATATCAAACGCCGTTCTTCGTGGATTCCCTTCTCTGGGAAAGGACGGAACACAAACCCAATTTGGTGCATGAAATCTTTATTGTTCTCTCAACACCACTACCGCCCTGACGCGTTTCGGCCTGACACGGCCTTGATCACATGACGCGTTACGAAAGCCCTGAGTCTACATTTAAAGTGCAAAGTGCCAATCACGTGATAACAAAATACATAGACATGGAAAAAAGACACATTTGTTAATATCATTCGGTCAATTTGTCGTGCAATGAATGCCTTTCAGTATGTGCAAAAACTGCCATAAATACTTACATTATAAATAGCACATTATATTTTTGTAAAAATATATATATATATATAAATTAGCACATAGTATTGGGTTAAATCCCAATTGTTGATAAATGCCAAAAATATCTAAAAACTTTTCCATATAAAATACATAAAAAAGTCATGTGCGTATATGTAAAAATGCATCTATTAAAATTCATAGTGCTTAAAAACATATTGATATGAAATTCATATGTTAAAAAGAACAGAATGACAGTAATTGCAACTGTGAAAGCCATAATGTTTAACAACATATTGATGTAAAATTCATATGTTGTTCAAAAAAGCGAACAAGGAAAAAAGCTGATAATTTGATCTCTGTATAGTACATCTATGTATCGCTAAATTCAAGTTTAACTTATTTGTGGCAATCACACAAATTTGACCCAAGTGTCTTAATACTACATGTAAATCACTTAAGATATAACCACTAATCCATGTCATAATGCAGTACTAATTAACGTGTTAAAAAGAAGTGCTACCTAGGAACAGGTCCCTGTTCCTATGAGTCAATGACAATAATTACACACAAACTAGAAATCAGAGTTTAAAAAGATTATTATTACCTAAAACTCTATATTCAAAAATTAAAAAATATTTTTTTATATTATGTTGTTAAAAACAAGCTAAAATACTTGTAAGCAGCAAGCTGAATAGAATTAATATTTGTCGCTACAAGTGTATGAAAAAAGAATTATTCATCCAGGAAAAATTAATGATTGATACATGACCTTAATTGCATCATTAGCCAACTGAGAATATTAGAATTAACCTTATGTGAATCTCATAGCCATGTATGCAAATCCTCACTTGAATTGTGCCCATTCGGGGTCTTAGTGTCTAATTCGACAATATATTGTGTTTCTAGACGTCGTAATTTTACCTCTCTATTGCCCCCCGTCTAGATGCTGGAATAGAATCAATCAAATAATATGTCAGGTGTTTGAGGTCACTGTCATGTATATCTTTAAAATGGCGAGCTACTGGATATGTTGGGTCGTTGTTAGTAATTGCTCTCATGTGTTGCAGTATGCGTTTGTGGGCCTGTAACTTGGTACTGCCGACATACTGCAACCCACAAGAGCAACCCAGCACATAAACAACAAACTCTGTGCGACAAGTGAGGAATTTGGTGATCTTAAAAATTTCCTCAGAAAATGGCGTTTTATATGTAGTTTTATTCACTGCATATTTGCATGCCCGACAATTGTTACATTTGACAAATCCTTTGCGGGCAGTAAGCCAGTTTGTTGATGTTAATAACTCTGGACTACTTTTAACTAATGAATCCCGCATGGATTTGGATTTTCTAAATGTTATGCAGGGATGTTTAGGCAGTAGTTTGCCCAATACTGGGTCACTTTTGACAATTGGCCAATTTCTGTTAACAATCTTGCGCAAAGAGTTATGTTGACGACAATAGGTAAGGATAAGCCTAGTCTCAGCTTTAGCAGTGTCAATTATTTTGGGTTTCCTCGAGTAGCTTTCTAACAGGTTATTTCTGTCCAAACCATTGGCTTTTTTTATAGCTATATCAATTGTCTTTACATTGTAACCACGTTCCAGAAATCTTATTTTACTCAAATACTGGGCCTCAGCAAGGTCACTAGGATTGCTACATGCGCGACGTATCCTCAGCATCTCTCCATAAGGAATACTTTGGATAAGATGCTGAGGATGGTGACTAGTTGCATGCAGCAAGCTATTGCCAGCAGTTGGTTTGCGGTACAATTTCGTCTCAATTTTTTGATTTTTAATGTACACCTCAACATCCAAGAAGTATACATTAGTATTGCTAATATTAGCAGTGAAGTGAAGGTTGATATTATTCTGGTTGATCATATTTACAAATTCCTGGGCTGACTGCTCTGTACCATGCCACACCACAAATAAATCGTCGATGTAACGTAGCCATAATATATATATATATATATATTTGTTTCCTTTAATCACCAATAATAAAAGCCATCATATGTAAATTAGACAAGCCTACCAAGCCTTATTTCGTACTATCCCTCCACAAAGTGGTGTCGGAAGTGGGATCAGAGGAAATGGAGGCTGTTGAGGGTAAGAAGGCAGAAGGTCAGCAGCGCCTAGAAAAGGTACTGGAGAAGTTCATGATACTGGCAACTGAGGACCAGGAGTCTTTCCAGAAGGTTATCCATAATCAAGCTGGACAGATGAACAGGTGTCCCAAACTCAAGATGCCTCAATCGGCGAATTTGCGGATGTATTGGGCCAACAAAGGGGACACACTGCCCTACCCTCCATAGTCCTACAGAATGGATGCTGATTACTTGGTTAAAAATTTTGAGCATTTTGCCCAAGTGGCTGCCTCGCCAGGGGATCGGTGGGTACAGTACCTGGGACCCCTGCTAACCGGGGACTTTCAGACAGCCTACCACACTGCAAACCCAAGGGGGACAACTGCTTATGCAGATATCAAAAAAAGTATATTACAACGTTTATGCATAGATGATTAAACTTACTGGACCCGGTTAAGGCAAATCAAAGAAGGACAAAGTGAGACTCCTTGAGCCTTATGCTATTGAGTGAAGAACGTGATAGATAGATGGTTGAAACTGGAAACCACTACCAAGGAAGAGATGTTAGAAAAGATCAATCTTGAACAAGTCCTGTCATCCTTACATCCTCCAGTGCCAAAATGGGTGAAATAACACAGCCACCTAACCTTGGATACCACAGTAGAAAAAGCAGGCACATACAATCCTGCCCAGGAACCCTGAGGAGGTCGAGGAGACAAAAACCTAAGGGGAAGGGGATTGGGCCCTGAAAAACCCTCTAGACCTCTAGGGCCAAGAAAATCTGACACCGTTCCCCTGAACCACGGAATGTGCTAAATATACATCCCATCCAGACCTCAGTGCTTTAAATGTGGGCGTATAAGCCATATAGCTTGATATTGCCCTCAGAGAGTAGAACCTATAGAAATTGGATTGTCTACACTTATATTGTATGGTAATCCAAACCCCCAAAAGCCCTACCCTGGCCTCTTGACAGGGAATGGAAGTCCAGTACCTGCGCTGTTAGATACAGGGTGTTGACATAGCATGATGAGGCCCCAACTCCTCCATGGGGAACCTCTTGAACAAACAGGTGTAGTCACTATCCAATCGGTTCATGGGGATAAAAGGTTGTATCAGGTAGTGAAGGTGGATGTACAGCACAAAAGAGAGAAGCTGGTACCCCTATAGGTGGGTTGATCCCAAAACTACCCGAACCCCTTATCTTCGGGACAGACTATCCCAAAATGGAATCATTGGTTAAGGACTCTTGAAAAGATGGGGACTCGTGGTGAGAGGGAGTTCCTTTTGGGGGAGTAGAAGATGCTGAATGGCCCTCCCCCCAAACCGAGAAAAAGTAGGAAACCAAGAAGAGCAGAGAAACATGGGGCTCAGATAACTTTGCCTTTTTATAAAGAGGAGAGGATTTGGGAGTCAGATAGGAGTCAGATAGGAGTTTTACAGCTTCCCATAGAGAACACCCCCTCTTTTGTGAAGCATGGACTAGAGCTAATGAAGAGGAAGATCTTCAAGCGGTAGGGCCACAGTTTTTCAAGTGGGAGGGTCTGCTATATCGAAAGGGGGGAAAGACAAACCCCATGCAGTTAGCTGCGCCAGAGCCCTTTAGGGATAAAGTCCTATTCCTAGCACACAGTAATTTGTTGCAAGGGCATTTTGGATCTGAAAAGTTTAAAAATGCTGTTTTAGAGAAGTTTTATTGGCCAGGTATTTATGGACAGATAAAAAGATATTACAGAGAGTGCATTATTTGCCAGAACAATAGCAAGTATCGACCCCGAGGGCTCCTTTATATCCACTCACTATCAAAAAGGAGACCTTCTACTGGGTAGGAACTGACATTATAGGACCCCTTATTCTCTCCGGAAGTGGATATCGGTTTGTCCTAGTCATGGTAGACTATGCAACTTGGTATCTGCCATGAGTTCCCTTGCAGCAACCCTACACCAACCAGATAGCCAAGGCTATGATCGAGATATTCTCAAGAGTATGGTTTACTCGAGCAATACTTACTGATCAGGGAAGTCCTTTTACTTCTGAACTTAATGAAGCAGATGCGAACAATTGAGTATGCATCACATAAGGACAGCTGCTTACCACCCACAGACCGACAGGCTGATCGATCGATACAATGCCACCTTGAAAACTATGCTACAAAAACTCCTGAAATTAGAAACCAGGAAGTGGGAACAAATGTTGCTGGTGGCCTTGTTCGGCATACGCTGTAAGGAACAGAGCAGCTCCAGATTTTTGCCTTTTGAGTTGGTATTTGGGCAGAAAACCTGCACCTTATTAGACATGGCTCGAGAGGTATGGAAACAGAAGGATGAGTCCAAATCTCTCCTTGAATATGTCAGTGACCTGAAAAGCAGATTAAATGAAATGCGAGAAATAATGAGAATAAATTTAGAACAGGGACAATGTATTCAGAAGGAGCAGTATTACAAAATAACCAAGCTTCGGACTTTTGCAGTGGGAGACTATGCCCTACTACTATTATCTACTTCTGATCACAAAATGTTAAGCCAATGGCAGGGCCCCTTCAGGGCCATAGAACAGGTGACCCATGTAACCTACAAACTAGAGATTAATGCTGTAAAAAAAGAATCTCAGGTTTACCATGTGAATTTGCTTATAAGATGGGAAGGGCCTCTTCCAGTTCTCTGGATGGGAAAGGAAGTGTTCAGTGGGCAGGATTTACAATGTATAGATCCAGAGCTAGGTCCTTAAAAAAAACAGGAATTGGAGAAACAGCGAGAAACATGTCCAGGGTTTTTTTCTACAACTCCCGGACGTACTCAGATAATCCAGCATTCTATTGCCATGGAACCAGAGAAGCTGGTACGACTCAAACCCTATAGAATTACCGAAGCCCAACGTACTGCCATAGAAGAAGAAGTACAAAAGATATAACAAATGGGAGTTATTGAATTGTCAGTGAGCGAGTAGAACCCTCCTACTGTATTGGTCCCAAAGTCGGATGGTACTATCCGGTTTTGTATAGACTTCCAAGAAGTCATTAAAATGCCAAACTTTGATACCTATCCATTTCCACGTATCAATGAAATGATTGAAAGACTAGAGCAGGCCCAGTGTATTAGCACTTTAGATTTGTGTAAAGGATACTGGAAGGTACCCCTGAATCCAAAATGTAAGGAGAAAACAGCCTTCTCCACCCCGGGTGAGCTATATCAATTCACTGTCTTACCCTTTGGGTTACATGGAGTGCTGGCTACGGTCCAAAGGCTGATGAACATGATACTGAGGCACCATTGAGCCTATGAAGCCACATACATAGATGATAAAATCATCTACAGTCCTACCTGGAAGGATCATGTGGGACATTTGCAGGCTATCTTCAGGCTTTGCGTCACCTGGGGTTAAAGTCAACCCAGCGAAGAGCCATTTAGCTGCCAAGCAAGTAAAGTATTTGGGTTATTTGCTGGGAAGGGATTGATACAACCCGAAACCGAGAAAGTGTCAGCAATACTACAGGATCCCTTTCCAAAAACAAAGTTAGATCTACAAGCATTTCTCGACTGGTCAGATACTACCAAAGGTTTATTCCACGATAATCCCATTGGGCTGCACCCTTGACCAATCTGTTGAAAAACAACTGAAAAACTGACAAGGAATTAAGAAACCCATCCCCTAGTGTACTGAACACTTTTAGAATGTTACAGAACGTCATAACCTCAGAGCCTGTTTACGTACCCCTGACTATTCAAAGAAGTTCATTGTACAAACCATTGCTTCAGGGGTTAGGTTGGGAGCAGTGCTTCCCAGAAAGATGAAGCCAGGATTGAAAAAGCTGTAGTTTATATCAGCCGGATGCTCTTACCTTGGGAACGTAGTTATGCTATAGATGAAAAAGAAGGACTGGCAGTCAAATGGGCTATTGAGATGCTTCAATATTACCTTAAAGGGTGGGAGTTTGATTTGTACACTGACTAGGCCCCATTAGAATGGATGTTTTGGAAGAAGAGAAATAATGGCCGAATATTACAGTGGTATTTTAATTTAGCCCTTCAACCCTTCCAGTTCAAGACATATCAGTGAAAGGGAAGAGAACAAATCAAAACAGATTTTCTCTCCCAGTATACCCAAGAGAAATTTCTTCCATGGAAGAAAGTAAGGGAGGAGAGATGTAAGAAACCACCAACCAGCCCGACCCACTTACCTGATAAGGGGTTGACGAACACCACTGAGAATGCTGACAAACGCTGACGAACATTGGCGGCATCTAAAAAAGAAAACAAACACCGTGTTAGGAAAGGGGAGGGGATGATCCGGCGTAAGGAAGAGTGGCTGAAATGAAGGAATGGCCGCCTCTTTCAGGCACTAGGGGGAGGAGTCACGGCCGAGAAAAGGGAGATGGAAATGAGGGAGACTTTCTCAGAGATCCGGGAGAGCGCGGACATCGAGGCTGGGAGAGACGCCAATGGAGGACATGCCGAGACCGAGGGAAATCCGGTAGACTGCACAGGGACCTCGGAAGGTGAAGACCTGACCGGAGGAAGGTTCCACGACACAGGGAAAGTGGGACGAGATGAGCACACTACGAAAGAGGAAGACAATGAGAGGTGGTCCGAGGAGTGGTGGACGCCAACAGCCCACGAGGAGACAGCCCACTCTAGAGAGTTGTGGCTACAGCAGTGAGTGAATGGAAAGGGGGCAGCCACTGACACTCAAAGGGGATTGTGGTGTTGGATGGGGCAACACAGGGTCCAATCTCGGGCACGTAATGACTGGCTGCACACAGTAAGTAAGGTGGTGGGCAGATGACAGAGCCACGCCAGGAGCTCCGGGCTTTTTATTACTTTGCACACGCTGGACTGGCGTACGCCAGTCCAGCCCATTGCAATTACATACAGAGGGTACCAACTGAACTCTACCCCATGAGACTGGTAGAGGTGGGCTCGCCCTCAATTTCAACAACACTACATTCCTCCATTACCAGGAAATAGCATTAACCAAAACAAACTTCAACAAACTAAATTAGACATTTGACAACTTAGAGTTCACAGGCGAACGCCCGTTACAACGTAATGTTCATGGAATGTTATTACTTGGTTGCAGGACACCACAGTACTTGCCTACAGCCATTAGCCTGGCTGTCAGTCTCAGGTCAGCAGGACACAAAGTCTTTGTACCTCTGGGAAGGCTTCGGGTGTGATCGCAACTCGTACCGACCTTGGCTGTTCCGCATGGAGGGTGTCGGCGAGTACGCTGGAGGGTCATTGCTCCTTCCGGTTCCAGCACTCTCACCTCAGACAGCGGGGAGTTTCGGCTCCGAGCTTTGGGAAACGCAGAGGGAAGTGTTGCACATAAGTCCTCTGCTGTGGCATATGGGGCTGTGTCGCATTCACCAACGATACCTGGAGGGTTTGTTGTGACAACTTCTCTTGGTGAACCAGCCGCTGGGAATTCCTCAGTGTTATCCTCCGAGACTTTCTTGGACTGAGAGATGTTGCAAGTCACACTCTCTTGGCCCCTTCGAGCGGTTACTTTGGTACCTTTGACTTCCACTACTATCCATGGGTCGAGGTCAAATGGCAACCGGAACTTCCCTCCGGGCTGGCGATCTTGCACCAACACCCGGTCTCCCACTAGGACTGAGCATTCTCGAGCATGTCGTTTCTGGGAGGCCTCCTCGTTGTTATGGGTCCTTCTGGAGTCCAATTGATTTGGGGGGTTGGGTGTTTCCTCCCACACAGGGTGATGTGGGATGGTGGTCATCACAGTCCGACCAAAGCATAGCTTGCTTGGGGAAATGCCAGTAGTGCAGTTCTGGGTGAGTCAGTATTCTCGTAGGAATTGGTACAAGGCTTGTTCCAGGTTGCGGTTCTCTGCTAAAGCGTTTTGGATCATTTTGTTGAGGGTTCTTGTTGGAAAACGAGGCAGTATCTGTGAGGCCTGCACAAATAACATGACTACATTTGTCCTTCACTGGGAACCAAACACCCAATTGTAGTGCCTGACTCTCAGAGGGTAGCGTTGCAGAGCAGTCTGAGGCTTACTCAAGGGAGGTGGTGTGGGCTAGTAATCGCCATTACAGGTGCGCAGCAATAACACTCAATAATTGATTCTCCAGTCTGTACTTTGCTTTATAAAAGTAAGAGTACATTTATTAAACACACACACTACTTAATACTATGCAACAATTTACAAATATACATAAGCTGTTGGAATTACTTTGTGACATTGCATAACATTTCCACCCCTCCCCAAAGGGAGGTGGGGTCTAGTACCACGACTCCCATGTATGCACATCATCTTGCCCCCTAATGCAGTGTGTTGAACATAACCTGGAGTGAGGGCCCTGCGCACTGGCACCATCCCAGTGGCGACCCACCCCATTATCTCAACGAGCATTAAAAATGGGTACACCTGCCCTGGTGACACATAACCCTGACTGAGCATCTCATATTGTCCATACAGTATGCACCCTTACATCTTCAGAGCTAACAGTCTGGGTTGTTCTTCACTTAAGCGCAGCAGCAAGAATACATGTTTAAGCATCACTTTTGACTGACAGTACTCATCACATTTGTGGATCATTAGAATGCATTGCAATTACAGCCCCTAAAGGCATCACAGATGAAATCACAGGATTACGCATATACAGCCAGACACCCTAGCCGGAATGTCTGGCAACATAACCCCACTTTGCTTATGACATCACCTTACATAGGTACTTCACATTACACATGTTACCTTCAGTCCCTCTAAAAGAAATAGCCATAGTAAATGCACTTCTGGTGCAATTACACCTCTTCATCTCCAGGAGATGCCCTTCTCCAGACATCCCCAACTCAGTCCTTCACTCCTTGAAGCACTTCTCCATACACCCTCAGCTGTAGAACAAAAGTTCCAGCACAGAAGGTGTTAAATTGCTGGCTGAGCCCTTGAGGGGTTATCCTTTTCAAGTCCCCAGGAGACTTAGGGAGGGACTTTTCATTCTTCGTGCTGGGGGAGGCTGCGCTCGCCTGCAGCTCCCCTGCACCCTGGTACAGATATGGTGGTGACCCCGTCCTCCTGGGGCCACCACCAGCCGAGAAAATGCTGTTTTGACTTCACAGGCCGGTCCTGGCCTGCAAGGCATTATGGGAAGGCTTGCATTCTAGAGCAGCGGCTCCCCCGCTGCTCCGGGGAGACCCGCGCTGCACTTTTTCATGGCGCTTCGCCGCATCTCCACTCATCGGTGGGGGGCCCGGTCCCACCCGGACCCCCAAGGGATACGTCGCAGCTCGGGGAGCCCACCCCCGGCTGCTCCTGGCGGTAAGTGCTTCCTGCGGCGCGGGGATCCCACCCCCGGCCGCTCTTCGTCCCGCGGGGCCCGGTCCCACCCGGGCCCCCACAGTGCCGCCTCGACCTTTCCTTTTGGGGGTTCCGGTCCCACCCGGACGCCCGCATTGCCACCACGTTGGAGGGCAGCCCGGGGAGCCCACCCCCGGCTGCCCCCGCTGGCTCCCCGATCGGCCAGCACTCTTGTGTGCTGCCACGGGAGCCGGCCTCTCTGGTCTGGTCTGCCCGCTCCGGCGGACAGACCCGCCGGATTCCGCTGTTCGGGCGGGGCCGTGGGGGAGTGCGCCAGCACTCCCCCTCCTTCCTCACGGGGCCCGGAGATGGGGTCCCGGGCCCCCAGGCACTCCGTCCTGGGGAGCGCGACGGCGCTCGCCAACCTCAGCTCTTCTTCGGGGGCCAGGGTGGGCTCCTGGCCCCCTCGCGCACACCTTTTCATGGGGAGCGCGACGGCACTCCCCGGCTTGGCTTCGGGTCCCGGGGATGGGGTCCCGGGCCCCTACAGACCTCTTCACTGGGGGCGCGACAGCGCTCCCCCGCCTCCACCTTCGGCGGGGGCCAGGGTGGGCTCCTGGCTCCCTTTCAGGGCATTTTCACGGGGAGCACGACGGCGCTCCCCGACTTGCATCTTCGCGGGGGCCGCGACGGCGCTCCCCCGCCTCCACCTTCGGCGGGGGCCAGGGTGGGCTCCTGGCCCCCTTGCAGGGCATTTTCACAGGGAGCGCGACGGCGCTCCCCGGCTTCCCTTCGGCTGGGGGCAGCCCCCGGGAACTGACCCACCCCGGGGGCATAGCTGAGACCGGCGGCGGAGCCCCACGCGCTTCGTCGCCGGTCCACTGAGGGGTCAAAGGTCGCCTACCTTCTGGGGGGCATTTCTCGGCCCCCAGGTGGCCGATTTTCACGATTTTTGTCTCTCCTTGCTCCTCTTGGCCAGCCCCAGCCACTGGGAACACTCTCCTTCACCCTCCTGGTCTCAAGGAGGGTGAATTCAGCAGGGAGCTGTCTTCACTGGCTCCCTGCGCCAGCCTTTCGCCTGCTCTCCTCCTGGGCCTCTCTTCTCCCTGCGCAGAGGCCCCTGCTTCTGCGCACTGGTCCTGGACTCTTCTCCTGGCGCTGTTCAGGATCCTGGGGGCAGTCATGGGGTTCCTCCTTCCAACTGCCCATTGCGCCAGGCTCCAGCACCTTCTGCCTCAGCAGACCACACCCCAGAGAGAGCTCCTCTTCCTGTGCAAGTTCTTTTAAGAAGTTGGGGAGGGGGCTGGCAGGAAGTCTCAGTTTGCCCTATCACACAGCGACACATCACTTCTCTGCCCCTGCTCCCTCCTTCCTGCCCAGGCCTCTGGGTTTGTTCAAAATGGCGTCGTCCAGGGTCTCCTGCCACATGGTCTCTGAAAGCCCCTTCCCCCCCAAGAGCTACCTTCCCCTTCGTGCAGCTTGGTGCCTGGCACCCAGTGACAGCTGCTGATGGATTAGCCTGCAGCTCCACCCATCTACTCTCCTTGGAGGGAAGATCTTCGCTCTGGGAAGAAAGGTCATTAATCTAACCTGCCAGGGCCAGACCCCAGCCAGGTCCTGGTTATGAGCTGACTCAGAGAACTATAACATTTATGGATGACCCAAAAGTAGTACAAATATGACTTTGGACTCTGCAGAATATTTCTTCTCACACCCGTTACCGTGGACTTTAGTGCGTGTCTGGAATTTGTAGGCCTTAGGAAAGTAAAACTAGCCCATGTGCTCCCTATCCCCTTAAGAGAATAATGGAATACACACTGTAAAGCACACTGACTTTCCCTGACATATTTCTTCCCACCATATAAAGCCCATTCCATGTCACCACCCAATTCTGCCTAAGTCCTGCCACACTATTCACTTTGTATCTGCTCCTGGGCTGCGCACGCCAGGAATCTCCCCTGCGCAGCCCCTACACGTGTGCACACGCATGTACACAGGTGTCTGCATGTAACCAACCCGGTGCCCCTTACTCCAGCTGCTGCGCAGCGGCCTAGTCAAGCTAGGGGGACACGAGTAAAATCCACATGCAGTCTCTTTCACCATGAGTTCACTGGGGGTGAGTCCCAACTTATGAGGCTTTCCCCCAGTAAAAGCTCACCAAATAGGTGCTCAAAAAGGCGAAAAATCCGGGCGGCCCAGAGTGTCAGAACCACCTTCTAACAGTTCTCATTAGGCGTTCCACTTCGCCATTGGCCTGGGGCCAACGTGGGGTTATTCAGCGGTGTTTGACATCGTGGGACGCTAGATAGTCCATTAGCTCTGCGCTGGTGAATGGCGGCCCATTGTCAGTACGAATTTCTCTGAAGAGTCCGTGTGTTGCCATGAGCTTTTCGAGCTTCGGGATCACTTCAGCTGCAGACGTTGTTGATATGATTTCTACTTCAGGGTACCATGAGAAGTCATCCACTACGACTAGCATGTGTTTCCCTCCAGGGAGACTGCCGAAGTCTGCGCTTACCCTCTCCCACGGGGCGCCGGGAGCTGCTTCAGTGATGATTGGGGCGGGTCGATCTGGTGGACTAGTCGCTAGGCACATGCTAGTCGTAGTGGACGACTTCTCACAGTACCCTGAGGTAGAAATATCAACAACGTCTGCAGCTGAAATGATCCCGAAGCTTGAAAAACTCATGGCAACACACAGACTCTTCAGAGAAATTCGTACTGCCATTCACCAGCATGGAGCTAATGGGCTATCTAGCGTCCCACAATGTCAAGCACCGCCGGATAACCCCACGATGGCCCCAGGCCAATGGCGAAGTGGAATGCCTAATGAGAACCCTCAACAAAACGATCCAAATCACTTTAGCAGAGAACCGCAACCTGGAACAAGCCCTGTACCAATTCCTACGAGAATACCGACTCACCCCGAACTGCACCACTGGCATTTCCCCAAGCAAGCTATGCTTTGGTTGGACTGTGATGGACACCATCCCACATCACCCCTTGTGGGAGGAAACACCCAACCCCCCAAATCACTCAGACTCCAGAAGGACCCATAACAACGAGGAGGCCTCCCGGAAAGGACATGCTCGAGAGCGCTCAGTCCTATTGGGAGACCGGGTGTTGGGGCAAGATCGCCACCCCGGAGGAAAGTTCTGGTTGCCGAATGCGTATACCCGCACGTTGGTGTTGCGGAGTGCTGGTGGATTAGGTAGGCTGTGGTAGATGTTTGCGGCCATGAGGTTGATGGTGGCTCCAGTCTCAATGAGAGTGGCGACGGAGTGGTCTTGCACTCCGATCTTGCAAATTGGCGCAGTCTGTGGGGTAGCCGTGATCGTGGACAGTCGCTACGTCACCTTCGTCCATGTCGCTGCTGGAGGAGTCAACAGGGTGTGGTTCGACTGCGTGCACTTGCTTCTGCGGGCCTTTGGGCCGTCTTCTTTGTGAGGAGCGACAGACTTTGGAGAAGTGGTTCTGCTTGCCGCACGCGCTGCAGGTTTTGCCGCTCTCTGGGTAGGTTCTGTTGTGGGGGTATGGGCCTCCGCAACACTCACACGTGCGACTCTGCGAGCCTTGCTTGGCTTAGTGTGGGGCTGGTTTGGTGGTCTTCGGCCTGTTTCCACGCGTTTCCGTGTGTATGGCGTTGATGGGTTCCTACTTGATAGGTGTCATGGAGTTGGGGTCCATGTGGACCGCTCTGGCCTTGGATAGTTCTTTGGAACGTCCCAGCGTCAGGATGTTCTCATGGGCATGTTATGCTCCTGCAGGCCGCGTTCGCGTACCATGGATGAGACGCACCCTTGAATAAACTGTGCCCGAACCTCGTCATCTTCATCCGGGAGGCTGCATGTACTAGCCAGTTCTCTTAGCCGCCCGTAGAAGACGTCCACGGACTAGTCCGGTAGCTGTTGTGCCTGGCGGAGGAAAACCGCTCATAATCAGGGTTGGCGTAGGGTTCAAAGTGCGCTGTGATAGCATCCCGCATGGTGGCATAGTTTCTCGGAGGTCCGGCCTCACGCACCGTCTTGGAGATCTTGTGGATGTCCACTCCATCCAGGTGGAGGAGCATGGGGCGTCTGTGTGGCACCAGAATTTCTGCAGCCTCGAAGTACGTTTCCAGGCGTTCCACCCACGCCTTCCAGCGTGCCGCTTGGGATGGGGGAGGACCAGTGATGGTGAACGGCTCCAGCGGTGGGACTGACGTCATGATGGTGAGTGGAGGGCCGCGGTGGTGGGCGGTGGGTTAGAGCGCTGTGTCGCTGTGTTGTTGGGTGCACTTATAGCTGGTGGGGCCGTGGTACAGGCCTGGACATGCAGCGAAAATGGCCGTGAACCTGCGCGACCCTGCAGGGGCTCTGGCAGGGCATTTAGGGTGCGAGTCCTCCGACGGGGGCTGTGGACAGAGCAGGTTGAAACTTTCAAGGCTTTGTGGGCCGGCCAACTGCTTGTGCTGTGGAGTTGCTGGGCTGTGGGAGGGTCCCTCCTGTCAGCAGTGTATTGCAGCTTCAGCCTAAGCATTCAGGGCATGGATGTTACAGGCATGTCCAGGGAAGCTGTTGGCAGGGGGTGTTGCAGCGAGATGGCCACACCACGTGGAGGCTGCTTCTGGGGCCTCGCGCTCCTTGCTGCGTCACACCCGCGGATCCAGCAGGGGGCGCTGCAGAGATTTCGGGCGGCGAGGCCGCACACGACAGGAGGACAGAGCGAGCAAAGCTCAGACGCGGCGTAGGAACAGGGGCGATCACCTCCAGCAATACATCAGCCGCGCCGTGAGGTCGTCCGCGCAGTTGCCGACAGCGAAGGTACGGCGGAGACACAATGGGGTGGAGGTCCTTCTCCGGGCAGCAGGGACACCGCGGGGATGGCGGCTGTGATCAGCTGTGGTTTCGGTGTCGCCGGGAGACGGCAGCTCACGCTGTGGGGCCGTAGCCACCCTCGTCGCCAGTGTGGTGTTGGACGGGGCAACACAGGGCCTAATCTCGGGCACGTAATGACTGGCTGCACACAGTAAGTAAGGTGGTGGCCAGATGACTGAGCCAAGCCCGGAGCTCCGGGCTTTTTATTAGTTTGCTCACACTGGACTGGCGTACCCCAGTCCAGCCTATTGCAATTACGTACAGAGGGTCCCAACTGAATTCTCCCTAATGAGACTGGGAGAGGTGGGCTCGCCCTCAATTTCAACAACACTACAGGGATCAGGAAGCACGTTGGAGGGGGGAGAAAGGATACCCCTTATAAGCATTATGATTGGCATGTAGCCCAAAAAGATTGACACGGGCAACTGGAGGAAAAACAAGGACAAGGGCAGTGCGAAGGGGGGGCTCCAAGGTCTCTAAAACCAGTACTAAGGAAAGGGCAGGAAGAACTGGGATTAACAGTTTTTATGCAGCATCTCCAAGGCACCCAAAGACAAGTGGGTTACTTGCATATGCACCTAGGACACTGGTGATGGTGACAGGAAACCCTGATCACGGCTAGGGAATCAGACTAAGAAACACATGACTCACTGCATAGTGACTTATTATTCATTACAACCTTTATCAAATCACTTATCTGAATACTCTCATATTTCATGATGGGCGCTGGTGGCAATCATCAAACAGGACCTGGAAGGAAAGAGAAAAGGAGACCCAATAGCCTGTGTTACTATCCATAAAGTAGGACCCACTACAAAATCTCGCTTTTAAAACCTGGTCACATCTATATATTTTCCCTTTAATCACCACTAATAAAAGCCATCAAACATAAACTGCACAAGCCTCCCATGCCTTATTTTTTATTTTATTTTTTAACTGTTTTTATTGGCATTTTCTCGTTTGCAGCGTAAAGACAATAGCAATCAGCAAAACATATAAACATGTGCAGTTTGGCATCAATATCATCTTCATACAGCAGTGACAGAGGGCCGGGCGGGCTTATTAAGTACAGAAACAGTATTAAGGGTCCCGTCCGTCCCTCCCAGCTATGCACCCAACCATAGGAGATCATTGTGAAGCGGAAAGCGAGAGTCCATAGTGCGTGAGCCACGGTCTCCATATTTTCCAGAACTTTTTAGGGCAACCCCGTGCTGTGTAGGTCGTCTTTTCACCTATCATATACGTATCCATACTCTTTCTCCATTCAGTGAGGGACGGGCCCTCCACCACCCCCCATGTCTTAGCTATGTCACGCTTTGCAACCACTAACCCTAGTTGTATCAGAGTCAGCTTTGGTTTGGGGAGGTCAATGTCCGTGGCTACTCCTAGTATGGCAAACGCGGGGTTGAGCGGGATCGGTTCCCCCAGAATATAACTGAGCTCCTCCCTCAGGGTTTCCCAGTATCGTTGAATCTTTGGGCACTCCCACACCGTGTGGAAGAATGTGCCCTCTGACCCCCTGCAGCGCAGACAGTCTGGAGTTTCGGCCCTCCCAATGCGGTGTAACCTGGCTCTATCATAATACACTCTATGTAGATATTTGTATTGAATTAGTCTGAGGCGCGATCTGATGGCCACCTCTCTGGGATGCATCAATGCCATTTCCCAGTCTAAATCATCCATCTCTCCCACCTCTGTTTCCCATTTTGTCCTTAATTTTTGCAGCGTGTCCGGTTTATTGTTTATTATCGTCCTATATGTCCAGGAGACCGCCTTGTCTGCTATTTCCCCCATCAAGAGTCGGACCTCCAGGGGCGCGTATTCTGGAATGTCGTCAGTGTCTAAGCCTTGTGCCCGCCACGCATGGGCCAGTTGCAGGTATTTATAGTATTGCGTTGTGTTCATGTCGTATTCTGTCTGGAGATGTGTGAAAGTGACCAACTCTTTACGGTACAGTATGTCTTTGAGGTGTGAGATACCCAATAGATCCTATTTCTTAAAATCTCGCAGTTTTGCGATCTCACATAGTCTGTTCCCCACCCACAGCGGGGTTTCCCTGGTAATCCGCTTGTCCCATTTCATTTGCCTTTCGGCTTGCTTCCATACCGCTAGGACGATACGTGTCGCAGTAAGGAGTCGTGAAGCGCCCTTCCCCCCATAAAGATAGTGTGTGTACGGGAGGTTGGTAAACTGCGTGCGCTCCAGGGCATATGTGGGATGGTCGCCCTCTACATGTTCCCATTCATTCACAACTATTAAATGGGCAGCCCAGTAGTAGGCCCAGAGATCTGGCAGGGAAATGCCGCCGTTATATTGGTTACGTTGCATTGTCGCCAGTGTTATCCTCGGTGGTCGCCTATCCATTAGAAATGTCCGCAATATGTCCTCTATTTTAGTAAACACCGCCGCTGGCAACAGCTGATATGTATTTTGTAACACATAGAGGAATTTGGGAAGCACTATCATTTTGTATAGAGCTGCCCTACCAAGAAGGTCAGTGGTAGAGCCTTCCATCTCTCCACGTCTTCGCGGAACTCCCCCAGTACCCTGTATAGATTGTGGTCCAAGGCTGCATGGACATTCGTCGTTACGTAGATCCCTAGATATTTTATGCCTTCTCGGGCCAATTGAAGCTGACTTGGGCCCGTAGTATATTCGCCCCTCTTGTCTGCTGGGTATAAATAGGATTTCCCCCAATTAATCTTGTAACCCGCCTGCGCGCTATACGCTTCGCAGCTTTCCATGATGCAGGGGAGTGTTCTATCCGGATTTGTGATATATAACAGTATGTCATCAGCGTATAGTGAAATACGCTCATCAGATTCCCCCTCCCCTCCTGTCCGAAGTCCCGTTATACCGGGGTGTGCACGTATCACACAGGCAAGCGGCTCCAGCACTAACGCAAAAAGCAGCGGGGATAGCGGACATCCCTGGCGGGTGCCCCTGCCTATGGGGAATTCCCGGGATACCACACCGTTGACTCTAACCCTTGCCAGGGGTCTGTCATAGAGCACGGCGATCCACTGCCGAAACACCGGTCCGAAGGCAAATGCCTCCAGGGCAGACATGAGAAAGGGCCAATGAACGGTGTCGAATGCCTTTTCGGCGTCTAGGGACAAGACTAGGTGTGGTTCCTCTCGTTTGTTGACCACCTCCAACCAGTTGTGTAGCCGTCTCAAGTTAAGTCTCGTCGACCTCTTTGGCATGAAGCCAGATTGGTCCCTGTGTATGAGACCCGCAATTACAGTTGTAAGCCTATTCGCTAATATTCTAGCTAGTATTTTGGTCTCTAAGTTGATAAGTGAGCTAGGGCGATATGAGCTACACAGCTTCGGCAGTCTATCTTTCTTGTGAATAACCGTTATCGTGGCAGTTCGTAGGTCTCTGGGGAGAGTCCCCGTCTCGTGTGCTTAGTTGGAGGAGGTGCGGGCTAAAGAGTGTGGAGTGCTGTTTGAAGAATTCCGGTGGGAGCCCGTTGGGCCCAGAGGCTTTCCCTGTTTTCAGCTGTCCAATGGCTATCATGACTTCTTCCTTAGTGATTTTATTGTCTAGGGATGTTGACTCACTGTCCTCTAATTTGGGGAGCTGTATCTCCCGTAGATAGTCTTGAATTTGAGATGTGTCAGCTAGCGCCCGCGGCGCATAGAAGGCCTCGTAATAATCCGCAAAGGCATTTGCTATTGTGCTAGGGGTCTCGTAAAGCCGGCCATCCTCCCCCTGTATCTGGGTTACCCATCTACTGTCTTGCTCTTTTTTACTAAGCCACGCCAGTAGTCTGCCTGTCTTGTCCCCTGTGTCATACAGTCGCCGATGTAGGGCTTGTATCGCATGTTGCGCCTCTCGCCTGGCTAACGTGAAGTATTCCTGCCTGAGAAGTTGTAGGTTGCGTAGCAGTGTGGGGTCTTGATCCGAACTTGCCTGGGCTTCGAGCTGTACTAATCGGGCTTCAATCCCAGTGACCTCTTCCTCCTCTTTTCGTTTTTTGTGAGCTATGATGTTTTGGGCCCTATCCCTGAGTACGGGTTTGTATGCCTCCCATAGTGTGATTGCCGAGTCAACCGACCCCACGTTCTCTTTGAAATAAAGCTCCGTGTCGGTTCTGAGTTCGCTTGCAACCTGCTCATCCTTTAATACCCACGCGTTGAGTCTCCATCCCCCAGTCTGCTGGTGCAAGCGGGTTCCCACTGTAAGCCATACGGGCGAGTGGTCGGAGAGGCCTCTTGCCAAGAATTTCACTTCGCGGACCTCCCCCAGGTCTCCTCCCAAGGCGAATATGTAATCTATCCTTGAGAAGGCTTTATGGGCTCCGGAGTAAAAGGAATAGGCTCTGGTCTGGGAGTGCTGCCTACGCCATAGGTCTGTAAGTGTTAATGCGTCTGCGAACCGTCGTAAGGGCATCGCCTTGGGATCCCTAGTCATAGCAGTCGTGTGGTCAAGCATGGGGTCCATTACATCATTGAAGTCACCCCCAATGATGTGTGTGTCTGAACCGGCCTCCAACAGTATTGCTCTGAGCTTATCTAGTGTCTGCCGTTGGAGCCGAGGTGGCGCATACGCACTGATAAATGTGACGTTCTGTCTGTTCCACACCCCCTTTACCGCTACGTATGTGCCATTGGGGTCTGTCCAGGTATGTTCCAGTCTGAAGGGTGGATTTTTCCGGATTAGTAGCGCTACCCCTCTTGCTCCAGTGGAGAAGCCAGCGTGTGCCAACGTTTTGTATGCACCACGGCCTAGAAAACCACATTGTGTGCCTCGTAAGTGGGTCTCCTGTAGGAGAATAACATCAGGCTTCAGTCTCTTAAAGTAAGCGGCCACTAACCCTCTCTTGATCTTATTTCCCATCCCATTCACATTCCATGAGAGGATAGAGTATTTTCCTTGCTCAGCCATTGCCATCCCAGTCGTGTGCGGTGCCCAGTCTCGCTGTCAGCCCATTTCCCTCCCTCCACTGCTGCAATCTCTGCAATCTAAAAACTTCTATTGTCCCACTGGTGTGCCATTGTTTTGCAAAAGAACCCCAACTCCCCTCCCCACCCTCCCTGCCGCACCCCCCCAACATCCGACCGACTGCCCCTAGGGTTAACAGGACCAACTGTGCCGTGCTCAGATTGGCAAGGTCTATCGCCCACCCCCCAACCCATTGTCTTAAACTTCCCTCAGTCTCTCTTGGCCCCTCTCAGGAGTTTGCAGGCCCCGGGTGAACCATCTGGGGCTTAGGCTATCGGGCAAATCGGTTCCCATGCCTTATTTTTGACCGTCCCTCTACAGTTACCTTGAGGCAAGACTCAGTCTTCCTACAGACACCCATGTACAAGCTCTCACCAGAAGCAATAGCTATCATGACGCCATTCATCGAAAGCATGATAGAACAGGGCATTCTGAAAGAATTGATTGGAAGTCCATGTAACTCTCCAATCATGGCTTTTTTCGGAAATCAAACATAACAGGCTCACACATAACCACATCAATGACCTGGTACCATTTGATTAATAATGCATGGATGCCTTCCTAGAGCTCAAACATTTACTTTTTAGCACACCAGCTTTAGTAATGCCAGACTACAACAAGGAATTCACCTTTGATTTCCACATATGTGACAGATGTGCGATGTCTGTGCTGGATACAGACGCACGAGAAAGTGCGTCTATGTCAGTGGCATATTTTTTAGCTACCCTGGACCGAGTGGCCATCGCGCTTCCTGGTTGCCTGAAAGCAGTCGCTGTTTTTAGTTTGAGCATACAGCAGAGTGGAGGTATTGTCATGGCACATCCCCTCATTGTCATAGTCCTCTACTCAGTTGCAATCCTCATGACCCGCACTTGAACACAGCACATGATAAACAGCCACCTCACTCTGTACAAGCTTTTGGCTGCAGAAAATGTCTCATTGTGATGGTGCAATACAGTACACCCAGCAACCGTCTTGTCCACTCCTGAAGATGACTCTTACATATGTGAATGTGACTAAAGTTGTGTTGACGTGACAGAATTGTGCTCTAAACCGAGACCTGACATTTTGGAGGTGCCCCTTGAAGAATTTTATCACACATTATTTGTTGATGGCTCTTGGTCGAGAGACAGACATTGTAGGTTAAGATCAGCAAATGGCATCTGCATGGCAAATAGGGTTGTGGAAGACTTCAACTTGTGACACGTAACCTCTGCACAAGTGGCTGAGTGATAGCTCTGACAAGGGCATGCTGTGCATCTGATGGGGCGAGAGGTACCATTTATACTGAAAGCCTGTATGAATTTGTGTGGTGCACAATTTCGGGCAGTTGTGGTCACAGATAGGTTGCCTGATCTCCTCTGGTTCCCCAATAGGCAATAGCCTGTATGTACATAATTTTCTAAATGTCCTCTAGTTGCTCAAGGAAATAGCAGTTGTGAAGTGTGCTGCCCACAACAGCAGCAATGATTTCATCACTACAAGATAACAGATATGCAGATGAGATTGCCAGGTACTGTGCTCTTGAGGCCAGTGCATTTCACTTGGATGAACCATGCATTGGGGAAAATCAGACTGTCTTTAATATGCTATTGAATACTATACAGACTTTCAACGAGCTTAGAGAGCTGCAATATGAGGCTACCAAAATTAAGAAAGAGTAATGGGAGAAACCAGAATGTTTGAAAGACTCCAGTGATATTTGGATGTCAAACGATGGGAAAACAGGTCTGCCTGATTCCATGTTGCTGGCTATGGTCTGACACTGACATGGTCTGGCGCATGTCAATCAAGATGGGATGGTGCAGACCTTCAAGCACCATTGGAACAACTTACACTTCCATGTCATGGCCAAAAGGTTATGTCAATGATGTATAGTGTCGAGAACCAGAACAAGGGAACCCTACTCACTAAGGAACCAGGGTAGATTAATTGTTATCAGAAACAGTGGTTCCTGTGGAATGATACTGTCTATCTTGATATTAAGATGCGCAATCGCAATACAAAGGGGTTAGAGTGATGTCAGAGGGAGAAGAAACCACATATACTAATGGTATAGTAAATCACAGTTGATTTTATATCACAAAAAAGGGAAAGAAAGAATATATACAATGCCAAAAAGAATTGAAATACAATTGTGCGTAGTGTCCCCAGTGAAAACAGGAACCTAAAGTATTGGTGCCAAATTTGTGACAGTATTCGTACAAGGTTTCCAAAATTCTATGAAAGTCGACCATTAAATATATACAGGGTAAACAGCAGCTATATACAGTGATATGCGCATGCTAATGGTTCGCTTTTTCTTTGTGTCGACGACGTTTCGACCCTCTGTGCAGTGTAGGGTCTCATCAGGACCTAGAGATGTAGGGACATCTGGTGATTCGACTGCGCAGCCGCGTGAGGAGTGTGTGCCACACGTGAGTGAATGAAGAAAAAGAAGATACTCACAATGGGACCCAGCCGGGTACCCAAGTGTGAGTGAGGGAAGGGGCTGCCAGTCAATGGATAGCACAGCGTTGGGATGCAGGTGATGAAACACTACAGCGTCTGTATGCTGATAGTGTAATAGGGAACTCTGAATTACGGTTTTCCACGGCCTAGAGCAACTCCAGTGTCCTCAATAATAAGATGGAGTAAGGTTCATAAATAGATTTCTGTAACCTAATTATGTTTAGCATTCAGGATATTCTGGCCGTAGCCGTCAGTGTTGCTGAGTAATCGCTGACGAATGAAGTCCTGGTATGTAGATGTAAGAGTTCCCCTAGCGCGTGACGATCAAACGTGCTGACTGCAAGGCAGCGTGAGTCAGCCTTGCTCAGAAGTCAAATTGACTCTTACATCTACATACCAGGACTTCGTTCGTCAGCAATGGGGAGAATCATGAGAATTTCTTCTGTTTCCACAGTAGCCTTGTGAATATTACAGATGACATAGCCCTCGACTATTGCAAAGGGCTGGCTGATATAGTATATTCGATCATAGGCCAATTTGGTGACACCAGCCGTGATGTCTGACCCATGTCATGATTTGGACCCAGGGGATTGGGTCCTCGTGAAAAAGCATGAGCACAAGTTATGCTTGGAAGAGTGTTGGAGAGAACCTCACAAAGTGCTCCTTGTGACCAACACTGCTGTGAAATGTGCAGGCCTTCCTAACTAGATCCATGCATCGCATACGAAGAGAATGAGACAGGCAGACACCAAGGTGGGGATAACACCCACTGGTTCTCCAATTTCAGCTCGATTAGAAGTTTCTGAGACATCAGAGGAAGGAGGTGAAGAGGCCTGACCTGAGAGTCAACAGAACCATTCACCTAAACAGCAACCTGGGCAGAGCCCAAGCAAAAGACCAGGGTTTTCAGCACAAGAAGAAACACAGAAACTGGACTCCGTATCCTCTACGTCCCTGGTGAGCCTTGGATAACCGAGCCCGATCACGCCAAAACAAGTATATTGCCAGTTGAAAATGAAGCAGGTGAAGCCACAGAAGTGGATTCCAAAGATGAAACTGTACTCTATGAGCCAGAAATGACAAGAACCTCAAAGGGAAGAGTGCATCAGGAAGATGAATGGCCAGGGAGTGAAAGCAAGAGAAGGAGAGTGTAAGCAAGTAGGCCAGAGACTATTATAGAGGAGAGTAAGCTAGAAGAACAAGGGGACACAGAACTAGAAGAACTAAGTGATAGGGATTCTGACCAACCAGAGCTAAAGAGACCAAAGAGACTGACAAAACCGAACCAAATGTTTTCAGGCCCTGAATGAACTTAATTTGTAAAGAGTGATGCAGAATTAGATGACTTCCGAACTGACACGGACGAGCCTCCATGACATCTCAGTGACTGTAGTACAGGAGAAAGAAAGTTGACAGAAAAATTCCAGAACCTCACAGCGCTGATTCCGAGATAATATTACCTTAGCCCAACGGTTAGAGGAACATAAAGCACATAGATATCCAGCTGAAACAGACGACTGTCACTGTAGATTTCGAGACAGGATAGAGTAGTGGTCTTCAAACTTTTTAGTGCAGTGCCCCTCCCCACCCCCAGTGGAAAAACTAAATCATCGGGCCCCCCTCAGAATGTTTCACAAATATTCTATTAAATTGGAAATGTTTAAGTATGTCTAGACTTCTTTAAACATTGCAGTTAAGTTCTGTTACTGTTTTAAAAATGCAATCAAATACATGATTGCCAAACATACTATTCTGGTCAGACAGGCCTTACTAACATGTAAAAGTATCCACAGTGTGATTATTAGAAATGGGGGTGGGGTTTTGAAGAATATTTGGAGTCCCTTCCCTTTTGACACATATTCTCAGCTAGGATATAAATGACAACAGATGTTAGAGATGGCTTATTACAGAGCGGCTTACTGCTGCTCATTGTTTTCTGCTTAAAACACAGCACTGTTATCAGCATAATGCTTCTTTTGGCCAGAGCCTGGCACCCCCACGGGATCACTAGAGGCCCCCCTCTAGGGCCCACCACCCATTTTAAAGACCCTTGGGATAGAGACAATAGGAGAGAGAGCTTCAAACTTACAAAAGCAAAGATTGAACTTAGAGACAGATTTTCCTTTCCTACTTTGAGTTGTAAAGAGACTAACATGCCATTTAAGGTTGTGCTTCAAAAGTGTCATAGTAGTTTTGGTCATTGTTACAAATGGGATTCCTGGTTGGCTGAGGTATGCACCCAGGCCAGGCAGGAAACACCGCTCTAGACATGGTAAGCTAGATACACACTAAAAGATAACCTGTGCTCACCCTCTGGTATCTTGGCACAGAGCAGTCAGGCTTATCTAAAGAGGCCATGTGTAAAGTATTTGTGCACCACACTCACACACTTACACAATGAATACACCACAAAGAGACTCCACACAGGTTTAGAAAAATAGATTGTTATATTCTGAACAAAACAAGACCAAAATGACAGAAATCCTATGTATAGAAGTTGAGATATTGAATTCAAAAGGAATAAATGCAATAAAGCGCTTAGAAGCAAGAAGCTCTAAAAAAGGTTACTTTAGGTCGCGCATGACTAGGACAAAGTCAAAGTTCGGGCCAGCCTCCGAAAGCGCAGGCCAGCTACAGGACCCACGCAGGCCTCGGTAAACAAAGTACCTTTCCTAGTCGCAAGCAACAAAATTGTGTCGATCTTCTCCACGCAGTGTAGTCAATGCGTTGGTTCTAATTCACGCAATAGGGTCGATGCACTGAAGTCGAGCCTCGAGGTCGGTACCTAAGATCGGCGGTGCGTCATTGTTGAACCTCGCAGTCAGGTCTTGCGTAGTTGTCGACCCGCACAGGGCAGTCTCCGGATCGGCACTATGTCAGTGTTGAAGGGCACTGTGTCGGTTCCGATCAGCACAGCGGTGACAATGCTTCGATTTTGTAGCAGAATAGCTGCTGAAACCACTTCCAAGGCCCAGAACTGGAGAGGGCACCTCAGGCAAGGGTAGAACTCACACATGGCTGAGTCCAGCAGCCCCAGCAGAACTGCAAAAATTATTTTGTATCCATGAGACTTCAGAACACAGGAGGCAAGCCAGCAAGCCCTTGAAGATCACTTGGAGGGAAGGCAGAGTCCAGCTCTCCTTCAGCAGAGTCAGTCAGAGAGCAGCAGGGCAACAAACAGAAAAGCAGGCTTTCCAGATCAGCAGTCGAGTTGAGTTCTTTAGACAGCACAGCAGTTCTTCTTGCAGCGCTTCAGTTACATGTCCAGTAGTATCTGATTAGATGGGGTCAGAGCCCCAGTATGTATACCCAAATGTGCCTTTGATGTGGGGGTGACTTCAAAGCAGTTCTCTGAAGTGCACAAGTTTCTCTTTCAACCCAGTCCTGTCTGCCAGGCTATCTGTGGAGGGTAATCAGTCCTTTGTGTCCTTAACCTTAAGGATGGTACTGAACTATATTTTCTCCTTTTAGGTGCGGTGCTGTAGGGATAGTGTTCGCTGCGTCGCTGGATTTGCAAGGGCTGAATTTTTGTTTTCCTTTCACTTACAGCCGCACAAATGAATTAGCTCTATGCACGACGACAGCAGCAAAGTTGGGTAAGCGCCCCCCTTTATTTTTCATTTATGTCATTGATCTCCCTTTGTCCAGTGATTGTACTGCACTAACCGCTATATTACATTCTGTTCTAGATCCCTTAAACTTTGTATTGTGAACTAGGAGCCTTGGGCCCTTATACGGATAGACTACTATTGGATTCCATACCAAGTCTTATCTCTGGACTGCTGAAGGTTAGTCAGTGTGTGTTCAGTTAAAGAGAGAGCCGCCCCTTTTTTCAAACCTCCCGTTTTTAATTGTCATTATTTTCCCCCCTTTTGTTAGGTTGACCCCCCCTTTTTCCTTTCCATCCTGATGAAGACCCACAAATAAGGTCATGTTTCACCTCAACTATAAGTCGGGGCGAAACCTCACATACTTTTGCAAGCCTGATTGAATATTCAGATCCTTATGAAGGGTGTGCATTGATTTATCGGCCACCTATCCCTAGTATGGACTTATCTTGAATATTAGAAAGTACTCTCAAACAGGCTTATCGCAGTGGCTTGTGAATGCTGCTGTGTCTATTGGTTTTTAGTACTATTGTTATTTATTATTCCTTCCTCTTACGTATCACTTTGCACATGAGCACCTCAATAAGCACTTCTTTCTTGCGCTATATGGAGAAACCATGATAACATTCAATAAATGTATGCATTACTCATTGATAAAATATAAATTGAATTTATTTTGCAAATTGTATTTGTGGTTGGTCTGTTTTCTCTCTCACACAATTATCAATTTGTGTTGATTAAGATTCTTGAATTAATATCGTATTTTCGTTTTCACTTATAACATTAGGACCATTTTGTTATGTATCCAAATATCCCCGCAGCCATGTGCCTATGAGTCAAATATCATCATAGCCATGATGAGTCGGACCAAATATCACCATAGTCATGATGAATCGGACTGAAGGCCCTGAGTGATGTTACTGTTTGTACTTTGGTGTTTCATGACTCGGTAGCCTAGGGCCCCGGGGGATAATTACCATGCCAAGAACGTTGTCAAGCCTATGGGGCAATGAGTCCCATGAAGAGCCAGGGAGGCATTAAGACATGTGCTCGATCCTGCAAACCCCCCACACACAAGGTACAGGAGGAGGGAGAACACATGGAGGTCAGGACCATGACACAGTGCTGCAGCCCACCAGTAGCATTTGAAGTACGGGCCCTGGGTATATGGTATACCACTTTACAAGGGACTTACCAGTACAACAAATATGCCAATCAGGTATACACCAATGTCATCATGTTTAGAGCAGAGAGCACATGCACATTAGCACTAGTTAGCAGTGGTAAAGTGCTCAGAGTCCTAAAGCGATACAAAAGGGGATGATGGACGGAACGTTTGAGCCAATCAAACACTCACCCCCAGTCAACTGATCTGGGTTTAATCCATCATCATTCTTTAGCTCACTCCACCACCCCAGTTCAGACATGGCCATATGCAAATCAGTCTGACCCTGTGCCTCATGGGAACAGTCCAGCCCGAACTGCCAAGCCATGTCTTCCCTGGACCGGAAACAAGCATCCTAGGACCGGTTTCTGGCATTTCAGCCGTCATCAGCCAGGCTTGCTTGAATCCAGTGGCAAAGTGAGCAAGGGACCCACGTCTGGGCATACCCCGCCAACTTAGGGCGACCAAAGCGATACAAAGGGGATGATGGACGGAACGTTTGAGCCAATCAAACACTCACCCCCAGTCAACTGATCTGGGTTTAATCCATCATCATTCTTTAGCTCACTCCACCACCCCAGTTCAGACATGGCCATATGCAAATCAGTCTGACCCTGTGCCTCATGGGAACAGTCCAGCCCGAACTGCCAAGCCATGTCTTCCCTGGACCGGAAACAAGCATCCTAGGACCGGTTTCTGGCATTTCAGCCGTCATCAGCCAGGCTTGCTTGAATCCAGTGGCAAAGTGAGCAAGGGACCCACGTCTGGGCATACCCCGCCAACTTAGGGCGACCAAGCGATACAAAGGGGATGATGGACGGAATGTTTGAGCCAATCAAACACTCACCCCAGTCAACTGATCTGGGTTTAATCCATCATCATTCTTTAGCTCACTCCACCACCCCAGTTCAGACATGGCCATATGCAAATCAGTCTGACCCTGTGCCTCATGGGAACAGTCCAGCCCGAACTGCCAAGCCATGTCTTCCCTGGACCGGAAACAAGCATCCTAGGACCGGTTTCTGGCATTTCAGCCGTCATCAGCCAGGCTTGCTTGAATCCAGTGGCAAAGTGAGCAAGGGACCCATGTCTGGGCATACCCCCGCCAACTTAGGGCGACCAAAGCGATACAAAGGGGATGATGGACGGAGCGTTTGAGCCAATCAAACACTCACCCCCAGTCAACTGATCTGGGTTTAATCCATCATCATTCTTTAGCTCACTCCACCACCCCAGTTCAGACATGGCCATATGCAAATCAGTCTGACCCTGTGCCTCATGGGAACAGTCCAGCCCGAACTGCCAAGCCATGTCTTCCCTGGACCGGAAACAAGCATCCTAGGACCGGTTTCTGGCATTTCAGCCGTCATCAGCCAGGCTTGCTTGAATCCAGTGGCAAAGTGAGCAAGGGACCCACGTCTGGGCATACCCCCGCCAACTTAGGGCGACCAAAGCGATACAAAAGGGGATGATGGACGGAGCGTTTGAGCCAATCAAACACTCACCCCAGTCAACTGATCTGGGTTTAATCCATCATCATTCTTTAGCTCACTCCACCACCCCAGTTCAGACATGGCCATATGCAAATCAGTCTGACCCTGTGCCTCATGGGAACAGTCCAGCCCGAACTGCCAAGCCATGTCTTCCCTGGACCGGAAACAAGCATCCTAGGACCGGTTTCTGGCATTTCAGCCGTCATCAGCCAGGCTTGCTTGAATCCAGTGGCAAAGTGAGTGGAGTGAGCTAAAGAATGATGATGGATTAAACCCAGATCAGTTGACTGGGGGTGAGTGTTTGATTGGCTCAAACGGAATGCCAGAAACCGGTCCTAGGATGCTTGTTTCCGGTCCAGGGAAGACATGGCTTGGCAGTTCGGGCTGGACTGTT
Organism: Calotriton arnoldi; assembly: GCA_963921515.1. Lineage (NCBI taxonomy): Eukaryota > Metazoa > Chordata > Amphibia > Caudata > Salamandridae > Calotriton > Calotriton arnoldi. Next base: position 96,706 of record CAWUFW010000913.1, on the reverse strand, counting down.
CCCATGAGGCACAGGGTCAGACTGATTTGCATATGGCCATGTCTGAACTGGGGTGGTGGAGTGAGCTAAAGAATGATGATGGATTAAACCCAGATCAGTTGACTGGGGGTGAGTGTTTGATTGGCTCAAACGTTCCGTCCATCATCCCCTTTGTATCGCTTTGTTCGCCCTAAGTTGGCGGGGTATGCCCAGACGTGGGTCCCTTGCTCACTTTGCCACTGGATTCAAGCAAGCCTGGCTGATGACGGCTGGAATGCCAGAAACCGGTCCTAGGATGCTTGTTTCCGGTCCAGGGAAGACATGGCTTGGCAGTTCGGGCTGGACTGTTCCCATGAGGCACAGGGTCAGACTGATTTGCATATGGCCATGTCTGAACTGGGGTGGTGGAGTGAGCTAAAGAATGATGATGGATTAAACCCAGATCAGTTGACTGGGGGTGAGTGTTTGATTGGCTCAAACGTTCCGTCCATCATCCCCTTTTGTATCGCTTTGTTCGCCCTAAGTTGGCGGGGTATGCCCAGACGTGGGTCCCTTGCTCACTTTGCCACTGGATTCAAGCAAGCCTGGCTGATGACGGCTGGAATGCCAGAAACCGGTCCTAGGATGCTCGTTTCCGGTCCAGGGAAGACATGGCTTGGCAGTTCGGGCTGGACTGTTCCCATGAGGCACAGGGTCAGACTGATTTGCATATGGCCATGTCTGAACTGGGGTGGTGGAGTGAGCTAAAGAATGATGATGGATTAAACCCAGATCAGTTGACTGGGGGTGAGTGTTTGATTGGCTCAAGCGTTCCGTCCATCATCCCCTTTTGTATCGCTTTGTTCGCCCTAAGTTGGCGGGGTATGCCCAGACGTGGGTCCCTTGCTCACTTTGCCACTGGATTCAAGCAAGCCTGGCTGATGACGGCTGGAATGCCAGAAACCGGTCCTAGGATGCTTGTTTCCGGTCCAGGGAAGACATGGCTTGGCAGTTCGGGCTGGACTGTTCCCATGAGGCACAGGGTCAGACTGATTTGCATATGGCCATGTCTGAACTGGGGTGGTGGAGTGAGCTAAAGAATGATGATGGATTAAACCCAGATCAGTTGACTGGGGGTGAGTGTTTGATTGGCTCAAACGTTCCGTCCATCATCCCCTTTTGTATCGCAGAGTCCTAAAGCCAACAAAAACAAGATCAGAAAAATAGGAGGAGGAGTGCAAAACGTTTGGGGTGACCCTTCAGAGAGGGCCATTTTCCAACACGACCCCAACTCTAGCCTAAAGCCAGGGCAGACTAATCAATACCTTAATGGACTTCCCTGCATAGGGCGATAGAACCTGGATAATGGCCCACTACTGCACGGGTACTTGCCAGTTCTACGCCTCTCTGAACCCAGTTGAATCCCTCTGTCTATACTCTTTGGGGCAACTGAGGGAACCCATGGGGGAATCCTTCTTTCCTGTGGACCCCATCTGTGTAGCACTTAACCTTAATTTCCTCACAGATGCATCCCAGTAGGTAGACAGTACCACCATGGCCAACAAAGTGATGTGGCCCATTCCACCCCTTGGGTCTGACTTCAGTCCCCAATACAAGGAGACCTCTGTCCACAGGGACAGCAACCACCAGAGGCCACTGACAGCTGTCAATGTCAAAAGCCAGTCCCCAGGCCATTCAGGGTTCTCTGTGGTTTCTAAGAGCGGGGGACTATAGCCCCAGGTGCAGTGCATCCTTTCTCCACTCCACCCCCCACCAGTTCAGAGTCTGTAACCTTGGGCTGGATAGGAGTCAGGGATGAGTCCTTGCTCCCCCTGTACCTCTCTTTGGGGTTCTGTACCTACCGTTTAGGAGTGGTAATGCCAGAAAGCTGATCAGTCAGGGTGCTTGTGGTAGCTGCCCTGCCCAGTTCTCCCAACAGTCCAGTTTCCTGAAACTGGTCCTCCAGCCCACGGTCTGTACCCTTATGCTGAACATGTGCCTGGCAAGCCAGGACTTCCAGGAGATCACACCTACCCCCCCAAGGGAAACACACTCTGCATGTGTTGTGCAAGAGTCTTCCTGGTGCAGGTCTCCCGACCCCTGTCCCCGAGATAGAGCATGGAGCAACCCAGGGCAGATGTGGCCTCACCAGGGTCTGTCTTGGGGTGCTCTGATTTCAGAACTGGCAATCCCTCCCCCATTATTCCTCCCACTGGGGACTGTCTCCCCTCTTACCTCTCCATCTGGGCTTTGCTTTTGCACCCTCCTCTATGGAGTGGTACTGCCAGAAAAAAGAACTGGTTGGATGTTTGTGGCAGCTGCCCCCCCCAAGTGCTCCTGACACTGTGGGACCCCCCTCAGTGAATGGTCTCTCAGTACAGACTAGGCTCCCCTGCTGGTGCTCCCTCTGGGAGCTTGGAATAGGGCACCCTGGGTCTCTGCCCACCCCATCTCTCCTTCTACTCCGAGAAGGGACATGGGACCCTTTACTCTCCACTATAATGGGACCTTACCCAGTTACTGTGAACCTCCCCCACCCTCAGTTGTGCGAACCTGAGCCACTCCTTTTAGGATCACTCCCAAATGCCTTTTCAGGCACTCTGGTACTCACCCAGAGATCTGCCTCCTTTGCAAGTTCCCTGGGGCTAGAGAATTTACACTTAACCAGGTGTTGGCGTAGCCCTGGAAAACAATAACTGAACATGTGCTCCCTGGCAATCAAATTGTACAGCCCTTCAAAAGTGTTTACGATGCTACCCTTCACCCAACCCTCCAGTGCTCTGCAAAAGTACCCTACAAATTCCTCCCAGGACTGTCAAGACAGTTTCTAACTGCCACTGAATCTCAACCAACATTCTTCTGGGGTGAATTCATACTTCTTAACCAGAGCCTCCTTTATGGGGGTATACCTCAACCTGTTCCCATCTTCTAGGGCCAGTAGGGCGCAGGAGCGGCCCGGGCAGGTAAGATCGGTGAGGCGGCGGGGCCACGGTGGGGCCACGGATTAATTCCACAGATGACCACAAGGGAAAATTAAATAAATAATAAATTTTCCCTCATCGTCGTCTGTCGAAACCTCCCCTCCCCACCTGGCCCCACCAATCTTACCTGCACGGGCCGCGGCTGGTAGGGTGTCCCTCCCACCACCAGGAATATCACTCCATATGCCAGCTCCCCAATCCTCCTCAGGGATCCTGTGCATCTCTAAAGCTACCTCATATGCCTGAAACCACTGGTGTACGTCACCCCCCTCCTTGAAGTTAGGCACCAAGGGCCAGATGCATCAAGCATTTTTGTCCTCGCAAATGGGTGGATTCGCAGAATCGGCCCATTTGCGATCGCAAAAAATGCTTTTGCGATGCATCAAACCCAATTTTGCGATTTGGTAACCTGTTACCGAATCGCTAAATGGGTTTGGGATTCGCTATTTGGAAGGGGCGTGTTTAGGGCGTCCCTTCCAAATAGCGAATCCTAACAGTATGCATAAATGTTTTGTGACCGTGAATGCGGTCGCAAAACATTTGCATATTACCACCTACTTCAAGTAGGTGGTTAGACATTCGCAAATGGGAAGGGGTCCCAAAGGGACCCCTTCCCCTTTGTGAATGTTTGTAAAAGCATTTTTAAGCGCAGGCAGTGGTACCACAGACCACTGCCTGTTCTTAAAAAATGAAAAGAAAACTTTTCATTTTTCTTTTTGTAAAGCAACTCGTTTTCTTTTAAGGAAAACGGGCTGCTTTACAAAAAAATGATTGCTTTATTTAAAGCAATCACAGACATGGTGGTCTGCTGATCTCAGCAGGCCACCATCCCTGTGATTTTGCGATTCCTAGGGGGTCGCAAATTGCGACCTACCTCATTAATATTCATGAGGTAGGTCATTTGCGACCCCTTAGGAATCGCAGAAAGTGTACTGCACACTTTCATGCATGCCGTTTTGCGATTCCCTAATTGCGAATCGCAAAGATTCGCAATTAGGGAAGTGCAAAACATTTTTTTTATGCATCTGGCCCCAGATCTCTGGGTATGTGGACTGTATCTTTAGCACTGGACACAGTAGTTTTGCTCAACTCTGCTAGCTGTTTAGCCTTCAGATCCAGCTCCTTGAGACTCAGTTTATGAGCCTACAAGGCTTTTCTCTCTTCCATGGCTCTCTCAGCCTCAGCTGCCTCCATGGCAAGTTTATCTCTAGCTAAGGCCCTTTCAGCCTCAGCCATCAATCTCCTCAGCCAGGGCTTTGTCAGCCTCGGCTCTTCTCTCTTCTGCAGCCAGCTGGGCCAGCTACAGCCTTAGGTCCCTCTCACCCTGCCTGACCTTGAGCTCCTCAGGGGACAGGGTTTGGGAGGAGACACTGCTCCGAGCATGGGCTCCAGTAGGGGACTCCCTCTCTGTGGATTCCCCTCTCTCTTCTGGACTTTGCCCAGCCATTTTTCTGCTCCTCTCCTTTCTCAGGGACACTGCCCTCGTGGGCCTCTGGTGAAGAATGATTCTCTTGAATTCCAATGGGGTCCTCCTCAGTGGCGGCTGGCATCTACCTGGGGTGTGGGAGACAATGGCGGGGAGTGTGCGAGCGAAAGAAAATAAAAAAAATAAAAACTTCGCTTAATGCGACGCGATGTCCAACGCTCCGGTCCTCTTCTCACCACCGGAACTGGAAGCAGCAACTCCCTTGACCAATCAGGGCGCTGCTCTCATGCAGCATGAGAGCAGAGCCCTGATTGGAGGGAGCGGCCTCACTCAGCGCTCCACAGCGCTCTGGAGACTGTGGCTCGCTCTAACCCAGCTGTCTTAAGATAGCTGGGTTAGAGCTGTTTAAAGTGCCCATGTGTGGCTGGTCGTCTCTAGACGGCCGACCAAAAAGACATGTGCACTTTAAACAGTGCCATAGCAGCCCACCCTCCTCCCTGCTGAGTGACATGCTGCTGTCACTCAACAGCGGCTCGCCCCGTCCTGACGCTCTGTTCGGGACGGGGAAGAGAAATAAAATGGTAATAAATTACCATTTTATTTTTCAGGAGTTTGGGGTATTTAAGTGGGGCGATGCTCCTCCGCTCCAACGGAGGAGCCTCCACAGGTCCTCCCCCTCAGAGTTTCCTGTTGTTGCTCCAACCTTGCGTTTGTACTCAAATGCATGTAGGGCCAGCATGAGGTCCAGACTGTCAGAACCTCTTTTCCTAGGCAGCCCCCTCTCCTTGTAGAACCTCCTTAGCTCTCTCACACTGCAAGATGACAGGCAGCTGAGATCCATTTCCATTCTGTCAAGGTTTCACTGGTGCAACAACAAAGTCCCAAGTCGAAGAAGATGAGAACGAGTAAATCTAGAAAAATGACCAATTTGAGACAACAGGATAATTTGAAACTCGTAATAGTCTTTGTATAAAGTTGTAGTGAACAGTGATTAACTATGGCATTTCACAAACACCATCCTATCCTCACCTCAGCCACCAATGTTAGAAATGGGATTCCTGGTTGGCTGAGGTATGCACCCAGGCCAGACAGGAACCACCATTCTACTCAGGGTAAGCTGGATACACACTAAAAGATAACCTGTGCTCACCCTCTGGTAGATTGGCACAGAGCAGTCAGGCTTATCTAAAGAGGTCATGTGTAAAGTACACACACACAGTAACACGACGAATACACCACAAAAAGACCCTACACAGGTTTAGAAAAATGGATTATTATATTCTGGACAAAATAAGTCCAAAACTACAAAAATCCAATGTATAGAAGTTGAGATATTGAATTTTAAAGGAATAAATGCAGTAAAGAGTTGTGAGAAGCTGGCCTGGTATATGATGTCCACTAATGTAAGTGGGCAGCTTGCACCAGTCCAGACAACCCTTATGGTGATTTAAGAGGTCTCAGACAACCTTAGAAAGCTATCCAAGTGGTAGCTGTGGAGAGCAGCCTTCAGCCTTAGTCTTGAAGGAGTGTAAAGCAGCTTGTTTTACCAGAATGCAATCTTATAGTATAGATTAAATGAAAAAGAACCACACAAGGTATTTATAAAAATATGTATTTATTATATAATACTCTCTAGTACGTTCCAGTATCTCCCACATGGAGATATACACAAAGCACACAATACTATAGCAAAGAAATCACAGTAAATAGCACTAATACACAGTGGGCCCCCCAGGGGGGGACCAAACCTTATACTAAGAAAGTGGTATAAGAACCATGACTCGAGTCAGGACAATGTCGAGAGCTTGTAGAATCGCTGAAGGTAAGTAGACAGGGACCCCATGGAGGGCGCTTGCAGTGTGAGAACACGACCGCGGGCTCCGTACAACTCTACGTGTAAGCCGTGGTTGGATTTTTTAAAGATTAGGGACCTTTCCCAGTAGACCCTGAGGAAACCCCGTGGAAGACAGAAGGTTGGAGAGCCACCCCACCCGTGGATACCGTAGTACCCAAGTTACCTATCCTAGGGAAGCAGGGTGCATAGGTGTGAAATGGCGTCGGAAACCGCAAGAGTACCGCAAGAGTAGCGCCCAAGCAAGGCAATCAGAATGCAGATGTATGTAGATTGAGGACTCAGACACACCTATCCTACCTATATTGTGGCTGTTTAGAGGGATTGCACAAAGGATAGCTGTCACCCACCCCAGTGGCATTTCTAAAACAGTAATGTTAAATCCAACTTCACCGGTAAGGAGGATTTATCATTACCATTCCAAACATATGAAACACAAAAAGCTCTTCCTTTCTGATCAGGAATTACAGCTTAAAAGTGTATTAAGGAATTCCCAATGCTATCTATGAGAGGAGTAGGCCACGAAGTAGTGAAAAACTAAATAGGCTGTCTGCCACTACCAGGACATGCAAAACAGAACATGTCCTACCTTTTACTTACATAGCACCCTGCCCTTAGGGTTACTTAGGGCCAACCTTAGGGTTGACTTATATGTAATAAAAGGGGAGTTTAGAGCTTGGCAAGTAGTTTTAAATGTCAAGGCGAAGTGGCAGTAAACTGCACACACAGGCACTGCAGAGGCAGGCCTGAGACAGGTTTAAAAGGCTACTTCTGTGGGTGGCACAATCAGTGCTGCAGCCCACTAGTAGCATTTGAAGTACAGGCGTATATTATATAGCACTTTACAAGAGACTTACACATATGCTAATCAGGTATTCACCAATGTCATCATGTTTGGGGAAGAGAGCACATGCACTTTAGCAGTGGTAAAGTGCTTAGAGTGTGAAAACCAACACAAACAATGTCAGAAAAATAGGAGGAGGAAGGCAAAAGGTTCGAGGTGTCTCTTCAGAGAGGGCCATTTTCCAACAGTCATTGCCATAGTAGTCTCTGTCGCTGGCCTGCTGGCAGACTTCTATCTCCTGAGAGAGATCTATCATCTAACAGTAGGATAAATCACTCACTAGTAATTAACAAAGAAAAGCTCGATGGGAGAATTTCACATAAAGTAAATTCAAAAGCATTTTTGGGTACAACGTTTATATTTAAATATTATCTGAATATGTAAGGGTTATGCATGTGGAAATTATTTTTATTTGCTCTTATCTTCTTACTTCTGCAGCTTCTTCTTCCCCTATTATATACCTGTTTGTGCAGTGTTTTTGAATTTGGTCTATCATCAAGATACAATTAAGGAGGGGCGTGGTCTGGCCATGAAGGAATATGGCCGCCTAAACGTGGAGCTCCGCTTTGGGAGGAACTCCTGAAGGAGACAGCGCTTTCCCCAGCACAGCCGGGACTATCACAGCGACGGGTTTGAAGACTCAAACGAAGCGGCTATCATTAATCCGACTTCCGTGAACAAATGAACTCTTTGAGGGTTCGTTAGGCTTGAAAGAAACCCGGAGTCGACAAATGCGTATTGGGTCCTGTGACGCAGCAAAGCCCCGGCTCTTGCGTAGTTCGTGCGCCTCACCGGCTGCCTCCATGTGGGGACTCTGATATCGCGCATATCGGAATTGAGGAGACAGCACCCTCCCTGGCTCCGGTTCTTCCAAAATGGTAGAAACTGTCGGCGCTTTATACAATTAAAAGTTAAAAACAATTCTTTAATTACCATTTGGAAGCCTTTATGAATGAAGAATTAGTGAATAGCATTTTCAAGTGAAAAATACCTTCAGTACTTCTGGGAGCTCTTTATTTTCAGAATGTCACAAATCAGTCTGGCGCCACTCATATCGTAATTGTTGCCTGAGGATACTATTCATTCTACCTCAACATTAAAGTCTCAGTGGTCGGGGGCCCTAATCACGATTTGTTTGCAGCGCTCTCCTGGCATTGAGGAGTTCAACCTGATTGTGGCCATTATACGTCTTGAGGTGAGGTGGATTTCTTCAGGTTTCATGCTGATATTGTTTTAACAGCCTCTTGAAGTGCAGTGTGAGGAGGAAATTTCTTCAACGCATTACGCACCAAGCGCCAAGTGTTCCGAACATTCTGTCAGCCTGCACTGCATATTCAAGAGACTTTCATGATATTGTGTAGAACGTAATAAAGGGCAGAATACTTCCCTCCCTGCTGATAACTATAAACTGCTACGCTTATATGCTGATATCGCTTTAGCAGCTTTCGAAGCATGATGTGAGTGGGAAATTTCTACAACGCATTACGCGCCAAACGCTAGATATCTTGAGCATCCCCTCAGCTTTGCACTGAATCTTCAAGAGGCTTTCCATGAAATTGTATGCAAAGTACTAAAGGGCAGAACACTTCCCTCACTGCTGATAACTGTGAACTGTTGCGCTCATATGCTGATATCGTTTCAACAGCTTTGGAAATATAGTGTGAGGGGGAAATTTCTGTGACACGTTACATACCAAGCGCCAAGTGTCTTGAGCACCCTGTTAGCTTTTCACTGAATTCTCATGAGACTTTCTATGATATGATATTGTATACAACATAATAAAGGACAGGTTACTTTCCTCACTGCTGATACCTATGAACTGCTATGTTTATTTCTCCATTACCTCATAAATAGAATGTGAAAAACTGCAAAACCTCAACACTGAAATATTAAATTTAGTTGATCTAGGAAACCCTGATTAACACTTTGTGAAGGATAGTATTTTTAGAGGAGGTCATCTTGTACTAAAAGGAAGTGTTGTTCCCATGCCTGAGAGGTAACAGATTTTACATGTGACTGGATTCTTGCCGCATTATTAAAGAACTTAGCTCTAGGTGTTTCTTTGGTTCACCGAATAAGAGGTCGATTCACGAATGTCTAATCACAAGAACGGAAACAAGACTTCCAAGCAGCCCCCCTTTGCAGAAGTACTCAAACAATCACGCATGATGTCTACGAAAGGTTCCGTTTTATCATCATCTAATCCATCTTTGGTCACCTCAACTGCAATACCAGGGGAAACTATGGATCGCATTTTACAAGAAATTTCAACAATCAGCTGCCGTCTGACAGATATGGATGCTAATATTTCTTCCCTTACGACAGAGGCCAAATCAATTAGAGCAGACATTGTACAATTTCATAATAAAACGTAAGGATTGGACCAACGATTAACGGTAGTGGAAGCCAGACTTGATTCAGTGCAAAGTAGGGACCAAGACTTATTACTTCTTCGCAGCAAGCTTGTTGACTTAGAAGATCGCAACAGAAGAGACAATGCTCGTTTTTTCGGCTTTCCAGAAAAGATCGAGGGCCAGAATGCTCGAACATTCCTATGTAATGTCCTTCCCAAGTTACTTGGTATCACCTTTGATCCATTGCTCGAAATTCAACGTGCTCATCGTATTGGCCCTCTACGCAGAGACTCAGATCCTCGTCCAAGACCCCTAATCGCCTGTTTTTTGCGACACAAACAAGTACAACAGATATTAATGACAGCGCGCACGCAAGGCTCATACATGTATGATGGTCATGAAGTACGCATGGCAGCTGATTTCTCGAGAGAAACTAATGAAAGGCGAAAGGCATTCTTATCTATGAGACCACAACTAAGGAAAATGGATATCAAGTACGGTTTATTTGACCCAGCTCGTTTCCGTATCACCAAAAATGGCGAATCAAAAGATTTTTATAACACTGAAGACTTGCAACACTTTCTGGCCAGCATGTCAATGCAGGACATGGACATACAACATACCCCTATTGACCAATCTATTCAAAGTTCTAAACATTTTCAATAGCTAACAGACAATAGACATCGCGACATCAGTGAAGTTCGTCATCGGGGTAGAGACATTGAAAGAACAATCCGTACCCATGAGGACAAAACATCTGCCTTAAAGACAGTTTCTGCCTTTACACAAGATCAGCATAGAGATAAGTCTCGATCTCCCTTAAAATCTGCCTCAGATGGAGAGTAGGTCTTGATAATTATTTACTTTTATTGCAGATATGGTCTTAGCTAACAACCTCTTCATGAATATCTTCAAGTTCCTCACATCAGAGATTAACTAACATATGGTTCTTATGCTTTAAAGGAAAATAGCTTCTACACTTTGGTCAGATGAGTAACACCTACATTATTTATGTATTTATTGTTATTATTATTATTATTATATATTAGATAGTATTTCTATTTATAACTCCATCCACATCTATATTATATTTAAGACTTATTAACAGAGGAATATTTATTGTACATTATTGTTAGAAATGGGATCTCTAGTTGGCAAGGGCTTGCACCTTTGTCCAAGTAGGGACCCTTCTTCCTAGTCAGGGTAAGGGTGTTACACTCGTGAAGTAACCCCTGCTCACCCTCGTGGTAGCTTGGCACGAGCAGTCAGGCTTAATTCAGAGGCAGTGTGTAAAGCATTTGCACATAACCAACAGTAATACCGTGTAAGCACTACAAACGGACACCACACCAGTTTAGAAAAATAACCAATATTTTATATACTCAAGACAAGACCAATTACGACAAAAATCCACAATACTATACTTTACGAATGAATGCTTGATACGGTAACTTCTTCTTTGCAGGAATAGCACAAAAGCAAAGTTCGTACGAGTCGGTAGCTCCGTCCGAGCCTACCGCGATGCTGAAAACCACAGAGTCTAACAGTTCCAGCCGACCGCGTCGATACGGGCCAGCAGAGTCATGAACAGACTCGGTTACAGTACCTTTCTCGTTGTGGCTGGTACGGAGTGTACGAGCCGGTCGGCGTTCGTCGCGGTTGCGGTGCAAGACGGAGCGATGCAAGGTGCGGTGTCCCTCGATGCGGTGCAGGCAGCGGCTCGATGAGCGTCGTGCAGACGGAGTCGGTGAGTCCAAGGCGTGCGATGCAGGGTGAGACGATGCTCGATGCGGTGCTGACAGGTTGCGATGCAGGCGACCTAGCCGGAGTGCGGGAGCTGGCGTCGGACAGCGGTGCGAGTCGGAGCGGTGCGTCGCAGACGTGCGAGCGGTGCCCCAAATGCGGTGCGGTCTCGACTCTTGAGCCAGTTGCAGCGACTGCGTCGGTCGGGTCCGGTTGGTTCAGTGAAGCGATGCGATGCGATGCGAACTGCGGTGCCCACAGGTCACGGTGCAAGCAGCGGCTCGATGTTGGCGGCGTCGGACGTCGCCCACGGTGAGACCAGGGTTGCGATGCGAAGCGGGGCGATGCGGTCTGCTGTGCAAACAGGTCACCGGCCAGGGATGGATTCGGTTGACGGAGTCGGTTGCAGTTCCCTTCCTCTGTGGCAACTGAAACAGCGTTCCAGAAGCGGTACCCAGAGGCTTGTGAAGTCTTTGTAGTCCCTGAGACTTCTTAACAGGAGGCCAGCTCGGTTCCAGGCCCTTGGAGATACTCAGCACAAGTTTGTAGAAAGTTCAGTCCAGTCCTTTCACTGCCCAAGGCAGAAGCAGCAGCTGCAGGCCAACCCAACAAAGCAACAACACAGCAAAGGGGCAGTACTCCTCCTGGCAGCTCTTCCAGCTCTTCGTCTTGGCAGGTTCCTTGATTCCAGCGAGATCTAAATTCATGGGGTCAGGGCCCCAATATTTATATCCCAAATTCCTTTGTTCTCTGAAGGCAGAGAGGCCTTTGCCTAGTCCAAACCAGTTCTGGAGCACTTTGTTGACAAGTCTCCGTCCCTTCTTTCAGCGAGTAGGCCAGGGACATCAGACGCACCACAGGAGGTGGAGCCAGCATTGTGGAGGGAAGGCACTGTCCTATTCAGGGCCCAGGTGCGACCCCTCCCACCCATCTACATGTAGATCTTGCTATTCAGCCCTGTGCTGACTCACCCTGTCTCCTGGCATCCCCCAGCCCCTGTCACTCACATTCCAGACAAGGAATACACAACCTCGCGGAGGCAGGCTTGGATGGTTAGACAAGAAAATACCCACTTTCTAAAAGTGGTATTTTCAAACACAGAATGTTAAAACCAACTTCACTCAAAGATGCATTTTATCATTCTGAGTCCAGGCATACTAAACTCGAATTTCTACCATGTTCCCGGGGTCAGTTAGGATTATAAGCTGTAATAATCAAAACTGCCCGTTCTGGCCTAGGGGAACAGGTAGCCTTGCAATAGTGAAAAGCGAACTAGGCTGTAATTCACTATCAGGACATGCCACACACACCAGGGCATGTCCTACCTTTCGCATACAACGCACCCTGCCCACAGGGGTACCTTGGGCCTACCTTAGGGGTGACTAACATGTAGCAAAGGGAAGGTTTAGGGACTTGCAAGTGTGTGCACTTGCCAAGTCGACATGGCAGCCCCAGGCTGCGCACAGGCTCTGCGGTGGCAGGCCCGAGTTACACTTTACGGGCTGTTTGCGTGGGTGGCACAATCCAGTGCTGCAGCCCACCAACAGCATTTGGTCTATAGGCCCTGGCACTCGCAGTGCACTTTACAAGGGACTGACACATAAACCAAATAGGCCAATCATGGAAACACCAATCCATAACACATTTTATACAGGAGCACTTGCACTTTCCCACTGGACAGCAGTGAGGAAAGTGCGCAGAATCATTACACCAGCAACAACAGAGTCAAAACCGGGAGGTCAGAAAGCAAAAAGTCAGGGGAAACACGCCAAAAGATGCCAAGTCTATCAATTATCTACAGTTGTACATCATAACCTTTTAAATCATATGTCATCTGTTATATTTAGCGCAGAATGTTTTTGAATGTTTTTGGTGTTTTACCCTCCTATACACAAGACCCATTTGGAGATAAATTGCGTTCACCCTTAAAACCTACCTCCGTTGGGGAATAGTCTTTAATAAGATACACTTTCCTAATAGATATAACTTTAGCTAATATCATTTACATGTATATTTTCAAATTCCTAACATAAGAGGTGGATCACTATATACCCCCTGTACTTCAAACATTTAAACAGTTGAATGTAGCCTACATTATTTATTTATTTATTTATGGCTGATATTATATATTAGATAATATTTATATTTATATTCATAATCGCATCTAAGTTTATATTATCAAATGTTACTTTATGAAATGAAATGTACTATTTGTAGTTAAAAACTCCTAACAATATGTTCTAATTTATACTTATGCACTGTCAATTCTATGAAGGTTTTAATGTATATTTATGCAGTTTACTGGAATTAATCTTTTTCTTCCTAATGGTCAATATTATATACACTTGGGTCTTCGGATTTTAAATTCTTTTTTAAAATTTTTTTTCAATTCTCTTCTAAATAGTCCTGGTTAAGGTTATACCCTCCTGAGGGAGTTCTTACCCGTGGCGGTGCTCTAGTGAGCCCAGACCCGCGGCTAAAAGTTAGAGGTAAAATAGCTTTATATATTTTTTGTTTTCCTTATATCGATATCATTTTTTGTAGGAACTTTCTTCTATTATTTTCTCACACCAAGCCCTATTGTTCTCTACGAGACTTTAGAAGTGCTCTCTTGTTCCTTTTCCGTCTCTTTTCTCCCACATTTTTGATTAATAAGTCAATAAACTTTACATTGGATATTAAATTTATTAATTCCATATAATATACTCACTCTCCTGTATTTGTACATCGCTAATCGAATCTTTTCAAAACAACTGATATACATATAGGTATGGTTAACACTCGTCCTTTACGTGTCATTACATGGAATGTTCATGGTCTAACACATTATATTAAAAGGAAAAAAGTATTATCTTATTTACAATCAAAAAAGATAGATGTGGCTTTACTCCAAGAAACACATCTTGATGCGCTAGAATCCGGCAAGCTATGTAGAGAATGGGTAGGAAAGGTGTTTCACAGCAGTATACATGATGGAAGACCTTAAGACACAGGTCCCACCCGTAAATGTGGTGTGGCAATTCTTATCCGTAAGTCTCTACCAGTTACAATATCAAAAACATGGGAAGACCCAGATGGAAGATATGTGTTTGTCAAATTACGTATAGGAGATACTCATTTCTGTGTGGGATCGGTATATGCTCTTCATTTGAACCGTTTATTATCAGAGATAAATGCTTCACAATATCTCATAGGAGGAGACTAGAATCTGGTCAGAGACCCAGTTTTGGATAGAACAGGTCCTTTTGATAAGAATAACGCACCGGATAGAGCCCTTTTGGGTGACATTATGGAAGATAATGGTCTGATGGATCATTGGCGTCTTTCCCATCCTACTGATACTGAATACACATTTACGTCTCCCACCCATGGAACTCTTTCCCGACTTGATTACTTTTTAATCTCTCAGAAAGTGGTTCAGTTAGTACAAGAGTCTCACATATTAGAAGCATCAATCTCTGACCATTCCCCGGTTCTATTATCCCTACAAACAGGATTGACCAAACCGGGGCGTAAACCTTGGCGGATGAACAGCCAACGTCATAAATCCCCTAAGGGTAAGTTGCAATTGAAAACTCATCTTCAAAATTACCTTTCCATTAATCAGGGATCTGTGGACTCAGGTAGACTTTTATGGGCTACAGCCAAAGCTACCATCCGGGGTCAACTCATGAAGGACGCAGCACAGGCCAATAGGCAAAATGCTACTCGGCAGAAAGAGTTGGAACACGATATTGAGACATTTGCCCGATTATATACCATAAAACCTACTTTACAACATCGCAAATCACTGGAGCAAGCTCGTATGACGCTAAACAGCCTGTTCACATCGAAAGCTGAATATGCTTTACAAAAAATGAAGGGGAGACATTATGAACTGGGGGAAAAGGCAGGGAGGCTCTTAGCGGCTCAATTGCGACAAAGGGAGGCTGCCATGGCTATACCAGCCATAAGATCATCTAGGGGGAATTTGTTAACTTGCCCTCAAGATATCGTTAATGAATTTGCTTCTTAAAACAAATCCTTATACACTCCAGGAGCCCAGTTAGATCAAAACAAGATGATCTCTTTTCTTTCAGAGGTACAACTACCTTGCCTTTCTGAAGAGGGCAGGGCACTTCTTGAAGGAGAGATTAGTAAGGAAGAGATCTCCCAAGCCATAACCAAACTTCCATATCATAAAGCTCCAGGGGAAGATGGTTTTCCAGCAGAATTTTACCGTTGGTCAGGTGAAAAAATAATAGATACCTTACATGCCGCTTTTCAGGAAGCAAATAGCAAAGCTTCTTTAGGGTGTATTTCTAATAAAGCAGTAATAGCGGTCTTACCAAAACCAGGAAAAGTTCCATTACTTTGCAGCTGCTATCGTCCCATATCACTTCTCAACTGTGATATTAAAATTTTAGCCAGTATCCTAGCCTCTCGTCTACGCAAAGTATTGCCCTCCCTCATGCACCATACCCAGGTGGGATTTGTACCTGGACGCTCATCACGGAATCATTTACGTACTTTGACACACACACTTCACTCTGCCAGATCCCTTCAGGAAGATGCTTTGGCGTTATCGCTATGCCAAAAAGGCATTTGATCGAGTGGAGTGGCAATATCTTTTCAAAGTTCTGGAGAGATTTGGTTTAGGAACTCAATTTATAGATAAAATAAGGTTACTATATCAACATCCTGCTGCTCAAGTTAATTGTGATGGTTTCATCTCAGATCCATTTCCAATCCACAGAGGAACTCGTCAGGGTTGTCCCCTTTCTCCCCTCCTATTCCTGTTGGCTTTAGAACCTCTAGCAGCAGCAATTCGCCAATCAGGCAATATAGTAGGCATTCCTCTCCCAGTGGGTGACTCGAAAATGTATCTTTATGCTGATGACATTCTACTCACTATCACAGACCTGTCTCGGTCTCTACCATCATTGCTTCAAATCATAGAATATTTCTCCTCTTTTTCCGTATACAAAATTAACTGGGATAAGAGTGAAGCACTTCCTATATCAGATGGAACCACAATAGCAGCTATACAAGGTTTTCCCTTTCATTGGCAATACTCACGCTTAAAGTACCTGGGTATTTTAGTAAAATAAAGGAACAGAGGGGATGGTAGCAGACAATTTAGGCCCTTTAATTAACCAGATGCAAAAATGGAAGCTACTGGGATTATCTCTGTGGGGTAGAGTCCAAGCTGTGAAAATGGTCACACTTTCACGTTTCATTTATACGCTTGGAATGCTTCCTCTTCATATCCCTTTATCCACGCTGCGTCTTATAGACTCTAAGATCAAATCCTTTATTTGGGGATATATGAAACCTTGTTTAGCTATGAATAAATTGAAAGCACATCATTCTCATGGGGGTTTAAGTCTTCCATCCATTGAGCACTATGCTTTGGCATTACAATTATCTCAAATAACGCACATGATAATTGAAAATTCCAATGCTCCACAATGGGTATATGTAGAAAGACATATGTTATCTGCAGAACTGGGTCTTTCTGCCTTTTATGGAACAGGCACAAGTCGCATTGATTCCCATAATCCAATACTGGCAGCAATGCGCAAAACATGGCAAAGGGCACACCGTCTCTTGGGTTTTAACCCACGTATTCATGATAAAGCCCCAATTTGGAACAACACAGGTATACGTATTAAAGGGAAAACTATATCCAGGTCTCATTGGAAAACAGCAGGCATTCTTACTTTAGATCAGCTTTTACATAATGGTGATTTCAAATCTTTTGCACAATTGACAGATGAATTTGGTCTTCCATCGCATCAAGCAGAAACTATACACAACTCCACACCTGCCTTAATAAAATTCTAGGATCACATCCACGGTTGTTACAAACTTCACCAATGGTGTCATACCTACATACTTGGGGAAACATAAGGGAGTTACATCTGGCTTGTACAAGATATTTACATCACACTTATTTTCACAACCCTTATCAACTGGTCTCCGTACCAAATGGCAAGCACGTTTATCGGTTTCTTACGAAGACCAGGAATGGATAGACTTGTTGGAAAATTTAGATAAAGGTGCTCGAGAAGCTAGGCTGAAATTTTGCCTGTTTAAAATTTTGCATGACTGGCATTGGTCTCCGGTAAAATTACACAAAGCAGGATTACTTCCACACACGAATTGCTGGAGATGTGATGCTCCTGGTTGTCATATTGTTCACATTCTTTGCAATTGCCCTATGGTTCAATCCTATTGGTCTTATATAGGTCACACTTTACATGACACTATACCCTTATGCTCACCGTTAACACCAGCTTCCATTCTCCTGCATGACTTACGAAACTCCCAACATCTTTCTAAGCCACAATGCCGTCTTTTACATACCGCATTGGTCACAGCTAAAATATGTATATTAAGACAATGGATTAACGGACTTAATTTATACCTTGTAATTGCACAATTATTTTATAAGGGACAATGTACATTATAAAATATTATATTATACTGTTATGATACTGTTATTCTATTTATATCTAACTTTTTACCCATATTCTTAACGTGCTTAAAATGTAATTTAATAATTTTAATAACTTAATAATTTAATAATTTAATAATTCAATAATTTTACTCAGTATTGTAACAGCACTCTAGGTTTTATTACTCAACTATTTAATACCTTAATCCTCCTTATTGAATATCTGAGGATTATCTATTATAATATTTTGTGTTCATTCTCATGTTTAGATTTATATCTTCCACCTAGATTTCCATTAATATATTACTTAATTTGTGTTAAAATGAATTTGTTTGATTCATCTATCAATATATCAAATATAATGTTATTTATGGTTTAATGAAATAATTTATCTATTCTCTATACATTTACTAATATATTATTTCAGTTATTGTTCTAAGACACTTTTGTATTGTATTTATAAAAGGCTAATAAAATATTTCAACACAAAAAAAACAAGATACAATTAAGCTGTTTTATTCTGATTAGGAATTGCCCTTAGAGAAAGTACCTGTTACTAATTCTTCAAACCTGTACATATGGATGGCAAACCCTGCTTCTTGATTTTCTAAATTTTACACAGAGGTGAGTAAAAAGAAGTGTTTCCCAGCTCTTGCATGTTTTAACTTGACTAACCTGGACTCAAGTGAGATTTCATGTAAAACTAACAATGCTGATAGGTTCTTTATAAATGAGCTTCATGAGAGAATAAGGAATAAGGAGGAGATTTTGAAGAAAGGAGCCAAGGAAGAACCTAAATAAGGGTGAAGAGAAAACTGAAAAGAAGGAATTACATCCAAAGTTAATTTTAGATTTAGAAACAGAGGGAAACTATGTATTATTCATGAAAGAGAAGGGAATGAGACAGTAGAAATGGTGGGTTGGGGCGACTGTGACCAGAACTATTTAGTGCAGGACCCAGCACTAATAGGAGATGAATCCAGTATAAGTGGGATATACTATGTGTGTTACAAATCTACTTATTTCCAGCTGCTGTATAATTGGGTTAGTCTTTCCACGGATATACCATACTGATAACCTGAATGTAGAGAATAAAACTTTCCTCAGAAGAAGTAGGCGTATTTTTGAGTAAATAAAGGGAGATATCCTTGGCGCTTTAATGCCTTCAATAGGAGTGTCTCTAAATGACGTAAAGATTAGGAAATTGTCCACCCTAGTAGATAGGCTTGCGACTAACACCGCTGGCACTTTCATGTTTTTTAACAAGGAAGTGCTTGCTATGAGAGCTATGATAATCAAAAACAGACTTGCATTAGTCATGCTCCTTGTGAAAGATGGCAGAGTTTGCAAAATGCCACATTTAAGGTAATGCTGGCCTTATATCGGCAAGATAGATAATCAGATTGACAATGTTGTTATGAGCATAATTAATATCACACATGAACTAAAAGGGCTTGAAGAGGCTGGTGCTTGGGAGGAAATGGCTTCCTTAGCTAATTCAATCAGAAGAGGATTCTCAAACATAGGTGAGTGGTTTGGAAGCATAGGAAGAGGAATCCTCAAACTTATTTTGACCCCAGTACTAATAATATTAGTTGGAACTGCATGCATTTTTCTCTTTCTTTGAGGGTGTGGATATATTTCATCAAAAGGTGGGTTAAATTGTGGGAAAAGAAGTTGTCAACATAATGTAGCAGATAAAGGAAAAGAGCTAACGCTGAATTGGAGGAACTACAAAGTCATGTGTACCTCTAGATGACGGAAATGGAGCCCTGGGCAAAGAGCCCAAAGCTGATGATTATTTTCTTGTGAATTTCCCAGAGGGCAAATTTGTGATGATTCTAGTGAATGGTCAGAGTGGAGTTGATGTAGCTCTTGTTGTAAATTTAACGCTTTGCACAAATGAAGACACAAACTCTGGCTAAGACTGAGATGCTAGGCCTCGGACTCCATCTTTTTGTGACGATTCACTGCACCACGTGGATAACCTCGCAAATTTCATGCCTCATAGAATAAAGTTTGAAGGTGCTTCATAGGCAAGAGCTGTGACATTCACACGCTGTTCTGATTAATATTTGCACAAATTCAAGATTGCAACTCGCGAAGTTGGCAGAATCACACACAATATAATCATATTTGTCCAAACATAGGTGGATTTCCATGAGAGGCTCCATGTTGTAGAATTATGTTTCTCCAAATGTATTCATCTGCAACTGTTTCTCTCTGCTTAATTCTGATTATGCCAGGAACTGAGTAAGCGGCGCCTACAGTGCCGATTTCCGGAACTGCATATCCCAGGATGCCTGGATCTGGGAGGGGATACATTTAGGAGTGACGCACGTAGGACGACGTGCGTAATTCGGAGTTCCTGCTTTCTCTCGGCTGAGGGGAAGACTGTGGCGGTTCGTCGCCACTTCCGGTTCATGGACAGATTGGGAGAAAACCTTCCAAAGTTAAGGAGTCCGGCGGCTGCTGTATAGAGAGGTAAACGGTGTGCAGTGCGGTGAGGCTTCCCGCATACACGCCGTCTTCAGTGTTTGACTGTGCTCAAACGTTTTGGCGCTAATTGACATTCCCTTGCTTTCACGAGCGGAATGCGGTGGTGGGTTAACCACGCATTGCCGTCTCAAGAGTGCACTCTTTCTGGCAAATACCAGAGCGGAGAGCGGTGGTAGGATCCACGCTTTGCCGTGTCTGGGAGTTTTCTGTTGTTTTACTAATCGCCTAAATACCAGAGCGGAAAGCGGTGGTGAAAGAACCATGCTTTGCCGTGTCTGGGAGTTTCTGTTGTTTGCAGCTTTGCCTAAATACCAGAGCGGAAAGCGGTGGAGAAGGAACCACGCTTTGCTGTGTCTGGGTTACCTACACGTCTGGCAGTGATCTCCCCTCCAGAGCGGAAAAGAGGTGGTGAGGTTAAACCGCTTCTTGCCATAAGTACAAGAGTATTTTATTTTCCAATTTAACTTAGTGGTTTTTTACTAACAGTCCGTTGGGCATGAACATTTCAAAAAAGGAACGTACTTGGGAACGGCGTTGACTATTTTTTCTTGTTTGTTTCATGGGAGTGGACTCCAGAACATGAGAATCTAGTTTCTCGTTTTTTCTTTCTTTTGGATCATTATAAATCTTACAAACTAGGCGTAATAAGTCCTAGGTATGTATGGGTATGAATGAAGAAGAAATGCATGGCTGGCAACAACATACCTAGGTTTTCTAACAGTGTACATTCTGTATTATAGATACTGTGATTGCCCAAATGGATGCCCTTGTTGGTCCGGTTCCAAGAAATCATGGTTGTTTATTCAAGGTACAGACAGGGACGTAGTGAGATCTTATAAGAGTATCCATTCACATGCATTGTTTACAATCTTGTTGTTTTTCTTACAGGTTCTTTCCCCGCTGTTCCTTCCCTAACCTTTCCCTCGCCTGATCACTCGAATACTCTGTGGCATGAATAGGGTGTTGGTGAGATCAGGAGGTGGACCCTCTCTTGCTGCAACTGGATTCCGCGGAGCGTACCCTGACAGATTAGGTTTAGACCATGAGAAGCAGGTACAACTGTAGTGAATGTATGAAATGCTTTTTTCAGAACCATATAAAAGTATGCTCTTCTTCGATGTGTGAGGAGTCCAGACACGCTTTCACTAAACTTACAAGGTAAATCCATGCCAGGTTGCTCTCCCAATTTGTACTCTGTATTTTGCTGACATGCACCTTACTGAGTTTTTACATTGATTGATTTCTGTAGTTTAACTCAGCTCTGCACTCTGATTATTGATTAACTGATTTGACTCTTCCAGTCAACTTCTGTATGACTAAATTCTGAAAATGAAACATTTAAGGTTCAAGTCTTCCCTATCCGTCATTTTTGTAGGATCAAATGGAATCCTACGTACTAAATAGGAATTATCATTTAGAATACTTTAACTGAGACAGGTTCAGCGGGGAGCACTAAAATCTGTATAGGGATTACAGGAATTACTTGACTCCCAGTTTATCAGTCTCACAAAAAGTAAGAGCTGTAGTGCAATGTCAGGCGTCACAGTGGACAATAAACCTTCTGCTTGTTAAAGCTCAGCTGGGATAACATTAGCACTCCACTCTGACCGGGGATTTATAGCTGGAGGAAAGGTCACAATATGTGCAACAGCTGAGTCCTGCATTTTCGCCAGAAGGATGAGGCTGTCCACCCAACAGGTTGAGGAAGTAAGCAGAGCTGCTGTGGGCTGGCGTAGCATGCTACAGGAGAGCTCGAAAGAAGAACACCTCGACAAGTCACTCTAATAAGAGAATGGCTGGCCTGCAACTAAGGGTGACCAGGAAGAAAGGGGCTTCGTGGTAACAGGCAGGGCGACAGAATTTCGCAATTGTGCGGCCGTGGCGATTTTCACATAGTTATAGATTTGCCGCATTTGCCACATAATCCACCATCTGTATCATAATCTGCAGATTTTAACAAAAATAATTTTTATTTCTAGTTCAAACTGGTCAAAAGTTACAAAAAATGAAACGACACATGTTGCCATGTAGTGGAAGGCCTTTTGCAAGGGTTGACTAGTCACCTTTCTGTTGCTTATTGCCATATTTGGGTATTAAACTGGTACGAATGAGGTGCACCCAATGCCCAGACAGTATGAAAAGTACAAAATAATGAAGCAATACTATCAGAAAATGTGCTGCATTATGTTGCATAATTTGGCTTTTATTGCCGCATAATTTACGCAACTCTGCCACATAATTTGGCCCTCCCCTGCCACATAATTCCAGTAGCCCTGGTTACAGGGAACAATTTAAACAATAAGCTCTCACTATGGGAGCGAAGAAGGCACACACCCACCCTCCTGGGTGTGTCCCAGTGACAATTTATGGACACATGAGCTTGGCTGCAGTTCCACCAAATCTGGATGGTCTCTGGAAACTCGTTAGCCAGGATTGGGGCAGCCAGCTGTCAGGTGGGACTCAATCAGCTGCAGCACAATAGGCATATAAACAGAATGCTCTCAAGATCGGGCTGTCAACTTTCTTTAGCTGATTAGCGTGATAAATCAACAATCTTACCTTGCAGCGGCTGGCCCTCCGAAGCTGCCTACTGTCTGCTTATTCTTCTCCGTGAGGGGTTGCACTTTAGAGACACTGTCAGCATCTCCATTTTGCGAGGCCTTCTCTCTGCAAGAGTTCCCTGGTAAGGAAATCAGGGTTAGATATTTAGCCATTTCCACTTGCTTCCTGCTTCCTGATTTCCATCTGCTCATGTGTCTTCTGTTGAGACTTGCCTCCTGTTTCCTTCTTTGTTCTTCAACTTCTGGAATTCCGTTGCCACCTTGGAGGTTTTTTGCCCTCTTTCTTTTTCCTCCGATTGGGATTCCTTCTGGGAACACTTTCTGTTTAGGTACTTCCTGCGTAAGCGACAATATGGCTACTAGAAGGGGTAGCCCATTCTTCTGGCAGACCAAGACAGTCAAGACCTGAAATCTTCCATCAGCCAACAATCTTTGACTAGGCGTCTAAAATTTGCAAAAATCTAATAAACAAAACAACACCAAAATGAGAAAAATCCAGTAAGGAGAAAGAGAGGTAATATTTTTTTAAAGTTTTAAGTAGGAATAGAGTCGAAGCACAAAGTGCCTATGATAGTCAAGGGTAGCAGTAGAATGGGACCTAGGCACAATTTGACACAACTGTGATGGAGCATGTGTCGGATACACCAAACAGGTTCATCTGGCTGTCACGAGTCACTCAAGTCCCGGGAGGAAAATAACGATTCCCAAGAGTGGTGGAGTGTACCTCATGAGATCGGTCCTCTGCTCTCTCCACAGCAAGAGGAACATCCGGACTGGACTTGGGTTAGAAAGCCCACAACTTCGGAGGAATCAGCCAGCGCTCACCAGGGCTCCTTTAATTGGGAATCTTGCCTTGAAAGCCCCGCCCACGGTCATAGCGTCACTGCCCCAGAAGCAGTGAATGAAAAGGTCGCTCCCGAGTCAGAGGAGGTGTGGTCAAACCCCGGAAGGCAAAATGCGGAAGAAGACGCCGTCCGAAGTGCCTGGAGAGGAGAACCGCAGACGCGAGACGCCGAGGCCCCGGTACTACCCGCGAGGACAGAGAAAGGCGGCAGACAGGAAGAGCCAGGAGGCCAAAGACCCCGTGCTGCGCCCAGCCACACCCTAGGAGGAGTGTGGCTTAGTCAGGTACGTGAACGCTTCTCAGGGTGGGCTGGGAGGAGGGGGAAGACCGGTGATTAGCGGGTATCATACTCACTGCTCCTGCCTGTTGGACCCTTCCCCGTGCACTCTTTCACGTCCTCCGTACCGAAGGGAACCACTGGTGATCTCCTCACTCCCTTTCCCGTGGTAATTCGTTAGAACCCCCGATTCACGGTTCCCGCACTTCTTCTTGTTTTTTTTGTCTGAGGGAACCCGTGAAGTCCGGCTGAGAAAACCGAGAGAAGAGCCAGAGAAGAGAGCTGTCTCGAGCTCGCGAAGAAAACCGTATCTAACCAGAATAAGAAGCATTATTCTTGGGTTGAACTCTGGCTTTACATAAACGCGATATCGAGATACCGGCCGAGACCGCACACGTACGTGGCGGCTAGGACCTGAACCCAGGACTCCTCCGGCCATTGGATTAATTCCCTTCACGAAGTTCTTCTCCACAACGGTACCCTCTCCAGGACTTACGCAGTGGATCGGGGACCCGACCCTTCTACCCGTACCCTCGAGCTCCACATCGGTGGATATTATGGTAAATTGATTGCTCAGTCCACCCCTGGCAGATGCCTTCTCACGCTGCGCTTTACCCGTGATTTCATCCCACTCACGCCGGTACTTCTTTCCCTCTGGGACAGTGCTACACCTTCCCCAACTTCGTGCGGACCGTGTCCACGGTCCAACTACACACGCTGGGATTTTGACCAAGCAGTTGACATACCTGTCAGCCCTCTACCCTTGACCTACAGCACCCCAATTTTGGCAACCCGGTCCTGAAGATGATCCTGAATAAATAGGATCGAAACGCCGTCGACCGATCTAACAGCGCAACTCACGGCGCACATTCTACTTTGGTTCATAAAAAAGTTAAAAATCTTGTTCAATCACTGTAAACAACTATTCATGCTGAACCATTGATCCTTGTACATATTTTTCATCACCTTGTCACCTTGCGTCTCTCGCTGTGTTTATCACTTGTCACTTGCGCCGTCACTCATTGCATCACGAGCACAACGTGCACCAAGTTCCTTTGGGTTGCCTTTGCAATTTATGCTCACAGTGCTGATATAACTGTTTTGTATAAACTGTGTTTTTAAATATATGATGCCATGAGCACTTTCGAAAAGCTACCAGGAGTCTCCCTATTTTGTTTCTTCCTTGTAATGTCATGTACATACACATGTATCTGCCTTACTCATTGAATCCGGTTGAGACATTGTTGTTAATTTCGCTTACTTACCCAGATCTCAACCTGGTCTATGGGTTATACTCCTGTTGTCTTTTACTAACCAGAATAAGAAGCATTATTCTTGGGTTGAACTCTGGCTTTACATAAACGCTACATATATAAAGAAAATAAAAACCCTGAAATAACCTTGAGAGCAGACGTCATTTTGTTCGATCCCTCACACTGGCCAAAGATTTTTCCTCTTGACTTTAGTCCTTTAAGTCCCAATCCACAATAGGAGTACACTTCTAAAGCCCTGCCAAACCTTCACAGGACCTCATGGGCAGCACTTACTGACTCACATGGTGTCAAGCAGGGGCCAAACAGCAGGCTTTCGTCCACATCCAGTTGCCACTGGTCAGCCTGGGCAGTTGCAGTAAAAGGCCTCTTGTAGCTTGTTGTATCTCTGTAGCTGTATCAGGAGGTCAACCTTCTGAACCTTGGAATCCACTTCTTTGTCCTGAATACAAGAGAGAACAGGTCCAGTCCTTTCAGGGCTCTTCTCAGGTCACAGATAGCAGGTTTAGTCCTCTTCTGATCTTGCTCAGGTCCAGGAGTGTGCTGAAGTGACTGCCTAGAGAAGCAACATTTAAGCCTGGCACAAGCTTGTGGGTCGGAATGGCTCCTGGACATGCCCTAACAAGTGGAGTAAACGATCCTGGAGCCAATCCAACCGACTTTGGGCATTTTCAAGATGTCAGAAGTCTTCAGCCAGATTAAACTTGGGTTCTGAAGACCAGGAGTATGTGTGTGGGCAGTGTATGATGGTAATCCTAGTGTCCTCCCTTATTGAACACTAAAATCCAGCTTAGGACAGCCACTGTACCCACAATAAACGCAGATAAAGAAGTCTAGTAGAAAAAAGCCATGTTTTACAGCAACCAGACAGTGGATACACAAGAATTGTTTTGGTATCCTGTTTCTGAGCTTTGAAGTGTGCCCCAAGAGTTATATGGAAAACCCCAGAATTCATGTCAGGTAGGATTAAACACTCCAGCAGGATTAGTCACTGTAATGTCAAAAAAGGATGCTCACTGTTGTGCCCTCAGTCATTATTTGCCTCACATGCCTCATTTGTACCCTGGGTTACCCCCAACTGCTCCCTCATGTGCGTATTCCCTGTGACCCTCCGGGACACTCACTCCTTACTTCTCCCCCGTGCGTATCCCCGTGACCCTCCAGGACGCGCACACATTAAGCTCTCAATGAAAGGCCCCTGGCCCCATTTCTTTGCTTCTGCCCTCCACTATAATTCCTGGGCAAGTATTGCAGAACCACTTGTTTGTTTTATTAAAAGGTTCCAGGACCCTTTTGGTGTTAAACTGTGAACTTCTACCACTTCGGACATTAATCCCGTGAGATCCAGCGAGATTTTGCCAAGTCACATGACATGGTGGCCATTTTGTTTGCAGGGTGAGTATAAATACTGTGCCCCACCTGCACACATGTGCTTGGCTACGTTGTCCTTCTGAGAGGAAAACATCCTCATCGAAGTCAGTGCTCCTGATTCTGCACAGCAGTTCCTGTCTCCCCAACCCGGTCCCGCTGATTCCTTCCAACTCTGTTGGAGCATGCTTCCAACTGACACACCGCAGAACAGAACGACAAAGAGAACTACATCTTGGGTAATGTAGAAACATAACAGCAACAGTGTGAGGTTAGTGCCAACCCTTTTGAATAGACCTGCAACTTTTAAGTCGATTGCATTCGAGACTGGGAACATCTCTACGCTTGCGTATCACAACACAAGGCCAAGGTGTAGATACGCTTCCCCGGTTGTGTCAGTTAACAATTGGGTTGAGGCGGATGATAATTTGTGGCGACTTGTTGCAAATTACAAACTAGCGATTCTTTGTTGCGCACTCCATGCACCTTCAGAAATACCATGATTCTTCCAACGGCCTTGGCAAAATGAACACTTTTACAAATACTTTTAAACCAAATCCTTTGTAAATAGCTCCAAGAATTTGTTACTCTTGGAGTAATTTCACATAGACATTGTTATTATTAACAGCGTGCTAGAACATTTACATTGTACTATTTGGTGCAGTGCTGGAGCATTGTTAATATTATCAAGAACCTTGAGCATTGTTGTCCCTAGCGACTTGCTAGAGAACAGTTATGAGGCTGTGGCATGTTAAGAGTAATGCAACTGTAATCATAGTATCCCATGTGTATTTGTTTGCTGTGAACAACAGAATGGTAATCTCAGCTGACTTGATCTGTACTATCTGATTGCTTTCAGAGTTTGGCTGCCCCGCACACAGGAAAGGCCTCATGCATAACCCGGAAACGCTTCATGACCCGCTCCAGCCCGCTAAGACGAAAACTCCTGGAGATTTCTCTCTCTCTCTCACTCCCAACACCCATCCCCTTTTGGGACAATCGCCAGCGCGAATTTCATAGACCGCGCTGAGGGTTGTGCAGAGAGGGATTGGAGGACTAACATTATATTGCTGCTGAGTGGCGCGTCTAACACTCACAGACCCATCCTGCATATTCTATCAGGTTCAGAGGGGACATTTCAGGTCAGTCTATTGCTTGCGCCTGATAAGAATTTCACAAACATTCATACCTATTCAAATACTAATTACTGGCTGGCAGAAGAGGGCAAGTGAATGTAAATGGGCCTCCAGAGGCTTTGGGCAAGGAAACGGTATATTTCTAAAACTACATTTCTATTAATATTTAGCAAAACTCCAACTTCACTATTGAATTGGATATTTATTAACTATTAAAATATTTGTTTAATTATTTTTAATCTGTTTCCCCAATAAAAATGGCATTCTTAAAGGTGATTTTATAACCAAGCATTTCCCTATAAACAGCCAGACATGCTAAAGTGAAAATAGCTTTTGGAGCCATTGAGGACATGTTTAACATTACATTCCTAGATGTCCTACTATACACCCTTCCGTATGGGCAATAAGGCCTACATAGAGGTGACTTATACATATTCAAAAGGCAGGTTTTGAACTGTCATTTGACAGGTCAAATTTTCAATTTAAAACTGCAATAGCCAGGCTACAAATGGTGGGCCTGCAGTCATGTTTGCACTGTCATGTAGTGGGTGGCACAATAGGAACTGCAGTCCACTAGTGACATTTAACTTACAGGCGTATATTTTGTACCATATACTAGGGGTCCATAGGTAAGTTAAATATGCCAATTAGGGGTATGCCAATTTCACCATGTTGAAAAGAGGTGGGGTATCACAGGCACTTAATCACTGGTTAACAGGGGTAAAGTGCGCCGGGGTCTTCAGCGAGCAAAAATATAGGGTCCAGCAAAAAGCAACAAATCCGGGGTAAGTCAGCAGAAACGGCAAATTTCCGACACAGATTCTCAAAACGTGAATAGATAGCCTGTATCTTTCTCTGGGAAAATTGGCAACCCTATTTTTTTTGCAAAAGACTGAACTGTTTGGATCTGACAACTTTCTACTGGAGCCACACTTCCATTTCATGGTAAATAGTAGATAAAAAACTATAATGGATTGTAATTCCCCAATTGGAAATGTTTAAGAGAAAATTTAGGGCAAGCTTGCAAAATCTGAGAAAGAGATAACATTTTGCATCCTTGACTTGCATCTGATGAGGACTGTTAGGAAAAGCAAAGGTGCAGTTATATGTAGTCCTTTAAAGGAGAATGTAACACTCAAAGGAAGCCACATTGTTTTTCAAATAAGGTCAATAATTATTTCATGATAGAACTAAAGCAAATAATCATTGACAAAATACTAGATTTGTCTTTTATTTGACTTTTTCGGTTTGCTGAGCGCTAAGTCTTGTTTTTATCTTATTTTTATTCAAAGTACCAATAACATTTGACTATTACAAACACAAAAATCTGTTGCGATCAGTGAGTACAGCAGTGGTGTCTGACAGCCATAAGCAATCATCACAGAACCGCCAAGCGTAACAGGCTTCCCATTCATCTTTTTTGGCCTTTCCCACTTCCTTTACTGGGAATGACTCTTCCTTAATGCAGTTTGAGTGCTGCCTTTCCTGCATTTCCATCACACTTCCACAGTTTCTGCTATTCTTATAAACTGGGCTTGTTTACAGCACATATGTCACTTCGTTTGCAGCATTAGTCTGTTGGGTTCTAGTCCCACATCTCTCGCCCACTATCAGACCCCGTTCGGGGGACCACAGGGACTACTGGTTGTCGAGAGGTCTGAGGTCCTTTTCCTCTGATGTCCTGGACTCCGTCCTACTATGGTTCTGCAAACTGGGCCAAGTACAACATTTTCCACACCTGGCTCTCGGTGATAGCGATGGCGAGCAGTCGTAGGCTTCTCAGGGAGGTAGTGTGAGTACTTGATCTCAGAGTTAAAAAAATGAACAATTCAATAAGCAAATATTAAACCAAGTGCTTATCTTTTCGAGAAAGAAAGCACTTTATCACACAACAGTACACAATACTACATACCATTAATAAAAGAAACAATATAGTATCTCGGGGCGCTATTTGGCTAGTGTTGCGCTTTCCCCACTCCCTTGCTATTCCCCCTGTCCCCAAGCTCTTTCCCCAGGTCTGGGTGGCCCCCACCCTTCCCTATGAGATGACAATAGTATATAGTATATAGGTCAGGTGCAGGTTGATGGTATGTGCGCTCAGTCTCAGTTAGTCGCTCACCACTCTGGAGTGGAATCAATCCTCACAGGTCAGCCTTGCATGCCCGGGCCCTTGGGCTCGCCTGCAAACTCCCAATGAGTGGCATCATGGATGCCAGCAGTTATGATGTCTCTCAACTGGGGCAGCGTACGGCAGTGTGCCCACTCCAGGTCCTTTGGCAGGCAGTATTAGAAGGTGGCAATCCTGATCCGTGTTGTCCAGACTGAACCAACAGTAAGTGTCCCGGATTTTGGGGTCGTGATGACGGGCCTATGACGGGGCTGTCACGTCGCCAACAAAATCCTGACTGGATAAGATGACACTTGGATGGAGCAGCCCCCTGCGGGTTGATCATGTATTCATTTGCTGCAGCAGTGTACAGGCAGTGGACACATTTGACAGTTGCAGCATCCGCACAGGCTGTTCACACCTTGGCAACTGTACCCATGCACAGGCTGGTGATGGAGCAGAGAAAATAATTTTTTTTAACCCCTAACAAATTTTATAAATAATTAATAAAATGTTCGTTTAAATGTATTAATCAACACTGTACGTGAGGGAAGGGTAACACGCAAGTATATGGGCTGAATAATCTATTAACGAATGTCTGTGTGTCTAATTATAACATAAAAATAATTGCGTACTAAATTTATAATAAATGCATGATTTGTGCTTCATAGAATATAAACGTGTCGTTGCAAAAACAATAGTGATGGTAAGTAAGGAACAGCTTAAATGTTGCTTTCTGCTAGGTAATAACTAATTGGGGTACGTAGATGACGGGTGGGAAACGAAAAGGCTATGTTTCTCTATTTTAATTATGTTTTGTTTATTTCAAAATAGTGCTTCTAAGTATAAACGAGTGGCGATATAAAATGGCTGCCGGTTAATGAAGTGCGCATGTGCGGGGAAACGCGTGACAAGGGAGAAAAAGTTGGAGAAAAGCTAACCACGTGATGTTGCTGAGAGGCTAGGATGCGAGAATGGTCAAGGCTGATGTGACCTAATTGAACTGATAGTGTGCCGTGGTGATCAGCAAGGAACCGTGGGAAACCGTTTTAAGAGAAAGGACAATGCCTGCAGAGTTCTCGAATGTATCGAAAGAAGTTACAAATGTACTGATCGAAGCGGATGGAAACATGTCTTGAACTGTGAGAAAGGAAATGATCATATACATTCCAAAGGACCAGTTGGATCCGGGAGAACTTGATTAAAGAATGAATAGATGAAATGAATGGACCAATGAAAGAAAAGCGTGTTATTAAGGTTGCAACAATTAGTTAGCAAAGTTAGAATTAGGGTATAAGAGGGCCTACTCTTAGTGGGAGGGGTCACAGTCACAGTCGGAGTTGGAGAGTCGCAGTCAGAGTCGGTGTTGGTGTTGGTGGCTTCCAGTGCTTGGTGGTCCAGATCGATCCATTTACTGAGCGGGAGATGCTGAAAGACTGTTAGATGAGACGGGTTGCAGGTAGCTGATGCTGACGAGCTGAAGTTTCTGTTGCTGTCTTATTTTTCCAGTTGAGTATGAGAATCAAGATATTTTTAATTCGTAAACTTAGGTTAGAAATCCTTAGGCTAAATTAGGGAAGATAGGCAGGTAATTAGGGTTTTTGCTTCATGATAAAATTTCCTTTCTGCAATAAAATTGATTTTGCGTAATAAATATTTGAATTAACAATGAATGAATAATTGAATAAAAAGTCTAAATTCTTTCTCATGCTTTTAAAAATTATATAAAATGTAAGATTCTTAAAACAAACGACTCAGTGGTTATTTTACTAAATGATTGTGACACTAGTAATTGGTTATTGTGATTTAGCTGGTCTTAATCACTACAAATTAATTTCTTACTAGATGATCCATCGACAAAACAATGAGCAGGAATATCTTAAGAAATAACTAAGAAAGCAATAGGTAATAAGGTATCCCGGCTCTTTCCAGCGGTACATAAATGGTGTTTTCCATTTAGTTCTCATGCTTCTCCTAGGAGTACAGAATTTCGTAAAGGTATAAAGGAAATCCAGGTGTGTGTGTGTGTGTTGTGATA
Source organism: Calotriton arnoldi (assembly GCA_963921515.1). Classification (NCBI taxonomy): domain Eukaryota; kingdom Metazoa; phylum Chordata; class Amphibia; order Caudata; family Salamandridae; genus Calotriton; species Calotriton arnoldi. Next base: position 65,008 of record CAWUFW010000913.1, on the reverse strand, counting down.
GGCGATGTTTATGGGCCCCATCGTCATGTGGATGTGAGAAAATATAGTTTGCCCCTGGATGACCGATAAGTGACCTAGGAGGAGAATAGTTTTATTGTACGCGCTGCATCAGATTTCTTGGTAGCAGAGTTATGGTTTCTATAGATTAGTTTAGTGATTATTGATTATTGATTATTTTTTTATTATGACTAATACTATATGTTGAGTCGTGTTATGTTATATGTGAGTTTTCACGCTTCTGGGATGTAGGAAGTGGAACACGTGTGGCAAGAGAAGTCACATGGAATTTGGTACATGGTCTGAATTCATTTTTGGTAATAACACAGGTTGTGTTATGTTAGGGATTTTCTGTACGAAAGGTGTGTAACTGAAATAGCAAATCACGTTTTCTTGTGAAACTTTGGCCTTAATTCTCAGGAGCCTAGTCTCCACATGTGTCTTATCCCCAGAGAAACGAGTTAATTGTTTGCTTGAAAGAAGGGTAAGGTAGAGGGAAGTGCTACTTTATCGGCGAGAGTTGATAATTCTGTGGTAGGGTAGAGGTAAGCGCTGCCTACTGGAAATACAGGATTCTTGTGTAAAAGGACAAAGCTGTCACTTTTGTTTAGCGAATCAGACTATGGAATTGTTTTAATTGTTGTAACTAACGAAGAAAACAGTGAAAAGAAAATTGCCGATAAATTTTTGTAAAGGAGGGGTAAAAGAGCAGGAGTGACATCGACAGTGCCGCGCTAGGATTGGATAGTGCGCTAGTCACGTGAACACAGAGTCAGGAGTGACGTAGAAAAGTGCCGCGCTAGGATTGGTTTGGTCCACGGACGAAGGGAATTGTTCTGATTGGTGCGTTAGTGTGAGTCGCGCTGTGATTGGTTAAAGTTCCGTACACAGAACAGTGTTGGTTTGAAGAGAAAAACCAATCGAAAACATGCCGTATTACGAGTATGAAAGGGAGAGAACGTCATGGACGACAAAATTAAAGAATTTCTTTAAGAAAGACAAAAAGGTTGTGACTAGAGAGGGACAAGTAATTCCTCCGCCGAAATCAGCAGCTTCACATATGATGCTGAAATATGGATATCATACATGCATATGGTTGGAAAATTGGGCAAAGTATACGAAGAATGATGGTGCATTAGCTTTCCCTGAGAATGGTTCATTTAGTGTAGCGGTTTTGCGAAATTTGAGAGAAAAGATGACAAATCTAGAACCTAGACCTAGACCGACACAGTTTGAGGCATTGACGGAATGGGAGGATGAGATGTATGAGAGAGAGAGATTCAGAGGTTTAAGAGATCATGAGTTTATGCCTGGAAGAATGTGGGGAATAAATCATGAGGATAGAATAAAACGATGGAGATGTGCTAACATGACAGGAGGTTTGTTTCCGGCTTTTACAGTTGAGGAAGAGACTAAGAGAAAACGTACTGAGAAAAAGAAACATATGGAGAGGGAGAAATATATGCATGAGAGCGAAACGGATGATGAATTGCTGGAAGATATTTTAAATAGAAATCCACCTCCGTATCAGCAGAGTTCTACAGTGGTGACACCAAATGCGCCGCTAATAGAGACTATGCGAAATAAAAGTCCGGTAAAAAGAATTGAAATAAATAGGTCACAAGATCAAATAAGAACTTCACAAAATGAAGGAATAGAAAGTGACAATGCAAGCGAATTGGCAAGGACAACAAAAGAACTAACTGAGAAAATTAGAGAATTAACGAAAAATATGGAAGCTGTGACTGTACCTGTAACAATAGGTCCAGTAATACCAGTTTTTGAGAATCAGAAAATTGATGAACGATCTTTAGTGATTCCCATGAGTTCACAATTTCAGAGAGAAAAAGAAAGGATGGAACCAAGTGCAAGTACAAGTAATTTGGCTAGTACTTACAGACCAAGTCCACCTACAAATTTGACTGTGAATGAGTGCAATGGTAGGAAAATGCATATGGTAACAGAATCTGCAACAGAGACTCCTGAAAAGAGTGGTAATTGGATAGAACTAAATAATACACCCATAGGTCCGACTCCTGATGAGTTAAATGAGTGGATGAAGGCATTTAAAATGAAAGAACCAGAAGAAAAACCATTAGATGTAATTAGGTTAAAAATTGACATGGAAGAATTAATTCTAGGAACGATTGGTACAGAAAAGATAAAAAATTACCAGGATGATGAAATAATGTTTCTGTGCAAAAGTATTACATGGAGAGCAAAGAATTTACATGACAAACTAGAAGAGGTAGCCAGTGAAATTGGAATAGATTTTGCGAAAGTGAAAACATTGCAGAAACCCTATAGAGTAGACTTTTGTGAAAAAGATATTGAAAACTTGAACACGGCAGGAAGGCTGACACAGATAAAAGAGTTAATTGTGTTACTGAGAAAATGGGGTGATGTGGACAGATGGAAGGTTAGATGGACAAAAAAGAATGAGAAAACTACAGACAAAGCTTCTTTGGCTTTTATGATAACTGAAAAAGAACCTGTTGCCAGAGAATACCCTATGAGAGAAACTCCAGGTGGTAGTTATGTGCATGTTCCCTGGACTAGGCAGGATATACTGTCATTCACAAATGAGTTTCCGAAGCTGAGAGAGAAACCAGTTGAATGGTACCGACAAGTAGAGAGGTTTGTAAAGGTTTCAAAAGTGTTGTGGATAGATTTAGATGGATTATTTGACATAGTGGTACCAACTGATTTGTGGTCAGAGTGTAAAATTACAGTTGACTGGCCAACTACAGAATATCCAAGAGATCCTAAGACAGGAGCTCCAGGTCCTGAGGTGATGAGGAAGTATGATAAGGTGATTACCTTTTTGAAAAATAAGATTCCTCCTAAAGAAACAGATTGGGTGAAAATTGATAGAACTACACAGGAAAGCAAAGAGTCTGTACATGCATACTATGAAAGGTTGTTGTTGGTTTTCAAACAGTATAGTGGATATGAGGAGTTAAGTGAAAAAGATATGAGCCATTTCGTATACAGATTTGTGTTTGGGCTGAAACCAGAGATTAGTGAAATGATTAAACAGCATATGATTAATTGGCAGAATGGCACAGTAGACGAGGTACTGAGGTATGCTAAGTATTGCAGTGATGATATTGAAAGTAGACAGCGTAAATTGAAAGAGAAGGCAATGTGGGCACAGGTGAAAGTGGCAGAAAAACAAGAAGCTCAATTGGATAATAATAGTGGGAATGAAACAGGACAGAATAAAACGCGACCTAACATAGGTAAAGGGAAAGGTCAAGTGAGTCTAGAGGAGGCAAAGAAGAAATGGCCCTGTCATAATTGCGGAAAATTAGGGCATTGGAGAAACGAGTGTAAGTTCCCACCTAAACCTAATCCGGAAAATCAATCATTAACTCCACAGGTGCAGAATGAGGTAGTTGTTCAACAAGGTCAGGTGCCACAACCACCACTTCCCAACACTGTTAACCAGCAAAGATACAGTACAGAAACAGGATTCTACGGAGGAGAGCAGGTAACACAGTTGCCGCGAGCAGCTAACATTTCTCAGTATTGGTTGCGACAGAGTGAGGATGAGAAATGGGATGAAAGCTCATGACGGTGCCTAGGAGAGGGAAAAGAGTGCGTACTTGGCGCAACTCTAGAGGTAGATCAGTCTGGTCCCTTTGTGGATGGAGAAGTGAATGGTGCAAATGTAACATTCCTTGTCGATACTGGAGCTACCCGTTCTACTGTTAGATCAGTGGAAATTCCAAACCTTCCTCTCTCAGGTGAATACATCCAAGTAGTAGGAGTAGCAAATCAGCAGATTAAAACACCACTTACTGAATTAGTGGAAGTAAAAATTGGTTCTTTTAGCAAAATGCATAGATTTGTAGTGTGCGATTGTAGTCCTGTAAATCTTTTAGGTCGTGACCTCTTGTGCAAGATGAATTGCACAATTTATTGTACACCAGATGGAATTGGATTTCAGACCCCAGATGAAGATGTATTGTATAAAGTAACTTTGATGAATCAGGAACCTGAAATGAATGGTTTGTTTCCTGCATTTGATGCAGAAAAACTTCCAGAAGAACTAAAAATTGCAGTGAAAGAAAATGTGTGGGATTTCACAGGAGAAGATATTGGATTAATGAAAGAAGTTGATCCCGTAAAAGTAACAGTAAAAGAAGGAACAACTTACCCAAATACGCCACAGTATAAATTAACTCCAGAAATAATTGAAGGAATAACTCCTGTAATAAATAAAATGATCGAACAGGGAATTCTAAAAGAAATAATGAGCAGTCCATGTAATTCACCTATTATGGGACTGAAAAAGCCAAACGGAACATATAGAATAGTACAGGATTTGAGAAAGATCAACAAAATAGTTGTGCCTTGTTGTCCAATAGTGCCAAACCCTGCAGTAATTCTATATCAAATTCCACACGAAGCTGAGTGGTACACAGTGATAGATTTGTGTCACGCATTTTTCTCTATTCCTTTGCATCCAGATAGCCAGCCATTATTTGCGTTCCGGTTCGGAGAGCGTATTTTGGCATGGTGCCGAATTCCTCAGGGGTATACAGAAAGCCCCTCAATCTTTAATCAGATTTTAAAGAAATCTCTGGAAGATTTGAAAATGCCAGAAAAGTCAGTGATGGTGCAGTATATCGATGACCTGTTGGTGGCATCGAAAACAAAAGAAGCATGTGTAAGTGATACAATTGCTTTATTGAACCATCTAGAGAAAAGAGGACATAAAGTGTCCCCTTCAAAGTTGCAATTTTGCCAAAAAGAAGTTCAATATTTAGGGCATAAAATTGAGAAAGGAGTGCGAAAGATAGCGACAGAAAGAGTAAGAATGATTCAAGGAATGAGAGCACCAATGACGCAAAGAGAGGTAAGAATGTTTCTGGGAATGGTTGGATATTGTCGACAATGGATAAGTGGTTTCTCCTTGATTGCTAAACCATTACAAAAATTGACCAAGAAAGATGTAAGAGACCCTTTTGAGTTAAATAACGAAGAAATGAAATCTTTCAAAGAGTTGAAAAAGAAATTGTGTGAGGCCCCTGCTTTAGGCATGCCTGATTATGAGAAGGATTTTGAATTGTACTGCAGTGAAAGAGATGGATGTGCGTTTTCAGTACTGGTACAAAAACATGGAACAATGAAGAGACCAATTGCTTATTTTTCAGCTGTTTTAGATCCTATAGCAAAAGCGTTGCCCGGATGTCTGAAAGCAGTTGCTGCTACTTGTGTAAGTCTGGAACAAAGTGAAGGTATAGTGATGGGGTATCCACTGAGAGTATATGTTCCCCATTCAGTAGAAATTCTTTTGACAAGAACAAAAACACAGTACATGACACATAGTCGGCTGACTAAGTACGAAAAAGTAATCTTGAGTGCTGAAAATGTGACCATAGATAGATGCATGAATGTGAATCCTTCAACATCATTGCCAGATGAAGAGAGTATAATTGAACAAAACGAAGTAGATCATGATTGTCTGAATGTACTGGAATATTGCACAAAACCAAGAGCTGACATAAAAGATGAACCTTTAAAGGAATCAGATTATGTCATGTTTGTGGATGGCTCATGTTTGAGAACGAAAGAAGGAGTTTTAAGCGCAGCTTACGCAGTGTGCACAGTGGCAACTGTGATGGAAGCGTCTTGTCTGAAAGGAATAAGGTCTGCACAAGTTGCGGAACTGATTGCTTTGATTCAAGCATGTAAATTGGGAAGAAATGTGCGAGTTACGATTGTGACCGATAGCCAGTATGGTTTCGGTATTGTGCATGACTTCGGTCAGATTTGGTCACAAAGAGGTTTCTTGACGTCTGCAGGAACACCTATCAGAAATGGAGATTTTGTTAAGAAACTGCTTGAGGCGATACAGCTGCCTAAACAGATAGCTGTAGTAAAGTGCAAGGCACATAAGAAAAACGAAGATTACATAGCTGTTGGCAATAACTACGCGGACGAGATTGCCAGATATTGTGCAGAGAACATGGTATCCCTAAATAAAAATAGAGAAAGGGAGCATATCTCTTCTCCTTTGCTTTTTACTAACACTGTCGAGACATGGGATGAGGTGAGACAGTTACAGGAAGCTGCAAATGATGAGGAAAAAGATTACTGGATAAAAGCAGGATGTAGAAGACAGGAAAACAATGGTGTGTGGGTATATAGAGATGAAAGACCAGTTATGCCTGATAGCATGATTGCAGACATGGCACGGATGTACCATGGACAAGCTCATATTGGGAGAGATGCAATGATCAGACTTTTCAGACAAACCTGGTATAACCCAAAATTCAGAGCGATAGCTGAAAGTCTTTGTCAAAGATGTCTTATTTGTCAGCAGTTTAATCCAGGAAGAAAGACAATAGTGAGTCTAGGAACAATAGGACGAGAAGGAGGTCCGTTCACTAGAATGCAATTGGACTTCATCGAAATGCCCCCTTGTAACAGACTAAAATATGTTCTAGTGGTCGTCTGTTTGTTTTCTCGTTGGGTGGAGGCATACCCCACTAGAAGGAATGATGGAACAACGGTAGCAAAACTTATGCTGCGAGAGTTCATTCCAAGGTATGGTTTTCCAGTCACGGTTGAGACAGATAGAGGAACACATTTTCAAAATGAGTTGATCCAATTGATTTGTGAAGCATTGAGTATTAAACAAAAACTACATTGTGCATACAGACCAGAGGCTTCTGGGGTAGTAGAGCAAATTAATGGAACAATTAAGAACAGATTAGGAAAAATGTGTCAAGCTACAGGACTCAAATGGCCAGATGCACTGCCCCTTGTTCTGATGACCATCAGAAGCATCCCTGAAAAGAAAACTGGACTTAGTCCTCATGAGATGATCATGGGACGAGCAATGAGACAAGCACAAGTACCTGTCAACAAGTTATTGACTATAACTGATGATCTAGTACTGGATTATTGCAAAGGACTGGCTGATGTGGTGCGTTCTGTGTTTCATCAGGTTGGACCGGATGCGACCACTCTTGAAAGAAAACCAGCCCACGACTTGAATCCAGGAGACTGGGTCCGCATAAAAATCCACAGGAGAAGAAACTGTCTAGTTCCTCGCTGGGACGAGCCACGACAGGTAATCCTAGTGACAACGACTGCAGTCAAGTGTGCAGGAGTGAAGAACTGGGTCCATGCCAGCCACACAATCAGAGTTCAAGAACCTACTGATCGACATGTGAGTCGACGTCTGGAAGTGTGGGATAAGAGTTTAACAACTGGGACAACAGGAATAAGAGAAAGGGTGCCAGAACTTGAAGATCGACCTGAAAGTCGACATCTGGAAACCCCAACTGCAAGCACCTCTAGAGAAGAAGAGGAGGAAGAAGAAGAAGGAAGAATTTCAGAAATTCCAGAACCTGAAGATCGACCTGTAAGTCGACATCTGGAAATATCTGACACAAGTTCAGGATCTGATGATTCAGTTGCAAACTGTGAAGAATTTCGAAGGAGAACTTGGGGATATAAACCAATTAGAGAAGAAAATGAACAAGAAAATGATCTAGATGAGCAACCAAGTACAAGTTATGGTGGAAATCCTTCAAAAATAATATTAATAGACAAAGTAGGGAAAGAAGTACATAAAAAGTTAGAGAATCGAGAAGAACCCCGAGGAGCAATAGGGACAGATAGCGAAACAAAAGAACAGGGAAATTTAGAAGTAGAGAGTGAGGAAAATACCAAATCGGAAGAACACCGAGGAGGGACAGTAATAAGGGAACACAAGAAGGAGAAAACAGATCCACCAGTAAGAGAAGACGAGATCATAAGCTTCAAAATAAGAGACAATAGTGAAAAAGTTGAAACAGAATCTGAAGAAAGTGGAGAAGAGGAGAAAACAAAAACTGAATCAAGAAAAAGAAACTGGAAATCAGAAAGAGAAGAAAAAGAAGGTGAAGCCAAAAGGCCAAGAAAAGGAGATAATTGGCCCAGCAACTATATAAGAAAATTGAGATATAGAATAATAAGAACAGGAGAAAAAAGTGCTGAACAAGTGAATGAAATAACAAGTCAAAAGGGACAAGAAAAGCCAAGTGGAAAACGACTACAAAAATCTAAAAGAACGAAGAAAGTGAATGCAAAGTACAAGTCACCTGAGTGGCTATATATCGCACTGACGGATTACAAAGAAGAAGGAAACACTCACGAGAACCCGAGACTAAGAAATCGAATGGGTAAAGGTGAGATGCAACAAACCTGAAGTGAAGACTTATAGTGCTTCTGCCGGACGTGACAATTTTACTGGATATGACAAATCACCGGATGTGACAACGAAAGAATTCTGGAGAGAATTAAAAGAAAGTACCAAGCAAAGACTTTTTGAAAGCAGAGTGGCATCTAAGTCATTTCTGAGGTGTAGTGACACAATTTTCTGAAACTTAACAAAAAGATAAAAGCAAAATGGAAAATACTAGGGATAGAAGAGATAAATGTGAGTTTGTAAAAAGATGGTGTAAAATGTGCTGCTTTTGTATGGGTTTATTAATGACCGTATGGATAGTTTTAGCAATCACAATTCCTATTAGTTTAGCTGTAATAGAAGCGAAGAATGATACTAAACCAGAAAAAGAAACTAATATTAAAGAACCAGTTATTTTAAGAAGTAGTGCAGAATTACATAAGGATAAGTCAGTAACAGACTTTTCTAAAAATGTTTTTACAAAATTGTTGTACGAATATGTAGAGACAATGGATGTGAGAGATTGTTATGTTTGTATGCAGTTGCCTGCATCAGTGTCAGAAGGTGTGACTTATCATCACCTACCTCTAACTTATGGAATAACCTGTAGTGTAATAGCAAGTTTATTTTATAAAACAGGTAGATTAGAGTCTTATTATACTGATATAGATAAGATTTTTGCAAACGTTCCGGTAGTACCAGAACTTAACAAAGTAAAACAAGCAAAAGTTTTAGGAGAATTCTTTCTAGAACATAGAAAATTAACCTTAGAAGAAATAGCTAAGAACAACCTTACCTGTGAATTAAAGAAAGAAGAAAAGGTATTTTTAGAAATGGTTGAAGAAAGAAGAATGAAATTTCAAAAAGAAGCAATAAAAGAGGAAGGAACACATCTATGGACGTTTGAGGAAGGAAATCATGAAGGGAAAAAGATAAATGCAGCAATGACATTAGATTGGCCGCAAACAGGAAAGTTGTGTATTAGGAGAAATAAGACAGTCTATGACAATTACTTTGTAGGTTCCAGTATCTGCCATGACAATTATCAAATTTTGGGAGGTTGGGGATTCAAAGGTGGAAAAGATCCAATATTTCCAGGTATCTATTATATTTGTGGGAATAGAGCTTATTACAGGTTACCGGACCATTGGTATGGAACTTGCTATGTAGGCCTGGTCTTTCCAAAAATCTTTCATATGGACAGAGAAGAAAAAGGAACATACAAGATGATTAATAGCTTTACACGTAGAAAGAGGGAAAGTTTTTCAGAAATTGTAGGTGATATTTTTGGAGCATTAATACCAGCAGTGGGAATATCTTTGAATGCATTTAAAATTCGGAAGTTATCCACAGTAGTAGATCGTTTGTCTACAGATACTGCGGGATGGTTCTTGATGGTAAATACCGAAATGGTTGCCATGAGAGCTATGGTGATGCAAAATCGGCTTGCCCTTGATATTCTTTTGGCAAAAGAGGGTGGAGTCTGTGGAATGCTGAAAGTCCAACATTGTTGCACTTACATTCCTGATAAAAGTGAAAATATACAGAAGTATATTACAAATATTACAAATTTGCACAAAGAACTAGTTCCACTGGAGGTTGAAAGTGTCTTGGGAAAACTTGGTAGAGGGTTTTCTTCCGTAGCAAATTGGTTAACCAGAATGAGTAGACTAATGATAGGGAAAGTTATAATAATAGCAACTGTAGCAATATTGTTAGCCATGGTGTTGAAAATTGTAATAACGTGTATAAAAAGAAAAGTAAGACAAAATAAGATAAAAAGAAATAACAGAATAATGAAAGAGAGAGAGAGAGAAATGGGTGAAATTGAGTTAGAGAAAATGAAAGAAAGCATGTATAAAGAGACGAGAAGACAAGATGAAATGGAGACAGATGTGTAACTAACAAAAAGCAAAAGGATGAAAGACATATGCTGCTTGAAAAAGAAGTATAACTTGGGTTTTATGTGGTGATCACCAAAGGGGGGAGTTGATGGAGCAGAGAAAATAAATTTTTTTAACCCCTAACAAATTTTATAAATAATTAATAAAATGTTCGTTTAAATGTATTAATCAACACTGTACGTGAGGGAAGGGTAACACGCAAGTATATGGGCTGAATAATCTATTAACGAATGTCTGTGTGTCTAATTATAACATAAAAATAATTGCGTACTAAATTTATAATAAATGCATGATTTGTGCTTCATAGAATATAAACGTGTTGTTGCAAAAACAATAGTGATGGTAAGTAAGGAACAGCTTAAATGTTGCTTTCTGCTAGGTAATAACTAATTGGGGTACGTAGATGACGGGTGGGAAACGAAAAGGCTATGTTTCTCTATTTTAATTATGTTTTGTTTATTTCAAAATAGTGCTTCTAAGTATAAACGAGTGGCGATATAAAATGGCTGCCGGTTAATGAAGTGCGCATGTGCGGGGAAACGCGTGACAAGGGAGAAAAAGTTGGAGAAAAGCTAACCACGTGATGTTGCTGAGAGGCTAGGATGCGAGAATGGTCAAGGCTGATGTGACCTAATTGAACTGATAGTGTGCCGTGGTGATCAGCAAGGAACCGTGGGAAACCGTTTTAAGAGAAAGGACAATGCCTGCAGAGTTCTCGAATGTATCGAAAGAAGTTACAAATGTACTGATCGAAGCGGATGGAAACATGTCTTGAACTGTGAGAAAGGAAATGATCATATACATTCCAAAGGACCAGTTGGATCCGGGAGAACTTGATTAAAGAATGAATAGATGAAATGAATGGACCAATGAAAGAAAAGCGTGTTATTAAGGTTGCAACAATTAGTTAGCAAAGTTAGAATTAGGGTATAAGAGGGCCTACTCTTAGTGGGAGGGGTACACAGTCACAGTCGGAGTTGGAGAGTTGCAGTCAGAGTCGGTGTTGGTGGCTTCCAGTGCTTGGTGGTCCAGATCGATCCATTTACTGAGCGGGAGATGCTGAAAGACTGTTAGATGAGACGGGTTGCAGGTAGCTGATGCTGACGAGCTGAAGTTTCTGTTGCTGTCTTATTTTTCCAGTTGAGTATGAGAATCAAGATATTTTTAATTCGTAAACTTAGGTTAGAAATCCTTAGGCTAAATTAGGGAAGATAGGCAGGTAATTAGGGTTTTTGCTTCATGATAAAATTTCCTTTCTGCAATAAAATTGATTTTGCGTAATAAATATTTGAATTAACAATGAATGAATAATTGAATAAAAAGTCTAAATTCTTTCTCATGCTTTTAAAAATTATATAAAATTTAAGATTCTTAAAACAAACGACTCAGTGGTTATTTTACTAAATGATTGTGACACTAGTAATTGGTTATTGTGATTTAGCTGGTCTTAATCACTACAAATTAATTTCTTACTAGATGATCCATCGACAAAACAATGAGCAGGAATATCTTAAGAAATAACTAAGAAAGCAATAGGTAATAAGGTATCCCGGCTCTTTCCAGCGGTACATAAATGGTGTTTTCCATTTAGTTCTCATGCTTCTCCTAGGAGTACAGAATTTCGTAAAGGTATAAAGGAAATCCAGGTGTGTGTGTGTGTGTGTGTGATAGGCGATGTTTATGGGCCCCATCGTCATGTGGATGTGAGAAAATATAGTTTGCCCCTGGATGACCGATAAGTGACCTAGGAGGAGAATAGTTTTATTGTACGCGCAGCATCACTGGCAACACTTTGGCACTCGTATCCTGGCAGGCGCTGAGCACTGCTCGGGTAATTACAGCCATGCACACACCGGTCACAACTTGGACAGATATGGCAACACACAAGCTGATCTCTGCTAAGGAAGTTGCAGTCAGGCACAGGCTGCTCACAACACACACTCACAGGCCAATCAGGCTTCTACAATTGCTGTTATAGAGTCACGGTTCCTGCCAGGGATCATTATGGACAGTCTGAGGGCCCTCTGACGTTTGGGTCCAATAGATTGCTCTTTTAGCAATCCTCTCTTGTGAGTGCCCCACAGACAATGCGGAGGCCACGCACCTCATTCCTTCCTCAACAGTCTCTCTTACTGCAGGGATGGCAGGCTCCTTCCCTCTCTGAGCAGGTAAACATCATCTAGGTACTTCAGGATAGGTATTCAGCTCCTCCAGCAAGAAATCTACTCCTCAGGTGATATCCCCTCACTTCTAGGAATCTGTCTGTAAGGCAAACACCAACCTTGGTTGCACAGCAGTGTTCTGAGTACTCTGTGAAGCACTCCTTTCTTGGCGATAGAGAACTTGGAATTGGAACAAGTGGGTAGTAGTCCAACCTTTATACCAAACTGACAGACAGGAGATGTATAGAGACTGTCTGAAAAGATAGAATCTGTTTAGGGAGGTTCTTCTTTCAACTGTCCTTTCCAGACTGGTCTCTGGGCACAGTGTTTGTGTAGTGTGATGCATCTCCCAACATAGATATTTCCCAATTTCAGCAGAGTCAAATAAGTCCTGTGCCGATAATTACATTGCACTAATTTAAATCTTGCATTGCTCAATAGTTTTCCCTGCATGCAGATCTTTTTCTCTTCCCATTTTTTCAGGCAGCACCAAGTAATATGTCCACTACTGCCACAATTAAAACATTGTGGACATTGCGGCAGTATTGTATTCACTTTTGACATTCTTTCACTCGAATTCTACATTTTTCCCCTAGTGGGGTTATTAACCCTTTTTCAAGACCTTTCGGTTTCGCTTTCAGAGAATTTTCCTCCTTATAACCCCGCAGCTCATGCTCAGTAAAATACAGAAGCAGTTTCAATGGTTGTGTTCAACATGAGATTGCTTTGCTGTTTCACCCATCTGTGCACCTGAGGGCCAAGAGTGTGTAAGAACTGCTCTACATACATTTTCTCTAATATCTCTACTTTCGAAACATTCTCCGATTTTAGCCATTTGTCTAAAACTTCCTTAATTCGGTAACTTAGAGTGGTTGGAGACTCCCCAGATCTTTGTTTTTCCTGTCTAAATATAATCCTATATGTTTCACTGCCAATAGCCAACTTCTCTAGAAAGCTTTTCTTAACTTCTTCCTATGGGGTGAGACCTCTGTGATTAGCAGCCTGTTATGTGGGTTGTAATCTTCCAGTAAATAACGGCCAGGGCTTTCAGTGGGATGAAAAAACTGGGGGGTCTCCTATAGGAGCGTGAGATTTGTAATTAAGGGCGTGGCTTAAAACACAAGCTAAAAATCTGTACTTAGCATAGTGTGCTGTCCCACTGGCATTTTGCTGCTTCTGTCCATTCATCCAGATATATAATACAACAAGTAACATTATACTTATAACACGCCAGGCCTATTGGCTTTGTCAATGGTAGTAAATTGCATAAGATAAATAAGCAACAACTATGACTTCACTGTATATAATATTGAAAATGCTTCCGTTCTTGTGGGCGAGGTTGTGGCTAAGGCTAGAGCTGCCGACTTTCCAGCTTAGAAAGCAGGTTCGAGTCTCACGTCGGCTCAACATTCTGTGATTCAAAACATGAATATGTCCTTGTGTAATGTAACTGGTGCTCATGTTTGCTCCATATAAAACTGAAAAATAAGACTCATTGAAGTTACATCAAAAGCAGTGAGGGGTGGTACTATTGCAGAGTTAAGCTTTTTTTCCCCACCCTGTAAGTAAAAATGGAGAGCCTGGTAGGGACCCATCTCGGCACCTGCTTTTAAGAACTGCCGGTGTTGAGCACTGTTGTTGTTATGTTATGTTATCTGGTATTTATAGAGGCAGGACCTGGCCCACTTAAAGCCCTGGTAAGGGCACAATAAACTGTCTCCATTTTTCTCAAGGTCAGGTTCCACTTTGGTCTTTATAGTCAAAGTTGGTAAAAAAAAAAAGCAGGGTCCTCTCCTGCATTATACTTCTGTAAAACTACCAAGAGTAAGTTAGTATGCCCCCTCTACTGTATTAGCACATCTGCTAACTTCCTGATAGCCACATCCTGACTTTGGGAAAACTGACTAATTTGTTATGTCTACAGACTTGTTGCAATGACTTCTTCAACTGCCGTGAGGTGCGGATGAACCTCTCCAAGGCCCACTCCAGTTTCTGCTGAACCTCCTCTAGTTTATCAATTGCAGCATTCATAGTTCACAATCCTACTTCTGACACTATTTTGTGGAGGTGTGGGGTTAGGCATTCTCATCACAGTCTGATTATCTTTTGTTTTTCTCCATAGGTATGTAGTTTTTCCTCCCTACGGGTGGCATCCCTCAAAGAAAACAAAAACGATACCAGGTGAGTATTGGTGAAAATATCAAAAATAAAGTTCTGCTTTATCCACCCTATAAACTGAGTGACTTTTACTGCTGTTGCCACCCTTCCCTCCTTTTGCTCCAGGAGGAAAGGTTGACAGAATGCAAGGACAGTAGCTAAATAAAAATAAACATTTGTTTGAAAAGTTGTGTCTGGTGTAGGATTTCTACTACCGGTCTTCAAAATGTCTGCGCCAGTAGTTTGTTAGTCACTTTTATTTCCCTCCATCAGTCCTTCGTTTATGTGTGGGGAAATCCTTTTTCTACCTCGGGCCAGAGAGAATGGTCACAGGCTTCCCCTTCTCCTTCTCCACCCCAACCTGTATCTCCTTTTCTCAGCTCCGACTTGGCTTGGCCACAGTCCTCCAGGATTGTGGTAGTTTCTTTTGGTTCGACCGTCCCTGGAGGCAACCACCACTCCTTGGACCATACATCAGGCTTACTGTCTTCTTCCGCCTATCCAAGGTTTCCTCCTGCAAAAGCCACCTTGTTTGTCTGGAGGCCCAGGTTCCACTTTCCCATTCTTCCCAGTTCTATACTTCCTCTGGACGCCTCCTTTTTGCCCACTTCGATGTCCCGCTGCCACTCTCCCTCATTTTCAGTTTTTCATTTGCTTTCCTGGGTTGTGATTCCTCCTTCAAGTTATGCGACTTCTTTTCCTGCCCATTAAGAGTCTCTTTCTTTAGTCCTTTCTTCCTTTTAACATCCTCTGTCTCCTTCTTCCGTTTCTTTTAATTTGGTCTTTCTTTGCTGTCTATTCTGTTCTTATTCCATTGTCTTTCTTCTCATTCCAGGTTTCTCGCCGGAGAAGCTCCAGGAGCCTCTTGTTGTGGATCCCTACTAACAAGTAAGTTTCTACACTCTCACTTGTTTCGAGGGACAAGCCTTGGCCTCTGTTCACATGCATAGATTAGCATGACACACCGCTAAAAAAAAAAAACAGGATACCAGATACATTTGCAAGGTACATTTCCGCCCGATAAACGCCAAAATGTCATAGGCACAAAGTTGAAAATAAACAACAGTGTGACGAGTAGAAGTGGCAATCAGAAAAGTAAGTGTTATCAGTGCAGCAGCGTAAAGCATATATATGGTCACATCCAGTTCAGGTCCTGCTGTGAAAATTATATGCTATAAATGTAGGAAAATAGGGCACGTTTCACAATTATACAAGAATGTGGTGAGTAATGCAAAGTGTGTTAACGGTGATCAGGATTGTGGCGCTGACAAGAGTAATGAAGATAAGGCATTTGAGGTGGGCGAAGGAGAGAACAGGGAAGCAATACACAGTGTCTAAAGAGTATGTTCCTTCATTTTGCAAAGTAACAATAGATGGTACTAAAATTGAAATGTGGGCAGACTACTGCTCTCTCTACACCATAATTGATGTAGATATCCTCGGACCTCGATGAATGACCAGAAGGTTATTGTGGAGTAAAATAGTAATTAATAGAGTGTTTGAGGCCAATCTGAAATTCAAGGGACAGAGGGCCCATGCCAAGATTTATGTGGTTATGTAAGGCAAGAAGATCTTATTAGGATGGAGCGGGCAAAAGATTTTGGTTGTTATTTTGCATCCCAACCATACAGAGCAGGTTCTGATGATGGAAAATTGAGATAGAGATGGGTGGAAACATTAATTTCCTAATCTGTCTTCAGAAGAGTTACTGTGTCTGAAGGGTTTGTCACATCACATTGTTTTGCACGAAAATGTTGTACCATGTGTTACAACGTAAGGACTGTTCTCATGTTACCATGTGTTCTAAGCTAAGATATGCTCTTCTGGAAGAGTAGAATGGCTGTGCAAGAGAGGAATCCTAGACGATTTTTAGAGCCACTTGAAGCTTCAGAATTGTTAAGTCCTATGGTTCCGGACAGGAAACCCAATAGAAAAATTTGAATGTGCATCAAGATTTTAACAAATGCACATGGTTGGACCGGCATCCCCTACCCATCATCAGCCAGATGCTACCACTGGAGAGGGAAAGTCATTTATCACTTTGGAGTTGTCAAGAGCATATTATTACGAAGAGCTGCACCCAGAGTCTAGGCATTTGACACTCTTTGTTATACCTGAAAGGGTGTACAGATTTGTAAGTATGCCTTTGTGCTAGCCTCTGCATTACTAGTGTTTCAATGTATGATGCTGAGACTTTTGACTGGATTACAGATTTTATGCGTCCAGAATGATATTTTGATATGGGGCAAGGACCAAGAGGAGTATGATACTTTGTTGAGAACAATATTGGAAATGTTATATGAGGCAGGCCTGGTTATTAGCAAAGACAAGTTTAAGTTTGCTATGCTGGAGCTGGAATACCTGAGGCAATAATTAGCGGAAATGGTGTCAAAGCAAAACTTTAACTAGTAAAGTGGATTTAGGATCCACTGCTACTCTAGAACAAGGAGCAGTCTCATTCCTTTTAAGGATGGCAAAGTTTTATGCTAAATTTGTTGATCATTGTACTGACAGGATCAGTACTATGAGTGTCGTATTAAAGGCAAATGTCAGGTTCAATTAGAGTGAGGAATGTCAAATAGTGCACTTTAGGAAATGCATTGCACAAGCAGTGTCTATAAAACCTAATGATCCCTGGAATAAAAACATAGTGGTGACAGATGCTGGCACATAAGGTCTGGAGGCTATGCAAATGGTGGAGAGGAATGGCCAAGAGAGACTGGTGGCATTTGCCTCCCAATCATTCAAAGGTGCAGAAAGCTCCTATTTTGTCAAAGAAAAAGGAAACACTTCCATGCTGGTGGGTTGTGAAATATTTTAAAATATATATTTGGGTACATAATTTTATTTGCAGACAGGCCACGAACAACTGTGCAACATATTCTCCTGAAAAGGGCAATAAAGTCACTCCTCTGCTGTCTAAATGGCTCTATTATTTACAATAATTTACTTTCAACCTGCATTATGTACCTGGTTGTCAGTATGTTAATGCTAACCGTTTATTATTTTCCTTGCTGCTTGAAAGTCAGGAAAATGATATGTAGGAGGACCAACGGTTAATGGCCAATGTGGAGGACAGTTATTTGGGAGCCATCAAGGAAGAGGAATGGGAGAATGGAATGGCAATGAACAAAGAGATTAACAAATGATCTGGTATGGAGATACCACATGAATGATGAGAAAAAAATGTTGGACTCATAAAAGTTAGTATGGCCAGAATTGACACATCAGATGTACTGCTTGTTCCATTGTGTCTGAGAAAGAATTTGATAGAGTTGCTACATGATGGTCATGGAGGTATGTCATCAATAAAGAGGAAGGCGAGGTTTGACCTTTGGTGGCTAGGCATGGACCAGGAGATTGAAAAATGTGTTCAGAATTCTGTACAATGTGAACCACAATCACATGAGTTGCAGGAGTCCCTGATTGTCCCAAGTGAGCTTCCCAATAGGCAGAAATCTGGAATCGATGTATGGGGACCTTTTAGAGGTAGGGGACTATGAATTTGTAATGGTAGATCAATTCTCATAGTGACCAGAGCTGAAATTTGTTAGGTATATGTCATTGAATTCATGATCAAATTGTTTTCAAGAGAGGATTCTTCTGGATGTGTGGTTTCTGATAAAGGCCCACAATTTATCTCGGAGTCCGTGAATCAGATCTTGGAGTAACAGGGTAGAACTGCGTTGTACCACCCTAGGAAGAATGGACTGGTTGAATGTTTTAATTGGGTGTTTGGTGAACGCATCCAGCTAATCACAAAGGGTTATCTTGAATGGAAGAATGAAAGAAGAAAACTTCTGTGCATTGACGCCACAGCCAACGACCAGAGAGTCCCCTCTTTGGCTGAGAGGCAGGGTTCCATGTTCCATGTTCAAAGATGTGCCCTGTGTGGATGAAGAGCTGTAGAGAGGAGGGATTCTCTAGGAAAGATGTGAAAGAAAAGGTGCATTTGATACAGTAACAGTATAAGGACCAGCACTGTGTGAGAACTGGCTGATTTGAATGAAAGTTTTAAATATGAGACTGGGTGTGTATTCCGCTTGGTGTAAGAACAGGAAAGGTGAATTCAAATTCCCAACACCAAAGAAAGTCATGAAACCTTTAATGATAGAATAATTTTAGTGGTTGGACAAAATGAAATACAATAATGTTAGCACTTTGTAATCTGCACGAGATGAAGAATATTGGTTTGGAGGCTGGTTCAAAAGTATCTGGAAGTGATGATCGTGGAAATGGTGGAGAAGCGAAAGTCTTACCGAAAGGGAGAAGTGCCTAAACAATATACCAATTTCTTTTGTATATTTCTATACTTATGTAAGAAAAAAAATGCATTTTTTGTGCCCCTATATGTTTCATTTTGTTTGAAGAGGGAAAGATATGTTACATCCTATTCACAAGCTGTTGTGTTATAGAAACTTTGATTTAGGTTGAAATATAGAATGTGATGGGAGCTTTGTAATAGCCTAGTGAGTGAGAAACGATAGATACTGCTGGTGGAGCGAGCTGTGCGGTTTGTATTACCTGCACTCATTAAACCATACCAATATACCATAAGAGTAAGGTGTCTTTTTTACAGTGGCAACCGAGCTATGGTCAGGTGCACTGTAGAAAGACTATGTCCTAATCCAAAATGGTGGTGGGGTAGTTCCAGTGCCTTTCAGTCGCGGCTGGTATGAGTCGTGGGTGGGGGCCGGGGAGCGCACAGGGAGAGGGGGGGAGGTGTAATTTACAAAAAATAAAAGTTCAGTTGACTTACTTTTGCCGGCCCGTCCAGCGTCGTCGGTCTGCGTCGTCCTCTCTACAAAAGGAAGCAGCCGCAGGGAGCCTCCCTCCCCTCGCCTAAGCTAATCACAACGCTGCAATGGCAGCGTTGTGATTGGCTGGGACGCCGACCCCACTGGCGTCTATGGGGAGGCCATTTTCTATATGTAGGCTGCATGCAGCCTACATAGAGAAAATGCAGAGTGCGTATGACTGGTTTGGTCGGCCCTGGGGCCGACCAAACAGTCAGCACCCACAACAGTGGGCAGGCCACTCCTCCCTTGCACTCGAGCAGGACCGACCAACCAAACCCTGCCTTCTGATTTCTCGCAGTGCGAGAAGCAGAAACATAAAATGGTATTTAAAATACCATTTTATGTTTCTGCTTCTCGCACTGCGAGAAAGCAGTGGGGCGATGCTCCTCCGCCCACATGGAGGAGCCGCCCCTGGTGCCTTTCAGCCTTCATGCATGACGCTGTAATAAAATACATACAGGTCTTGAATGGCAATGCTGCTACAAGGCGGTGTAGTGTAGCTCCTATTTCCCTTATAGGCTCTGCGCATTGGAATAATATATCCTATAGGTTTGACATAGGACTAAGGTCGGTATGTCCCTATCGAGTATATTAAACTTAATTACTTGTGCCAGCTAGCTCAGAGGCCACTAGAAACTTCTTGACGACAAGAAGGGATTAGTTTCTGGCAGCCGCAAAACATGACCACTGTGTTTCCCTTACAGAATCAGGACGTGTCCCAGAGTCGTAGAAACAATAGATAATTATTTCACTCAGCTCAGTTGTGCATGGTTCAGTTATTCTCAAAGTTACACAGAAATAACAGACGGGCGTTTCAATAAAAGGTTTATTGAACAGTCTTGTTTCTGTTGTAAGTTAGATGTGCTGTTACGATCACAAGACAGTATGCGAGATAAATGATGTACAAGGTGAGCAGTAAAAATAAATAATACTGCGTTAGCATTATCTTTTCAGCATATATGCATTTACATAAAATGACACAGCCTAAAAATGGGAGTACTCATTCGAAGCGTTTCTACCCAGTGTACCTAACCTGTCCTAGGTGTAGGGAGAAGTAGAAGTAGGTGCTGTATTCCTGACTAGAGTATACTAAGAGTAAGTTACGCCTAGTATGCCAAGAGTCTAGTATGCCAAGAGTCCCTCTAGGTTCTAGTCTGCTCCATACCTGAAGAATGAGAGAGGTAGGAATCTCTTTCCGGACTCGAACTCCAACACCCCGCAAGGGAAGTTAGATCACTGGAAGCTGGACTCTCTGCGTGCAGGAATGACAGTGTCTTCTCAGTGCGTCCGGCCGGGAATCGGGCTCCTCTGAAGTCGAGGTCTCCTCTGATTTACAGGGGTTTGGGAAGGTATATTTATACCTGAAAATGTTAGCATTGACGTGAGTTGGGTAGCGAAAGACGTCATGAATGAATCCCTTAAGGAATAGAGGTTCATGCATAATGTATGAGTCCTTGAAGAAATCAATAGTCCTGGGCAAGGGAAACTCCCGCAGCCTGAGGGTCTGTTTTTCATGGACTCGTTGAGGCGCTAGGGTGGACGGATGTCGGAAGCCATGCCTGTATTTGGTATGCATGGTTTATGCCTAAATAAGGTCTGGGATTTTATGCCTATATAAGGGCAGGTTGGATTGTGCCTATATATGGTCATGATTCTAGAAAGCCCGTTTATGGACACCCTATGAAGTATACAACACCCACTCCTCTTTTGTGTATACAACAATACTAAAATGCTAAACATTTAAAATGCTAAACATTAAAATGGAGTACCGCATAATAAAACATATCCTAAAAAAGCTTTAAAAGACATATTAAAAATGCAAAGATTGCTGTACATCATTAAGCAGTGCTTTTCATTTTCTACATAAAGTGTGAAATAAATGCAGACAATAATATAAAAGCAATATTTACATTTGACTAAATTGATCGATAAGTTTGTTCAAAATCAAAAGTCAATTCCTGTCATGAAACTTAAATGAACTGAGTTAGACACACAAGATGACTAAGTGTCCCTGGAAGTACTGCCAAGTCTGTATTATAAGGCTAGTTCTACATTAAGCAGATTGAAGTGCCATTTTTCGTTCAAAAAAATGGGGAAAAAGTTCAAATTTTGGTAATGTTCCAAGGTTTTGAAAAATGAAGGCCAAATTGTTGCTGTTGCACTGGAACACAGTATGCCGAAACAGAGTCAGTTCACGGGTCTGGTGTAAACATTAGATCATCTATTTCAATAGACAAAACATCTTCCACTGTCGTTGGTGTAAGCTGGAACACCTCGTGTAAAAGATTGACCGCACAAAGATGGGAAACATCGCTCTCAGCAATGTTCGCGTTCGTTGTTACCTGTGTGCCTGAAGTTGTTTCTCGTACCTCAGCAGCAGCAGGAGGCGACTGTGAGATCTCAATGAATGCTGACATCAGTATTGGAAGCCTCTGGGGACAACACAGAGCATGGGCCGTTATCGGGTCCAGCAAAGCATCGACATCCTTTGGCGCAGCTGATGGATATGTTAGACAAGCGTCCAACACGCATTCTTCACCGCATAGCAGGCATCGTAAAACAGGTAAGATGCAATCTTGCCAGATTGGTCGGAATGACAGGAACCACGTGGTTTTAAGGTCCCGTAGACGAGTCATGCCTAGTAGCTGTACTATTCGCTCACGGCACTTTCTTTCAAGGAGAGCTTTCTCCATTTCGCTCGGAGTGATTTCGGCGAAGAGGCTGGCCATAGCGCAATAGCAGACAGATGAATAAAATTCCCGAAACAAGTGCTAGAATTAATGGTATGCCACCAAACACCGAATGTGCAAAGTTCGGGATGATTCCAAGTATTGCCTGGAACGGTGCTAAGAGACCAGTGCAAATGCTCTTAAATACATGTACAATTCCTGTTGTATCTGACATGTTAAAGATACGTGATATCATTTCTACGAAATGTATAGGGCAGTTTGTACGTATTAAAGTCTGTATCTCAGCCGAAGTCCTTGCCACTTGTAGATCATAGGTTTCTTTGGCCGAGGTCAAAGGCACTGTTTGCTGTAAAAGCATGGCTTTCATTCTGCTTAAAGTATCAAATCTTATAAAAGAGACGCTCAGCGAAGGCCATAAAGGCGACTCCCTGACTGTGTCTATTGGGGAAACAATACTTGCATACAGCAAGTGACCCTGGAGTTGACCGTTACTAGATATGGGATGCCTGGCAACATTCCACAGCAGCTCTGATCATTCAACATGAGGTAACTCCCATTCGAAAGTTGTCCAAATGTTGGATTAATCACAGCAGCTGGTGAACCGTGCTGATGGCAAGACAGGTTTGCCACAGAACCATTACAAGCTCCGTGCAAAATAATGTCCTGACATATGAGTGAACCGGTCAGTGCATGTTTACAGTTAGTACCGCTAAGAAACACTTCACGATCCCCACTCCAACATCTATGTGTATATGGTAACTTCCAAGATATCTTAATGTATTCCTTACCCAACCTTTCATATTTGCCTGCTTGCATCTGTCTGAGACAATACTGAAACTGAAAAGTTGTCACAGGCAACGTTATTTTGCCATGAATAACCCATTCTGTAGCTGGTTTTTCTGCCACTGTAAATGGTAACTTCTCCATTTTTCAATGCTCAGCACTGTATACCTTGCTCCTCTTTGTGCCAATTCGATCTGTTTATCAGTGAGATTGTATTCTGCAAACAGAGACGACGTGTTGATGAAACGCCAAGGCACATAGCCCGCTCGCAAAGATTGCAGCGTCCATGTCAATAACACAATAGAACGTAATTGAGATTGACCTTGTTGTAACATAGCCAAATCTTGTTCTAGAATGTCGATAGCAGAGGATACAATGCCATCCAATGAATAAATTCTGGAGTACAAAGTTGTTAACCCATTGTCGACCACAGAGAGTGTTTTCTCTAAATTAATACGATCAAGTTCACGTATTCGTTCTGCAGCCTCTATCTGTGACACTTTCCATGCTTCGTTATAAGCAGCATAGATGCCGGCATATATGAAACGTTTTTGACGCGGTTTTCTTGGTCCAAGCAAGAATTCCCTAAGATCTGCGTCGTGTGCAAGTAAGGTTAAGTGTTGCTTCACATCCTGTAGTGTAGATTTATGCAGCCAATCGAGGCATAATTTTCCTACACTGTATGTTGTTACTACCCCGGATGTTGTCTTTGGACATATCTTGGGTCTGGCCTATGAATAGTAAAGCCCTGAGTTTTGTTCAAGAACCTTTCCTGACAGTTGTTTGTGTCTGTGGGCCAGATCAACCATTTCTTCCAATTTGGATGAGTTCTGTTGAGTTGTAGTATATTGTCAACTGTCACCACTGCCTTTGTATTATTATCACTGGCAGGTGTTGGCACCGAAGGTGTTTTCATCTCTTTGATCTTGGCTAATCCAAGACAAGATGTTTGTTGGACGGTGTCATTCAAAAACATTATTTGTTCAGGGATTATACAGGCTCTAAATAAAGCTTCTATACCCTGTACTTGCCAATCTTTACTACCCCAGACAGTTTTTGTCTCAATAGTGTCTTTCCATAAGTCGAAACCCTGTGTAGACAGTTGGGCAATAAATGCTTCAGAGTAAATCTGTTTGGTATTTGTTAACATAATTTTCAGTCCTGTTTTGTTTACATTTTTATAGTAAAACGTTTCTGGATCAGATGTATTATAACCTGAAAAATATGGAAATTTACTAGCAAAAGTTTTCGAACTACCTAGTGGTGGTGTAGGACAGTGTTCCCATTGATTAAACATAAACACATTTCTTGGATATGCAGTTTTGTGCAAATAATGATGACCATAGTGGTTATAACAATATAATTCTTCGTAACCAGATGAACCCTCTAAAAATTCATTTTTAGAAAATGCAGCAGATTTTTCTAGATCAAACATTATATCTTGAACAGTTTCTAAGTCCCAATCATCTGAATAGGTACTGGACGTAAGTAAATCACTTAGTGAAATTTTAAATAAATGTGGAATGTTCAATTGTTCACTTGGACCGAAGATTTCATAATCTGTTTTGTCCCACCCTATACCATCCTGTATAGGAACAGCTGTGATGTTCACTGATGACAAGTCTCTTGCTTCACATTGGGAAGATTTATGTGGTTTCAAAAGTACATTCACGTCTTTTCCTTCAATGTTCACATGGATGTATCTGCCACCTATAAGCACGCTTACAGTTGTTACTAAAGCTAGCCAGAGCAGGAAAACAAAAAGTCCAGATGTAATCCAGAGTTCAATCCATGGAGAAACCAGATAAGTCTTTTTCAGAAAGTGAATAAAGTCTTGTACTTGCTGCTTGAATTTTGATGATGCTGGCGTCGTTTCAGGTTCGCTTGGATCTTCTGAGAACGTATCAAAGTCAATGGAATAGCCAGAAGCAGTTCTGTCAATTGTTGGAATTGCATCAGGATTCGTTGAAATCACAGGAACCAGTTCTTCACGTGTCACGTTGGTGTAGACAGGTGTATTTGGACGAACTGTTATTTGGTTGTCAAGAGGGAGGAGTTCCATAGCTTGGTTGCTTAGTCCTTCATTTGTTACAGCTGAATTCTCGATCGTGATCAGTCTTTCAGTCTGAACCTCTTGAATAGTAGCGAGAGGAGTGCGTCTGCTACTAGGTCGGAGTCCACGAGGCCTACTGCTTAGTATTGACCACATACTGTGGTTTGATCAGGTCGATTGACACAAATCTTTTCTCCTTTCTTCCAGCAAGGGGCGGCAGAAGTACTGTCCTTGTTCCTTGAACAGCTAGAACAGGTACCGGTTGTCTGTAAGAAGGTCCAAATTCCTTCTTGTCCGCTATTTTTTCTCTGACTAGATCCCCAACTTTTGGAATCCAGACAGGCCTTGCTGGGACCGCCGATTTTTCCCCAGTGGTGGTTGGCTGTAGGGATACGTTGCTTTGTTTCGTTCTTAATTTGTTAAGATCCTGTAAAACAGCCAAACGATCTTTGATATCAAATGGTTTCATGTCCACCACTGTGCCTACGTGTTCTAAGTCTGGAACCCACATTCTTGTCCCAAATAGGACCTCATATGGAGTGACCCCCTAGAGAACTTCTTGGCAAATTATTGAGAGCGCGCTGAACGCTAATGAGGTGTTTGACCCACCCATCACCCGAGCCTAATACCCTAGCTGTTATAGACTGCTTTATGTCCCGGTTTTTCCTTTCCACAACAGAATTTCCCTCAGGATGGAATGGAGAGGAGTACCGCAATGCAACGCCCAGACTGGCCATGGCCTCCTTGTAAGCCCTAGAGCTAAACGCAGGACCCTGGTCAGAATTAAACGTGCCTATTGCGTATGTGCCGATAAAGACTCGCAAATCTTTTATAACAGTTCGAGCATCAGCCGAGCGCTGAGGCCATAACCATAGGAACCTAGATTCAGTATTTGCGGGAATGCCTTTGTCCAGTAGGACGCTGGCGATTAGATAGCCTAATGCTGTCTAACAGTGGTGTCTGCACTGGGCTGCCGCATTCGCTGCATGGTGTCTGGTGGCTTTCTCGCTGTAATTTACAGTCTAAGCAGTTGTTGATGAATATGTGAATGTGTGTATTCATTCCAGGCCACCAGTACATCTCTTTTAATGTCAAAATTGTTTTTGAGATCCCTTGATGTGACAGACCCTCCCCCAAATGTGTTTCATAAATCAAGGCTGCTCTTCGTTCCATGTTTGGAATTACCCTATCCCCCACTCCAGGGATTCGAGCAACAGGAACGTTATTCGCATCAATTACATAAGAGTACTTGAGTGGAAACTTTTTGGTAACGCTGCACTGCTGCCTTTGCTCGAAGCATTGACAGCTAACATTATCTCACCGTCTATTTTTGTTTTTGAACGAGTGATCGCAGCTACGGAAGCCGCCTGAACAGCCCCCTTCGCGGCTTCGTCAGTCAATGAATTCCTGCAACGTGAACGCCATCACGCTGATGACTCAGTGTGTGAATCACGTGAGCCTTTGGTAGTTCGTTTTTCAACTGAACTACTTGTTCCCAAAGCAGTTTATGCTTTATTGTGCCACCTTTCGTATCTTTAAAACCATTTTCAAGCCAGGTTCGTATATAATCATTATACGACTGAACACAGTAATAGGAATCGCACACTATCAGTGTGAGGAATTCTCGATCCGTACTCTCAAGTGCCAGTTTGAATGCTTGTAGTTCAGCTCGCTGAGCTGTACAATCACCTAGTCACTGAGTTTTTGTGACCATAGGTCTGAAGATGCCATTTCGCATGCGACCTTTAACGATAGCACACGCTGCACTGTAAGCTTGCTTACTCCCTGTTGCGGGCTGTGCGGATCCGTCAGTGTAAATTACGAATTCGTACTGATCGAGAGGCAGAATCTCAGTGGGCAGAGGACATTCTTGTTCATATTGGAGAAATGCCTGTGTTTTTAAATCTGGATCAAAAACATATTCAACATCAGTTGCAGCAAGAGAATTAACCCACTGTATCCATCTCGGATGTAAAGCTTTAGCATTTGGAATGCTCGCTTTTGTAACCGCTTCTAAAGCCGGTACTGGGGTAACGACAATTATGCGTTTCCCTTGGGCTAAGGCTCTTTCTTTTGCTACAGCTGTTTGAACTGCTGTTAGAATTTTTTCAGTTGAACTGAAGCGCATTTCCGCTTGTGTATACAAATGTGATTTGTATGCAATTGGTACTTTCTCACCCTCATTAAAGGTTAAGTAAGTGAATCCACATTGACCCGAAATTATTCGAATCACCAAATTTCTTTGACTTACGCGTGTTTGTAAGTGATTTGTTGCTAACATGTTAGCTTGGAGTGAACGCAAAATTTCTGTGTGTTCCTGCGTCCAATTTTTTATTGTGAAATCAGGTTTGATTAATGCGTAGAGAGGTTTAACCCTTTCTGCGTAGTTTAGAATGTATGTTCTTCCAAAATTTAGGAATCCCAGTATTGATTGTAAGTTTTTAGCGTTTTTGGAGGTTGGAGCAGCGCACATTTCTCTAGAAAGTTAGCTGCCAAGCTCTTGCCTTCACTTGAAAGTTCATATCCTAAAAATAGGACATTGAGATGGGCAATTCGGGACTTTTTAAAGTTGAACTTGTAGCCCTCAGAGGCGAATCCCAGTATAATGGTGCTCACCCTGTTCAAGTGTCTTTCCAAGTCATCATCCGTCAGATAGATGTCATCGACATAGGACAATGCCTCGTTGTCATAAATTTGTAGTAACTCCGTTACTCTCGCTGAGAATAAACCTGGGCTGTTCTTGAACCCTTGTGGGAGTCGACAAAAGTGACGCTGGGTTCCCATTATGGAGAATGCCGTTAAGTACCTACTTTCAGGTGCTATATTTTGACAAAAGAAACCGTTTGAGATGTCTAATGTTGTTTTGTATTTTTTACGCACAATGTTATTCATTAATGCTGTGCTGTGTGCATTTTGCACTGCAAAAGTTTTAGAACAAGTGTTTAAATGTCTGTAGTCCAAAACTAGACGATATGTATTGTCTGGTTTGGAGACAGGAAACAAAGGATTGTTCATGGAGGAGGTGCATGTTTCAATCACCCCTTGGTATTCAAGTTGATTTAAAATCTCCCTGACCTGTTTTTTAGCTTCTTGCTTAATAGGATACTGCCTCTGAGCAGTAGGTTCATGTTTCAGATTTATTTTATGGTGAGGGAGTCCTCATCCCATCCTACATGATTTTTATATAATGCTGGAGCCTGGGCCACTGCCCATTTTCTGGCATATGTATATTTTAAGTGAATTGGTATGTGATTGGAGAAGGCAGGCATAATCATGTCCTCGCCGTGTGGGCACTCCCTGACAAATTGTGGTGGCCAGTCTTTTTCTGCTAGAAGTATGTCATAACCCTTTGATAGTTTTTCCCAAAAAGTGTTTTAACCTGTCTAGGTTTGTCTCCCTCCATCCGGAGTGTTATTTCATATAACCTTTGTGGAGTACTAACCCTGGTGTCTACAGTCTCTACTGTAATGTACTCATTCAAGTCCACTATCTCCAGAAGTTCCATCAGGTTCTGGCGAGCTATTGTGACTTCTGCTGCACTGTCCAGCATTGTCTGAGCCCATTCTCCGTTCTTGAGTTGCGATCTCAGTATTCTCGGCATGTCTTATTTTTAGACCTGCTACTTTCTTTTTGGAGAATTGAGGTTTAGTTTTAGTTTTTGGAGCGTGTTTGTCGTCTTTCGATTTCACGCGTTCTTCTCTATGTTCTGTTCGTCCTCTTCTTTCCGAAGTCTGTGATGAGACCTGAAAGGGACGAGAGGAACGTGTATCATTATCTTGATACCTATCAGGTTTTCTCAAATTATCCCTATTCCTGAGGTTATACCTCCTTTCAGAGGGCTCCTTTTGAGGAGACCTACCTCGGGATTGAGATCTTTTCTCATTTGAATTTTGTTTAGTAGATTCCCACTTCTTTTTAGAAGATGTAGGAGTTTGTTTAATTGAGTCCTTCTCAGGACTTTCAGATAGTTTTGGTTTAACTGGTCTCCCACCCAAACTATCTCTGCCTAATTCTGCATAAGATTGCTCTATAATTCTGGGTAGCTCTGTTTGATGTTCTGTAACATCAAATTCCCTTAATTTTTGTCGGATCGCCACTGCTGCTGCCTCCCCTTTAATATTTGACAATATTATTGTTGAGACCTGGTCGAAATTTTCAGTAATTTCATACCTAAATTTAAAGCAGGCTCTGCCCCGTATTCGTTTTGAATTTGTTTTAGGACATCAGGTATTACCGCAATTGACGGAATGCCGTGTGTTTTAGTGTAGATGGCAGCAAAGACTGAGCCCCAAGTGGTGCAGTCTTCCAGTTGTGGTGTGATCCCCATTGGTAAACTAATGGTTAGGATTCTGTGTTTCTCATGCGGGCTAGTATTTGGAAATACTGCTTCGATTTGAGTAATTTTTTGAGCTATCCAAAATGGAATTTGCTCCCGCTTAGTGGGCATTTTACCCATGACTGCGTATAGAGTCTGTGGTGTAATTTTTAATGTACTCCCCTGTGGAGGAGTATGATTTGGAACTGTTAATGGTGGTTGGACTGTGAAAGTCCGCATGACATATTGAACCAATTGTCTGTAGATTTTTATTAACTCTGTGAGTTGATTAAGTATTTCCTCGTCTGACATTATTTCAATGTCTGGATGAGGTGTGTAGCCGGCTAGAATCGGCCATGTTGCTCCTGGTCTACCTAGTGGACCGAGCCTGGTTATATTTTTATTGTGTTTTAGGGCGCCTTTAAACCAGAGCTGATGCTCCTGGTATGTTAATGGAATCTCAATATCCTCGAAAGGAATGTATTCCTCTGGTGGTTCATCTTCTTTGTAGAAGTGAAACAAGTGTGTTACTGGATTGGATTCAGGAAGAATTACCCATGAATAGAATACCTCTGTCTGAAAGGATTCATGTGCCTCAATCACGAAAACTGCTCTACCTCCTCTCGGTGGTAGGCCATGTTTTATAAGTTTTAGAGTAATGGCTCTTCTTAAGTTTGGAGCGATGTCAATGACACCCTCCTCGGTTTCATTTAAACCGGTATTGTTAAAAAATGCTGGTTGGGCTGGATCAGCCGCAGCTACACCGTTTCCGGCGTCTTCATTCATTTTGTTTTATGAAAAATGTAGAACAAATTTCAAGGAAACAAAGATAAGGTGCACAATATTGTGGAACACTGTATCCTTCAACGTTGAGCAAACCAAACAGCTAATATATAGGGGTCTTCCCTATATAGCCGTGGCGGATACTATCCCTGCCCACTCCAGACGTCTTTTGGAGTATATGGGTAGGGGTCTCTGAGAGAAAAGAATATATGCACAGCTGAGTTACTCAGTATCTAACGTTGAATTACTGCCTTACCAAACGTTGGGCGCCATGTAGTGTAGCTCCTATTTCCCTTATAGGCTCTGCGCATTGGAATAATATATCCTATAGGTTTGACATAGGACTAAGGTCGGTATGTCCCTATCGAGTATATTAAACTTAATTACTTGTGCCAGCTAGCTCAGAGGCCACTAGAAACTTCTTGACGACAAGAAGGGATTAGTTTCTGGCAGCCGCAAAACATGACCACTGTGTTTCCCTTATAGAATCAGGACGTGTCCCAGAGTCGTAGAAACAATAGATAATTATTTCACTCAGCTCAGTTGTGCATGGTTCAGTTATTCTCAAAGTTACACAGAAATAACAGACGGGCGTTTCAATAAAAGGTTTATTGAACAGTCTTGTTTCTGTTGTAAGTTAGATGTGCTGTTACGATCACAAGACAGTATGCGAGATAAATGATGTACAAGGTGAGCAGTAAAATAAATAATACTGCGTTAGCATTATCTTTTCAGCATATATGCATTTACATAAAATGACACAGCCTAAAAATGCGAGTACTCATACGATGCGTTTCTAGCCTAGTTCTACCCAGTGTACCTAACCTGTCCTAGGTGTAGGGAGAAGTAGAAGTAGGTGCTGTATTCCTGACTAGAGTATACTAAGAGTAAGTTACGCCTAGTATGCCAAGAGTCTCAGTATGCCAAGAGTCCCTCTAGGTTCTAGTCTGCTCCATACCTGAAGAATGAGAGAGGTAGGAATCTCTTTCCGGACTCGAACTCCAACACCCCGCAAGGGAAGTTAGATCACTGGAAGCTGGACTCTCTGCGTGCAGGAATGACAGTGTCTTCTCAGTGCGTCCGGCCGGGAATCGGGCTCCTCTGAAGTCGAGGTCTCCTCTGATTTACAGGGGTTTGGGAAGGTATATTTATACCTGAAAATGTTAGCATTGACGTGAGTTGGGTAGCGAAAGACGTCATGAATGAATCCCTTAAGGAATAGAGGTTCATGCATAATGTATGAGTCCTTGAAGAAATCAATAGTCCTGGGCAAGGGAAACTCCCGCAGCCTGAGGGTCTGTTTTTTCATGGACTCGTTGAGACGCTAGGGTGGACAGATGTCGGAAGCCATGCCTGTATTTGGTATGCATGGTTTATGCCTAAATAAGGTCTGGGATTTTATGCCTATATAAGGGCAGGTTGGATTGTGCCTATATATGGTCATGATTCTAGAAAGCCCGTTTATGGACACCCTATGAAGTATACAACAGCGGCATTCTTCTCCTCTTTTGGAGTCTGGCAACTGCTAGTTGTTCTGATGTTCTCGCTTTCTATTTAGTTTGCAGGCGGTGTGGCCCCTCTACAGCACCGTTATTGTTATCTGTGATTTTACCTTGGACTTCTGGACCATTTCTGATTGTGCTTGTGACTCATAGCATTTATTTCATTCTCCTGACTGAACTGGTTTACGCTTTACTCATGTGGTGACTGGCTTTTTGGGCCACTAAAAGACTGCAGTCCTTCGCTCTGTGAATGGTAAGTGGTGATTTAGTATTAACTCGAACAAATGCAGAGAAGAAAGAGGACATACTTGTGTAATGCATACTACATTCCTACATATCCCAGGGTCATGCCAGACACCTGCTGCAGTGAGGGCCGGACTGAGACCACAAAGCAGCCCTGGCAATATTCTAGGACCAGCCCCTGAAGAAGAACTGCCTGGCCCCTGGAGGCTGGAAATGCTTGCCTGCTGCTTTTGTTACAGGGGGCTGATATTGCAGCACCACTGCAAAACCGTCCCCCAGTAACAAAACCGGCCCTCACCACTACAAAACCAGCCCCCACCTTTCCAGCCTCCCGGGGAAACGCCCAATGCTTGATACAGCCAGTCCGGCCCTGTCCATTAGCACAGGAATCCCGATGTCACAAAAGGGTTCACTTAGCTTGGTTGATGCTTGTGTGTAAATGTGAACAAATGCTGCATTTGCTGAGTAAGTCATGAACATGTAACGTTGTGTTGAGATTCAATATTGCGGACCAGCTGAAAGCCCCTGTCGTCCCTTGATATCTGTCCTCATGAAGAAGGTGGAACGTATCTCCAGACACAGAAATCAGGGGGGGAAACAGGAAAGAAAGTGAGAGAAAATATCCTGATTGGAACCCACTCTTTGAGGTTTTGTCTTTCTCTAGGGATGGCACAACTCTGTCTGGATCTTATGATAGGTAATAGATCCAACCAGCTAGAAGACAGAAATATGGGACCGACAAAGGACCAGGAATAAGATAATCAGGGTGGGAACCGGACGGAGTTGGAACCCTGCTGGCAAAGCAATTAAGGTGGGGTGGAGACGGGGTTCCAGTTGGGACCTCGTGAATGATGCTGATGGTGGGCGCTGATGATTCAGTACGATAACGCAGACTTAATTGGTAAGGCCCACCCAAGACGTACGAGATCACATAGTGTGGATGGCAAAACTCATAAATTGTGATATGTGTATGCGGGGGGGGGACGGACCGACCCCGTGAATTTTCAGCATTTTTGGGTGGGAGAGAGGCACTCTGCCATGTTTGGGAGTGGGTAGTTTCAAATCCACGGGCAGGGGGGCAGGGAGGGGGAGGAGGTGGGGAGGAGGGAGGGGTGTTTTGCGACAAGTTGAATTGTGAATGTGATATTTTGCTTTGTGACAATCTTCAGGTTGGCTTCGGAAGTGACAGACACACGCATAGAAGGGTTGCTCTAGTGCACGTGGTGTGCCATGACGTAGTTACCTTAATTTCGACCTTTCATGTTGTAGATATTATCATGCTGTGGGATGGGGGTTGACAAGGAATTAGTGCTCTCTGTCCTGTCTTGGAATGTTAATGGAATGGGTGATAAAATAAAGAGGGTATAGTCCAACAGTATCTGAAGAGACATTCCCCAGACCTTGTGCTGTTACAGGAGACCCACTTAGTGGGTAATAAAAGTAAAGCCCTCAATAGATGGGGGTACAAGCTTCTGGTCCATGCCGATTATACCACGGGTTCCAGAGGTACGTGTATCCTGGTTAAGAAGGGCACGCCCCTTATGGTCCACAAGACATGGGCGGATCCGGGGGGTTGATTTGCCGTGGTCGAAGCCCAATGGGAGGGAAGAGCTCTAAATATTGTCTCTGTTTACCTGCCACCGGCCTTGGGTAAGGTGGCCTTAGAGGATCTTGGTAAAGTGTTGACTGGTCTCCCCGGGGGTAGCTTGATAATGGGGGGGACTACAATATGACTATGGATGACACAATTGACAGACAACCACAGAGACAAAGGACCAGACCGAATGACCTCATGGCAGAATTTACCACGGCGCTGGGACTGTCAGATGTGGGGCTGGAACTACAAACGGCGGATTCCCAATATACGTACTTCTCTAGTGTACATGGCAGTCTTTCCCGAATTGACTACTTTCTAACATACACAGCCTCGATAAGTAGTTTTAGACGCCCCCAGACGCTGCCCAGGGGTATCTCGGACCATTCCCCTGTAGGGATTGAGTTCACTCATGGGGAACGGCAAACACGTACCACGATAGTTATTAACCCATGGCTGCTGAAAATACCTGCCATCAAAGAAGAACTACGTGGCCAAACTGGGAATTATTTGACGGATAATCTGGGATCAGTGGACTCGGCACAAACTATATGGGAGGCATATAAGGTGGTTCTAAAGGGACATGCCCTGTCGCTAAAAACAAGATATATAGCAAAGAGGCGCCAGATATTGGTTCAGTTAGAGGAGGAGCTCCGGGGGCTAGAGGCAGAACACGCAAATAATCCCTCGAGTGATACACAGCATAGACTGGCCCTGAAGCAGGATGAATACAGACTCAAGACACGCGAACACATGATGGCTACACATCGCGCCACCCAACATAGGTTGTACGAACTGGGGGACAGGGCCGGGAGAACCCTGGCGTGGTTGGAAAGAAGGGAGCAGGGTACTCGATGGGTGCCTCGACTGACACTGCCTAGCGGTGAGGTCCTTCATCATCTGAAGGACATTGCGGAGGCATTTGCAGACCACCTCGAAGGAGTGTATTCTCCTTCCACTACGTATACAGCAGAAGACTCACTCCAGCTTCTGATGAATAGTGACGTGCCAGCCCTCTTGGAACTCGATAAAGAAGCGCTAGATGCAGATTTGACTAATGAAGAAATTCAGAAAGCTAAAGGCCAAATTAAGTCTGGGAAAGCGATGGGACCAAATGGCACCCCAATTGAGTTCATCAAGGTCATGGCCTCTCAGGTAGTCCCGCACTTACGGGCTATGTATGAGGAAAGCTATGAGAAGGGACAGTTGCCAGTAGATCAACGTATAGCAAGTATTGTTGTTATCCACAAGACTGGGAAACCGGTAGATGGCTGTTGCTCCTACAGGCCTATCTCGTTGATTAATGTGGAGGCAAAGATCTTGGCGAAAGTTCTGGCCATGCGACTTGGGACGGTGATCTCCTCCCTGGTGCACCCAGATCAGTCTGGCTTTATGCCAGGAAGAAATACGGCTCTTAACATTCGCCGACTGCATAATGTGATGGCGCGCAGGGACTTCTTGATGGAAGACGCAGTCATATTGTCCCTGGATGCCTCTATGGCGTTCGATTCCATAGAATGGCCGTATTTATTTGAAGTTCTGGCTATGGTCGGCCTGGGCCCTAAATTTATAGGCTGGGTGAAACTGCTGTACACCGACATACAGGGGCAGGTAAGGGTCAATAATTACAGATCTCGGGCGTTCACACTGAAGAGGGGCACCAGACAGGGGTGTCCACTGTCCCCACTGCTGTTCTCCCTTATGCTGGAACCCCTGGCGGACTGGGTCCGTCGAGATGTGAGGGTGAGGGGTTTGCGATGGACAATGGAATGTGAGGATAGAATATCCCTGTATGCCGACGACGTACTGCTGTATCTTGCCTCCCCGTATAAGTCCATACACACAGTTTTGAACATTTTTACGAATTTTGGGAAGTACTCGGGATATGCAATTAACTGGGGTAAATCGGTGCTGTTTGTGCTCCAGGGACAGACCCTCGTCTCCCCAAGGATTGCAAGTTAGTAGTGGCTGAGGAAGGATTTAAATACCTAGGAGTCTTTATTACATCGGACTCGGCCCTCTTCTATAGTCGTAACTTAGTAGCCCCATTGACCAGACTGCGAGCGGATGTAAAACACTGGAGGTCGCTGCCTCTGTCGTTGGTGGGCCGGGCTGCTCTTTTTAAAATGTTGGCGCTCCCGCGATTTCTGTATATCCTCCAAAATAGCCCGCATCGAATCTCGGATGCGTACTTTGTGGCGGTTGAAGGGGAGATACCGACACTGTTGTGGGATGGTGGGACCCCTAGAGTGGCATTTAAGAAACTAACCAAAGGGTGGTATGACGGGGATAGCGTTGCCAGACCTCAGGTTGTATTACTGGGCCTCTCAGCTGGTGGCCGTGAATCAATGGATGTGCGCCCCACCGACCGACCCGGCGTACGCCTTAGATAGATATCAGATGGATCGCTCAGGATACTTGGGAGCCCTCTATTCCCGCACTAAGAAGCGAAGATATATTGGTCCCACATTGCACACAATACAAATCTGGCGGCTGGCAAACTCAAGGCTGGGATGGGCCAACGTTCTTACCAAAGCAACACCACTGTGGTATACTCAGAAGCTAGGCATGCTGTGCTATCAACCAGGATTTGATAAGTGGGAAACGATAGGAATCTCGATGGTGAGGGACTTAGTTAAACAAGGTGCGGTCCTTAAATTTGATGACCTCCAGAGGATCTACAAGATGGCGCCAGGGGAGGTATTTAGGTACCTGCAAATACGGCATGCCCTACGGGCGGCTTTCCCGAGCTGCGAGGACATACCAGACTCGTTGCCTCTGGAGGACCATCTGCTTGATGGACCACTGCAATCTAAGGCCATATCCTTAACATATAAAAAACTTAGTAATAATCTTCCGGACAATTTCGGTAAGCTCAAGGAGCAGTGGGAGAGAGACCTGGGTCCAATTGCAGAAGACGACTGGCAATTGGCACTTATGTCACCCAGGGAGGCGGCCATTACGCTTAGATTTAGACTGATACAACTCAGAATCGTATATCGGTCTTATATGACCGGGATAACCCTCGCAAAAATAGGTGCGAGACAAGATGACCTCTGTCTAAAGGGCTGCAAGCAGCCAGCGACCTTTATCACATAATATGGGAATGCCCCGGGTACACTACATCTGGGAGAGAGCCACACACCATGTGCAGTCTGCACTGGGGAAGACGGTAGACATGACACCGCAGCTGGGCTTGCTGAACATATGGGCAGACACTAACCTGACGGAGATTGAACAGCAGCTGGTGACGTTGGGGTATACACTAGTGAAAAGAGAACTCGCAAGAGGATGGGGCGGAGTGACACCGCCTTCCGAATCGATATGGCTGGAAGGAACTAAATAGGTGTATGATTGCAGAGAAGGAGGTGTTTATAACCAGGGGTGCCCGAAGAAATGGGACAAAAATGGATGAAGTGGAACGTATATAGAGGGGATATCTGTGTATCGCCCGTGGTGGAGTTAGAACTGCGTAGAAATACAGATAGAGATGTAACATCTTGAAATGTTTGTTTTATCAACCTCCGTGAAATGTACCATAACAAGTGCAGCCAGCTAATAATATTTGTCAATAATGTATGCATGTTTGTCACGAAATTTCATGAATAAAAATAAATTTAAAAAAAAAAAAAAGAAAAAAAAAAAAGACAGAAATATATTATACCAGCTGGACAGCAAGAACAAATAACAAGGCTTACCAGTTTCAGCAGCAGATGGGTCTACAAAAATCCAGGAGCTGGCCTGGAATGAGGTACAGACCCTTAACTCTACCGAAAACATACACAGGTAAGATTGTACAAAAAATGGGACAAGAGACAGCGCAGCCAACAATGCAAGGCAGGAAAATGACTAAAGGAACCGCAAAGGGAAAATTAACAAACTGTGAAGGGTCTATAAAATGGGTGCAAACTAAACCAATTATCAGACAAAACAATGCAACCAACGCAACACGTTTCCAGGCATGGGAATGGATTCTTAAGGAGATTAAATAGGGGTTTACCCCTCCTAACCTGGAAATGACCCACAACCCAGGAAACGTGTGAGAGTCACTAACAGTTAGCATTCTAGTGTTTATTTTTTAGTCTCCATTTACCTGTTCTCCAGCATTGCTATCCAAGTGGGTCTATCATCTTACCTGACTCATGGCCCATCCTAGCATATATGTAGTAAGTGAAAGCAACCCTTCTAACAAAGGGACAGGGTTTATAAGCCAAGAAAAAAGGAAGTATTCCCCTCAATGAAAAACCTATACTCTCACTGCACACTCTCACGACTCACTCAACATAGTGTTTAAAAAGGAATCCTAAAGGCACTGTGAAACAACCACATGAATATTAAAAATATATCATGTATTTTACTATAAAAAAAATCATTTGTATATGTATATCATACAACATAGGCCCAACATAAATACATAAACATTACAATCACAAGGAAGAATTTAAAAATAGGCCCAAATCATTACCATTAATTAAGGTAGTATATATCCACTGTTTCTGTCACTGTACAATCATGAATTAATTTCTGATGTAAAATCATTCATTGCTTGTGGATCACACAAATTGATTGTCAATGTGTTTCAGTGGAAGAAGAAAAGATATGTTTTGATCCTGCTTCTTCAGGACTTTCACATACATATTCTTCCCATAAAAATGATTTTAGACTCAAATCAATTGATTTATGACAAAAACATCTAAAAACAACAAAGAGACAGCATTATGCTTCACAGCCAACAATAATGTTTTTAAAAACAGCCAACACAAAAAAGCACATAAAACATTTAAAAAATCCTACAATATTGTGCAGATTCCCCTTATTCAAACTATTATTCTACAGTGTTCTTAAATTCATAAAGTAGAACCCATTATTGTGGGTATCAAGGCAAACAACTCCCCCAATTTACATTCATCTATACAAAACATACTCCTGTTGTGATACTTAATCCTTATTCAATAAGTTTCACATAGTTCATAGATTCATGCACTAGGAACCACCCTATAGGTATCCACACAAACACCATCCACAACTTCTGTTTATCAATGCATACTATTCACAGAAATATTCATGTTTCCATATTTGACACTTACTTAATAGAATCCCACTCCTCTGGATTAAGAAGAGGTTCAAATAAGGAGAAATCCCACAGTACCTTGTTCTTAAACTTCAAAAATAGACACATATTCGTTTTTTACAAAAATCTTCATTAATTATGGTCCCGCCTCAAATGGCCTATAAACATTCAAGAGTTGACATCCAGATATTATTCTATCAATATACAACAACCTTACAACCAAATTGTGTAATTTACTATTGATTTTTCTTCTATTTTGATGAGCATGATCCCCCAGGGTAACCCATGCGGATATCAAGAAATTCCTAATTTTCACACTCAAACCTTTGTGTATATCAGTTTGACCATAGCACAGGGAATTTGGTGTATACCTCAAAGTTTGATTTTAATATGCTTTTTATAATATTAGGAAGAAAGCAGACTTGAATGTAAAAATAGAAGCTACAATGGATATCACACACAGGGTACTGGGTAAATGGGTCCAATTTCTTTGTAGCAAAAACACTGACCCTAGGTTTTCCTTGATTTCTACATAGAATGCATTAGTAATGAAGTGATACAAGTATATGGCTATATAAAAAGGAACTCCGCGGCTCCGACGAAGAGCTCAGTGACTAAAGTCCCAGTAGAGATCGAAACACGTAGGTACTGCAGTGGAGTGCTCTAGTGCAATGTAGTAATGGGATTCAGTCACCTCTCCTGAGTTAAAGGACACTCTTTAACACCAAAACAAGGGGACATTTTAATTTCAGTGTCACTCAACAAATTGAAGCAATGAGCATATGTCGGGATTAATTGATTTAATTGATTAACTAACTTGATGTGAGGAGGACTGATACTTGAAATTCTGCTTGCAAACTGTTTGAAATGTGTTCTGTCAATAATTATGTTATTGATTAGTAATTTGTTGTTTTTTTGTTATTGATTAGGCACTAATGTGTACAAGGTTTTTGTCTTTTTGTTATTATTGGTTCACATTAATGTGATCTGAAATATGTAAAATCTTAGAGTGAGTAATGTCAAGTAGTGCACATTAGGAAATGCATTGCACAAGCAGTGTCTATAAAACCTAATGACCCCAGGAATAAAAACAAAGAATATTGACTACAGGTCTAAAGAGATTTATATACTGTGGAAATTAACGACAAAGGCTGAATTGAAAAAATTTAAAACACATTTTGGCTAGAAGTAACTCATTAAGACATGAAGAAAAAGGTCTGCAAGTCCTTTTTTTTTAGAAATACGCTTACAATTGATGGTGAATGAGGTTTCTCACTGTTGGTTTATGATAAAAGTACCCCACCCACATTCTCCTCAATCAGGTCAAGCCCCATTCACTATAGACATAGTGAAGGGTCTACGGTATTATTTCTAAGGGATGTAAGATACTTTATCTGTATTGCCTGCACTCTCATGCTAATGACTGTTTATTTATGCACTGTCATGGGATATCACCTATGCTTCTATACTAGTGCTGCTATTCAGTTAATTGCAGACTGTTATCGATTAAATCACGTTGTAACCGTATTTTGTGTGGGTGTTCTGCTGTTTCTACATGGCCGTTCCCACTTGCCCATATTCAAAAGAACATTTTCAGTTAGGTATTGATACTTGAGCACACCTGTCCAAGACACCAAGGATATTTTGACTCTATATCTAACCCGTTCCCCAGGGACCAGTGTTATTTTTTTTCTATACCTAACCTAAGCCCTTCAGCTGTTTCCCTTAGGCCTGGTGTCTCACGCTTCATTAAAATCCTAGGACTTGAGCATCAGCAGCTTTTGAGAGGCATCGGGACATTCAGTAATCCTACTATCTTTTTGTCCTCCATGGACAAGACATTTTTGTTGCAATATGATGAATCTCTTTATGTTGAATTTTGGCAATAGGTATTTTTGTTCTAACAGTTAAGAGCATGGATTGTACAATAGCCTGCTTAAAAATCACTTTTTATCCTGTTAATTTGTTTAAATCATGTTTATATTCTTACAGAATTGTTATGGTTTAGTTTTTATTGTCTACTGCATTGATCTTTGTTTTAATATTGTGTTATTTTTCATTTTAAAGGACTTTCATAATTTGGATTACACTAAAATGTTGATAATTGTTAGAAGTAAGTCACTATCAGGTGCTTATATTAAAACAAGATCAATAAGATCAGAGTAGATATTAAACACACCAAGCAACCAGCTGCTCTTCTGAACTCCTCACATTGCTACTGGGTGGATAATCTTAAAATCACATTCCCTAACCAGTCTCACAGGTATTCTTTTCAGCATAAAAAGAACCACCAAATATGACAGCATTGGAAGAGAAGGAAATTGGCTTTGCATACAGGGATGGACCTCCTGTTTGTGTTGATAAGGTCAGTGCCACAATGACGCAAGGAATCTTCCCAGATTCCCTCAAGACATCTCAATTCCTCCCTTCCACTTCTATAATAGGCCCTTGCATTCCTCCCCTGATTGACCGTCAACCCATCCCCTATCGGTCTTCATTCAAAAATATTATGGAATATATTATACAAAAGATTGTAGCCAATAGCTACAAGACCTTCTTTTTTGACAATCTCCTCCTGCATGACTAGCAGTTTTGCTTCAGAACTTGTCGCAGCACAAAGGCTGACAGCATCCAGGAGGTATGAGATGCATGTCTTATTGCAGGTAAAAGTGATCCCTATCTCCTCATCCTCTTCGACCTCTTAACATCCTTTGGTAATGCCATCCAATATGCCCTCCACAAAAGCCTCTCATCACCTATGTGTTTCATTGAAACAGTACTGCATTGATTCTCCCCTTATCTATCGGTTTGTTCACAGTCCATCAAGATGATTTTATCCACCTCCAGTAGTTTACCAGTCACCTGCGATGTCACTCATAGCTGTATTCTGTCTTCAGTCTTTTTCAATCAGTTCATAAAACCCTTCTGAGTCATCCTCAATAACAATGGGTTCAGAATTTACTGATATGTCGGCCCTATTCAACTTTATCTTAGATTCCCCACAGACACTGTGCTAGATATTGCCAATCCATCATGCATAGATGGATGTAATTTGCTTATAAGAATACTTGTCATTCTCGCCAATGCCATCAAATAAGCTCTTATCCAAAACTGGCTCAATAACATGTAGCTAGATGGATTTTCCCCCCGACTTATCCCAAATCACAATTCCTTGGCTTTCACAATTGACTTGGATTTTTCAAAATCTACATCCCAGAAAAAACAAGCATTTGCAATGCAATAGGTCTCACATTCACGTGAGTTTGAGCTATTGGCATTGTAAATGACAATGCCTTTATTTATGTTTTGGGTTTTAAAACATAAATAAAAGGCATTGTCATTTACAATACTAATAGCTTAAACTCTTGCAAATGCAAGACCTATTGCATTGCAATAAAGGGCCTTCTCAACCACTTGTTAGATTGTAAATACCAGAGGAAGAGACCGGCCTGCGACGTCTTCAAAGTAGTGATAAATGGTGCAGTGAAGAAGATGTTTAAGTGTTGTAAATTACACAGACACAAAGTGTGAAGTGAGAGTTACATATGATCCGAGCTATAAACACTAATAAAGCGCTCCAACACCTTTCACTCTGTGATTACACTGTCGCAGCTCAGGACGAAGAGCGGGAGGGGGGGCTAGTTATTGCCCTCTCTGTGATTTGAGTGTGCAGCGTGGCATTGCGTAATGTCATTGCTATCTTTGGCCTAATAAAAAGCACTCCAGCTGTAGTAGGGCCCTGGCTCCACCTCCTGGTGCAGGGCGGGCTGTGCTTTATGGCAGGCATGGAGGGAGGGATTGTCTTGGCTGCAGGTCTGGCCTCGTACAGTGCCCCTGCTATTACTAGTGAGCGAGACGCACTGAGGTGGTGGTATTGGTGGTGGTGGTATTGGTATTGGTGGTGGTGTTATTGGTATTGGTGGTGGTGGTGGTATTGGTGGTGCTGGTATTGGTGGTGCTGGTGATATTGGTGGTGGTGGTGGCATTGGTGGTATTTGGGGTGGTGTTATTGGTGGAGGTGGTGGTATTGGTGGTGGTGGTGGTATTGGTGGTGGTGGTATTGGTATTGGTGGTGGTGGTACTGGTATTGGTTGTGGTACTGTATTGGTGGTGGTGGTATTGGTGGTGGCGGTATTGGTATTGGTGGTGGTGGTGGTATTGGTGGTGATATTGGTGGTGGTATTGGTATTGGTAAGGGTGGTATTGGTGGTGGTATTGGTATTGGTATTGGTGGTGTATTGGTGGTATTGGTGGTGGTATTGGTGGTGGTGGTGGTACTGGTGGTGGGGTATTGGTGGTGGTGGTATTGGTGGTGGTGGTATTGGTGGTGGTATTGGTGGTGGTGGTATTGGTGGTGGTGGTGGTATTGGTGGTGGTACTGGTGGTGGTGGTATTGGTGGTGGTGATGGTGGTGGTGGTATTGGTTGTAGTGGTGGTATTGGTTGTGGTGGTGGTATTAGTGGTGGTATTGGTGGTGGTATTGGTGGTGATGGTGGTATTGGTTGTGGTGGTGGTATTGGTTGTGGTGGTGGTGGTTTTGGTGATGGTGGTATTAGTGGTGGTGGTGGTATTGGTGGTGGTATTGGTGGTATTGATGGTGGTGGTATTGGTGGTGTATTGGTATTGGTTGTGGTGGTATTGGTGGTATTGGCGGTGGTGGTATTGGTGGTGGTGGTATTTGTGGTGGTATTGGTATTGGCAGTGGTATTAGTGGTGGTGGTATTGGATTGGTGGTGGTGGTATTGGTGGGGGTGGTATTGGTGGGGGTAGTATTGGTGGTGGTATTGGTGGTGGTGGTATTGGTGGTGGTGGTATTGATGGTGGTGGTATTGATGGTGGTGGTATGGGTGGCGGTATTATTGGTGGTTGTGGTATTGGTGGTGGTGGTATTGGTGGTTGTGGTATTGGTGGTGGTGGTATTGGTGGTGGTGTTGGTGGTGGTATTGATGGTGGTGGTATTGGTGTTGGTGGTATTGGTGGTGGTATTGGTGGAGGTGGTGGTATTGGTGGTGGTAGTGGTATTAGTGGTGGTGGTGGTATTGGTGGTGGTGGTATTGGTGGTGGTAGCAGTGGCATTGATGGTAGTATTGGTGGTGGTGGGATTGGTGGTGGTGTCGGTATCAGTGGTGGTATTGGTATTGGTGGTGGTGGTATTGGTGGTGGTGGTATTGGTGGTGGTGGTGGTATTGGTGGTGGTGGTATTGGTGGTATTGGTGGTGGTGGTATTGGTGGTGGTATTGGTATTGGTGGTGGTATTGGATTGGTGGTGGTATTGGTGATGGTGGGATTGGGGTGGTGGTTGTATTGGTGGTGGTATTGGTGGTGGTATTGGTGGTGTTGGTATTGGTGGTGGTGGTATTGGTGGTGGCGGTATTGGTATTGGTGGTGGTATTGGTGGTGATATTGGTGGTGGTATTGGTGGTGGTGGTGGTGGTGGTACTGGTGTTGGGGTATTGGTGGTGGTATTGGTGGTGGAGGTGGTATTGGTGGTGGTGGTGGTATTGGTGGTGGTTTTGGTGGTATTGGTGGTGGTGGTATTGGTGGTGGTGGTATTGGTGGTGGTGGTATTGGTGGTGGTATTGGTGGTGGTATTGGTGGTGATATTGGTGGTGGTATTGGTGGTATTAATGGTGGTGGTGGTATAAGTGATGGTATTGGTGGTGGTAGTGGTGGTGGTGGTGGTATTGGTGGTGGTATTGGTGGTGGTGGTGGTAGTGGTACTGGTGTTGGGGTATTGGTGGTGGTATTGGTGGTGGAGGTGGTATTGGTGGTGGTGGTGGTGGTATTGGTGGTGGTTTTGGTGGTATTGGTGGTGGTGGTATTGGTGGTGGTGGTGGTATTGGTGGTATTGGTGGTGGTGGTATTGGTGGTGGTGGTATTGGTGGTGGTGGTGGTATTGGTGGTGGTATTGGTGGTGATATTGGTGGTGGTATTGGTGGTATT
Organism: Calotriton arnoldi; assembly: GCA_963921515.1. Lineage (NCBI taxonomy): Eukaryota > Metazoa > Chordata > Amphibia > Caudata > Salamandridae > Calotriton > Calotriton arnoldi. Next base: position 20,824 of record CAWUFW010000913.1, on the reverse strand, counting down.
AATGGTGGTGATGGTGGTGGTATAAGTGGTGGTATTGGTGGTGGTAGTGGTGGTGGTATTGGTGGTGATGGTGGTATTGGCTGTGGTGGTGGTATTGGTGGTGGTGATATTGGTATTGGTGGTGGTGGTTTTGGGGGTGGTGGTTTTGGTGATGGTGGTGGTATTGGTGGTGGTATTGATGGTGGTATTGGTGGTATTGGTGGTGGTGGTATTGGTGGTGGTATTGGTGGTGGTATTGGTATTGGCAGTGGTATTAGTGGTGGTGGTATTGGATTGGTGGTGGTGGTATTGGTGGGGGTGGTATTGGTGGGGGTAGTATTGGTGGTGGTATTGGTGGTGGTGGTATTGATGGTGGTGGTATTGGTGGCGGTATTGGTGGTGGTGGTGGTATTGGTGGTTGTGGTATTGGTGGTGGTGGTATTGGTGGTTGTGGTATTGGTGGTGGTGGTATTGGTGGTGGTGGTATTGGTGGTGGTGTTGGTGGTGGTGGAGGTTGTGGTGGAGGTGGTGGTATTGATGGTGTTGGTATTGATGTTGGTGGTATTGATGTTGGTGGTATTGGTGGTGGTATTGGTGGTGGTGGTGGTATTAGTGGTGGTGGTGTTGGTATTGGTGGTGGTGGTATTGGTGGTGGTAGCGTTGGCATTGATGGTAGTATTGGTGGTGGTGGTGGTGGTATTGGTGGTGGTGTCGGTATTGGTGGTGGTATTGGTGGTGGTGGTATTGGTGGTGGTGGTATTGGTGGTGGTATTAGCAGTGGTATTGGTATTAGTGGTGGTGGTATTGGATTGGTGGTGGTGGTATTGGTGATGGTGGTATTGGTGGTGGTGATGATATTGGTGGTGGTATTGGTGGTGTTGGTATTGGTGGTGTTGGTATTGGTGGTGTTGGTATTGGTGGTGGTGGGATTGGTGGTGGTGGGATTGGTGGTGGTGGTGGCATTGGTGCTGGTGGTATTGGTGGTAGTAGTATTGGTGGTGGTGGTATTGGTGGTAGTATTGGTGGTGGTATTGGTGGTTGTAGTATTGATGGTGGTGGCGGCACTGGTGGTATTGGTGGTGGTAGTATTGGTGGTGGCAGTGGTGGTGGTGGTGGTAGTGGTATTGGTGGTGTTGGAATTGGTGGTGGTGGTATTGGTGGTGGTAATGGTGGTGGTGGTATAGGTGGAGGTGGTGATATTGGTGGTGGTGGTATTGGTGGTATTGGTGGTGGTATTGGTGGGGGTAGTGGTATTGGTGGTAGTGGTATTGGTGGTATTGGTTTTGTTAGTGGTGGTATTGGTGGTGGTGGTAGTATTGGCGGTGGTGGTGGTATTGGTGGTAATATTGGTGGAGGTGGTGGTATTAGTGGTGGTGGTGGTATTGGTGGTGGTAGCGGTGGCATTGATGGTAGTATTGGTGGTGGTGGTGTAGGTATTGGTGGTGGTGTCGGTATTGGTGGTGGTATTGGTGGTATTGGTCATGGTGGTATTGGTGGTGGTGGTATTGGTGGTATTGGTGGTGGTATTGGTATTGGCGGTGGTATTGGTATTAGTGGTGGTGGTATTGGATTGGTGGTGGTGGTATTGGTGATGGTGGTATTGGTGCTGATGGTATTACTGATGGTATTGGTGGTGGTATTGGTGGTATTGGTGGTGGTGGTATTGGTGGTATTGGTGGTGGTGGTATTGGTGGTGGTGGTATTGGTGGTTGTGGTATTGGTGGTGGTGGTATTGGTGGTGGTGTTGGTGGTGGTGGAGGTTGTGGTGGAGGTGGTGGTATTGATGGTGGTGGTATTGATGTTGGTGGTATTGGTGTTGGTATTGGTGGTGTTGATATTGGTGGTGGTGGGATTGGTGGTGGTGGGATTGGTGGTGGTGGTGGCATTGGTGGTATTGGTGGTAGTAGTATTGGTGGTGGTGATATTGGTGGTAGTATTGGTGGTGGTATTGGTGGTTGTAGTATTGATGGTGGTGGCGGCACTGGTGGTATTGGTGGTGGTGGTATTGGTGGTGATAGTATTGGTGGTGGCAGTGGTGGTGGTGGTGGCAGTGGTATTGGTGGTGGTGGTATTGGTGGTGGTAGTGGTGGTGGTGGTGGTGGTGGTATTGGTGGTATTGGTGGTATTGGTGGTGGTATTGGTGGTGGTATTGGTGGTATTAGTAGTGGTATTGGTAGTGGTATTGGTGGTGTCGGTGGTGGTGGTATTGCTGGTGGTATTGGTGGTATAGGTGGTATCAGTGGTGGTATTGGCATTGGCGGTGGTATTGGCATTAGCGGTGGTATTGGTATTGGTGGTGTTGGTATTGGTGGTGGTATTGGTGGTGGTAATGGTGGTGGTGGTATAGGTGGAGGTGGTGATATTGGTGGTGGTGGTATTGGTGGTGGTATTGGTGGGGGTAGTAGTATTGGTGGTAGTGGTATTGGTGGTATTGGTTTTGTTAGTGGTGGTATTGGTGGTGGTGGTAGTATTGGCGGTGGTGGTGGTATTGGTGGTAGTATTGGTGGAGGTGGTGGTATTAGTGGTGGTGGTGGTATTGGTGGTGGTAGCGGTGGCATTGATGGTAGTATTGGTGGTGGTGGTGTCGGTATTGGTGGTGGTGTCGGTATTGGTGGTGGTATTGGTGGTATTGGTCATGGTGGTATTGGTGGTGGTGGTTTTGGTGGTGGTATTGGTGGTATTGGTGGTGGTATTGGTATTGGTGGTGGTATTGGTATTGGCGGTGGTATTGGTATTAGTGGTGGTGGTATTGGTGGTGGTATTGGTGATGGTGGTATTGGTGCTGATGGTATTGGTGGTATTGGTGGAGGTGGTATTGGTGGTGTTGGTATTGGTGGTGTTGGTATTGGTGGTTGTGGTATTGGTGGTGGTGGGATTGGTGGTGGTGGGATTGGTAGTGGTGGTGGCATTGGTGGTGGTGGTATTGGTGGTAGTATTGGTGGTGGTATTGGTGGTTGTAGTATTGATGGTGGTGGTGGTGGTGGTGATATTGGTGGTGGTAGTGGTATTGGTGGTATTGGTGGTGGTGGTATTGGTGGTGGTAGTGGTGGTATTGGTGGTATTGTTGGTGGCATTCGTTGTGGTGGTGGTATTGGTGCTGGTGGTATTAGTAGTGGTATTGGTAGTGGTATTGGTGGTGTTGGTGGTGGTACTGGTCGTATTGGTGGTGGTGGTATTGGTGGTGGTGGTGGTATTTGTGGCTGTGGTATTGGTGGTGGTGGTATTGCTGGTGGTATTGGTGGTATCAGTGGTGGTATTGGCATTGGCGGTGGTATTGGCATTGGCGGTGGTATTGGTGGTGGTGGTATTGGTGGTGGTGGTATTGGTGGTGTTAGTATTGGTGGTGCTGGTATTGGTGGTGATATTGGTGGTGGTAATGGTGGTGGTGGTGGTATTGGTGGTGGTAATGGTGGTGGTATTGGTGGTGGTGGTGGTATTGGTATAGGTGGAGGTGGTGGTATTGATGGTGGTATTGGTGGTGGTGGTATTGGTGGTGGTGGTGGTATTGGTGGTGGTAATGGTATTGGTGGTGGTATTGGTGGTGTTAGTGGTGGTGGTAGTATTGGCGGTGGTGGTGGTATTGGTATTAGCGGTATTGGTGGTGGTGGTATTGGTGGTGGTGATATTGGTAGTGGTGGTGGTGTTGTTATTAATAGAACAGGCTTTTGAAAACAACCCGTCAGGTGGCTTTATTACAGATGACATGTAACAGAGATGTGCTGTTGTCCACTTCAGCCCATTAGCACAGGATTATGTGCTACCTGGAATTCACATGACTTAATTAGCTAATCATTTCTAAATCCATTTTACTTGGGGGTGGTTGAAACAGACACGAGATAATGCCGGGTTAAAGTGATTGAAAGCAGGCTCCCGTGTTACGGGGGCTGCCGTGCTGCTTAAAAAAACACAAGCAGTTTCAGCTGAAGCAGCGCATGTCCGGCCTGCAGTAAGAGAAACTCAATAAAGTAAATAGTGCTTACAGACTAAATAACAGGTCCCGTGAAACAACTGAAGTAAAGGGGCCAGTCGCCATGGGAGGGTACAAATGAATACAAGGCTGTCCTAAGGAGGGACTAACAAGCCTATTAACGAATCCGAAGGCAGCATTTACGAAAGACAATGACACAAGCCAATGAAAAATATGGGAGGAGAGTGGGCGCGGCTACTCTCCCATACTCTACTACAGCAGTCTCGCAGAGCGAGCAGCGCATGCGTGCTGTCGCTAGGCTCGACCTAAAAAACAAAGAGCATTGCCCCAATCTTTCTCTTGCACATATTTAAAGCCTGTCTCCCTGAAGCACATTTCAGAAGAATCTTTCAAGCCTTTGCTCTTTCCCATCTCAATATTGCCATTGCCTTGTTCACCAGAATCACAGGCATGAGTGTAGCACCAGATGAGCAGGATCCTATATATTGGTACATGCTTCATCAAGGGAATTAAGACATTCAACTTCTGATGTCTTACTGTTTCTCATGCGTCCGGCCGAGTCCAGCCCCCACCTATTTCACATTCTTCAGACTTTTAGAACGGCCTCCGTCTTGACGGTTAACTGGAACAAATCCCTCTTGGTCTCCATACGAGGGGACCTCCAGGACGAGACCTGGCACCCCGGGATTCTCATATATCGACTTAGTTTGTTATATCTGGGAGTTCACATCTTCTGAGAACCGAGCCTCCCCTCGAGCCTCAACGTGTGCCCGCTGGTGTGAAAGGCCCAGGAGGACTTGACTTTCTGGGACAAACTCCCCCTAAACTTTGTGGGTGGAATAGCTCTCTTTAAAATGATGGTGCTTCCTCGATTCCTTCATGCCCTGCAGAACTAAACCCTTACTATCCCCAATCCTGGTTTACTTCGTTGGCAGCATTGGGGAGAAGGTTTATATAGGCAAGCAAACCCCAAAGGGTGGCCCTGGGCAAGCACGTATGCACAGTATATGATTGAGAGCTAGGGATGGCCGATATGTGCCTTTATTACTGTGCTGCCCAGCTTTTGACCATCAATGATTGGATGTATGGGGAATAGGGGGGCCCGATGGATCAGGGAGAAGTGGCTCTCGCAGACTTTAATGTCATACGGGTATTCTGTACGAGCACCCATTCCAGCTGTCCTTCCGGAGCCGACCCAGGTAGTTTTCCAGTGTGGAGCACGGCTTTGCGATGGATCTGTTAGGATCACAAACTCACCCTGGAGACTTCATTGTGGGAGGGCAGATGGCTGGCCCAGGTGGTGGAGCTAGAGGGATTTCAGGGCTGGGATTGTATTGGGATTTCACCTCTAGGGGATGTCTGGGACCAGACCTATATTAAATCCTTTCAGGCCCTCCCTGAGGAATTTCTCATGCCCCCTTCCCAGTTCTTCCGCTATCTACAAATTCAGCTTGTGCTCCATGCATACAGGAATGACCTGGAGGATGTCCCAGAATACAACCCATTGGATGGGAGATTGCTCATGGGTCTTTTGGGGCAGAGAGGGATCTCACAAATCTATAAGACCCTAATATCTCACTCACCTTACCTCATGAGCCCCTTCAAAGAGAAATAGGAAGAATGGGTGGGGGAATTGGATGAAGCTGACTGGCGGGAGGGGTATATGGCGCACAGATGCTGGCCATTTCGGTAATGTTTTGGCTGATAAAATCAAAGTATTTATATCAGGCATACGTTACGCCTCGCCGTCTGTGGAAGGCCAGAATCTATGCATCCCCAGCTTGCACCAGATGTCAAGCTCCTAACAGCAATTTCTTTCATATGATGTGGTCCTGTCCCATTATTCTCAAGTACTGGGAAACCATCCTATCCACCCTGTCACATATAGTGGGCATACACGTAGAGAGGCACGCCAAGATCACAATACTGGGCATGTTGAACAAAATGGGAGGCCCCAAGGGAGACAGCCCCCAAGTGAGGCTGGGCACACTCCTGGCAAAAAGGGACTTAGCCAAACATTGGAACTCCTCCTCTACAACTTCAGCAAGGTCCTGGATGAATGTCATGGACTGGGGCACTAAGATGGAAGCAACCAGCTATACAGCGAGGGGGGAAAGTGTGGATGAAATGGTGGACTTACCATGGCCTGAGCTAGTGAGGCAGAGAGAAACCTGTATTGTCCACTATACTTGCCCTTGGATACGGATTGAGGAGGGGTAGGAGGTATGAACTGGACCATGTCTGTAATGTTTTTTCCAATAGAGCAAGTGCGTGTACTGTTTGTAATAAAATTAATAAAATGTTCTTATAAAAAAAAGACATTCAACCTCACCTTGAAAGTCCCTACACCCACTGTCACTCTAAGACTGCATAATCTTCAAGACTGGTGTATCACATACAATGCAATAATGATCAGCGCCCCCTCAACCTGGCACAAAAATGCGTTATCTCAGACGTTCAATGCATCACAAGAAACAAGGACATGGAAAGTTTGAAAATAATGAACTGCAAGGAAGAAACAAAAACAGCAAAGAAATCTCCTCCATCTATGTGCCGAGAATTTGGAACAATCTTCTCTTCCCACACATATATGGTCTGCCTCATTAATCCTGATTCCTGGAAAGCTTTGAAGACATATCCATTTAGGGATATTTAATGAACCAATAAAGGCCTCCATCACACTCACTGCCTGGATTATTACCAACTCTTTTTTTTTCTCTCCATGTACTATGGACATGATTTCTCTGTCTTCTGTCACATTTCTTACTCGTGGTTGCCACAGTGTAAAGCACCCTTCTGCTCTCATCAAGGATTGTGCTATAATAATTATTAAAATATATAAATGGTGTATCGCCTACTAAATACATAGGGGCAGGATTATAGTAATGAGGAACATCAGACTTTGCAGAATACCTAGCCATTTGTAATTTATCACCTACAATAACATATAGTTCATACAATTCCTGCAAACAATAATGAGCTTTAGGAACCAATCACCCAGGAGGATAACAGGCTACACCCTTTGATTTAAACTGTCATTATAAAAAATGGAAACTCCTGTAAATAAAGGCACAGTATTATTATGTATAATTCAGCAATCCGTAGCAACTTCCATATAGAGTAGCATTCAGAAAACACGTTGTAAATATTGTGCCCGCAACTTATTTATTGCTTTGTCTATATGCTTAGATTGGGCATCATATCAATATTCTCAAAGCATGTTCAATTCCAAGTGCCCTGTTGACAAAGGTAAATTTACATGTAAAGTAAATCTCTGCAAGTATTTTTATGTTAATTTTCTAGAATAGTAAAACTCACAGACTCTTAAAATCCATATAATCCAAAAACTGTGACCCCAAGTGCACCCTCTAAGCAGAATTCTAAAATGTTTTTTCAGTAACAGAATACACTTCTTCAGAATTGCTTCTACACAGGTCATGTTGTCTGCTACAATGTTGTTGGCTCTGGGAATGTACATCATTTTGAAATCATATCGGGCCCGATTCACAGAACTAACTTAAGACAAAATCCTAAACTTACTACCATTTTGGTATTCACAGAAGGCACTTACTCATTTTGGTATCCACAGAAGGCACTTACTCATTTTGGTATTCACAGAAGGCACTTACTCATTTTGGTATTCACAGAAGGCACTTGCTCATCAATGAGTAAGTGCCTTCTGTGAATACCAAAATGAGTAGTATCTAGAAGGCACTTACTCATTGATGAGTAAGTGCCTTCTGTGAATACCAAAATGAGTAAGTGCCTTCTGTGAATACCAAAATGGTAGTAAGTTTAGTATTTTGTCTTAAGTTAGTTCTGTGAATCGGGCCCAGTATGCCTAACGACTGATGGTTGCTGAATGTTCTGACAACAAAACTAATCTATAACTGTAAATTGCTATATCTTCATATACTTCAAAAGGACCATAAGATGCTATCAGCAGATATCTTCATTGAGCAAATGCAACATTTTATAGCACAAGGTTCCCTTTCAATAAGAGCATAGTTACTATAATATTTAATCATTCTGTGGGAGAGAAAAATATGTCATGCTTTTGATTATTGTGATCTTACACATCCAGTAAAAGTGCTCATACAACTGTAGCAGAGGCATCGGTTATGAAAACCAACAAATTCATAGGGTATGTGTTGGAAATGGCTCTTTTTGCAGGGTTATCCCCAAACTTTTTGCTTTTTCCTCCCATTTTTCCCTGACCTGTTTGTGTTGGTTCTAGGACTCTGGGCACTTTACCACTGCTAATCAGTGCTAAAGTGCATATGCTCTCTGTGTAAATTGTGTTATGAATGGGTGTTTCCATGATTGGATATTTGATTTACCTGTTAGCCCCTAGTAAAGTGCACTGCGTGTGCCAGGGCTGGTAAATCAAATGCTACTCGGGGGCCTGCAGCACTGGTTGTGCCACCCCTGTGAGTAGACCTGGAAACAGTAACTCAGACCTGCCATTGCAGAGTCTGCGCGCAGTTTGTAACTGCCATGTCGACTTGGCCAGTGCACACACTGGCCGGTCCCTAACCTTCCCTTTTCTTACATGTCAGACACCCCTCAGGTAGGCCCAAGGTATCCCTGTGGGCAGGGTGCAGTGTATGTGAAAGGTGGGACATGCCCTGGTGTGTGTGGCATGTCCTGATAGTGAATTACAGCCAATTTTGTTTTTCACTATTGTAAGGCTACCAGTTCCCTATAGGATAGAATGGGAGGTTTGTTTATAACATCTTATAAACATAACTGGCCCAGGAATTCGGTAAGAAAATAGAATTTAGTATGCCTGAACTCAGAATCTAAAGATGCATCTTTAAGTGAAGGTGATTTTTACATTCTGTGTTGGAAAATACCACTTTTAGAAAGTAGGTATTTTCTTGCTCAGTCATCCCGAGTGCCTCTGCTGGAATGTGGATTGCCTGTCTGGGTTTTGGATGACAGAAGGCTGGGGGGCCGGAGGGGCTCCAGATAGTCTAGGTAGGTCAGGAAAGGGCTGAATAGACCTGGGCTGCGATGGGGGAAGGGGGAGGAGATTTCCTTGTACCTCAAAGGGCCTGGTCTGCCTCTGACAATGCCGTCTCCACCTCCTGCCAGGAAATCACACCAGAGAAGGCAGAACTGGCTCTGGCTGGGCACAGACACCCTCTGCCTGAAAGATCAAAGGATTTTTGGATACAAATACTGGGGCCCAGACCCCTGAACATTAGAACTCATCTGGAACAAGAAGACTGCCAAGAAGAAGAGCCGGAGAAGCTGCGAAAAGGAACGACTGCTTTGCTGGGTGCTTTGCTGGGCTGACCTGCAGTGGCTGCTTCTGCCTTGGGCAGTGAAAGGCCTGGACTGGACTTTCTGCAACCTAATTTGTGAGTCTCTCCAAGGGCTTGAGATAGAGCTTGCCCCCTGTTCACGAAGTCTCAGGAACAGCAAAGACTTCAAGTTCTTCGACCCGCAGCACTGGGGACTGTGTGTTTTGTGCTGCCACCCGAAGAACACCAACTCAACGACGTCTACGACGCCACTGCCGACTCCATGTCCTGTAGGCACCGCAGAGGACACCGCCACAACGCCACATCGCAACCCTGGTCTCACCGACGCCGCCTGTTGATGCCGCCACCGAGCCGCTGCTTGCACCGCGACCTGTGGGCACCGCACTCCGCCCCGCCTCACACCGAAGCTTTGGCACCGCAGGGGGCACCGCCGCAACGCCGCACCGCGACCCTGGTCTCACCAACGACGCCTGTTGACGCCGCCACCGAGCCGCTGCTCGCACCGTGACCTGTGGGCACCGCACTCCGCACCGCCTTGCTTCACGAGGACGCCTTGGCCTGCCTGACGCCGCCACTTCCCGCCGAAATCTATGCCGCTGCTTGCACCGTGGTTCGAGGGCACAGCTCGTAAGTCACACGACGCACCGCCCTCATCCCGCACCACAGCCTTGGCCTACCGACGCCGGCGCCATTGACTCCAGTTCGTCAGCCGACGACAGAGCTTCAGCAACGACGACGCCGCTGCTTGCACCGTGACCTGCCAGCACCGTGGCGAGCACCGCCTTCGTCTCGCACCTCGACCCTGGTCTCACAGACGACGCCATCTGATGCCGCCACCGAGCCGCTGCTCGCACCGCAACCTGGGGGCACCGCACGCCGCACCGCTGCACTTCGCACCGCAGCACCCGATGCCTGCCGGTGCCAGCGCTCCTGATTCCATCAGAGAGGAGCTCAACCTGCAACGCGAGTGACTTCAAGGGCCTCAACACCCTGCATCTCTCACAGGTACTGTTTGCGGGTCTTCCCGACACCGTAGCTGGCCCGCGACCAGCCAGACTTGTTGGATTTGTTGTTCACGACGCCGTGGTAGCCCGGACGGAGCTATCCACACAAGGAACTCTTTTAATCAGCATATTTTTGGAACTGTGAACTTTTAAGTATAGTATTGTGGATTCTTATCGTTTTTGGTCTTGTCTTAATTATATAAAAATATTGGGTATTTTACTAAACTGGTGTGGTGTCCTTTTGTGGTGCGAACACTGTATTACTGTCGGTTATGTGCAAATGCTTTACACACTGCCTCTAAGATAAGCCTGGCTGCTCGTGCCAAGATACCAAGGGGGTGAGCAGGGGTTATTTTAGACGTGTAACTCCCTTATCCTGACTAGAGTGGTGGTTTTTGCCTGGCTTTGGCCCACGCCCAAGCCTACCAAAAATCCCATTTCTAACAGTATGGATAACAAAGAATGGGTACAAACAAAAGGTCTTATAAAAGGCTTTTTCTTCCACTTCATTCAAGTAAGGTCTTTGTTGCAGATTCTCTTCTTGTGCAATGTAAGAGGAATAAATTGAATATCTCCATAAACCGTCCTTAAACATTTAAAACAGATGGTCTCTTTAACAGTGGAAGGGGAAGGCCAATCCATAGTTATAGAAATCATTTTAAGATTCAAAGACAAATTCACATCATCAAACACCTAAGACAACCACATATTAAATGTAATATTCTAAACTATGGGGTCAATTCACAAAGGCATTTATACTATAGCAATACTACTGCACATGTTCATAAATGCCTTTGTAAATTAGATCCAATGAGTTTAGCAACCAACTCATGATCCAGCTTAAGAATTTCTACAAGTGACCTTTAAGTTCTTGCAAAGAAAATGAAAAATCAAAACATCTTCAGAGGAATTTATCATGATTCCTAATACTAGAAAATAATGAATCAATAATATATTGACATGTGGGCAGCAACCTGCATAGCCCAAAAAGCTTCATTAAATAATCATAATAGCAAAACAGAGCCCTAAAGGGTTTCAATTCATTACCTGCTTTTAGTTACAGCTAATGAGCTAGTTCATATCTATATCAATATGTGGGCAAAGATTCAAGTCTTTTTTGGGTTCAACAAACAAATAGGCACCTGCCAGAGAATGGGATGGTACAATGATCCCGTAATAAAGATTATTTTGCAGATAGATCTTTAAAATCTTTGTCACTATTCACAACAAATAATAAATAGACCTAGGCCTGGGGTGTTTAGCACAATTAAAAAAACAATAAGGTGCAACAAAGACATTTTTGTTAAGATGATACTTCCAAAAAAGTATATTACTTCTGAGTAACTGAAGATAATTGATAATTCACTAGCACAATTTCTACTGTTTGTAACTGTTCAAGTAATTGAGTTCCAAAACCACCTTCAAACCCCACAGGTCGCAATGACTAAAAGATGACAGTTTTCATGCCAAAACACAAAATCCATGACCACTGAAAAATTAACCCAATTAACAGATAGAATAGATCTTACCAACATGATTTTCCAAAATTCAAGAGATATGCAGAGTGGCAAGAGATCAAATTAAACAAACATTTAGTCTAAATATTAAATGATTTGCATTGATTCCTCCACATCTTGAGCCATCTCTACATTCTTATTTCACAGTCTCCAACCCTTTCTGTTATGAGAGCTACTTAAGTTCAACGAAAATCAGCCCGACCTACTAATATTAGTGATGTAATAGTGACCACCCCATCCAAGATTGTCAGCAGTGATCACATCAGTGTGTGAGACAGGGTTTCCAGCACTAATGTAAAAAATCCTTTGAGAATCCCCCTGGCACTAAGATAATATTATGAGTAATAATCCTCCCCAACCCAATAATAGCTTTAAAAACATTTTGAAAACAACTATTTTTGCTAAACATCAGCTTATGAGTTCTGAACATAGACACATTTTCATCTTGAGAACATGCTTTTAAATTTTAGTATACATATAATAATTCAACAAAGCAAAAGCTTCTATATTAGTAGGCTGGGCTGAACACAGGAGAGCTACTCAGAGGTAGCTGGAGAGCTACTGGTAGCTCACGAGCTACTCGTTGGAGACACCTATTTTGAACTGTTGCTTCACCCGCACCGCTTCATTAATTCCAAAAGTTCCAAAGTGTAAGAAGCAACCAGAGTCTAACTGAAAAGTAACTAGAAACAATGTGGTAACTCTTACAATATTTACATAGGTTCTTTTATCCCATAGTAGAGATGCCTTAGCTATACAAAATGGCACAACTTGGCCTTTGATACCACAATACAAACATAACTGCAAATTGGGTCTCATAGCCTTTTATTCAGCAGTATACTATCAGAATATTGTGGGCAAAATCTAATCAGACAAAAATATTGTGGCCAAAGTATTGAGTATCAAAATATTGCAAAGGTAAGTATATAAAGGTGTGCATTAGATTGCTACACTTAACTCCATGTGTAAGTGTCTAGAAGATATACATAATATATGTATGTATGTATGTATATATATATATATATATGTTCAAAAAGAGTTGCCTCTAGGTGGGAATCACTCCCAGGTGGAAATTACGCCAAAGCAAGGGCACACGCCATGAACAAAGTCCTTTTCTGGTTTTCCTGCCAGACGCGTTTCGGGCCAACGCCCTCTTCAGTGGCAGACCATGTGACGTGCCGGCGTGCGGCAACCACCAGTAAATCCCCGTAATAATTATGCTCAGGTGAACCACCCGAAGCAATGCTTCCTGGGACTGGTGGTTTAGTAAAACCCAAGTGGGTCGCCGCCGGCACTCACATTCAAAAATGTATTTAAAAGGATTGCCGATGTTCGCGCCGGCACCCCTGCATATAACAGGCACCTCCTGTTCCACAGTTAGCTGCCCCAATAAAGCAGCCGCGGACCTGCAAGTGTTTCGCGGTGGTGCAATCCCGCGACCAGGCAGGCCGCTGTACAAAATACAAAAAGAGTTGCCTCTAGGTGGGATGCACTCCCACACTTTGTTCATGGCGTGTGCCCTTGCTTTGGCGTAATTTCCACCTGGGAGTGCATCCCACCTAGAGGCAACTCTTTGTATATATATATATATATATATATATATATATATATATATATTCACTGAAAAAACCATAGGTTTCAGGGACAGTTATAGTTAGTTGGACATTGCACTCGTACAAAACCCGTGAAATTCCCCCGTTATAGTTAGTTCAGCTAACTATAACTCGCGCCCCGCAATGCACTGCTGATGACGTCACATATTACATCACTCATGACATGGTCAGTGACATCACTGATGACATCACTGATGACATCTCAAATGACATCACTGATGACATCATGCAGTGACTGTGTGTTTCTGTAAAGTTTAAATATGTTTAATATATATAGGAAAAGACGTATTGAAGAATGAGTGGGTGTATAAGTGTCTGAATGGATGATTTACTAGGTACGTGACTAACTCTATAAGTGAGTGATTAAACGTATCTTACTGAATGCATGGGTTAGTGACTAAACTGGGTGAATGTCTGAATCCGTCTGTCTGTTGCTGTGTAAGTGGCTGCATGGGTTTGTGAATAGCGACATGAGTGTCTATATGAGTTATTGATTGGTTGTCTGAGTATCTGTATGGGTGCCTGAGTGTTTGTGTGGGTGGGGTGTGTGCGACTCTGTGCATAGATGTGTGAGTGGGTGATTCACTGGGTGGATGGTTTCAAGAGTGCATCTGTGATAGACTGTATGGGTGGGTAAGTGTGTGTAAGAGTGGGGGGCGGAGCTTGCCAGCGACCAAGATGGCCGCTTGAGCGAGTAGCACCGCAAGTCCACCAGACGATCCGACAATTATCCGACAGCCAAGGCTACGAATGCGACCCTCCTGGACCGTCATCGACGCACCTGGAGCTGCTGCCCAAAGCGGTCTGTCCCCGGCGGCTTAACTCGTCGAGACGCCGCAGATATTCGGTGTCCACGGAGCTGAGGCCGACATTGGCCTAAATTCCCGAGCTCTATTCTGGTCCTGCGGCCGCCCGGGAAGCGACCTGTACGGGACACTCTGAGGGACGAGACGGCGAAGGAAGAGGCTTGAACTCGGAGTATCCGCGCTAGCATCGGCGCGACGACTGCCACCGCGGGTGCCCTTTCCCCTTCCTTCCCCTTCGGTCGAGCAGGCGACAACGCGGAGGCACAGCTTGTTGCGGGAAGAGGCGGCCCCTACTGTTAACCCCCTGAGACGCGGCGGCCATTATTGCTGACATTTGGCCCGCGGTGCTACTGCTGGGGCAACGGCTGGAGCTGCGGAGCTGCAGCGCCTGTGGCAGGTAGGAGCAGCGGTGCACGCCGTGGGGATCCACGACCTTGCAGTCCCACGGAGTGGTGCAGAGGGTGAAAAGGCCCCGTGACGCATGCTGGGTTTCGACCTAAAGTACTGAGCGCAGCACATCCTACGCCGCTTTGGTTTGATCGCACTTTGGAGGAGCGGCGAGGGAGCAGCGGCTGTGCCCGGTGTTCCCCCCTGGCACACCCCTAAGTGGGTTAGCGGCAAACGTGGGAGTGCGGTCCCTGACTGGGACCGTGTCTGGGCGTGGAGTCTCCTGCTGCGGGGGCTCAATTCTTGCTACTGTCTGGCCCATTGCAGCCCTGGCTACGAGCAGTGACGGGACCCCAGGCACCGCTGTGAAAGTCTGACTGATCTGGCAGGGCCCACCGGAGGTGCTGTTGTCCCAGGCGAAGTGATTTCCCATCCTGAGAGGGTGACTAGAGCCGCCCCACAGTGATACGGAGGATCGGCGGGTCTTGCCCGGTTAAGGTGGCTCGGCCTTGCAGACACAGTCAACTAGGGGCACTGGGGGACAGCCTGCGCTGCGAAGAGAACACTGCTGTCATTTTGCATACTTTGAGGAGCGGGGCGTCGACTACAATGGGGAAGGTAGATCGCACGCAGCCTAAATTGTCGTTTGACCATAAAAAACCCAGGACTCGAGATGCGACTCCGGAGGACAGCGAGGCCACAACCGACCCGCCTGTGGTAGATGTGGACAGCGATATACGAACAATGCTCACTGCAATGGACAAGGGATTGCAGAACAGCATGTCGGTCCTTGGCTCCAAAATTGACGCGATGTCCTACCGTATGGACAGGATGGCCGAGCGGTTGGACAATCATGCGCAGCGCCTGGACATGACGGACCGTCGAGTCGGCGAGGTCGAAGAAGCGCAAACGTTGCTGGACTCGAGTCACAAACAACTGGGCAGAGTCATGCAGGTTCTGCAGGATAAGACGGAAGACCTAGAAGCGCGCTCTCGGCGCTGCAACTTGCGAGTCACTGGCCTTCCGGAGTCGACGCATACTGGCAACATGGAGCAGTTCATGGAAAAGATGCTGGTCACCATACTGGGTGCTGAGACGTTCTCGCCTATGTTTGTCGTCGAGAGAGCCCACCGCTCCTTGGGCCCGCGCCCGGCTCCCGGGGCCGCGCCGCGCCCTATAATAGCAAAGCTGCTCAACTACCGGGACAGAGACTCAGCACTAAAAACAGCCAGAGAAAAGCAGCCGCTGCAGTATGAGGGCTCCGCCATCTTACTGTTCCCGGACTTTACGCAAAAAGTACAAGAAGCGAGACGACAATTTGCCCCGCTAAAGAAACTGCTGCGTGCCGACAACGTAGACTATGCCATGCTGTACCCCGCCAGGCTCCGGGTGAACCGACAGGGACAGTCAAGCATATTCACTGACCCAGCGGCGCTGCGGAAGGCTATGAAGGACTGGTCCAAAGATAAACGCCACAGCCCTGAGAGGTCCCCGCTGCGGGGAGCGGAGGGCGGGGAGCTAGACAAGCAAGACTGAGGCGGTTTCCCCTTGTTGTGCTGGGGAGGATAGGCCACAGCCTTGACGGTAACAGTAAGGAATGGCTGGCTGTGGAGCTTGTGGGAAGGCGGAGCACCCACGGGCAAAATGCTACAGTAGTAAAAGTTGATTTTGTTGTTTAGTATGTCCAATCGATTACTGATGTAAGTGTGGGGCTCGGGGGAGGCGGTGAAATGGGACATAGGCACTCTGAGTGAGAAACAAGATGTTGTTGACGGTTAATTTCGCTGCAAGATTTTAGCTGTAGCTGTTTAACTTAGCCTTGGTGGCCTGCGGGGCGGAGGCCTGTCTGGAATTGATACTTCTAGGACTACTGTATAGGGTGTGCTACCTCTGCCTCAGCGTGTGTTCCACCTCAGGGAAATCTTTGCTTGTTGGGGTGGGGGGAGGGGAACGGGGACCCCTATGCTACATTCGCAATCGTGTTGTGCCCTTCACGTTGGGGGCTACCATGATAATTTGCGGGGTCTGGCTGTTCAAGTTTCGTCTTGACACTGTTGGGGACTGTCTGGCGTGGGTGGGAGGGGAGGGTGGGTGGGGGTGTTTGTGGACTCGGTATGGATGGTGGGCACTGTATGACACGTTTTGCGGTTCGTGATGACAGGGGAATCTATAGGTGGCTCAGATAGGCCATGGTTGCATGACACGGTGCACACTACGGGACTACAGAGCGCAGAGACGACAAGGGGTAGGATTAGGACCCTCACATGGAATGTTAGGGGGCTGAACGACCATAGGAAGTTACGAAAGGTGCTGTCTTATTTAACGAGACACGAAATAGATATAGCTCTTTTACAGGAGACTCACCTTCCAATTGCCAGTCCTATGCTTAATAGTAGAGGGCTTAGAGACTGCATACACGCAGCGGGCTTCACAACGCATGCCCGAGGGGTGTTGACCTGGGTCCGCCCGAAATCTTCACTTAGGTTGGATCCCCTGGCCACGGACAGCGATGGGCGATATGCCATTTCGAGATGCAGAGGTAGGGGAATGGATCTTTTGTTGGTCAACGTGTACGGCCCTAATTTTGATAACCCAGAGTTTTACACTGTATTGGCTGACAAGGTGAGGGGGTTTGGTACGGAGCAGCAACTGTGGGGGGGACCTAAACGTTGTCCTGAACCCGGAGATAGATCGCTCGGGGGTGTGACTAGGCAGGTCTCGGCGGCAGCCAAAGCCCTATCTGACGTAATGGTGCGGCTTGAGTTAAGTGACGTTTGGAGGCGCAGATACCCTGAGCAGGGAGGCTACACCCATTACTCGGCATACCACAATTTATACACGCGCATAGACTACTGGCTTGCAGCGGACAGTTTATATGGCCAAGTGAGGGAATGCGAGGTTCTACCCCGCACCTTATCTGACCATTCTCCGATTTTGGTTGTACTAGAGGTTCCCCGCACAACGATACCCCCCTTTACCTGGCGGTTTCCCCATACTCCCTGATGGATGAGGTCTTCAGAGCCGAACTCGCGGAAGACATAGCCTCTTACTTTGAACAAAATGTGGGCTCCGTTGACAGCTTTACGGTAGTGTGGGAAGCTTTTAAAGTGTATATTCGGGGGTGACCATGTCTAAGCATTCCGGAGTCTTGAGGGCGCTGCGCAGGAGGCTAGCTAGTCTTGAGGGGTCACTAGCGGAATTAGAGGGAAGGTTGCAACAGGGCGCGGGGGCTGACGTACAGCAAGAATTCCAATCCCAACTAAAAGAATTCCAGGATACGGCGGATGCTGAAATTAAACATCTAGGGAAATATGCCGTGGCGCGCAGGTACGGAGAAGGAGAGCGGCCTGGGAAAGTATTAGCACAACTGTTAAAAAACGAAGAACTCAGACAAGCGTGACAGAACTCTTAACACCAGAGGGGGTTACTTACGGAACCTTCGGATATTGCAGAGCGTTTTAGACAGTTTTATTCGAACCTATACTCCTCGAGGAGTCACGGTACTGAGGATGATATCTTAGACTACCTAACCCACATTAAGCTCCCCTTGCTGACTAACGCCCACCGGGAGTTTTTAATGCGCCCCTAGAAAGGGAGGAGATCCGACTTGCCTTGTCCACAATGAAATCTGGGAGCGCCCGGGGTTGGACGGCCTGTCTATTGCGTTCTATAAGGCTTTTCAGGACCTGCTGTTACCACATTTACAGACTTTGTTCGAAGGCATGTACGAGTCAGGTTTGTTGCCGCCCACGATGAGAGAGGCGGTTATAGTGGCTATACTCAAGCCTGATAGGCCCTCCTCGGAATGCTCGTCCTATCGCCCTCTCTCATTGCTGAATGTAGATACGAAGCTCTTCGCTAAGGTGCTGGCTAATAGAATGACCCCTCTGGTTCCGTTGTTGGTGGCCCCGGAACAGGCCGGATTCGTCCCGGGCCGAAACCTCACTTATAATCTACGCACCGTCTTTGGTGTCATACAGCATACCAAACCCGAGACGGCGGCTGTAGCGGTCTTTCTCGATATGGAGAAGGCCTTTGACTCGGTTGAATGGCCGTTTATGCGTCAGGTTTTGTCCCGGATGGGACTGGGGGAGGTGTTCCTTAGGCTGTTGGGTGTTCTCTATTACGCACCAAAGGCGCGGATAAAAATTGGTGATTTGGTGACTGCCCCTATTAATATTACGAGGGGGACTCGACAGGGCTGCCCTCTTTCCCCGATTCTTTATGCCCTGGTGGCGGAGCCCTTGGCTTGCGCGCTCCGCGAATATCACAGATTTAAAGGAATACGTGTACCTGGCTATGAACTTATTGTTTCGACTTATGCGGACGACACCCTTCTCTATGTCCGTGACCCTGGGCGCAACCTCTCCCCGGTTCTTCGCGAAATAGTCCGCTTTGGCGGGGTTTCTGGCCTTAGTGTTAATTGGGCGAAGTCTGTGGTTTTCCCACTCACCCCCTCTACTGCTCAATTCGACATGGACTTCCCGCTGCAGTGGACTACTGATCCGGTGCGCTACCTCGGAGTGCGGATACACCTGGACTCGGAGGTTCTGCTTCGGGAAAACTATGGCGTGTTACTGAGCAAACTGGAAGATGATGTGAACAATTGGATCCGTCTGCCATTGTCCCTCCTTGGTAGAATTTCTATTATGAAGATGGTGGTACTTCCAAGGTTTTTATTCCTATTCACAAATCTTCCAGTGGTACTCCCGGGTACATTTTTTAAGAGGCTTAACACCACGCTGTTAAAACTGGCCTGGGCCGGGAAGCAGCCGAGAGTGCGGTGGAGGGTACTGACGTTGCCATATCGTATGGGTGGTCTGGGCGCTCCAGATTTCGAGTTGTATTATAGAGCTGCGCAGGCTTCCCACGCGTTCTTATGGATACATGGCGCGCCTGAAGTGCCTCACCTGCGCATTGAGAGAGAGGCGGCTTCCCCCCGGCCGCTGCCTTCACGGCTGTTTGCACCTCCTGATCGCAGAACGGGTATCCTTGACTCGGTCGGGGCCACTACTCACGCCTGGCATCACCTCCTTAAATTACAGTCGGGTGTCATATTGTATTCCCCTCTGACCAGATTGGAATGGTGCAGCTGGCTACCGCCCTGTCGGGATGGGAGCGTTGTTCGGGCGCTAGCCTCGATTGACATACACACTGTAGGGGACTTGTTTGCTGACGGAGTTGCTAGGATGTGGGAGGATGTTGTCGTCGGGGCATCATCACCTACGTTGCTTACTAGATTCCAGTTTCACAGAACTCGACATGCACTCTCACAGTTGTTGGGGCCCGATCTGGAAGAGCCCCCTGAGCTTGCTGCTCTCACACTTGTAATTAAAATGGCGGAACCGACGAGATTAGTCTCTAAAATTTATCAACACTCGATGGCGCACAGGGAACATCAGTATACAGCTGCTCGGCTGGCATGGCAGAGGGACCTTGGTCAGGCGGTCGGAGATGAAATGTGGACCTATTGCTGTACCAGCACAAAACGAGTGTCGCTTAACGGCAGACATAGACTGATACACTTTAAGTTCCTTAACAGGGTGTACTACACCCCAGAGAGACTCAAACGGTATGGGCTGAGGGACGATGCACAGTGTGAGCGCTGTGGGGCTCCAACTGCGGATTTCTTGCATGTGGCATGGCTCTGCCCGGGCGTGGCACAATATTGGATGAGTGTGTTCTCCGAGTTGACTGTGATTGTGGGACAGACACTGGTGCCCGAGCTGGGTCTAGCGCTACTGGGATACTCTAGACCGTTGCCCTCAGGGATACGTCGGCTAGTAGACATGGGTCTATTGTTGGCCAAGCGGAGAATTGCTATCTGTTGGGCGAAAGGGCCCCTACCTACTAAGGCGCAGTGGCTTTCTGACATGGTGTATTGCTGTACCCAAACGGAGCTCTTTAGTGAACTACTCCCGCCTCGTAGTAGGCCCAAGAACTTCTGGGCGCTTTATGCTGCGTACAGAGCCACCGTGACTGGCCCTGACGAGTCCGCTGGGGAAGAGATAGGAGAGTAGACACTTGGTACTGCCGGGCGTATTGTAAGGAGCTGCGGTATGCTGGTTTGCCCCGAGAAAAGCAGGAATAGCCTTTGTGTCATTGAGCTAAAGAGTTGAAGAGGGCTGAGATGGGGGAAGGACTGTTTAATATGTTGTATCTTTGCAATGTCCCCTACCTTACTGTGTTGTATAGTATTCTTTGGGGAATGTACTGTGCATGCACCATGGTCGTACAAAATTTTCCTGTGTTAGCTTCACTGCGAACAGTATGCCGGTGCCTGTTGTCTATCGCAATGTCCACATCTGTTGGTTGTAAAA